>CM057340.1:171938305-173189426 GCA_030015575.1 Agapanthus africanus | reverse complement strand
AGTGTACGTCTATATGACTCTGCCAGAGGGTTTTCGTAGTCAGTGGGAGCAGCGGAAGCATTAGTGGATAGGTGGCTTATGTCTATTTATAGACTAAAGCAGATATAGCGGAGATAGATCATCAATTTCTGATGTGACAGTCATAGGTTTGGCTTCATCAGAATAGGGGATGGATCTGTTAAGAAGGTAGCAGGGTGTGATGTCCTGGTATTTGATGACATACACAGAGTAGGAAGTGATATTCCTATACTACGATCGGTTACACTTTGGTCGTCACACAGTGGTTTCTCCACATGGGACTTGGACATTATATCAGACATGCTGGTTACTAGATCTACAGTTTTAGATCTAGATTTGGGTGGTTTCCCAATTAAGGGTATTTAGACAGCATTCTAAGAGTATTTAGAATGGACGACTCCTGGCACGGTAGTGTACCTGCTGGTGATGGAGTCACCCTCTCTAAAGGTGTCTTACAGACTAAAGTGGAGAGGGATGTGCATGATTAGCAGATCACTTGCTCAGGCAATTGAGTCAATCATGAGATGTCAAGTACCACACCAGATATTGTTCTTGCACTAGATGCAATAAGTTGACATTGATCCTATACTGGAGAAACAGTCGGAAGCAGTTTTAGAACATAAATGGATGTTCTAGGGATATGATAACGACAGCCTCATTCGGGAGACAGTTATCATTCCAGGCTTCCAAGGTGACCTGGACGACAAGGAGGTTGTCAGAGTTATAGTTTTTCCTTCTGACGAGGGCCAGTATTTTGGACAGGTGGTTCAAGGAAATACTGAGGGAGGCATAGCACAGGATACTGATTAAGTTCAGTTGACGATACAGTCTAAGAAGTTTGGATTTGGAGTTCATTTATGAGCTAGGTCCCATCAGACATCCAGACACATTCTAAGACAGGTATTGCTCATTTCGGGAGATGGCTTTCTCCGCGAACATGAGATATAGAGAGACATAGAAAGAAACATCAAAGCGAATCCACTCACTGAGGCTATTCCTCGAACGCAATAGTTTCGCAAAAGAGCTTTGTGAGACTGACTAGTAGAGGAGTTGGGGTGTTCGGTATCACACGGGCTGTGAGTATGCAACATCACAACAATTAGCCTTGAGTGCAAGTGGGAGATTGTTGGAGATAGTGCCCTCAGAGTCAATTATTGGATCACAGGCACGTGATTGCAATGATTGAGGGAGGACCTATCCCGGTAGGACAGTCTTACTCAAGATGATAGTATGCTATCTGGTTTATCTTTATCATCGTGTACTGCTTTAGGTGACCTGACATGTCACTATTACACGTTGATAGAGCCCCTAGGATTCTTGCTTGACTGCCAGCAGTATGAGGGCGATCATATACGTGAGAGCTGGTAGTCTATAAGCACATCCTTAAAAGGTCCCTAGTCGTGGGAGTTTCAGGTGGGCATCGATACTCCAGAGTAGACTAGTGTATACAGTCGAGACCCCGATGAGGGGCGGTGGCCGGGTCTCACAAGCCATTGGTGTCAGTTGGATCACCTAAGATGTATACAGGTGCTTATTGGGTTATGAGTACACCGGACAGGACTCGCCGGGAATATGCTAGTTGGTCTTATACCTGACGTCAGATAGCAGTTCCCTGGTGACATGTGTACAGGTTAGTTCATTGACCTGGGGATCGTCATTTTGTCTCGTGTGAGCTCCCACTGTACTTTGATTACTACCCTACCACGCTCAAAGGAGATCTGCAAACAGGTTTTTAGTTGGGTACAGTCCCGAGCCACATGAAGGCAAGTGAGCGGATCTTCGGGGGGTTCGTCTCTCCCGGTATTGGGGGGTGAGGTCGCGCTGTGTCTAGGAGAGGCATTACACGAAGCCCTCGGCCGAGGCAAGGAGATTTACTGGTAGGTATTCCAGTAGTATCTCAGGGTGTTCTGGGCTACACTCCGACACGACTTGTACCGCTTTTGGGGGTCTGACTTTTACCAACCCCTAGGCCCGCCATACGATGCTCATAGACGAACGGACCGGACTGTACGGATATTGTCACTGACAGGCTCAGTAGGGTGTCAGGATGAGTTTGCTCATCGACGTCCCTTTTGGTCAATACCTGGTAGCCCGTTACGTATTGGCTTATACCTCTGACGTGCTAGTGGTTTAAATCCACAACCGAGGTGTTGACGAGTCTTTAGAGTCCCCCACATTCAGTTGCTCAAGTTTTCGGGCGGAAAAGCTGTAGAGGCCGTATGGAGATATGGCAGGGTCCGATCAGATACGTACGGGTATTGCACGGATCAGGATCGGACGGATAATACTAGCCGGCTTTGGTTTAAGCCGGATCCTAGTATAGTACAGTGTAGATTTTGTCTCATTGCATGTGTATTCGGTCGGAATACAGATGCGGATGTGTATACACAGTATCGGGGTTTTCCTGTAATTTATTACGGGACCAGTTTTCTGGAGTTGCCAGCTTGCTTTCCGTTTCGGCCATATTTCTTTGTATCCATCATTGGCCGAAGATTGGTGGAGGAGGGCTTATTTGCAATTGTGCAAATAAGCATTTGTGGAGGGTGGTGATTGCATATTGTTGTATCATGATAGCTCTTCTTTGACCTTGACTTTTATCTTCATCATGGCTTGACTTTCATAGGACATGATTGTTGATGATGATGAAGGGTGAGGTTGGTGGAGTGTGTTGGTGTTTCTTTGTGATCATTTCTTCATATGATAACCATTCCTCTCTCTTGTATGATTTGTGAGTGTGGCTCCATGATACATTCAACTCACTCTCATTCTCACTCTCCTCATTCACCATGGACGGCCATCATATGGGAGGGGCTGTCCCAATATTTCATGTGGGGATTTTTGGTCTTTTAGCTTCAGAAAAATCCCATAGTTTCACCTCCAAAGTATAGTTCATTCTCCTCCACAAAATGGCAACCTCCATGAACCCCAAATGAGACATAGCCTCTACACTACATTCTACAGCAAACCTTGGGCACGTCGGCTCGCCAACTTTGTGCCCGAGTTGCCTCGGTATAGAGGTGGGAGCCCGTAAAAGAAGCCGGCGACGTGGTGCCCTTTCCGGCGAGGAGGTGGAGACCGGACATTCCGCGGGAGATCGGGACGACGACGAGAAGACCGGAGGACACGGATCGCTCGGTATATCTCTCTTCCCCATCTTGTAGTTAGCTAGAACTAGTTAATGGCCCGATCCGGGTTTTAGTGTGCGGTGGTGCCGGTTCAAGAAAATTAAAGTTAACCATCGCTTCCGCATTTGGCCTCGGGATGGAGGCCAGGGCGCCGCCATGCACTTACATTAAGGATGTGCCTATTGACCCCAGCTCCCACGTATATGATCGCCATCATACTGCTGGCAGTCAAGCAAGAATCATAAGGGCTCTATCAACATGCAATAGTGATCTGTAACATCACCTAAAGCAATACACGATGATAAAGATAAACCAAATAGCATACTATCATCTCGAGTAAGACTGTCCTACCGGCATAGGTCCTCCCTCAATCATTGCAATCACGTGCATGTGATCCAATAATTGACTTTGAGGGCACTATATCCAACAATCTCCCACTTGCACTCAAGGCTAATTATTGCGATATTGCATACTCACAGCCCGTATGATACCGAACACCCAACACCTCTACTAATCAGTTTCACAAAGCTCGTTTGTAAAACTATTGCATTTGAGAAATAGCCTCAGTGAATGGATCCGCCCTGATGTTTCTTTCTATGTCTCTCTTTATCTCAAGTTCACGGAGAAAGCCATCTCCTGAAATGAGCAATACCTGTCTTAGAATATGTCTGGATATCTGATGGGACCTAGTTCATAAAAGAACTCCAAATCCAAACTTCTTAGACTGTATCGTCAACTGAACTTGATCATTATCCTGCGCCATGCCTCCCTCAGTATCCGCTTAGGCCTCCTGTCCAAGTAACTGCCCCTCGTCAGAGGGAAAACTATAGCTCTGACAGTCACTCTGTCATTCAGGTCACCTTGGAAGCCTGGAATGATAACCGTCTCCCGAATGAGGCTGTCGTTATCATTTCCCTAGAACATCCACTTATGTTCTAAAACTGCTTCCGAACGTTTCTCCAGGATAGGATTAATATCAACTTATTGCATCTAGTGCAAAAAACAACGTCTGGTGTGGTACTTGATATCTCATGATTGACTTAATTGCCTAAGCAAGTAATCTGCCAATCATGCACATCCCTCTCCCCTTTAGTCCGTAAGACATCTTTAGAGAGGGTGACTCCATCACCTGCAGGTACACTACCGGTGCCAGGAAGTCGTCCATTCTAAAACACCTTTAGAATGCTGTCTAAGTACCCAGATTGGGAAACTACCAAAATCTAGATCTAAAACCATAGACCTAGTAACCAGAATGTCAGATATAATATCCAATCCTATGTGGAGGAAAACACTGTGTGACAACCAAAGTATAACCGATCGTAGTATAGGAATTTCACTTCCTACTCTATGTATGTCATCCAAATAGGAGGACATCACACCCTACTACCTTCTTAACAGATCCATCACCTATTCTGATGAAATCAAACCTATGACTGTCACATCAGAATAGATGATCTATCTCAGCTATATCTGCTTTAGTCCATAGACATAAGCTACTTGTCCACTATACTTCCGCTGCTCCCACTGACTACGACAACCCTCTGGCAGAGTCATATATACATGCACTTCTAAAGCTAGTTTTAGAACGACGCTATACTCATCCTCCTGCCGGGTCTCATAGCCTGGAACAACAGAAGTGTCAAGTCCAGGTAAACAAGAACCTCCCTGTCACCGTCCTTGAGCATACCGAAATACCTCTCGATTGCCTGAAGTTACCCACTATATCTGCGGAGTGGCCAATGGAATGTCAAACCAGATTAAATCTTTAGGTTTCTTATCAAATTTTCAGTAATCGTTTGCGGTTCTGGAATCACTTCCAGTTCTACCATACTCCCACTACTGTTTTCTGAAAAAATCCATTTTTATTAAAACTGTGGCGAAGTCAAGAACAATATCACTATTGATCTTCCAGATGGCAGAAAATTAACCCTCGTCATAGCCTGGGTCAACCCACAAACAGCCATTACGGAAACGTGCCCTGAGTTATCCAAAGTCTGGTTTTAAGCATAAGCCAGACAACTCCCCATACCATAACAAAGTTAAGATATGAACTAATCTATATCCAACACAGAAACAGAGGCACTGATTTAATTGGAACCAGATTCAAATCATGCAGCTGTCTTGAGTGCATGTCAACTAAATGGAGAGAGGCCGATCAACATTTCTCAACTTAGGAGTGCATCCAAACTTGAGTAGCCTAAAAGAGAAACAAGTTTCTCAATAACCATTACTATCAACTGAATACCATACACAAGTATCCATATCTTCGATCACCTTGAACAATCCTGATACTTGCAATACCTGATTCTCTACTTTATTCATATACCTATAACTTCTCAAAACTTGGACCTTGTATTTCTACGAAACACATGTCTAAGAACTAGAGAAATCACAAGGTAAACAGAATATAGTACGAGTACCAACCCCTCTGTCCTAACACTGAACAACATACAATACTCTATATAAGTCCCCTGAGTCTAATAACTCAATCCCTGTGTGTCGTAGGTTGAAAACTGTACTTATGGTTAAGAAGAATAACACCGCTGTTTAATGATCCTTACCTAACCATCAACTGATATAGGTAAATGTCATCGACATAATTTCAAAAATCTATATCTCACTTTATTAAAATAAACGTAAAGATATATCAATTTGAAATTGGTGCATAACAACGGATATTCAAAACCAAATATTTGCCGTCCGGCAAACAGTCCAGACGACTTCCTCAAATATCACCAATTACAACGAATCCCGATATAATGAGGATGATCATCCAATTCCCAATAAATTACTCCCACTCATCATCTGTAAAAACAAACAGATGTGAGAATCAAACCTGGTAAATACATTCCCTGGAGTAAGGGCTAATTGGGAAATCAGTTTTCTTTTAACAATACACAGTAAAACTGAAACATGTAAATGTTTCGAAGGGGTATCCAGGTATTCCTAGTAATGCCTCTTCCATTATCAGATTCACAACTGTAACTGTATATTTCTTTGCCATCTCTCCAAATCCTTTTATATGTCTTTAGTCATTACCTTCTGCACACCCCTTTAGGCTAAATGGTTTTCTTCCCTCCCTACCGTTCGGCACCAGCCTATGGTTTGGAAGAAGACTATCCAATAAGCATAATGGGTGTACTGTCCTAATCCTAGGAGCACTCGCAACCCGAGAGAAGGTAAAGATAAAAGACAACTGAATAAAACCTTATTTCTATTTCTCCCGAACTGGAATCCCTCCCCGAACTGGAACAAGTTCTTTCGAGTTCGTATATAACCATACGTTGGAGTATCCAAATAACTGTGGATCTTCGTAGTGATACGGAGTGTCCTGGAGAAATACAAAGGTGATGTAAGATTGGCGAAGAAATACTTAGTTTGGTAGTGAACAGCAGTCGCAATTTACTATGCCCTCTAACTAATCCCTTTATTTGTCTTTACTTAATACCTTCTGTACACCTTTTAGGCTAAATGGTTTTCTTCATGCCCTACGGTTCGGCACCTGCCTATGGTTTGTATGAAGACTATCCAATTAGCGTAATAGGTGTACCGTCCTAATCCAAGGAGCACTCGCAACCTGAGAGAAGGTAAAAGAAAAAGACAACTGAATAGTCCTATTCATTTTCTCCAGAACCAGATTCCATCCTCGAATCTGGAACAAGTTCCTTCAAGTTCGTATATAACCATACGATGGTTATACCCAATGGAAGTGGATGTTCGTAGTAATACGGGGTGTTCTGGAGAAAAGGGTAAAAGTTGGAGTGGCAATGAGGTATGCAACTCTGACAATCCAAAAGCCAGTGTTTTAAGAAGGTTCGGTTAACTTGGTCACTGAGTCATAGTCAAGGGTCAGGTCATGGTCGCTGCCAAAGAGTGAGAGAAAAGAAAACATTCAGCGTGCACTCTAACCTAGATCAGAATGGTTATCACTTTATCTAATCAGGAAACCTCCCACTGTAACCTCAAATTCTCCTCCAAACCTGAAAGAAGAATTAGTCGGGATCACCTGAGGAGTAAACCAACTCATCAGTAGGAATCGGGATCCAACTATCATCGCATGATAACGTGATGGAATCCACTCACGTTATCACACTCCAGAAGGTATGCGCATATCTGGCAAGTTTCAGTTTCTTTAGAAAATCCCGATGTGATTTTTACCCCATGCTCTTATGACCTTGACAAAGGCCAAAATAGTAGTACGACTGTCCCAAACCAACGCATCTATCTATGCAGCAGAAAGGTAACAAGCAGCTACCATTCACTATGCCTTGACAAAGGTCAACAAACATAGCATGAATACTAAGTGCTACCCGTCTGAAATGACGGAGGGCTACGAATGGTTTTTGGCGAAAAACCTTTAACGTAATGAACTTGATATTATTGAAGGAACCGGATAGCTTTTTATGAAATTATAGTGGCGAAAACCTTTGCTAAAGAGGTCACTCCCGGTGAAGGGATCTCGGCTCTTTCCCCGTAGAATGAGGTGCAGGATATTCCAACTGAATACCACGATGCAAAGAAAAAAGTAATCGACTATAGTGAAGTTATTACCCTGACGCAAACTTCTGTCCAAGGGGTCACTCCCGGTGAAGGGATCTCGGCCCTTGCCTCGTCGACTGAGGTGCTGGATATTCATAACCGAATACCACTGTGCAAAACAAAAGAGAACGTCCTTGCAGTAACAGATTTTTGAAAAATGTTCCAACAACATCGAACATGTTTGTTTAGCTTGCATTGATCCGAATCAATGTAGTCCCATCAATTGATCACACCAATAAAGAACGAAAATATGATGTACGCATATGCCATCCGCATTCGCCACTGGGTCCCGTCATCACCCGTTAGGTTACTTAACTAACGACAGAGCGGTGACTGGACTAGCGCGGGTGTAAAACATATACAATATCTACTAGTATATATATAGCAATATATAATAATCGCTCAAGGCGTGATAAAATGCAACATCACAGAAATGTAATAAGCATCACAGAACAATACAGATAATCTGGAAGCCCTGGGTTTCACCGAGCCGCAACTGAAACCCGACGTTCCCCTGGTCGTGTGAATAGCCTGTGCAATGAAATCCTAGACCCCTACGGGTGCGGCAAGTTACCCGCCAAAACCTGAAGCGAGGCAGCCCCCTTCAACAAAGTGAATGGACCACCCAGCACTTCACGGAATCCGGTAACTTGATCACCCCTCCTTGGGTCAACCTATACCCCCTACGAGTGCGGTGAATAGCCCGCCAATCCTAGAGTAAAGCCCCCTCCGTCTCAAAGCTATGAGATGCGGGCCCGTTGCCCTCTAGAACCCGGCTATCCGTGCACCCCACCACGGGGTAATCCTAGTACAGAAAGTAAAATATACAACGGGTACATCGACCTCAGCCCGGTCGTGCCTCAAAAGAATAATATACAAACAGGCAGTGACGGCAGTCCACATGTCGGACGCTCGCCCCACAATATCAAATGTTCAAATACAACCAAACTGTACTACCATTGCATCCAAGCTATCCACCACGACAAATCCGCAACATCACAGCACAACACAGAACATCAACGTGAATGTCACGTTTGCAAATCCGTCTAAAAGAGGTATAGCAATTAGACAGGATTTACCGCTCGAATGACATTTACGGTCGCAGATATAATGTAAATACTGTGGACCAACATATTTAAAGTTTCCGATCGACAAAATTTCCCGAAGTGGGCCCCAAGCACAATACCCAGTAATCAAACAAATCTGGGCCCAAACAAAAATTACCAGAAACCTCAATTCCATGTCAGAGAACACTGTAGAAAAAATGGTGCAGTGCAGCGACAGTGCGGCGGCGGAACCGCGGCCAAAACGGGGTTACGGCCGCGGTTTCGCGGCGCTACAGTGCTGTTATGCCACCAATTTTCTGCAATCTTCTTAAAAAAAAACCCTGCCTGTTTTTCTGCAGCACACCAAATAATTTTTGACCACAGGAAAAATTCGACAGAAACTGTGACTTGGAAATGCAGTTTTTAGAAAATTCGTTCGATCGATATTTTAAATACGTTAGAGCAAGCTAGTAAAGGTTAATGGCGTGGCTTTGATACCATGTAAGTCTACGGTAGCGCCCCGGCCGTCTGTCCGAGGCCAAAATGCGGAAATGAAAACTTTTTCAAAACATGAAACCGGCGCTATCGTACACTATAAACCTTGATCGAACCATTAACCTACAACTAGCTAACTAGAGAAGGGTTGGAAAGCTATTCCGATCGATCCGTGTCCTTCGGTCTTTGGCCACCATCCCAAGCTCCTCAAGGCATCTCCGGTCTCGATCTCCTCGTCGGAAAAGCACCACATCAATGAGTCTTTTTATGGGCTCCCACCTCTGAACCGAGGCAACTCGAACACGAAGTTTGCTAGCCGACGTGTCCAAGATTGTTGTAGACTAAGTGTAGAACGCTTTGCCTCAAGGGTTAATTGAAGTTGCCTCAAAGGGAGATGAAATGGAAATGAGCTCAAGGAATTTTCTTTGCAAATGAGTCAATCTCTACTTCACAAAATGATGGGGCTGCCTCTATATTGCTCTCGGCCAATATTGGCAGTGGGAAATGATCAAGGGGGTGAGCACAAGCTAGTGAAAGATGACCATAAGAAAAGATTCACATCATAAAAAAAAACTTTGGGTTTCCAAGAAGCATTAAATGCAAACAATGATGCTCACAAAACACTTCAATCAATCAAGAAGCTTGCAAGAATTTTCTGGAGCCCCGGCACCACATAACCCCCCCATTTGCTAATTGCACATTTGCAAATAAGCCCCCCTCTATGGAAAATTCAGCCAACGAACAATAGAAAAGGAATTTGGCTAACAAGAGAGAGCAAGCTGGCAACTTCAAAAAACGATCCGGTAACAATTTACAGAATAACCCCTCGACTGTATATACATACCCGCATTTGTATTCCAACCGAATACAAATGCAATGAGACAAAATCTACACTGCATAATACTAGGATCCGGCTTAAACCAAAGCCCGCTACTATGATCCGTCCGAACCATGACACGTGCATAAGTGCACGCGTACGTTCGAACCCTGCCATAAATCCATACGACCTCTACAATGTTTCGCCCGAAACTTGAGAAACTGTCTGTGGGGGACACTAAAGACTCGTCAATATTTTGGCTATAGATTTAACTACTAGCACGTCAGAGGTATTAGCCGTACGTAATGGGCTACCAGGTATTGACCAAGAGGGAGTTCGATGAGCGAACTCATCCTGACACCCTACTGAGCCTGTTAGTGACAATATCCGTACAGTCCGGTCCGTTCGTCTATGAGTATCGCATGGCGGGCCTAGGGGGTTGGTAAAAGTCAGACCCCCAAAAGCGGTACAAATCGTGTCGGAGTGTAGCCCAGAACACCCTGTGATACTACTGGAATACCTACCGGTAGATCTCTTGCCTTGGCCAAGGACTTCGTGTAATGGCTCTCCTAGACACAGCGCAATCTCACCCCCAATACCGGGAGAGATGAAACCCCTGTCGATCCGCTCACTGCCTCCATATGGCTCGGGACTGTACCCAACTAAAACCTGTTTGCACGACTCCTTTGAGCCGTGGTAGGGTAGTAATCAATGTACAGTGGGAACTCACATGAGACAAATGACGATCTCAGGTCGATGAACTAACCTGTACACATGTCACCAGGGAACTGCTATCTGACGTCAGGTATAATACCAACTAGCATGTTCCCGGCGAGTCCTGTCCGGTGTACTCATAACCCAATGAGCACCTGTATACGTCTTAGGTGAACCAACTGACACCAATGGCTTGTGAGACCAGCCACCGCCCCTCGTCGGGGTCTTGATCGTATACACTAGTCTACTAATGGAGTATTGATGCCCAGTCTCTAACCTCCCATGACTAGGGACCTTTTAAGGATGTGCCTATTGACCCCAGCTCCCACGTATATGATCGCCATCATACTGCTGGCAGTCAAGCAAGAATCCTAAGGGCTCTATCAACATGCAATAGTGATCTGTAATATCACCTAAAGCAGTACACGATGATAAAGATATACCAGATAGCATACTATCATCTCGAGTAAGACTGTCCTACCGTCATAGGTCCTCTCTCAATCATTGTAATCACGTGCCTGTGATCCAATAATTGACTTTGAGGGCACTATATCCAACAATAACCTCACAAAAATTGACTTGGGAATGAAAAACGACCCACGGCCGACGTTCGTCAGTGAGCTGTTGTCTGAAGAAAGGGCGGCTACGCTAAAGGACGTGCTCATGCAGCATAAAGATTGGTTCGCATGGAACTATTCCGAGATGCCAGGACTAGATCCAGAGATTTTTGTACACAAATTGGCAATATCCCCGGGCGTCAAGCCGATCAAAAAAGCACCGAGAAGAATGCGGCTCGAGCTTGAGATGAGCATCAACGCCGAGGTCAAGAAGCTAATCGACTCCGGCTTCATTCAAGAAGTTCAGTATCCCGACTGGATCGCTAACATCGTCCCGGTGATGAAGAAAAATGGGACAGTACACATATGCGCGGACTTCCGGGATCTCAACAAAGCTTGCCCGAAGGATGACTTTCCAGTACCGGTCACCGAGCTGATGATAGATAACACATCCACTCACGAAGTCTTCTCCTTCATGGACGGCTCGTCAGGATACAATCAGATAAAGATGCATCCCGAAGACCAGAAGCATACCTCTTTCAGGACTCCTTTGGGTATATTCTGCTACAAGGTGATTCCTTTCGATATAAAGAACGCCGGTGCCACCTATCAGAGGGCCATGACGAAGATCTTCAATGACCTCATACATGAAATCGTCGAATGCTATATCGACGACCTCGTAGTTAAAAGAAAATCATACGAGGAACATCTAGAACATCTGAAGAACGTATTTCAGCGCCTTCGGATATACAACTTGAAGATGAACCCTCTCAAATGCGCGTTCGGACATTCCTCGGGCAAATTCCTAGGATTCATCGTCCGACACCGAGGCATCGAGATAGATCCGTCGAAGATCAAGGCGATTATGGAAATGCCCCGGCCAAAGACTCTCAAGAAACAACGGTATCTCCAAGGAAAGCTCGTGTATATCCGGTGGTTCATAGCCAATCTCTCCGGCAAGTGCCGCCCTTACAGTCACCTAATGAAGAAAGGGACTCCTTTCGTCTGGGATCATAAATGCCAAAGCGCGCTAGACGAAATCAAGCAATGCCTGCAGAATCCTCCGGTGCCGACTGCTCCAATCAAAAGAAAGCCTCTCATTCTGTATACAACAACCCTCGAAGGTTCTTTATGCGCGCTGTGGGCACAAGAGAACGACCAAGGGAAAGAGAGAGCCCTTTATTATTTGAGTCAAGTTCTACTGGGGGCAGAAAGCAACTACTCCCCCATCGAAAAACACTTCCTGGCGTTGATCTTCGCGATAACGAAGCTCAGACACTACGCGTTGGCACATGAGGTCCATCTCATATCGAAGGTGGATCCTCTCAAGTATTTGATGTCAAAGTCCATATTAACGGGACGGCTCGCCAAATAGGCCTTGCTCTTGATGGAGTTCTCGATAACTTACCGGCCTCTTAAGGCAGTGAAAGGCCAGGCCATCGCCGACTTCCTCGCTGAGCATCCGATACCTGCCGACTCTCCCTTGAATTGCGAATTGCCAGACGAACACGCGTTTAACACGATCGACGGGGAGAGAAGAGAGAATGATACCCAATGGGAACTCTACTTCGATGGAGCATCTTCCATGAAGAAGCGCAAACAAAGCACCCCCATAATCAAATCAGGGGTAGGCCTCATCTTTGTGACTGCACAAGGAGGGATAATACGCTTTGCCTTCTCCTTAACAGAGCCGAGGACAAATAATGAAGCCGAATACGAAACTTTGATAGAAGGTCTTGAGATCGCTATCGACATGGGAATTGAAGACCTCCTCATATACGGAGATTCCCAACTAGTCGTTAGTCAAGTAAACGGCGACTATCAAACGTGCAAACCAGAGTTGGTAAGTACGGCGAGAGGGTACAGTAACTGCTGACTCAAATTCCTTCCTACACCTTGGAAAGCATACCGTGTGCGGAAAATAGCAAAGCAGATGCATTAGCCAACCTCGCTAAAGAATTGGCTGAAGAAAACCTCGATGACGTGAGGATCGTTGTGCAGAGCCGTTGGGTTCTCGCACCGGTAGAAATATCTCCAGAACCTTCCGAAGAAAAGGGAATGACCGAGCAAATGGCCCTACAAATAAAAGATCAGGAAAAGACTAAGGATTGGAGAGAAGTCTTTATAGACTACTTCAAATCCCATCGAACGCCTGAAGATGCGTCCTCAAAACATCAGCTCATGAAGCGGTCTCTATCTTTTGCCTTCGTCAATGATACTCTGTATAAGAGATCATTTGATTCTCTGTGGCTAAGATGCCTAGGACCTAAAGAGGCAAGGAAAGTCGTCCAAGAAACTCACGATGGACTCTGCGGTTCTCACCAAGCCGATCCGAAGATGAAGCTAAAGATCAAAAGGATGGGCTACTGTTGGCCCACGATAATCCAAGACTACCTCGAATGCGCGAAGCAGTGCCATTCGTGCCAGATTCACGGGGACTTTATCCATCAACATCTAAATCCGCTACACCCGACGGTGCCTAGCTAGCCGTTCGAAATGTGGGGGACTGACATAATTGGCCCCATCGAACCGGCATCGTCCAAAGGACACCAATTCATTTTGGCGACAACTGATTACTTCTCCAAATGGGCAGAAGCAGTACCGCTAAGGGAAGTGAACACGGAGAATATCCTCCATTTCTTCAAGACACACGTCATTTATCGGTTTGGCACTCCACGACGGATTATCTCCGATAACGGGCCAGCCTATAGAAGCCACAAGATCAGCCGCTTCGCACAATGGCATAACATAGACTGGAGATACTCTTCGTTCTATAATCCCCGAGCTAACGGTCTAGCTGAGGCTTTCAACAAGACCTTGACGAAGATCGTGAAAAAATCAGTGTCTCAAAATAAGAAGGACTGGCATGAGAGACTGCATGAAGCTCTCTGGGCGTATCAAACTACGTTCAAAACGGCCACAAACACAACGCCGTATGCTTTAGTATTCGGCACAGAAGCAGTACTCCCCCTTAAGATAGAGTTACCCTCTCTACGAGTGGCAGTTCACTACGAGCTAACAGACGAAGAAAATGCCCACCTTCGGCTTGAGGAGCTCGATGCCCTTGAGGAAACCAGGCTCATAGCGCAACAAAATCTGGAGGCTTATAAAGAAAAGATGATGCGCTCATATGAAAGATTGACTAGGCCGAGAACATTCTGCCAAGAAGAACTCGCGCTAGTGGTCAAAAGACCTATGATCCCCAATTGTGCCAAGCGGGGTAAATTAGAGCCGAATTATGAAGGCCCGTATATCATAGACAAAGTTTACCAAGGTGGAGCATATCTACTCATGGACATGCATGGTGAAAGACCTTTCAGGCTAATAAACGGTCGCTTCCTAAAGAAATACTAAGCCTGATGAGTCATGGCCTAAGTCAATGATAGATGACGACGCCTATGTCCGCTCGCTATCTTCCTAAGCCTAAACTCTGTAAGTAGTAGTCGGGTTCCTTTTCACGGACCGAAACGTCTTTAAACTAACGACGGACCGAAACGTCCTTAAACTAACAACAGTCCGAAACGTCTTTAAACTAACAATGGACCACTACGTCCTAAAACTGGCTTCGGACCGAAACGTCCTTAAACTAACAATGGACCACTATGTCTTAAAACTGGCTGTTGACCGAGACGTCGATAAACTACTACGGACCGCAGCATCCTAAGGCTAACAAAAAAAAACGGTATGTCCATAAGCAAAATGGGCACGAATGAAAACCCGAAAGGGCTCCATGAGTAAAAACAGCATGGCTACAGGCGTGTTTTGTGAAAACTCGAAAGGGCGCAATCTCGTTAAAAAACACTTACAAGGTCCTCTCGACCTTGTAAGGAGAAACCACCTGCGTGAGATCCTTACGACTCACAAGGGAGCAACACACTTAGGGATCCCCACGATTCCTAAGGAGAAATTATATTTACGAGATCCTCACGACTCGTAAGGAGAACCCTCTTATAAGACCCTCACGGCTCATAAGATTCAAAAGTCTTAAGCTACAGGGATCTGAACCTGTTCTTAAGCGGCCACCACAACCTCCAATGCTGCCCTACAAGCGGTTCAATATTGACCCTTGTATACAATCCACGGGCGCGAATAAACATTTCCCTAACAAAGTCCTACCCGCGACTAGGGATATGTTTACACGGTGAACAATCCTTGTAAATTCTCTCGACTTAGAAGGAGAAAATACTTTTGTAAGATCCTTACGACTTACAAGAAGCCATACACTTAGGAATCCTCACGATTCCTAAGGAAAAAATACACCTACGAGATCCTCACGACTCATAGGGAGAAATAACTTTATGAGACCCTTATGGCTCGTAAAGTCAAAAGCCTTAGTCGATAGTATCTTAACCCTGTTTGCTAAGCCACTTTTGTTCGACATCGACAGAGGAAAATGATGATTCGCTCCTGGAAATATCCCAGTTGTAGCGGTGTTGATGCCGAAATCGGTGTCTAATTCCAAACTTGCAGCGAAAAGCCAGTAAGCCACACATGCATACGAAATAGCCGAAATGATGGGGCAACTTGCAAACAAAATCAGCAAGTAAAATTATATGCATGCAAAATAGCCGAAATGATTGGGCAACTCTCAATAAAAAGCAGCGAGTAAAAATAAATCAAATAGCTGAAATGATTGGGCACCGCGAAAAATAGCCGAAATGATTGGGCAATCACGACCTTCGCGATATAAAAGCTGAAATGATAGAGCATCGCGGAAAGAAATAAAAAAATTTTAAAGAATGAAATTTTTGCCCTACAGGTGATATCACATCAATCCCTGTATACAATCCAGGGACGCAAACAAAGAAGGAATCACACCTTCCCTCCCTAGGCTCCATCAGAAGAAGAAGCCAAATCTCAATGGTTCACAGACAGCCTGGAGATCATCTCAATATCCAACTCATTTCAACAGATATGACATCAACAAATCGGAGCCGCGGCAAAATTCCCAGTTCCATGACTCGACGATGCACAAACAACCGAGAGTCAACAATTCTTGGTATCGTGGAATGCGGCCTATGTCAATCCTGACCCCGTGAGAAACATCCAGAGCGGATCCTGGTCCTCGCAGAACATGGCTATGTCAATCCGACCCCGTGGGAAGCATCCAGAGCAAATTCCTGGTTTCGTGGAACGCGACCTATGTCAATCCTGACCCTGTGGGAAACGTCCAGAGCTGAGCCTGGTCTTTGCAGAACATGGCTATGTCAATCAGACCTCGTGGGAAGCAACCAGAGCAAATTCCTGGTCACGTGGAACACAGACTATGTCAATCCTGACCCCGTGGGAAACGTCCAGAGCGGAGCCTGGTCCTCGCAGAACACGGCTACGTCAAACCGACCCCGTGGGAAGCATCCATAGCAAATCCCTGGTCACGTGGAACGTAGCCTATATCAATTCTGACCCCGTAGGAAATGTACAGAGCGGATCCTGGTCCTCGCAGAACACGGCTATGTCAATCCGACCCCGTGGGAAGCATCCACAGCAAAATCCTAGTCACGTGGAACACGGTCTATGTCAATCCTGACCCCGTGAGAAACGTCCAGAGCGGATCCTGGTCCTCGCTGAACACGGCCTATGTCAATCCTGACCCGTGTGAAGCATCCAGAACGGAGCCTGGTCCTCGCAGAACACGGCTATATCAATCCGACCCCGTGGGAAGCATCCAGAGCAAAATCCTGGTTACATGGAACACGGTCTATGTCAATCCTGACTCCGTGAGAAACGTCGAGAGCAGATCCTGGTCCTCGCTGAACACGGCCTATGTCAATCCTGACCCGTGGGAAGCATCCAGAGCGGAGCCTGGTCCTCGCAGAACACGGCTATATCAATCCGACCCCGTGGGAAGCATCCAGAGCAAAATCCTGGTCACGTGGAACGCGGCCTATGCCAATCCTGACCCCGTGGGAAACGTCCAGAGCGGAGCCTGGTCCTCGCAGAACACGGCCTATGTCAATTAAACCATGTGGGAAGCATCCAGAGCAAATTCCTGGTCACGTGGAACACGGCCTATGTGTCACGACCCGAAGGTACGGAACGTGACTGGCACTTAGATTACGAGACGTCTAAAGGCGTACCGTAACCTAAGTCAGCCAAAGCCCAGAAAATCTAAACCAAAAAATCAAAAGAGAGTGAAGGAAAACCTTACATGAAAACGATTTTTTTAAAATCAATTATGTTGCATTGAACCCCTTTTTAAAAACATCAAAAATTCCCGAAAATTTCGGCAGAGTCTCCCCTGTATTTTCTATCCCCCAAAATGGGTACAACAAGATATATATAACCTGTAATCATAAATGGCATCCCAAGCGGGAGCTAGCTCTTCGCCCAAGGCGGATCACAACCACACGCAATATATAAGTAATATCAAGAAAAAAGAGCATAAAAGAAATGCAAAATATTAGAAAACACAACGTCGGCTCAAGTGAGCTCGACCCAAAAGAAACCACATATATACAAATCTCCCAATCTCATCACTAGGTCGCATATACAAATAGAAAGTGGTAGATGGGGAATACTAGATACAATGATAGAGCAAAAAGAAATAAAGTGTGCTCGCAACCCACCTACGGGCGATGTCGCGAGTCTGAGCAAAAGGAGCTGATAATAAGATAGCCGCCGCTACAAGACTGATGAGTCCGACCTGCAAGACACTATGGCACAACGGGGGTGAGTTGCCAGCTCGTGAGTAGAATATAACATCTAGTAAGGCAATCGTAAGAATGCACGCAATGCGCCACAACATGTATGTCCATATGTGATATAATACGTCGAGTATGCATGCACATGTATGCAATGTCATTACTAAATCTTTAAGTGTTTTAAATGCTAAGGGTACTGCATTCTTAACTTTAGAAAATGAATATCTATATAATAGCTAAGTACCATCAAGAAATCATCTGAAAACCCGTGTCAAGCATCGACACCAAATATGAAATCATATCTGTCTCAATATCTTACTGTATCAATGTCTCAAATATCGGGCTCCGTCAGTCCGGATCGGCCCATATCATCAAATCTCACGACAATGGTCGGTATCCTCCGGATATCCGCCGCGCCAGACATCACCGGTAGGTAGTCTTCCCCTGCCAGGCTCATCATCTACAACTCGATCTTCTTGCCCCGGGGTACCATACCAGGCCCACCATGTACCCGAGACGGTTCATCCACTCCTTGAATCGGGTCTCGAAATCCAACAGAAAACATGAAAACTCATGGTGGACGACACATACATCACGAGAAAACCGCAACTTTGTTTTAAAAATGATAAATATAGGCTTTTGTTAAATTCTTGCGGTTTTCTCCAAAAATCCAGAAATCGCAGAAATACTGAAATCCTCAAGAAAATCATAATATCCAACATGTTGTATATGATAAATGTCTATGATATCAATGTATGGGATGTGAATTTTGGCTAGAAATCTATGTAAGTACGATAATGATGCGAGGTATATACAAGCTATGCAATTTCATATATCATGTATGATGCATGTGGCGATACTAAGATAAACAGATTCTATAGTGCACGTGGCATGGCAATTACCAAAGGCGTGTGTGTCACATGAATAGTGCACGTGCAACAGATGCCAATGGTAATGGTGTTCGTGTCCTACGAAGTGATATCGCATATGTGTATATGAATGTTATATGAATGTCCATGCAATCTAGTATACGGTTAGCTATGAGGGTATGCAATGTAAATAAAGGGATAAGCTAACTAACAATATAAATCTTGCAAGAAATAGGGTAATCCTAACTAGGGGGCGCCTCGCGCCATCCAGACGATTCCCCCATAGATGAATATATCTACTCACCTGAATGCCTCGCTAATCCGATCCGACCACCGCCTTGCCTTTACACGCCGTGTCCGATGCTTCCCTGACCGATCCTATATTTGCACAACACCAAGCATAAGATTACATATCCTAAAACGATGCAAGTCACAATATACAAATATCGACGCTCTCGAATTAAACATAACGTGCACTCGGTGCGCGGGAAAACACACGAAAATCGCAAAATCTTAACTAGAATCGTTATTTCGGGGAAATCGACAAAACTAAAACCCGACTAGACAAAACCCCGCATTCGCGCACTCGAATAGTCGTATGTGAAGCTAATTATATCGCTAATATAACGCAATTAGATCATGTTCATCACAGAATACTGCATTTTATACCGCCCATTCTTACGCTCGGTTGTTTATAGGTAGGTACTTTTAATCCGTGTTTGTTACATATTTGTAGGATACAGGTTCTCGGTTCTAAAACGGTGAAATTCATGGAAAACACGACAAAATCCGGGTTCCTGCCAACCACTGAGAAAACACGGTCTCCGCTCGTCATCCGTTTGTTGCCAGATACCAGTTTAGGAAGACAAAATGTCAAATCAATGCCACCTTCATGCACAAGGCTCAATGGCAACAACAAGTTCCAAGAAATCTACGCGGAGCTCGAGGCAATCATGCCAAATCTTGACAAAAAGTCTACCTTTCCCTCAACAGAAATTCTGGATGAAATGTGGAGGTATTTTCAGAAAACACATATGCCACACTGAAGGACACACAGAACCAGGGAAAGCCACCAAGTACGATCACCCAACTCACCAAGATGGCCGCGGATCCACGGCCAATAGGGGGTATTGGCCGCGGATCCGCGGCCATGTGGGGTCCTCACTTTGTCGTGTTTTGGGGGTATTTTGGGGACTTCATATAGTGGCAGATTCTTGCCCTAGATCTTCAACCCTCTGCCTATAAATACAGCAGAACTGAGCTCAACCAAGGATTCATTCTTTTGCCTCTTTTTGTAGTTTTAGTTCTTCTTCTTCTTCTTCTTCTTCATTCTTCCTCCATGGAAATGTAGTGAGAGTATTGAGTGGATGAGAATAAAGATGAAGGTTTTTGTATTATTCTTTTTGTTTAGCTTCCCCCTTGAGCTCTCTACCTTAACTTGATCTTGCAACCTCTTAAGTGAGCTTGCAAGTTTAAGTTTTGGTCATTGGTCTCAAGGGGTTGTATAATTTTGCTCTCTCCTTAGTGCTTCATTTCATATGAGTTCTTTACCCTTCTCTTGATCTTGCAACCTCTTGATTGAGCTTGCAAGTTTAAGGGTTGGCTATTGATCCCATGCTTGTTTTGAGTTCTATGGTTCTTGTAATTACTTTCTTGCATTTTTCATTCTTGTCTTTAATTACTTGCAATTTATTTCATGCACTTAAATTCATGCACTTAATTACTTGTAATCTTTTCTTTTCTTTGTTCTTTTCTTTTGCTCTTTTTTGTTCATTTTGTGAATGTTGTATTTATTGTTGTTGTTAAGAATCCATATGATATTGTAAGTTAACATTTCTTTGCTCATTTCCTTTTCCCGTTATTTTCCATTGAACTCCGCCCAAACCATACGCAAGCGCTCCGTTAGGCACCCTACCCTGACAAGGTAACGGTGATTCCTAACCACGACCGGTTGCGTTCGGTTTGGCCGGAGGCGAAAGCAAAAGACAAGAACGGAAATACAACCATCTCCCTGTGGATCGACCCGTGCTCAACCGGCTAGCTGCATAGCGACACCGTCTTGATTGCGGTTAACAACAATTCTTCCAATCAAATGGCGCCGTTGCCGGGGAGACGGTAGCGTATTTTCTTTCTTGTTATTCGGGTTAATATTCTTTTTGTATATATTTATAAATAATAAAAAAAATCTTTTTGTCTTTTTGATCATTTTTGTGGGCAAGAGTGCAGATTTTTGCAGATTTGCAAACTGCGATTGTGGGGAGCAAAGTGTACATTCAAGGCTAAGGTGATTGCAAAGTACAGTGCCAAAAATCCGGGTAGTTTGACCCGCGCAAGCGAACTTTTCAAGCTTACCGGATTTGATTCAATGGGGGTTTCCTAACCCAAAACTTAACGGTACGTACTTTACTAACACCTTCTTCTCAAATCCGACGCATCCAATATACTATTCTTTGCAGGATTCTTTGCAAGTTCGCTAGCAAACGCTAAAAATTGACTAACCCGTATTTGTTGCAGTGCCACGCTTAAACTAAAAAACGATTTTTTGATTCTTTATAGAATTTTTATTGAATTGCGCATTGCATCAATTAATACGGACTTAAGGGCAAGCGAACCCCACAATATACGGTAAAGGATTTCATCACATTTTCCGTGGCCCACAAATCACGAACTTGAGCATAACGTTTACCCGCACAAATTTTAAAAGAAATTAGACTTTAAGCCTTAAGGACTTCGCGGTCACTAGGAGAAGTTAACTGTGTTTAGAACCTCGCTTAACGGTATATTGTTTACGGGGTGTCTAGGAAAGTGTTAACGGCGCAACCGCCAAAAGAGAAAGGGTTATTTAATTAAGGAACTTCGCGAAAGCGTTGGAAAACCTCCCCTTATCTCTGCACTTACCTGGCCTCGTGATCAGTGTATCTTGAGCCCGTTTCTCGACACAGTTTTACTTCGACAATCAAGTTCTGGAGCAGGTCTAGTTGACCTAGGTGAACCCTAGAACGATTAGGTGTGTGGTATTTTTGTGTCGTGATTGTTTTTGTCCTTATTCTATTTCATTCTTCTGTTAATATATAAACTATAAAAAAAAATATCACATTCTTTTTCCCTTCCTTTTCTCTACCTTTCTTTCTCTCTCTTCATATCATGGGTACCCCACCTCGAAAAACTCTTGCCGAACTTTGGTACCCCCAACCAGACATTACTTCTTACGGTTCTTGCTTTGGCCGAACTTCGAACGATCCATCCATGCCAAAAATTTCATTGAGAGATCGGATAGACGCGTCTAGGACAAACAATTTGACTCCGCAATCAACTTCGTATCAACCATTTCAAACATTCACCCCTTTTTACGTTGATACCCTTTCTTCGAGTCATGTTGCAACTCCAAGTCCTTTGTCCATCGCTGAACGTATTGAACAATCCCGTAGCCGATCTTTCACTCCTTTCACCACTACAGATTCTTGGGATCAACACTTCCATTCACCTTCTTATCCAAATGCTGATCCTGCTCCTGTCCAGCCATTCAATTCCTATCAATCCTACCCAACTTTTGCACCTTCCCTAGACATTGCTTCAGAACCGCCATTTGGGAGTTTCCAGTATCCAAACAACTTCGAATCTTTTACTGAGACTCCATCACAACACATGTCTAGTCTGGAACAGTCGTTGGAAGACTTTAGGGTAGCGTCATGCCAACAGATGATGGATTTGAATGCGTCCATGGCCGCCCTCATACAACCTAGTGACCCGGTAGCTAGTTTTCAACTAGTTCCAAATTTTCCAATGTATGAAGAGGCGGTAGGACAGGCTGTGAACTTGAGTGGTGAGAGTGAGCTGTACCCCCTTCCGAATCAAGCCTACCCATTTCAACTTGAATCCCACAACTCCAGTTTTGAATGTCTATCTAGTGTTCCCAACGATTCACCGATTGAAGATAGAATGATTAATGAGTTGTGCGACTTTGTAGTGTTTGATTTACCCGATTGTGAAGGGACCTTGCCAAGTGAAACCACACCCAATCCTTTTGACCTCTACATCTCCACTCTAGAACCTGAATTGATTAATATCCATGCTTCTGTTGAGGTGTCAGAGAATTTTGATTTTCACTTGATTGAGGATATTGACGCTGGGGATATTTTGGATGATGAACCCGTAGATTTGGCTGAGTTTGTCTCTTCAAATCATCATCCCGAGTCATTAAATGTTTTTCCCGAACCCCATATGCGTCTGGACTTTGAAGAGAAGAGCATGGATGTGCTAAATTTTGAGGAGAATATTGAGGATAGTTTTGAGGATGAACCAGTTTTGCTTGATGAGTCGGATTTTCTAATTCATCCTGTTCCTTCCACTGACTGTGTACACCCTCCTGAACCTTTAACCGATACCCTTCCTCAACCACTTCCCTCCATCCTTTCCATCGTTCCGACCTTGCAAGAACCCGTCTCACTTTCATTTACTGTGTCTGGTTTACCGAGTTCGGCGTACCCATGGTTTCTTACGAATCTTGAGGGATTTGACCCAATCTCTCGCCGGGTTAATAGATTAGCACAATCGCTGTTTACACATCGCTCATCACAAATTGTGCTAATCTATTCACTCCATTTGCACCCTCAAGTTCGTACTCCACTTCTTTTTCCCTTCCGCCATTCTTCCTCTCATATACCGAGACCGTATACCACTTCTATCTCCATACAGTCTCGCGTATTCTCCATCTCTTTTCTCTACGCCTTCTTCCACCAACCGGTACATTATAGCGATAAAATCTTTGAATGGTTGGTGTTAACTTTTGGCCTGTGTAAGGCCTTGTATAGCTTGATACTGTTCTTTCCCCCCTAAACCTGAACTTCAACGCCTAACAGTAGAAACACTGTTTTACTTAAGTTTGGGGGGAACACCTTTTTTGTATATATTTTTGGTTTTTCTTTTTGTATATAATTTGTTTTTAGGGGGAGCAGCGACAATTTTGACCCTCTTGGTATAGCCTGGCTGTGAGGGCACTGTCAAGTTTAAGTTTGGGGGTGTGCTCGGTAAGCTTTCTTCCATCGCATTCATTTGTATATTTTGCATTTGCATATCTTATTAAAAACCCACAAAAATTGAAAATTTTCCAAAAAATATAAAAACTTTGTCGTCAAGTTAGCTAATAGGGTAACTTAGATCTTTATTCCGAAAGTTTAGTTGATATGATAGAAATAACTAAATTCTAGGCTTAGGAATTGAAAACCCTAAAAATAACCCTCATTCTGTCTAACTTTGGTAAGTATACGTCCTTACAGTTTTTTTTGAGAAATAGGTAATCTTGAGTTCAGTTCTTTAATTAAGTCAAGATGAAGGGAAAGTATTGATGTTTTACGGAAGGATAAGTCTGAAAAATAGTTTCTTTTCTCGAGTTCAAATGTAGAAAGTATATACCCTACAAACTGCACTTACACGCACCTTGAAACTTGGGATAGTAGAGGATACCTAGAAATACTCTTGCCTGAAAGCCTAGTATGCCAGAAAAAACGGTATTTAAAGCTAAACACCAAAAGAGCATATTGAAAAATATATCCGGTCTTGAAAAAAAAAAGAAAAAAAAGAAAAAGAAAAAAAAAGAAAGAAAAATAGAATAAAGTCAAGACCTGGAAACTGCTATTTACGCTTTAAGTTCACACATTCAGTAATCGGTCGTTAGTGCCTCAAGAAGCATTAATAGTCGCATGAAAGGTGTGTGAGCAAATCCGTCCATCCTTAATGAAAAGAAGTAGTATTAGGTATTAGGGCAAGGGTATTATAGCTTGAATTGAATTCTTGAGTGTAGGGGTGCAAATATACACACACGTAGGGGTATACAATCGATGTTTGAATAAGAGATAGAAATGAAGAATAAGACTTGTGTTTTCTGTAAAGTTGATAAAAAAAACCCTGATTTGAGGCCACGCTTTAGAAGGAAAACTCAGGAGAACCGACATCTTTCTAAACTTTTTTGGAACGTATATGATCTAAGGTTAAATAGATTAGAGGAGTGAAGCATTAGGGTTGGATATTTCTAACTTAGGATGATAGAATTTCTAACGTAAATACTAAACTGTAGGAGTAGAATCGACGTTAACTTATGACACTAGCTTGACGGGATTTTGTGGGTAGTATCCGCTGAAAACCCTCAGGAGACAACACTCCTCCTACTAGGGACACCTAGAGGTTTAACGGCTTGTTGCACATGCTCAGTGCAATCGCGTTCCCTGCGAAAGTGCGGTTAGGTTTTTATTTTATTGAATAATTGGTTTTGCTCTAGACGAGCAAAAGTTAAGTTTGGGGGTATTTGTTCATCACAGAATACTGCATTTTATACCGCCCATTCTTACGCTCGGTTGTTTATAGGTAGGTACTTTTAATCCGTGTTTGTTACATATTTGCAGGATACAGGTTCTCGGTTCTAAAACGGTGAAATTCATGGAAAACACGACAAAATCCGGGTTCCTGCCAACCACTGAGAAAACACGGTCTCCGCTCGTCATCCGTTTGTTGCCAGATACCAGTTTAGGAAGACAAAATGTCAAATCAATGTCACCTTCATGCACAAGGCTCAATGGCAACAACAAGTTCCAAGAAATCTACGCGGAGCTCGAGGCAATCATGCCAAATCTTGACAAAAAGTCTACCTTTCCCTCAACAGAAATTCTGGATGAAATGTGGAGGTATTTTCAGAAAACACATATGCCACACTGAAGGACACACAGAACCAGGGAAAGCCACCAAGTACGATCACCCAACTCACCAAGATGGCCGCGGATCCGCGGCCAATAGGGGGTATTGGCCGCGGATCCGCGTCCATGTGGGGTCCTCACTTTGTCGTGTTTTGGGGGTATTTTGGGGACTTCATATAGTGGCAGATTCTTGCCCTAGATCTTCAACCCTCTGCCTATAAATACAGCAGAACTGAGCTCAACCAAGGATTCATTCTTTTGCCTCTTTTTGTAGTTTTAGTTCTTCTTCTACTTCTTCTTCTTCATTCTTCCTCCATGGAAATGTAGTGAGAGTATTGAGTGGATGAGAATAAAGATGAAGGTTTTTGTATTATTCTTTTTGTTTAGCTTCCCCCTTGAGCTCTCTACCTTAACTTGATCTTGCAACCTCTTAAGTGAGCTTGCAAGTTTAAGTTTTGGTCATTGGTCTCAAGGGGTTGTATAATTTTGCTCTCTCCTTAGTGCTTCATTTCACATGAGTTCTTTACCCTTCTCTTGATCTTGCAACCTCTTGATTGAGCTTGCAAGTTTAAGGGTTGGCTATTGATCCCATGCTTGTTTTGAGTTCTATGGTTCTTGTAATTACTTTCTTGCATTTTTCATTCTTGTCTTTAATTACTTGCAATTTATTTCATGCACTTAAATTCATGCACTTAATTACTTGTAATCTTTTCTTTTCTTTGTTCTTTTCTTTTGCTCTCTTTTGTTCATTTTGTGAATGTTGTATTTATTGTTGTTGTTAAGAATCCATATGATATTGTAAGTTAACATTTCTTTGCTCATTTCCTTTTCCCGTTATTTTCCATTGAACTCCGCCCAAACCATACGCAAGCGCTCCGTTAGGCACCCTACCCTGACAAGGTAACGGTGATTCCTAACCACGACCGGTTGCGTTCGGTTTGGCCGGAGGCGAAAGCAAGAGACAAGAACGGAAGGACAAGGGTAAATAAGCCGGATTCCACGAATACCGCGCTTAAATCCCCTAATCCACGTTGTTGCCGATTGCTCTAGCTTCAATTGGTCAAGACTCGGCTCAAAGGTTTTGAGTACGGATTTCCTTAGCTTACAATCTCGTATCTTTTCTTAACAAATTTATACTTGCAAATAAACACATAGGTTAGAAACAAACATACACAAATTCTTTATTGACTCGTCTAAAATAAGAAAGGACATACAACCATCTCCCTGTGGATCGACCCGTGCTCAACCGGCTAGCTGCATAGCGACACCGTCTTGATTGCGGTTAACTTCAATTCTTTCAATCAGATCACATCCTAATTTTTATAAAAATCTAGTAAGCAAAAAGCATACCGATTCGATGCAAATATCGCAATTTCATCGATCTAGCGAGCGCAACATCGCACAATTTACCACTCTAACCAATTAGATAACCAAACCCTAACTTAACTCTATCAACCATGCTACAAACCCTAATTCAAAATCAAATCCCATTCTTGATTTTCATGAACAAGTAATTACAACTAAATTAATACTTCAAAATTCAATTTTTAGCACATTCAATCTACAATTTAACAAATAGTTTAGAAATTTCACCTCACAAGTTGAACCCTAGCATGCTCAAGCCACCAAAGAAGTCTCCTTTCTTCAAGTTTTGAGCTAATTTGGCTTGAGGAGAGAGTGGATTAGGGTTTTGCTTTGAATGGGAGAATGAATTTGTGAATTTTTAATGGATTTTGATAGCAAAATGAAGCAAAATGAAGTGAGAAATGAGGGGATTTTCTGCAGTTTTGGTCGACCAGCAGCAAGAAGAGGGAAGTGTGGGTGTTGTGTAGATGATTCTAGGTCAAAAAACCCCTTAAGTTTCTATTTAATGCCTTTCACATCAAACTTTTTACAAAAAACCCCCATTTTAGTTCATTTTTTCATTAAATTTCCAACCATAATTCTAAAATCTTAAAAAGTTATGATACAATTTATTAACACTCTATTTTAGTTTATAAAGATTCCTAAATATAAAATTTACCTAATTAAATTTGTATTTATCAATAATTTAATGTATTTTTAAAAACTTAAAATAATAAAAAAATAATTAATTACGAAATTTTTTTATTTAACTAGAAAATTTTAAGTGACATTTTAGTGACAAAATTATTGTAATATCTTATCTAAATTTTGTATAATTAGGTCTACAATGAAAAATACCAAATTTGACTTTTTACGGAAAAACCCGAAAAATTAGCCGATTACCGAAAAACTGCCTAAACGATTTTCGAAGGGTTACAATCTTCCCCCCCTTAAAGTAATTCGGTCCCCGAATTTAGAATTTAACTACGCGTACCTTCAAAAAGATGGGGATATCTCTTCCTCATCTCGACCTCGGTCTCCCAGGTGACCTCCTCGCTGTTCGGGCCACGCCAAAGGACCTTGACGGACGGTATAACCTTCGACCTCAATTTCTTCACCTGCCGATCCAGAATGACCACCGGCTGCTCGGTGAAAGAAAGATCACGCTCTAGCTGGATCGTTTAGTGCTGAATCGCCTGGGAAGGATCATGAAGGTACTTGCGGAGCATCGAGACATGGAATACGGGGTGAACATCGGGGAAGTTGGGCGGAAGAACTAACCGATAAGCAACTGGACCAACACGCTCTAAGAACTCGAAAGGACCAACATATCTAGGACTCAGTTTCCCTTTCCGCCCAAATCTCATCACACCTTTCATCGGAGAGACCTTCAGGAAAACATGATCGCCAACAGCGAACTCGAGTCGGCGACGGCGCCTGTCAGCATATGATTTCTGCCTGTTCTGTGCCGCTCTAATCCTGTCCCGAATCAGCTGTATCTTCTCGGTCATCTCCTGTACGATCCGCGGCCCTAAAACACTGCTCTCCCTGAGCTCTGTCCAACATACAGGCGATCGACATCTCCTCCCATATAAAGCCTCAAAAGGTGCCATCTGAATCGTCTCCTGGAAGCTATTATTATAAGAAAACTCGATCAAAGGAAATTGATGATCCCAGCTACCACCGAAATCTAAGACACAAGCTCTGAGCATGTCCTCAAGAGTCTGAATAGTACGCTCCGACTGACCGTCAGTCTGCGGATGAAAGGCTGTGCTAAAACTCAATCGGGTGCCCAATGCTTCCTGGAATTTCTGCCACAATCGGCTGGTAAACTGGGTGCCCCGGTCGGACACGATGCAAGTCGGAACGCCATGCAGTCGCACTATCTCATCAATATAAACCTGGGCGTACTGAGAAAATCCAAAAGTGGTCTTTACTGGCAGGAAGTGAGCCGCTTTCGTCAGTCGATCCACAATCACCCAAATAAAGTCGTACCCTCGACTGGTCCTGGGTAGACCCACAATGAAGTCCATGGAGACCTGCTCCTACTTCCACTCAGGAATGGGCAAAGGCTGTAACTCGCCAGCTGGCCTCTGGTGCTCGGCCTTGACTTGCTGACAAGTCAGGCATCTCGACACAAAGTCTGTAACATCCTTCTTCATCCCGTCCCACCAGTAAACCTCTCTCAAATCACGGTACATCTTGGTGGAACCTGGGTGAACACTGTATACTGATCTATGTGCCTCCTCAAGAATATCACGCCTCAGTCCCTCTGAATCTGGCATGCACAGTCGAGTCCCAAATCGAAGTATCCCCTGATCATCAATCACGAACTCAGAAACTCTGCCCTGCCGAATCTGCTCAATAATCTCTAAAGTACGGGCATCGCCGGACTGTGCCTCGCGGATACGGTCAAGTAACTGTGGGCGTGCTCTGAAATGGGCCAGCTGTCCCCCTGTAGGAGTAAACTCGAACTGCACTTTGCTATCACATAAAACCTGCCAATCCATCGTCGACTGCATCTGCACTGTGCTCAAACAAGATAAGCTACCTCCGGGCCTTCTACTCAAAGCATCTGCCACCACATTCGCCTTGCCCGGATGGTATAGAATCTCGCAGTCATAATCCTTCACCAACTCCATCCAACGGCGCTGTCTCAGGTTCAGATCTCGCTGCTGGAAGATATACTTCAAACTCTTGTGGTCAGTGAATATCTGGCACGACTCACCGTATAGGTAATGTCTCCAGATCTTAAGTGCAAATACCACAGCAGCCATCTCTAAATCATGGGTAGGGTAGTTCGGTTCGTGTTTCCTCAGCTGCCGAGAAGCATACGCGATAACCCTGTCGTGCTGCATCAATACACAGCCCAGCCCCACTCAAGAAGCATCATAATATACCACGAACCCGCCTGATCCTGAAGGCAATGCTAACACTGGTGCAGTAGTCAGACGAGTCTTCAACTGCTGGAAACTATCCTCACATGCCTGGGTCCAATCAAAAGGAACCCCCTTCCGGGTCAACCCGGTCAACGGTGCAGCAATGCGGGAGAAATCCTGGACAAAACGTCGATAGTAGCCGGCAAGACCTAGAAAACTGCGAACCTCTGTAACAGATACTGGTCTAGGCCAACGCTGAACTGCCTCGATCTTCTTCGGGTCCACACAAATACCGTCTCTCATCACCACATGACCCAAGAAGTCGACACTGTCTAACCAGAATGCGCACTTGGAAAATTTGGCGAACAGCTGATGCTACCTCAAAGTCTGCAATGTGATACGTAAGTGCTGCTCATGCTCCTCCCGGCTCCGAGAATAAACCAAGATGTCGTCAATGAACACAATAATGAACTGATCGAGATACGGCCTGAATAAACGGTTCATCAAATCCATAAATGCTGCCGGGGCATTGGTGAGCCCGAACGACATCACCAAGAACTCATAATGACCATATCGAGTACGGAAGGCGGTCTTCGGAATATCCTTCTTCCGAACCCGCAACTGGTGATAACCTGACCGTAAATCAACCTTCGAGAAGAACCCTGCACCCTGGAGCTGATCGAATAAGTCATCAATGCGGGATAGGGGATATCTGTTCCGCACAGTAACCCGGTTCAGCTGACGATAATCAATGCATAAACGCATACTTCCGTCCTTCTTCTTAACAAACAGGACGGGAGCACCCCAAGGTGACACACTCGGTCGGATAAGCTCTTTGTCCAGCAAGTCCTGTAACTGATCCTTTAGCTCTCTCAGCTCTGCCGGGGCCATCCGATAAAGAGGTATAGAGATAGGCCCCGTGCCGGGGATCAAGTCAATACAGAACTCAATCTCGCGCTCTGGTGGCAGACCAGGCAACTCGTCAGGGTATACATCAGGAAACTCTCTCACAACAGGGACCTGGTCCAACGGAACCTCTGTGAAGCTAGTATCACAAACATAAGCTAAGAATCCCTGACACCCTTTCCTTAAGAGCTGACCAGCGCGAAGAGAAGAAATCAAGCTGGGAAGGGTAGCGCTACGATCTCCCTGAATAACAAGAACAGGCTCACCAGGAAAACTGAATCTGACTGCTTTCTCACGGCAGTCTACGGATGCATAACAGGTGGCTAGCCAGTCCATACCAAGAAGAACGTCAAAGTCTAGCATATCGAGGAGAATCAAATCAACTGAAGAATCTCTCTCCCCGATACGAACGGAACATGATCGGTACACAAAACGGGCAACAAAAGACTCGCCTACCGGGGTAATAATGACAAGCGGCAGATCTAACGGAGAAGACTCTCGGCCCAACCTCGGTGCAAAGTACGTGGATACATAGGAATGTGTGTAGCCTGGATCAAATAATACACGTGCATCAAAAGAACATACTGGCAGAGTACCTGTCACTACGGCATTGGATGCCTGTGCATCCTGAGGAGTCAACGCAAACACTCGGGCCTGTCCACTACTAATAGCTGGCTGTCCTCTGCCTCTACCTCGGCCTCGACCTCTGCCTCTGTCGCCTCGTCCTCTCGGAACCGGACCGCCACGCCCACGACCTCTAGAAGCATCTGACTGGCGTGGAGCTTCATCAGGAGTAGGAAGTAGAGCTCTCTGAGGAGGTGGTGATGGTGGTAAGGTCACATACGGGACTGTCGCCGTGCCCTGACGTCCCATGGTATAGTCTCTGACACGGTGGTACTGACTCCCATACCGAAAACATCCTGGAGACGACTGCTGGGTCTGTGGATATGAACCAAATAACTGACCTCGTCTCAATCCTCTGCCTCCACCATCTCCGGGAAATAATCTATCACGATGTCTGCCCATCTACCGCTGAGCTGGCGTATCAGTACGGATCCTCTTCGGCCCAGAAACGACCGGAGTCTCAGAGATACGCTCCTCCAAAAGTAAGGCTGCATCCATCGCGGCTGAGTATGTATCAAAGTGCTGGGTGCCGATAGCAAGGAATAGCTGTGTATCAAGCCCTCGCACGAACCTCTTTATTCTCTTCTCTTCTATGTCTACTAGGTACGGAGCATATCGAGACAACTGGGTAAACTGTATATCATACTCCGACACCGCCATCCCAGGAGTCTTGCGCAAAGACTCGAAACTACGGGCTCGAGCATCTCGGACACTCTCCGGAAGAAAACGGGCAAGAAATGCAGCTGTAAACTCGTCCCAAGTAATAGAAGGTAGACCTGCAGCTTGGCCTCTCTCTACTAAATCGTACCATGTCTGGGCAAGACCCTCCAGACGAAAACTCGCAAACTCCACCAATCTATCATCAGAACACCTCAACGAACGGCAAATCCAAGCCATCCTATCGAGAAATGCCTGTGGGTCCTCTGTCGCATCTGTACCGGTAAAAGCTGGAGGTCTCAATCTCATGAACTCCTTTAGTGAAACAGGGATAGTCTCCGTAGTAGCAGCAGGAGTGACCATCTGTGCAGCAGGTACAATCGTGGTCTGTGCGGTGGAATGAACGTCCTCGGATCTCTGTGCCCGGCTGGACTCAACAAAAGATCCCATCATCTGTCGCAACTCTTGCATGCCGGCCTCTAATATGGCAATACGGTCTGGATAAGGCGGATCAGTATAACCCTGAGGGGTAGGCGTATCCTCCCGCTCGATCCTCGCCTCAGATGGGCCCGCCCGAATCTCATCCCTAGCGGCAGCCCGCTGAGCTCTCGTAGTCTTTGGCGGCATCGAAGCTGGAATAAGAAACAGGACTGATAAGATCATTGCAATTGAATTAAGGAATGCAAGGAATCAAGAAAGGAAATACAAGCAATTATGTCCTAAGGTCACTTAGGCGGAGTACCGTATCGTAGGTATGCCGCGGATCATACCCACGCTACGCCACTCTGCTTAAGTCACCTACTCCATCTACCAAGGTCGTCCTACACTCAGAAAGGTAAAACCTACGCTCTGATACCAACTTTGTCACGACCCGAAGGTACGGAACGTGACTGGCACTTAGATTACGAGACGTCTAAAGGCGTACCGTAACCTAAGTCAGCCAAAGCCCAGAAAATCTAAACCAAAAAAATCAAAAGAGAGTGAAGGAAAACCTTACATGAAAACGATTTTTTTTAAATCAATTAAGTTGCATTGACCCCCTTTTTAAAAACATCAAAAATTCCCGAAAATTTCGGCAGAGTCTCCCCTGTATTTTCTATCCCCCAAAATGGGTACAACAAGATATATATAACCTGTAATCATAAATGGCATCCCCAAGCGGGAGCTAGCACTTCGCCCAAGGCGGATCACAACCACACGCAATATATAAGTAATATCAAGAAAAAAGAGCATAAAAGAAATGCAAAATATTAGAAAACACAACGTCGGCTCAAGTGAGCTCGACCCAAAAGAAACCACATATATACAAATCTCTCAATCTCATCACTAGGTCGCATATACAAATAGAAAGTGGTAGATGAAGAATACTAGATACAATGATAGAGCAAAAAGAAATAATGTGTGCTCGCAACCCACCTACGGGCGATGTCGCGAGTCTGAGCAAAAGGGGCTGATAATAAGATAGCCGCCGCTACAAGACTGATGAGTCCGACCTGCAAGACACTGTGGCACAACGGGGGTGAGTTGCCAGCTCGTGAGTAGAATATAACATCTAGTAAGGCAATCGTAAGAATGCACGCAATGCGCCACAACATGTATGTCCATATGTGATATAATACCTCTAGTATGCATGCACATGTATGCAATGTCATTACTAAATCTTTAAGTGTTTTAAATGCTAAGGGTACTGCATTCTTAACTTTAGAAAATGAATATCTGTATAATAGCTAAGTACCATCAAGAAATCATCTGAAAACCCGTGTCAAGCATCGACACCAAATATGAAATCATATCTGTCTCAATATCTTACTGTATCAATGTCTCAAATATCGGGCTCCGTCAGTCCGGATCGGCCCATATCATCAAATCTCACGACAACGGTCGGTATCCTCCGGATATCCGCCGCGCCAGACATCACCGGTAGGTAGTCTTCCCCTGCCGGCTCATCGTCTACAACTCGATCTTCTTACCCCGGGGTACCATACCAGGCCCACCATATACCCGAGACGGTTCATCCACTCCTCGAATCGGGTCTCGAAATCCAACAGAAAACATGAAAACTCATGGTGGACGACACATACATCACGAGAAAACCGCAACTTTGTTTTAAAAATGATAAATATAGGCTTTTGTTAAATTCTTGCGGTTTTCTCCAAAAATCCAGAAATCGCAGAAATACTGAAATCCTCAAGAAAATCATAATATCCAACATGTTGTATATGATAAATGTCTATGATATCAATGTATGCGATGTGAATTTTGGCTAGAAATCTATGTAAGTACGATAATGATGCGAGGTATATACAAGCTATGCAATTTCATATATCATGTATGATGCAAGTGGCGATACTAAGATAAACAGATTCTATAGTGCACGTGGCATGGCAATTACCAAAGGCGTGTGTGTCACATGAATAGTGCACGTGCAACAGATGCCAATGGTAATGGTGTTCGTGTCCTACGAAGTGATATCGCATATGTGTATATGAATGTTATATGAATGTCCATGCAATCTAGTATACGGTTAGCTATGAGGGTATGCAATGTAAATAAAGGGATAAGCTAACTAACAATATAAATCTTGCAAGAAATAGGGTAATCCTAACTAGGGGGCACCTCGCGCCATCCAGACGATTCCCCCATAGATGAATATATCTACTCACCTGAATGCCTCGCTAATCCAATCCGACCACCGCCTTGCCTTTACGCGCCGTGTCCGATGTTTCCCTGACCGATCCAATATTTGCACAACACCAAGCATAAGATTACATATCCTAAAACGATGCAAGTCACAATATACAAATATCGACGCTCTCGAATTAAACATAACGTGCACTCGGTGCGCGGGAAAACACACGAAAATCGCTAAATCTTAACTAGAATCGTTATTTCGGGAAAATCGACAAAACTAAAACCCGACTAGACAAAACCCCGCATTCGCACACTCTAATAGTCGTATGTGAAGCTAATTATATCGCTAATATAACGCAATTAGATCACATCCTAATTTTTATAAAAATCTAGTAAGCAAAAAGCATACCGATTCGATGCAAATATCGCAATTTCATCGATCTAGCGAGCGCAACATCGCACAATTTACCACTCTAACCAATTAGATAACCAAACCCTAACTTAACTCCATCAACCATGCTACAAACCCTAATTCAAAATCAAATCCCATTCTTGATTTTCATGAACAAGTAATTACAACTAAATTAATACTTCAAAATTCAATTTTTAGCACATTCAATCTACAATTTAACAACTAGTTTAGAAATTTCACCTCACAAGTTGAACCCTAGCATGCTCAAGCCACCAAAGAAGTCTCCTTTCTTCAAGTTTTGAGCTAATTTGGCTTGAGGAGAGAGTGGATTAAGGTTTTGCTTTGAATGGGAGAATGAATTTGTGAATTTTTAATGGATTTTGATAGCAAAATGAAGTGAGAAATGAGGGGATTTTCTGCAGTTTTGGTCAGCCAGCAGCAAGAAGAGGGAAGTGTGGGTGTTGTGTAGATGATTCTAGGTCAAAAAAACCCTTAAGTTTCCATTTAATGCCTTTCACATCAAACTTTTTACAAAAAACCCCATTTTAGTTCATTTTTTCATTAAATTTCCAACCATAACACTAAAATCTTATAAAGTTATGATACAATTTATTAACACTCTATTTTAGTTTATAAAGATTCCTAATTATAAAATTTACCTAATTAAATTTGTATTTATCACTAATTTAATGTATTTTTAAAAGCTTAAAATAATAAAAAAATAATTAATTACGAAAAAAAAATTATTTAACTAGAAAATTTTAAGTGACATTTTAGTGACAAAATTATAGTAATATCTTATCTAAATTTTGTATAATTAGGTCTACAATGAAAAATACCAAATTTGACTTTTTACGGAAAAACCCGAAAAATTAGCCGATTACCGAAAAACTGCCTAAACAATTTTCGAAGGGTTACACTATGTCAATCCTGACCCCATGTGAAACGTCCAGAGCGTAGCCTGGTCCTCGCAGAACACGGCTATGTAAATCAGACCCCGTGGGAAGCATCCAGAGCAAATTCCTGATCACGTGGAACACGGCCTATGTCAATCCTGGCCGCGTAGGAAACGTCCAGAGCGGAGCCTGATCCTCGCATAACATGGATTTTTCAATCCGACCCCGTGGGAAGCATCCAGAGCAAAATCCTGGTCATGTGGAACACGGCCTATGTCAATCCTGACCCCATGGGAAACGTCCAGAGCGGAGCCTGGTCCTCCCAGAACACGGCTATGTCAATCCGACCCCATGGGAATCATCCAGAGCAAATTCCTGGTTTCATGGAACGCGGCCTATGTCAATCCTGACCCCGTGGGAAACTTCTAGAGCAGAACCTGGTCCTCGCAGAACACTGCTATGTCAATCAGACCCCGTGGGAAGCATCCAGAGCAAATTCATGGTCACGTGAAACACGGCCTATGTCAATCCTGACCCTGTGGGAAACGTCCAGAGCGAAACCTGGTCCTCGCAGAATACGGCTATGTCAAACCGGCCCCGTGGGAAGCATCCAGACCAAATTCCTGGTCATGTGGAACACGTCCGATGTCAATCCTGACCCCGTGGGAAATGTCCAGAGCGTATCCTGGTCCTCGCAGAACACGGCTATGTCAATCAGACCCCGTGGGAAGCATCCAGAGCAAATTCCTGGTCATGTGGAACACGGCCTATGTCAATCCTGACCCCGTGGGAAACGTCCAGAGCGGAGCCTGGTCCTCGCAGAACACAGCTATGTCGAACCGACCCCGTGGGAAGCATCCAGAGCAAATTCCTGGTCACGTGGAACACGGCCTATGTCAATCCTGACCCCATGAAAAACGTCCAGAGCGGATCCTGGTCCTCGAAGAACACGGCTATGTCAATCCTGACCCCATGGGAAGCATCCAGAGCAAATTCCTGGTTATGTGGAACACGTCCTATGTCAATCCTGACCCCGTGGGAAACGTCCAGAGCTGAGACTGGTCCTCGCAGAACACGGCTATGTCAATCAGACCCCATGGGAAGCATCCAGAGCAAAATCCTGGTCACGTGGAACACGGCCTATGTCAATCCTGACCCCGTGGGAAACGTCCAGAGCGGAGCCTGGTCCTCGCAGAACACGGCTATGTCAAATTGACCCCGTGGGAAGCATCCAGAGCAAATTCCTGGTCGCGTGGAACACGGCCTATGTCAATCCTGACCCCGTGGGAAACATCCAGAGTGGATCCTAGTCCTCGGAAAATAAGGCTATGTCAATCCTACCCCGTGGGAAGCATCCAGAGCAAATTCCTGGTCACGTAGAACACGGCCTATGTCAATCCTGACCCCGTAGGAAACGTCCAGAGCGGAGCCTGGTCCTCGCAGAACATGGCTATTTCAATCAGACCCCGTGGGAAGCATCCAGAGCAAATTCCTGGTCCCGTAGAACACGGCCTATGTCAATCTTGACCCTGTGGGAAACATCCAGAGCGGAGCCTGGTCCTCGCAGAACAGGGCTATGTCAATCAGACCCCGTGGGAAGCATCCAGAACAAATTCCTGGTCATGTAGAACATGGCCTATGTCAATCCTGACCCCGTTGGAAGCATCCAAAGCAAATTCCCGGTCACATAGAACGCAGCTAATGTCAATCCTGACCCCATGGGAAACGTCCAGAGCGGAGCCTGGTCCTTGCAGAACACTGCTATGTCAAACCGACCCCATGGGAAGCATCCAGAGCAACTCCTGACTCCGTGAAATGCGGATAATGGTAACCTCACCTATCACTTACGGGTTCTCACGACTCGTAAGGGAGCAAACTTTCTTATGAGATCCTTACGACTCTCAAGAGAAAACACACTTAGGAATCCTCACGATTCTTAAGGAGAAATTACACCTATGGGATTCTCTCGACCCGTAGGGAGAAATACCTTTATGAGGCCCTCACGCTCATGGAGTTGAAAAGCCTTAGGCAGCAGATCTGAACCTGCTTTCTAAGCCGTCACTACCTCTCGAAGAATTCAAAACGGAATGCTCTCTCTATCATCTACAGGCTACGCTTACTAAGGTAACACGCCGGCAATAGAGAAAAGAAGAGAAAGCGACAAGGAGAACATTTGATTTGCATTCGGTTAAACGTTTAAAGCATACCTGTGCAAAAGATTTAGTGCATAAGATAAATACATGGAAACGAGGAATTTGCTATTCATACATCAAAAGGTTCTTACAACAATGTAAGCAGTAAACGAAAACATCATCAAAATGATTACAATGGCAAGACATCAAATCCAGGACACGGATTGAGAAATTCAAAGGTGAGGCCATCCAAAAATTTTCGAGCCTCTCGGACCATCTTCGTATGCATCCTTTCACGATCACAAGCGTCAGGATCCCCACTGATGTCCTCCACCCTTCGATAGGCAGCAAGTATCGCCGCCTGTTGAAAAGCTTGATGCAGGATATCGACCTGGTTGTCTCGTCTTTTCTTTGAGATTAGGCCCATCAGATATACTGAGTGCACCTTATCTTCGGTGTCGTCCAAAGCCTTAAGCGGCATGCCTAGACAGAATAAGGGAAGCGCTTCCGAGATTGCTCTTACAATAAGCTTCAAGAGAGAGGAACGATGAGAAAGCAGTCGACCATTGTACGCATCAAAGCGACCCATAATTTCAGCACACTGGGCATTTGTGAATTCTTGGTTTTGGGAACGGCCGAGTGCACGAATGTCCTCGTAAGAAATAATCTCGTCGAGATCATACATGTGAGCGTCCATAACGTCTGAAAAGGAAAATCAGTGAGAGTTGGTGGATAGACGGATTAAGAAGAACTTATTAAAGCAGATACGAGATTTAATCAACTCTTGATATCCCCAAGGTGGGAATAAGTGCTAATTAAATCACCCGATGGATTTAATTCTGTGAAAGTAGGAGAGAAATCCTAAAAAGAATTTCGTATTTAATAGAAAGGTCCCTCAGGCCAAAGAGTTAAACTCCTCGAGAGCAATGCTCTGCAGAAAGGAGTGACACCTGTGAAAGTCAATTATGAAGGGAATTTAAAAATTCCCCGAGAATTCTAAAGATCCATGCTCTGTAAAGAAGATGAAATGATCCTTCAAGAAACCCTGAAAGCAAAGCTTTCTGCAGAAGTAAAAACTTTGAGAGCTTTAAGATCTATAAAGTGAATTCCAAGAATTCTTCATCAATGGGTCAAAAGAAACCCTAAAAAGGTTTTCTTTTTCAGATCCATGATCTAAATAGAGCAAAGGTCTGATAACGAATTCGAATCTTACCAAAAAGAAAATATCTGACAGAGTTTTTAAGAGACTTCTTGAAGAAGAGAGCAATGCTCTGAAGGAGAAATAATTCTCAGAAAAGAAGATGAACAATGGTCATTTCAGAGTGCCAAAGGCCCTATTTATAGACATTGAGAGCCGTTTCAACTACTAAAGAGTTGATCCAACGGCAGAGATGCTGCCACCATTGCACTCACGTGTGGGCCATGTAAGCGCAACGGTGGGGGGCATTTGTTTCCCAAATCAGAGCAAAGCTCTGTTCAAATTCTGAGATTTGAAGCGAAGCAACGCTTCATGAAAAGCGCTAGCATCAAATGCGCCAGCACTAAGAGTCAAAGACTCTGAAACGGCGCTCACGTGCAAGGCACGAGAGCGCTAAGCGCCAGGAGCGCTTCACTCTCATAAGAATTACTTGCGCCTATTTATAACAGTGTAAGTTTTATAGCGCATATGGGCCTAACAGAATAAGAACAAAAAGAAGTAAAATAAGAGAAATGCTTGGCAGATAATGACAAAAAGAAAGAAAACAACTTAATTAAACATTTTATTGCAGTGGAAATAAAGCTCCAAACATGAGGTCAAATGGACAAGGGTTTACAAACATATAGATAAAATTATCTAATTCCCTCTCTGTCTTTTCCACCATGTCAAAGCGGCGATCTTCGCGAGGAGTAGCTACCTATCGGTTAGCACCGCATTCACCAGCAAAAGCGGAAATTAAGGCACATTGAGCCCGTATTTGGGTCAGCAACTGAACAGAACAGTCCCTTAGGGCTTTCGTAGTCAAGTGCGCCTCGAAGAAACACTCGATCTTGTCTTCAGCAGCATCAAGCATCGCTGGGGTCATCTCCGCCGGAGGAGGGGGAATGTCAGCAAGTACGGACATAAGGATCATCCGAAGCCAAATAGAGTTGGAAGGGAGAGGAGATCCTATACGAGTCAAGAGCTCATGCAGCGTCGCGTCGCATTGGTCATCCGTAAGAGCAGGATCCACCAAGCGCACAGCAAAGAGAGGAATAATGACCTGAATGGGCACTTCCCATGGTTGTCAATGAGCATGTGGGCGGTAACAAGCCATAGTTGAGAGGGTTCTTTGGAGACGAGAAAAAAGAGAAGCTTTGCTTCAGATTATAAAGACTAGGCACAGAAAATTTTGTTCATGGTGGAGCTATTTCCAAGACCTGGGAAATGAAAGTTCTGGGGAATATAAGTTTGACTTAAAAGGAAGGGAAAATACACCTCCAATAAAGCAGTGCTTTAGATGCAGCGCCAAGCGCGCTGCGCCATAAACAACGCACCCTGTGCAAAGCGCATAGACGGTAGCGCTAGATGCGCTGCGCTAGCGCTAAGAGCGCTGCGCTCCAAGTAGCGCACCATGGGCAGAGCGCATAAGCGCTAGCGCTGGAAATAAAAGCTCCCCACAGTTAGATAAAAAATCTAATAATAATGATAAATCATTAATTAACCAGAATTAAATTCTGTTAAGGAAAGATTTCTCAAAATCTTTCCAAACAACAAAATTGTGCTCTGTAAATCAGAGCACCGTTGGATCAATGATCCAATGGTGATTAAAAATCACTAAAATACAGAACAAATTCTATAAGGGGGAAAGATTTCCCAATCTTGGTAAAAAAACAAGAAGATTATCTTCTGTAAACCAGAAGCCCTTGGATCAAAGATCCAACGATGGGACATTCCCCAAATCAATTAGAGAAAAAATCTCCTTAACTGATTGAACAAACCATCTTGCCCTATATAAAGGCCCCCAGACTTCAAGTCTAAAAAAGGAGGAACCCCCCCCCCCCAATAAACTTTGAGAAAATCTCAAGAAGATGAAGAATCTCTCGGCGAAAGAAGACAATTCATTTTCAAGGTAAAAAGAATATACAGACGAAATCGTCTCAATATAAAAGGAAGTATTTACTTCTTTCACAGATTATAGATCTATAAGACAAATTGTCTTTCGCAAAAGAGATTATGAACATCTCATTATAAAGGGGGGAGAATTATCAATTCTCTTAGGATCACAGATCCATAAAGGCAAAGCCTTTCATCAAAAAGAGATTGAAATATCTCCTATAAACTAAGAACTTTATTCTTAGAATCTTGAGACAAAATCTCTTATCAAAGAACCGATAATCTGCAGAGCGCAAAATTAACCTAAGAAGAGCCTTAGCGCTCCTAATCTAATAAGAACCTTAGCGCTCCTAATTTAAAAGTGCTTTAGTTCTCTTCATCCAGCGCAAAACGCTGCAGAGCCATAGCGCTTCAAACACGGAGCACTGTGCTCATTGGCTAGCGCTCAGCGCTAAGCGCGTCATGTGCTCCTCACGTGTGTGCTGCATTACTAAAAACGCTCCACGCTCATTATATGGCACTAGCGCCAGACACCTCAACGCTTCAACTATAGCGCATCAGCGCCCTACATCTAGCGCTAAGCGCATCAGCGCTCTTCATCAACGCTTTAACCATAGCACACTGCGCTCATCGACTGGCGCTAGTGCCAAGTACACCACATGTTTTTAAGTGCGCTTGGACAGAACATAAACTGTTCTTTGAATAAGCCTGGAGCTATGATGAATGCACAGCATTCAACTAAAGACAAAACATTGTCAGAGACCAAACCAATGCTTAGCATTTTTAAGGAGATTGGGCTCAAACAAACATCTAACGACTCAAAAACAAATGTTGAATATTGTAATTGAATGGACTTAGCCTAAATTGGCCATAAGTCCTCAATTCAGATTAATTGAATTCATATGCTCATAAATCACAGATCTTTGTCCCAATTGGACTACAGGTCTCTCAACCCACATCGGTTTAAGGGTACATCTCTGAACTCCTCTTATATTTGTCGTTGTAATCCTTCAACATCTTCAGAGAGGCGACGGGTCCCGACAACCATACATTTCATGGACTGTGGGGTCCTTAAGCCCATGGACTATGATGTCCTTAACCTTGACTGTGAGGTCTTTAAACTCACGGACTATGATGTCCTTAACCTTGACTGTGAGGTCTTTAAAGTCACGGACTATGATATCCTTAACCTTGACTGTGAGGTCTTTAAACTCACGGACTATGATGTCCTTATCCTTGACTGTGATGTCTTTAAACTCACGGACTATGATGTCCTTAACCTTGGACCGAGATGTCCTTAAACTAACACTGGACCGTAATGTCCGTAAACTAATCCTTAAGCCCATGGACTATGATGTCCTTAACCTTGACTGTGAGGTCTTTAAACTCACGGACTATGATGTCCTTAACCTTGACTGTGAGGTCTTTAAAGTCACGGACTATGATATCCTTAACCTTGACTGTGAGGTCTTTAAACTCACGGACTATGATGTCCTTATCCTTGACTGTGATGTCTTTAAACTCACGGACTATGATGTCCTTAACCTTGGACCGAGATGTCCTTAAACTAACACTGGACCGTAATGTCCGTAAACTAATCGACCGCAATGTCCCTAAACTAAACAATAGAGTCCAAATGCTCTCTTGCTGGATCTAAATGATCCCGTTAAGTTGATCTTAGTCTAAAATGAGACTAACGTATCCTTAACCAACGTTTAAGTTGATCTTAGTCTCAAATGAGGCTAACGTATCCTTAAACCAAACCCCCAAACCCAAATCTAAGAAGATACGGATTTGGACTAATCCACGCCCTACGGGCGACAACATAAATTTGTCTCCGTATACAATCCACGGGCAACCAAAAACAAAACAAACACCCACGACACGAAGTGACCATCTGGAGAAGGAGAAAGTGGTTACCGCGATGCGGTAGCGTAATTAACAGCAGGGGCTTACGCCTGCACGGAAAAGCGTCCCCACAATCAAAAACCCCTCAACGAGGGGGAATCTGACGAAATCTGCTACATCAGCCGCATCCGTTTAAACCTTCGATACATGGTGTCATAAATCAACTTGGCATCTTCGGAGAGGTGGACGGATAGCACCAATTAGCATCTGCCCCCAAATTAAGGCAAGACGGACCCGCACGGTTACGTCTCTGTGTTTTGGCGGGAAACAGGCCACCCGGGTATTGAGCGATCAGAAGATTAACAAGCAAGCCTACTCACACTCCTGCGAATCCAATCAGTAACACTACCGCACAGTCCGGTCTGTTCGTCTGATATGTCGCATATTTCGCCTAGGGGTGGTAAACATCAGACCCCAGTAGCTTGATAAGCCATGCCGATGTAAGGTCCATAACGGGCGTGAAACTACTGATAACACTTACAAGTAAATCACATCTACCCTGGCCAGGGATTTCAGTTATTACCAATCGAGAATAGCGCAACATCAACCCCCAATACCGGGAGAGACGAATCCCCTCCTATCGATCATTGCCTCCATGTGACTGTGACTGTACCCAAAAACCACCTGTTTGCATGACTCAGTAGAGCCGTGGTAGGGTGGAAATCAAAGCACAGTGGGAGACACACAAGACTCTATGACGATCTCGGGTCGACAGACTAACCTGTACCAGTGTCACCAGAGAACTGCTATCTGACGTGAGGTATAATACCATCTAAGAGTTCTCGGCGAATCCATTCAGTGTACCTAGTCTCCACTGAGCACCCATATACCATCTCTGATGTCAAACACCAATGGATATGGGATCATCCATCACCCATCACATGGGTCGAGAAGATATACGCTAGTCTACTCTGGAATATCGATGCCCCATCTCGATATTCCCACGACTAGGAACATTGAAAGATGAACTCATGGACTACCCAGACCCCACTAGTATGATCTGCATCATAATCCCGAAAGTCAAGTACACATCCTAAGGGCTTTATCAACATGTAAAAGAGAGACAATAAATATACATGTTAAGATAAAGAGTAACCCGATAGCGTACTATCATGTCGAGCAAGAAAGTCCTCCTTATATATGTCCCACATCCACTATAATATACATCTCATGTACAATAATGGCCTCTGGGGCATACATACAACTAACAATCTCCCACTTGCACTAATGCCAGTTGTTGTAGTATAGCATATCCAACGTCCTATAAAAGTTTCTCGCAGGAAAGGCCTCAGTGAGTGGATCCGCCATGTTAACCTTTGAGTCTAATCTCCTAACCTTGATCTCTTGGAGATCAACCATCTCCATAATCAGGTGATATTGCCTTAGAATATGTCTAGGTCACTGATGGGACCGGGGCTCCTAGGCGAAAGCCACACCTCCATTGTCACACAATGGTAAGAACCATGTTCATCTCATGAACAAATATACACCCAGGCTGCCTCTTTGGTAGCATCTTTGATAGCGATGTCACCAGCCTTTATCGTCTAGTTTGTCACGGTATCTAGCTTGGAACTCTTCCAACATAATGTCCCTCCACTGAGGATAAAGATAATGCCTGTGACTGTCTTTCAGTCGTCCTTACCACCTTGGAAGCTATCCAGTGATTCTCCCCAAGATCTATTGATACCATCTCACTACACCTAGTGAGAATCCTAACATCCACTTAGATCTATCTCATAGATCCAAAACCCAAGATTTTAGGAGGTATCACCTTGATCCTATATAGAGAATCAATGTGATAGGAGGAGATTGACAGAATGTAGCATAGGAAACACCTTTCCTATCCAAAGTATGTAATCCACGTACAATACGAGGAAGACCACCTTACTCTCTACTACCTTTTTGTATATACAAGGTTCATCTACTATTTTGATGAAGTCAAATACTTTGACTACCACATCAAAACAGATGTTCCAACTCCGCGATGTCTGCTTTAACCTGTAAAGCAACTTGCACACATTTCCACTGCTCCCACTGTCTGCGAAGCTCTCTGGCTGTGTATTCATAGACGCTTTCTTCTAAATCACTATTTAGAAAAGCATTTATGACACCCAACCGCCAGATATCGTAGTCAAAGTATGTAGCAATGGCAAGTAGGATCCGGATGGACTTAAGCATAGCCACTGGAGAAAAGGTTTCAACATTATCCACACCTGGTTGATGACGAGAACCTTTTACAACAAGTCTAGCTTTGAAAGTCTTAACTTTTTCTATATACACCAAGTAATCTTCTCAAGATATTCTTGCTCCTGATGTGGATTTAACCCTTCAGATATAGCAACAAAAGTCCATACTTTGTTGGTGTACATAGATTCCATCTCAGATCGCTTAGCATCCAGCCATTCTTACAGAGTCCCTACTCTTGATGGCCTGCTCGAAGCTAGTTGGGTCATCATCTCCATGATACAATCCTCGCTCCCACTGTCATAGAGAAAACCGAAGTATCTCTCAGGTGGGTGAGGAACCCTACCAGATCGGCGGAGAGGCTGAGGTTCGTCGGGAGCTATTGAATATTCCGTTTCTACCAAATCTTCAGCTGTAGTTTGTATAGCTGGAACTCCTTCCAGTTCTACCTCATGACCACAAATTTCTTTCCAAATAAATTCCTTTTCTAAAAAGGTGGCATGCCGAGAAATAAAACACCTTTTGTTCCCCGGTGCGGTAAAAGATATTCCCTTGTGAATGCTTGGGATATCCAACAAACTTCCACAGAACTGACCTTGCCTCGAGCTTGTCCGGATTTTGCTTTTGACATAGGCCGGACAACCCCAAATCTTAACTTACTTAAGACATGGGCTCTCCCCATACCATATCGCATATGGAGTGGTAGGTACCTGATTTGGTTGGAACCCAATTCAATAGGTATGCAGCTTCACAAGTGCATAACCCCCAAAAGGAAATAGGCAACTCAGTAGTACTCATCATAGAGCGCACCATATCTAATAGGGTGCAATTTCGCCACCCCGATACACCGTTGTGCTGTGGTGTATTCAGAGGAGTAATGCTGAGAGAGAATCTCATTCTCCTTTAGAATAGTCCAGGATCTCCGTGCTTAAGTATTCTCCTCCCTGATCTCATCATAGGACATAATACTTATACCTGGTTCTGGTTCTCTACTTCTGACTTATATTCTATAAATTTCTCAAAAGCTTCAGACTAACGTTACAACAGGAACACATGTCTGAATCTTAGGAGATCATCAATGAATGTAATGAAATATAAAGAACCAGTCCTGGCATGTGTAGACAGGAGACCTACATACATCACTATGTATCAGTCCCAAGAGTTCACTAACTCTTTCTCCGTTTCTAATAAACAGAGCTATGATCATTTTATCTTTGTGACATGACTGGCAAGTTTCACAAGATGTAAATTCAAACTGATTTAAATATGCATCTAAATGTAACTTAGCTAGTCGGGTCGCATTGATATGAACTAGTCTACAATGCCTCAAGAAGGATTCGTTCATTTCTGAACTCTTCCTCTTGTGTGTGTTCTGTACGTTAAGAACTGTGCTTTGATTTAGAAAGTATATGCTTTTAGATAACGTGCCTGAACCGATCAACACTTTGATATAGGAAATGTTCAAAACATTATCCAACAATACAAAATTATATCCTTCTTTACTAAATAAAGTGACTGATATGATGTTGTATATCAGGTTCGGTATCTAATAACATTCGTTCAGAATCAATGTATTTGGTAATACGGGGTGATAACTGCCAACTGATTTGGCTGCAACAATTGCACCAATCTCTATACTTAGAGACATGTCACCCTATTCTCAGTTCTCTACCTATATGTAGCCCATGTAACAAATTACATATGCGGGATCCCGATTCGGTATCAAATAACCAGGACATAGAGGATACTGAGAAACAATTCTCTGTAATGAACACACCAGAAGAAAATGCATCATCATGCACTTTCTTTGTTTGGGCGGCACGGGAATTCTGGTAATCCTTATTTCCTGCTCAGTCTTATAACAATTATAAGTTGGAGCGGGACCAACGTTCCCCAGCTCAGTATAACAAGCGGGTTCGGTCAAAACATCCATATTATTATCTTGATTAAGGCGTGACATGGTCGCTACCTGGAGAGAGAGAGAACAAAACACTCTGCGTGTGCTCTTGTAAAATTAGATTGGTTATATATTTTATCTAATCAGGATGGCTCCCACTGTTTTTATCAAATCTTCCTTCAAACCTTAAAATGAAAGACTAACCGGGATTAATTACACCCTACAAGTTCGCAAATCTTTCAGCCAGGCCAATGCCAGTACTTTGAGGGAGGTTCCCCGTGCTTTCACACGGACCTAATTAAAATAAACCTCGTTTTCCTAGGGGCGTAACCCCGTTGACACCTTTCTAGACACCTACTTGATCGGCTAATGGTAAAGTGCAAAACTCTCCCAGGAGTAACAATTACTCGCAGTAGGTATCAGGATCCAACTTCACATAGAAGGTATGCAATCTCATTACAAATTTCAACACTTGAAACTCCCGATAATGGTTTTTACCCCTAGTGTCTTATGACCTTAACTATGGTCAATAAATCACAAGCACTAGTCAAGTTCTACCCATCATTTCGTGATTAATTAGACCCACCTACATGACCCTTAACTATGGTCAACAAAATCACATAACTGTCCTAACTAATCGCATCATATGCTATGTAGGAAGACATCATTTAGCTACCGTACACCGTGCCTTAACTATAGTCAACAAATACAGCATGAATACTAAGTACTCTACTCCTGAAATGATGGAGGGTTGCGGATGGTCTTTAAGAAAACCTTTAACGCTTTGAACTTGATATCGTTGTAGAATCAAATGGTTTTAAATGGAGTGTTTTTTACGCTTTTTCTAGTTTCACTCCCGGTAAAGGGATCTCGACTCTTTCCTCGTTGAATGAGGTGCAGAATATTCACAATATCACTATGCAAAGAAAGAACTAGAAAAGCAATCAAAAGACAAAACCGAGAGTTGTAGCATCTGCTAGTTATTGCTAAAGAGGTCACTCCCGGTGAAGGGATCTCGGCTCTTTCCTCATCGAATAAGGTGCTGGATATTCTACAAGGAATACCGCTATGCAAAGCAACAACTAGAGCTACCTATTTTTGAAAATTCGATTCCACAACATCTTTAGGTTTATTTTTCTTTCATTAATCTCATTAATGAATGTCCCATCATTTAAGTTACCTAAACATCACAAATAAATACAACGTACGCTTCTGCCATCCGCATTCGCCTCGATGTCCCGTCATGCACCGTTAGGTTAGGTAACTAACGGCAGAGCGGGGCAAGGCTAGCGCGGGTGTAAAACATAAGCAACGTCTATATAATATATCACATATTCTATATACAGTATCTATCTCATCATATCAAATGATTATATCACAGACATCAGGAGCAGAAGACAATATATGAAATATTGGATATACTAGAATGTCCGTGTTTTATTTTGAGCCTTTATAAAACACAGATTCCACGGTCATGATGAACAGCCAAACCCACATCCCTAGACCCCTACTAGAGCGGCAAGCAACCCTACCAATTCTAGAGGTAGAAGACCCGGACTCGAGTCCTCGAGATGGTCTCCCACTGGACTCGAGAACCCGGTTACTTGTGCTCCCCTCCTTGGGTCTATCCTAATGCGGAAAAGTAAATAATATACATTAATGGTGACATCTTCCTCAACCCGGAAGTGCCCCAATAAAAGAATATTACATACAAGTTTTTACATGAACGAAAATGAAAAAACTCTCATCTCACATAAAAAAAAACCAGCTATTCAAATACGATGATCCAATATAACATATCGCAGCAACACATAACATCACATGTCATCAACGTAAGTAAATATGCGTATCCCAATTTTCGTTGACGTATAGCAACGAAACCGGTGATACACAACATATTACACATACGGTCGCAGAAAAGAAAGTGAAAAACTACAACATTTGGAATCCAAGATAACCTTAGACATCATAAACCCGAAGTATCATATACTTCAGATTTCATGCCTAACTATATGAATTCCACATATTGTATCACATCACATGATATCCGGACGATATTAAACTTCTCGATCGATTCATCAAAGTCCCACAATTCCCAGATGGCTCAACACTTGCGCACGGTTTAATAATACCCAGTACATGTCACAGCACCTATGGACCAACCGTAGAAAGGCAGACCGAAGCCTCACTCATGTCGCCACGGAACTGCGACAAACCCTAACGTATGACCGCGGTTCCGCGATCCAAAAAAGTCGAGTTAGGGTTACATTCTTCTAGACGGTCCACAGAATTACTTGCACGTTTTTCCGAATACCTTAAACTTGGAAAAATGAGTTTTTGACATTCGTTCGAGCTTTTTAACTTCGCCTGGATAACATGTGAATACCCGAAAAAGTCTAAATGATGTTAAACATTCCGATCGAATCAATGAATTCCCAATAAATTCCAGAAAGCTCAACACTTGAGTAATATTAAAAATTCTCAGAAGCATGATGTAGTAGCTACGGATCACCACTTGAAGTATGATTTCATAATTCACAAGTTCTGCCGCAGAACCGCCGCCAAATGCATGGTATGGCCGCTGTTCCGCGGTAACTTGATCGGGTTAGGGAATCGTACTTCTCCGAGATCCATAGAATTACCTGCACGATTTTTTGAGAATTTTTAATATAGAAAATTCCAACTTTTTGAAAAATTTCCAGAGAGGGGGTATCAAGTGGGTTTTTGGGGTTCGATCGGATTTTTAACTTCGCATAGATAACTCCTAATGCTCTAATAAGGCTCTGATACCACTGTAGGTTTCTTTAGCACGACCACAAAGTTTCGGGAGGCATCAAACATGCCGTATTTTAATTTTTCTAGCATGCCAAACAACCTAACCTAGGATTTAACTAGAGTTTTAGGAGTAAATGAACATGTAATCTACCATTACACTAAATGAATGAGGAATACAACCTTTGTAGACCGGTCCTTCACTTCTAAAGCTCCATGTTGACATCCCTTCGCTGCGATCATCGATCTCCCGAACTCTTGTATGGGTTCCCTCGGAGAAATGAACAAGATTGCTCGTAGCCTTCGAGGCCGAAGATGATCTACGTCGAGGAGACTCAAACTCAAGCTAACCCCTCACTAGGTAATGAACTTTGTGAAGAGAACACCCTAAACTAAATAGCAAGTAGTAGAGGATGATGAAGTAAGAAGTGGGCTCACTTTAGATTTTATTTTCTCACAATATTTCTTCATGTTTCATGGAGCTAGAAAGATAGAAGAAAGAGATGAAGAAAACCACCATGAAAAATGAAGCTAAAGATAAAAAAGGAATAATTGAGTAACCATGGGTGAGTTAGTATCATATACTAACCATTGTAGAGACATAACCATAGTTTAAGATAGTGGTTTGGTTAATAAATATCTTATGTGAGACAAAATTAGTGGACAAAGACAAAAAATCTACAAGCTTCCACTCATGACAATTATCCAACTAATTTTGAATTATATAAAATAAATAATAACCTAAACACCATGTTAAGTATGGTGTAAGTCTCATACACCCATGACTCATGTATCATCTAGCATGATACAAAATCATGTGCACAAATATATATCATATATATATTTAATGCACACTTAAGTGAGAAAAAGATATTTTAAGTGAGCTAATAGTAGTTAATGTAAATTAATATATTAAATATATAATTATACATTAAATCATTAAATCAACACTTGATTTAATGATCCGATCATATCACATATAACCGACTAATATCATATGTATCAATCTATCAAATCAACACTTGATTCGATAACCCGGCTATATCGCATATAACCGACCGATGATACAAATCGCGAGAATAGAATACGGTATCACATACGCGTATTAATCTCGGTCCCGCACATATCTCATATGTGCTCCTATTCCGTTTTGCCTGAGCCAGGAAACCTCTGTGTAGGACTCTAAAGACTCGTCAATACGCCGGCAGTGGGTGATGATCATATCAAACACCCACAAGCCGCAAGAGGTCTGCTAAACGTAACGGCCACCCGGGTATTGAGCAATCAGAAGAACAACAAGCAAGCCTGCTCACACTCCTGCGAATCCAATCGGTAACACTACCGCACAGTCCGGTCTGTTCGTCTGATATGTCGCATATCTCGCCTAGGGGTGGTAAACGTCAGACCCCAGCAGCTTGATAAGTCATGCCGATGTAAGGTCCATAACGGGCGTGAAACTACAGATAACACTTACCAGTAAATCACATCTACCCTGGCCAGGGATTTCAGTTATGGCCAATCGAGCATAGCGCAACATCAACCCCCAATACCGGGAGAGACGAATCCCCTCCTATCGCTCCTATCACTCATTGCCTCCATGTGACTCGGGATTGTACCCAAAAACCACCTGTTTGCACGGCTCAATAGAGCCGTGGTAGGTTATAAATCAAAGCACAGTGGAAGACTCACAAGACTCTATGACGATCTCGGGTCGACAGACTAACCTGTACCAGTGCCACCAGAGAACTGCTATCTGACGTGAGGTATAATACCATCTAGGAGTTCTCGGCGAGTCCATTCAGTGTACCCAATCTCCACTGAGCACCCGTATACCGTCTATGATGTCAAACACCAATGGATATGGGAGCATCCATCGCCCATCACATGGGTCGAGAAGATATACGCTAGTCTACTTAGGAATATCGATACCCCGTCTCGATATTCCCACGACTAGGAACATTGAAGGATAAACTCATGGACTACCCAGGCCCTACTAGTATGATCTGCATCATAATCCTAGAAGTCAAGTACACATCCTAAGGGCTTTATCAACATGTAACAGAGAGACAGTAAGTATACATGTTAAGATAAAGAGCAACCATATAGCGTACTTGTTAGTGTATATGCCCTAGAGGCCATTACTGTATCATACTAGTTTGTATATTACTTAATGGAAGCTTGGGATATTCACAGTTGTATAGACAATCTTGCTCAAAATGGTATTATGCTACTTGGTTTGTTTCTACTTTAATGTGTACATGTGTTTATTTTAGTATATCACCTATACACATTAGGATCTTTGCTTGATTACCAGCGTTGTGATGGCAGTCACACTCGTGGGGGCTGGGTAATCCACAAGCACATCCTTATACAGGTCCCTAATCGTAGGACTATCGAGACAGGGCATCGATACTCCGGAGTAGACTAGCATATGCGCTTCTCATCCCAGCAGGGGAGACGGTCTGTCCCACAGCCATCAGTACGTCATACTTGAGATAGTATGCGGGTGCTCGTTAGGTTACAGGTACACTGGACAGGACTCGTCGGGAACTGATGGTTGGTACTATACCTATCGTCAGTTATCAGTTCCAAGGTGACATGAGTACAGCTTAGTCCGTTGACTTGACACTGCCACTTCGCCTCGAGTGTGTTCCCACTGTACTTTGATTACTACCCTACCCGGCTCAAAGACAGGTAGTAGTTGGGTGCAGTCCCGAAGCACTTGGAGGCAGGACAGGATTCGTCTCTCCCGGTATTGGGAGTTGATATCGCGCTGTGTCAAGGAGAGCCATTACACACAGTCGTCCCTGGCCAGGGCAAGCGAGATGCACTGGTAGGTTTCCAGTGTTATCTCAGGGTGTTCTGGGCTACACTCCGACACGACTTGTACCGCTATTAGGGGACTGACGTTTACCGCCCCCTAGGCCCGCCATACGATATTCTCAGACTGTACGGAGACTGTCACATTCAGGCTCAGTAGGAGTTCAGATGGGTTTCACCTCGTCAGTCTTCTTATCGGCATCTACCTAGGGGCCGTTATGCACAGCTAGTGCCGCTTGCGGTCTATGGTTAAACCCACTGCCAGCGTAGTGTCGAGTCTTTAGAGTCCCACACAGAGAGCTATTCGCCTTTAGGCAAATGGATAGAGGTCGCATAGTTTTGCGACAGGGTTCGGTCACATCCGTGCACTTGTGCACGTTTGGTGTCCGGACAGTTATTACTAGCGGGCTTTGGTTTAAGCCAGATCCTAGTATACGTTTTGGGATTGGTTTTATCTCATTTGTATTCGTGTTCCTCGGAACGCGGATGCGGGTGTGTATGCACGGTTGACAGAGACAGAGGCAGAGGATTCTCATTAGGGTTGTTGACTGTTGACTTTTGCTAAACCCTAATGAGAATTTGAAATATGATTAATAATAATATTAATTAAGTATTATTGTGCCATGGTTGGGTTGAAAGGTTGACTTTGTTGACTTGTTGACTTCGTTGACCGGTTGACTAGGTTGGACTTGTTGACCATCATCGTGACAATGGCTATCATTTCATGGCATTGATCTTTGCTTGCTTGTTTTGTTCACAAATTTCATTTAATGCATGAAATGATATTGCCATTTGATATGATAACAACCATCACATAATACTCAATTATTATTATTTGTTATGATTATTTTTTGGATTATGAGAGTAAGGGTGAGAAAAGTCTTGCTCATTCTATCATTCTCATTCTCTCTCATCCTCAAGCTCTCTCTCTCTTCCTCTTGCTCTCTCTCTAGCTCAAGGAAACTCCCTCTCATGAGTTGAGAACTATTTCCTTAGAGATAAAAGCCCAAAACACTTCTCTACTCATCCTAGTATACAAGGTCTAGCAAACCAAGTGTTCTAGTTTCCTCTAAATTGAGGTTGGAGCCAAAGGTAGAAGCTTTCGGGTGGATCCATTTTCGGCACAAGGAGACGACGAGGAGAGAACCATCCGACCACCATAAGGAGTCGAAGAGAAGGAGTTCAAGTTAAGGTATAACCCCCTAACCGAGTAGGTAAAACTCCTAGTTAGGTTGTTACATAGTTTTTTAACAAAGATCCGTATTTTGAGTCCATGTTACCATCAAAGAAAAATTCGTTTTTCACCATTTCTGCAACCCCAAAGAACCGAGGACGGGTAACGTGGACTTACAGTGGTATCAGAGCCTAGTTAAACACTATCTAACATGTTAGCAAAGTAACTAGAAGTTCAATCGGAGAAAAAGTCACGAAACATGCCCGGAACACAAACTTTCTGTCGATTTTTAAACTGTTGTAAAAATAATAAATCATGTACTAAAAATCGGCTCAGGGTTTTTAAAGAACACGTAAGAAAAATGGTCCACTAACTCGGTCAAAGCGCCGCAGAACCGCGGCAGGAGCGTGCTCCCGCCGTAGATCTGCGGCCGAGTTGACTCGGTCGTGGGCAATTTTTCCTGCAGTGTGTTCAGTGGGGTGTTTTGGGATTTTTGGAATATGATTTTTCTGCCCAGATTTTCCAGAATGCAAAATTTGTTTTTGGGGTTTAAAAATCCGTATTTTGATCGAACTTCTAAAGACTTTAGCTAACGGTTTATATCTGTGATGTGATATATGTATTGAACGTCTGCTAATCGCTATACGTCGATTAGTGGGGGTTATACATATCTGTGATCTGTAATGTTGATGGTATGTGTATATGAATTCACTGGATTGTCGTGGATGAATATCCGGGGGGTTGTGAGATGAGAGTTTTCTTTATCTTTCAATTCATGTAAATTTATAATTGATGTAATATTATTTATATGACCGCACAACCGGGATGAGGTTGTAGCCGTCATTGTATAATTTCTTTTACTGTTTTTGGTCCTAGGATAGACCCATGGAGGGGGTGCATAAACTACCGGGTACCTCGAAGTGCCGAGTGGCCTACTCACGTTGTTGAAGGAGGTTGCTTCACTTCGGGTATTTGGAGGGTAGTTTGCGGCACCCGTAGGGGTCTAGGGTGGGGTATTGGCTATTCATCGCGACCGTGTAATCCGCTTTTCGTTACAGGCTCGTACGGAATGCGGGTTCGTAGTATATCCAATGTGTTCATCTGTGATCTGGAATGGCTATCATTGCATCTGACGAATATATATATCTATATATGATATCTATTTAGGCGTTGCTTACGTTTTGCATCCGCGCTAGTCCAGCCCCCGCTCTGTCGTTAGTTAAGTAACCTAACGGGTAATGACGGGGCCCCATGGCGCATGCGGATGGCATAAGCGTACGTCATATTTTTGTTGTTTTCTGCAATGGTAGGATTAAATGATGGAACGCATTAAAATTAATGCAAGAAAATAAACCAAAGTAAAGTTGTTGGAACAATTTCAAAAACCACTCGGTTTCTTTTCAAAAACCAACTTTTAAACGCGGAGCTTAAGCCACTCATTTTAAAAGCTATCTCGTTCCATCGATTATATCAAGTTCACTACGTTCACGGTTTTGCCAAAACCATTCGTAGCCCTCCGTCATTTCACATGGATAGTCAATAGTATTCAAGCTATGTTTGTTGGCCAAAGTCAAGGCATAGTGATTGGTAGCTATTGGGTATTCATGTGCAGCATAGATAGATGCGTTGGTTTGGGACAGTCGTACTGCCTTGTTGGCTAAAGTCAGGGGTAGGTACGGGTGGGTTCAAATTAACCTGGAGAATGACGGGTAGAACTTGACATGTGACTTATGATTTGTTGGCCAAAGTCAAGATTATAAGAGCATGGGGCAAAAATCCACATCGGGAGTTTCTAAAGAACCAGAAACTTGCTAGCGCTGCATACCATTTGGAGTGTGATGATTCTGGTAGGATTCTTTCAGTTTTGTCACGCGATGATATTTGGATCCCGATCCTACTGTGAGTATATGCTACTCCTCGGGAAATTTCTCACTTAACGATCAATGCTATAAACCAAGTAGGTGTCTTGAAAGGTGTTAGCAGGGCTACGCCCCCAGGAAAAAGGGGTTATTTAATTAAGGAACTTCGCGAAAGCGTTGGAAAACCTCCCTCGAAGTACCAACACTGGCCTAGCTGAACGGTTAAGCAAGTATTGTACGGTGAGATTGATCCCGGCTAATTCTTCCTTTTTGCTTTTAGGAGGAATTCGAGAAACAGTGGGAGCCATCCTGTTTAGACAAACTAAAAACCACTCTAAACTTGCAAGAGCATCATGCTAAAGTGTTTCTTCTCTCTCTCCTAATTGCAGCGACCAATTGTCATGACCGAACTTAAGTTATTACTAGATAAAAACATACTGACAGGGCCAAACTACAAAGATTGGCTCAGGAATGTCAAAATGGCAATCACTTACGACAAGCTGGGGTATCTTCTTACCACCAAAGCTCCCCCTGTCCCAGGTCCCACCTCCAGCGTCGCGAATAAGGAAATCCGTAAGACCTGGGAGATCGACTACGCGAAGGCCAAGTGCCTCATGCTTGCCTCTATGGACAATGAACATCAGAGGAGGCACGAGAATATGGACCTTGAATCCATATTTCTCCATACAAAAGAACTGTATGGAGAGCAATCACGTATCGCCAGATACGAAGTCTCGAAAAAGCTATTTTCGGCGAGATTGGCCGTCGGATCATCGGTTGCGGAACACGTGCTTAAGATGATTGGCTATATTGAAGAGCTCGCGGACCTTAGGACCACGTTAGAGAACGAGCTCTATACTGACTTGATTCTCCAGTCCCTTCCTTCCACTTACGCCCAGTTTATCCTGAACTTCAACTTGCAAGAAAAAGAAGTTGAACTTTCAGAACTCCTCAACCTGCTGAGGAGTGCAGAGGGCACCCTACAGAAAGGTAGGGAAACATCCACTTTGTTTGTAGGAGGATCTTCCTCTTCTAAGTCCAAGGCGAAAGCCAAGGGAAAGAAGAAGAAAAACCCCGCCAAACCAAGGGGCGGTGTTAGTAAAGTAGAAACGAAAGGAAAAGCAAAGGCAACAAAGATAGCGGGGCAGCTTGTGGGAAAGGAAGAGTGCTTCTATTGTCATAAGAAAGGACACTGGAAAAAGGATTGCAGGGCTTGGAAGGCCAAGAACCAGGACCCGAAGCAAGTTGCGGCTTCGGCTTCAGGTGTGTATGTTATTGAAAACTGTCTATCAATAAACTCTACTTCCTGGGTATTGGATACCGGATCAGGATCTCATATCTGTAATTCCATGCAGGCACTGAGAAAGCGTAGGGTTTTGAAGGCAGGTGATATGACCCTCAGGGTTGCAAACGGAGCTGGCATGGATGCTAAGTCCGTGGGGGACTATCACCTGGGATTGTCAGATGGACACGTTTTGGTTTTGCGTAATTGTTATTTTGTACCTAATGCAACTTATAATATCATTTCTGTATCTTTATTATCTAAAGAAGGTTATGAATTTGCATTTGTAAGTAATGTTGTGAACATTCACCTTAATCAAGTTTTGATTGGGTCAGGTACATTAAGCAATGGTATATACGTATTAAACCAACCACAGATTTTCAATGTCCAGAATACACACAAAAGAAAGTCTCCGAAAACAAATCAGACTTTCTTATGGCATTGTAGACTGGGTCACATCAATGAGAGAAGGTTGACGAAGTTACATACAGAAGGATATTTCGATCCGTTCCAATATCAATCATATGCAACTTGTCAATCCTGTCTCAAAGGAAAGATGACAAAGACTCCGTTCACTGGACACGGAGTAAGAGCGAGCGAGCTCTTGGGACTCGTACACAGCGATGTGTGCGGTCCTATGTCTACACATGCGCGAAGCGGTTATTCTTACTTCATTACTTTTACGGATAACTTTTCAAGGTACGGATATGTCTTCTTAATGAAACATAAATCCGAAGCCTTTGGAAAATTCCAGGAATATAAGAATGAAATAGAAAAACAAACAGGCAAAAGTATCAAGACACTGAGATCTGATCTAGGTGGTGAATACTTAAGTGCCGAGTTCCTAGATTACTTAAAAGAGAATGGAATTCTCTCTCAGCTTACTCCTCCGTACACTCCGCAACATAACGGTGTATCGGAAAGACGGAACCGAACCCTATTGGATATGGTACGGTCCATGATGAGTAACGCTGAGTTACCGCGATCATTCTGGGGATATGCACTAGAATCAGCTGCCTATCTTTTGAACCGAGTTCCAACTAAGACTGTGCCTACCACACCATATCAGATGTGTTGTGGGAAGAAACCCTATCTTAAGCACATTAAGACATGGGGATGTCCAGCTTTTGTTAAAAAGCAGCATGCGGACAAACTCGAGGCACGCTCAGTACAATGCAAGTTTGTGGGATATCCAAAGAACTCCAAGGGATATTTCTTCTATTGCGAAGAGGAACAAAAGGTTTTTGTTTCTCGTCATGCCTGCTTCTTGAAAACTGAGTTTTTGGAAAATCAGATAAGTGGGAGCGCAATAGAATTGGAAGAAATTCCAGAACCACGAGCTATAACTGAAATCTTAGAGGAACCAGAGGGTTCGAAAGAACATGACATTCCTATGCCGCTCAGCAGGAGTAGTAGGTAGTCTCATCCGCCCGAGAGATACTACGGTTTTCTCATAGACGGGGATAGAGAGGATTGCATCATTGATAGTGATGAGCCTACTAGCTTCCAGCAGGCCATTCAGAGCGTTGACTCGGTAAAATGGCTGGATGCAATGCGGACCAAAATGGAGTCCATGTACACCAACAAAGTATGGACTTTGGACATTGCTCCAGATGGGGTAAAACCCGTAGGATGCAAATGGATCTTCAAGAAGAAGATTGGTGTAGATGGACAGGTTAAGACCTATAAGGCTAGACTTGTTGCAAAGGGTTTTCCTCAAAGACCTGGATTGGACTATGACGAGACCGTTTCTCCAGTGGCTATGCTGAAATCCATTCGGATCCTTCTTGCCATTGCTGCCTTCCACGATTATGAGATTTGGCAGATGGACGTAAAGGCCGCTTTTCTAAATGGAAATTTAGAGGAGTGTGTCTATATGGACCAGCCAGAGGGTTTCATTAAGAGTGGGAGCAGCGGAAAGGTCTGGAAGTTGCTTAAGTCCATCTATGGACTAAAGCAGGCATCGCGGAGTTGGAACATCTGTTTTGATGAGACAGTCAAAGATTTTGGCTTTATCAAAAATCCAGATGAACCATGCATCTATAGTAGATTTGTAGCAAGAACCGTCGTATTCCATGTTTTATACGTGGATGACATTCTTTTGATAGGAAATGACATTCCTATGCTACAATCTGTCAAAGGGTTCTTGTCACACAAGTTCTCCATGAAAGACCTGGGTGATGCCACTTACATTCTGGGGATCCGGATCCATCGTGATAGATCCAAGAGGATATTAGGACTTTCGCAGTCCAGGTACATCGACACCATACTGAAAAATTTCAGTATGGAAGATTCCAAGCGCGGTAACCTACCGGCTTGTCACGGGATCACCCTCTCCAAAGAGATGTCTCCCAAGACTGATTTGGAAAGGGATCGCATGTCTATTATACCGTACGCTTCTGCGGTAGGCTCTATAATGTATGCGATATTGTGTACCAGACCAGATGTAGCTTATGCACTGAGTGTGGTAAGCCGGTATTAGTCAAACCCTGGGGAGAAACACTGGATAGCAGTAAAGAACATTCTCAAGTACCTGAGAAGGACTAAGGAGATGTTCTTGGTGTATGGTGGAAAAGACCTCCAGATCGAGGCCTTTGCTGACTCCAGCTTCCAGAGTGACAAGGATGATTCCAAGTCCATGTCGGGTTTTGTCTTTACCCTCCGGTGTATTGGAAGAGTTCCAAACAGGAAACCGTTGCTGACTCGACGATGGAAGCGGAATATATCGCTGCTGCTGATGCCGCAAAAGAAGCCATCTGGATGAGGAAGTTCTTAACGGAACTTCAGGTGGTTCCGTCCATTGTTGATCCAATACCTCTGTATTATGACAACAACGGGGCTATAGCTTTAGCAAAGGAACCCAGGTCCCATCAGAAGTCCAGACACATCTTGAGGCGGTATCACCTGATCAGGGAGATCATGGGTCGCCAGGAGATCGAGGTTCGGAGAGTTGCTATGGAAGATAACACTGCTGATCCACTCACGAAGGCCTTACCCCAGACTCAATTCGAGCGGCTGATCGAGATGATAGGTCTTCGATACGCCAGTACATGGCCTTAGTGCAAGTGGGAGATTATTAGTGTATATGCCCTAGAGGCCATTACTGTATCATACTAGTTTGTATATTACTTAATGGAAGCTTGGGATATTCACAGTTGTATAGACAATCTTGCTCAAAATGGTAGTATGCTACTTGGTTTGTTTCTACTTTAATGTGTACATGTGTTTATTTTAGTATATCACCTATACACATTAGTGGAGCCCTTAGGATCTTTGCTTGATTACCAACGTTGTGATGGCAGTCACACTCATAGGGGCTGGGTAATCCACAAGCACATCCTTATACAGGTCCCTAGTCGTAGGACTATCGAGACAGGGCATCGATACTCCGGAGTAGACTAGCGTATGCGCTTCTCATCCCAGCAGGGGAGACGGTCTGTCCCACAGCCGTCAGTACGTCGTACTTGAGATAGTATGCGGGTGCTCGTTAGGTTACGGGTACACTGGACAGGACTCGTCGGGAACTGATGGTTGGTACTATACCTATCGTCAGTTATCGGTTCCCAGGTGACATGAGTACAGCTTAGTCCGCTGACTTGACACTGTCACTTCGTCTCGAGTGTGTTCCCACTGTACTTTGATTACTACCCTACCATGGCTCAAAGGAGTCGTGCAAACAGGTAGTAGTTGGGTGCAGTCCTGAAGCACTTGGAGGCAGTAACGGTTAGACAAGATTCGTCTCTCCCGGTATTGGGAGTTGATATCGCGCCGTGTCAAGGAGAGCCATTACACACAGTCGTCCCTGGCCAGGGCAAGCGAGATGCACTGGTAGGTTTCCAGTATTATCTCAGGGTGTTCTGGGCTACACTCCGACACGACTTATACCGCTATTAGGGGACTGACGTTTACCGCCCTCCTAGGCCCGCCATGCGATATTCTCAGACGAACAGACCGGACTGTACGGAGACTGTCACATTCAGGCTCAGTAGGAGTTCAGATGGGTTTCACCTCGTCATTCTTCTTATCGGCATCTACCTGGGGGCCGTTATTCATAGCTAATGCCGCTTGCGGTCTGTGGTTAAACCCACTGCCAGCATAGTGTCGAGTCTTTAGAGTCCCACACAGAGAGCTATTCGCCTTTAGGCAAAAAGGTAGAGGTTGCATAGTTTTGCGACAGGGTTCGGTCACATCCGTGCACTTATGCACGTTTGGTGTCCGGACAGTTATTACTAGCGGGCTTTGGTTTAAGCCAGATCCTAGTATACATTTTGGTTGTGGTTTTATCTCGTTTGTATTCGTGTTCCTCGGAACGCGGATGCAGGTGTGTATGCACGGTTGACAGAGACAGAGGCAGAGGATTCTCATTAGGGTTGTTGACTGTTGACTTTTGCTAAACCCTAATGAGAATTTGAAATATGATTAATAATAATATTAATTAAGTATTATTGTGCCATGGTTGGGTTGAAAGGTTGACATTGTTGACTTGTTGACTTCGTTGACTAAGTTGGACTTGTTGATCATCATCATGACAATGGCTATCATTTCATGGCATTGACCTTTGCTTGCTTGTTTTGTTCACAAATTGCATTTAATGCATGAAATGATATTGCCATTTGATATGATAACAACCATCATATAATACTCAATTATTATTATTTGTTATGATTATTTTTTGGATTATAAGGGCAAGGGTGAGAAAAGTCTTGCTCATTCTATCATTCTCATTCTCTCTCATCCTCAAGCTCTCCCTCTTCCTCTTGCTCTCTCTCTAGCTCAAGGAAACACCCTCTCATGAGTTTCCTTAGAGATAAAAGCCCAAAACACTTCTATACTCATCCTAGTATACAAGGTCTAGTAAACCAAGTGTTCTAGTTTCCTCTAGATTGAGGTTGGAGCCAAAGGTAGAAGCTTTCGGGTGGATCCATCTTCGGCACAAGGAGACGACGAGGAGAGAACCTTCCGACCACCACAAGGAGTCGAAGAGAAGGAGTTCAAGTTAAGGTATAACCCCCTAACCGAGTAGGTAAAACTCCTAGTTAGGTTGTTAGATAGTTGTTTAACAAAGATCTGTATTTTGAGTCCATGTTACCACCAAAGAAAAATCGTTTTTCACCATTTCCGCAACAACAAAGAACCGGGGACGGGTAACGTGGACTTACAGTACTATCATGTCGAGCAAGAAAGTCCTCCCTATATATGTCCCAGCATCCACTATAATATACATCTCATGTACAATAATGGCCTCTAGGGCATACATTCAACTAACAGTAACAGCAGCCTCCTTTGAGAGACGGCTATCATTCCAGGCTTCCAAGGTGACCTGGATGACAGAGCGACTGTCAGAGTTTTTGTTTTAGGGGCAGTTGTTTGGACAGGTGGTCCAAGTGGATACTGAGGAAGGCGTGATGCAGGATACTGATTAAATTCAGTGGAAAATACAGTTGTTACGTGAGAGTGTGTTTGTAGAATAACCGCAATCAATAACGGTGTCGCGTGTAGCTAGTCCGAGATGAGTACGGGTCGTCCTCTGGGAAACGTGGAACCTTTTACTCTTACTTTAGATGTGTTGAAAAAGAGAGGATGGATAAAGAATTTTGTAGAAAGGTTTCTAGATCTACGTTAAGCACTAATGCAAAAATATAGATCTAGATTATTTTAGGGATGTAGTTAATATAATAAGGGGGCTTGTAGGGTTCGTTAGGATTTAGTAGTTATGGACGATTAATTAAAAGTTACCCTTTTTATCCTTTAATAGATTTAAAACTAGAACAACGGTGATGCGTGTAGATTAGGGTTTCTGGAGGGAAAAGGAATCCCACTCTTAACCCTTATCTCGACACGGAACTCCGTTCATATCTAGCCTTTACCAAAACAATCATTAATCTATCTCTAATCGCGGTCGGGACTAACAAAGAATTGTTAGCGCGCCCGATTAGGATGTTAATGATTCTTTTGATAAAGTTCATAAACTTTATAGGACTTAAAAAGGGTTTAGGGATGTTCATCATCCATTAGCCTACCCTAATCCTACGAACCCTAACAAGCGGAGAATTACTCGCGCATGTTGGGAGAAAAAGAGATGGAAAGAAATTGCATCATTAAACTACGAAGAAATAGAATAAGAAAAAGAAAGCTAACTTTATTAATCAACAATATTCATTACACTTTGATTCCTTAGAAAATGATTACAAAGACTAGTTTGCTTCTCGATCTCTTCCAAGGAGGTAGACAAACAGTTGATGATCAGTCTGGATGCGTGAGCCGTCTGGGACTTCGTGATCGCGTCGACTTGATAAATTTTCTAAGAGGCTTTCGGTCCCTTTTTATAGTCCAAAAGCCAGAAAGTTAGCTTCTAAAATTGGAAGCTAGTATCAAAGATTCACCCTAAAATTTCTGAGCCCCTAACTCCACCATCATGTCGCGGATCCGCGGCCCAAGGTGGGGTATGGCCGCGGATCCGTGGCCTTCTAATCAGGTCCCTTGATCAAACTTCTGGTGTTTTCTCTATGTGACATGTGGACTTCTCTGGAACCTTTGTATCTTTGAAATCTTCTCTTTATTGCTGCCAGACTTGGTCTCCAAGTTTTGCTTTCTTAATTAGGCAAGTCTTCTTCAACAACTTGATTTCCTTGATTTTAGTCTTGGAAAATTCTGCACAACTTGGAAAGATTCTGCACAACAACTTAAATAATATTTAGTAGACTTAGTTCTACTAAGATTAGGTCAATGATATTATTTGCATACAATTTCCTACCAAATTCTAATTATAATATATCAACACATGGAAAATAGTATTTTTACAGATAAACCCTCATATGTATGATATATTATAATAAAGATCTTTTTAAATATGAAAATGGTAGGAAAAATGTAATACAAATTTGCAGTTTTATCAACTGAACAAATACCCCCAAACTTATCTTTGATCGTCCCGAGCAAACTAGTTTATTCAAGAGAAGGAGAAAAAAAAAAGGAAAAAACTAACCCCACTTTCGTAGGCAGACACGATTGCACTGAGCACGTGCAACAAGCCGTTAAACCTTTAGGTTTCCCTAGTAGGAGGAGTGTTGTCTCCTGAGGGCTTTCAGCGGATTGCACCCACAAAATCCCATAACGAAAGAGAGATAGTGAAATTTACATATAAAGATAAGAACCATAAAAGAAATACTTTGAAAATTTAGAGTTTCCAACTACACTATAGCTTTTCAGTTGTCATGAGCCCTATCTTAATAGTCATGAAAAGATGTTAGAAATCACATTATCCCTCAATAAAACATCGTCTTTCTTCTTCATTCCTACCTTTCATCCAAACATCGATCATATAACCCTACGTGTGTGAATAGAACATCCCTACACTCGGAGAATTCAATTCAAGCTATCATACTCTTGTCCATCTACCTCAGTACTTTTTAATTTGATGAATATTTATGGATTTGCTCACACATTTTCATGCAACCGTTAATACTTCTTGAGGTACTAACTGACCGATTACTTGTGTGCTTGCTGATTAGGTGATAATATTTTCCTCGTCTTGCACCATCTAAGGCTTAGCAGTGACTCCCAAACCAGTTGGTCTAAGGCACTAGGTGATGAAGCACCCTCGCTATATTTTTTTATTGCTGCCTTGGCGATAACAAAACCAGTGTTCATTTTTTTTTCTTTTCACCATTTTTATATTTTCTTTATTTTTTATTTCCTTCATACTTTGGCTTTTACACAAGAGCATTTCAAGGTATCCTCTACTATCCCGAGTTTCAAGACGTGTGTAAGTGAATATAGTAAGGTATCAACATTCAAATGTTTGGCTTCCAGAATAGAAACTATTTTTCAGACTTATTTTTATCCTCAGATTAGTGACTTCCTTCATCTTACTAACCCTTGGGACAACAGCTCATAACTACTTATTACAAGTTCGTTTAAGAAAACTTCTAATTTTCTTGATTTTCTTAAACTATTCCTATATTTTGGATGTAATTTTTCACTTTCTACTCTTTTGTTATAAAAAAAAATTTTAAATTTTTGAAAATGTTGTGCTTATGCAAAATATGATGCAAATTGATGTGTAAATAAGTACAAACCTTAATACCCCCAAACTTGTTCACAGCAGTGTCCTCACTGCTGTCATCTGCTGGATCACAAAAACCTGTAAGCTTGGGAGGACATTATTAATGAGGGCAAGAATATATGAAAGTGAAAATCCTCCCCCAAACTTATTTTAGGCTCACAAATTTGTAAAACTCATTTTCTTTTCAAGAGCCAAAATATACCACACCCCTCCCAAACTTGAGTTAAACAATTTTAATTTTTTAAAATCACACAAGGGGGTCAAGGTTATTGGTCAATGCCAAGTTTTGCAAAGACCGAAGGTCAACACCAACCATTCAAAAAATTTATCAATGAAGCACCAAGGTTGGTGGAAGAACATGTCACCTTTTGACAAGAAGAAGTGGGGAGGTGATAAGAGGTGTAATGGAAAAGGATTGCGTCTCAATTTGGAGAGACGACACAGTGATAGTAATGATGGATTACTCGCATTATCATGATTGTCCAAAAGAAGGGGTGGAGGTCCAATTTCTTCATCTTGGAGTTGATTCATCTCAACACCCGTGTCTTGTAAAAATGCGAGTTCATCAGCGAAAATTTCCTCAAAGCTTTCATCGATACCCCGAAAATAATGTCATCAGAAAAAATGGGGTGATCGTCAGACTCTATAAAAAGTTCCTTATCAGCGTTAGATGTTGACCCGGACAACTCGGTGGAAGAGTCCGTGTCAAGCAACAACATATGAAAAGAGTCAGAATTATGAGGTTGATCAAATTCGCTGCTGTCGACATCCATTAATTTGACAGAACACACATGAGCATAGGGTTCGGAGGGTTCACTTCCTAACTTGTAAATGTTAAACTCAATTGACTTCTTTCCAAAGGATAGGGTCATAGAACCGTTTCTACAATTGATTACTGCGTTGGAGGTAGCCAAAAAGGGTCGACCGAGTATCACCGGGATTTGATTGCGTAGGTTTGCCACAGGTTGTGTATCAATAACGATAAAGTCCACAGGAAATATGAATTCCCCGACTTTAATTAACACATCCTCTAGCTCACCCCTAGGTTGGTTGATAGATCGATCGTCCATCTGAAGAGTGCAATGCGCAGGTTTTAACTCTCCGATCCCTAATTGCTCATAAACAGAGTACGGAAGCAAGTTAACACTAGTACCTAAATCGAGTAGAGCACGATTGATATTTTTATCCCCAATAGAAATTGAAATTGTAGGACTTCCGCGGTCCTTTCGTTTCTTGGGTAGTTGTTGTGTAAAAGCAGTACTCACATTACTCGCAAGGAAAACTTTTTTAGGTACTTGAACTTTTCTCTTCCTAGTGCACAAGTCTTTTAGGATTTTCGCATATGACGGAACTTGTTGAATAGCATCTAGGAGAGGAATGTTTATGTTAACTTGCTTAAAAATTTCCACAATCTTCTCCATTTATGGACTTGGTCTGTTGCCCCTTAGCCTGTTTGGATAAGGTGCTTTATCAATAAGGGTTTGGTCCAACATTGGAGAGGATTGTGGGGACGGATTCGATCCCAAAACTGGAGTGGGAATCGACTTAGATAGATTTGGCGAAATGGGCGAAGGGTTTGAGCCTTGAGGAAAACGGAGAATAGGCTCGGATGAAGGTGGAAGACTAGACGAATTAGGGGAAGAAGAAGAAGAAGCTGGGGTATCAAATGTTTCACTAACATCAATTTGCTCACCCTCTCGGTTATTCAGCACTCTCCCCGATCTCAACGTAGTAACGGCATTCACATTATGATTTTGTGAATGGCCAGGATTCGGTAGGGGTTGAGATGGGAGTTTCCCTTTCTCTCTCGCACTCATTGCGGCGTTTAACTGTATGATTTGGTTTTCTAATGATTTAATACTCTCACCATGGGAGGCGGAGTTTTTCGTTATTGTATCAATAGAAGACTTCATCTCAGCTGACAATTGCATGGATTGTTTCATGAACATATCCAAAGTTTGTGCTAGTGAGTTGTCAGTACCGGCCACTTGTGGTGTAGAAATGTTGGCCGGATTTTGGAAATTCTGTGACTGAAAGGGGGGTTGATTCTGTGGTTGTGGTTGCTGTGGAGGAGGTCTTTGATAATTGCTTTGTTGGTTTTGGTTCCAAGCAAAGTTAGGATGATTCCTCCATCCTTGGTTGTACGTGGAAGAATAAGGGTCGTTTCTAGGTCGCTGCTGAAAAGCAGCATTAGCTTGAAACGATGCATTCATAGGACATTCTTCCGTTAAGTGTGAAGGATCCGAACAGCAACCACAGACGGTCTTAGGAAGCGTGACCTGATTTAGGGAGAATGATAAGAACTTGTTTTCAATAGCGTCGAGTTTCTTCTGTATCGCTGGCATTTCGGTTTTTACTGCGATAGAAACATCAAGCTGGTGAATACCTCCCTTAGTTGAAGGTGGTCTTACGCTTTTCCACTATAACGTGTGTTCAGCGAGGTCTTCCAGATACTTCCAAGCTTCACCATCGTCTTTAGACATGAAATTGCATTGACACATTGTTTCAAGCATCTGCTTTGTCGCTGGATTAATGCCCTCATATATAATCCGACATAAATCCCATCTTTGTATTCCGTGATGGGGGCATTAGACAAGCAGATCTTTGAAACGTTCAAAGCACTTCCAAAATGGTTCATTGGGAAGCTGGGTGAACTGGTTGATCTCGCTCCTAATATGGGAAGTCTTATGGTTTGGGTAAAACTTCTTAAGAAATGCTGTGACAAATTCATCCCAATTAGTGATAGAGTGTGCGGCAGTATTATAAAGCCATTTTTCTGCCAAGTCGCACAGTGTGAATGGGAGAAGACGTAAGCGCATATCATCTAAAGTCAATTGTGAAGTACCCATCATTGCGCATATGTTTTCGAATTTGGTGATGAAAACGTACGCGTCTTTCGACTCAAGCCCGTGAAATTTGGGCAGCAGATTGATGTAGTGGGGTTTAATTTCGAAATTATCCCCGTTAGGTGGTGGAAGAGATAGACAAGTGGGAAGAGGACCACGGATAGGATAGCATCTCTCTTGGAGAGAGATGCGCGGTAGATTCTGTGCACCTACGGGCGGTGGTAGCATGGTGTTATATTCTGATGGAGTGCCGTCCATCTCGGTCGTGGTGTGTGGTGGGGGAAAATAAGATGAAGAAGTACCGACTTCGGCGTCGATAGCAGGAACGCGGACAAGACGGGCACTAGGATCCCGTGTCCAGCCGAGCATGCACTAAGCGGGTTTAGTGCAAGTGGCAGCGTGTGTATGATTTAAAATTGGTTTGTTTTGAAAAAGTGGGACTCAAGACAAATCACTCTAAAATGCACAAGCAACCCTAGAACTAAGGTCACCTAGGTCCAGTCTCTAGACCGCTCCTAGACTTCCAAAGGACAAGCCGCGGGATCAATCCTCTACCGCCTCCGTACTATCCTTGTAGCCAGGTAAGTGCCAGGTAAGTGGGAAGGAACCACGGTAGTGGGCCTAATTAAAAACCGCTATCCTTTGACACACTTGTCTAGGCACTACAAAAGTAATGCGGATAAACGATAGATTACCCACGACCTTCCTCTGTCCTTATTGAGCGCGACAGTCCTTAGTGTCTGGTCTAGATATTTTTTAAATTAATGAAGGGTTGATCTAGATGCTCGGTTTGTGATTTGTAGGGCTTAGGAAGGGTGATGAAATCCCCACCTAATCTTGATTTGGTCTTTGCCCCTTAAAGTCCGTATTAAAATATGCAAAACAAAACCAATCACAAAACTTTTGCAAAAAGATTTTTTTTTTATAGCGGCGCTATTTTGCAAAGAATCCTGCAGAAGATAGATTTTATTGGATTTGAGGGGAGAGAGAAAGGGTTGAGAAAGATACCTGAGAAGTGTGAACCCTAGATCTCCTGTTTCCTCAAGTCTGTGACTCCAGATTTCCTCGCAAAATTCACGCACAAATCGTTAAATATGCCGTTTGCAGTTTTGTGTTAATAGTGATATAAATCGTCTAAGAATTCAACACAAATAGTAAAAATAAAAAATTACGCACGTATCCCCGGCAACGGCGCCATTTTATTGTTACGTGAGAGTGTGTTTTTAGAATAACCGCAATCAATAACGGTGTCGCGTGTAGCTAGACCGAGTTGAGTACGGGTCTTCTCTGGGAAACGTGGAATCTTTTACTCTTACTTTAGATGTGTTGAAAAAGAAGGACGAAATAAGAATGTTGATGAATGGTTTCTAGATCTACGTTAAGCAAGAATGCAAAAATATAGATCTAGATTATTTTAGGGATGTAGTTAATATAATAAGGGGGCTTGTAGGGTTCGTTAGGATTTAGTAGTTATGGACGATTAATTAAAAGTTACCCTTTTTATCCTTTAATAGATTTAAAACTAGAACGACGGTGATGCGTGTAGATTAGGGTTTCTGGAGGGAAAAGGAATCCCACTCTTAACCCTTATCTCGACACGGAACTCCGTTCATATCTAGCATTTACCAAAACAATCATTAATCTAATCTCTAATCGCGGTCGGGAATAACAAAGAATTGTTAGCGCGCCCGATTAGGATGTTAATGATTCTTTTGATAAAGTTCATAAACTTTATAGGACTTAAAAAGAGTTTAGGGATGTTCATCATCCATTAGCCTACCCTAATCCTACGAACCCTAACAAGCGGAGAATTACTCGCGCATGTTGGGAGAAAAAGAGATGGAAAGAAATTGCATCATTAAACTACGAAAAAATAGAATAAGAAAAAGAAAGCTAACTTTATTAATCAACAATATTCATTACACTTTGATTCCTTAGAAAATGATTACAAAGACTAGTTTTCTTCTCGATCTCTTCTAAGGAGGTAGACGAACAGTTGATGATCAGTCTGGATGCGTGAGCCGTCTGGGACTTCGTGATCACGTCAACTTGATAAGTTTTCCAAGAGGCTCTCGGTCCCTTTTTATAGTCCAAAAGCCAGAAAGTTAGCTTCTAAAATTGGAAGCTAGTATCAAAGATTCACCCTAAAATTTCTGAGCCCCTAACTCCACCATCATGCCGCGGATCCGCGGCCCAAGGTGGGGTATGGCCGCGGATCCGCGGCCTTCTAATCAGGTCCCTTGATCAAACTTCTGGTGTTTTCTCTATGTGACATGTGGACTTCTCTGGAACCTTTGTATCTTTGAAATCTTTTCTTTATTGCTGCCAGACTTGGTCTCCAAGTTTTGCTTTCTTAATTAGGCAAGTCTTCTTCAACAACTTGATTTCCTTGATTTTAGTCTTGGAAAATTCTGCACAACTTGGAAAGATTCTGCACAACAACTTAAATAATATTTAGTAGACTTAGTTCTACTAGGATTAGGTCAATGATATTATTTGCATACAATTTCCTACCAAATTCTAATTATAATATATCAACACATGGAAAATAGTATTTTTACAGATAAACCCTCATATGTATGATATATTATAATAAAGATCTTTTTAAATATGAAAATGGTAGGAAAAATGTAATACAAATATGCAGTTTTAACAACTGAACAACAGTCTAAGATGTTTGCTGGATTTGGAGTTAATTTGTGCACTGGGTCCCATCAGATATCCAGACATATTCTAAGACAGGTATTGCTCATTTCGGGAGATAGCTTTCTCCGCGAAGTTGAGATATAGAGAGATACAGAAAGAAACATTGGAGCGGATCCACTCACTGAGGCTATTTCTCGAACACAATAGTTTCACAAACGAGCTTTGCCAGACTGATTAGTAGAGTATTTATGTATTCGGTATCACACGGGCTGTGAGTATCCGACACCGCAATAAATAGCCTTAAGTGCAAGTTGGAGATTGTTGGCTATAGTGCCCTCAAGGCAATTATCATAGTCGCATGCAGGTGTTTATAATGGTTGAGAGAGGACCTATACCGGTGGAACAGTCTTACTCGAGATGATAGTATGCTATCTGGTTTGTCTTTATCATCATGTACAGCATTAGGTGTCATTACAGATCATTACATATTGATAGAGCCCATAGGATTCTTTCTTAACTGCTAGTAGTATAATGGCGATCATATACATGGGTGCTGGGCAGTCTATAGGCACATCCTTAAATGACCCTAGTCATGGGAGTTTTGAGACTGGGCATCGATACTCCAGAGTAGACTAGTGTATACTGATCGAGACCCCAATGAGGGGTGGTGGCCGGTCTCACAAGCCATTGGTGTCAGTTTGTTCACCTAAGATGTACACAGGTGCTCATTAGGTTATAAGTATACTGGACGGACTCGCCGGGAACATGCTAGATGGTATTATACCTATTATCAGATAGCAGTTCCCTGGTGACATGTGTACAGATTAGTCTATCGATCTGAGATCGTAATTTATCTCGTGTGAGTTCCTACTGTGCTTTGATTACAACCCTACCACGGCTCAAAGGAGTCGTGCAAACAGGTTTTAGTTGGGTACATTCCCGAGCCACATGGAGGCAGTGAGCGGATTGTCGGGGGATTCATCTCTCTTGGTATTGGGGGTTGATGTCGTGGTTGTGCACGGGTGGACATCACCAGAAATCCGTGGCCAAGGTGGTCGGGAATTACTGATCTAGGATCGGTAGTTTCTCAGGTAGTGATGGGCTTCATACCGACACTAAATATCGCGTTATTAGGGGTCTGACTTTATCCACCCCCTAGACTCGATATGTGATACTCATAGACGAACGGACCGGACTGTACGGATATTGTCACTGTCAGGCTCGGTAGGGGTTTCAGGATGAGTTTGCTCGTCGTCCTCCTTTTCGCTCAATACCTGGGTAGCCGTTACGTACAGCTAGTGCCGCTAACGTGCTTGTGGTTAAACCCACTGCCAGCATATTGACGAGTTTTTAGAGTCCCACACAGAGGGTTTCCCTACTTCAGGAGAAACGATGTAGAGGTCGTATGGTTTTATGGCAGGGTTCGATCACATACGTGTAGTTGTGCACGGATGATGTTCGGACGGATAGTACTAGTGGGCTTGGTTTAAGCCGGATCCTAGTATTATATTTGTTGGATTATTTTCGTCTCTTTGTATTCGTATTCTTCGGAATACGGATGCGGGTATGTATATACGGTTGAGGGGTATTCTTGTAATTTATTACAACATTACTTGTAGAAGATTACACCTCATCATGGTTTAGACATTTTTGGTTTAAAAGGTTATTGAGGTTTAGGATGAGGTGTTTATTGCATTTTTGTGGCATGGCTAATTAGTGACCCATGGTTACTATTCTAGCATACTTAGGGTTTTTGTTTATTGTGAGATTATGTTGACTTGAGATATTTTTTGTTGACTAAGATATTATGGAGACATGGACATTTATGTGATGGATCCATTATTTCTTATCACACTCACACAAAAAACAAAAACACAAGCAATTATTCATTTCTTTTTCTCTTTATTTAGTTGCTCTCAACAACTCATTCTCATGGCATCTTCTTCTTCCTCTAGCTCCATCCAAACCCTCTCATGAGTTGAGGATCCTTGGGTGTCTTGAGACAAATTAATCCTTCATCACTCTCTACTTCATCTACGGTATCTAGAGTAGCGATCAAGGTGCCCTAGTTGCCTCGGATATAAAGTTGGAGCTCGTTTTATAGACTCTCGGGTGGATCATCTTCGATGGAGGGAGACCGGAGATCAAGCTTGATCAAGGAAGCCCCTAGGAGCTTGGGATGATGGTTGAAGACCGAAGGACACGGATCTATTCGGTATAACCATTATAACTCCTTTGCATGTTTTGTTATCTAGGGCTTATGGGTAGATCCGGGTAATTGGTTGTGGTAGCGCCAAGTTTTATAAATTTTTGTTCCACATTTGGTCACGGATTGATGGCCGGGGCACTGCCATAACCCAACAAAAACCACCTGTTTGCACACTGATTGAAAGAATTAAAGTTAACCGCAATCAAGACAGTGTCGCTTTGCAGCTAGCCGGTTGAGCACGGGTCGATCCACAGGGAGACGGAGTGTTTTAGGTTCTTGTTCTCACGAGTTAATGCGCGTGGCGGAATGTTCATATCTAACCTATGTGTTATATGCAAAGTAACTGTTTGTTAGGATTAGATAAGATGGTGTAAGTTAAGGAAATCCGTATTCAAGTCCTTTGAGCCGAGTCTTGACCAATTGAAGCTAGAGCAATTGGCAACAACGTGGATTAGGGTACTTAAGCACAGTATTTAAGAAATCTGGCTTATTGACCCTTGTCCTTCCATTCTTGTCTCTTGCTTTCTCCTCCGGCGAAACCGAATGCAACCGGTCGCAGTTAGGGATCACCGATACCTTGGTAGGGTAGGGTGCCTAACGGAGCACTTGCATAAGGTTTGGGCGGAGTTCAATGGAAAATAACGGGAAAAGGAAATGGGAAATGGAAACCTTAACTTACAATATCGTATTCTTTCCCTAACAACATATATTCACAAAACCATTACAACAACAAACCAAAAGAGCAAAAGAAAAGAGAAAAGAAAAGAAAAGAAAGCATTACAAATAAGTAAGTGTATGGAATTTAAGTGCAAGTAAGTAGAGCAAGTATTTAAAGTGCAAGAAAGAAAATGTAAGTAATAAAATAGCAAGAAAAAAGCAAGTAAGAACAACTAGGAACCAAAGAGCACAAGACAAGCCATGGGACCAATAACCAACCCTTAAACTTGCAAGCTCAATGAAGAGGTTGCAAGATCAAGAGAAGGGTAAAGAACTCATGTGAAATGATGGCAAAGAAGAGAGATTTATTAATTCCAAAAGAAGATACTACCCTTGAGATCAATTGCCAAAACTTAAACTTGCAAGCTCAATGAAGAGATTGCAAGCTCAAGAGAAGGCAAAGAACTCAAGGGGAAGTTATGCTATGTACAAGAAAAGAGAAAAGAAAACTTGAGAGTAACAAAATGTGAACAATGAATGACCCTCATCCTTACTGCCTAGTTCTGCTTTTATAGGCTAAAAAACTGAATAAACAAACAATAAAAATGTGATGACAAGGAAGCAAGGAGGGCCCACAGAAAACTGGGGGACTTCTGGGCAAAAGTGGCCGGCCACAATAGTGTTGATCTCGGCCCAAATCCGAGCTCCTAGGCTCGTTCTTTGTGTGTTGTCTTGTTTTGTCCCTCACATCACTCTGATGTTGTTTGCTTGGCCAGTAAAGGCTTTGGATCCACTCAGGGCTTGGAGGGAAACTTGTAGCTATGGATCACATCAACACTTTATGCATTGAATGCACCATTAATGCACATCACACCATGCCCACTTGTGCCATGATTCATAGCTGCCCCATCATGGTCCATATGCCAAAGAGCATGTGTGCACACATGCTATGTGTTGGATGTTCATACCAGAATATTGCATTTAATACCGCCCATTCTTATGCTCGTTTGTTTATAGGCAGGTGCTTTTTAATCCGTGTTTTCTATATATTTACAGGCTACAGGTTCCTAGTCCAAAATAACACAAATGATACAAAATCTCCACAGTTACGCAAAAATACAGAACATCTGTTGACAACAGATAAAATCCAGGTTCCGGTCATCCGTATTCGTCCAGTGCCGCGTACCGGTTCCAGAGACAAGACAAATGACAGTGGTCATTCGTGTCTCGGACAATCACAAAGCACAAGAGGGGCAGCACAAGAATCAATGGGTGCGCGGAGCTCGAGGGAGAAAAGGTCAAGTATTATTTTTTATGCCATTTTGGACTGTTGCAGATCTGAAGGAATTGTAGAAGCAATTTGCAATTTGGAACATGTATAACAACAGAGGAATGCAACACAAGGAAACCCATAAAATACGATGCCAACTTATCAAAAGGGCCGCGGATCCGCGGCCAACATGGCGACTCGGCCGCGGATCCGCGACCGAGTTAATTCGGTAACATACAATGTTTTGGGGGCAGTTTGGTAACTTCATTTTGGGCCAGAATGTTGCCCTAGGGTTTCAGCATGCGGCCTATAAATAGCCCAGTTTTTTGCCAAGCCAAAGATCTTCCTTTCCCACCTCTTTTTGTTAGGATTTAGTTTAGCTTCTTCTTCTTCTTCATGTCTTCCTCCATTAAAATGTTGTGAGAGCATTGAGTGGATAATGAAATGAAGATGAGGGTTATTTTTATCTTGTCTCTTTTATTTATTGTCTTGTAATTTTATTATCTTGTATTGTAATTTCAATTCTTGTTGTTAATTAGTAGTTGTTATTTCTTTGCTTGTTCTCTTTTCTTTTCTTTTCTTATCCGTATTATTTTCAAGCGACGATATTTCGACGGAGTTCCTTGCTAAGGTGAGGACCCAAGAGTTAGCTTGCACTATTTGTAAAACCGTATTTTCCTTTTCTATCTTTTCTTCCTTCTTGTTTTGTTTTCTTTTCTTTTATAATGTGTGAATAATTTCCCACTTGTTAAGGCTAAGGAAGGTGGTATGAGGGACGGAGAAATCCCTTGTACTTCTCTTCGCCAAACATTTTGAAACGAACCCCGACCAAACAAACGCAACCCCCTCGCTTAGGCGCGCTATACGTGACATGTAGCCGCGACCTAAGTCGAGAAGTCCTTTAAGCGCACTACAACGTGACATGTAGTTGTGACTTAATTGGATACATAGTTGCGAGTGTTTGGCTGAGGGTTGGAAATAAGCATATTTAGCGGACGGACAAGGGGCATTAGGAATGGATTTAGCGTTGGAAAGCTCGCTTAAACTCGCAAATCCCATTCCTATGTCCTCCTAATCCCCGCTACTTTCAATTATCCCAACACCGTTTTAAGAATGGCAAAAAACAAGTACAAGACTAATCCTAACTCTACTAACCAACCTTAACCTTACAAGTTTACTCGAACATAAATACGAACACTTAGGATAGATTTGAACAAACATATACACATTCTTTATTGACTTGTCTAAAACTTGAACGGACACACAACCATCTCCCTGTGGATCGACCCGTGCTCAACCGGCTAGCTGCGAAGCGACACCGTCCTGATCGCGGTTATAACTTTAGAACTTTGAACATCCGACACGCCAAAAGAGTGCGATCAAATGGCGCCGTTGCCGGGGAGACGGTAACGTATTTTCTTTCTTGTTATTCGGGTTAATATTCTTTTTGTATATATATAAAATTATAAATATAAATATAAAATAAAATCTTTTTGTTATTTTTGATAATTTTTTTGTGCAAGTGTGCAGGCTAATCTGGAGCAAGTACAGTAATCCAATCAAGAAACAGAGGTTTTTATTAGGGTGTACAGAGAAGGGCACGTGTATTGACCAAGGTTTCAAGCCCCAACTCATCAATTTGACCGTGGAACCGCAGTCAAAGTGTGGCTTGCGCGGCGGTTCCGCGGTCCTCTTATGGCTTCAGAGCCAAATTTTTTCTGCCCTTTCTCTTTACTGTATTTTCTGCTGGTATCTTTGCACAGAATTGCACAACCGCCAAATAAATATTTATTGTTTTAGATTTTGTTTGTTTACCGCTTTGCATATATTAATACGGACATTAAGGGGCTATAACACCAATTCAGATTGGGTGGGGATTTCATCACCCTTCCTAAGACCCCACAAATCACTAATTGCATACGCATTACCTTGGGCTAATAAAAAATATCTAGACCAAACCTATAAGGACCTGTCACGCTCATTTAGGACAAGTGAAGGTTGCGAGGAATCGGTCGTTTATCTAAACTTGACTTTGTGGTGCCTAGGCTAGACAAGTGAGGAGGTAATTTTAAAAGGCCCGTCTCACGGTGATTCGTGAGCGGAACCCTCCTTACCTCACTTGTGCCTACCTGGCCATAATTGGCAGTGAAGAGGCGATTCGAGGGTTATCCTGCAACTTGTCACTTGGAAGTCGAGGAGCGGTCTAGTTGGACTTTGAAGACCCTAGCTCTAGGTGTGTTTGTGCATATTGTGATTATGATTGTGCTTGTATAAATTTTAGTCCCATAATTTCGTATTCTTTCAAACAAACAATTTCAAAACTCCAAAAACAAACTTTTTTTCTTTTAATAAAAAAATATAAAAATAAAAAAAATCCACATTCTTTTTCCCTTCCTTTCCTTCTTCTTCTCTTCATATCATGGGTACTCCACCTAGAAAAACTCTTACCGAACTTTGGTACTCACAACCAGACATAACTTCCTACGGTTCTTGCTTTGGTCGAATTTCGAACGACCCCTCCATGCCCAAAATTTCACTGAAAGATCGCATAGAAGCGTCTAGGACAAACACTTGCACTCTGCATTCCACTTTGTATCAACCTTTTCAACCTCCCGCACCCGCTTATGTTGATACCCCTTTTGCAAGTCATCCTGTGTCCATCGCTGAACATATTGAACAATCTCGTAGTCGATCTTTCACTCCTTTCACCACTTCAAATTCTTGGGATCAACAATTCCATTCACCTTCGTATCCAAATGTTGATCCTACCCCTGTCCAGCCATTCAATTCCTACCAGTCCTACCCGACTTTTACACCTTCCCTAGACATTGCTTCTGAACCGTCATTTGGGAGTTTCCAATACCAAAACAACTTTGAATCTTTTACTAAAACCCCTTCACAACCCATGTCTAGTCTGGAACAGTCATTGGAAGACTTTAGGGTAGCGTCGTACCAACAGATAATGGATTTGAATGTGTCCATAGCCGCCCTCATGCAACCTACTTACCCGGTAGCTAGTTTCCAACTAGCTCCACATTTTCCAATGTATGATGAGGCGGTAGGACAGGCTGTGAATTTGAGTGGAGAGAGTGAGACGTACACCCTTCCAAATCAAACCTACCCATCCCTAATTGAATCCCACAACTCTTGTTCTGAAAGTCTATCAAGTGTTCCAAACGATTCACCAATTAAAGATAGAAGGATTAGTGAGTTGTGTGACTTTGTAGTATTTGATTTACCCGATTGTGAAGGGTCCCTTTCGAGTGAAACCTATCCCAAACCTTTTGATCTCTACACCTCCATCTTAGAACCAGAATTGATTGAAATCCATGCTCTTGATGAGGTGTCTGAGAAAATTGATTTTCACTTGATTGAGGATATTGACGCTGGGAATATTTCGGATGATGAACCCGCAGTTTTGGATGAGTTTTTCTCTCCAATTCATCATCCCGAGTCTTTAACTGTTTTTCCCGAACTTCATATGCGTCTTGATTTTGATGAAATTTGCATGGATAAGCTGAATTTTGAGGAGACTATTGAGGATAGTACTGAGGATGAACCAGTTTTGATTGATGAGTCGGATTTTCCAATTCATCATGTTCCTTTCATTGACTATGTACACCCTCCTGAACCTTTAACCGATAACCTTCCTTAATCACCTACCTCCATCCTTTCCATCGTTCCGACCTTGCAAGTAACCGTATCACTTCCATTTCCATTGTCTGGTTTGCCAAGTTCGGCTTACCCATGGTTTCTCACAAATCTTGAGGGATTTGACCCCATTTCACGACGGGTTAATAGATTAGCATAAATGCTTCTTACACATAGGTCATCACAAATTGTGCTAATTTATTCGCTCCATTTTCACCCTCAAGTTCGTATTCCACTTCTTTCTCCCTTCCGCCATTCTTCTCCTTCACTAAGACCGGACGCCGCTTCTATCCCCACACGGTCTTGCGTATTTCTTATTTCTTTTCTCTACATTCCATTCTTTCACCAACCGCCGATTTATAACGATAAGATCTTTGAATGGTTGGTGCTCACTTTTAGCCTGTGTAAGGCCTTGTATAGCTTGATACTATTCTCTTTCCCCCCTAATCCTGAATTTCAACGCTTAACAGTGGAAACACTGTTTCACTTAAGTTTGGGGGGAACCTTTTTGTGTATATATTTTCCTTTATTTTATTTTGTATAAAATTTTCTTTTGGAGAGCGCCGACAATTTTGACCCTCTTGGTGTAGCCTGACAGTAAGGACACTGTCAAGTTTAAGTTTGGAGGTGTGCTCGGTAAGCTTTCTTCCTTCGTATTCATTTGTATATTTTGCATTTGCATACCTTATTAAAAACCTATAAAAATCGAAAAAAATTCCAAAAATATAAAAACTTTGTCGTCAAGTTAGCTAATAGGGTAACTTAGATTTTTATTCCGAAAGATTGGTTGATACATTAGAAATAACTAAATTCTAGGCTTAGGAATTGAAAACCCTAAAAATAACCCTCCTTCTGCTTAAACTTGGTAAGTATACGTCCTTACAGTTTTTTTGAGAAATAGGTAATCTTGAGTTCAGTTCTTGAGTTAAGTCGAGATGAAGGGAAAGTATTGAAGCTTTACTGAAGGATAAGTCTGAAAAATAGTTTCTATTCTTGAGTCCAAATTTAGAAAGTAGATACCCTACAAACTGCACATACACGCACCTTAAAACTGGGGATAGTAGAGGATACCTAGAAATACTCTTGCCTGAAAACCTAGTATGAAAGAAAAAACGGTAATTAAAGCTAAACACCAAAAGAGCATTATTGAAAAATATATCCGGTCTTGAAAAAGAAAAATAAAAGAAAAGAAAAATAAATAAATAAATAAAGTCAAGACCCAGAAACTGCTATTTACGCTTTAAGCTCACACATTCAGTAATCAGCTGTCAGTGCCTCAAGAAGCATTAATAGTCGCATAAAAGGTGTGTGAGCAACACCGTTCATCATAAATAAAAAGAAGTAGTATTAGGTATTAGGGTAAGGGTACTATAGCTTAAATTGAATTCTCAAGTGGAGGGGTGAAATAATACACACACGTAGGGGAATACAATCGATATTTGGATAAAAGATAGAAATAAAGAATGAGACTTGTGTTTTCTGTAAAGTTGATAAAAATCCCGGAATTAAGACCGCACTTTAGAAGGAAAACTCAGGAGATACCAACATCTTTCTAAACTTTTTTGGAACGTATAGGATCTAAGGTTAAATAGATAGGAGGTGTGAAACATAAAGGTTGAATATTTCTAACTTAGGATAATAAAGTTTCTAACGTAGATACTAAACTGTAGGAGTAGAATCGATGTTAACTTATGACACTAGCTTGACGGGATTTTGTGGGTGTAATCCGCTGAAAACCCTCAGGAGACAACACTCCTCCTACTAGAGACACCTAGAGGTTTAACGGCTTGTTGCACGAGCTCAGTGCAATCGCGTTCCCTATGAAAGTGAGGTTAGGACTTTTTGGAAATAATTGGTTTTGGTCGGGATGAGCAAAAGTTAAGTTTGGGGGTATTTGTTCATACCAGAATATTGCATTTAATACCGCCCATTCTTATGCTCGTTTGTTTATAGGCAGGTGCTTTTTAATCCGTGTTTGCTACATATTTACAGGCTACAGGTTCCTAGTCCAAAATAACGCAAATGATACAAAATCTCCACAGCTACGCCGAAATACAAAACATCTGTTGACAACAGATAAAAGCTGGGTTCCGGTCATCCTGTAAGTCTACGTTACCTGTCCCGGTTCTTTCGGGGTTGCGGAAATGGTGAAAAACAATTTTAGGGTGTAGGGTAACATGGACTATATAATCCGGATCTTTGCTAAACTACACACTAGCAACTACTATGAGCTTTATCTACTCGGTTAGGGGTTATACCTAGTCTTGAACTCCTTCTCTTCTTCTCCTTGGAGTGGGTTGGATGGTTCTCCTCGTCTCCTTCTCTTGCCGAAGATGGATCCACCCGAGGGCCTCTACCTTGAGCTCCTTCCTCGAACTTGAAGCAACTAAAGTACTAGGCTTGCTAGACCTTCAACCTTAGGATGAGTAGAGATGAGTTTTGATGTTTTATCTCCAAGGCAAATGGTTCTTAACACATGAGGGGTTTTGCCTTAAGCTAGAGGAAGAGGGAGAGCAAAGGTTGAGAGAGAATGAGAATGAGAGAATGATAAGAATTTTGCAACCATATGCAAATATATGTGAATTAATCAATTAACAATATTAATCCAAAAAGAAAAAGGTGATGGTAGGTTGAAAAGACCATTATCATTTCACATTAAATGTGTTTTGCAAAGATCAAAGAGCATCTTTGCTTGAAATGATGATGGTCAAAGTTTCAACCTTGGTCAACAAGTCAACCTTGGTCAACAGGTCAACAACCCTAACCAAAACTCAATTTCCTTTAATTAATATTATTAATTGATATTTCACATATTCATTAGGGTTTCGTAAAAGACAACCGTCAACTGTGCATACACACCCGTACCAAAACCCTAATAAGAATCCTCTGCCTCTGCCTCAGTCAACTGTGCATACACACCCGCATTCGTGTTCCGAGGATCATGAATACAATGAGATAAAACTAACCCCAAAACATATACTAGGATCTGGCTTAAACCAAATCCCGCTAGTAATGACTGTCCGGACACCAAACGTGCACAAGTGCGCGGATGTGAACGAACCCTGTCGCAAAACCATGCGACCTCTACTCTGTTTTGCCCAAAGGCGAATAACCCTCTGTGTGGGACTCTAAAGACTCGACACTACGCTGGCAGTGGGTTTAACCACAGACCGCAAGCGGTACTAGCTGTACGTAACGGTCCCCAGGTAGATGCCGATAAGAAGACTGATGAGGCGAACCCATCCGAACTCCTACTGAGCCTGTACGTGACAATCTGCGTACAGTCCGGTCTTTTCGTCTGAGAATATCGCATGGCGGGCCAAGGGGCTTGGCAAACGTCAGTCCCCTAATAGCGGTACAAGTCGTGTTGGAGTGTAGCCCAGAACACCCTGACATAACACTGGAAACCTACCAGTGTATCTCGCTTGCCCTGGATAGGGAAGACTATGTGTAATGGCTCTCCTAGACACAGCGCGATATCAACTCCCAATACCGGGAGAGACGAATCCTATCTAACCGTCACTGCCTTCAAGTGCTTCGGGACTGCACCCAACTACTACCTGTTTGCATGACTCCTTTGAGCCGTGGTAGGGTAGTAATCAAAGTACAGTGGGAACACACTCGAGGCGAAGTGACAGTGTCATGTCAGTGGACTAAGCTGTACTCATGTCACCTGGGAACTGATAACTGACGATAGGTATAGTACCAACCAACAGTTCCCGACGAGTCCTGCCCAGTGTATTCGTAACCTAACGAGCACCCGCATACTATCTCAAGTACGACGTACTGACGGCTGTGGGACAGACCGTCTTCCCTGCTGGGATGAGAAGCGCATATGCTAGTCTACTCCGGAGTATCGATGCCCCGTCTCGATAATCTTACGACTAGGGACCTGTATAAGGATGTGCTTGTAGATTACCCAGCCCCCACTAGTGTGACTGCCATCACAACGCTGGTAATCAAGCAAAGATCCTAAGGGCTCCACTAATGTGTATAGGCGATATGCTAAAAGAAACACATGCACACATTAAAGCAGAGACAAACTAAGTAGCATACTACCATTTCGAGCAAGATTGTCTATACAAATATGAATATCCCAAGCTTTCATCAAGTAATATACAAACTAGTATGATCAAGTAATGGCCTCTAGGGCATATACACTAACAATCTCCCACTTGCATTAAGGCCATGTACTGGCGTATCGAAGACCTATCATCTCGATCAGCCGCTCGAACTGAGTCTGGGGTAAGGCCTTCGTGAATGGATATGCAGTGTTATCTTCTGAAGCAACCCTCCGAACCTCGATCTCCTGGCGATCCACGATCTCCCTGATCAGGTGATACCACCTTAAGATGTGTCTGGATTTCTGATGGGACCTGGGTTCCTTCGCTAAAGCTATAGCCCCGTTGTTGTCGCAATATAGAGGTATTGGATCAACAATGGATGGAACCACCTGAAGTTCTTTCAAGAACTTCCTCATCCAGACGGCTTCTTTTGCGGCATCAGATGCAGCGATATATTCTGCTTCCATCGTCGAGTCAGCAACGGTTTCTTGTTTGGAACTCTTCCAACACACCGCCCCTCCATTGAGGGTAAAGACAAAACCCGACATGGACTTGGAATCATCCTTGTCACTCTGGAAGCTGGAGTCAGCAAAGGCCTCGATCTGGAGGTCTTTTTCGCCATACACCAAGAACATCTCCTTAGTCTTTCTCAGGTACTTGAGAATGTTCTTTACCGCTATCCAGTGCTTCTCCCCAGGGTTTGACTGATACCGGCTTACCACACTCAGTGCATAAGCTACATCTGGTCTGGTACACAACATCGCATATATTATAGAGCCTACCGTAGAAGTGTAGGGTATAATAGACATGCGATCCCTTTCCAAATCAGCCTTGGGAGACATCTCTTTGGAGAGGGTGATCCCGTGACAAGCCGGTAGATTACCGCGCTTGGAATCTTCCATACTGAATCTTTTCAGTATGGTGTCGATGTACTTGGACTGTGAAAGTCCTAATATCCTCTTGTATCTATCACGATGGATCCGGATCCCCAGAATGTAAGAGGTATCACCCAGGTCTTTCATGGAGAACCTGTGTGACAAGAACCCTTTGACAGATTGTAGCATAGGAATGTCATTTCCTATCAAGAGAATGTCATCCACGTATAAAACGAGGAATACGACAGTTCGTACTACAAATCTACTATATATGCATGGTTCATCTGGATGTTTGATAAAGCCAAAATCTTTGACCGTCTCATCAAAACAGATGTTCCAACTCCGCGATGCCTGCTTTAGTCCATAAATGGACTTAAGCAACTTGCACACCTTTCCGCTGCTCCCACTCTGAATGAAACCCTCTGGCTGGTCCATATAGACACACTCCTCTAAATTTCCATTTAGAAAAGCGGTCTTTACGTCCATCTGCGAAATCTCATAATCGTGGAAGGCAGCAATAGCAATAAGGATCCGAATGGATTTCAGCATAGCCACTGGAGAAAAGGTTTCGTCATAGTCCAAACCAGGTCTTTGACGAAAACCCTTTGCAACAAGTCTAGCCTTATAGGTCTCAACCTGTCCATCTACACCAATCTTCCTCTTGAAGATCCACTTGCATCCTACGGGTTTTACCCCATCTGGAGCAATGTCCAAAGTCCATTCTTTGTTGGTGTACATGGACTCCATTTTGGTCCGCATTGCATCCAGCCATTTTACCGAGTCAACGCTCTGAATGGCCTGCTGGAAGCTAGTCGGCTCATCACTATCAACGATGCAATCCTCTCTATCCCCGTCTATGAGAAAACCGTAGTATCTCTCGGGCGGATGAGACTGCCTACTACTCCTGCGGAGCGGCGTAGGAATGTCCTGTTCTTTCGAACCCTCTGGTTCTACTAAGCTTTCAGTAATAGCTCGTGGTTCTGGAATTTCTTCCAGCTCTATTGCGCTCCCACTTATCTGATTTTCCAAAAATTCAGTTTCTAAGAAGTGGGCATGACGAGAAACAAAAACCTTTTGTTCTTCTTCGCACTAGAAGAAATATCCCTTGGAGTTCTTTAGATATTCCACAAACTTGCACTGTACTGAGCGTGCCTCGAGCTTGTTTGCATGCTGCTTTTTGACAAAAGCTGGACATCCCCATGTCTTAATGTGCTTAAGATAGGGTTTCTTCCTACACCACATCTGATATGGTGTAGTAGGCACAGTCTTAGTTAGAACTCGGTTCAAAAGGTATGCAGCTGATTCTAGTGCATATCCCCAGAATGATCGCGGCAACTCAGCGATACTCATCATGGAACGTACTATATCCAATAGGGTTCGGTTCCGTCTCTCCGATACACCGTTATGTTGCGGAGTGTATGGAGGAGTAAGCTGAGAAAGAATTCCATTCTCTTTTAAGTAATCCAGGAACTCGGCACTTAAGTATTCACCACCTCGATCAGATCTTAGTGACTTGATATTTTTTCCTGTTTGTTTTTCTACTTCATTCTTGTATTCCTGGAACTTTTCAAAGGCTTCAGATTTATGTTTCATTAAAAAGACATATCCGTACCTTGAAAAGTCATCCGCAAAAGTAATGAAGTAAGAATAACCGCTTAGCGCATGTGTAGACATTGGACCGCACACGTCACTGTGTACGAGCCCCAAGAGCTCGCTCGCCCTTACTCCGTGTCCAGTGAACGGAGTCTTTGTCATCTTTCCTTTGAGACAGGATTGACAAGTTGCATATGATTGATATTCGAACGGATCCAAATAACCTTCTCTATGTAACTTCGTCAACCTTCTCTTATTGATGTGACCCAGTCTACAATGACATAAGAAAGCATGACTGATTTCTGGAGACTTTCTTTTGTGTGTATTCTGGACATTGAAAATCTGTGGTTGTTTTAATACGTATATACCATTGCTTAATGTACCTGACCCAATCAAAACTTGATTAAGGTGAATGTTTACAACATTGCTTACAAATGCAAATTCATAACCTTCTTTAGATAATAAAGATACAAATATGATATTACAAGTTACATTGGGTACAAAATAACAATCACGCAAAACCAAAACATGCCCATCTGACAATCCCAGGTGATAGTCCCCCACGGACTCAGCATCCATGCCAGCTCCGTTTGCAACTCTGAGGGTCATATCACCTGCCTTCAAAACCCTACGCCTTCTCAGTGCCTGCAAAGAATTACAGATAAGAGATCCTGATCTGGTATCCAATACCCAGGATGTAGAGTTTATTGATAGACAGTTTTCAATAACATACACACCTGAAATCGAAGCCGCAACTTGCTTCGGATCCTAGTTTCTGGCCTTCCAAGCCCTGCAATCCTTTTTCCAGTGTCCACTCTTGTAACAGTAAAAGCATTCTTCCTTTCCGACAAGCTTTCCCACTACCTTTGTTGCCATTGCCTTTCCCTTCGTATCCACTTTACTAACACCGCCCCTTGGTTTGGTGGGGGCTTTCTTCTTCTTTCCCTTGGCTTTCGCCTTGGACTTAGAAGAGGAAGATCCTCCTACAAACAAAGTGGATGTTTCCCTACCTTTCTGTAGGGTGCCCTCTGCACTCCTCAACATGTTGAGGAGCTCCGGAAGTTCAACTTCTTTTCCTTGCAAGTTGAAATTCAGGATAAACTGGGCATAAGTGGAAGGAAGGAACTGGAGAATCAAGTCCGTATAGAGCTCGTTCTCTAACGTGGTCCCAAGGTCCGCGAGCTCTTCAATGAAGCCAATCATCTTAAGAACGTGTTCCGCTACCGATGATCCGACGGCCAATCTCGCCGAAAACAATTTTTTCGAGACTTCGTATCTAGCGATACGGGATTGCTCCCCATACAGATCCTTAGTATGGAGAAATATGGATTCGAGGTCTATATTCCCGTGCTTCCTCTGATGTTCATTGTCCATAGAGGCAAGCACGAGGCACTTGACCTTTGCGCAGTCGATCTCCCATGTCTTACGGATTTCTATATCCGCGACGCTGGAGGTGGGACCGGGACAGGGGGAGCTTTGGTGGTAAGGAGATACCCCAACTTGTCATAAGTGATGGCCATTTTGACATTCCTAAGCCAATCTTTGTAGTTTGGCCCTGTCAGTATGTTTTTATCTAATAGTAACTTAAGTCCGGTCATGTCGATTGGTCGCTGCAATTAGGTGAGAGAGAAGAAACACTTTAGCATGATGCTCTTGCAAGTTTAGAGTGGTTTTTAGTTTGTCTAAACAGGATGGCTCCCACTGTCTCTCGAATCCCTCCTCAAACCATAAAGGAAGAATTAGTCGGGATCAATCTCACCGTACAATACTTGCTTAACCGTTCAGCCAGGCCAGAGTCGGTACTTCGAGAGAGGTTTTCCAACGCATTCGCAAAGTTCCTTAATTTAAGAACCTCTTTTCCCTGGGGGCGTAGCCCCGCTAACACCTTTCTAGACACCTACTAGGTTTATAGCATTGATCGTTAAGTGAGAAATTTCTCGAGGAATAGCATATACTCACAGTAGGATCGGGATCCAAATATCATCGCGTGACAAAACTGAAGGAATCCTACCAGAATCATCACACTCCAAATGGTATGCAGCGCTAGCAAGTTTCAGTTTCTTTAGAAACTCCCGATGTGGATTTTTGCCCCATGCTCTTATGACCTTGACTTTGGCCAACAAATCATAAGTCACATGTCAAGTTCTACTGGTCATTCTCCAGGTTAATTTGAACCCATCCGTACCTACCCTTGACTTTGGCCAACAAAGCAGTACGACTGTCCCAAACTAACGCATCTATCTATGCTGCATATAAATACCCAATAGCTACCAAACACTGTGCCTTGACTTTGGCCAACAAACACAGCTTGAATACTATTAACTATCCATATGAAATGACGGAGGGCTACGAATGGTTTTGGCGAAACCGTGAACATAGTGAACTTGATATAATCGATGGAACGAGATAGCTTTTAAAAGGAGTGGTTCAAGCTCCGCATTTAAAAGTTGGTTTTTGAAAAGAACCGAGTGATTTTAAAAGTGTTCCAACGACTTTACTTGGTTTATTTTCTTGCATTAATTTTAATGTGTCCCATCATTTAATCCTACCATTGCAGAAAATAACGAAAATATGACGTACGCTTATGCCATCCGCATTCGCCACGGGGTCCCGTCATCACCCGTTAGGTTACTTAACTAACGACAGAGCGGGGGCTGGACTAGCACGGATGCAAAACATAAGCAACACCTAAATAGATATCATATAAAGATATATACATTCGTCAGATGCAATGATAGCCACTGTAAGTCCATGTTACATGTCCCGGTTCTTTCGGGGTTGCGGAAATGGTGAAAAACAATTTTAGGGTGTAGGGTAACATGGACTATAAAACCCAGATCTTTGCTAAACTACACACTAGCAACTACTATGAGCTTTATCTACTTGATTAGGGGTTATACCTAGTCTTGAACTCCTTCTCTTCTTCTCCTTGGAGTGGGTTGGATGGTTCTCCTCATCGCCTTCTCTTGCCGAAGATGGATCCACCCGAGGGCCTCTACTTTGAGCTCCTTCCTCAAACTTGAGGCAACTAAAGTATTAGGCTTGCTAGACCTTCAACCTTAGGATGAGTAGAGATGAGATTTGGTGTTTTATCTCCAAGGCAAATGGTTCTCAACACATGAGGGGTTTTGCCTTGAGCTAGAGGAAGAGGGAGAGCAAAGGATGAGAGAATGATAAGAATTTTGCAACCATATGCAAATATATATGAATTAATCAATTAACAATATTAATCCAAAAAGAAAAAGGTGATGGTAGGTTGAAATGACCATTATCATTTCACATTAAATGAGTTTTGCAAAGATCAAAGAGCATCTTTGCTTGAAATGATGATGGTCAAAGTTTCAACCTTGGTCAACAAGTCAACCTTGGTCAACAAGTCAACAACCCTAACCATAACTCAATTTCCTTTAATTAATATTATTAATTGATATTTCATATATTCATTAGGGTTTGGTAAAAGACAACCGTCAACTGTGCATACACACTCGTACCAAAACGCTAATGAGAATCCTCTGCCTCTGCTTCAGTCAACTGTGCATACACACCAGCATTCGTGTTCCGAGGTTCACAAATACAATGAGATAAAACTAACCCCAAAACATATACTAGGATCCGGCTTAAACCAAAGCCCGCTAGTAATGACTGTCCGGACACCAAACGTGCACAAGTGCGCGGATGTGAACGAACCCCGTCACAAAACCATGCGACCTCTACTCTGTTTTGCCCAAAGGCGAATAACCCTCTGTGTGGGACTCTAAAGACTCGACACTACGCTGGCAGTGGGTTTAACCACAGACAGCAAGCGGCACTAGCTGTACGTAACGGTCTCCAGGTAGATGCCGATAAGAAGACTAATGAAGCGAACCCATCCGAACTCCTACTGAGCCTGTATGTGACAATCTGCGTACAATCTGGTCTGTTCGTCTAAGAATATCGCATGGCGAGCCCAGGGGGTTAGCAAACGTCTGTCCCTTAATAGAGGTACAAGTCGTGTCGGAGTGTAGCCCAGAACACCCTGAGATAACACTGGAAACCTACCAGTGTATCTCGCTTGCCCTGGCCAGGGACGACTATGTGTAATGGCTCTCCTAGACACAGCGCGATATCAACTCCCAATACCGGGAGAGACGAATCTTATCTAACCATCACTGCCTCCAAGTGTTTCGGGACTGCACCCAACTACTACCTGTTTGCACGACTCCTTTGAGCCGTGGTAGGGTAGTAATCAAAGTACAGTGGGAACACACTCAAGGCGAAGTGACAGTGTCAAGTCAGCGGACTAAGCTGTACTCATGTCACCTGGGAACTGATAACTGACGATAGGTATAGTACCAACCAACAGTTCCCGATGAGTCCTGTCCAGTGTACTCGTAACCTAACGATCACCCGCATACTATCTCAAGTACGACGTACTGACGGCTGTGGGACAGACCGTCTCCCCTGCTGGGATGAGAAGCGCATACGCTAGTCTACTCCAGAGTATCGATGCCCCGTTTCGATAATCCTACGACTAGGGACCTGTATAAGGATGTGCTTGTAGATTACCCAGTCCCCACTAGTGTGACTGCCATCACAACGCTGGTAATCAAGCAAAGATCCTAAGGGCTCCACTAATGTGTATAGGCAATATGCTAAAAGAAACACATGCACACATTAAAGCAGAGACAAACCAAGTAGCATACTACCATTTCGAGCAAGATTGTCTATACAAATGTGAATATCCCAAGCTTCCATCAAGTAATATACAAACTAGTATGATACAGTAATGTCCTCTAGGGCATATACACTAACACATCCGTATCCGTCCAGTGCCGCGTACCGGTTCCAGAGACAAGACAAATAACAGTGGTCATTCGTATCTGGGACAAGCACAAAGCACAAGAGGGGTAGCACAAGAATCAATGGGTGCGCGGAGCTCGAGGGAGAAAAGGTCAAAAGTGTTATTTTTTATGCCATTTTGGACTGTTGCAGATCTGAAGGAATTGTAGAAGCAATTTGCAATTTGGAACATGTATAACAACAGAGGAATGCAACACAAGGAAACCCACAAAATACGAATCGCCAACTCATCAAAAGGGCCGCGAATCCGCGGCCGAAATGGCGACTCGGCCGCGGATCCGCGGCCGAGTTAACTCGGTAACATACAATGTTTTGGGGGTACTTTGGTAACTTCATTTTGGGCCAGAATGTTGCCCTAGGGTTTCAGCATGCGGCCTATAAATAGCCCAGTTTTGTGCCAAGCCAAAGTTCTTCCTTTCCCACCTTTTTTTGTTAGGATTTAGTTTAGCTTCTTCTTCTTCATGTCTTCCTCCATTAAAATGTAGTGAGAGCATTGAGTGGATGATGAAATGAAGATGAGGGTTATTTTTATCTTGTCTCTTTTATTTATTGTCTTGTAATTTTATTATCTTGTATTGTAATTTCAATTCTTGTTGTTAATTAGTTGTTGTTATTTCTTTGCTTGTTCTCTTTTCTTTTCTTTTCTTATCCGTATTATTTTCAAGCGATGATATTTCGACGAAGTTCCTTGCTAAGGTGAGGACCCAAGAGTTAGCTTGCACTATTTGTAAAACCGTATTTTCCTTTTCTCTCTTTTCTTCCTTCTTGTTTTGTTTTGTTTTCTTTTATAATGTGTGAATAATTTCCTACTTGTTAAGGCTAAGGAAGGTGGTATGAGGGACGGAGAAATCCCTTGTGCTTCTCTTCGCCAAACATCTTGAAACGAACCCCGACCAAACAAACGCAACCCCTTGCTTAGGCGCGCTATACGTGACATGTAGCCGCAACCTAAGTCGAGAAGTCCTTTAAGCGCACTACAACATGACATGTAGTTGTGACTTAATTGGATACATGGTTGCGAGTTTTTGGCCGAGGGTTGAAAATAAGCGTATTTAGCGGACCGACAAGGGGCATTAGGAATGGATTTAGCGTTGGAAAGCTCTCTTAAACTCGCAAATCTCATTCCTATGTCCTCCTAATCCCCGCTACTTTCAATTATCCCAACATCGTTTTAAGAATGGCAAAAGACAAGTACAAGACTAATCCTAACTCTACTAACCAACCTTAACCTTACAAGTTTACTCGAACATAAATACGAACACTTAGGATAGATTTGAACAAACATATACACATTCTTTATTGACTCGTCTAAAACTTGAACGGACACACAACCATCTCCCTGTGGATCGACCCGTGCTCAACCGGCTAGCGGCGAAGCGACACCGTCCTGATCACGATTATAACTTTAGAACTTTGAACATCCGACATGTCAAAAGCGTGCGATCATTGGACCAAAATATTGTGCACACATTTTATTCGCAAAAACTTTTTGGATATCAGTCGGTTTCTAGTTCTAGTTGCTGTGTTGGCTCACAAATGATATATCCATGATTTTAAGTGTATTTCCAGTATTTTGTCACGGATACCTGTAATCTGTATTACTGAGCAGACACTGGTTAATAGTATCGATATTTAACAAAATAGATAACGAATGAGTAGTATTAAAATGCAGTTTTCTGATATGAACAAACGCTCTCCTGAACGTGATAGGGTGGAAATCAAAGCACAGTGGGAACCCTACAAGACTCTATGACGATCTCGGCTCTACAGACTAACCTGTACCAGTATCACCAGAGAACTGCTATTTGACGATAGGTATAATACCATCTAGGAGTTCTCGGCGAGTCCTATTCATTGTACCCGGTCTCTGTCACGCCCCGCTTCCCAGTATACGGGCAGAGGGCGCGACGAGGCCGCTACGTATTACTGTGAAGTAAATACGCTAAGCGTATCTAAGAAATATAAAAGTAAATGCACAAGAGACAAGATATAATAAAACAGCAACTTTATTTATTCACATTCTTTCTGAACAATGCATGGAAATGTAAATACAACTGAAATGAAGCAATGCCCAAACAATGGCATAACAGAAAAGGAAAGGTACTGAAATAAAAGTGTACAATGAACTAAAGCTCTGGGTCTTCAATGAATTGGTCCAAGTCTTCACTAGTAGGCTCGATCTCCGGAGTGTCCAGATCACCTGACGACATTCAAAGAAGAAAGAAAGAGAATGTCATCAGCGAACAAATCGCTCGGTAAGTCCCAAAGATAAGGGAGAAATAGAATAGACAGAAAGAGAAGGTAGCTTTTAAAGTTGTATTATATTGTTTTAGTGTTAACGCTGTTGTTTGTAGCTTGGTACAGAAGGATGCCAGTGTATACGAGAGGAGTCTCTATATACCAGAGACTAGAGGCAAGTGTAGTACAAGGAACCGTTTATGCCACGGTACAACAGTAACTGGATTCAAGTTAGGTGTATTAAATCTTACTGTCTCGTGCCACTTCTAACACCTTCCGTACCAATCTACCCCTTAAACCCCGCGATGTCTTGGTTGTATTGTTGTATTGTATTGTCTTGTATTGTAAACTATATAGATTGTATAATTTGGGTGACTTACCGAAACCATGATATCAGTAAATGGATGTAACTGGAGAATCGTGGATGTAACTGGAGAATGGAAGTATATCCATGGTTCGGTTCAGTCAATATAAATTGAATAGATGGATTCATGTTGAATTATAGATTATAGATTGTACTTGAATCATATTCAAGTCAGATTATTGATGAAAAGACTCAGTTTGAGTAAGACAATTAGAAAAGTAAATTGAAGTCCTGATTGTTTTGATGTTATCGGTAACCGCTGCACATGGGCGGCAGGATTTTTGTCTTTTTCAAAGATGATTACAGTGTTGATAACACCGTTGTTAAGTTGTCTATCTTAAATAGGCAAGCACCCACTTCTCCGGCTCCCTGAGGCTCAAGAGGTTGGTCCCGCTTAAACCTATGTTTTATAGGGTCCTTAGGGTAATTTATAGAACTTGAGGAGGTTTTATGTAAAAATACTTTTATATACTTTTCAAAATACACCCCAAGTATTCATTAATCGTCTTTAGAGTTGTAATGAATGTAGATTTTATCTTGTGATATTTCTAGTGAAAATATCCTAATTTCATAATAAAGGGTATTTATTTGTAATATTGACTTGTATGGAATTCATGGTATTTTAATGTAAAATGATTCTTGTGATTTTTGAAAAGAGTTGGAATATTTATAATATTTCAAAATAGATATCTGAATGTTACATATATATATATAATTATATAAAAATAATTTTAATATATATTTTATATTTCTAAAAATCTCATTTTCTTAAGATGTCGTATTTTAAATCTTTCGAAACCGAATGCTCCTTGCGGAGGTCTGCATCTCGCACTACTAAGCCCGAGGATGTGCGATAATCCGCACCATCCCGAACGGGTTCCCCAAATGGGTTGTAGCGGCGCTTTGCAAAGATTTGTATAAATACTAAATCGTTTAGAAAATGGTTTTATTAGTAATGGTATTTATTTCAAAAGGTGTTGTTTTCCCGTATTCTATGTTCCCGAAAGTATTGTGCTATGTTGCATATGAGTGTGTGAAGAGGTAGGTCATTACCTCGTGATCAACTTAAAGGTATAGCAAGGATTTCATGGTTTAAACGTCGAAATGAAACTATATGGTATTTTAATGAAAAAATACGGTAAAACGGAAATAGCAATTTCTTTTGATATATAACTTGTTCAATATGATTAGTTAGTGTTTAATAGTCAACATGTAATAGTTTTGTGCGATTGTATTTAAGAAAATGTTGGATTTTGAGAAAGGACCGAATCGGAAATCGGATTTGTTCCGATTCCGTCGGGTTTTAGAACCTTGTATTTTTAGAACAAGAATAGAAAAGAGGGAGGGGGACTTAAGGGTTTCAAGGTTAGATGAGAGGAAGAGGGAGATGTAGGCTTCGCCGGTGCGTCGATTCGTCGCCGGGAGTTCCTAGGATTGTCGTCGGATAATTTGCCGGAGCTTCGCCTCTTTGCTCACTTCGATTGCACACTAGGCTTTCTAGGAATTTCTTGAGAGTTGGCTCAGAATTTTAGGGTGAGGGGATAGTGTTTAGGGGTGGTATTTATCGGGTTAGGCTGGGGTTAGGGTAGATGAAGAGTTTAATTGGAAAAAATGTATTAAAATATATTAAAATGTAATAAAAGTGGAGTAAATGGGAATTTAAAAGGTCTCTGGAAATGGTCTGAAGATTTAAAGTGTACAGGGGAGTAGGGGAGACAAAAAGCCACATCTTCTCTATTGACGACTCGGCGGTCCGGCCGAGTCGGTCGTGCGTAGGGTGCGCCGTCGTCTCACTAGCTCTCTGGTACATTAAAGCTTTCATGTGTACTGGGGCGCCGGCCCGAATCGGCCGGTCCGCCGGCCCGAGTCGGCCGGTCCGCCTGCCGAGTCGGTCGGTCGTAGGATGCGCCATCGTCTCACTAACTCTCTGGTACATTTAAGTTTTCATGTGTAGTGGGGTTTTTGTGAGATATGCACGTGTAAACTGTTGGTATTCTAAAAATACAAAATAAAACAATATTAAAAATAATGTGGGGTATGGGATTTGAACTCTGGTGGCTTGGTTCGGCAGTGTAAGGTATTACCAATGAGCCACAAGCTTCTTCTTGTAATTAAGGAGTGAATTAAATACTTAAAGTAATCAAAGCAAAAGTAAATACCCCAAGTATACATTAATTTTTAAGCAAAATTTTTGTACACTAAAAATGGAGTTGTTACAGTCTACCCTCCTTACAAAAATTTCATCCTCGAAATTTACAACTTTCATTTGAGGACTAGTTTACAAAGAGGTGTGGATATCTTGCACGCATCTCATCTTCCCTTTCCCAAGTGGACTCTCTTGGAGTGTCTTTCCTCCACATCACTTGAACCAAGTTGATTTCTTTGTTCTGAAGTGTTGGGCCACGGCGGCGCCCCGGCCGTCTAACCGACGCCGGATGCGGAACAAAAAACTTTTTACAAAACCGGCGCCACCGCAGCCTAATTCCCGGATCGTTCCATTAACCGTAAACTAGGAAACTGTAAAAGGAGTTAAAGGAAATTATACCGATCGATCCGTGTCCTTCGGTCTTTAATCTCCGCACCAAACTCCCGCTGCTGCGCCGACGAAGTCCGCTCCCCAATCACGCCCTTTGAAGTGGCACCACGTCGATGAATCTGTATACGGGCTCCCGCCTCAAGACCGAGGCAACTCGGACATGAAGTTTACTAGCCGACATGTCCAAGAATGAGGTAGAGAAGGTGTAGAATATTTTGTCTCAACAGTGAAGTTGCCAATTTTAGGAGTAGATGAAATGAGCAATGGAAAAATACAATGGAAAAAAATCCTCACTCAACCAAAAATTGAGGTCGGCCACTGTGGTGTGGGGGGCTGAAATTGTAGTGCTCTCTGGGGATCATTCAAGAAGTGAAGAGGTGGCAATATATATTAATCAAGCAACGAAAGACTCTCTCTCTTCTCTGGAAACAGTGGGCCCCCTTGACAACAAAAAAACCCTCACAAAACATAATATGGCAAGGTGCAAAGAACCCCCCGCCTTCCAAAAAACAGCCACCAATAAACAAACCCCATGCCTAAAGAATTGCTGCAATGCACAGAGCCCCCACGGCCACTAAATTCAGCCATGAATAATTGCCACCTCACACTTAATCAATCAAGACCATGCCTCAACAATGGCTATGCCTAATTGGCCATGCCTCATAAATGGGCAGCCCCCTGTACAATGCTCGGCCAGAAATCCATGGGAAGAAAAATGTCAAAGCCAAATAGTCAAATTGCTCACAATAATCAAGATGTTTTGAGACGAAAAAAAGAAAACTGGCAACTACCAAAATAATCCCGTAACGAATTACGAGATTACACCTCAACTGTAAATACATACCCGCATTTGTATTCCGACCGAATACAAATGCAATGAGAAAAAAATATTCCTACACTATAATACTAGCATCTGGCTTAAACCAAAGCCCGCTAGTATTATCCGTCCGATCATGATCGAACCCTGCCATATTACCATACAGACTCTACAACGTTTCGCCCGAACTTGGGAAACTTTCTGTGGGGGACTCTAATGACTCATCTGTTAGTTATATGTATGCTCTAGACGCCATTACTATACATAGGATGTATATTATAGTGGATGCTTGGACATATATAGGGATGACTTTCTTGCTCGATATGATAGTATGCTATCTGGTTGCTCTTTACCTTAACGTGTACACTGATTGTCTCTCTGTTACATGTTGGTAAAGCCCTTAGGATGTGTACTTGACTACCTGGATTATGATGTGGATCATACTAGTGGGGACATGGTAGTCCATAAGTACATCCTTCAAGGTCCCTAGTCGTGGGTGTATCGAGACGGGGCATCGATATACCAGAGTAGACTAGCGTATACCTTCTCGACCCATACAGATGAGCGATGGATGATCCCATATCCATTGGTGTTTGACATCGGAGATGATATACGGGTGCTCAGTGGAGACTGGGTACACTGGACGGACTCGCCGAGAACTCCCAGATGGTATTATACCTTACGTCAGATGGCAGTTCTCTGGTGACACTGGTACAGGTTAGTCTGTAGACCCGAGATCGTCATAGAGTCTTGTATGATTCCTACTGTGCTTTGATTTCCACCTTACCACGTCTAAGAGGGCGTGCAAAACGGTGGTTTTTGGGTACAGTCCCGAGTCACATGGAGTCAATGAGCGATAGGAGGGGATTCGTCTCTCCCGGTATAGGGAGTTGATGTTGCGCTGTGTTCGATTGGCTATAGCCGGAAATCCCTGGCCAGGGTTGCTGAGATTTACTGGTAAGTGTTACCGGTAGTTTCTCGAACTGTTATAGACCTCATATCAACACGACTTATCAAGCTGCTGGGGTCTGACGTTTAACACCCCTAGGCGAGATATGCGACATATCAGACGAACAGACCAGACTGTACGGTAAGTGTTACTGGTTGGATTCACAGGAGTATGAGCGGGCTTGCTCGTCGATCTTCTGATCGCTCAATACCCGGGTGGCCGTTACGTTTAGCAGACCGCTTGCGGCTTGTGGGTGTTTGATATGATCATCACCTGCTGCCGGCGTATTGACGAGTCTTTAGAGTCCTACACAGAGGTTTCCTGGCTTAAGAGAAACGAAATAGGAGCGCATATGAGATATGTGCAGGACCGAGAATAATAACAGTATGTGATACTGTATTCTATTCTCGCGATTTGTATCATTGGACGGTTATATATGATATAGCCGGGTTACCGAATCAAGTGTTGATTCGATACATTGATACACTTTATATTAGTCGGTTATATGCGATATGACCGGATCATTAAATCAAGTGTTGATTTAATGATTTGATGTATAATTATATATTTGATATATTACTTTACATTAATTAGTATTTGTTCACTTAAGATTGATTTTCTCACTTGATGTGCACAAGTAGTATATGTGATATATTTTTGTGCACTTGATTGTATCATGTTTGATGATACATGCAAACTTGGGTGTGTTTGCTTTTAAACTATGATTTAGGTTAATGGTTAAGGTTTTAAATGTTTTATTTATTTTCTTTATGCATTTATTTTTAAGGGCAAGAAAGAAAATGGTTGCTTCTTTTGTTTTTTGTTGAAGCTTCATGAAGCTTTGATAGCTTAACCATTTTGTTTCTTTCCTTAACCCTAACCATTTACTTAAACCCTAGTTAATTGTCTACACTTGTTAAACTAACCCATGGTTGCTAAATGATAAGATCACTTGATTTATTATAATTAATCAATTGATTTTATTATTCTTATCATATTCTTTTTCTTCTTCTTCTTCTTCTTCAAGAAGAAGAAACCATTCTAGCTTCAATGGTGCCTTGAGAAAAAGAGTGAGAAATCCAAATCCAAAGTGAACTCACTTCCTATTTCTTCATCCTCTACCAATTGCCATATAGTATAGGGTGTTTTCTTCACAAGTTTCAAGACTTGGTGAAGGTGGAGCTTGAGCTTGAGTTGCCTCGACGTAGATCATCTTCGGCATCGAAGTCGACGACCTAGCCCGATCATTTCTTCGACGAAACCATCGCTAGAGTCTGGGATCCGATGATCGCAGCGGAGGGACGTCAATACGGAGCCAAGGAAGTGGAGGACCGGATCTACAAAAGTTGTATTTCCGTTCACTTAGTAGTTAAGATGTTAACTTGCTTGATATTTCGCCTATCCTCTAGTTATCGATCCGTATTAGGGTTTGTAGGCACCAGAAAAATTTTGAATTTGGCATGGTTGATGCCTTGTTTGACCTCCTTAGTGTGCCTAGGAACCCTACAGTGGTATCAGAGCCTAGCTAGAGCTTTAGGCGAAGTGTAGACGAAGTTAGAAGTCCGATCGAACCCGTAAACCCCGACAAAACCCTTCTCTGTACATTTTTCAAAACAGTGGATTTTTGTGAATTAAAAATTCTCAGAAAAACAAGCAGGAAAAACTAAGAATTACTGTGAAGTACGGTCCTCTAAGTCAATAATTTGACCGCGGAACCGCGGCGAAACCATGGGTTTGGCGGCGGTTCCGCGGCCAAAATTTGGATTTAGTCCCTGAAATTTCATATATTTATTCTTAGGTCCTTTCTTGGCAATTTTTTATGGGAATTTTTTAATTCCACTCAAGTGTTGAGTTTTCTAGGGTTTTATTGGGGACTCGTTAATTTGATCGGATAATTTAACTTCGTTTATGTTTTTCCGGATATTTTAGAAACTGTTAAAAAGTTCGACCGGATATAAATACCCACTTTTTCCCCTGCCGGGAAATTTCTAAGTGTTGGATTTTTCCGTAGTTTAAGAATGTTCTAAGTAGTGCAAGTAACGCGATGGACCCTCTAGAAGACAACAAAACTTAACTCGATTATATGACCGTCTTGAACTGCCCTTTGAACCTTAGGGTTTGGGGCAGTACGGCGTGCCACATGTGAGGCGTTGGCTTGACCCTTCTACGGCTGGACCGTTGGTACTGTGGCATGAACTGAATGTTTTTAAACTTATTTCATGTATTGAGCTGTTTCGGGAAAACTTGGGTGTTTGACTGTTCGATCGGAAAGTTTAACATTTTCTATTTATCTGGAATGTGATACAATATTTGGAATCCACAAGTAGTTATGAGATAACTGAATGAATGTTATAAACATAGCAGTTTAGTCTCACTTGATCGGTTGCCACGGAATTTTGATGTGATCAAAAGTCCGTCGCAATCACGTAGCGTACGCGGATACTCCCCGGGTAAACTTAATAGACAGCCTCACCCCATAGTCCCGACCAAGTGACTGTAGGAGAACCCCGTCGTCGAAAGCATCCGTTCGGGTGCTCGCGGCAGCGGTGTTCCTCCTTGGTGCACTTCGTCGACGGCGTCGGGGGTGCGGACGCCGTCTAAAGTTTGCGACGAGCATTCGATCAGGATGTCGGGAATCTTGTTGAATTGCCCAACTTGATATTGAAAAGAGTTTTCGATAATAAGACTAAAATGCGGGGTTTATAATTGTTAGGCATGCGATGTCTAAGGAATTCATTTGATTAGGCATGCGATGTCTAAGGAGGTTGCGGATTCCAACTGTTGTAGTTTTACACTTTCTTTTCTGTGACCGTAAGTGTAATATGTGATATCGCCGGTTTCGTTGCTATATGTCAACGACAATTGGGATACGCATGTTTACTTACGTTGATGACATGTGATGTTATGTGTTGCTGGATATGTTATATTGGATCATCGCGTATGAATAGCCGGGGTTTTTTATGTGAGATGAGTGTTTTTCATTTTCATTCATGTAAAAACTTGTATGTAATATTCTTTTATTGGGGCACTTCCAGGTTGCGGATGTTGTCACCATTTGTATATTATTTACTTTTCCGCATTAGGATAGACCCAAGGAGGGGAGCACAAGTAACCGGGTTCTAGGGTCCAGTGGGAGACCATCTCGAGGAGTCGAGTCCGGGTCTCATAACCCTAGAATTGGTAGGGTTGCTTGCCGCTCTCGAAGGGGTCTAGGGGTGTGGGATTGGCTATTCATCAAGACCGTAGAATCCGTGTTTTATACTGGCTCGTATTGAAAACACGGACGTCCTAGTATATCCAATATTTCATATGATTCTTCTGCTGCGATATCTGTGATGTGATCATGTGATGTTCTGTGATGAATACTATATATAGTATATATGATATATTATATAGTCGTTACTTATGTTTTACACCCGTGCTAGCCCTGCCCCGCTCTGCCGTTAGTCTCCTAACCTAACGGTGCACGAGGGGACATCGAGGCGAATGCGGATGGCATAAGTGTACGTCGTATTTATCTGTGATGTTTAGGAGGACTTTAATGATGGGACTTCATTAATGTGATTAATGAAAGAAAAGAAACCTAAAGATGTTGTGGAATCGAATTTCAAAAATAAAACAGGTAGCTACAGTTCTTGCTTTGCATCGCGGTGTTCCATGTAGAACATCCTGCACCTTATTCGATAAGGAAAGGACCGAGATCCCTTCACCGGGAGTGACTCCTTTAGCAATAACTGGCAGATGCTACAACCCTCGGTTTGTCCTTTGATTGCTTCTATAGTTTCTGCTTTGCACGGTGATATATATGATATATCCCGCACCTCATTCGACGAGGAAAGGGCCGACGATCCCTTCACCGGGAGTGACCCCTTTAGAAAAACTAGAAAAGCCTCAAAAACACTCCATTTTAAAATCGTTTGATTCTACAACGATGCTTCGTTGGATGTGCGGTAACACTAGAAAAGATAAGGTGCGAAATGAGGATATTCGTGCAAAAGTTGGTGTAGCACCCGTGGAGGAGAAGATGCGGGAAAATCGGCTAAGATGGTTTGGTCATGTGCGACGCAGACCTATGGAAGCACCGGTTCGACGAACAGATACTCCCGATATGGGCAATGGCAAAAGGGCAAAAGGGAGACCGAAGAAAACATGGATGGAGGTGATACGAAACGATATGGTTGCCAAAGGACTCAATGAAAGTATATTGTTCGATAGAAGTGAGTGGAGACAGAGGATTCATGTGCTGGACCCGGCGTGATTCTCATGTTGGTTCATGTAGCCTACCCCATATGCTTGGGATAAAAGGCTCAGTTGTTGTTGTTTGTCTGTTGATTCTACAACGATATCAAGTTCATTACGCAATAGGTTTTCAGAAAAACCTGTCGTAGTCCTCCATCATTTCAGATAAGTCCTGTTTAGTATTCGTGCTGCGTTTGTTAACCTTGTCAAGGCGCAGTGTGCGGTAGCTAACCAGTATTTATCTGCTTATGCATATGATGCAGATTGGGTTAGGGTAGTCGTACGGCCTTGTTGACCTTGTTAAGGGTCGTGCGGGTGGGTTTGAATCAATCAAGAAATGACGGGTTGAACTTGACTTATGGTCTATGGTTTGTTGACCTTGTCAAGGTCATAGATCGTTTGGGGCAAAATATTATCGGGAATTTCAAGTGTTGAAATTTGCAATGTGATTGCATACCATCTATGAGATAGTTTGATCCTGATACCCGCTGCGAGTAAGAGTTACTCCTGGGAGAGTTTTACACATTACAATTAGCCGATCAAGTAGGTGTCTAGAAAGTTGTCAACGGGGTTACTCCTCTGGGAAAACGAGGTTTACATTAATTAGGTTCGTGCGAAAGCACGGGAGACCTCCCTCAAAGTACCGACACTGGCCTGGCTGAAAGATTGGCGAACTTGTAGCGTGTAATTAATCCCGGCTAGTCTTTCCTTTTAGGGTTTGAAGGAAGATTTGATAAAAACGGTGGGAGCCATCCTGATTAGATAAAATAAATAACCAATCTAATCTTGCAAGAGCGCACGCAGAGTGTTTTCTTCTCTCTCTCTCCAGGTAGCGACCATATCGCGCCTTAATCAAGATAATAATACGGAATATTGACCGAACCCGCTTGTTATACTGAGCTGGGGAACGTTGATCCCGCTCCAACTTATAATTGTTATAAGACAGAGCAGGAAATTAGGGAATACCAGAATTCCTATGCCGCCCAAACGAAGAAAGTGCATATGATGCATCTCCTTCGGGTGTGTTCATTACAAAGAACTGTTTCTCAAATGTCCTTTACGTCCTGGGTATTTGATACCGCATCAAGATCCCACATATGTAATCTGTTACATAGGGCTACAGAAAGGTAGAGAACTGAGAACGGGTGATAAGTTTCATGAGACAGAAAACGGTGCAAGTGTTGCAGCCAAGTCTGTTGGCCACTGTCACCCTGTATCACAAATACATTGATTCTGAAAGAATGTTATTAGATACCGAACCTGATATACAAAATCATATCAGTCTCTTTATTTGTAAAGAAAGGATATAATTTTGTTTTGTTGGATAATGTTTTGAACATTTCCTATATCAAAAGTTGATCGGTTCAGGCACGTTATCTAAAAGCATTGATGTTCTAAATCAAACTACAGTTCTTAGTATACGGAACAGACACAAGAGGAAGAGTTCAGAAATGAACAAATCCTTCTTGAGGTATTGTAGACTAGGTCATATCAATGCAACCAGACTAGCTAAGTTGCACATAGATGCATATTTAAATCTGTTTGAATTTACATCTTGTGAAACTTTCCAGTCATGTCACAGAGATAAGATGACCATAGCTCTGTTTACTGGAAACAGAGAAAGAGTTACTGAACTCTTGGGATTGATACATGTTGATGTATGTAAGGTCCCCCGTCTACAAATGCCAGGACCGGTTCTTTGTACTTCATTGCATTCTCTGATGATCTCTTTAGATTCAGACATATGTTCCTGTTGAAACACAAGTCCAAAACTTTTGAGATATTCACAGAATATAAGTTAGAAGTAGAGAACCAAAATAAGGGTATAAGTATTATGTCCTTTGATGCGATCAGGGAGGAGAATACTTGTGCATAGAATTCCTGGACTATCCTAAAGGAGAATAAGATTCTCTCTCAGCATTACTCTTCCGTATACACCATAGCACGATGGTATATCGGGGTGGAGCAATTGCACCCTATTCGATATGGTGCACTCTATGATGAGTACTACTGAGTTACCTGTTTCCTTTTGGGGGTTATGTACTTGAGAAGCTGCATACCTATTGAATTAGGTTCGAATCAGATCATAGCCTACCACTCCATATGAGATATGGTATGTGAAGAGCCCATGTCTTAAGCTAGTTAAGATTTGGGGTTGACCGGCCTATGTCTAAAAGCAAAATCCGGACAAGCTCGAGGCAAGGTCTGTAACGTAGAACTGGAAAGGTTCTAGCTATACAAACTACAGCAGATGATTTGATAAAACCAAAGGATTCAAAAGTTACCAACGAACCTCAGCCTCTCCGCCGATCTAGTAGGGTTCCTCACCCACCTGAGAGATACTTTGGTTTCTCTATGACAGTGGGAGCGAGGATTACATCATGAGATGATGACCCAACTAGTTTCGAGCTGGCCATCAGGAGTAAGACTCTATAAGAATGGCTGGATGCTTAGTGATCTGAGATGGAATCCTTATACACCAACAAAGTATGGACTTTGGTTGCTTTATCTGAAGGGTTAAATCCCCATAAGGAGCAAGTATATCTTGAGAAGATTGCTTGGTGTACATGGAAAAGTTGAGACTTTCAAAGCTAGACTTGTTAAAGGTTTGCATCATTGACCAGGTATGGATTATGTTGAAACCTTTTCTAAGGATCTATGTTTAAGTCCATCCAGAACCTACTTGCCACGGCTACATACCATGACTACGATATCTGGTGGTTGGGTGTCATGACTGCTTTTCTAAATGATGTTTTGGAAGAGAGAGTCTATAAGTACACAGTCAGAGGGCTTCGTAGACAGTAGGAGCAGCGGAAACGTGTACAAGATGCTTTATAGGATAAAGCAGGCATCGCGGAGTTGGAACATCTGTTTTGATGTAGTAGTCAAATAGTTTGACTTCATCAAAATGGTAGATGAACCTTGTATATACAAAAAGGTAGTAGAGAGTATGGTGGTGATCCTCGTAGAGTACGTGGATGACATACTCTTGATAAGAAAGGAGTTTCCTATGCTACACTAGGTCAATCTCCACTTATCACAATGATTCTCCATATAGGATCAAAGTGATACCTCCTAAATCCTGAGTTTTGATCTATGAGATAGATCTAAATGGATGTTAAGATTCTCACTAGATGTAGTGAACTGGTATCAATCGATCCTGGGGAGAATCACTGGAAGTGTTCCAGGGTGATAAGGACGACTGAATGTCAGTCACAGGCATTGTCTTTACCCTCTATGGAGGGACGGTATGTTGGAAGAGTTCCAAGCTAGATACCGTAGCTTACTAGACGATTAAAGGCAAGATACATCGCTACTTAAGATGCTACCAAAGAGGCTGTCTGGGTGTATATTAGTTCATGAGATGAACTTAGTTCCTCCCATTGTGTGACAATGGAGTTGTGGCTTATGCCTAGGAACGCCCGTCCTATCAGTGATCCAGACATAATCTAAGGCAGTATCACCTGATCATGGAGATGGTTGATCTCCAGGGTGATCGAGGTTAGGAGAACAGACTCAGAGGACAACACGGCGGATCCACTCACAAAAGCCTTTTCCCAGAGAGAGACTTTTATGGGATGGTTGAGTATGTGATACTACGACCACTGCTATCAGATGGCCCTAGTGCAAGTGGGAGATTGTTAGTTATATGTATGCCCTAGAGGCCATTACTATACATAGGATGTATATTGTAGTGGATGCTTGGACATATATAGGGATGACTTTCTTGCTCGATATGACAGTATGCTATCTGGTTGCTCTTTACCTTAACGTATACACTGATTGTCTCTCTGTTACATGTTGGTAAAGCCCTTAGGACGTGTACTTGACTACCTGGACTATGATGCGGATCATACTAGTGGGGACATGGTAGTCCATAAGTACATCCTTCAAGGTCCCTAGTCATGGGTGTATCGAGACGGGGCATCGATATACCAGAGTAGACTAGCGTATACCTTCTCGACCCATACAGAAAGGCGATGGATGATCCCATATCCATTGGTGTTTGACATCGGAGATGATATACTGGTGCTCAGTGGAGACTGGGTACACTGGACGGACTCGCCGAGAACTCCCAGTTGGTATTATACCTTACGTCATATGGCAGTTCTCTGGTGACACTGGTACAGGTTAGTCTGTAGACCCGAGATCGTCATAGATACTTGTGTGATTCCCACTGTGCTTTGATTTCCACCTTACCACGTCCAAGAGGGCGTGCAAAACGGTGGTTTTTAGGTACAGTCCCGAGTCACATGGAGGCAATGAGTGATAGGAGGGGATTCTTCTCTCCCGGTATAGGGAGTTGATGTTGCGCTGTGTTTAATTGGCTATAACCGGAAATCCCTGGCCAGGGTTGCTGAGATTTACTGGTAAGTGTTATCGGTAGTTTCTCGAACTGTTATAGATCTCATATCAACACGACTTATCGAGTTGCTGGGGTCTGACATTTACCACCCCTAGGCGAGATATGTGACATATCATACGAACAGACCGGACTGTACGGTAAGTGTTACTGGTTGGATTCACAGGAGTGTGAGCGGGCTTGCTCGTCAATCTTCTGATCGCTCAATACCCGAGTGGTCGTTACGTTTAGCAGACCGCTTGCGGCTTGTGGGTGTTTGATATGATCATCACCTGCTGCCGGCGTATTGACAAGTCTTTAGAGTCCTACACAGAGGTTTCCTGGCTCAAGCGAAACGAAATAGGAGCGCATATGAGATATGTGCAGGACCGAGAATAATAACAGTATGTGATACTGTATTCTATTCTCGCGATTTGTATCATTGGACGGTTATATATGATATAGCCGGGTTACCGAATCAAGTGTTGATTCGATACATTGATACACTTTATATTAGTCGGTTATATGCGATATGACCGGATCATTAAATCAAGTGTTGATTTAATGATTTGATGTATAATTATATATTTGATATATTACTTTACATTAATTAATATTTGTTCACTTAAGATTGATTTTCTCACTTGATGTGCACAAGTAGTACATGTGATATATTTTTGTGCACTTGATTGTATCATGTTTGATGATACATGCAAACTTGGGTGTGTTTGCTTTTAAAATATGATTTAGGTTAACGGTTAGGGTTTTAAATGTTTTATTTATTTTCTTTATGCATTTATTTTTAAAGGCAAGAATGAAAATGGTTGCTTCTTTTGTTTTTTGTTGAAGCTTCATGAAGCTTTGATAGCTTAACCATTTTGTTTCTTTCCTTAACCCTAGCCATTTACTTAAACCCTAGTTAATTCTCTACACTTGTTAAACTAACCCATGGTTGCTAAATGATAAGATCACTTGATTTATTATAATTAATCAATTGATTTTATTATTCTTATCATATTCTTTTTCTTCTTCTTCTTCTTCTTCTTCAAGAAGAAGAAACCATTCTAGCTTCAATGGTGCCTTGAGAAAAAGAGTGAGAAATCCAAATCCAAAGTGAACCCACTTCCTATTTCTTCATCATCTACCACTTGCCATGTAGTATAGGGTGTTTTCTTCACAAGTTTCATGACTTGGTGAAGGTGGAGCTTGAGCTTGAGTTGCCTCGACGTAGATCATCTTCGGCATCGAAGTCGACGACCTAGCCCGATCATTTCTTTGACGAAACCATCGCTAGAGTCCGGGATCCCATGATCGCAGTGGAGGGACGTCAACACAGAGCCAATGAAGTGGAGGACCGGATCTAAAAATGTTGTATTTCCGTTCACTTAGTAGTTAAGATGTTAACTTGCTTGATGTTTCGCCTATCCTCTAGTTATCGATCCGTATTAGGGTTTGTAGGCACCATAAATTTTTTGAATTTGGCATGGTTGATGCCGTGTGAGACCTCCTTAGTGTGCCTAAGAACCCTACATCATCAATACACTAGCACTGGGTATAACCACTAGCACGTCAGAGGTACTAGCTGTACGTAACGGTTGCCCATGTATTGATCGGAAGGGAAGCTGACGAGTGAACTCATCCAAAAACCCTACTGAGCCTGACAGTGACAATATCCGTACAGTCCGGTCTGTTCGTCTATGAGTATCGCATATAGGGCATAGGGGGCTGGTAAACGTCAGACCCCCAATAGCGGTATAAGTCGTGTCGAAGAGTAGCCCAGAACACCCTGAGAAACTACTGGAATACCTACCAGTAAATCTCGATTACCCTGCCCAGGGATTTCATGTAATGGCTTTCCTAAACACAGCGCGATCTCACCCCCAATACTGGGAGAGACGAATCCCTGACGATCCGCTCACTGCCTCCATATGGATCGGGACTGTACCCAACTAAAACCTATTTGCACGACTCCTTTGAGCCATGGTAGGGTAGTAATCAAAGCACAGTGGGAACTCACACGAGACAAATGACGATCTTAGGTCGACAGACTAATCTGTACACATGTCACCTGGGAACTGCTATCTGATAATATGTATAATACCAACTAGCATGTTCCCGGCGAGTCCTGTCCGGTGTACTCGTAACCCAATGAGCACTTGTATACATCTTAGGTGAACCAACTGACACCAATGGCTTGTGAGACCGGCCACCGCCCTTCGTCGGGGTCTCGACTGTATACACTAGTCTACTCTGGAGTATCGATGCCCTGTCTCGAAACTCCCACGACTAGGGACACTTTAAGGATGTGCATATAGACCCCAGCTCCCACGTATATGATCGCCATCATACTGCTGGCAGTCAAGCAAGAATCCTATGGGCTCTATCAACATGCAATAGTGAACTAAATCATGTACACGATAATAAAGACAAAACAGATAGCATACAATCATCTCGAGCAAGACTGTCCTATCGGTATAGGTCCTCCCTCAATCATTGCAATCATGTACCTGCGATCCAATAATTGACTTTGAGGGAACTATATCCAACAATCTCTCACTTGCACTTAAGGCTAATTATTGCGATATCGCGTACTCACAGCTCGTGTGATACTGAACATCCAACTCCTCTACTAATCAGTTTCACAAAGCTCGTTTGTAAAACTATTGTGTTTGAGAAATAGCCTCAGTGAGTGGATCCGCCCTGATGTTTCTTTCTATGTCTCTCTTTGTCTCAAGTTCGCTGAGAAAGCCATCTCCCGAAATGAGCAATACTTGTCTTTGAATATGTCTGGATATCTGATGGGACCCAGTTCATAAATGAACTCCAAATCCAACAAACTTCTTAGACTGTATCGTCAACTGAATTCAATCTGTTTCCTGCACCATGCCTCCCTCAGTATCCGCTTGGACCACCTGTCCAAACTACTGCCCCTCATCAGAGGGAAAACTATAACTCTGACAGTCACTCTGTCATCCGGGTCACCTTGGAAGCCTGGAATGATAACTGTCTCCCAAAGGAGGCTGTCGTTATCAAATCCCTAGAACAACCACTTATGTTCATAAGCTGCTTCCGAACATTTCTCCAGGATTGGAATAATATATCAACCTATTGCATCTAGTGCAAAAAACAACATATGATATTATATCCATATCCTATGTGGAGAAACTACTATGTGACAACCACGGTATAACCGATCGTAGTGTAGGAATTTCACTTCCTACTATGTGTATGTCATCCAAGTACCAGGACATCACACCCTACTACCTTCTTAACAGATCCATCTCCTATTCTGATGAAGTCAAAACCTATGACTGTCACATCAAAAATAGATGATCTATCTTTGCTATATCTGCTTTAGTCTATAAATAGACATAAGCTACTTATCAACTATGCTTCCGCTGCTCCCTCTGACTACAACAACCCTCTGGCAGAGTCATATACACATGCACTTCTAAAGCTAGTTTAGAACGACGCTATACTCATCCTCCTGCCGGGTCTCATAGTCTAAAACAGCAGTAATGGCAAGTCTGGGTAAACAAGAACCTCCCTATCACCGTCCTTGAGGTACCGAAGTACCTCTCGGGTGCCTGAGATTACCCACCATATCTGCGGAGTGGCAAATGGAATGTCAAACCTGATTGAATCTTTAGGTTCTATTAAATTTTCCGTAATCGTTTGCGGTTCTTGAATCACTTCCAGCCATACTCCCACTACTGTTTTCTGAAAATATCCATTTTACTAAAATTGTGGCGAGTCAAGAACAATATCACTATTGATCTTCCAGATGGTAGAAAATTAACCCTCGTCAAAGCCCGGGTTAACCCACAAACTACCATTACAGAAACGTGCCTTGAGTTATCCAGAGTCTGGTTTTAAGCATAAACCGGACCACTCCCCGTACCTTAACAACATTAAGATATGAACCATTCCATATAAAATATAGAATTAGAGGCACTGATTTAATTGGAACCAGATTCAAATCATGCAGCTGTCTCCAGTTCATATCAACTAAATGGAGAGAGGCCGATCAGCATTACTCAACTTAGGAGTGCATCCAATTATAAGTAACCTGAAAGAGAAGCAAGTTCTCAAAATCTTTACTATCAACTGAATACCACACACAAGTATCTACATCTTCGATCATCTTGAAGAATCCTGATACTCGCAACACATGGTTCTCTACTTTATTCCTGTACCTATAACTTCTCAAACTTGGACCTTGTATTTCTACGAAACACTTGTCTAAAACTTGAGAAGTCATAAGTAAATAGAATACAGTACGAGGACCAACCTCTTTGTCCTAATGGACACTGGACAATATACAATACTTTGTATAAGTCTCCTGAGTTGAATAACTCAAACTCTGTGCATCGTAGGTTGAAAACTGTACCCAGGCGATTTCCTCAAATATCACTAATTACAACGAATTCTGATATAATGAGGATGATCACCTAATTCCCAATAACTTACTCCCACTCATCATCTGTAAAACCATACAGATGTGAGAATCATACCTGGTAAATACATACCCTGGAGCAAGGGTCTAATTGGGAAATCAGTTTTCTATTAACAATACACAGTGAAACTGAAACATGAATATGTTTCGAAGGGGAATCCGGGTATTCCTAGTAATGCCTCTTCCATTATCAGATTCATGACTGTAACGGTATATTTCTTTGCCATCTCTCCACTTCCCTTTATTTGTCTTTAGTCGTTACCTTCTGTATACCATCGTTAGGCTTAATGGTTTTCTTCCTTCCCTACCGTTCAGCACCAGCCTATGGTTTGGAAGAAGACTATCCAATAAGCATAATAGGTATAATCTCCTAATCCTAGGAGCACTCGCAACCTGAGAGAAGGTAAGGATAAAAGACAACTGAATAAACCTTATTCCTATTTCTCTTGAACCATAATCCATCCTCGAAAAAGTTCCTTCGAGTTCGTATATAACCATACGATGGATTTATCCAATGGAATTGGATGTTCGTAGTGATACGGGGTGTTCTGGAGAAATACAAAGGTGAATTAGGAGTGGCGATGAGATACGTGGTTTGGTCGTGAATGTTAACAGTCGCAATTTACTTTGCCCTCTTTCTGATCCCTTTATTCGTCTTTACTTATTACCTTCTATACACCCAATTTAGGCTAATTGGTTTTCTTCATTCCCTACCTTTCGGCACCTGCCTATTGTTTGGAAGAAGACTATCCAATAAGCATAATAGGTGTACCCTCTCCTAATCCTAGGAGCGCTCATAACTAGAGAGAAGGTAAAAGGAAAAGAGAACTGAATAGTCCTATTCAATCTCTCCAGAACCAGAATCCATCCTCGAAGAAGGTCCTCCGAGTTCGTATATAACCATACGATGGATTTATCCAATGGAAGTGGATGTTCGTAATAATACGGGGTGTTCTTGAGAAACTCAAAGAGTAAAAGAAAGAGTGGCAATGATGTATGCAACTCAGACAATCCAAAAGCCAGTGTTTTAAGAAAGTTCGGTCAACTGGGTCACTGAGTTATAGTCTAGGGTTGGGTCATGGTCGCAGTCAAAGAGAGAAAAAGTAGAAACACTCTGCATGCACTCTAACCTAGATCAGAATGGTTAATCAATTTATCTAATCAAGAAACCTCCCACCGTTTTGTCAAATTCTCCTCCAAACCTGAAAGAAGAATTAGCCAGAATCACCCGAGGAGTAATACTACTCATCAGTGGGAATCAGGATCCAACCATCGTCGCATGATAACGTGATGGAAGCCACTCACGTCATCACACTCCAGAAGATATGCGCAAGCCTGGCAAGTTTCCTGTATGTTTGAAACTCCCGATATGATTTTTACCCCTAACGACCTATAACCTTGACACTTGCCAACAAATCATAGGCCACTAGTCAAGTTCAACCGTCATTGTCCTGGATTAACTCGAACCCATCCGCACAAACCCTTGACGCTTGCCAACAAAGTTGTACGACTGTCCCGATCAATCGCATATCCATGCTACAAATAAGTAATATTCAGCTACCGTACACTATGCCTTGACGCTTGCCAACAAACATAGCACGAATACTAAATAGTACTTATAAGAAATGACGGAGGGCTACGGCTGGTTTTTGATGAAAAACCTTTAGCGTAATGAACTTGATATCGTTGAAGGAATCCAACTGGTTTTTTAAAAATATAGTAGCGAAAACCTTTGCTAAAGAGGTCACTCCCGGTGAAGGGATCTCGGCTCTTTTCTCATCGAATGAGGTGCAGGATATTCCAAACTGAATACCACGATGCAAAGAAAAAAGTAATCGACTATAGTGAAGTTATTACCCTGACGCAAACCTCTGTCCAAAGGGTCACTCCCGGTGAAGGGATCTCGGCCCTTGCCTCGTCGAATGAGGTGCTGGATATTCATAACCGAATACCACTGTGCAAAACAAAAGAGAACGCCCTTGTAATAACAGCTTTTTGAAAAATTGGTTCTAACAACATCATATATAGGTTTGTTTTCCTTGCATTGATAAAAATCAACGCGGTCCCATCAATTGATCACACTACAAAAGAACAGAAATAAAATGTACGTATATGCCATCCGCATTCGCCACTGGGTCCCGTCATCACCCGTTAGGTTACTTAACTAACGACAGAGTGGGGACTGGGCTTGCGCGGGTGCAAAACATATACAACATCTACTAGTATATATATCAATATATAATAATCGCTCCAGGTATGATAAATGCAACATCACAGAAAAGTAATAAATATCACAGAACAATACAGATAATCTGGGATCCCCGGGTTTCATGGCTGCAAATGAAACCCGACGTTCCGCTGGTCTTGTGGATAGCCTGTGCAATGAAAACCTAGACCCATACGAGTGTGGAAAGTTACCCGCCAAAACCAGAAGCGAGGCAGCCCCCTTCAGCAAAGTGAATGGACCACCAAGCACTTCACGGAATCTGGTAACTTGAGCACCCCTCCTTAGGTCAACCTATACCCCCTACGAGTGCGGCGAATAGCCCACCAATTCTAGAGTGAAGCCTCCTTCGTCTTAAGGCTATGAGATGCGGGCCCGTTGCCCTGTAGAACCCGGCTATCCGTGCACCCCACCGCGGGGTAATCCTAGTACAGAAAAGAAAAAATATACAACAGGTACATCGACCTCATCCCGGTCGTGCCCCAAAAGAATAATATACAAATTGGCAGTGACGGCAGTCCACATGTCGGACGCTCGCCCCGCAATAACAAATGTACAAATAAATCCAAACTGCACTACCATTGCACAGGAGCTATCCACCACGACAAATCCGCAACATCACAGCACAACACAGAACATCAACGTGAATGTCACGTTCGCAATTCCATCTAAAAGGACTATAGCGATTAGACAAGATTTACCGATCAAATGACATTCACGGTCGCAGATATAATGTAACCACTGTAAACTAACACATTTAAAATCTTGATCGACAAAACTTCCCGAAGTGGGCCCCCAAGTACAAATCCAGTACTCAAAAAAAATCTGGGCCCAGACAAAATATTCCAGAAACCACAGTTCCAAGTGAAAAACCACCACAAGAAAAATTGTTCACTGAAGCCCCAAACCCGCGGCGGAACCGCAGCAAAGACATGGCTTATGCGGCGGTTCCGCGATGGTTTCGTGGGTTCAAGTGCCAAATTTCTTGTGTAGTCTTTAAAAAGCCTGCATGATTTTTAGAGATACCCAAAATAGTTTTTCGATGATAAAAAAATTTCGACAGAAACTTTAGTATTGAAATTGCGGTTTCGGAAATTTTGTTCGATCGGGCTTTTAAACATGTTAGAACAAGCTAGTATAGGTTAATGGCGTGGCTCTGATACCATATTGGGCCACGGCAGCGCCCCGACAGTCAAACCAATGCCGGATGCGGAACAAAAAACTTTTTACAAAACCGGCGCCTCCGCAGCCTAATTCCCGGATCGTTCCATTAACCGTAAACTAGGAAACTATAAAAGGAGTTAAAGGAAATTATACCGATCGATCCTTATCTTTCGGTCTTTAATCTCCGCACCAAACTCCCGCTGCTGCGCCGACGAAGTCTGCTCCCCAATCACGCCCGTCGAAGTGGCACCACGTCGATGAATCTGTATACGGGCTCCCGCCTCAAGACCGAGGCAACTCGGACATGAAGTTTGCTAGCCGACATGTCCAAGAATGAGGTAGAGAAGGTGTAGAATATTTTGTCTCAAGAGTGAAGTTGCCAATTTTAGGAGTTGATGAAATTAGCAATGGAAAAATACAATGGAAAAAAAATCCTCGCTCAACCAAAAATTGAGGTCGGCCACTGTGGTGGGGGGGCTGAAATTGTAGTGCTCTCTGGGGATCATTCAAGAAGTGAAGAGGTGGCAATATATATTAATCAAGCAACAAAAGACTCTCTCTCTTCTCTGGAAGCAGCGGCCCCCCTTGACCACAAAAAAACCCTCACAAAACATAATGTGGCAAAGTGCAAAAAAACCCCTACCTTCTAAAAAACAGCCACCAATAAAAAAAACCCATGCCTAAAGAATTGCTGCAATGTACAGAGCCCCCACAGCCACTAAATTCAGCCATGAATTGTTGGATATAGTGCCCTCATAGTCAATTATTGGGTCACAGGCACGTGATTGCAATGATTGAGGGAGGACCTATACCGGTAGGACAGTCTTACTCAAGATGATAGTATGCGATCTGGTTTATCTTTATCATCGTGTACTGCTTTAGATGACCTTATAGGTCGCTATTACATATTGACAGAGCCCTTAGGACTCTTGCTTGACTACCAGCAGTATGATGACGATCATATACGTGGGAGCTGGGGTCTATAAGCACATCCTTAAAAGGTCCCTAGTCATGAGAGTTTCGAGACTGGGCATCGATACTCTATTAGTAGACTAGTGTATACAGTCGAGACCCCGACAAGGGGCGGTGGCCGGTCTCACAAGCCATTGGTGTCAGTTGGATCACCTAAGATGTATACAGGTGATCATTGGGTTATGAGTACACCGGACAAGACTCGTCGGGAACATGCTAGTTGGTATTATACCTGACGTCAGATAGCAGTTCCCTGGTGACATGTGTACAGGTTAGTTCATCGACCTGAGATCGTCATTTGTCTCGTGTGAGTTCCCACTGTACTTTGATTACTACCCTACCACGGCTCAAAGGAGTCGTGCAAATAGGTTTTAGTTGGGTACAGTCCCGAGCTACATGGAGGCAGTGAGCGGATCGGCAGGGGTTTCGTCTCTCCCGGTATTGGGGGTGAGATCGCGCTGTGTCTAGGAGAGCCATTACACGAAGTCCTTGGCCAAGGCAGGAGATTTAATGGTAGGTATTCCAGTAGTATCTCAGGGTGTTCTGGGCTACACTCCGACATGACTTGTACCGCTTTTGGGGGTCTGACTTTTACCAACCCCCTAGGCCCACCATGCAATGCTCATAGACGAACGGACCGGACTGTACGGATATTGTCACTGACAGGCTCAGTAGGGTGTCAGGATAAATTCGCTCATCGACCTCCCTTTTGGTCAATACCTGGTAGCCCATTACGTACGGCTAGTACCTCTGACATGCTAGTGGTTAAATCCACAGCCGAAGTATTGACGAGTCTTTAGAGTCCTCCACAGACAGTTTCTCAAGTTTTGGGCGAAACGTTGTAAAGGCCGTATGATATATGGCAGGGTCCGATCATATACGTGCAGTAGTGCACGGATCATGATCGGGCGGATCATACTAGTGGGCTTTGGTTTAAGCCGGATCCTAGTTGTAACATTTCAAAAAAATTAAATATTATTTTTTGGAATTTTTATAATTTAATATTATTTTATTGAATATTTTAATATTTCGGTATAATTAAATACCAATAAATGGGAAAAATTATGGAAAATTCTAAAATAGGGTATTTTATAGAATTCTGCCATTTTTAAGTTTTTATAATTAGTTTGACACTAATTTAGTGCTAATCGTGATTAAAAATCGCTAATTGGATTTTTGGCATTTTTGTGCAAAACATGCACATATCATTTTTTTTGCTCTACACTTGTGCATTTCTACCATATCACTTTGGGTTTACTATTTGAGTGAGAAGGATTTAGAAGGAAAAGAAAAAGGAAATAAAAGGAAATGGGAATAAAGAAATAGGTATGGTGAGAGAGAGAGAGAGTAGGTGAGGGTATTTGACTTGGCTATTCCCTCTTGTTTCCTCCTCTCATTTTTTCCCCCTCTTCCATTTGCTGCTGCTGCTGCTGCTGCCCTCCTCTTCCTCCACCTAAACCCCCATTACTCTATGAATATCACTCCAAAACCCTACCCTCATTTCACAAAAATTGTACACAAGCTCACAAGCATGCCTTTGGACCAAGAAAGTAGTCATTTTGGCGCTATTGAGGATTCATGAGGGTCTTATGAGGTAATTCCTTCACAATTACAGTTGTATTTCTTGTGCTTAAGCCTCAATTCAAGATTGAAATCGATGTCGGGTAGTTTAGTGCACTTTGGGCATTACTAGAGAGGGTTAAGGTTTGATTGAGTAGAGATTGTGTAATTAGACTTTAGAGATGACCTTAAACCCCTCCCAATTGATAGAAACCCAGACCAACCCAACTGAAACCCAAAATACGGAATTACGGAACTTTTCATGTCGGTTTGTGACGACTTTAAGGGTGCAGGGAAATCTGGAGTGAACCAGGACCAAAACGAGATAAACAAACAACTCCAGGGACCAATTTGAGACCATAGGAGACCCCCCTGCAAGATCGAGGCCCCAATTCTTCCCCAAAACCGAGGAGGCCGGTTTTGATAAGGATGTGGCCAGCCCCTGGGTGGATGAGGGTGTCCAGGTTGTTTCCATAGCTCATATACACCCTATACTTCATCCCAGTATTGTTTGTTCACCTAGTTTGGACCTGAACTAAAATCTGGGGCATGTTTTCTTGGTTTCTGCCTTGTATTTAGTGTTGTTTATGAATTCAAGTTTTGATATTTGGTATTATATTTGATCGCTTGACGTTTGTACGTCCATATCAGGTGTTATTTGGTTGTTTTAAAGGCGTACCCATAGGTTCTAACCTATAGGCCTTTAAGCGTGTCGTTAAGTTTTCGTGTGTCATTTTAGTTTTGATTTAGTTTTAATGCGATACGATACGTGTGATATGTAGGTACACCATGAAGATTCGAGACGATGAAGACGATGATGGCGACATCGACACCGACACGCAGGATTCAAGGTGAGTAGATTATATCTACGGGGGAAGTCGGGTGGATGGCGTATAGCACCCCCGCAGTCCGAAGTTGGTATACTATATATGTATATGTTATATATATATTTGATAACTTATTGTGTGTTATAGGTGATATATATGTGTGTTAGTTGTACTATAGATATTTAGGGTTAGAAGTGAACTGGTGTATTTCCTAGTTGCGAACCCTAGCATAGGTTTACACCCACACGCACACACATGCTTATTGCTATACTTATATCGTGATGATGAGGATAGTGTATGATACTGGAGATGAGTCGATGAGTTTGGGCATGGTGCCGTGAGATCGGCGATATGATGTGATTCGTATTTGGGATACGATACGAGATTTTAGCGGGCCTTTGGACGTTTGTTTTACACATGCGCTTATACTTGTTTAGATGGTATCGATTGTACTAGACTTAGATCAGTACCCCAGATCATGAGAGATGAGAATAAGGATACCAGATAATTGATGAGCTGACCGTGATATTGACCCATACCCAGATTTGGGATGCCGTACGACGGATTTACGTACGAGCTATATATTGATGATAGTGTTGGAGATAGTGCCCTCAGAGTCAATTATTGGATCACAGGAACGTGATTGCAATGATTGAGGGAGGACCTATCCCGGTAGGACAGTCTTACTCGAGATGATAGTATGCTATCTGGTTTACCTTTATCATCGTGTACTGCTTTAGGTGACCTGACAGGTCGCTATTACACGTTGATAGAGCCCCTAGGATTCTTGCTTGACTACCAGCAGTATAAGGGCGATCATATACGTGGGAGCTGGGGTCTATAAGCACATCCTTAAAAGGTCCCTAGTCGTGGGAGTTTCGAGACAGGGCATCGATTCTCCAGAGTAGACTAGTGTATACAGTCGAGACCCTGACGAGGGGCGGTGGCCGGTCTCACAAGCCACTGGTGTCAGTTAGTTCACCTAAGATGTATACAGGTGCTCATTGGGTTATGAGTACACCGGACAGGACTCGCCGGGAACATGCTAGTTGGTCTTATACCTGACATCAGATAGCAGTTCCCTGGTGACATGTGTACAGGTTAGTTCATCGACCTGAGGATCGTCATTTATCTCGTATGAGTTCCCACTGTACTTTTATTACTACCCTACCACGCTCAAAGGAGACGTGCAAATAGGTTTTAGTTGGGTACAGTCCCGAGCCACATGGAGGCAGTGAGCGGATCTTCGGGGGTTCGTCTCTCCCGGTATTGGGGGTGAGGTCGCGCTGTGTCTAGGAGAGCCAGAACATGAAAAGTCATTGGACAAGGAAGGAGATTTACTGGTAGGTATTCCAGTAGTATCTCAGGGTGTTCTGGACTGATCTCTGACACGACTTGTACCGCTTTTGGGGGTCTGACTTTTACCAATCCCCTAGGCCCGCCATGTGATGCTCATAGAAGAACGGACCGGACAGTACGGATATTGTCACTGACAGGCTCAGTAGGGTGTCAAGATGAGTTTTCTCATCGACGTCCCTTTTGGTCAATACCTGGTAGCCCGTCACGTATTGGCTTATACCTCTGACGTGCTAGTGGTTAAATCCACAACCAAGGTGTTGACGAGTCTTTAAAGGCCCCCACATTCAGTTGCTCAAGTTTTCGGGCGAAAAGCTGTAGAGGCCGTATGGAGATATGGCAGGGTTCGATCAGATACGTGCGGTATTGCACGGATCAGGATCGGATGGATAATACTAGACGGCTTTTGTTTAAGCCGGATCCTAGTATAGTACAGTGTAGATTTTGTCTCATTGCATTTGTATTCGGTCGGAATACAAATGCGGGTGTGTATACACAGTAGCGGGGTTTTCCTGTAATTTATTACAGGGCCAGTTTTCTGGAGTTGCCATTTTGCTTTCCGTTTCGGCCATATTTCTTTGTATCTTTCATTGGCCGAAGATTGGTGGAGGTGGGCTTATTTGCATTTGTTCAAATTAGCTATTTGGAGGGTTGTCTTTGCATACTTTTGTATCATGATGGTTTCATGATGGAGCCCCATCCCTTGACCTTCCATGCTTCATGATTGTTTGACTTCTTGACTTCATCATGATGGCTTGACCCTTTTGGAATCATCATGCTTTTGATGGTGGTTGTTGGAGTATGGGTTTGATTTTGTGATCATTTCTTTTTCATGATTATATTATTCTCTCTCTTGCATTATTCTTGTAAGGACTCCCTCATTCACTCACTCTCTTCATCTAATGGGGGCCGGCCAAGAAAGAAAAGGGGGCTGCCCATTTTTTGTGGTGTGGAATTTTGGTTCTCTTGTGTTCTAAAAATCCCCAAGTTCCTCTAAAAGGTTTATGTATCATCCCTCCACCAAAATGGCAACCTCCATGAACCCCAATTGAGACATAGCACTACACCATTCTACAGCAAATCTTGAGCACGTCGACTCGCCAGCTTCGTGCCCGAGTTGCCTCGGTATAGAGATGGGAGCCCGTAAAAGAAGCCGGCGACGTGGTGCCCTTCCGGCGACGAGGTGGAGACCGGAGACTCCGTGGGAGATTGGGACGACGATGAGAAGACCGGAGGACTCGGATCGCTCGGTATATCTCTCTTCCCCATCTTGTAGTTAGCTAGGACTAGTTTAATGGCTCGATCCGGGTTTTTAGTGCGCGGTGGTGCCGGTTCAGAAAATTAAAGTAAATCACCGCTTTCGCATTCCGGCGTCGGATTGACGGCCGGGGCACCGCCGTGCACTTACAGTGGTATCAGAGCCTCGCCAATAACCTAGTCTAGCTTTGTCTAATTTGTTTTACACTTCCGATCGAACAAATGTTCCGAAAACCCAATAACACATGCATCATTTTTCTGTCGATTTTTTTCTGGCTCGAAAATTTTTTCAGGTTGTTGAAGAATGATGTACTGGAAGTTCTAAGCATTCTGTATAAATTCGATGCAGTAACTCGACAATTGGAGCGCGGAACCGCGGCCAAACCCCCCTTTGGGCCGCGGTTCCGCCGCACTATGATGTCCTTGCCGTATCAAATTTCTGCAGTTGCTTTCTGGGTTAAAAATAGGCTTTTTGGAATGTTAAATTTTGGGCCCAGATTTCTTCATGTGCTACAGTAGTGCTTGGGGGGCCGCTTGGTAAAATTTGATCGATCGGATATTTTAAACACATTAGTTCATAGTATTTACATTATATCTGCGACCGTGAATGTCACTTGATCGGTAAATCCTGTCTAACTGCTATAGCCCGGTTAAACGGATTTGCGAACGTGACCTTCACGTTGATGTTCTGTGTATTGCTGTGATGTTGCGGATTGGTCGTGGGGGGTAGCCTGGTTGCAGTGGTAGTACAGTTTTGTTGTATTATGTACATTTGATATTGCGGGGCAAGCGTCCGACATGTGGACTGCCGTCACTGCCTGTTTGTATTATTATTTTGGGGCACGACCAGGTTGCGGTCGATGTACTCGTTGTATGTATATTTTACTTTCTGTACTAGGAATACCCCGCGGAGGGGTGCACGGATAGCCGGGTTCTAGAGGGCAATAAGCCCGCATCTCATGGCATTGAGACGGAGGGGGCTTCACTCTAGAATTGGCGGGCTATTCGCCGCACTCATAGGGGGTACAAGTTGACCCAGGAGGGATACCCAAGTTACCGGATTCCGTGAAGTGATGGGTGGTCCATTCACGTTGCTGAAGGGGGCTGCCTCGCTTCAGGTTTTGGCGGGTAACTTGCCGCGCCCGTAGGGGTCTAGGATTTTCATTGCACAGGCTATCCACACGACCAGGGGAACGTCGGGTTTCAGCGGCTCTGTGAAACCCGGGGATCCCAGATATCTGTATTGTTCTGTGATGCTGTACATTTCTGTGATGTTGCATTTTATCACACCTTGAGCGAAATATTATATATTGATATATATACTAGTAGATGTTGTATATGTTTTGCATTCGCACTAGTCCAGTCCCCGCTCTGTCGTTAGTTAGCTAACCTAACGGGTAATGACGGGACCCAGTGGCGAATGCGGATGGCATATACGTATATCAGTATATTTTCGTTCTTTGTGGTGTGATCAATTGATGGGACTGCGTTGATTCGGATCAATGCAAGTTAAAAACAAACCTAATCTGATGTTGTTGGAACATTTTTCAAAAAGCTGTTATTGCAAGGACGTTCACTTTTGTTTTGCACAGTGGTATTCAGTTGGAATATCCTGCTCCTCAGTCGACGAGGCAAGGGCCGAGATCCCTTCACCGGGAGTGACCCCTTGGAAAGAAGTTTACGTCAGGGCAATAACTTCACTATAGCCGATTACTTTTGCTTTGCACCGTGGTATTCAGTTGGAATATCCTGCACCTCATTCTACGGGGAAAGAGCCGAGATCCCTTCACCGGGAGTGACCTCTTTAGCAAAGGTTTTCGTCACTATATTTTTATAAAGTTATCCAGTTCCTTCAACAATATCAAGTTCATTACGTTAAAGGTTTTCGCCAGAAACCATTTGTAGCCCTCCGTCGTTTCAGACGGGTAGCACGTAGTATTCATGCTATATTTGTTGGCCTTCGTCAAGGCATAGTGTATGGTAGCTGCTTGTTACCTTTCTGCTGCATAGATAGATGCGTTGGTTTGGGACAGTCGTATAGCCTTGTTGGCCTTCGTCAAGGGCTTGTACGGGTGGGTTCAAATTAACCTGGACAATGACGGGTAGAACTTGACATGTGACTTATGATTTGTTGGCCTTCGTCAAGGTCATAAGAGCATGGGGCAAAAATCACATCGGGAGTTTCAAAAAAAACTGAAACTTGCCAGATATGCGCATACCTTCTGGAGTATGATAGCGTGAGCGGATTCTGTCACGTTATCATGCGGTGATAGTTGGATCCCGATTCCCACTGATGAGTTGGTTTACTCCTCGGGTGATCCCGACTAATTCTTCTTTCAGGTTTGGAGGAGAATTTGACGGTACAGTGGGAGGTTTCCAGATTAGATAAATTGGTAACCATTCTGATCTAGGTTAGAGTGCACGCTGAGTGTTTCTTTTCTCTCTCTCTTTGGCAGCGACCATTGACCCAACCCTAAGACTATGACTCAGTGACCAAAATTAACCGAACCTTCTTTACACTGGCTTTTGGATTGTCAGAGCTGCACACTTCATTGCCACTCATACTTTTACCCTTTTCTCCATAACACCACGTATTACTACGAACATCCACTTCCATTGGAAAAAACCATCGTATGGTTATATACGAACTCGAAAGAATTTATTCGAGGATGGTTTCAGGTACTGGAGGAAACGGATAGGACTATTCAGTTGTCTTTTCCTTTTACCTTCTCTCAGGTTGCGAGTACTCTTTGGTTTAGGAGATAGTACACCTATTACGCAAATTGGATAGTCTTATTCCAAACCATAGGCAGGTGCCGACCGGTAGGGAATGAAGAAAACCAATTAGCATAACGGTGGTGTACAGAAGGTATTATGTAAAGACAAATAAAGGGATTAGTAAGAGGGCAAAATAAATTGCGACTGCTATTCACGACCAAACCAAGTATTTCTTCGCCAATCCTAAAATCACCTTTGTATTTCTCCAAAACACTCCGTATCACTACGAAGATCCACAGTTTATTGGATACTCCATCGTATGGTTATATACGAACTCGAAAGGAACTTGTTCCAGTTCGGGGATGGATTCTGGTTCAGGAGAAATAGGAATAAGGTTTATTCGGTTGTCTTTTATCTTTACCTTCTCTCGCTTTGCGAGTGTTCCTAGGATTAGGATAGTACACCCATTATGCTTATTGGATAATCTTCTTCCAAACCATAGGCTGGTGCCGAACGGTAGGGAAGGAAGAAAACCATTTGGCCTAAAGGGGTGTGCAGAATGTAATGACTAAAGACATATAAAGGGATTTGGAGAGGTGGCAAAGAATTATACGGTTACAGTCGTGAATCTGGAAGAGGCATTACTAGGAATACCGGGATACCCCATCGAAACATTTCAATGTTTCAGTTTCACTGTGTACTGTTAAAAGAAAACTGATTTCCCAATTAATACTTACTCCAGGGTATGTATTTACCAGGTATGATTCTCACATCTGTATGGTTTTACAGATGGTGAGTGGGAGTAAGTTATTGGGAATTGGGTGATCATCCTCATTATATCGGGATTCGTTGTAATCGGTGATATTTGAGGAAATCACCTGGGCTGTTTGCCGGTCGGCAAATATTTGGTTTTGAATATCCGCTGTTATGCACCAATTTCAAATCGATATATCTGTACGTCTATTTTCATAGAGTGAGATATACCTTTTTGAAATTATGTCTATGAAATTTACCTATATCAGTGGATGGTTAAGTAAGGAGCATTGAACAACGGTGTAATTCTTCTTAACCATAAGTACAGTTTTCAACCTGCGACACACAGTGAATGAGTTATCAGACTCAAAGGACTTATACAGAGTATTGTATGTTGTCCAGGGTCCATCAGGACAGAGGGGATGGTCCTCGTACTATATTCAGTTTACTTATGACTTCTCTAGTTTTTAGACAGATGTTTCGTGGAAACACAGGATCCGAATTTTGAGAAGTTATAGGTATTTGAATAGAGTAGAGAACCAGGTGTAGCAAGTATCAGGATTCTTCAAAGTGATCGAAGATATAGATACTTGTGTACGGTATTCAGGTGATAGCAATGATTAAGAGAACTTGCTTCTCTTTCAGGTTACTCATAATTGGAAGTACTCCTAAATTGAGTAATGCTGATCGGCCTCATTCCATTTACTTGACATGCACTAGAGACAGCTGCATGATTTGAATCTGTTTCAATTAAATCAGTGCCTCTATTTCTATATTGGATATAGAACAGTTCATATCTTAACGATGTTAAGGTACGGGGAGTTGTCTGGCTTATGCTTAAAACCAGACTCTGGATAACTCAAGGCATGTTTCTGTAATAGCTGTTTGTGGGTTGACCCAGGCTATGACGAGGGTTGACTTTCTACCATCTGGAAGTTCAATAGTGATATTGTTCTTGACTCGCCACAGTTTTAATAAAAATGGATTTTTTCAGAAAACAGTAGTGGGAGTATGGGAAAACTGGAAGTGATTCCAGAACCACAAACGATTACTGAAGATTTGATAGGAACCTAAAGATTCAATCTGGTTTGACATTCCATTGGCCACTCCGCAGATAAGTTGGATAACTTCAGGCACCCGAGAGGTACTCCGATAGCCTCAAGGACGGTGACAGGGAAGTTCTTGTTTGCCCACACTTTCCATTGCTGTTGTTCCAGACTGTGAGACCCGGCAGGAGGATGAGTATAGCGTCGTTCTAAACTTGCTTTAGAAGTGTACGTCTATATGACTCTGCCAGAGGGTTGTCGCAGTCAGTGGGAGCAGCGGAAGCATTGGTGGACAGGTGGCTTATGTCTATTTATAGACTAAAGCAGATGTAGCGGAGATAGATCATCAATTTCTGATGTGACAGTCATAGGTTTGACTTCATCAGAATAGGGGATGGATCTGTTGAGAAGGTAGTAGGGTGTGATGCCATAGTATTTGGATAACATACACAGAGTAGGAAGTGATATTCCTATACTACGATCGGTTATACTTTGGTCGTCACACGGTGGTTTCTCCACATGGGACTTGGACATTATATCAGACATACTGGTTACTAGATCTATGGTTTTAGATCTAGATTTGGGTGGTTTCCCAATTAAGGGTACTTAGACAGCATTCTAAGAGTATTTATAACGGACGACTCCTGGCACGGTGGTGTACCTGCAGGTGATGGAGTCACCCTCTTTAAAGGTGTCTTACAGACTAAAGGGGAGAGGGATGTGCATGATTGGCAGATCACTTGCTCAGACAATTGAGTCAATCATGAGCTGTCAAGTACCATACCAGATATTGTTCTTGCACTAGATGCAATAAGTTGATGTTGATCCTATCCTAGAGAAACAGTCGGAAGCAGTTTTAGAACATAAGTGAATGTTCTAGAGATATGATAACGACAGCCTCATTCGGGAGACAGTTATCATTCCAGGCTTCCAAGATGACTTGGACGACAGGGAGGTTGTCAGAATTACAGTTTTCCCTCTGACGAGGGGCAGTATTTTGGACAGGTGGTCCAAGGCAATACTGAGGGAGGCATGGCGCAGGATACTGATTAAGTTCAGTTGACGATACAGTCTAAGAAGTTTGGATTTGGAGTTCATTTATAATCTAGGTCCCATCAGACATCCAGACACATTCTAAGACAGGTATTGCTCATTTCGGGAGATGGCTTTCTCCGCGAACATGAGATATAGAGAGACATAGAAAGAAACATCAAGGCGGATCCACTCACTGAGGCTATTCTTCGAACGCAATAGTTTCGCAAACAGGTTTTGTGAGACTGACTAGTAGAGGAGTTGGGTGTTCAGTATCACACGGGCTATGAGTATGCGACATCGCAATAATTAGCCTTGAGTGCAAGTGGGAGATTGTTGGAGATAGTGCCCTCAGAGTCAATTATTGGATCACAGGCACGTGATTGCAATGATTGAGGGAGGACCTATCCCGGTAGGACAGTCTTACTCGAGATGATAGTATGCTATCTGGTTTACCTTTATCATCGTGTACTGCTTTAGGTGACCTGACAGGTCGCTATTACACGTTGATAGAGCCCCTAGAATTCTTGCTTGACTACCAGCAGTATGAGGGCGATCATATACGTGGGAGCTGGGGTCTATAAGCACATCCTTAAAAGGTCCCTAGTCGTGGGAGTTTCGAGACAGGGCATCGATTCTCCAGAGTAGACTAGTGTATATAGTCGAGACCCCGACGAGGGGCGGTGGCCGGTCTCACAAGCCATTGGTGTCAATTGGTTCACCTAAGATGTATACAGGTGCTCATTGGGTTATGAGTACACCGGACAGGACTCGCCAGGAACATGCAAGTTGGTCTTATACCTGACGTCAGATAGCAGTTCCCTGGTGACATGTGTACAGGTTAGTTCATCGACCTGAGGATCGTCATTTGTCTCGTGTGAGTTCCCACTGTACTTTGATTACTACCCTACCACGCTCAAAGGAGACGTGCAAACAGGTTTTAGTTGGGTACAGTCCCGAGCCACATGGAGGCAGTGAGCGGATCTTCGGGGGTTCGTCTCTCCCGGTATTGCGGGTGAGGTCGCGCTGTGTCTAGGAGAGCCAGAACATGAAAAGTCCTTGGCCAAGGAAGGAGATTTACTAGTAGGTATTCCAGTAGTATCTCAGGGTGTTCTGGGCTGATCTCTGACATGACTTGTACCGCTTTTGGGGGTCTGACTTTTACCAATCCCCTAGGCCCGCCATGCGATGCTCATAGACGAACGGACCGAACTGTACGGATATTGTCACTGACAGGCTCAGTAGGGTGTCAGGATGAGTTCGCTCATCGACGTCCCTTTTGGTCAATACCTGGTTGCCCGTCACGTATTGGCTTATACCTCTGACGTGCTAGTGGTTAAATCCACAACCAAGGTGTTGACGAGTCTTTAGAGTCCCCCACATTCAGTTGCTCAAGTTTTCGAGCGAAAAGCTATAGAGGCCGTATGGAGATATGGCAGGGTTCGATCAGATATGTGCGGTATTGCACGGATCAGGATCGGACGGATAATACTAGCCGGCTTTTGTTTAAGCCGGATCCTAGTATAGTACAGTGTAGATTTTGTCTCATAGCATTTGTATTCGGTCGGAATACAAATGCGGGTGTGTATACACAGTAGCGGGGTTTTCCTGTAATTTATTACAGGACCAGTTTTCTGGAGTTGCCAGTTTTCTTTCCGTTTCGGCCATATTTCTTTGTATCTTTCATTGGCCGAAGATTGGTGGAGGAGGGCTTATTTGCATTTGTGCAAATTAGCTATTTGGAGGGTTGTCTTTGCATACTTTTGTATCATGATGGTTTCATGATGGAGCCATATCCCTTGACCTTCCATGCTTCATGATTGTTTGACTTCTTGACTTCATCATGATGGCTTGACCCTTTTGGAATCATCATGCTTTTGATGGTGGTTGTTGGAGTATGGGTTAGATTTTGTGATCATTTCTTTTTCATGATAACATTATTCTCTCTCTTGCATTATTCTTGTAAGGACTCCCTCATTCACTCACTCTTTTCATCTAATGGGGGCCGGCCAAGAAAGAAAAGGGGGCTGCCCATTTTTTGTGGTGTGGGATTTTGGTTCTCTTGTGTTCTAAAAATCCCCAAGTTCCTCTAAAAAGTTCATGTATCATCCCTCCACCAAAATGGCAACCTCCATGAACCCCAATTGAGACATAGCACTACACCATTCTACAGCAAATCTTGGGCACGTCGACTCGCCAGCTTCGTGCCCGAGTTGCCTCGGTATAGAGGTGGGAGCCCGTAAAAGAAGCCGGCGACGTGGTGCCCTTCCGGCGACGAGGTGGAGACCGGAGACTCCACGGGAGATTGGGAAGACGATGAGAGGACCGGAGGACTCGGATCGCTCGGTATATCTCTCTTCCCCATCTTGTAGTTAGCTAGGACTAGTTTAATGGCACGATCCGGGTTTTTAGTGCGCGGTGGTGCCGGTTCAGAAAATTAAAGTAAATCACCGCTTCCGCATTCCGGCGTCGGATTGACGGCCGGGGCGCCGCCGTGCACTTACAGATAGATCCGCACTCATGACTCGAGAATATTATATGATGTATATTGTATCGTATGTGATACTATTTAGGCGGGATCACCGACTATTATATATATATATATAAATATATATATATATATATATATTGACTCAGATGTAGGTGGTTTCCCTACCCCTCATGTTTAGCTTATTAGTTAGGTCTGCAGATTACTTAATAGACATTAGACTAGACCCGAGTCATACCTATTTCAAAACTAACGAATCGAGGATATTTTAAAGATAGTCAAAAGGGATTCTATGGATATTTTCAGAACGACGCATCTTTTCTTAAAACACCGTAGCCCTTATTTTACCAAAAATCCCGATTCATCTTATTTCAAATGGCAAGCTGCATGATATATTTATTGATGTAGATTCTTCACTGTTGCGTTGATTATTCAATTCCGCATATTCATGCTATTTTCATTGCATTGCTTATGTTTATTGCTATATTACAACCATGCTGTTAGGACACCAGCACCATTATCGATGATGCGTATATTCCACGTACACTGCTCGCCGGCTCACACACTTCATCATCGATAATTGCCATGTCACTACACTATAGTACTGTTGCATTCAGGATATGACCCTTGCATGGCATACTTGTGTACCTATATACTGTGTATTCCTATTGTACACCCATACGTGCATGCATACGTATTTGCACATACATTGATGATTCTGGCTTGATTAGAGATTTGGGAACCGCAAGATACCTTTTAAAGCTGATTCATTTTAAAGAAGCGGTCTTCCCTAAATATGTGCATATTACTATTCCGTGTTGCATGACATACTGATATGCTTACATTTCTTTTACATGTCGCATACATCATGCTTTCTGATTATACGCATTGAGATATGTTGTTTTCATGATATTTCTGGATTTGGGAACTGTGGGTATTTCAAAAGAGAATATGTAATTGTTTTTAAAACCCGGTTACCCTTGATATGATGTTTCAGTGCGTCCACCATGTGTTTTCTCGGTGCTGAGAGCGACATGTGAAACCCGATTCGAGGAGGCGGATGAGACCGATTGCGGGTACATGGTGGTCCCGGTATGGTTCCTCGGGGCAATAAATGTTTTTCGTGGAGCAGATGATGAGCCTGGCAGGGTGGCGAGTACCTACCGGTGATTGGTTGGACCTGGAGGTTATCCGGAGGATACTGACCAGAGTCGATAGATGGATATGGGACAATCCGTACTGCTGGGGCCGAGGGCCGATTCCGCAGACGGAGCCCGTGGGCTGATCCGGACTGACGGAACCCGATATATGAGGATTAACGTGCTGATGCTGGGCACAGCTTTCATGATGTTTTCGAGTGTCGATGCTGGACACTCCGGTTCCATGATTTTGACGTGTCGCGAGGGACACAGATGGTTTATATCCTCATATTTCCATGCATATGCTTTATGATATTTACATGCATGATGGTTATTGTCATTGGGTGACGAGTGGACGGGATCCACATACATACAGATTTGATTACATTGATCATACCTCATATTTATGATATGTTATTACCTAAGGCACTGGCACGAGCACTTGGCACTACGCTCAAGTATAGAGGTTACATTGCCACTTTAGCATGCTTCAGACTTATTCATTTTGAGGTTTATATACACATATCTGATCGTATGACCTAGGATTATGTCATGCATTCGATTTCTGCTTATAGATATTTTCTATTCATGAGTTAGCAACTCACCCCCGTTGTGCCACAGTTCTTGCAGGTTTTGCCGCATAGGTTCCATTGCTGTTTTTCTGACACATTGCTTCCCTTACGGGTGACTTGCTTTGGTAGGTGTGTTCTTTTGCATCAGAACCACCATTGTATATGTATTGTTCATTGTATCTAGAAATTCCATCAACCAAAACTTGTATATTGTTTCAGACTTAGAAAATCAGTTATGTATTATTTCGACCTTAGAGTTGCGCATTGTAGTATTACGGTTTTCATGCTTTTGAGTTCTCTTTTGAGTTTTGATCCTCGCCCTTCGGCGTTGTATATTATATTGCTTGCGTGGTTGTGACCGTCGATTGACGAAGAGCTAGCTCCCGCTTGGGGATGCCTTTTATCATTGCATATATATTATTCTTGTTGTACCCCGTTCGGGGCCAGTATTTACAAAGGAAACTCTGCCGAAATTTTCAGAAAAGACTATAGATTTTAAAAATGCATATTCGGCTTACTTATTTAAAAACCTTGTAGTTAAAACATGTTTTCTTCACTTCTAAAAAACTATTTTTCCTTCATTTATTATTTAAAATGGTTTTAGATTTCTGGGCTTTTGGCTTACATGGATTAGATGGGGTCCTATAGACTTCATATGATTCAAGTGCCAGTCACGGGCTATTTCGGGTCATGACAAAGTTGGTATCAGAGCGCTAGGTTAACCTTGGTTCGAGTCTAAGTTTGACTATGTGGAGCTTAGGGCGTTTATATATATACGGAACTTAGGCTTGACCTTACGGAACATAGACTTAGTCGAGGGGGTATTATACCCGAACTTTCGTCGCGTAGGATGACCCTTGGTTGATGGAGTAGGTAGCTTGAGTAGAGTGACGTACCGTACATATGTTCCGCGGCATATTTACGATATGCTACTCCGCTTAAGAAACCTTACGATGTACAATTCCTTGCACAGTATTATATTCATTCCTATGATCTATCCTCATCGATACTGGTTATGATTTTGCTGGCACGATTGCACAGGCAGAGTGAGCTACGGCTTGAGTTGCGTCAGCATGAGCTCGTCGTGGACGAGGACTGACCAGGGCGTGATTCCAGAGACATACGATTGCATATAGAGGAGTCGTTTTTTTGTGTTTCGCGCCGTGAGCGTTTGACTGATCGCTTTTACGAGATTTCCCGGACGTGTCGATCGGTACCAGAGGATCAGGCTACTGCTAAAGGCTAGCCAGGATGTGATGACCATTGATATATCGCCTATTCATGATGATAGAGGCACTGTTCAGCATACGGACGAATGAGCCAGTTGCTGCTGCAAATGACGAGATATCACCCAGATGATTGGAACTACTGCAGCTTGAGCATATACTTAGAGATATGATGGTGAGTCGCTAGTCACCGGAGGATGAATTACTAGGACGTGTGGTTCGTTCGCTTACCCCGATGCGAGGTCATCAAATAGATTGATTCCAGCTAGAGACGACTTCACGTAGGTACGTTGAGAGTCGATAGAGACGATCGAATGTCAGGAGGCCATTTTCCAAGTTTAAAGTATTCGGAAAGACATGCAAGCGAGTCTGTGGACCCTCTAGAAGAATGAAACCCTAACTCGATATAATGACCGTGTGAAAGCCTTTGATTTTTAGGGTTTGCGGCAGTTCTGCGGCGCCATTAGTAAGGCTTGGGTTTGCCCTTCTACGGCTGGACCACCGATGATGTTGTATGTACTCGATACTATTAAACTGTACCCAAGATGTTGATCTCTTGGGGGATTATGAGGTTTTGACAAATCGATCGGAAGGTTCGACATCATTCGGATATCATATGATGGGATACACTGCTTGGGAGACTCCAGATACGAGCATAGCCGTTGGAGCGCAGTCCATGCAACCACGATGAGACGAGTCCGAATCAGTCGACGTTGGAGCAGAGTGAAGTAAAGAGTTCACAAGAGATTTCGACGAGATGACGTTCCACCCCGCTGACATCAGAGATGCGATATGTCTGCAGAGGCGTTGGGATGCGACCAGCTTCCGAGTAAATGCTGTACTGAGAATGTTGTTGGTTATATGTATGCCCTAGAGGCCATTACTGTACATACGATGTATATTGTAGTGGATGCTTGGACATATATAGGGAGGACTTTCTTGCTCGACATGATAGTACGCTATCTGGTTGTACTTTATTTTAACATGTACTCTGATTGTCTCTATGTTACATGTTGATAAAGCCCTTAGGAAATGCACTCGACTACTGGGACTATGATGAGATCATACTAGTGGGGCCACGGTAGTCGACGAGTACATCCTATGACTGTTCCTAGTCGAGGGTGTATCGAGACAGGGCATCGATACACCAGAGTAGACTAGCGTATACGCATCTTGACCCATATGATGGGCAATGGATGATCCCATATCCATCGGTGTTTGACATCAAGGATAGTGTATGGGTGCTCAGTAGAGACTGGGTACACTGGACGGACTCGCCGAGAACTCCCAGATGGTATTATACCTCACGTCAGATGGCAGTTCTCCGGTGACACTGGTACAGAGTAGTCTGTTGACCCGAGATCGTCATAGAGTCTTGGGTGATTCACACTGTGCTTTGATTTCTATCATACCACGTCCAAGAGGGCGTGCAAAAAGGTGGCTTTTGGGTACAGTCCCGAATCACATGGAGGCAATGAGCGGTAGGAGGGGATTCGTCTCTCCCGGTATAGGGAGTTGATGTTGTGCTGTGTTCGATTGGCTATAACTGGAAATCCCTAGCCAGGGTTGCTGTGATTTACTAGTAAGTGTTATCAGTAGTTTCTCGAACTGTTACAGACCTCATATCGACACGACTTATCGAGCTACTGGGGTCTGACGTTTACCACCCCTAGGCGAGATACACGACATATCAGACGACGAGACCGGACTGTACGGGAGTGTTACTGATTGGATTCACAGGAGAATGTGCAAGCTTGATTGTTGATCTTCTGAGTGCTCAATACCTGGGTGGCTGTTATGTTTAGCTGACCGCTTGCAGCTTGTGGGTGTTTGTTATGATCATCACCTACTGCCGGTGTATTGACGATTCTTTAGAGTCCTGCACAGAGGTTTCTTGGCTCAGGCAAAACGGAGTAGGGGCACGTATGTGATTTGTGCGGGACCGAGGATAATGCGATATGAGATACCGTATTCTATTCTCGCGATATTTGATATCAGCCGGGTCATTGGATCAAGTGTTGATTCAATGAATCGGTAAATGATATATTAGTCGGTTATATGCGATATAGCCGAATTGTCGGATCAAGTGTTGATTCGATAATTTAATGTATAATAATATATATGATATATTAAATTACATTAACTAATATTAGCTCACTAAAAGATTCTTTTTCTCACTCGGGTAATACATTGATATATATGCGATATATGTTAATTGTATTATTTTATTTTTGTTACAATAAATATTATATATATGATATATAATATTGTAACATGATATGATAACTAATGCAACATGATTAGTGGAGATTAAACAAGATTAGGGTTTGATTTGGGTTAATGCTTTCTAGAAGTTTCTAGAAGGTTTTTATTTTGTCATGAAAAAGATATTTACAAATGACTCATCTTTAACCTAACCCAAAACCTACACCCTTGGTTAATTCTCTACAAAGGTTTAGCAACCATGGTTGCATTATTGATCATTATCTTCTTTCATTATTCATCACAAAAGAATTAATCAATTCATTCATCTTCTTCTTCCTTCTTCTTTCTTTCATGGAAAAAACTTTCTAGCTTTTTTCAAGTGATGATTATGTGTGAGAAAAAGATTATAAATGAGAGAAAAAATCCTACTTCATCATTCTCATCTACCCTTGCCCTTTAGATGAGAGTGTTCACTTCATTTAGTGAGTGTTATCTTGTGTTAATGAAACTTCAAGGTAGATCATCTTTGTTATCGAAGATCGGAAGCAAGTTTGCATCATTCTCTTCGTGGAGCCTCTCGAGAGTCCGGAACACGATGATCGTAGCGAAGGGACCTCAACACGGAGCTTAAGAAGTGAAGGACCGGATCTACAAAGGTTGTAATCCCTCTCACTTAGTGTTAAAGTGTTTAACATGCTTGTTTTCGCCTAATCTCTAGTTTAAAGATCCGGCTTTGGGTTGTTCGGCATGGCTAATTTTTAAATCGGGCATGGTTGATGCCTCGTAGACCCTTGTGCATGTGACCAGCAACTCTACAGTGGTATCAGAGCCAAGCTAAAGCTTTAGGCGAAGTTTAAAGTCCGATCGAACCCGGAAACCCCGACACGAACCTTTCTCTGGATTTTTTCTAAAAAAGTGATTTTTTCTGCATTAAAAATACTCAGAAAAACAAGCAGGAGAATATAAGAATTACTGGGAAGTACGGTCTCCTAAATCGGTCACGTGACCACGGAACCGCGGCCAAACCACGCACGTGGCCTCGGTTCTGCGGCGGAACAGTGATTATGGGGCCCACAACTTCACAGTAACTTTTCTGGGTTCTTTTGCAGTCTTCTGGGAATTTTTAATTCCACTCAAGTGTTGAGTTTTCTGGGTTATATTAGGGACTCGTTGATTCGATCGGATAATTTAACTTCGTTTAAGTTTTTCCGGATAATTTTAGAAACTGTTAAAAAGTTCGAACGGATATCAATAACTCACATTTTCCCCTGTCAGAAAATTTTCAAAAGTTGGATTTTTTCTCGAGTTTGAAACTTTCGTAAAGTCATGCAAGTAACGCGGTGGACCCTTTAGAAGACAACAAACCTTAACTCGATTATGTGACCATCTTGAACTGCCTCTAAACCTTAGGGTTTGGGGCAGTACGGCGTGCCACATGTGAGGCGTTGGCTTGACCCTTCTACGGCTGGACCATCTGTACTGTGGCAAGTGATGGATGTTTTTAAACTGATTTCAAGTGTTGAGATATATTAGGGAAATCTTGGGTGTTTGATTATTCGATCGGAAAGTTTAACATTGTCTATTTATCTGGAATGTGATACAATATTTGGAATCCACAGGTAGTTATGAGATAACTAATTTGAATGTTGTAATTCTAGCAGTTCAGTCTCAGATGATCGGTTGCCACGGAATTTTGATGTGATCAAAAGTCCGTCGCAATCACGTAGCGTACGCGGATACTCGCCGAGTAAACTTAATAGACAGCCATGCCCCATAGCCCCGACCAAGTGACTGTAGGAGAACCCCGTCGCCAAAAGCATCCGTTCGGGTGCTCGCGGCAATGGTGTTCCGCCTTAGTGCACTTCATCGACGGCATCCGGGGGTGCGGCCGTCTACTAAAGTTTGCGACGAGCATTCGATCCGGTAGTCGGGAATCTTGTTGAATTGCCCGACTTGATGTTGAAAAGATTTTTCGATAATGAGACTAAAATGCGGGGTTTATAATTGTTAGGCATGCGATGTCTAAGGAATTCATTTGGTTAGGCATGCGATGTCTAAGGAGGTTGCAGATTCCAACTGTTGTAGTTTTACACTTTCTTTTCTGTGACCGTAAGCAAAGTATGTGGTGTATCGCCGGCTTCGTTGCTATACATCAACGACAATCGGGATACGCATACTTGCTTACGTTGATGATATGAGATACTATGTGTTGCTGTGATATGCTATATTGGATCGTCGCGTTTTGAATAGCCGGGGGTTTTATGTGAGATGAGGGTTTTTATTTTCATTCATGTAAAATTCATTTGTATGTAATATTCTTTTATTGGGGCACTTCCGGGCTGAGGATGATGTCACCATTGTATATTATTTACTTTTCCGCCTTAAGTAGACCCAAGGCGAGGAGCATAAGTAACCGGGTTCTAGGGTCCAGTGGGAGACCATCTCGAGGAGTCGAGACCGGGTCTCCTAACCCTAGAATTGGCGGTGTTGCTTGCCACTCTCGTAGGGGTCTAGGGATGTGGATTTGGCTATTCATCGCGACCGTGGAATCCGTGTTTTATACAGGCTCGTATTAAAACACAGACGTCCTAGTATATCCAATATTTCATATATGTTCTTCTGCTGTAATGTTCTGTGATGAGATCATATTACTGCCTGAGACGAATGTTTATATTATATATATGAGATATATGTTATATTGCAGATTTCGTTTCAAATGTGATGCTTGTGAAGCATAATTAAAATGGGACTTCATTAATGAGATTAATGAAAATAAAAGAAACCTAAAGATGTTGTAGAAACTTGTTTAAAAACTGGTAGCTCTAGTTCTTGCTTTGCATAGCGGTGTTCCTTGTAGAACATCCAGCACCTTATTCGATAAGGAAAGAGCCGAGATCCCTTCACCGGGAGTGACCTCTTTAGTGAAACTAGCAGATGCTGCATACTCGGTTTGTTTTTTATTGCTTCTATAGTTCTTGCTTTGCACAGCGGTATATATGATATATCCTGCACCTTATTCGATGAGGAAAGAGCTGACGATCCCTTCACCGGGAGTGACCTCTTTAGCAAAACTAGAAAAGCCTCAAAAATATTCCATTTAAAATCACTCGATTCTACAACGATATCAAGTTCATTACGCAAAGGGTTTTCTTAAAAACCTGACGTAGCCCTCCGTCATTTCAGATAAGTACTTCATAGTATTCGTACTACGTTTGTTGGCTTTCGTCAAGGCGTAGTGTGTGGTAGCTATTTATGCTTATCTGTATAAGCATATGATGCGATTGAGTTAGGGTAGTCGTGCGACTTTGTTGGCATTCGTCAAGGACCGTGCGGGTGGGTTTAATTCAATCGGGAAATGACGGGTTGAACTTGACTAGTAGCCTATGGTTTGTTGGCATTCGTCAAGGTCATAGGATGCTAGGGGTAAAATATTATTGGGAATTTCAAGTGTTCAAATTTGCAATGAGATTGCATACCTTCTATTGTTGGAGATAGTGCCCTCAGAGTCAATTATTGGATCACAGGTACGTGATTGCAATGATTGAGGGAGGACCTATCCCGGTAGGACAGTCTTACTCGAGATGATAGTATGCTATCTGGTTCATCTTTATCATCGTGTACTGTTTGAGGTGACCTTACAGGTCGCTATTACACGTTGGTAGAGCCCCTAGGATTCTTGCTTGACCACCAGCAGTATGAGGGCGATCATATAAGTGGGAGCTGGTAGTCTATAAGCAAATCCTTAATTGGTCCCTAGTCGTATGAGTTTCGAGACAGGGCATCGATACTCCAGAGTAGACTAGTGTATACAGTCGAGACCCCGACGAGGGGCGGTGGCCGGTCTCACAAGCCACTGGTGTCAGTTGGATCACCTAAGATGTATACAGGTGCTCATTGGGTTATGAGTACACCGGACAGGACTCGCCGGGAACATGCTAGTTGGTCATATACCAGACGTCGGATGGCAGTTCCCTGGTGACATGTGTGCAGGTTAGTTCATCGACCTGACGTCCCTTTTAGTCAATACCTGGTAGCCCGTTACGTATTGGCTTATACCTCTGACGTGCTAGTGGTTAAATCCACAGCCAAGGTGTTGACGAGTCTTTAGAGTCCCCCACATTCAGTTACTCAGCTTTCGGGCGAAAGGTTGTAGAGGCCGTATGGAGATATGGCAAGGTCCGATCAGATACGTGCGGTATTGCACGGATCAGGATCGGACAGTTTGTACTACAGGCCGTATGATTATATGGCAGGGTTCGATCAGATACGTGCGGCATTGCACGGATCAGGATCGAACAGATATTACTAGCCGGTTTTGGTATAAGCCGGATTCTAGTATAGTACAGTGGAGATTTTGTCTCACTGCATTTGTATTTCGGTCGAAATACAGATGCGGGTGTGTATGCACAGTATCGGGGTTTTCCTGTAATTTATTACGGGACTAGTTTTCTGGAGTTGCCAGTTTGCTTTCCGTTTCGGCCGATTTCCATTGTTCCGTTCATTGGCCGAAGATTGGTGGAGGAGGGCTTATTTGCATTGTTGCAAATAAGTGGTTGTGGAGGGGGTCTTTGCATTTTTGTTTTATCATGATGGTTTCATGATGGAGCCCATCCCTTGACCTTCCATGCTTCATGATGGCTTGACTTTTGCTTTCATGGTTCTTGATTGAGTGTTGGGTTTTTATGGTGATCATTTGGCTTTTCATCATCACTCACTTTCCACCCACCCCCTTGTCTTTGTTCTTTCTCTCTCCAATCACACATGGGGGGGGCGGCCATTCCTTGAGAATGGATGGGATTCATTTCATGAGGTGTGGGATTTTTGTATCTTGAGCTTTGAGAAATCCCTACAACTCCCTCTCCAAAAGTTCACTTCAATTCCTCCACAAAAAGGCAACTCCATAACCCCAATAGAGACAATAGCTCACTACACATTCTACAGTAAATCTTGGGCACGTCGACTAGCCAGCTTCGTGCCCGAGTTGCCTCGGCATTGAGGTGGGAGCCCGTAAACGAGGTAGGCGATGTGGTGCACTTCCGGCGACGAGGTGGAGACCGGAGCTTCCGCAGGAGATCGGGACGATGACGAGAAGACCGAAGGACTTGGATCGTCGGTATATCTCTTTCCCATCTTATAGTTAGCTAGGAGTAGTTAATGGTTCGATCCGGGTATTAGTGCGCGGCGGTTTGCCAGTTCATAGAAAATTAAAGTTTATCACCGCTTCCGCATTTGGCCGTCGGATTGACGGCCGGGGCGCCGCCGTGCACTTACAGTGGTATCAGAGCCTCGCCATTAACTTAGTCTAGCTTGGTTTAATGTGTTTTGCATTTCCGATCGACCAAAATTCCAAAATCTACATTTTTGCTAGCGACAGTTTTCTGTTGAAATTTTTTGGTCTCCAAAAATTTTTCAGGTTGTATAAAATTGATGTACTGGAGACCACTAGGCTACTGTAGAAATTCGACAGGGTGAATCGACAGTGGAGGCGCGGAACCGCGGCCAAAACCCCCTTTGGGCCGCGTTTTCGCCACGCACTGTGGAGATCCCTGCACCAAATTTCTACAGTGTCTTTGTAGGCTTAAAATTGGGGTTTTGGAATATTAAAATTGGGCCCAGAATTTCTTGATGTGCTACAGTAGTACTTGGGGGCCCACTTGTTAAAGTTTGATCGATCGGATATTTTAAACACATTATTTCACAGTATTTACATTATATCTGCGACCGTGAATGTCACTCGATCGGTAAATCCGGTCTAACTGCTATAGCCCGGTTAGACGGATTTGCGAACGTGACTTTCACGTTGATGTTCTGTTTTTGCTGTGATGTTGCGGATCGGTCGTGGGGATAGCCTGGATGCAATGCTAGTACAGTTCTGTTGTATTATGTACATTTGATATTGCGGGGCGAGCGTCCGACATGTGGACTGCCGTCACTGCCTGATTGTATTATTGTTTTGGGGCACGGCCAGGTTGCGGTCGATGTACCCGTTGTATGTATATTTTACTTTCTGTACTAGGATTGCCCCGCGGAGGGGTGCACGGATAGCCGGGTTCTAGAGGGCAACAAGCCCGCATCTCATGGCATTGAGACGGAGGGGGCTTCACTCTAGGATTGACAGGCTATTCGCCGCACTCGTAGGGGGTACAGGTTGACCCAGGAGGGGTGCCCAAGTTACCGGATTCCGTGAAGTGCTGGGTGGTCCATTCACGTTGCTGAAGGGGGCTGCCTCGCTTCAGGTTTTGGCGGGTAACTTGCCGCGCCCGTTGGGGTCTAGGATTTCATTGCACAGGCTATCCACACGACCAGGGGAACGTCGGGTTTCAGCGGCTCTGTGAAACCCGGGGATCCCAGATATCTGTATTGTTTCTGTGATGCTGTTCATTCTCTGTGATGTTGCATTTTTATTCACGCCTTGAGCGAAATATAATATATTGGTATATATATTAGTAGATGTTGTATATGTTTTACATCCGCGCTAGTCCAGTCCCCGCTCTGTCGTTAGTTAGCTAACCTAACGGGTAATGACGGGACCCAGTGGCGAATGCGGATGGCATATACGTACATCAGTATATTTTCGTTCTTTGTGGTGTGATCAATTGATGGGACTGCGTTGATTCGGATCAATGCAAGTTAAAACAAACCTAATCTGATGTTGTTGGAACACTTTTCAAAAGCTGTTATTGCAAGGACGTTCACTTTTGTTTTGCATCGTGGTATTCAGTTGGAATATCCTGCTCCTCAGTCGACGAGGCAAGGGCCGAGATCCCTTCACCGGGAGTGACCCCTTGGACAAAAGTTTGCGTCAGGGCAATAACTTCACTATAGCCGATTACTTTTGCTTTGTACCGTGGTATTCAGTTGGAATATCCTGCACCTCATTCTACGGGGAAAGAGCCGAGATCCCTTCACCGGGAGTGACCTCTTTAGCAAAGGTTTTCGTCACTATATTTTTAAAAGCTATCCGTTCCTTCGACGATATCAAGTTCATTACGTTAAAGGTTTTCGCCAGAAACCATTCGTAGCCCTCCGTCGTTTCATATGGATGGTCAATAGTATTCAAGCTGTGTATGTTGGCCAAAGTCAAGGCACAGTGATTGGTAGCTATTGGGGTATTCATATGCAGCATAGATAGATGCGTTGGTTTGGGACAGTCGTACTGCCATTTTGGCCAAAGTCAAGGGTAGGTACGGGTGGATTCAAATTAACCTGGAGAATGACGGGTAGAACTTGACATGTGACTTATGATATGTTGGCCAAAGTCAAGGTCATAAGAGCATGGGGCAGAAATCACATCGGGAGTTTCAAAAGAACTGAAACTTGCCAGATATGCGCATACCTTCTGGAGTGTGATGACGTGAGCGGATTCCGTCACGTTATCATGCGGTGATAGTTGGATCCCGATTCCCACTGATGAGTTGGTTTACTCCTCGGGACATCCCGACTAATTCTTCTTTTAGGTTTGGAGGAGAATTTGAGGTACAGTGGGAGGTTTCCTGATTAGATAAATTGGTAACCATTCTGATCTAGGTTAGAGTGCACGCTGAGTGTTTCTTTTCTCTCTCTCTTTGGCAGCGACCATTGACCCGACCCTAAGACTATGACTCAGTGACCAAGTTGACCGAACCTTCTTAAACACTGGCTTTTGGATTGTCAGAGTTGCAGACCTCATTGCCACTCCTACTTTTACCCTTTTCTCCAGGACACCCCGTATTGCTACGAACGTCCACTTCCATTAGACAAAACCATCGTATGGTTATATACGAACTCGAAAGAATTTATTCGAGGATGGTTTCCAGTTCTGGAGGAAACGAATAGGACTATTCAGTTGTCTTTTCCTTTTACCTTCTCTCACATTGCGAGTACTCCTTGGTTTAGGAGATAGTACACCTATTATGCAAATTGGATAGTCTTCTTCCAAACCATAGGCAGGTGCCGACCGGTAGGGAATGAAGAAAACCAATTAGCCTAACGATGGTGTACAGAAGGTATTAAGTTAAGACAAAGCAAGGGATTAGTAAGAGGGCAAAGTAAATTGCGACTGCTATTCACGACCAAACCAAGTATTCCTTCGCCAATCCTAAATCACCTTTGTATTTCTCCAGGACACTCCGTATCACTACGAAGATCCACAGTTTATTGGATACTCCATCGTATGGTTATATACGAACTCGAAAGGAACTTGTTCCAGTTCGGGGATGGATTCTGGTTCAGGAGAAATAGGAATAAGATTTATTCAGGTGTCTTTTATCTTCACCTTCTCTCGCATTGAGAGTGTTCCTAGGATTAGGACAGTACACCCATTATGCTTATTGGATAGTCTTCTTCCAAACCATAGGCTGGTGCCGAACGGTAGGGAAGGAAAAAAACCATTTGGCCTAAAGGGGTGTGCAGAAGGTAATGACTAAAGACATATGAAGGGATTTAGAGATGTGGCAAAGAATTATACGGTTACAGTCGTGAATCTGGAAGAGGCATTACTAGGAATACCGGGATACCCCATCGAAACATTTCAATGTTTCAGTTTCACTGTGTACTGTTAAAGGAAAACTGATTTCCCAATTAGTCCTTACTCCAGGGTATGTATTTACCAGGTACGATTCTCACATCTGTATGGTTTTACAGATGATGAGTGGGAGTAAGTTATTGGGAATTGGGTGATCATCCTCATTATATCGGGATTCGTTGTAATCGGTGATATTTGAGGAAATCACCTGGGCTGTTTGCCGGTCGGCAAATATTTGGTTTTGAATATCTGCTGTCATGCACCAATTTCGAATTGATATATCTGTACGTCTATTTTCATAGAGTGAGATATACCTTTTTGAAATTATGTCTACGACATTTACCTATATCAGTGGATGGTTAGGTAAGGAGCATTAAACAGCGGTGTAATTCTTCTTAACCATAAGTACAGTTTTCAACCTACGACATACAGTGAGTGAGTTATCAGACTCAAGGGACTTGTACAGAGTATTGTATCATGTCCAGGGTCCATCAGGACAGAGGGGTTGGTTCTCGTACTATATTCGGTTTACTTATGACTTCTCTAGTTTTTAGACAGGTGTTTCGTGGAAACACAGGGTCCGAATTTGGAGAAGTTATAGGTATTTGAATAGAGTAGAGAACCAGGTGTAGCAAGTATCAGGATTCTTCAAAGTAATCGAAGATGTAGATACTTGTATATGGTATTCAGTTGATAGTAGTGATTAAGAGAAATTGCTTCTCTTTCAGGTTACTCATAATTGGAAGCATTCCTAAGTTGAGTAACGCTGATCGGCCTCCTTCCATTTAGTTGACATGCACTGGAGACAGCTGCATGATTTGAATCTGGTTCAATTAAATCAGTGCCTCTGGTTCTATATTGGATATAGAACAGTTCATATCTTAACGATGTTTAAGGTACGGGGAGTTGTCCGGTTTATGATTAAAACCAGACACTGGACAACTCAAGGCACGTTTCTGTAATGGCTGTTTGTGGGTTGACCCAGGCTATTACGAGGGTTGACTTTCTACCATCTGGATGAACAATAGAAATATTGTTCTAGACTCGCCACAGTTTTAAAAAAAATGGATTTTTTTTTCAGAAAACAGTAATGGGAGTATGGTAGAACTGGAAGTGATTCCAGAACCACAAACGATTACTGAAGATTTGATAAGGAACCTAAAGATTCAATCTGGTTTGACATTCCATTGGCCACTCCGCAGATAAGGTGGGTAACTTCAGGCACCCGAGAGGTACTCCGGTAGGCTCAAGGACGGCGACAGGGAGGTTCTTGTTTACCCACAATTACCATTGCTGTTGTTCCAGGCTGCGAGACCCGGCGGGAGGATGAGTATAGCGCCGTTCTAAACTAGTTTTAGAAGTGTACGTCTATATGACTCTGCCAGAAGGTTATCGTAGTCAGTGGGAGCAGCGGAAGCATTGGTGGACAGGTGGCTTATGTCTATTTATAAGCTAAAGCAGATATAGCGGAGAAAGATCATCTATTTCTGACGTGACAGTCATGGGTCTGACTTCATCAGAATAGGGGATGGATCTGTTGAAAAGGTAGTAGGGTGTGATATCCTGGTATTTGGATGACATACACAGAGTAGGAAAAGAGACTCCTATACTACAATCGGTTATACTTTGGTCGTCACACAGTGGTTTCTCCACAAAGGAAATGGATTTTATATCAGACATACTGGTTACTAGATCTATGGTTTTAGATCTAGATTTGGGTGGTTTCCCAATCAGGGTACTTTGACGGCATTCTAAGAGTATTTAGAATGGACGACTCCTGGCACGGTAGTGTACCTGCAGGTGATGGAGTCACCCTCTCTAAAGCTGTCTTACAGACTAAAGGGGAGAGGGATGTGCATGATTGGCAGATCACTTGCTCAGGCAATTGAGTTAATCATGAGATGTCAAGTACCACACCAGATGTTGTTCTTGCACTAGATGCAATAAGTTGACATTAATCCAATCCTGGAGAAACGGTCGGAAGCAGTTTTAGAACATAAGTGGATGTTCTAGGGATATGATAACGACAGCCTCATTCGGGAAACAGTTATCATTCCAGGCTTCCAAGGTGACGTGGACGACAAGGAGGTTGTCAGAGTTATAATTTTTCCTTCTGATGAGGGGCAGTATTTTGGACAGGTGGTGCAAGGCAATACTGAGGGTGGTATGGCGCAGGATACTGATTAAGTTCAGTTGACGATACAGTCTAAGAAGTTTGGATTTGGAGTTCATTTATGAGCTACGTCCCATCAGACATCCAGACACATTCTAAGACAGGTATTGCTCATTTCGGGAGATGGGTTTTCTCCGCGAACTTGAGATATAGAGAGACATAGAAAGAAACAACAAAGCGGATCCACTCACTGAGGCTATTTCTCGAACGCAATAGTTTCGCAAACGAGCTTTGTGAGACTGACTAGTAGAGGAGTTGGGTGTTCGGTATCACATGGGCTGTGAGTATGCGACATCGCAATAATTAGCCTTGAGTGCAAGTGGGAGATTGTTGGAGATAGTGCCCTCAGAGTCAATTATTGGATCACAGGTACGTGATTGCAATGATTGAGGGAGGACCTATCCAGGTAGGACAGTCTTACTCGAGATGATAGTATGCTATCTGGTTCATCTTTATCATCGTGTACTGTTTGAGGTGACCTTACAGGTCGCTATTACACGTTGGTAGAGCCCCTAGGATTCTTGCTTGACCACCAGCAGTATGAGGGCGATCATATAAGTGGGAGCTGGTAGTCTATAAGCAAATCCTTAATTGGTCCCTAGTCATGTGAGTTTCGAGACAGGGCATCGATACTCCAGAGTAGACTAGTGTATACAGTCGAGACCCCGACGAGGGGCGGTGGCCAGTCTCACAAGCCACTGGTGTCAGTTGGATCACCTAAGATGTATACAGGTGCTCATTGGGTTATGAGTACACCGGACAGGACTCGCCGGGAACATGCTAGTTGGTCATATACCAGACGTCAGATGGCAGTTCCCTGGTGACATGTGTGCAGGTTAGTTCATCGACCTGGGGATCGTCATTTGTCTCGTGTGAGTTCCCACTGTACTTTGATTACTACCCTACCACGGCTCAAAGGAGTCGTGCAAACAGGTTTTAGTTGGGTACAGTCCCGAGCCACATGGAGGCAGTGAGCGTATCTTCAGGGGTTCGTCTCTCCCGGTATTAGGGGTGAGGTCGTGCTGTGTCTAGGAGAGCCATTACACAAAGCCCTCAGCCGAGGCAAGGAGATTTACTGGTAGGTATTCCAGTAGTATCTCAGGTGTTCTGGGCTACACTCCGACACGACTTGTACCGCTTTTGGGGGTCTGACTTTTACTAACCCCCTAGGCCCGCCATGCGATGCTCATAGACGAACGGACCGGACTGTACGGATATTGTCACTGACAGGCTCAGTAGGGTTGTCAGGCTGAGTTCGCTCACGGACGTCCCTTTTAGTCAATACCTGGTAGCCCGTTACGTATTGGCTTATACCTCTGACGTGCTAGTGGTTAAATCCACAGCCATGGTGTTGACGAGTCTTTAGAGTCCCCCACATTTAGTTACTCAGCTTTCGGGCGAAAGGTTGTAGAGGCCGTATGGAGATATGGCAAGGTCCGATCAGATACGTGCGGTATTGCACGGATCAGGATCGGACAGTTTGTACTACAGGCCGTATGATTATATGGCAGGGTTCGATCAGATACGTGCGGCATTGCACGGATCAGGATCAAACAGATATTACTAGCCGGTTTTGGTATAAGCCGGATTCTAGTATAGTACAGTGGAGATTTTGTCTCACTGCATTTGTATTTCGGTCGAAATACAGATGCGGGTGTGTATGCACAGTATCGGGGTTTTCCTGTAATTTATTACGGGACCAGTTTTCTGGAGTTTCCAGTTTGCTTTCCGTTTCGGCCGATTTCCATTGTTCCGTTCATTGGCCGAAGATTGGTGGAGGAGGGCTTATTTGCATTGTTGCAAATAAGTGGTTGTGGAGGGGGTCTTTGCATTTTTGTTTTATCATGATGGTTTCATGATGGAGCCCATCCCTTGACCTTCCATGCTTCATGATGGCTTGACTTTTGCTTTCATGGTTCTTGATTGAGTGTTGGGTTTTTGTGGTGATCATTTGGCTTTTCATCATCACTCACTTTCCACCCACCCCCTTGTCTTTGTTCTTTCTCTCTCCAATCACACATGGGGGGGGCCGGCCATTCCTTGAGAATGGATGGGATTCATTTCATGAGGTGTGGGATTTTTGTATCTTGAGCTTTGAGAAATCCCTACAACTCCCTCTCCAAAAGTTCACTTCAATTCCTCCACAAAAAGGCAACTCCATAACCCCAATAGAGACAATAGCTCACTACACATTCTACAGTAAATCTTGGGCACGTCGACTAGCCAGCTTCGTGCCCGAGTTGCCTCGGCATTGAGGTGGGAGCCCGTAAACGAGGTAGGCGATGTGGTGCACTTCCGGCGACGAGGTGGAGACCGGAGCTTCCGCAGGAGATCGGGACGATGACGAGAAGACCGGAGGACTTGGATCGTCGGTATAGCTCTTTCCCATCTTATAGTTAGCTAGGACTAGTTAATGGTTCGATCCGGGTATTGGTGCGCGGCGGTTTGCCAGTTCATAGAAAAATTAAAGTTTATCACCGCTTCCGCATTTGGCCGTCGGATTGACGGCCGGGGCGCCGCCGTGCACTTACATCTATAAGATAGTTGGATCCTGATACCCGCTGCGAGTAAGAGTTACTCCTGGGAGAGTTTTACACATTACAATTAGCCGATCAAGTAGGTGTCTAGAAAGGTGTCAACGGGATTACGCCCCTGGGAAAATGAGGTTTACTTTAATTAAGTCCGTGCGAATGCACGGGGAACCTCCCTTAAAGTACCGGCACTGGCCTGGCTGAAAGATTGGTGAACTTGTAGACTGTAATTAATCCCTGCTAGTCTTTCCTTTTAGGGTTTGAAGGAAGATTTGACTAAAACAGTGGGAGACATCCTGATTAGATAAATTGATAACCAATCTAATCTTGTAAAAGCGCACGGTGACTGTTTTCTTCTCTCTCTCTCCTGGTTACGACTATGTCACGACTTAATCAAGATAATAATACGGATGTATTTGACCGAACCCGCTTATTATACTGAGCTGGGGAACGTTGGTCCCGCTCCAACTTATAATTGTTATAAGAAAGAGCAGGAAATTGGGGAATACCAGATTTCCCGTGCCGCCCAAACGAAGAAAGTGCATGCTGATGCACCATCTTCGGGTGTGTTCATTACATATTACTGTTTCTCAGTATCCTTTACGTCCTGGGTATTTGATACCGGACCGGATCAGGATCCCACATATGTAATCTGTTACATGGGCTACAGATAGGTAGAGAACTGAGAACGGGTGATAATTTTCATGAGATAGAAACGGTGCAAGTGTTGCAGCCAAGTCTGTTGGTCACTATCACCCTGTATTACCAGAATACATTGATTCTGAACGAATGTTATTAGATACCGAACCTGATATACAACATCATATCAGTCTCTTTATTGGTAAAGAAAGGATATAATTTTGTATTGTTGGATAATGTTTTGAACATTTCCTATATCAAGAGTTGATTGGTTCAGGCACGTTATCTAAAACCATTGACGTTCTAAATCAAACTACAGTTCTTAGTATGCAGAACACACACAAGAGGAAGAGTTCAGAAATGAACGAATCCTTCTTGAGGCATTATAGACTAGGTCATATCAATGCGACCCGACTAGCTGAAGTTACGCATAGATGCATATTTGAATTAGTTTAAATTTACATCTTGCAAAACTTGCCAGTCATGTCACAAAGATAAGATGACCACAGCTCTGTTTATTGGAAACAGAGAAAGAGTTAGTGAACTCTTGGGATTGATACATGCTGATGTATGAAGGTCCCCTGTCTACACATGCCAAGACCGGTTCTTTGTACTTCATTACATTCTCTGATGATCTCTCAAGATTCGGACATATGTTCCTGTTAAAACACAAGTCTGAACCTTTTGAGATGTTCACAGAATATAAGTTAGAAGTAGAGAACCAAACGGGTATAAGTATTATGTCCTTTGATGAGATCAGGGAGGAGAATACTAGAGCACGGAAATCCTGGACTATTCTAAATGAGAATGAGATTCTCTCTCAGCATTACTCCTCCGTATACACCACAGCACATTGGTGTATCGGGGCGTAGCAATCACACCCTATGTGATATGGTGTGCTCTATGATGAGTACTACTGAGTTTCCTATTTCCTTTTAGGAGTTATGCACTTGAGAAGTTGCATACCTATTGAATGTGGATTCAATAGTTTCCAACGAACCTCAGCCTCTCCGCCGATCTAGCAGGGTTCCTCACCCACCTGAGAGATACTTCGGTTTCTCTATAACAGTGGGAGCAAGGATTGCATCGTGAAATGATGACCCAACTAGTTTCGAGCAGGCCATCAGGAGTTAGACTCTGTAAGAATGGCTGGATGCTTAGCGAACCGAGATGGAATCCTTATACACCAACAAAATATGGACATTGGTTGCTTTATCTAAAGGGTTAAATCCCTATCAGGAGCAAGTATATCTTGAGAAGATTACTTGGTGTACATGGAAAAGTTGAGACTTTCAAAGCAATGCTTAAGTCCATCCAGATCCTATTTGCCACGGCTACATACTATGACTACGATTTCTGGCGGTTGGGTGTCATGACTGCTTTTCTAAATGATGTTTTAGAAGAGAGCGCCTATAAGTACACAGCCAGAGGTATTCGTAGATAGTGGGAGCAGTGGAAACGTGTGCAAGATGATTTATGTAATAAATCAGGCATCGCGGAGTTGGAACATCTGTTTTGATGTGGTAGTCAAAGAGTTTGACTCCATCAAAATGGTAGATGAACCTTGTATATACAAAAAAGGTAGTAGGGAGTATGGTTGTGATCCTCATAGAGTACATGGATGGCATACTCTTGATAGGGAAGGAGTTTCCTATGCTACGCTCGGTCAATCTCCGCTTATCTCAAGGATTCTCCATATAAGATCAAAGTGATACCTCCTAAATCCTAGGTTTTGGATCTATGAGATAGATCTAATTGGATGTTAGGATACTCACTAGTTGTAGTGAGATGGTATCAATCGATCCGGGGAGAATCACTGGAAAGGTTCCAGGGTGATAAGGAGGACTGAATGTCAATCGCAGGCATTGTCTTTACCCTCAGTGGAGGGACGGTATGTTGGAAGAGTTCCAAGCTAGATACCGTGACTTACTAGACGATTAAAGGCAAGATACATCGTTACCAAAGATGCTACCAAAGAGGCAGTCTGGATACATATAAGTTCATGGGATGAACTTCGTTCCTACCATTGTGTGACAATGGAGTTGTGGCTTTAACCAAGGAACTACCGTCCCATCAGAAATCCAGATATAATTCTTAGGCAGTATCACCTGATCATGGAGATGGTTGATCTCCAGAGAGATCGAGATTAGGAGAGTAGACACAGAGGACAACAGCACGGATCTACTCACAAAGGCCTTTTTTCCAGTAGAGACTTTTATGGGATGGTTGAGTATGAGATACTTTAACCACTGCTAATTGTTGGATATGTGATACCACAACAGATGGTCCTAGTGAAAGTGGGAGATTGTTAGTTATATGTATGCCCTAGAGGCCATTACTGTACATACGATGTATATTGTAGTGGATGCTTGGCCATATATAGGGAGGACTTTCTTGCTCGACATGATAGTACGCTATCTGGTTGTATTTTATCTTAACATGTACTCTGATTGTCTCTATGTTACATGTTGATAAAGCCCTTAGGAAATGTACTCGACTACTGGGACTATGAAGAGATCATACTAGTGGGGCCACGGTAGTCGACGAGTACATCCTATAACTATTCCTAGTCGAGGGTGTATCGAGACAGGGTATCGATACACCAGAGTAGACTAGCGTATACGCATCTTGACCCATATGATGGGCGATGGATGATCCCATATCCATCGGTGATTGACATCAAGGATGGTGTACGGGTGCTCAGTAGAGACTGGGCACACTGGACGGACTTGCCGAGAACTCCCAGATGGTATTATACCTCACGTGAGATAGCAGTTCTCCGGTGACACTGGTACAGAGTAGTCTGTTGACCCGAGATCGTCATAAAGTCTTGTGTGATTCCCACTGTGCTTTGATTTCCATCATACCACGTCCAAGAGGGCATGCAAAAAGGTAGCTTTTGGGTACAGTCCCGAATCACAAGGAGGCAATGAGCAGTAGGAGGGGACTCGTCTCTCCCGGTATAGGGAGTTGATGTTGTGCTGTGTTCGATTGGTTATAACTGGAAATCCCTGGCCAGGGTTGCTGAGATTTACTGGTAAGTGTTATCAGTAATTTCTCAAACTGTTATAGACCTCATATCGACACGACTTATCGAGCTACTGGGGTCTGACGTTTACCACCCCTAGGCGAGATATGCGACATATCAGACGACAAAACCGGACTGTACGGGAGTGTTACTGATTGAATTCACAGGAGAATGTACAGGCTTGCTTGTTGATCTTCTGAGCGCTCAATACCTGGGTGGCTGTTACGTTTAGCTGACCGCTTGCAGCTTGTGGGTGTTTGATATGATCATCACCTACTGCCGGTGTATTGACGATTCTTTAGAGTCCTACATAGAGATTTTTTGGCTCAGGAAAAACGGAGTAGGGGCACGTATGTGATATGTGCAGGACCGAGGATAATGCGATATGAGATACCGTATTCTATTCTCGCGATATTTGATATCAGCCGGGTCATCGGATCAAGTGTTGATTCGATGAATCGGTAAATGATATATTAGTCGGTTATATGCGATATAGCCGGATTGTCGGATCAAGTGTTGATGCGATAATTTAATGTATAATAATATATATGATATATTAAATTACATTAACTAATATTAGCTCACTAAAAGATTCTTTTTCTCACTCGGGTAATACATTGATATATATGCGATATATGTTAATTGTATTATTTTATTTTTGTTACAATAAATATTATATATGTGATATATAATATTGTAACATGATATGATAACTAATGCAACATGATTAGTGGAGATTAAACAAGATTAGGGTTTGATTTGGGTTAATGCTTTCTAGAAGTTTCTAGAAGGTTTTTATTTTGTCATGAAAAAGATATTTACAAATGACTCATCTTTAACCTAACCCAAACCCTACACCCTTGGTTAATTCTCTACAAAGGTTTAGCAACCATGGTTGCATTATTGATCATTATCTTCTTTCATTATCCATTACAAAAGAATTAATCAATTCATTCATCTTCTTCTTCCTTCTTCTTTCTTTCATGGAAAAAACTTTCTAGCTTTTTTCAAGTGATGATTATGTGTGAGAAAAAGATTATAAATGAGAACAAAAATCCTACTTCATCATTCTCATCTACCCTTGCCCTTTAGATGAGAGTGTTCACTTCATTTAGTGAGTGTTAGCTTGTGTTAATGAAACTTCAAAGTACATCATCTTTATTATCGAAGATCGGAAGCAAGTTTGCATCATTCTCTTCGTGGAGCCTCTCGAGAGTCCGGAACACGATGATCGCAGCGAAGAGACCTCAACACGGAGCTTAAGAAGTGAAGGACCGGATCTACAAAAGTTGTAATCCCTCTCACTTAGTGTTAAAGTGTTTAACATGCTTGTTTTCGCCTAATCTCTAGTTTAAAGATCCGGCTTTGGGTTGTTCAGAACGGCTAATTTTTAAATCGGGCATGGTTGATGCCTCGTAGACCCTTGTGCGTGTGCCCAGCAACCCTACAAATGCAGATGTCCAGAGAGCGAGAAAAGATTATGCCAGAGTACCAGCCTCCGTACAGTTTGGCTTAGGCAAGATTGGAAAAGACCTTGAGCAGGATTCCTTCCAGGATACTGCTGCAATAAGATTTGCACCTGGAGCAGATGTGTGATGTGCATTCAGAGGACCAGAGGTCGGCGCCAGTGGAGTGCTACTTTACGAGTGGTCGTGAGAATTGACCGAGAAATGACCAGAGAAGTACCAGAACGGAATCGTCCCCATTAGCACACCTGACAGGGCCGATGAGCCGATGGATTGCGAGATTGGTAATCTACAGAGAAGATAAGGACCCAGAGGCAGAGGACGCCAGACCGTGAGCAAGAGGCAAGTAGATATCTTGCGCTGCTAGCATTGGATATACCGACGACGGTAATTATGATTTTTGATTTTGTTATTTGACTATCACGTATCCATGACTTTGGTTTTCAGTATTTTGGGCGATCTATTCGCATGATTTAGTCTTGATGACTGAGTTTCATGGTATTTGTTTTCTTGCACCTGATATCGTTTTCGTGCCTTGGCTGCACCTGCTTATGACTTCATGGATTTCATACGGTTGATTTGATGTTGTGCATATGTTACGCACACGATTTGATTTTTGCACTCGTTATAGATTATATGTGTTTTGTGCACAGATATGTGTTTTGTGCACACAGTTGCACACGTTTATGATTTTCTTTACACCTGGGTACACTTGGTGTTGCTGCTTACGCATTTGAGTTATTGCTTGGTATTTGTGCATGGGATGCACCAGTGCTATACTTCGTGCGTTTGTCGCACCAGTTTTATATTTCTTGCGTTTATCGCACCGGATTTATATTTTGTGTACTACAGTTGCACCTGAGTTCGATTTGATGTCATTCGATATGTCGATTTTGATTCTGATATTGATGTTGATTTCTTGTACTCCGTGCATTTGATTTGGACTTGCGCATGTTCGACGCTTGCTATTGGATTTCATGATTTCATGCATGTTGAGTGCGCAGGATTTAGCTTTTATTCGTGCATGATGGATGCACCGATTTGGATTTTCGCGCATGTTGGACGCATGTGTTGAGATACGATTTTGGTGCACACCAGATGCACTAAATCGGGATTCTTCGTGCATGTCAGATGCACCTGATTTTGCTGTCAGGCACACGCGTTGCCTACTACAGGTGTTTCATGCACACCCGTTGCACCTAGATGTTGTTGCTATGCACATGTATGGCACATATATGGATTTTGATTTCCGTGCGCACCAGACGCACAGGGTATTGTTATATGCATTTTTGGGATTTATTCCTTTTGGAGCAGTACATTTTTATGATATTTGATATTTGTTTCGTGCTGGGCAGGACTAGTCAGAGGACAGTACCTGAATAGATTTTGCATGCATTGATAGTTATTGAAGGGATTTCCAAAAAGCGAGCTATAGTCTCAGTATTTGCCTATGTGTCCGATATGACACGAAACGTTTAAAACCAGGAAACCCTTCTAAATTGTTTTCAAAACGGCGGAACGTACATAGTACACAAAAGATATATACATATATGGTTATTTTCTTACGAAAGACGTCCGCCACTGTGCAGTGTTATGCGCATCGCACGGCGACTTAAAAAGATTTGGCATGCATTTATTTCAACTAATTACATGTATAGATTTGATATTTACATGTATAGTTCTGATTTATATCGTATTGGTTTTGTATTGGATTTGACATTTATGCCTTTACATTTGACATTTGTGCATTTATTGCGGGATGCTTGACGGAGACTTGATTTTGAGTTATCTGCTCATTACTCATGCGCATGCATTGCGCTATGATGCGTTTTATGTATTGATGATTTCGGAGACCCAACGACTTGGACTGTTACTGAAATGTTTTAGTATTTGGGGGCTTAAATTTAAATTTGAGGACCGAATTTCTTTAAGGGGGGAAGATTGTAACATTTCAAAAAAATAAAATATTATTTTTGGGAATTTTTATAATTTAATATTATTTTATTGAATATTTTAATATTTCGGTATAATTAAATACCGATAAATGGGAAAAATTTTGGAAAAATTATGGAAAATTCTAAAATAGGGTATTTTATGGAATTATGCCATTTTTAAGTTTTTATGATTAGTTTGACACTAATTTAGTACTAATCGCGATTAAAAATCGCTAATTGGATTTTTGGCATTTTTGTGCAAAACATGCATATATCATTTTTTTTGCTCTACACTTGTGCATTTCTACCATATCACTTTCGGTTTACTATTTGAGTGAGAAGGAATTAGAGGGAAAAGAAAAAGAAAAGAAAAGGAAATGGGAATAAAGAAATAGGTATGGTGAGAGAGAGAGAGTAGATGAGGGTGTTTGACTTGGCTATTCCCTCTTAGTTCCTCCTCTCATTTTTCCCCCTCTTCCATTTGCTGCTGCTGCTGCTACTGCCCTCCTCTTCCTCCACCTTCAAACCCCCATTACTCTATGAATATCACTCCAAAACCCTACCCTCATTTCACAAAAATTGTAAACAAGCTCATAACCATGCCTTTGGACCAAGAAAGTAGTCATTTTGGCGCTGTTGAGGATTCATGAGGGTCTTATGAGGTAATTCTTTCACAATTAGAGTTGTATTTCTTGTGATTAAGCCTCAATTCAAGTTTGAAATCGAAGTCGGGTAGTTTAGTGCACTTTGGGCATTACTAGAGAGGGTTAAGGTTTGATTGAGTAGAGATTGTGTAATTAGGCTTTAGAGATGACCTTAAACCCCTCCCAATTGACAGAAACCCAAACCAAACCAACTGAAATCCAAAATACGGAATTACAGAACTTTTCATGTCGGTTTGTGACGACTTTGAGGGTGCAGGGAAATCTGGAGTGAACCGGGACCAAAACGAGATAAACAAACAACTCCAGGGACCAATTTGAGACCATAGGAAACCCCCCTGCAATATCGAGGCCCCAATTCTTCCCCAAAACCGAGGAGGCCGGTTTTTGTTAGTTATATGTATGCCCTAGAGGCCATTACTATACATAGGATGTATATTATTGTGGGTGCTTGGACATATATAGGGAGGACTTTCTTGCTCGACATGATAGTATGCTATCTGGTTACTCTTTACCTTAACGTGTACACTGATTGTCTCTCTGTTACATGTTGGTAAAGCCCTTAGGATGTGTACTTGACTACCTGGACTATGATGCGGATCATACTAGTAGGGACATGGTAGTCCATAAGTACATCCTTCAAAGTCCCTAGTCGTGGGTGTATCGAGACGGGGCATCGATATACGAGAGTAGACTAGCGTATAACTTCTCGACCCATACAGATGGGCGATGGATGATCCCATATCCATTGGTGTTTGACATCAGAGATGATATACGGGTGCTCAGTAGAAACTGGGTACACTGGACGGACTCGCCGAGAACTCCCAGATGGTATTATACCTTACGTCAGATGGCAGTTCTCTAGTGACACTGGTACAGAGTAGTCTGTTGACCCGAGATCGTCATAGAGTCTTGTGTGGTTCCCACTGTGCTTTGATTTCCACCTTACCACGTCCAAGAGGGCGTGCAAAACGGTGGTTTTTGGGTACAGTCCCGAGTCACATGGAGGCAATGAGCGATAGGAGGGGATTCGTCTCTCCCGGTATAGGGAGTTGATGTTGCGCTGTGTTCGATTGGCTATAACTGGAAATCCCTGGCCAGGGTTGCTGAGATTTACTGGTAAGTGTTACCAGTAGTTTCTCGAACTGTTATAGACCCCATATCGACACGACTTATCGAGCTATTGGGGTCTGACGTTTACCACCCCTAGGCGAGATATGCGATATATCAGACGATCAGATCGGACTGTACGGTAAGTGTTACTGGTTGGATTCACAGGAGTTTGAGCGGGCTTGCTCGTCGATCTTCTGATCGCTCAATACCCGGGTGGCCGTTACGCTTAGCAGACCGCTTGCGGCTTGTGGGTGTTTGATATGATCATCACCTGCTGCCGGCGGATTGACGAGTCTTTAGAGTCCTACACAGAGGTTTCCTGGCTCAAGCGAAACGAAATAGGAGCGCATATGAGATATGTGCGGGACAGAGAATAATGCGTGTATGTGATACCGTATTTCATTCTCACGATGAATGTATCGAATGGTTGTATGCGATATAACCTAGTTATCGAATCAAGGATTGATTCGGTAAGCCGATACATAGGATACTAGTCGGTTATATGCGATATGACCGGATCGTTAAATCAAGTGTTGATTTAATGATTTGATGTATAATTATATATATTTGATATATTACTTTGCATTAACTAGTATTGGTTCACTTTAAATGGATTTTCTCACTCGCTTGTGCACATTGTATATTCGATATAGTTTTGTGCACTTGATTGTATCATATTTGATGATACATGCAAAATTGGTTAAGTGTAAAGATTGAACCATGGTTATATGAATGGTTAGGGTTATGATTGCTTATTCATTTATTTATTTATTAGTTTTGGAAAATAAAAGCATAAAGAGAAAAAAACAAAATGGTTTTCTTTCATTCTTTCTTTCATGAAGCTTGTTGAAGCTTCATGAAGCTTTTGACCAAGTGACCATTTTGTCTTCTTCTTTAACCCTAACCACTCACATAAACTCTAGTTAGCTCTCTACACTTAACTATGGTTTGATTATGATAAGAATGATTATTCTTTTCTATTCTTTAATTCTTATGATATTATCTTCATCTTCTTCTTCTTCTTCTTCTTCACAAGAAGAAAAAGCTTGACCATCAATGGTGATTGATGAAAAAGAGTGAGAAATCCAATTCTAAAGTAAACCCACTTCCTATTTCTTCATCCTATACCTCTTGCCAAGTAGTATAGGGTGTTCTCTTCACAAGTTTCATGACTTGGTGAAGTGGGAGCTTGATCTTGTGATGCCTCGACGTAGATCATCTTCGGCACGAAGCCGACAACCTTGCCCGCCCATTTCTCCGATGAAGCCGACGCTAGAGCCCGGGTTTCCATTTGGACAGCGAGGAGACTTCATTGCGGAGCTATGGAGGTGGAGCACCGGATCTACAAAGGTTGTATTTCCGTTCTTTTAGTTAAATTGTTAACTAGTTGCTTTTGTCGCCTAAAATTCTAGTTAACGATCCGTATTAGGGTTTCTCGGCACCCGTAAAATTTGAAATTGGCATGGTTGATGCCTTGTGAGACCTCCTTTGTGTGCCTAGGAACCCTACAGTGGTATCAGAGCCTAGCTAGAGCCTTAGGCGATGCGTAGACGGAGTTTGAAACCCGATCGGATCGAAACCCCGATTCTAAAATGCTCTCTGGACTTTTTCAAAAAACTGGGATTTTTGTGAATTAAAAATTGCTAAAAAATTCAGTAGGAAAAACTAAGAATTATGGTGCAAAAATTATCACATGATTCCATAAAAGTGCGGCGGAACCGCGGCATTAGCGTGCTAATGCGGCGGTTCCGCGGCCCTTTTGTCTTATCTGTCATTAATTCTTGCACAGTAACTCCTATATTTTAGTGCTGGATTTTATGGGAAGTTTTAATTTGAATTCAAGAGTTGAATTTTCTGGGGTGTTTTGGAGCATACATGATTTGATCGGATTATCAGACTTTGTCTATGTGGCTTTCCGGATATTTTAGAATATGTTAAAAAGTTCGACCGGATATAAATACCCAATTTTTCCCCTGTCGGGAAATTTCCAAGTGTTGGATTTTTCCGAGGTTTAAAGACGTTCTAAGTAGTGCAAGTAACGCGATGGTCCCTCTAGAAGACAACAAACCTTAACTCGATTATGTGACCGTCTTGAACTGCCCTTTGAACCTTAGGGTTTGGGGCAGTACGGCGTGCCACATGTGAGGCGTTGGCTTGACCCTTCTACGGCTGGACCGTTGGTACTGAGGCACGAACTGAATGTCTTTAGACTTGTTTCATGTGTTGATCTGTATCGGGAAAACTTGGGTGTTTGAATGTTCGATCGGAAAGTTTAACATTTTCTAATTATCTGGAATGGGATACAATAATTGGAATTCACAAAGAGTTATGAGATAACTGAATGAATGTTATAAACATAGCACTTTAGTCTCACTTGATCGGTTGCCACGGAATTTTGGTGTGATCAAAAGTCCGTCGCAATCACGTAGCGTACGCGGATACTCGCCGGGTAAACTTAATAGACAGCCTCACTCCATAGCCCCGACCAAGTGACTGTAGGAGAACCCCGTCGCCGAAAGCATCCGTCCGGGTGCTCGCGGTAGCGGTGTTCCGCCTTGGTGCACTTCGTCGACGGTATCGGGGGTGCGGCCGTCTACTGAAATTTGCGACGAGCATTCGATCAGGATGTCGGGAATCTTGTTGAATTGCCCGACTTGATATTGAAAAGTGTTTTCGATTTTGAGACTAAAATGCGGAGTTTATAATTGTTAGGCATGCGATGTCTAAGTAATTCATTTGGTCAGGCATGCGATGTCTGAGGTGGTTGCGGATTCCAACTGTTGTAGTTTTTCACTTTCTTTTCTGTGACCGTAAGTGTAATATGTGATATCGCCGGTTTCGTTGCTATATGTCAACGACAATTGGGATGCGCATATTTACTTACGTTGATGACATGTGATGTTATGTGTTGCTGGATATGTTATATTGGATCGTCGTGTTTGAATAGCCGGGGGGGTTTTTATGTGAGATGAGTGTTTTTCATTTTCATTCATGTAAAAAACTTGTATGTAATATTCTTTTATTGGGGCACTTCCAGGTTGCGGAAGTTGTCACCTTTTGTATATTATTTACTTTTCCGCACTAGGATAGACCCAAGGAGGAGGGCACAAGTAACCGGGTTCTGGAGTCCAGTGGGAGACCAACTCGAGGAGTCGGGTCCGGGTCTCCTAACTCCAGAATTGGTAGGGTTGCTTGCCGCTCTCGTAGGGGTCTAGGGGTGTGGGTTTGGCTATTCATCACGACCGTGGAATCCGTGTTTTATACTGGCTCGTATTGAAAACACGGACGTCCTAGTATATCCAATATTTCATATGTTTCTTCTGCTGCGATATCTGTGATGTGATCATGTGATGTTCTGTGATAGATACAGTATATAATATATATGATATATTATATAGACGTTACTTATGTTTTACACCCGCGCTAGCCCTGCCCCGCTCTGCCGTTAGTTACCTAACCTAACGGTGCACGAGGGGACATCGAGGCGAATGCGGATGGCATAAGTGTACGTCGTATTTATCTGTGATGTTTAGGTAACTTAAATGATGGGACTTCATTAATGTGATTAATGAAATAAAAGAAACCTAAAGATGTTGTAGGATCGAATTTTAAAAATAAAACAGGTAGCTACAGTTCTTGCTTTGCACAGTGATATATATGATATATCCCGCACCTCATTCGACGAGGAAAGGACCGACGATCCCTTCACCGGGAGTGACTCCTTTAGCAAAACTAGAAAAGCCTCAAAGACACTCCATTTCAAAACTCATTCGATTCTACAACGATATCAAGTTCATTACGCAATAGGTTTTCAGAAAAACCTGTCGTAGCCCTCCGTCATTTCAGATACGTACTAGTTAGTATTCGTGCTGCGGTTGTTTGGCCTCCGTCAAGGCGTAGTGTACGGTAGCTAACTAGTGCTTATCTGCTAGCATATGATGCGATTGGATTAGGGTATTCGTACGGCGTTGTTTGGCCTCCGTCAAGGGTCGTGCGGGTGGGTTTAATTCAATCAGGAAATGACGGGTTGAACTTGACTAGCGGACTATGGGTTGTTTGGCCTCCGTCAAGGTCATAGGACGCTAGGGGCAAAATATTATCGGGAATTTCAAGTGTTGAAATTTGCAATGAGATTGCATACCTTCTATGAGATAGTTGGATCCCGATACCCGCTGCGAGTAAGAGTTACTCCTGGGAGAGTTTTATACATTACAATTAGCCGATCAAGTAGGTGTCTAGAAAGGTGTCAACGGGGTTACGCCTCTGGGAAAACGAGGTTTACATTAATTAGGTTCGTGCGAAAGCACGGGGGACCTCCCTCAAAGTACCGACACTGGCCTGGCTGAAAGATTGGCGAACTTGTAGCGTGTAATTAATCCCGGCTAGTCTTTCTTTTTAGGGTTTGAAGGAAGATTTGATAAAAAGCAGTGGGAGCCATCCTGATTAGATAAAACATAACCAATATATTCTTGCAAGAGCGCACGCTGAGTGTTTTCTTCTCTCTCTCTCCAGGTAGCGACCATATCACGCCTTAATCAAGATAATAATACGGAATATTGACCGAACCCGCTTGTTATACTGAGCTGGGGAACGTTGGTTCCGCTCCAACTTATAATTTTTATAAGACAGAGCAGGAAATTAGGGATTACCTGAATTCCCGTGCCGCCCAAACGAAGAAAGTGCATGCTGATGCATCATCTTCGGGTGTGTTCATTACAAAGAACTTTTTCTCAGTATCCTCCGCATCCTGGGTATATGATACCGGATCAGGATCCCAGATATGTAAACTGTTACATAGGGCTCCAAAAGGGTAGAAAAACTGAGAACGGGTGATAAGTTTCATGAGGCAGAAAACTGTAGGGTTCCTAGGCACACTATAGAGGTCTCACAAGGCATCGAACATGCCAATTTAAAATTTTATGGGTGCCGAGAAACCCTAACACGGATCGTCGGCTAGATTTCTAGGCGAAACTATAAACTAGTTAACACTTTAACTAGAAGTGAGAAGCTACAACCTTTGTAGATCCGGATTTCCACTTCCTTAGCTCCACATGGGTGTCCTCTCGCTGTCCATCATGAATCCCGAACCCAATCGTCGGCTTCATCGGAGAAACGGGCGAGCTAGGTCGTCGGCTTCGTGTCAAAGACGATCTACGTCGAGGTTGCACTAGTTCAAGCTCCGACTTCACAAAGTTGTGAAACTTGTGAAGAAAACACCCGGAACAACTTGGCAAGAGGTAGATGGTGAAGAAATAGGAGGTGGGTTCACTTTAGAATTGGATTTCTCTCACTAGAACTCAAGTTGCCATTAAAGTAGCAAGCTTTTTCTTCTTTTAGAAGAAGAAGATGATGAAGCTAGTTATGATAAGTTCTATTTTTAAAAATGAAAAGAAAATACAAACTTATCATAACTTTAACTAGGGTTAAGTGTAGAGAATAAACCATGGTCATTTGAGTGGGTTAGGGTTAAGCATGAAGACAAGAATGGTTAGCAAAGTCAAAGCTTCATGAAGCTTCAATATGAAACAAAAATTGCCACCATTTTCATCTTAAAGTTTATCCAAATAAATGAATAAACAAATAAATGAATAAATGCATAATCAAAACCCTAATCTCAAGTTAACTATGGTTTAATTCTATACACTTAACCATATGATCAAGTATCATCAAACATGATACAAATATGTGCACAAAAGTATATCACATATACAATGTGTAAATCAAGTGAGAAAAATCTGTTTAAAATGAACCAATACTAGTTAATGCAAAGTAATATATCAAATATATAATTATACATTAAATCATTAAATCAACACTTGATTCAATGATCCGGTCATGTCGTACATAACCGACTAGTATTCAATGCATCGATTTATCGAATCAATGATTCGATAACTAGGTCATATCTCATACAACCAATCGAAACATTAATCGCGAGAATCAAATACGGTATCACATACACGCATTATTCTCGGTCCCGCACATATCTCATATGCACTCCTATTTCGTTTCGCTTGAGCTAGGAAATCTCTGTGTAGGACTCTAAAGACTCGTCAATACGCCGGTAGCAGATGATGATCATATCAAGCACCCACAAGCCGCAAGCGGTCTGCTAAACGTAACGGCCACCCGGGTATTGAGCGATCAGAAGATCGACGAGCTAGCCCGCTCACACTCCTGCGAATCCGACCAGTAACACTTACCATACAGTCCGGTCTCTTCGTCTGATATGTCGCATATCAAGTCTAGGGGTGGTAAACGTCAGACCCCAATAACCCGATAAGTCATGCCGATGTGAGGCTCATAACGGGTCGAGAAACTACTGGTAACACTTACCAGCAAATCTCTGATCAGCCCTGGCCAGGGACTTCCCTGCTACGGCCAATCGAGCACTGCGCAACATCAACCCCCAATACCGGGAGAGACGAAACCCCTCCTATCGCTCATTGCCTCCATGTGACTCGGGACTGTGCCCAAAGACCACCGTTTTGCACGCCCTCATGGACGTGGTAAGGTGGAGATCAAAGCACAGTGGGAATCACACAAGACTCTATGACGATCTCGGGTCTACAGACTAACCTGTACAAGTGTCACCTGAGAACTGCCATCTGACGTGAGGTATAATACCATCTGGGAGTTCTCGGCGAGTCCGTCCAGTGTACCCAGTCTCCACTGAGCACCCGTATACCATCTCTGATGTCAAACACCAATGGATATGGGATCATCCATCGCCCATCTCATGGGTCGAGAAGCGTATACGCTAGTCTACTCTGGTATATCGATGCCCCGTCTCGATACACCCACGACTAGGGACCTTGAAGGATGTACTTATGGACTACCATGTCCCCACTAGTATGATCTGCATCATAGTCCCGGTAGTCAAGTATACATCCTAAGGGCTTTACCAACATGTAACCATAAGACAGTTTAAAGGGACTAGTGTACATGTTAAGATAAAGAGTAACCAGATAGCATACTATCATATCGAGCAAGAAAGTCATCTCTATATATGTCCAAGCATCCAATATAATATACATCATCTGTACAATACTGGCCTCTAGGGCATACATACAACCAACAATCTCCCACTTGCACTAGGGCCAGCTGCTGTAGTATCGCATACCGAGCATCCCGAAGAGTCTCTCAAACTGTATCTGGGGAATGGCCTTCGTGAGTGGATCCGCCGTGTTGTTCTTCGTGTCAACCTTCCTAACCTCGATCTCCCGGCGATCAACTATCTCCCGGATCAGGTGATACCGCCTCAGAATATGCCTGGACCGCTGATGGGACCTGGGTTCCTTGGCCAAAGCCACCGCTCCATTGTTATCGCAATACAAAGGTATTGGACGCTCAATGGATGGAACCACTCCAAGTTCAGTAATGAACTTCTTGATCCAGACAGCCTCTTTGGCAGCATCGTTGGCAGCGATGTATTCAGCCTCCATCGTCGAGTCTGCCACGGTTTCTTGCTTGGAACTCTTCCAGCTAACCGCCCCTCCGTAAAGGGTAAAGACAAAGCCCGACTGCGACTTAGAGTCGTCCTTATCACTCTGGAAGCTCGAATCGGTAAAGGACTCCACTTAGAGCTCTCCGTTACCATACACCAAGAACATTTCTCTAGTCCTTCGTAAGTACTTGAGAATGCTCTTCACAGCTGTCCAGTGACTCTCTCCAGGATCAGCTTGATACCTGCTCACTACACTTAGTGAGTATGCTACATCGGGTCTGGTACATAGCATCGCATACATGATAGAGCCTACTGCCGAAGCATAGGGTATCCCTTGCATGCGAGCTCTCTCCAAATCAGTCTTGGGAGACATCTCTTTGGAGAGAGTGACTCCAGAGATCGTGGGCAAGTTCCCACGCTTGGACTCTTCCATACTAAACCTCTTTAGTATGGTGTCAATGTACCTGGATTGGGACAATCCCAAAATCCTTTTGGATCTATCTCTATAGATCCTAATTCCCAATATGCAGGAGGCATCACCAAGATCTTTCATTGAGAATCTTTGTGATAAGAAGAGCTTGACCGATTGCAGCATATGAATATCATTTCCTATCTAGAGTATGTCGTCCACGTACAATACGAGGAAGACAACCTTACTCTCTGCCACCTTCTTGTAGATACAAGGTTCATCTGGATTTTTGACGAAATCAAACTCTTTGATAACGACGTCAAAACAGATGTTCCAACTCCGCGATGCTTGCTTTAATCCATAAATGGATTTAAGCAGCTTGCACACCTTCCCGCTGCTCCCACTGTCTACGAAGCCCTCTGGCTGAGTCATGTACACGCACTCTTCTAAATCACCATTTAGAAAGGCGGTCTTAACATCCATTTGCCAGATTTCGTAATCATGATAAGCAGCGATGGCAAGCATGATCCGGATGGATTTAAGCATAGCCACTGGAGAAAAGGTCTCGTCATAGTCCACACCTGGTCTTTGACGAAAACCCTTTGCTACAAGTCTAGCTTTGAAAGTCTCCACTTTCCCATCTACACCAAGTTTCTTCTTGAAGATCCACTTGCTCCCAATGGGTTTTACCCCTTCAGGAGCAACGTCCAAAGTCCATACTTTGTTGGTATACATGGATTCCATCTCGGACCGCATAGCATCCAGCCATTTCACTGAGTCTCCACTCGTGATGGCCTGCTCGAAGCTAGTTGGGTCATCGTCCTCCATGATGCAATCCTCGCTCCCACCGTCCATGAGAAAACCGTAGTATCTCTCAGGTTGGCGAGGAACCCTACTAGATCGGCGGAGTGGCTGGGGTTCATAGGGAACTACGGAATCCTCTGGTTCTACCATGTCTTGTGTTATAGTTTGTTCCGCTGGAGCCTCTTCCAGTTCTACCTCTATGCCACTTGTCTGTTTCATAAGAAAACTCTTTTCTAAGAAAGTGGCATGTCGAGAAACAAACACTTTTTGTTCCTCGGGATGGTAGAAGATATACCCTTGTGAATTCTTGGGATATCCTACAAACTTACATAAGACTGATCTTGCCTCGAGTTTGTCCGGATTCTGTCTTTTGACATAGGCTGGACAACCCCATATCTTAATGTAATTAAGATGTGGTCTCTTCCCTTTCCATATCTCATATGGAGTGGTAGGCACTGATTTGGTAGGAACTCTATTCAATAGGTCCATGGCTGTCTCAAGCGCATATCCCCAGAAGAAAATAGGTAACTCAGCTGTGCTCATCATAGAGCGCACCATATCTAATAGGGTGCGGTTCCTCCGTTCTGATACACCGTTGTGCTGTGGTGTATAGGGAGGAGTCAACTGAGAGAGAATCCCATTCTCTTTTAGGAAGTCCAGGAATTCATTGCTTAAGTATTCTCCTCCTCGATCAGATCGTAGGATTTTAATACTTTTTCCGGTTTGGTTCTCGACTTCTTGTTTATATTCTCTAAATTTCTCAAAAGCTTCTGATTTGTGTTTCATCAGGAACACATATCCGAATCTAGAGAGATCGTCAGTGAATGTAATGAAGTACGAAGAACCATCCCTGGCATGTGTAGACATGGGACCGCATACATCACTATGTATCAGTCCCAAGAGTTCGGTAACTCTTTCTCCGTGTCCCGTAAACGGAGCTTTGGTCATCTTGCCTTTGAGACATGACTGGCAAGTGTCATAGGATGAAAATTCAAACGGATTTAAATATCCATCCTTATGCAACTTAGCCAGTCGTGTCGCATTGATGTGACCCAGTCTACAATGCCACAAGAAGGATTCGTTCAGTTCAGAACTCTTCCTCTTGTGTGTGTTTGTTATGCTCAGAACTGTTGATTGGTTTAGAACATAAATGCCATTGCACAACGTGCCTGATCCAACCAACTTTTGGTTACGGAAAATGTTCATAACATTATCCTGTAATACAAAATTATATCCCTCTTTACTCAGTAAAGAAACCGATATAATGTTGCATATCAGGTTCGGCATGTAATAGCATTCGTTCAGAACCAATGTATTACCAGTTGGTAATGCAAGGTGATATTCCCCGACAGTCTTAGCTGCAACAATTGCACCATTTCCAACTCTAATGTCTTTATCACCTTCTCTATGTTCTCTACCTTTCCTAAGCCCATGTAACTGATTACATATATGGGATCCTGACCCGGTATCTAATACCCAGGACGTGGAGCAAATGGAGAAACAGTTCTCTGTAACGAACACACCCGAAGAAAATGCATCAACATGTACTTTCTTCATTCGGGTGGCATGGGAATCCTGGTATTCCCCTATATCCTGTTCATTCCTATAACTCTTATAAGAAAGAACGGAACCAACGTTCCCCAGCACAGTATAACATGCGGGTTCGGTCAATACATCCATATTATTATCTTCATTAGGGCATGAAATGGTCGCTACCTGGAGAGAGAGAGAAGAAAACACTTTAGCGTAAGCTCGTGCAAGATCAGATTGGTTATTATCTTATCTAATCAGGATGGCTCCCACTGCTTTTTATCAAATCTTCCTTCAAACCCTAAAAGGAAAGACTAGCCGGGATTAATTACACACTACAAGTTCGCCAATCTTTCAGCTAGGCCAGTGTCGGTACTTTGAGGGAGGTCCCCCGTGCTTTCGCACGAACCTAATTAATGTAAACCTCGTTTTCCCAGAGGCGTAACCTCGTTAACACCTTTCTAGACACCTACTTGATCGGCTAATTGTAATGTGTAAAACTCTCCCAGGAGTAACTCTTACTCGCAGTGGGTATCGGGATCCAACTATCTCATAGAAGGTATGCAATCTCATTGCAAATTTCAACACTTGAAATTCCCGATAATATTTTGCCCCTAGCGTGCTATGACCTTGACGCATGCCAAACAACCCATAGTCTGCTAGTCAAGTTCAACCCGTACATTTCTTGATTGAATTAAACCCACCCGCACGACCCTTGACGCATGCCAAACAACGCCGTGCGAACACCCTAATCCAATCGCATCGTATGCTAGCAGATAAGCACTAGTTAGCTACCGTACACTACGTCTTGACGCATGCCAAACAACCGCAGCACGAATACTAACTAGTACTTATCTGAAATGACGGAGGGCTACGACAGGTTTTTCTGAAAACCTATTGCGTAATGAACTTGATATCGTTGTAGAATCAAATGAAGTTTTGAAATGGAGTGTTTTTGAGGCTTTTCTAGTTTTGCTAAAGGGGTCACTCCCGGTGAAGGGATCGTCGGCCCTTTCCTCATCGAATGAGGTGCGGGATATATCATATATATCGCTGTGCAAAGCAAAAACCCAAAAGCAGTCAAAAGCAAACCGAGTGTGTAGCATCTGCCAGTTATTGCTAAAGGAGTCACTCCCGGTGAAGGGATCTCGGTCCTTTCCTCATCGAATAAGGTGCAGGGTATATCATATATACCGCTGTGCAAAGCAAGAACTGTAGCTACCTGTTTTATTTTAAAATTCGATTCCACAACATCTTAGGTTTCTTATCTTTCATTAATCACATTAATGAAGTCCCATCATTTAAATACCTAAACATCACAGATAGATATGACGTACACTTATGCCATCCGCATTCGCCTCGATGTCCCCTCGTGCACCGTTAGGTTAGGTAACTGACGACAGAGCAGGGCAGGGCTAGCGCGGGTGTAAAACATAAGTAACGTCTATATAATATATCATATATACTATATACTATATCCATCACAGAGTCACAACACAGATATCGCAGCAGAAGAAACATATGAAATATTGGATATACTAGGACGTCCGTGTTTTCAATACGAGCCAGTATAAAACACGGATTCCACGGTCGTGATGAATAGCCAATCCCACACCCCTAGACCCCTACGAGAGCGGCAAGCAACCCTGCCAATTCTAGGGTTAGGAGACCCGGACTCGACTCCTCGAGTTGGTCTCCCACTGGACCCCAGAACCCGGTTACTTGTGCTCCCCTCCTTGGGTCTATCCTAATGCGGAAAAGTAAATAATATACAAAAGGTGACAACTTCCGCTACCTGGAAGTGCCCCAAATAAAAGAATATTACATACAAGTTTTTACATGAATGAAAAAGGAAAACACTCATCTCACATAAAAACCCCCGGCTATTCGAACACGACGATCCAATATAACATATCCAGCAACACATAACATCACATGTCATCATCGTAAGTAAGTATGCATACCCCAATTGTCATTGACGTATAGCAACGAAACCGGCGATATGTACATACTACACTTACGGTCACAGAAAAGAAAGTGTAAAACTACAACAGTTGGAATCCGCAACCTCTTTAGACATCGCATGCCTAACAGATATAAATCCCGCATTTTAGTCTCATTATCGAAAACTCTTTTCAATATCAAATGAAACTAAACCGCTAGATTTATATCATCCATTCAGTTATCACATAACTGTTTGTGAATTCCAATTATTGTATCCCATTCCAGATAAATAGAATATATTAAACTTTCTGATCGAACATTCGAACACCCAAGTTTTCCCGAAACCATCCAACACATGAAATAGGTTCAAAGACATTCGTTTCATGCCTCAGTACCAACGGTCCAGCCGTAGAAGGGTCAAGCCAACGCCTCACATGTGGCACGCCGTACTGCCCCAAACCCGAAGGTTCAAAGGGCAGTTCAAGACGGTCACATAATCGAGTTAAGGTTTGTTGTCTTCTAGAGGGACCATCGCGTTACTTGCACTACTCAGAACGTCCTTAAACCACACAATAATCCAACACTTGGATATTTTTGGCAGGGGAAAGATTGGGTATTTATATCCGGTCGAACATTTTAACATATTCAAAAATTATCCGGAAAACACTTAGACAAAGTTCGATAATCCGATCGAATCGTCGATTCCCTATACAACCCCAGAATACTCAACTCTGGAGTCAAATTAAAATTCCCAGAAAACTCAGAACAATTAATCAGGAATTACTGTGCAAAAACCAAGGGCTGACGTCACTATTTAGCCGCGGAACCGCCGCAGAAGCCTAGCTTCTGCCGCGGTTCCGCCGCACTTTGTACTGTTCACTGGAAACGTTTTTCACAGTAATTCTTAGATTTTATTGCTGAATTTTTAAAGCATTTTTAATTGATAAAAAACCACAAATTTGAAAAATTTCCAGAGAGCTATTTTGGGGTTGGGTTTTCGGTTCGTCCGGGTTTCAAACTCCGTCTAGACTTCGCCTAAGGCTCTAGCTAGGCTCTGATACCACTGTAGGGTTCCTAGGCACACTATAGAGGTCTCACAAGGCATCGAACATGCCAATTTAAAATTTTATGGGTGCCGAGAAACCCTAACACGGATCATCGGCTAGATTTCTAGGCGAAACTATAAACTAGTTAACACTTTAACTAGAAGTGAGAAGCTACAACCTTTGTAGATCCGGATTTCCACTTCCTTAGCTCCACATGGGTGTCCTCTCGCTGTCCATCATGAATCCCAAACCCAATCGTCGGCTTCATCGGAGAAACGGGCGAGCTAGGTCGTCGGCTTCGTGTTAAAGACGATCTACGTCGAGGTTGCACTAGTTCAAGCTCCGACTTCACAAAGTTGTGAAACTTGTGAAGAAAACACCTGGAACAACTTGGTAAGAGGTAGAGGGTGAAGAAATAGGAGGTGGGTTCACTTTAGAATTGGATTTCTCTCACTAGAACTCAAGTTGCCATTAAAGTAGCAAGCTTTTTCTTTTTTTAGAAGAAGAAGATGATGAAGCTAGTTATGATAAGTTCTATTTTTAAAAATGAAAAGAAAATACAAACTTATCATAACTTTAACTAGGGTTAAGTGTAGAGAATAAACCATGGTCATTTGAGTGGGTTAGGGTTAAGCATGAAGACAAGAATGGTTAGCAAAGTCAAAGCTTCATGAAGCTTTCAATATGAAACAAAAATTGCCACCATTTTCATCTTAAAGTTTATCCAAATAAATGAATAAACAAATAAATGAATAAATGCATAATCAAAACCCTAATCTCAAGTTAACTATGGTTTAATTCTATACACTTAACCATATGATCAAGTATCATCAAACATGATACAAATATGTGCACAAAAGTATATCACATATACAATGTGTAAATCAAGTGAGAAAAATCCGTTTAAAATGAACCAATACTAGTTAATGCAAAGTAATATATCAAATATATAATTATACATTAAATCATTAAATCAACACTTGATTCAATGATCCGGTCATGTCGCACATAACCGACTAGTATTCAATGCATCGATTTATCGAATCAATGATTCGATAACTAGGTCATATCTCATACAACCAATCGAAACATTAATCGCGAGAATCAAATACGGTATCACATATATTCATTATTCTCGGTCCCGCACATATCTCATATGCACTCCTATTTCGTTTCGCTTGAGCTAGGAAACCTCTGTGTAGGACTCTAAAGACTCGTCAATACGCCGGTAGCAGATGATGATCATATCAAGCACCCACAAGCCGCAAGCGGTCTGCTAAACGTAACGGCCACCCGGGTATTGAGCGATCAGAAGATCGACGAGCTAGCCCGCTCACACTCCTGCGAATCCGACCAGTAACACTTACCATACAGTCCGGTCTCTTCGTCTGATATGTCGCATATCAAGTTTAGGGGTGGTAAACGTCAGACCCCAATAACCCGATAAGTCGTGCCGATGTGAGGCTCATAACGGGTCGAGAAACTACTGGTAACACTTACCAGCAAATCTCTGATCAGCTCTGGCCAGGGACTTCCCTGCTACGGCCAATCGAGCACTGCGCAACATCAACCCCCAATACCGGGAGAGACGAAAACCCTCCTATCGCTCATTGCCTCCATGTGACTCGGGACTGTGCCCAAAGACCACCGTTTTGCACGCCCTCATGGACGTGGTAAGGTGGAGATCAAAGCACAGTGGGAATCACACAAGACTCTATGACGATCTGGGTCTACAGACTAACCTGTACAAGTGTCACCTGAGAACTGCCATCTGACGTGAGGTATAATACCATCTGGGAGTTCTCGGCGAGTCCGTCCAGTGTACCTAGTCTCCACTGAGCACCCGTATACCATCTCTGATGTCAAACACCAATGGATATGGGATCATCCATCGCCCATCTCATGGGTCGAGAAGCGTATACGCTAGTCTACTCTGGTATATCGATGCCCCGTCTCGATACACCCACGACTAGGGACCTTGAAGGATGTACTTATGGACTACCATGTCCCCACTAGTATGAGCTGCATCATAGTCCAGGTAGTCAAGTATACATCCTAAGGGCTTTACCAACATGTAACCATAAGACAGTTTAAAGGGACTAGTGTACATGTTAAGATAAAGAGTAACCAGATAGCATACTATCATATCGAGCAAGAAAGTCATCTCTATATATGTCCAAGCATCCAATATAATATACATCATCTGTACAATACTGGCCTCTAGGGCATACATACAACCAACAAAAATGGGGCAAGAGTTGCAGCCAAGTCTGTTGGTCACTGTCACCCTGTATTCCAATTACATTGATTCTGAACGAATGTTATTAGATACCGAACCTGATATACAAAATCATATCAATCTCTTTATTAGTAAAGAAAGGATATAATTTTGTATTGTTGGATAATGTTTTGAACATTTCCTATATCAAAAGTTGATCAGTTCAGGCACGTTATCTAAAAGCATTGATGTTCTAAATCAAACTACAGTTCTTAGTGTATGGAACACACACAAGAGGAAGAGTTCAGAAATGAACAAATCTTTCTTGAGGTATTGTAGACTAGGTCAAATCAATGTGACCAGACTAGCTAGAGTTACATAAAGATGCATATTTAAATTAGTTTGAATTTACATCTTATGAAACTTGCCAGTCATGTCACAGAAATAAGATGACCACAGCTCCGTTTACTGGAAACAGAGAAAGAGTTAATGAACTCTTGGGATGATACATGTTGATGTATGTAAGGTCCCATGTCTACACATGCCAAGACCGGTTCTTTATACTTCATTACATTCTCTGATGATCTTTCGAGATTCAGACCTATGTTCCTGTTGAAACACAAGTCCGAACCTTTTGAGATATTCACAGAATATAAGTTAGAAGTAGAGAACCAAAATACGGGTATAAGTATTATGTCCTTTGATTTGATCAAGGAGAAGAATACTTGAGCACGGAATTCCTGGATTATTCTAAAGGAGAATGAGATTCTCTCTCAGTATTACTCCTCCGTATACACCATAGCACGATGGTATATCGGGGCGGAGCTATCTCACCCTATATGATAAGGTGTGCTCTATGATGAGTACTACTGAGTTACCTATTTCCTTTTTGGGAGTTATGCACTTGAGAAGCAGCATACCTATTGAATAGGGTTCAAATCAAATCAGTTGCCTACCACTTCATATTTGATATGGAAAGGGAAGAGCCCATGTCTTAAGCTAGTTAAGATTTGGGGTTGACCGGCCTATGTCTAAAAGCAAAATCCGGACAAGCTCGAGGCAATGTCAGTTATGTAGAACTGGAAAGGTTCCAGCTATACAAACTGCAGCTGATGATTTGAAAGAACCAAAGGATTCAATAGTTACCAACGAACCTCAGCCTCTCCGCCGATCTAGTAGGGTTCCTCACCCACCTGAGAGATACTTCGGTTTCTCTATGACAGTGGGAGCGAGGATTGCATCATGAGATGATGACCCAACTAGTTTCGAGCTGGCCATCAGGAGTGAGACTCTGTAAGAATGGCTGGATGTTTAGCGATCTGAGATGGAATCCTTATACACCAACAAAGTATGGACTTTGGTTGCTATATCTGAAGGGTTAAATCCCCATCAGGAGCAAGTATATCTTGAGAAGATTACTTGGTGTACATGGAAAAGTTAAGACTTTCAAAGCTAGACTTGTTAAAGGTTTGCATCATTGACCAGATATGGATCATAATGAAACCTTTTCTAAGGATCTATGCTTAAGTCCATCCAGATCCTACTTGCCACGGCTACATACCATGACTACGATATCTGGCGGTTGGGTGTCATGACTGCTTTTCTAAATATTGATTTAAAAGAGTGCGTCTGTAAGTACACAACCAGAGGGCTTCGTAGACAGTGGGAGCAGCGGAAACGTGTACAAGATGCTTTATAAGATAAAGTAGGCATCGCGGAGTTGGAACATCTGTTTTGATGGATTAGTCAAAGAAGTTGACATCATCAAAATGGTAGATGAACCTTGTATAAACAAAAAGGTAGTAGGGAGTATGGTGACGATCCTCGTAGAGTACGTAGATGACATACTCTTGATAGGGAAGGAGTTTCCTATGCTACGCCCGATCAATCTCCACTTATCACAATGATTCTCCATAAAGGATCAAATTGATACCTCCTAAATCCTGAGTTATCATCTATGAGATAGATGTGATTGGATGTTAGGATTCTCACTGGTTGTAGTGAGATGGTATCAATCAACCCTGGGGAGAATCACTGGAATGGTTCCAGGGTGATAAAGACGACTGAGTGTCAGTCACAGGCATTGTCTTTACCCTCAGTAAAGGGACGGTATGTTGGAAGAGTTCCAAGATAAATACCGTGACATACTAGACGATTAAGGCTGAATACATCGCTACTTAAGATGCTACCAAAGAGGCTGTCTGGGTGTATATTAGTTCATGAGATGAACTTAGTTCCTCCCATTGTGTGACAATGGAGTCGTGGCTTATGCCAAGGAACGTCCGTCCCATCAGTGATCCAGACATATTCTAAGGCAGTATCACCTGATCATGGAGATGGTTGATCTCCAAGGAGATCGAGGTTTGGAGAGAAGACTCAGAGGACAACACAGCGGATCCACTCACAAAGGCCTGTTCCCAGAGAGAGACTTTTATGGGATGGTTGAGTATGAGATACTGCAACCACTGCTATCAGATGGCCCTAGTGCAAGTGGGTTTTTGTTAGTTATATGTATGCCCTAGAGGCCATTACTATACATAGGATGTATATTGTGGTGGGTGCTTGGACATATATAGGGAGGACTTTCTTGCTCGACATGATAGTATGCTATCTGGTTACTCTTTACCTTAACGTGTACACTGATTGTCTCTCTATTACATGTTGGTAAAGCCCTTAGGATGTGTACTTGACTACCTGGACTATGATGCGGATCATACTAGTGGGGACATGGTAGTCCATAAGTACATCCTTCAAAGTCCCTAGTCGTGGGTGTATCGAGACGGGGCATCGATATACCAGAGTAGACTAGCGTATACCTTCTCGACCCATACAGATGGGCGATGGATGATCCCATTTCCATTGGTGTTTGACATCAGAGATGATATACGGGTGCTCAGTAGAGACTGGGTACACTGGACGGACTCGCCGAGAACTCCCAGATGGTATTATACCTTACGTCAGATGGCAGTTCTCTGGTGACACTGGTACAGAGTAGTCTGTTGACCCGAGATCGTCATAGAGTCTTGTGTGGTTCCCACTGTGCTTTGATTTCCACCTTACCACGTCCAAGAGGGCGTGCAAAACGGTGGTTTTTGGGTACAGTCCCGGGTCACATGGAGGCAATGAGCGATAGGAGGGGATTCGTCTCTCCCGGTATAGGGAGTTGATGTTGCGCTGTGTTCGATTGGCTATAACTGGAAATCCCTGGCCAGGGTTGCTGAGATTTACTGGTAAGTGTTACCAGTAGTTTCTCGAACTGTTATAGACCCCATATCGACACGACTTATCGAGCTATTGGGGTCTGACGTTTACCACCCCTAGGCGAGATATGCGACATATCAGACAATCAGATCGGACTGTACGGTAAGTGTTACTGGTTGGATTCACAGGAGTATGAGCGGGCTTGCTCGTCGATCTTCTGATCGCTCAATACCCGGGTGGCCGTTACGTTTAGCAGACCGCTTGCGGCTTGTGGGTGTTTGATATGATCATCACCTGCTGCCGGCGTATTGACGAGTCTTTAGAGTCCTACACAGAGGTTTCCTGGCTCAAGCGAAACGAAATAGGAGCGCATATGAGATATGTGCGGGACAGAGAATAATGCGTGTATGTGATACCGTATTTCATTCTCGCGATGAATGTATCGAATGGTTGTATGCGATATAACCTAGTTATCGAATCAAGGATTGATTCGGTAAGCCGATACATAGGATACTAGTCGGTTATATGCGATATGACCGGATCGTTAAATCAAGTGTTGATTTAATGATTTGATGTATAATTATATATATTTGATATATTACTTTGCATTAACTAGTATTGGTTCACTTTAAATGGATTTTCTCACTCGCTTGTGCACATTGTATATTCGATATAGTTTTGTGCACTTGATTGTATCATATTTGATGATACATGCAAAATTGGTTAAGTGTAAAGATTGAACCATGGTTATATGAATGGTTAGGGTTATGATTGCTTATTCATTTATTTATTTATTAGTTTTGGAAAATAAAAGAATAAAGAGAAAAAAAACAAAATGGTTTGCTTTCATTCTTTCTTTCATGAAGCTTGTTGAAGCTTCATGAAGCTTTTGACCAAGTGACCATTTTGTCTTCTTCTTTAACCCTAACCACTCACATAAACTCTAGTTAGCTCTCTACACTTAACTATGGTTTGATTATGATAAGAATGATTATTCTTTTCTATTCTTTAATTCTTATGATATTATCTTCATCTTCTTCTTCTTCTTCTTCACAAGAAGAAAAAGCTTGACCATCAATGGTGATTGATGAAAAAGAGTGAGAAATCCAATTCTAAAGTAAACCCACTTCCTATTTCTTTATCCTCTACATCTTGCCAAGTAGTATAGGGTGTTCTCTTCACAAGTTTCATGACTTGGTGAAGTGGGAGCTTGATCTTGTGATGCCTCGACGTAGATCATCTTCGGCACGAAGCCGACGACCTTGCCCGCCCATTTCTCCGATGAAGCCGACGCTAGAGCCCGGGTTTCCATTTGGACAGCGAGGAGACTTCATTGCGGAGCTATGGAGGTGGAGCACCGGATCTACAAAGGTTGTATTTCCGTTCTTTTAGTTAAATTGTTAACTAGTTGCTTTTGTCGCCTAAAATTCTAGTTAACGATCCGTATTAGGGTTTCTCGGCACCCGTAAAATTTGAAATTGGCATGGTTGATGCCTTGTGAGACCTCCTTTGTGTGCCTAGGAACCCTACAGTTTTGATAGGGATGTCCCCGTCCCCTGGGTGGGAGAGGGTGTCCAGGTTGTTTCCATAGCTCATATACACCCTATACTTCATCCCAATATTGTTTGTTCACCTAGTTTGGACCTGAACTAAAATCTGGGGCATGTTTCCTTGGTTTCTACCTTGTATTTAGTGTTTTTTATGAATTCAAGTTTTGATATTTGGTATTGTATTTGATCGCTTGATGTTTGTACGTCCATATCAGGTGTTATTTGGTGGTTTTAAAGGCGTACCCATAGGTTCTAACGTATAGGCCTTTAAGCGTGTCGTTAAGTTTTCGTGTGTCGTTTTAGTTTTGATTTGGTTTTAATGCGATACGATACATGTGATATGTAGGTACACCATGACGATTCGAGACGATGAAGACGATGATGGAGACATCGACACCGACACGCAGGATTCAAGGTGAGTAGATTATATCTACGGGGGAAGTCGGGTGGATGGCGTATAGCACCCCCGCAGTTCGAAGTTGGTATACTATATATGTATATGTTATATATATATTTGATAACTTATTATGTGTTATAGGTGATATATATATGTGTTAGGTGTACTATGGATATTTAGGGTTAGAAGTGAACTAGTGTATTTCCTAGTTGCAAACCCTAGCATAGGTTTACACCCACACGCACACACATGCTTATTGCTATACTTATATCGTGATGATGAGGATAGTGTATGATACTGGAGATGAGTTGATGAGTTTGGGTATGGTGCCGTAAGATCGGCGATATGATGTGATTCGTATTTGGGTACGATACGAGATTTTAGCGGGCCTTTGGACGTGTGTTTTACACACACGCTTATACTTGTTTAGATGGTATCGATTGTACTAGACTTAGATCAGTACCCCAGATCATGAGAGATGATGATAAGGATACCAGATAATTGATGAGCTGTCCGTGATATTGACCCGTACCCAGATTTGGGATGCCGTACGACGGATTTATGTACGAGCTATATATTGATGATAGATCCGCACTCATGACTCGAGGATATTATATGATGTATATTGTATCGTATGTGATACTATTTAGGCGGGATCACCGACTATTATATATATATATATATATATATATATATGAAAGGTTCCTAGGCACCCTAGTGGGTTCTCACAAGGCATCGAACATGCCATATTAAAATTTTTAGTGCCGAGAAACCCTAGACTACGGATCTTTAACTAGATGTTTAGGCGAAATAGAAAGCTAGTTAACAGTTAACTACTATGATACGGATATACAACCTTTGTAGATCCGGATTTCCACCTCTACGGCTCCGCAACGTCATGTCCTCGCTGTCCATCATGAATCCTCGACTCGATCATCGGCTTCATCGGGAAAGCAAGCGGAATAGCTCGTCGGCTTTGTGTCAAAGACGATCTACGTCGAGGTTGCACAAACTCAAGCTCCGACTTCACAAACTTGTGAAACTTGTGAAGTGAACACCCAAAACAACTTGGCAAGAGGTAGAGGGTGAAGAAATAGGAGGTGGGTTCACTTTGGATTTGGATTTAACTCACTAAAGCTCAAGTTGCCATTGGAGTAGCAAGCTTGAAGAAGAAGAAGAAGATGAGCTCAAGAAAAGATTATGATAAGTCTTGTGATAAAAATAAATATAAATCAAAATACTTATCATAACTTGAACTTTGGTTAAGTGTAGAGAATTAACCATGGTCACTTGATGGGTTAGGGTTAAGCATGAAGATAAGGATGGTTGCTAAAGTCAAAGCTTCATGAAGCTTCAACATAAAACAAACTTAGCCACCATTCTTATCATAACATATTTTAAATAAATAAATAAATAAATAAATGGAAATGCAAAACCCTAATTATCATATTAACCATGGATTAATTCTATACACTTAACAATGATCAAGTATCATCAAACATGATACAAAAAGTGCACAAAAGTATATCACATATACAATGTGCAATCCAGGTGAGAAAAATCCGTTTAAAGTGAACCAATACTAGTTAATGCAAAGTAATATATCAAATATATAATTATACATTAAATCATTAAATCAACACTTGATTCAATGATCCGGTCATGTCGCACATAACCGACTAGTATTCAATGCATCGATTTATCGAATCAATGATTCGATAATTAGGTCATATCAAATATAACCAATCGAAACATATATCGCGAGAATGAAATGCGGTATCACATACACGCATTATTCTCGGTCCTTCACATATCTCATATGCGCTCCTATTTCGTTTCGCTTGAGCCAGGAAACCTCTGTGTAGGACTCTAAAGACTCGTCAATACGCCGGTAGCAGATGATGATCATATCAAGCACCCACAAGCCGCAAGCGGTCTGCTAAACGTAACGGCCACCCGGGTATTGAGCGATCAGAAGATCGACGAGCTAGCCCGCTCACACTCCTGCGAATCCGACCAGTAACACTTACCATACAGTCAAGTCTCTTCGTCTGATACGTCGCATATCAGGTCTAGGGGTGGTATACGTCAGACCCCAATAACCCGATAAGTCGTGCTGATGTGAGGCTCGTAACGGGTCAAGAAACTACTGGTAACACTTACCAGCAAATCTCTGATCAGCCCTGGCCAGGGACTTCCCTGTTACGGCCAATCGAGCACTGCGCAACATCAACCCCCAATACCGGGAGAGACGAAACCCCTCCTATCGCTCATTGCCTCCATGTGATTCGGGACTGTACCCAAAGACCACCGTTTTGCACGCCCTCATGGACGTGGTAAGGTGGAGATCAAAGCACAGTGGGAATCACACAAGACTCTATGACGATCTCGGGTCTACAGACTAACCTGTACAAGTGTCACCTGAGAACTGCCATCTGACGTGAGGTATAATACCATCTGGGAGTTCTCGGCGAGTCCGTCCAGTGTACCCAGTTTCCACTGAGCACCCGTATACCATCTCTGATGTCAAACACCAATGGATATGGGATCATCCATCGCCCATCACATGGGTCGAGAAGCGTATACGCTAGTCTACTCTGGTAAATCGATGCCCCGTCTCGAGATACCCACGACTAGGGACCTTGAAGGATGTACTTATGGACTACCATGTTCCCACTAGTATGATCTGCATCATAGTCTAGGTAGTCAAGTACAAATCCTAAGGGCTTTACCAACATGTAACTATAAGACAGTATAAAGAGACTAGTGTACATGTTAAGGTAAATATCAACCAGATAGCATACTATCATGTCGAGCAAGAAAGTCATCTCTATATATGTCCAAGCATCCAATATAATATACATAATCTGTACAATACTGGCCTCTAGGACATACATACAACTAACAATCTCCCACTTGCACTAGGGCCAGCTGCTGTAGTATCTCATACCGAGCATCCCGAAGAGTCTCTCAAACTGTATCTGGGGAATGGCCTTCGTGAGTGGATCCGCCGTGTTGTTCTTCGTGTCAACTCTCCTGACCTCGATCTCCCGGCGATCAACTATCTCCCGGATCAGGTGATACCGCCTCAGAATATGCCTGGACCGCTGATGGGACCTGGGTTCCTTGGCCAAAGCCACCGCTCCATTGTTATCGCAATACAAAGGTATTGGATGCTCAATGGATGGAACCACTCCAAGTTCAGTAATGAACTTCTTGATCCAGACAGCTTCTTTAGCAGCATCGTTGGCAGCGATGTATTCAGCCTCCATCGTCGAGTCTGCCACAGTTTCCTGCTTGGAACTCTTCCAGCTAACCGCCCCTCCGTAAAGGGTAAAGACAAAGCCCGACTGCGACTTAGAGTCGTCCTTATCACTCTGGAAGCTCGAATCGGTAAAGGACTCCACTTGGAGTTCTCCGTTACCATACACCAAGAACATATCTCTAGTCCTTCGCAAGTACTTGAGAATGCTCTTCACAGCTGTCCAGTGACTCTCTCCAGGATCAGCTTGATACCTGCTCACTACACTTAGTGAGTATGCTACATCGGGTCTGGTACATAGCATCGCATACATGATAGAGCCTACTGCCGAAGCATAGGGTATCCCTTGCATGCGAGCTCTCTCCAAATCAGTCTTGGGAGACATCTCTTTGGAGAGAGTGACTCCAGAGATCGTGGGCATGTTCCCACGCTTGGACTCTTCCATACTAAACCTTTTTAGTATGGTGTCAATGTACCTGGATTGGGACAATCCTAAAATCCGTTTGGATCTATCTCTATAGATCCTGATTCCCAATATGCAGGAGGCATCACCAAGATCTTTCATTGAGAATCTTTGTGATAAGAAGAGCTTGACCGATTGCAGCATAGGAATATCATTTCCTATCAAGAGTATGTCGTCCACGTACAATACGAGGAAGACAACCTTACTCTCTGCCACCTTCTTGTAGATACAAGGTTCATCTGGATTTTTGACGAAATCAAACTCTTTGATAACGACGTCAAAGCAGATGTTCCAACTCCGCGACGCTTGCTTTAATCCATAAATGGATTTAAGCAGCTTGCACACCTTCCCGCTGCTCCCACTGTCTACGAAGCCCTCTGGCTGAGTCATGTACACGCACTCTTCTAAATCACCATTTAGAAAGGCGGTCTTAACATCCATTTGCCAGATTTCGTAGTCATGAAAGGCAGCAATGGCAAGCATGATTCGGATGGATTTAAGCATAGCCACTGGAGAAAAGGTCTCGTCATAGTCCACACCTGGTCTTTGACGAAAACCCTTTGCTACAAGTCTAGCTTTGAAAGTCTCCACTTTCCCATCTACACCAAGTTTCTTCTTGAAGATCCACTTGCTCCCAATGGGTTTTACCCCTTCAGGAGCAACTTCCAAAGTCCATACTTTGTTGGTGTACATGGAATCCATCTCGGACCGCATAGCATCCAGCCATTTCACTGAGTCCCTACTCGTGATGGCCTGCTCGAAGCTAGTTGGGTCATCATCCTCCATGATGCAATCCTCGCTTCCACCGTCAATGAGAAAACCGTAGTATCTCTCAGGTGGACGAGATACCCTACTAGATCGGCGGAGAGGCTGGGGTTCGTTGAATTCTACTGAATCCTCTGGTTCCACCAAGTCTTCTGTTACAGTTTGTGTTGCTGGAACTTCTTCCAGTTCTACCTCAATGCCACTAATCTGTTTCATAAGAAAACCTTTTTCTAAGAAAGTGGCATGTCGAGAAACAAACACCTTTTGTTCCTCGGGGTGGTAGAAGATATACCCTTGTGAATTTTTGGGATATCCTACAAACTTACATAAGACAGATCTTGCCTCGAGTTTGTCCGGATTTTGTCTTTTGACATAGGCTGGACAACTCCATATCTTAACATACTTAAGAGATGGTCTCTTCCCTCTCCATATCTCATATGGAGTGGTAGGCACTGATTTGGTAGGAACCATATTCAATAGGTGTATGGCTGTCTCAAGCGCATACCCCCAGAAGGAAATAGGTAACTCAGCTGTGCTCATCATTGAACGCACCATATCTAATAGGGTGCGATTCCTTCGTTCCGATACACCGTTGTGCTGTGGTGTATAAGGTGGAGTAAGCTGAGAGAGAATCCCATTCTCTTTTAGATAATCTTGGAACTCATTGCTCAAGTATTCTCCTCCTCGATCAGATCGGAGGATCTTAATACTTTTGCCCGTTTGGTTCTCTACTTCGTTCTTATATTCTCTGAATTTCTCAAAAGCTTCAGACTTGTGTTTCAACAGGAACACATGCCCGTATCTAGAGAGATCGTCAGTGAATGTAATGAAGTAGGAAGAACCATCCCTGGCATGTGTAGACATAGGACCGCATACATCACTATGTATCAGTCCTAAGAGTTCAGTAACTCTTTCTCCGTGTCCTCTAAACGGAGCTTTGGTCATTTTTCCTTTGAGACATGAATGGCAAGTATCATAAGATGATAATTCGAACGGATTCAAATAACCATCCTTATGTAACTTAGCCAGTCGTGTCGCATTGATATGACCAAGTCTACAATGCCACAAGAAGGATTCGTTCATTTCTGAATTTTTCCTCTTGTGTGTGTTTTGTATATTGAGGACTGTATTTTGATTTAGAATGAACATGCCATTATGTAGCGAGCCTGATGCAATCAACTTTTGATCTAGGAATATGTTCATAACATTATCCTTTACTACAAAATTATATCCATCTTTACTTAATAAAGAAACTGATATAATGTTGCACATCATGTTCGGTATATAATAGCACTCATTCAGAATTAATGTATCACCACTTGGTAATACTAGGTGATATTCGCCAACTGCTTTGGCTGCAACACTTGCACCGTTCCCTACTTGAACGGAATGATCACCTTTTCCCAGTTCTCTACCTTTTCGCAGCCCATGTAACATCTTACATATGTGGGATCCTGATCCGGTATCTAATACCCAGGACGTAGGGTGAACTGAGAAACAGTTCTCAATGACAAACACACCCGAAGATGATGCATCAACATGCATGTTCTTCGTTTGGGCGGTGTGAGAATCCAGATATTCTCCAGTTTCCTGTTCATTCTTATAACACTTATAAGATAGAACGGGTTCAACGTTCCCCTGCACAGTATAACATGCGGGTTCGGTCAATACATCCATTTTATTATCTTTATTAAGGCATGAAATGGTCGCTACCTGGAGAGAGAGAGAAGAAAACACTTAAGCGTATGCTCGTGCAAGATCAGATTGGTTATTATCTTATCTAATCAGGATGGCTCCCACTGCTTTTTATCAAATCTTCCTCCAAACCCTAAAAGGAAAGACTAGCCGGGATTAATTACACATTACAAGTTCGCCAATCTTTCAGCCAGGCCAGTGTCGGTACTTTGAGGGAGGTCCCCCGTGCTTTCGCACGAACCTAATTACTGTAAACCTCGTTTTCCCAGAGGCGTAACCTCGTTAACACCTTTCTAGACACCTACTTGATCAGCTAATTGCAATGTGTAAAACTCTCCCAGGAGTAACTCTTACTCGCAGCGGGTATCGGGATCCAACTATCTCATAGAAGGTATGCAATCTCATTGCAAATTTCAACACTTGAAACTCCCGATAATATTTTGCCCCTAGTGTTCTATGACCTTGACGAATGCCAAACAACCCATAGTCCACTAGTCAAGTTCAACCCGTACATTTCTTGATTGAATTAAACCCACCCGCACGACCCTTGACGAATGCCAAACAACGCCGTACGAATACCCTAATCCAATCTGCATCATATGCATAAGCAGATAAATACTAGTTAGCTACCGTACACTACGCCTTGACGAATGCCAAACTACCGTAGCACGAATACTAATTAGTACTTATCTGAAATGACGGAGGGCTACGCAGGTTTTCATAAAACCATGAGCGTAATGAACTTGATATCGTTGTAGAATCAAATGAAGTTTTGAAATGGAGTGATTTTGAGGCTTTTCTAGTTTTGCTAAAGGAGTCACTCCCGGTGAAGGGATCTCGGTCCTTTCCTCGTCGAATGAGGTGCGGGATATATCATATATATCGCTATGCAAAGCAAAAACCCAAAAGCAGTCAAAAAGCAAACCGAGTGTGTAGCATCTGCCAGTTATTGCTAAAGGAGTCACTCCCGGTGAAGGGATCTCGGTCCTTTCCTCATCGAATAAGGTGCAGGGTATATCATATATACCGCTATGCAAAGCAAGAACTGTAGCTACCTGTTTTATTTTAAAATTCGATTCTACAACATCTTAGGTTTCTTATCTTTCATTAATCACATTAATGAAGTCCCATCATTTAATACCTAAACATCACAGATAGATATGACGTACACTTATGCCATCCGCATTCGCCTCGATGTCCCCTCGTGCACCGTTAGGTTAGGTAACTAACGACAGAGCAGGGCAGGGCTAGCGCGGGTGTAAAACATAAGTAACGTCTATATAATATATCATATATACTATATACTATATCCATCACAGAATCACATCACAGATATCGCAGCAGAATAAACATATGAAATATTGGATATACTAGGACGTCCGTGTTTTAATACGAGCCAGTATAAAACACGGATTCCACGGTCGTGATGAATAGCCAATCCCACACCCCTAGACCCCTACGAGAGCGGCAAGCAACCCTGCCAATTCTAGGGTTAGGAGACCCGGACTCGACACCTCGAGTTGGTCTCCCACTGGACCCCAGAACCCGGTTACTTGTGCTCCCCTCCTTGGGTCTATCCTAGTGCAGAAAAGTAAATAATATACAAAGGGTGACAACTCCCGCATCCTGGAAGTGCCCCGAATAAAAGAATATTACATACAAGTTTTTACATGAATGAAAATGAAAAACACTCATCTCACATAAAAACCCCCGGCTATTCAAATACGACGATCCAATATAACATATCCAGCAACACATAACAATACATGTCATCAACGTAAGTAAGTATGCATACCCCAATTGTCGTTGACGTATAGCAACGAAACCGGCGATATGAACATACTACACTTACGGTCACAGAAAAGAAAGTGTAAAACTACAACAATTGGAATCCGCAATCTCTTTAGACATCACATGCCTAATAGTTATAAATCCCGCATTTTAGTCCCATCATCGAAAACTCTTTTCGATATCTTGTGAAACTAAACTGCTAGATCTATAACATTCATCCAGTTATCTCATAACCTTTTGTGAATTCCAATTATTGTATCCAATTCCGGATAAATAGAATATATCAAACTTTCCGATCGAACTTTCGAACACCCAAGTTTTCCCGACACCGATCAACACATGAAATAGGTTCAAAGAAATTCACTTCATACCTCAGTACCAACGGTCCAGCCGTAGAAGGGTCAAGCCAACGCCTCACATGTGGCACGCCGTACTGCCCCAAACCCGAAGGTTCAAAGGGCAGTTCAAGACGGTCACATAATCGAGTTAAGGTTTGTGTCTTCTAGAGGGACCATCGCGTTACTTGCACTACTTAGAACGTCTTTTAACCACACAATAATCCAACACTTGGATATTTTGGCAGGGGAAAACCTGGGTATTTATATCCGGTCGAACTCTTTAACATATTCTACAATTATCTGGAAAAACACTTAGACAAAGTTTAATATTCCGATCGAATTCATCGATTCCCAATATAACTCCAGAGCACTCAACACTTAAATAAATTTAAAAATATCCAGAAAACTCAGTGGAATTTATCAGGTATTACTGTGCTTTCAAATAGGGCTGACGTCACCATGTGGCCGCGGAAGGGCGGCAGAAAGCATGCTTCTGCCGCGCTTCCGCGGCAGAATGAACAGTTCAGGGAATCGTTTTGCACAGTAATGCTTAGAATTCTATGCTGAATTTTTTAGACATTTTTAATATCAAAAATTCCCAGATTTATGAAAATGTCCAGAGAGCTCTAAAATTCTAGGGTTTCGAGTTCGTTCGGACGTCAAACTGCGTCGGGACTTCGCCTAAAGCTCTAGCTAGGCTCTGATACCAGTGAAAGGTTCCTAGGCACCCTAGTGGGTTCTCACAAGGCATCGAACATGCCATATTAAAATTTTTAGTGCCGAGAAACCCTAGACTACGGATCTTTAACTAGATGTTTAGGCGAAATAGAAAGCTAGTTAACAGTTAACTACTATGATACGGATATACAACCTTTGTAGATCCGGATTTCCACCTCCACGGCTCCGCAACGTCATGTCCTCGCTGTCCATCATGAATCCTCGACTCGATCATCGGCTTCATCGGGAAAGCAAGCGGAATAGCTCGTCGGCTTTGTGTCAAAGACGATCTACGTCGAGGTTGCACAAACTCAAGCTCCGACTTCACAAACTTGTGAAACTTGTGAAGTGAACACCCAAAACAACTTGGCAAGAGGTAGAGGGTGAAGAAATAGGAGGTGGGTTCACTTTGGATTTGGATTTAACTCACTAAAGCTCAAGTTGCCATTGGAGTAGCAAGCTTGAAGAAGAAGAAGAAGATGAGCTCAAGAAAAGATTATGATAAGTCTTGTGATAAAAATAAATATAAATCAAAATACTTATCATAACTTGAACTTTGGTTAAGTGTAGAGAATTAACCATGGTCACTTGATGGGTTAGGGTTAAGCATGAAGATAAGGATGGTTGCTAAAGTCAAAGCTTCATGAAGCTTCAACATAAAACAAACTTAGCCACCATTCTTATCATAACATATTTTAAATAAATAAATAAATAAATAAATAAATAAATGGAAATGCAAAACCCTAATTATCATATTAACCATGGATTAATTCTATACACTTAACAATGATCAAGTATCATCAAACATGATACAAAAAGTGCACAAAAGTATATCACATATACAATGTGCAATCCAGGTGAGAAAAATCCGTTTAAAGTGAACCAATACTAGTTAATGCAAAGTAATATATCAAATATATAATTATACATTAAATCATTAAATCAACACTTGATTCAATGATCCGGTCATGTCGCACATAACCGACTAGTATTCAATGCATCGATTTATCGAATCAATGATTCGATAACTAGGTCATATCAAATATAACCAATCGAAACATATATCGCGAGAATGAAATGTGGTATCACATACACGCATTATTCTCGGTCCTGCACATATCTCATATGCGCTCCTATTTCGTTTCGCTTGAGCCAGGAAACCTCTGTGTAGGACTCTAAAGACTCGTCAATACGCCGGTAGCAGATGATGATCATATCAAGCACCCACAAGCCGCAAGCGGTCTGCTAAACGTAACGGCCACCCGGGTATTGAGCGATCAGAAGATCGACGAGCTAGCCCGCTCACACTCCTGCGAATCCGACCAGTAACACTTACCATACAGTCAAGTCTCTTCGTCTGATACGTCGCATATCAGGTCTAGGGGTGGTATACGTCAGACCCCAATAACCCGATAAGTCGTGCTGATGTGAGGCTCGTAACGGGTCGAGAAACTACTGGAAACACTTACCAGCAAATCTCTGATCAGCCCTGGCCAGGGACTTCCCTGTTACGGCCAATCGAGCACTGCGCAACATCAACCCCCAATACCGGGAGAGACGAAACCCCTCCTATCGCTCATTGCCTCCATGTGATTCGGGACTGTACCCAAAGACCACCGTTTTGCACGCCCTCATGGACGTGGTAAGGTGGAGATCAAAGCACAGTGGGAATCACACAAGACTCTATGACGATCTCGGGTCTACAGACTAACATGTACAAGTGTCACCTGAGAACTGCCATCTGACGTGAGGTATAATACCATCTGGGAGTTCTCGGCGAGTCCGTCCAGTGTACCCAGTTTCCACTGAGCACCCGTATACCATCTCTGATGTCAAACACCAATGGATATGGGATCATCCATCGCCCATCACATGGGTCGAGAAGCGTATACGCTAGTCTACTCTGGTAAATCGATGCCCCGTCTCGAGATACCCACGACTAGGGACCTTGAAGGATGTACTTATGGACTACCATGTTCCCACTAGTATGATCTGCATCATAGTCTAGGTAGTCAAGTACAAATCCTAAGGGCTTTACCAACATGTAACTATAAGACAGTATAAAGAGACTAGTGTACATGTTAAGGTAAATATCAACCAGATAGCATACTATCATGTCGAGCAAGAAAGTCATCTCTATATATGTCCAAGCATCCAATATAATATACATAATCTGTACAATACTGGCATCTAGGGCATACATACAACTAACAATATCGACTCAGATGTAGGTGGTTTCCCTACCCCTCCTGTTTAGCTTGTTAGTTAGGTCTGTAGATTACTTAGTAGACAATAGACTAGACCCGAGTCATACCTATTTCAAAACTAACGAATCGGGGATATTTTAAAGATAGTCAAAAGGGATTCTACGGATATTTTCAAAACGACGCATCTTTTCTTAAAACACCGTAGCCCTTATTTTACCAAAAATCCCGATTCGTCTTATTTCAAATGGCAAGCTGCATGATATATTTATTGATGTGGATTCTTCACTGTTGCGTTGATTATTCAATTCCGCATATTCATGCTATTTGCATTGCATTGCTTATGTTTATTGCTATATTACAACCATGCTGTTAGGACACCAGCACCATTATCGATGATGCGTATGTTCCACGTACACTGCTCGTCGGCTCACACACTTCATCATCGATAATTACCATGTCACTACACTGTAGTACTGTTGGATTCAGGATATGACCCTTGCATGGCATACTTGTGTACCTATATACTGTGTATTCCTATTGTACACCCATACATGCATGCATACGTATTTGCACAAACATTGATGATTCTAGCTTGATTAGAGATTTGGGAACCGCAAGATACCTTTTAAAGCTGATTCATTTTAAAGAAGCGGTCTTCCCTAAATATGTGCATATTACTATTCCGTGTTGCATGATATACTGATATGCTTACATTTCTTTTACATGTTGCATACATCATGCTTTCTGATTATACGCATTGAGATATGTTGTTTTCATGATATTTCTGGATTTGGGAACCGTGGGTATTTCAAAAGAGAATATGTAATTATTTTAAAAACCCGGTTACCCTTGATATGATGTTTCAGTGCGTCCACCATGTGTTTTCTCGGTGCTGAGAGCGATATGTGAAACCCGATTCGAGGAGGCGGATGAGGCCGATTGCGGGTACATGGTGGACCCGGTATGGTTCCCCGGGGCAAGAAATGTTTTTCGTGGAGCAGACGATGAGCCTGGCAGGGTGGCGAGTACCTACCGGTGATTGGTTGGACTTGGCGGTTATACGGAGGATAGTGACCAGAGTCGATAGATGGATATCGGACGATCCGTGCTGCTGGGGCCGAGGGCCGATTCCGCAGACGGAGCCCGTGGGCTGATCCGGACTGACGGAGCCCGATATATGAAGATTTACGTGCCGATGCTGGGAACAGCTTTCATGATGTTTTCGAGTGTCGATGCTGGACACTCCGGTTCCATGATTTTGACGTGTCGCGAGGGACACAAATGGTTTATATCCTCATATTTCTATGCATATGCTTTATGATATTTACATGCATGATGGTTATTGTCATTGGGTGACGAGTGGATGGGATCCACATACATACAGATTTGCTTACATTGATCATACCTCATATTTATGATATGTTATTACCTGAGGCACTGGCACGAGCACTTGGCACTATACTCATGTATAGAGGTTACATTGCCACTTTAGCATGCTTCAGACTTATTCATTTTGAGGTTTATATACACATATCTGATCGTATGACCTAGGATTATGTCATGCATTCGATTTCTGCTTGTAGATATTTTCTATTCACGAGTTGGCAACTCACCCCCGTTGTGCCACAGTTCTTGCAGGTTTTGCCGCACAGGTTCCATTGCGGTTTTTCTGGCACATTGCCTCCCTTACGGGTGACTTGTTTTGGTAGGTAGGTTCTTTTGCATCGGAACCACCATTGTATATGTATTATTCATTGTATCTAGAAATTCCATCAACCAAAACTTGTATATTGTTTCAGACTTAGAAAATCAGTTATATATTATTTCGACCTTAGAGTCGCGCATTGTAGTATTACGGTTTTCATGCTTTAGAGTTCTCTTTTGAGTTTTGATTCTCGCCCTTCGGCGTTGTATATTATATTGCTTGCGTGGTTGTGACCGTCGATTGACGAAGAGCTAGCTCCTGCTTGGGGATGCCTTTTATCATTGCATATATATTATTCTTGTTGTACCCCGTTTGGGGCCAGTATTTACAAAGGAAACTCTACCGAAATTTTTAGAAAAGACTATAGATTTTTAAAATGAATATTCGGCTTACTTATTTAAAAACCTTGTAGTTAAAACATGTTTTCTTCACTTCTAAAAAACTATTTTTCCTTCATTTATTATTTAAAATGGTTTTAGATTTCTGGGCTTTTGGCTTACTTGGATTAGATGGTGTCCTATAGACTTCATATGATTCAAGTGCCAGTCACGGGCTATTTCGGGTCGTGACACTAGTATTAGATTTGTTGGATTACTTTAGCCTCATCGCATTCGCATTCAGTCGGAATGCGGGTGCAGGTATGTATATACAGGTGAGGGGTATCCTTACGACCCGTCACGAGTTTACTTTAGATGTTGCCGTATCTTTTTATTGTTGCAAACATTTGGATTAATGTTTGTAAATGGTAATTATGAGCTAGATATTATGATTTGGAGCATTTATTGTGACACATGCACAAGTGGTGACTCATTGTCTCTTTTCTTGTGCATGTGTCACATTATGAGCTTGATTTATGTTGATATGATAACAAGAGAGAGGGGCTGCTATAGGTGTGGTTTTGGTCTTGTATTATTTTTCATCTCATACTCTCTCTTATTATCATAGCAATATCACAAAAGGAAAAAAGAAAGCTTCTTCTTCTTCCTCCTCCTCTAGCTCAAAATCTCCATTAATGGCATCATCTCTAACCTCTATCCAACCTATGAATACAAGAGACAAAGTGATCACAAACATTCTCTACAACACCTTGGATACGTCGGCTAGCACACTTCGTGCCCGAGTTGCTTCGGATGAAGCGGGAGCCCGTAAAAAGAATCGATGATGTGGTGCCCTTTCCGACGAGGAGATCGAGACCGGAGATGCCGCGAGGAGCTTGGGATGGTGGCCAAAGACCGAACGACACGGATCGATCGGTATAGCCTTTCTATCCCTTCTCTAGATAGCTAGTTGTAGGTTAATGGTTCGATCCGGGTTATAAGCATACGATAGCGCCGGTTTCTAGTTTGAAAAAATTTTCATTTCCGCATTTTGGCCTCGGAAAGACGGCCGGGGCGCTACCGTAGAATTACATGGTATCAGAGCCACGCCATTAACCTTTTCTAGCTTGCTCTAACGTGTTTAAAACTTCGATCGAACGAATTTTCTAAAAACTGCATTTCCAAGTCACAGTTTCGGTCGAATTTTTCCTGTGGTCAAAAAATTATTTGGTGTGCTGCAGAAAAACAGGCAGGGTTTTTTAAGTATTCTGAGAAATTTTGGTACGTTGTTGTTACTGTAGCGCGGCGGAACCGCGGCCGTACCCTCGTTTTGGCCGCGGTTCCGCCGCAGGACTGTAGCAACAATGCGCCATTTTTTCTACAGAGGTTTCTGACTTGGAAATGGGGTTTCTGGTAATTTTATTTTGGGCCCAGATTTGTTTGAGTACTGGGTATTATGATTGGGGCCCACTTCGGGGAAATTTTGTCGATCGAAAATTTTAAATATGTTAGTTCACGGTATTTACATTATATCTGCGACCGTGAATGTCATTTGATCGGTAAATCCTGTCTAATTGCTATAGCTCTTTTAGACGGATTTACGAACGTGACATTCACGTTGATGTTCTGTGTTGTGCTGTGATACTGCGGATTTGTCATGGTGGATAGCCTGGATGCAATGGTAGTACATTTTGGTTGTATTTGTATATTTGATATTGCGGGGCGAGCGTCCGACATGTGGACTGTCGTCACTGCCTGTTTGTATATTATTCTTTTGGGGCACGACCGGGCTGAGGTCGATGTACCCGTTGTATATTTTACTTTCTGTACTAGGATTACCCCGCGGAGGGGTGCACGGGTAGCCGGGTTCTAGAGGGCAACGGGCCCGCATCTCATGGCTTTGAGACGGAGGGGGCTTCACTCTAGAATTGAAGGGCTATTCGCCGTACTCGTAGGGGGTACAGGTTGACCCAAGGAGGGGTGCTCAAGTTACCGGATTCCATGAAGTGCTTGGTGGTCCATTCACGCTGTTGAAGGGGGCTGCCTTGCTTCAGGTTTTAGCGGGTAACTTGCCGCGCCCGTAGGGTTCTAGGATTTCATTGCACAAGCTATCCACACGACTAGGGGAACGTCGGGTTTCAGTAGCGGCTCTATGAAACCCGAGGATCCCAGATTATCTGTATTGTTCTGTGATGCTTATTACATTTCTGTGATGTTGCATTTTATTACGCCTTGAGCGATTATTATATATTGATATATATACTAGTAGATGTTGTATATGTTTTACACCCGCGCTAGTCCAGTCCCCGCTCTGTCGTTAGTTAAGTAACCTAACGGGTGATGATGGGACCTAGTGGCGAATGCGGATGCATATACGTACATCGTATTTTCGTTCTTTTGTGGTGTGATTAATTGATGGGACTGCATTGATTCGGATCAATGCAAGCTAAACAAACCTAATCTGATGTTGTTAGAACATTTTTCAAAAAAAGTTGTTATTGCAAGGACGTTTTCTTTTGTTTTGCACAGTGGTATTCGGTTATAAATACCCAGCACCTCAGCCGACGAGGCAAGGGCCGAGATCCCTTCACCGGGAGTGACACCTTGAACAGAAGTTTGCGTCAGGGTAATAACTTCACTATAGTCGATTACTTTTTGCTTTGCATCGTGGTATTCAGTTGGAATATCCTGCACCTCATTCTACGGGGAAAGAGCCAAGATCCCTTCACCAGGAGTGACCTCTTTAGCAAAGGTTTTCGCCACTATATTTTCATAAAAAGCTATCCGGTTCCTTCAACAATATCAAGTTCATTACGTTAAAGGTTTTTCGCCAAAAATCATTCGTAGCCCTCCGTCATTTCAGACGGGTAGCACTTAGTATTCATGTTATGTTTGTAGACCTTCGTCAAGGGATAGTGAATAGTAGCTGCTTGTTACCTTTCTGCTGCATAGATAGATGCGTTAGTTTGGGACAGTCGTACAGCCTTGTTGACCTTCGTCAAGGGCTTGTACGGGTGGGTTCAAATTAACCTGGACAATGATGGGTAGAACTTGACATGTGACTTATGATTTGTTGACCTTCGTCAAGGTCATAAGAGCTCGGGGTAAAAATCACATCGGGAGTTTCTAAAGAAACTGAAACTTGCCAGATATGCGCATACCTTCTGGAGTGTGATAACGTGAGTGGATTCCATCACGTTATCATGCGGTGATAGTTGGATCGCGATTCCCACTGATGAGTTGGTTTACTCCTCGGGTGATCCCGACTAATTCTTCTTTCAGGTTTGGAGGAGAATTTGAGGTTACAGTGGGAGGTTTCCTGATTAGATAAAGTGATAACCATTCTGATCTAGGTTAGAGTGCACACAGAGTGTTTCTTTTCTCTCTCTCTCTTTGGCAGCAACCATGACCCGACCCTTGACTATGACTCAGTGACCAAGTTAACCGAACCTTCTTAAAACATTGGCTTTTGGATTGTCTGAGTTGCATACCTCATTACCACTACTACTTTTACCCTTTTCTCCAGAACACCCCGTATTACTACGAACATCCACTTCCATTGGATAAAATCATCGTATGGTTATATACGAACTCGAAGGAACTTGTTCCAGATTCGAGGATGGTTTCTGGTTCTGGAGAAAATGAATAGGACTATTCAGTTGTCTTTTCCTTTTATCTTCTCTCAGGTTACGAGTGTTCCTTGGATTAGGACAGTACACCTATTACGCTTATTGGATAGTCTTCTTCCAAACCATAGGCAGGTGCCGAACGGTGGGGAATGAAGAAAACCAATTAGCCTAACGATGGTGTACAGAAAGTAATAAATAAAGATAAATAAAGGGATTAGTAAGAGGGCAAAGTAAATTGCGAGTACTATTCACGACTAAACAAAGTATTTCATCGCCACTCCTACTTCACCTTTGTATTTCTCCGGAACACCCCGTATCACTGCGAAGATCCACAGTTATTTGGATACTCCATCGTATGGTTATATACGAACTCGAAGGAACTTGTTCCAGTTCGGGGATGGATTCTGGTTCAGGAGAAATAGGAATAAGGTTTTATTCAGTTGTCTTTTATCTTTACCTTCTCTCGAGTTGCTAGTGCTCCTAGGATTAGGACAGTACACCTATTACGCTTAATGGATAGTCTTCTTCCAAACCATAGGCTGGTGCCGAACGGTAGGGAAGGAAGAAAACCATTTAGCCTAAAGGGGTGTACATAAGGTAATGACTAAAGAGATATAAAGGGATTTGGAGAGATGGCGAAGAAATATACGGTTATAGTTGTGAATCTGATAATGGAAAAGGCATTACTAGGAATACCCGGATACCCCTTCGAAGCATTTATATATTTCAGTTTCACTGTGTATTATTAAAAGAAAATTGATTTCCCAATTAGCCCTTGCTCCAGAGTATGTATTTACCAGGTTTGATTCTCACATCTGTATGGTTTTACAGATGATGAGTGGGAGTAAGTTATTGGGAATTAGGTGATCATCCTCATTATATCGGGATTCGTTGTAATTGGTGATATTTGAGGAAATCGCCTGGGTTGTTTGCCGGACGGCAAATATTTGGTTTTGAATATCCATTGTTATGCACCAATTTCAAATTGATATATCTGTATGTTTATTTTTATAAAGTGAGATGTAACTTTTTGAAATTATGTCTATGACATTTACCTGTATCAGTAGATGATTAGGTAAGGAGCTTTAAACAGCGGTGTAATTCTTCTTAACCATAAGTACAGTTTTCAACATACGACACACAAGGAATGAGTTATTAGACTCAAGGGACTTATACAGAGTATTGTATGTTGTCCAGTGTCCATGAGGACAGAGGGGTTGGTACTCGTACTATATTCTGTTTACTTGTGACTTCTCTAGTTCTTAGACATGTGTTTCGTAGAAATGCAAGGTCTAATTTTTGAGAAGTTATAGGTATAAGAATAAAGTAGAGAACCGGGTATTGCAAATATTGGTATTCTTCAAGGTGATCGAAGATGTAGATATTTGTGTGTGGTTTTCAGTTGATAGTAATGATTAAGAGAACTGGCTTCTCTTTCAGGTTACTCATAATTTGAAGCACTCCTAAGTCGAGTAATGCTGATCGGCCTTTTTCCATTTACTTGACATGCACTGCAGACAGCTGCATGATTATAATCTGGTTCCAATTAAATCAGTGCCTCTTTTTCTATATTGGATATAGAATAGTTCATATCTTAACATTGTTAAGGTACGGGGAGTTGTCCGGCTTATGCTTAAAACCAGACTCTGGATAACTCAAGGCACGTTTCTGTAATGGCTGTTTGTGGATTGACTCGGGCTATGACGAGGGTTGACTTTCTACCATCTGGAAGATCAATAGTGATATTGATCTTGACTCGCCACAGTTTTAGTAAAATGGATTTTTTCAGAAAACAGTAGTGAGGTTATGGTAGAACTGGAAGTAATTCCAGAACCGCAAACGATTACTGAAAATTTGATAAGAACCTAAAGATTCAATCTGGATTGACATTCTATTGGCCACTCCGCAGATATGGTGGGTAACCTCAGGCACCCGAGAGGTACTTTGGTAGCCTCAAGGACGGTGACAGGGAGGTTCTTGTTTACCCAGATTTGACACTACTGTTGTTCCAGGATATGAGACCCGGCAGGAGGATGAGTATAGCGTCGTTCTAAACTAGCTTTAGAAGTGCACGTGTATATGACTCTGCCAGAGGGTTGTCGTAGTCAGTGGGAGCAGCGGAAGCATAGTGGACAAGTTGCTTATGTCTATTTATAGACTAAAGCAGATATAGCGGAGATAGATCATCTATTTCTGATGTGACAGTCATAGGTTTGACTTCATCAGAATAGGGGATGGATCTGTTAAGAAGGTAATAGGGTGTGATGTCCTAGTATTTGGATGACATACACAGAGTAGGAAGTAAAATTCCTATACTACGATCGGTTATACTTTTGTTATCACACAGTGGTTTCTCCACATGGGTATTGGATATTATATTAGATATTCTGGTTACTAGATCTATGGTTTTAGATCTAGATTTGGGTAGTTTCCCCAATCTGGGTACTTAGACAGCATTCTAAAGGTATTTAGAATGGACGACTCCTGGCACGGTAGTGTACCTGCAGGTGATGGAGTCACCCTCTCTAAAGGTGTCTTACAGACTAAAGGGGAGAGGGATGTACATGATTGGCAAATCACTTGCTTAGGCAATTGAATCAATCATGAAATGTCAAGTACCACACCAGATGTTGTTTTTTGCACTAGATGCAATAAGTTGATATTAATTCTATCCTGGAGAAACGATCGGAAGCAGTTTTAGAACATAAGTGGATGTTCTAGGGATATGATAACAACAGCCTCTTTTAGGAGACAGTTATCATTCCAGGCTTCCAAGGTGACCTGGATGACAGAGTGACTGTCAGAGTTATAGTTTTCCCTCTGACGAGGGGCAGTAGTTTGGACAGATGGTCCAAGCGGATACTGAGGGAGGCATGGCGCGGGATACTGATTAATTTCAGTTGACGATACAGTCTAAGAAGTTTGGATTTGGAGTTCATTTATGAACTAGGTCCCATCAGATATCCAGACATATTCTAAGACAGGTATTGCTCATTTCGGGAGATGGCTTTCTCCGCGAACTTGAGATAAAGAGAGACATAGAAAGAAACATCAGGGCGGATCCACTCACTGAGGCTGTTTCTCGAACGCAATAGTTTCGCAAACGTGCTTTGTGAGACTGATTAGTAGAGGAGTTGGGTGTTCGGTATCACACGGGCTCTGAGTATGCGACATCGCAATAATTAGCCTTGAGTGCAAGTGGGAAATTGTTGGATATAGTGCCCTCAGAGTCAATTATTAAGTCACAGGCACGTGATTGCAATGATTGAGGGAGGACCTATACCGGTAGGACTGTCTTACTCAAGATGATAGTATACTATCTGGTTTATCTTTATCATCGTGCACTCCTATAGGTGAACTTATAGGTCGCTATTACATATTGATAGAGCCCTTAGGATTCTTGCTTGACTACCAGCAGTATGATGGCGATCATATACGTGGGAGCTGGGGTCTATAAGCACAACCTTAAAAGGTCCCTAGTCGTTGGAGTTTCGAGACTGGGCATCGATACTCCATTAGTAGACTAGTGTATACAGTCGAGACCCCGACGAGGGACGGTGGCCGGTCTCACAAGCCATTGGTGTCGATTGGATCACCTAAGATGTATACAGGTGCTCATTGGGTTATGAGTACACCGGACAGGACTCGCCGGGAACATGCTAGTTGGTATTATACCTGATGTCAGATAGCAGTTCCCTGGTGACATGTGTACAGGTTAGTTCATCGACCTGAGATCGTCATTTGTCTCGTGTGAGTTCCCACTGTACTTTGATTACTACCTACCACGGCTCAAAGGAGTCGTGCAAACAGGTTTTAGTTGGGTACAGTCCCGAGCCACATGGAGGCAGTGAGCGGATTGGCAGGGGTTTCGTCTCTCCCGGTATTGGGGGTGAGATCACGCTGTGTCTAGGAAAGCCATTACACGAAGTCCTTGGCCAAGGCAGGAGATTTACTGGTAGGTATTCTAGTAGTATCTCAGGGTGTTCTGGGCTACACTCCGACACGACTTGTACCGCTTTTGGGGGTCTGACTTTTACCAACCCTCTAGGCCCGCCATGCGATGCTTATAGACGAACGGATCGGATTGTACGGATATTGTCACTGACAGGCTCAGTAGGGTGTCAGAATGAATTCGCTCATCGACCTCCTTTTTGGTCAATACCCGGTAGCCCATTACGTACGGCTAGTACCTCTGACGTGCTAGTGGTTAAAACCACAGTCGAAATATTGACGAGTCTTTAAAGTCCCCCACAGACAGTTTCTCAAGTTTCGGGCGAAAAGTTGTAGAGGCCGTATGATATATGGCAGGGTCCGATCATATACGTGCAGTAGTGCACGGATCATGATCGGGAGGATCATACTAGTGGGCTTTGGTTTAAGCCGGATCCTATTATTAGATTTGTTGGATTACTTTAGCCTCATCGCATTCGCATTCAGTCGGAATGCGGGTGCAGGTATGTATATACAGGTGAGGGGTATCCTTGTGATCCGTCACGAGTTTACTTTAGATGTTGTCATATCTTTTTATTGTTGCAAACATTTGGATTAATGTTTGTAAATGGTAATTATGAGCTAGATATCATGATTTGGAGCATTTATTGTGACACATGCACAGGTGGTGACTCATGGTCTCTTTTATTGTGCATGTGTCACATTATGAGCTTGATTTATGTTGATATGATAACAAGAGAGAGAGGGGCTGCCATAGGTGTTGTTTTGGTCTTGTATTATTTTTCATCTCATACTCTCTCTTATTATCATAGCAATATCACAAAAGGAAAAAAGAAAGCTTCTTCTTCCTCCTCCTCTAGCTCAAAATCTCCATTTAATGGCATCATCTCTAACCTCCATCCAACCCATGGATGCAAGAGACAAAGTGATCACAAACATTCTCTACAACACCTTGGACACGTCGGATAGCACACTTCGTACCCGAGTTGCTTTGGATGAAGCGAGAGCCCGTAAAAAGAATCGATGATGTGGTGCCCTTTCCGACGAGGAGATCGAGACCGGAGATGCCGTGAGGAGCTTAGGATGGTGGCCAAAGAGCGAAGGACACGGATCGATCGGTATAGCCTTTCTATCCCTTCTCTAGATAGCTAGTTGTAGGTTAATGGTTCGATCCAGGTTTTAAGCATACGATAGCGTCGGTTTCTAGTTTGAAAAAGTTTTCATTTCCACATTTTGGCCTCGTAAAGACGGCCGGGGAGCTACCGTAGACTTATATGAATAATTGCCACCTCACACTTAATCAATCAAGACCATGCCTCAACAATGGCCATGCCTAATTTGCCATGCCTCATAAATGGGCAGCCCCCTGTACAGTGCTCGGCCAGAAATCCATGGGAAGAAAAATGTCAAAGCCAAATAGTCAAATTGCTCACAATGATCAAGATGTTTTGAGACGGAAAAAGGAAAACTGGCAACTCCCAAAATAATCCCGTAACGAATTACGAGATTACACCTCAACTGTAAATACATACTCGCATTTGTATTCCGACCGAATACAAATGCAATGAGACAAAAATATTCCTACACTATAATACTAGCATCTGGCTTAAACCAAAGCCCGCTAGTATTATCCGTCCGATCATGATCGAACTCTGCCATATTACCATACGGCCTCTACAACGTTTCGCCTGAACTTGGGAAACTTTCTGTGGGGGACTCTAATGACATATCAATACACTGGCACTAGGTATAACCACTAGCACGTCAGAGGTACTAGCTGTACGTAACAGTTGCCCATGTATTGATCGGAAGGGAAGCTGACGAGTGAACCCATCCAGAAACCCTACTGAGCCTGACAGTGACAATATCCGTACAGTCCGATCTGTTCATCTATGAGTATCGCATATAGGGCCTAGGGGGCTGGTAAACGTCAGACCCCCAATAGCGGTATAAGTCATATCGCAGAGTAGCCCAGAACATCCTGAGAAACTACTGGAATACCTACCAGTAAATCTCGATTACCCTGGCCAGGGATTTCGTGTAATGGTTTTCCTAAACACGGCGCGATCTCACCCCCAATACCAAGAGAGACGAATCTCTGACGATCCGCTCACTGCCTCCATATGGCTCGGAACTGTACCCAACTAAAACCTGTTTGCACGACTCCTTTGAGCCGTGGTAGGGTAGTAATCAAAGCACAGTGGGAACTCACACGAGATAAATGACGACCTCAGGTCGACAGACTAATCTATACACATGTCACCTGGGAACTGCTATCTGACGATATGTATAATACCAACTAGCATGTTCCCGGCGAGTCCTGTCCGGTGTACTCATAACCCAATGAGCACCTGTATACATCTTAGGTAAACCAACTGACACTAATGGCTTGTGAGACCGGCCACCGCCCCTCGTCGGGGTCTCGACTGTATATACTAGTCTACTCTGGAGTTTCGATGCCCTGTCTCGAAACTCCCACGACTAGAGACACTTTAAGGATGTGCTTATAGACCCTAGCTCCCACGTATATGATCTCCATCATACTGCTGGCAGTCATGCAAGAATCCTATGGGCTCTATCAACATGCAATAGTGAACTAAAGCATGTACACGATGATAAAGACAAACCAGATAGCATACTATCATCTCGAGCAAGACTGTCCTATCGGTATAGGTCCTCCCTCAATCATTGCAATCACGTACCTGCGATTCAATAATTGACTTTGAGGGCACTATATCCAACACGAAATGTCTTCACTTTCTTGTCCAGGATCTCCACAGGTTGTTGCTCACAAGATAAGTCAGGCTGTATAGTGAGCTCGGAATGATCGAGGATATGGCTGGGGTTACTCACATACCTTCTGAGTTGGGATATGTGGAACACATTTTGCACTCCTTCCAATGAAGGTGGAGCGCTAAGCGGTATGCCACTTCATTGACTCGTTCGAGTATGTCGAACGGTCCAATGTATCTCGAACATAGCTTACCCCGTCTTCCAAATCGGATCACTCCGCGGTTCGGAGATATCTTCAAGAATACGTGATCTCCTGGATGGAACTCTAAGTGACGTCTCTTCGCATCAGCCCAGTACTGCTGTCGATCTTAGGCTATGCGCATCTTTTCCCTGATAGTACAAACCACATCAACAGTCGCTACTATCATCTCTGGTCCAAGAAGTTCCCTATCTCCGACACCGTCCCAACTTAATGCCGATCGAAACTTCCTTCCATAGAGTGCTGCAAAAGGTGTCAGTCCTATGCTTGCTTGGTAGCTGTTGTTGTATGAAAACTCCACAAGATGTAGGTGATCTTCCCACGATCCTTTGATGTCTAACATACATGCTTTGGGCATATCCTCCAAGATCTGAATAGTTCTCTCAGACTGACCATCTGTTTTTGGATGATAAGCCGTGCTGATCTAGGGTTACTAGGCACTCTCACAAGGGTCTACAAGGCATCAACCATGCTCGATTTAAAATTTATACGCGCCAAACAACCCTAACCAAGATCTTGGACTAGAGATTAGGCGAAACATATAGCAAGTAAACAACTTTACTTCCAAGAGTTTGGGATTACAACCTTTGTAGTCCGGTCCTTTGCTTCATAAGCTCCGTGTTGAGGTCCCTTCGCTGCGATCAGCATGTTCCCGGACTCTAGAGAGGCTCCATGAAGAGAAAGATGCATGCTTGCTTCCGATCTTCGATACCAAAGATGATATACCTTGAAGTTTCTTTAACACAAGCTCTCACTTACTAATGAAGTGAACACCCTAATCTAATTGGCAAGAATAGATTAGGATGATGAAGTAGGAATTTAGCTCTCATTTATTTTCTATTTCTCACTCATTTTCATCACTAATAGAAAAGCTAGAAAGCTTTTCATCAAGGAAGAAGAAGAAGAATATCCAAAACCTTTTCTGATGTATAATGAAAAGTCTAGTGAGGTTAGAAATGCAACCATGGGTTAATTAAGTAAACTTAACCCTTGTAGAGATTGAACCATGGTTAAAGGGTTGGGTTAAATAAATATCATCCAAAATATCATAACAAATATCTTTGCTTAAAACAAAAGCAAAGCTTCTAGAAGCAACTAGAAAGAATTAACCCAAATCAAATCTTAACCATGTTTAATCTCCACTAATCATGTTGCATTAGTAACCTTAACTTGTTACAATATTATATATCACATATACAATATTTATTGTAACAAAATAAAATAATACAATTAACATATATCGCATATATATCAATGTATTACCCGAGTGAGAAAAAGAATCTTTTAGTGAGCTTATATTAGTTAATGTAATTTAATATATCAAATATATAATTATACATTAAATTATCGAATCAACACTTGATCCGATAATCCGGCTATTTCATAAATAACCGACTAATATAATCTGTATCAGTTCATCGAATCAACACTTGATCCGATGACCCGGCTATATCACATATACCCGGCCGATATCTCATATCGCGAGAATCTAATACGGTATCACATACACGTATTGTTCTCGGTCTCGCACATATCATATATGTGCTCCTACTCCGTTTTGCCTGAGCCAAGAAACCTCTGTGTAGGACTCTAAAGAATCGTCAATACGCCGGCAGTAGGTGATGATCATATCAAACACCCACAAGCTGCAAGCGGTCAGCTAAACGTAACAGCCACCCAGGTATTGAGCGATCAGAAGATCAACAAGCAAGCCTGTACATTCTCCTGCGAATCCAATTAGTAACACTCCCGTACAGTCTGGTCTCTTCGTCTGATATGTCGCATATCTCGCCTAGGGGTGGTAAACGTCAGACCCCAGTAGCTTGATAAGTCGTGTCGATATGAGGTCTATAACAGTTTGAGAAACTACTGATAACACTTACCAGTAAATCTCAGCAACCCTGGCCAGGGATTTCCAGTTATAGCCAATCGAATACAGCGCAACATCAACTCCCTATACCGGGAGAGACGAAACCCCTCCAATCGCTCATTGCCTCCATGTGATTCGGGACTGTACCCAAAAGCCACCTTTTTGCACGCCCTCTTGGACGTGGTATGATGGAAATCAAAGCACAGTGGGAATCACACAAGACACTATGACGATCTCGGGTCTACAGACGAACCTGTACCAGTGTCACCAGAGAACTGCCATCTGACGTGAGGTATAATACCATCTTGGAGTTCTCGGCGAGTCCGTCCAGTGTACCCAGTCTCTACTGAGCACCCATACACCATCCTTGATGTCAAACACCGATGGATATGGGATCATCCATCGCCCATCATATGGGTCAAGATGCGTATACGCTAGTCTACTCTGGTGTATCGATGCCCTGTCTCGATAACACCCTCGACTAGGAACAGTTATAGGATGTACTTGTCGACTACCGTGGCCCCACTAATATGATCTCATCATAGTCCTAGTAGTCGAGTACATATCCTATGGGCTTTATCAACATGTAACATAGAGACAATCAGAGTACATGTTAAGATAAAGTACAACCAGATAGCATACTATCATGTCGAGCAAGAAAGTCCTCCCTATATATGTCCAAGCATCCATTACAATATACATCATATGTACAGTAATGGCCTCTACGGCATACATATAACTAACAATCTCCCACTTGCACTAGGGCCATCTGTTGTGGTATCACATACCCAACAATTAGCTGTGGTTGAAGTATCTCATACTCAACCATCCCATAAACGTCTCTACTGGGAAAAAGGCCTTTGTGAGTGGATCCGCGATGTTGTCCTCTGTGTCTACTCTCCTAATCTCGATCTCCCTGGAGATCAACCATCTCCATGATCAGGTGATACTGCCTAAGAATTATATCTGGATTTCTGATTGGACGGGCGTTCCTAGGCCAAAGCTATTACTCCATTGTCACACAATGGTTGGAACGAAGTTCATCGCATGAACTTATATATATCCAGACTGCCTTTTTGGTAGCATCCTTGGTAACGATGTATCTTGCCTTTAATCGTCTAGTATGTCACGGTATCTAGCTTGGAACTCTTCCAACATACCATCCCTCCACTGATGGTAAAGACAATGCCTGCGACTGACATTCAGCCGTCCTTATCACCCTGGAACCTTTTCCAGTGATTCTCCCCAGGATCGATTGATACCATCTCACTACAACTAATGAGAATCCTAACATCCAATTAGATCTATCTCATAGATCCAAAACCCAAGATTTAGGAGGTATCGCTTTGATTCTATATGGAGAATGCTTGTGATAAGCGGAGATTGACCGAGCGTAGCAAAGGAAACTCCTTCCCTATCAAGAGTATGTCATCCACGTACTCTATGAGGATCACCACCATACTCCCTACTACCTTTTTGTATATACAAGGTTCATCTACCATTTTGATGAAGTCAAACTCTTTGACTACCACATCAAAACAGATGTTCCAACTCCGCGATGCCTGATTTATCTCATAAAACATCTTGCACACGTTTCCGCTGCTCCCACTTTCTACAAAGCCCTCTGGCTGTGTACTTATAGATGGTCTCTTCCAAAACATCATTTAGAAAAGCAGTCATGACACCCAACCACCAGATATCGTAGTCATGGTATGTAGCAGTGGCAAGTAGGATCTGGATGGACTTAAGCATACCTTTGAAAGTCTCAACTTTTCCATGTACACCAAGTAATCTTCTCAAAATATACTTGCTCCTGATGGGGATTTAACCCTTCAGATAAAGCAACCAAAGTCCATACTTTATTGGTGTATAAGGATTCCATCTCAGATCGCTAAGCATCCAGCCATTCTAACAGAGTCCCACTCTTGATGGCCTGCTCGAAACTAGTTAGGTCATCATCTCATGATGCAATCCTCGCTCCCACTGTCATAGAGAAAACCGAAGTATCTCTCAGGTGGGTGAGGAACCCTACTAGATCGGCGAAGTGGCTGAGGTTCGTTAGAATCTATTGAATCCTTTAGTTCTACCAAATCATCTGCTGTAGTTTATATAGCTGGAACTCCTTCCAGTTCTACCTCATGACCACTAATTTTTCCACAAGAAATTCCCTTTCATAAAGGTGGCATGTTGAGAAACAAAACAACTTTTGTTCCTCGGTTTGGTAGAAGATATTCCCTTGCGAATGCTTGGGATATCCAACAAACTTCTACAGAACTGACTTTGCCTCAAGCTTGTCCGGATTTTGTTTTCAGACATAGGCCGGACAACCCCAAATCTTAACTTACTTAAGATATGGGCTCTTCCCATTCCATATCACATATGAAGTGGTAGGCAACTAATTTGATTGGAACCCTATTCAATAGGTATGCAACTTCTCAAGTGCATAACTCCCAAAAGGAAATAGGAAACTCAGTAGTACTCATCATAGAGTGCACCATATCTAATAGGGTGTGATTGCTCCGCCCTGATACACCGACGTGCTGTGGTGTATACGAAGGAGTAATGCTGAGAGAGAATCTCATTCTCCTTTAGAATAGTCCAGGATCTCCGTGCTCAAGTATTCTCCTTCCTGATCTCATCAAAGGACATAATACTTATACCCGTTTTTAGTTCTCTACTTTTGACTTATATTCATTGAATTTCTCAAAAGGTTCAGACTTGTGTTTCAACAGGAACACATGTGCGAATCTTGAAAGACTATCAGTGAATATAATAAAGTACAAAGAACCGGTCTTGGCATGTGTAGACAGGGGACCTTACATACATCATCATGTATCAATCCCAAGAGCTCACTAACTCTTTCTCTGTTTCCAATAAACAGAGTTGTGGTCATTTTATCTTTGTGACATGACCGGCAAGTTTCACAAGATGTAAATTCAAACTAATTTAAATATGTATCTAAATGTAACTTCAGCTAGTCGGGTCACATTGACATAACCTAGTCTATAATGCCTCAAGAAGGATTTGTTCATTTCTGAACTCTTCCTCTTGTGTGTGTTCTGTATACTAGGAACTATGGTTTGATTTAGAACGTCAATGCTTTTAGATAACGTGCATGAACCGATCAACTCTTGATACAGTAAATGTTCAAAACATTATCCAACAATACAAAATTATATCCTTCTTTACTAATAAAGAGACTGATATGATGTTGTATATCAGGTTCGGTATCTAATAACATTCGTTCATAATCAATGTATTTGCTAATACAGGGTGATAACTACCAACAGACTTGGCTGCAACAGTTGCACCGTTTCTATCTCATGAAACTTATCACCCGTTCTCAATCCTCTACCTTCTGTAGCCCATGTAATAGATTACATTTGCGTGATCCTGATCTGGTATCACTTACCCAGGACGTAAAGGATATTGAGAAACAGTTCTCTGTAATGAACACACCCGAAGAAGATGCATCAGCATGCACTTTCTTCGTTTGGGCGGTACGGGAATTCTGGTAATCCCCTATTTCCTGCTCTGTCTTATAACAATTATAAGTTGGAGCGGGACCAACGTTCCCCGGCTCAGTATAACAAGCGGGTTCGGTCAATACATCCGTATTATTATCTTGATTAAGGCGTGATATGATTGCTACCAGGAGAGAGAGAGAGAGAAGAAAACACTCAGCGTATGCTCTTGCAAGATTAAATTGGTTATTAATATACCTAATCAGGATGTCTCCCACTATTTTTGTCAAATCTTCCTTCAAACCCTAAAAGGAAAGACTAGCCGGGATTAATTACACCCTACAAGTTCGCCAATCTTTCATCCAGGCCAGTGCCGGTACTTTGAGGGAGGTTCCCCGCGCTTTCGCACGGGCCTAATTAAAGTAAACCTCGTTTTCCCAGGGGCGTAACCTCATTGACACCTTTCTAGACACCTACTTGATCGGCTAATTGTAATGGGTAAAACTCTCCCAGGAGTAACTCTTACTCACAGCGGGTATCAGGATCCAACTATCTCATAGAAGGTATGCAATCTCATTGCAAATTTCAACACTTGAAATTCCCAATAATATTTTGCCCCTAGCAACTTATGACCTTGGCTAAGGTCAACAAATCATAAGTGCTAGCCAAGTTCAACCTGTCATTTCCCGATTGAATTAAACCCACCCGCACGACCCTTGGCTAAGGTCAATAAAGTCGCACGACTACCCTAACTCAATCGCATCATATGCTTATACAGATAAGCATAAATAGCTACCGCACACTACGTCTTGACAAGGTCAACAAACGCAGCACGAATACTATGAAGTACTTATCTGAAATGATGGAGGGCTACGACAGATTTTTAAGAAAACCCTTTGCGTAATGAACTTGATATCGTCGTAGAATCGAGTGATTTTAAATGGAGTGTTTTTTAGGCTTTTCTAGTTTTGCTAAAGAGGTCACTCCCGGTGAAGGGATCGTCGGCTCTTTCCTCATCGAATAAGGTGCAGGATATTTCACAAAAACCACTATGCAAAGCAAAAACTATAGAAGCAATTAAAAGACAAACCGAGTATGCAGCATCTGCCAGTTATTGCTGAAGAGGTCACTCCCGGTGAAGGGATCTCGGCTCTTTCCTTATCGAATAAGGTGCTGGATGTTCTACAAGGAACACCGCTATGCAAAGCTACCAGTTTTTAAACAAGTTTTTACAACATCTTTAGGTTTCTTTTATTTCATTAATCTCATTAATGAAGTCCCATTTTAATTATGCTTCACAAGCATCAGATATGAAACGAAATCAACAAGATATAATATATATATCATATATATAATATAAACATTCATCTCAGGCAGTAATATGATCTCATCACAGAACATTGCAGCAGAAGAACACATATGAAATATTAGATATACTAGGAGGTCCGTGCTTTTAATACGAGCCTGTATAAAACACGGATTCTACGGTCGCGATGAATAGCCAAACCCACATCCCTAGACCCCTATAAGAGCGGCAAGTAACCCTGCCAGTTCTAGAGTTAGGAGACCCGGTCTCGACTCCTCGAGATGGTCTCCCACTGGACCCTAGAACCCGGTTACTTGTGCTCCCCGCCTTGGGTCTATCCTAATGCGGAAAAGTAAATAATATACAATGGTGAGATCATCCTCAGCCCGGAAGTGCCCCAATAAAAGAATATTACATACAATTGAAATTTACATGAATGAAAAAGAAAAACTCTCATCTCACATAAAACCCCGGCTATTCAAACATGACGATCCAATATAACATATCACAGCAACATATAATATCACATATCATCAACGTAAGTAAGTATGCATACACCAATTGTTGTTGATGTATAGCAACGAAAACCGGTGATACAACTACATACTACACTTACGGTCATAGAAAAGAAAGTGTAAAACTACAACAGTTGGAATCCGCAACCACCTTAGACATCTCATGCCTAACCAAATGAATTCCTTAGACATCGCATGCCTAACAATTATAAACCCCGCATTTTAGTCTCAATCTCAAAAACACTTTTCAATATCAAGTCGGGCAATTCAACAAGATTCTTGACATTCTGATCGAATGCTCGTCGCAAACTTTAGTAGACGGCCACACCCCCGGATACCGTCGACGAAGTTCACTAAGGCGGAACACTACTGCCGCAAGCACCCGAATGGATGCTTTTGGTGATGGGGTTCTCCTACAGTCACTTGGTCGGGGCTATGGGGCGTGGATATCTATTAAGTTTACCCGGCGAGTATTCACGTACGCTACGTGATTGCGACGGACTTTTGATCACATCAAAATCCTGTGGCAACCGATCATCTGAGACTAAACTGCTAGATTTATAACATTCAAATTAGTTATCTCATAACTATTGTGGATTCCAAATATTGTATCACAATCCAAATAAATAGACAATATTAAACTTTCCGATCGAATAATCAAACACCCAAGTTTTCCCAAATAGTTTTCAACACTTGAAATTAGTTTTAAAACATCCATCACATGCCACAGTACCAATGGTCCAGCCGTAGAAGGGTCAAACCAACGCCTCACATGTGGCAACGCCGTACTGCCCCAAATCCTAAGGTTTAGAGGCAGTTCAGACGGTCACATAATCAAGTTAAGGTTTGTGTTCTTTTAGAGCGTCCATCGCGTTACTTGCACGACTTATAATGTTCTTAAACTATGGAAAAATCCAACACTTTGAAATTTTCCGGCAGGAGAAAAAGTGAGTTATTGATATCCGTTCGAACTTTTTAACACGTTCTAAAATTACCCGGAAAAACATAAATGAAGTTAAACTTTCCGATCGAATCAACGAGTTCCCAATACAACCCAGAAAACTCAACACTTGAGTAGAATTAAAAATTCCCAGAAGCAACAGGAAATACGTACGGATGTTACTGTATGAAAACCAAACCCTAATTCTACTATTTGGCCGCGGAACCGCCGCTCAAGCAAGGGTATTGCCGCGGTTCCGCGGCACAATAAAGGTATTTTGGGCTCGTTTTTCACAGTAATTCACAAAATCACCTGCTGAATTTTCTGAGTATTTTTAATACGAAAAAATCAACATTTTTAAAAAGAAATTCAGAAACTAGGTTTTATCGGGTATTCGGAGTTCGATCGGACTTCTAATTTCGTCTACACTTCGCCGAAAGCTCTAGCTTGGCTCTGATACCACTATAGGGTTACTAGGCACTCTCACAAGGGTCTACAAGGCGTCAACCATGCCCGATTTAAAATTTAGACGTGCCGAACAACCCTAACCAAGATCTTGGACTAGAGATTAGGCGAAACATATAGCAAGTAAACAACTTTACTTCTAAGAGTTTGGGATTACAACCTTTGTAGTCCAGTCCTTCGCTTCATAAGCTCCGTGTTGAGGTCCCTTCGCTGCGATCATCATGTTCCTGGACTCTAGAGAAGCTCCACGAAGAGAAAAATGCATGCTTGCTTCCGATCTTCGATAACAAAGATGATCTACCTTGAAGTTTCTTTAACACAAGCTCTCACTTACTGATGAAGTGAACACCCTAATCTAATTGGAAAGAATAGATTAGGATGATGAAGAAGGAATTCAGCTCTCATTTATTTTCTATTTCTCACTCATTTTCATCACTAATGGAAAAGCTAGAAAGCTTTTCATCAAAGAAGAAGAAGAAGAATATTCAAAACCTTTTGTGATGTATAATGAAAAGTCTAGTGAGGTTAGAAATACAACCATGGGTTAAGTAAGTAAACTTAACCCTTATAGAGATTGAACCATGGTTAAAGGGTTGGGTTGGGTTAAATAAATATCATCCAAAATATCATAACAAATATCTTTGCTTAAAACAAAAGCAAAGCTTCTAGAAGCAACTAGAAAGAATTAACCCAAATCAAATCTTAACCATATTTAATCTCCACTAATCATGTTGCATTAGTAACCTTAACTTGTTACAATATTATATATCACATATACAATATTTATTGTAACAAAATAAAATAATACAATTAACATATATCGCATATATATCAATGTATTACCCGAGTGAGAAAACGAATCTTTTAGTGAGCTTATATTAGTTAATCTAATTTAATATATCAAATATATAATTATACATTAAATTATCGAATCAACACTTGATCCGATAATCCGGCTATTTCATAAATAACCGACTAATATAATCTGTATCAGTTCATCGAACCAACACTTGATCCGATGACCCGGCTATATCACATATACCCGGCCGATATCTTATATCACGAGAATCTAATACGGTATCACATACAAGTATTGTTCTCGGTTCCGCACATATCATATATGTGCTCCTACTCCGTTTTGCCTGAGCCAAGAAACCTCTGTGTAGGACTCTAAAGAATCGTCAATACGCCGGCAGTAAGTGATGATCATATCAAACACCCACAAGCTCCAAGCGGTCAGCTAAACGTAACAGCCACCCAGGTATTGAGCGATCAGAAGATCAAAAAGCAAGCCTGTACATTCTCCTGCGAATCTGTAGCGTTTTGAAAATCGTTTCGGTGAAATTTCGGAAAATCGGTAAAATAAGGGGGTTTTTTGTAAAAAGTCAAAATACAAATATCTTATTAGAAAAATTAAATATACATATTCTAGCTATGTAATTTCTAGTATTTGGTGTTTTTTGAGCCACTGGTGAAATTTCAAATTTTCTGGAAAAAAAATTATTTTATTATTATTTTAAGCCGTCACTAATACATTTAATTAGGGAAAATTACAAATTGGAATGAGTTGAAACAAATTTTGTGCATCATAAAACATTAAATAAAATTTTATCTTGTTATTTTTGAAACGAAATCGTTTGCCAAAACGGTTTAGAAAATATTGAAGAAAAAGGCTTATTTTGTGAAAATAAAAGGGATTTGGTGCATATTGAATTGGTGTTTGGTGTTCATTGCTTCACACACAGACACACCACCTCCACCTCCCCCTTTTTCTGGCCGAAAATGGGCCTCCCCAATCCCCAAAGTTGTCCCCACTTAAAGAAAAAGTCAAAGAAAAGAAAATGGAATTAATAAAATGGGGCATGACTTTGTTGACTTGGAAATTGTATCCTTCTTTCAACCCACACTCTCTCTCCCCTCTCCTCATCCCCTAGCCGAGCCCCCCCTCTCCCCAAATCAGCAGCAGCCCTCCCCTTGTTCTCCCCTCTTTCACCACAAAAAAATTCCACAAAATGCCCAAAAATCAACACAAAAATCCCACAAAATCAAAATCCAATCTCTACCCATTTCTTCTTGACCTATTCTAGTGTGGATCATGGATCAAGAGAGCAATTTGGAGGCCAAGATTTTGGTGCTAGGTCTCTAATTTTGTGAGGTATAATCTTAGCATTTTGCATAAGTTATTGTTTGATTACTTCAATCTAGCTATTATGTGTTTAATTAGGAGTTAATTGTGGTTTTGATATTAAAGATTTAACTTTCAAGAAAGGATTTTGAATGCAACTTAGGGTTTTATGATGTGAGATTATGGTTGTGTGATATTTTTGACATATTAATGTTATGCTAAAACTAACCTAGTTGCTAGTTTACTAATTGATGCTTGAAATTGTTAAAATTGGAATTTTATGCAAACTAGGTTTTGGAAATTTATTGCAAATGTTAAACTAAAAATCTAATTAGGTTTTTCATGACTTCATTAACATTATTAAGTGTAGTTTAATACTTTAGATCATGCAAATCTAAGCTAGATTGTAGTTTGTGCATTTTTGCTATGAAATTGTTAAAATTTAGGTATTTTGTAAACTAGAATTTTAGGGTTTTTGGAATTTAATGAGATTAAATTATGGGAATTGTTTTTATGACTTATTTAAGATATTTAGTGAATATTGTGGCCGCTAGATTCGTTTGTACATCGAGTTTTGTACTAAAACGGTGATTTGTGCTTGCTAGATTTTCGGGAAAATGACTTTTTAAGTGAAATTGGGGTTTTTGTGAATTTTAAGCTATTTTATATTATAATTAGTGCTTGTAATTGTACAAATGAGTGTGTTGGGAGCTTTCTCGATGGTTTGGCGTTTGTACGCCGACGTCGAGGGTTTTTGGGTCGATTTGTGAAGACAACCATAGGTTTTGACCTATGTGGGATTCGTGTGTCATTTTGGTCATCAGTCGGATTTTAATACGATACGATGCGTTGTGATATGTAGGTACCCCCATGTGGACTTCGAGACGACAAGCAAGCGCGTGGCGACGTCGACACCGGCTAGCGAGGACCAGGTGAGTAGATTTATATCTACGGGGAGAAGTCGGGTGGATGGCGTATAGCACCCCCGCAGTCCGTAGTGTAGCTCATATATATATGTTTATATAGGTGTCTTATGATACGAGAATGTTCATTCATATTATGTTTATGTGTTCATGGAGTACCTTTGGGTTAGTTGCGAAACCCTAGAGTAGTTGTTATACCCACATACGCACACACAGACTTGCATACTTTACTTTCTTGTGCGTAGATTGAGATGTGTATATATGTATATATGCGTGGGTATGGGACTATGCATATGTACATTCATATACACATGCATGGATAATGAGGATGTACTTGGGATTTAAGATGAGTCGATGAGATTTGATTTGAGGCCGTGAGATCGGTGAGATAGCAGGGTTCGTATTTGAGATACGACATGACGTTGTAACGGGTCTTGACGTAGTGTTTCACACACGTGCATGCATACTTAGGCGGTATCAGTATTGTACTAGACGTAGATCAGTACCCCGATCATGATATTTGATAAAGAGGATACCAGGTGAATAGTATGATGAATGTGATATTGACCCGTACCCAGATTTGGGATGCCGTACGCCGGATTTACGTACGAGCTATATTGATGATTGATCCGCACTCTTGACTTGGGATGTCTGATTGTAGATATGGTATCGGATATGATATTATTGAGGCGGGATCACCGACTAATATATATATACAGGTATGTATATGGATCGACTCAGATGTTAGGCGGTTTCCTTACCTGTAGTCCAGCTTGTTAGCTTAGCCCTTTAGTTTAGTTTAGTTGTTAGATTAGATTCGATTCTTACCTATTTCAAAAACTAACGAATCGTGGGTATTTTAAAAGACAGCCCAAGGGATCCTACGGATATTTCAAAAGACGTATCTTTTCATAAAAAAACACCATAGCCCCTATTTTCAAAACCCCATGATTCGTGTTATTTCAAAAGGCACCATTTGTAGGACTTATATTAGATTAATGCAGGTTAGTTACAGTTGCGTCTTGTATTCAGCTCCCGCTTATTATTGTGGTTCGCTTCGCATCGCATACTTATGTTATAATTTCTTATTGCAATGTTGATATCATATTTTTAGGACACCAGCACCATTACCGATGATGCGTATGTACCACGTACACTTACTTGCCGGCTCACACACATCTTCATTGGTAATTGTCATGCCACGTACACCTTAGAAAAGATTATTGCTTGACTTAGCTTGTTAGTTAGTACTTTGACATGATATTAGTGTACCTGCCTTATATGCCAGCTTAACATTGTAGTTATTACTTGCCACTTCATGCATACTGTTATTCATTGTTATGCCTATATTCATGGTTTTACATGCTATTGATGATTTGGATTCGGATTTCCATGAGATTTTCTGGATTTGGGGGGAAAACCGCAAAACTTATATAAACTGATTTCTCTCTTTTTAAATAAAAAGTGCGGTTTTTCCCATGATGTATGAGTCGTCCACCATGAGTTTGCTGATGGATTTCGAGACCCGATTCGAGGAGACGGATGAACCGTTTCGGGTACATGGTGGACCCGGTAAGGTACCCCGGGGCAAGAAGCGTGTGATGATGACGATGTGAGCCTGGCAGGGGAGCACTACCTACCCGTGATTTTACCCGACGCGTCGGATATCCGGAGGATACCGTCGTGGTCTTGAGATGGATGGTAGGGGCCGGTCTGGACTGACGGCGCCCTAGATATTGTGATTGAGACATTGAGATTTCGAGATATTGAGGTACAGAGACTGTGATACAGAGATATCGAGATATTGGGGTTACGTTTTGTGCCGATGCTAGGCACTGGTTTATGCTGATTTCATTTATGATATCTCATTTTAAAAATACAAAGGAAATCTCACTAGATTATGAAAACAGTTTCTTCATTTACATGTATTCTGTTTTCATGCATTCATACCTCATTCATATGATATATTGCTACCTGAGGCACTGACACGGGCACATGAGATTACACTCGGGTTAGATATTTACCCTAGCCTTGTTATAGGTTGCATGTTATTTATATATTGAGGATTTATTATGATCATTGACCTAGGTTGCGTTATTTATGCGATTTCTTTCTGTAGATGTTTTTCTATTCACAAGTTGGCAACTCACCCCCGTGGTGCCCCAGTTTCTTGCAGGTTTGCCGTACAGGTTTCTTTACGGCTTGCGGGCATAGTTTCCTTAAGGTGATTTGCTAGTAGGTGGGTTTACTTATATCGTACCCCCCCATTATATAACTTGTATATTATTACTCTGTTGTATCTAGAAGTTCCATCAACCAAACATGTATTTACTTTGAGATAGAGACCAGTGATGTTATTCCTTCGACCTTAGAGTCGCGCGTTATTTTTCTGTGGTTTTCTTGTGGTTTTGAGTTTCCTTTGAATTTTAATCCTCGCCATTGGCGTTGTATATTATATTGCTTCTGTGGTTGTGACCGTCGATTGACGAAGAGCTAGCTCCCGCTTGGGGATGCCTTTTTATTGATTTCGTATACTATTCATGTTGTATCCCGTTTGGGAGCCAGTATTTACAAAGGAGACTCTGCCGAAATTTTCAGGAAATACTTGATGTTTTTAAAACCGCATAATTCGGCTTATGCTATTAAAACTACTTAATTTTAAATTGGTTTTCCTTCACTCTACTACTTTTCTTGGTTTGGATTTCTGGGTTTTCGGTTTACTTAGATTACGTACGCCTCGAGACGTTCGTAGTTTAAGTGCCGGTCATGTTCCGTAATTTCGGGTCGTGACAAAGTTGGTATCAGAGCGTTAGGTTTTACCTTCGGAGCGTAGGATGATCCTTGGTTGATGGAATAGGTGACTAAAGTAGAGTGACGTACCGTGGGTATGTTCCGCGGCATACTTACAATACGCTACTCTACTTAAGAAGCCTTAGGATGTACATTTCTTTGTTCAGTATTATATTCATTCCTGATCTAGCCTCATCAGTACCAGTTTTGGTTTTGCTTCCATGATTACGGGTAGGGAGAGCTACAGCTAGAGTTGTGGTCAGCACGAGCTCGTCACGAACGAGGACTGACCAGGGCGAATTCCGGCGACACACGATTGCGGAGATGTGTCTTTTTACTGTGTTTCCGCGCCACGAGCGTTTGGCAGATCGCCTTTTTGAGGTTACTCGGATGTGCTGATCGACACTAGAGGATTGAGCCAATGATAGAGACCAGCCAGATTTTGATGACCGTTGGTGTATTGCTTATTCATGATGGTCGAGACACTGTTCAGCGTGCAGACGAGCGAGCCAGCTATTGCTGCGAACAACGAGATATCGCCCCAGATGTTGGAGCTATTGCGGTACGAGTTGTACTAAGAGATGATAGAAGGTCGCTAGTCACCCGAGGATGAATGACTTGGACATGTGGTTCTTTCGCCTACCCCGATACGAGGTCATCAGATAGATTGATTCCAGCTAGAGACGACTTCACACGGAGACGTTGAGAGTCGACAGAGACGATCGAATGTCAGAAACCTATTATTCCAAGTTTAAAGTAGTCGGAAATACATGCAGGCAATTCTATGGTCCCTCTAGAAGAATGAAACCCTAACTCGACTTAATGACCGTGTGAAAGCCTTTGAACCTTAGGGTTTGCGGCAGTTCCACGGCGCCATTAGTGAGGCTTGGGTTTGCCCTTCTACGGCTGGACCACCGATGCTGTGGTATGTACTCGATACTATTAAACTGTGCCCAAGATGTTGAGCCCTTGGGGGATTATGAGGTTTTGACAATCGATTGGATGGTTCGACTTAATTCGGATGCTAGGTGGTGAGATGCATTTCTTGGGAGACTCCCGATACGAGAATAGCCGTTGGAGCTCAGTCCATGCAGCCGCGACGAGACAAGTCCAAAGCAGACGACAATAGAGAAAAGTGAAGTAAGATGTTCGTACCAGATCTAGATGAGATGACGTTCCACTCCGCCGACATCAGAGATGCGGCATGGTACTTGGATTTACCTTCCAGAAGGAGTCGCGATGAGTATGCAGTCGTTCCAGAGCAAGATGCAGATATAGGAAAGGACGATGACTTCCGGACAGTTGGCAGAGACGAGACATGGAAGAGACCGTGAGCAGGATTCCTTCCAGGACACTGCTGCAATGATACTTGCACCTAGGATCAGAGGTGTCACGTACATTCAGAGAGCCAGAGGCCGACGCCAGTGATATGCTGTCTTACGAGTGGTCGCGATGATTGACCGAGAGATGACCAGAGAAGTACCAGAACGGAATCATCCCCGTTAGCACACCTGACAAGGTCGATGAGCCGATGGACCGAGAGATTGGTAATTCACAGTGAAGACCTTGACCCAGGAGTGGTCATTGTTACGCACACCAGCAGGCCAGAGTTCATGATCATCGACGAGACGTCCCACTAGTGACCGCGACAGTTGACCCGAGATTCTTAGAGGATGCGCTTGAGCGGTACTATTCCGCCATTATTGATTTCGATGTTTTGGGTGATTTATTCGCATGATTTGATTTTGATGATTGAGGATTTACGATCTTTGCACAGTGTTGCACTTGATATCATTTTCGTGCTTTGGTTTCACATGTTTGTGATTTTACGGTTTTAGACATTTGAGTTGATTTTGTGCGTATATACGCACACGATTTGGTTCCTGCACTCTGTATAGTTTATATATGCTTGCAGTGCAGTGATACGCCTTTTGTGCACTTAGATGCACTGGACTTCGATTTCGATTGTGATACTCGATATTTGTTTTGTGCACCTTGTGCACCTGATTTGATTTTGCGCATGTTCGGCGCTTGATATTAGATTTCATGATTTCGTGCATGATGGATGCTCCTGGTTTTGGGTTTTCGCGCATGTTGAGCGCATGTCTTGAGATGCGATTTTGGTGCACACCAGATGCACTAAATCGAGATTTTTTTTTTCGTGCATGTCAGATGCACCTGATTTGGCTGTCAGGCACACACGTTGCCTACGACAGATGCTTTGTACACACCCGATGCACTTAGATTTTATTTATGTGCACTTGTATGGCACGTATATGGATTTTGATTGTCGTGCGCACCAGACGCACGTAGTATTCATACGCGTATTTTGGGATTGATTTCTTATAGAGCAGTACGTTTTTTTTATGATAATTGCGATGTGTTTTCGTACTAAGCAGGACTAGTCAGAGGACAGTACCTGAATGTATTTTGCATGCATTGATAGCTATTGAAGGGAATTCCAAAAAGCGAGCTATAGTCTAAGTATTTACCTACGTGTCTGATACGACACGAAACGTTTAAAATAAGGAAACCCTTCTAAATTGTTTCCCAAAACGGCGGAACGTACATTTCAAACAAAAGGTATATATGTATACAATTATTTCCTTATGATAGACGTCCGCCACTGTGCAGTGTTATGCGCATTGCACAGCGACTTTAAGAGATTTGGCATGCATTTCCTTCAGATATTTACATACATAGATTTGATATTTACGTGTATAGTTTCGAGTTAGATCATATTGGTTTTGTATTGGATTTGACATTTGTGTCTTTACCATGACTCCGATGATTGCGGGATGCTTGACGGAGTTTTGATTTTGAGTTATATGCTCATTTTTCAAGCGCATGCGCTGCGCTACGATTTGTTTGATGTATTTATGATTTCGGAGCCCCGACGACTTGATGGTTTTGGTTAGATGTTTTCGTATTTGGGAGAAGTTTGAATTTAAATTCGGGGACCGAATTTCTTTAAGGGGGGAAGATTGTAGCGTTTTGAAAATCGTTTCGGTGAAATTTCGGAAAATCGGTAAAATAAGGGGGGTTTTTGTAAAAAGTCAAAATACAAATATCTTATTATAAAAATTAAATATACATATTCTAGCTATGTAATTTCTAGTATTTGGTGTTTATTGAGCCACTGGTGAAATTTCAAATTTTCTGAAAAAAAAATTATTTTATTATTATTTTAAGCCGTCACTAATACATTTAATTAGGGAAAATTACAAATTGGAATGAGTTGAAACAAATTTTGTGCATCATAAAACATTAAATAAAATTTTATCATGTGGTTTTTGAAACGAAATCGTTTGCCAAAACGGTTTAGAAAATATTGAAGAAAAAGGCTTATTTTGGGAAAATAAAAGGGATTTGGTGCATATTGAATTGGTGTTTGGTGTTCATTACTTCACACACACACACACCACCTCCACCTCCCCCTTTTTCTGGCCGAAAATGGGCTTCCCCAATCCCCAAAGTTGTCCCCACTTAAAGAAAAAGTCAAAGAAAAGAAAATGGAATTAATAAAATGGGGCATGACTTTGTTGACTTGGAAATTGTATCCTTCTTTCAACCCACACTCTCTCTCCCCTCTCCCCATCCCCTAGCCGAGCCCCCCCTCTCCCCAAATCAGCAGCAGCCCTCCCCTTGTTCTCCCCTCTTTCACCACAAAAAAATTCCACAAAATGCCCAAAAATCAATACAAAAATCCCACAAAATCAAAATCCAATCTCTACCCATTTCTTCTTGACCTATTCTAGTGTGGATCATGGATCAAGAGAGCAATTTGGAGGCCAAGATTTTGGTGCTAGGTCTCTAATTTTGTGAGGTATAATCTTAGCATTTTGCATAAGTTATTGTTTGATTACTTCAATCTAGCTATTATGTGTCTAATTAGGAGTTAATTGTGGTTTTGATATTAAAGATTTAACTTTCAAGAAAGCATTTTGAATGCAACTTAGGGTTTTATGATGTGAGATTATGGTTGTGTGATATTTTTGACATATTAATGTTATGCTAAAACTAACCTAGTTGCTAGTTTACTAATTGATGCTTGAAATTGTTAAAATTGGAATTTTATGCAAACTAGGTTTTGGAAATTTATTGCAAATGTTAAACTAAAAATCTAATTAGGTTTTTCATGACTTCATTAACATTATTAAGTGTAGTTTAATGCTTTAGATCATGCAAATCTAAGCTAGATTGTAGTTTGTGCATTTTTGCTATGAAATTGTTAAAATTTAGGTATTTTGTAAACTAGAATTTTAGGGTTTTTGGAATTTAATGAGATTAAATTATGGGAATTGTTTTTATGACTTATTTAAGATATTTAGTGAATATTGTGGCCGCTAGATTCGCTTGTACATCGAGTTTTGTACTAAAACGGTGATTTGTGCTTGCTAGATTTTCGGGAAAATGACTTTTTAAGTGAAATTAGGGTTTTTGTGAATTTTAAGCTATTTTATATTATAATTAGTGCTTGTAATTGTACAAATGAGTGTGTTGGGAGCTTTCTCGATGGTTTGGCGTTTGTACGCCGACGTCGAGGGTTTTTGGGTCGATTTGTGAAGGCAACCATAGGTTTTGACCTATGTGGGATTCGTGTGTCATTTTGGTCATCAGTCGGATTTTAATACGATACGATGCGTTGTGATATGTAGGTACCCCCATGTGGACTTCGAGACGACAAGCAAGCGCGTGGCGACGTCGACACCGGCTAGCGAGGACCAGGTGAGTAGATTTATATCTACGGGGAGAAGTCGGGTGGATGGCGTATAGCACCCCCGCAGTCCGTAGTGTAGCTCATATATATATGTTTATATAGGTGTCTTATGATACGAGAATGTTCATTCATATTATGTTTATGTGTTCATGGAGTACCTTTGGATTAGTTGCGAAACCCTAGAGTAGTTGTTATACCCACATACGCACACACAGACTTGCATACTTTACTTTCTTGTGCGTAGATTGGGATGTGTATATATGTATATATGCGTGGGTATGGGACTATGCATATGTACATTCATATACACATGCATGGATAATGAGGATGTACTTGGGATTTAAGATGAGTCGATGAGATTTGATTTGAGGCCGTGAGATCGGTGAGATAGCAGGGTTCGTATTTGAGATACGACATGACGTTGTAACGGGTCTTGACGTAGTGTTTCACACGCGTGCATGCATACTTAGGCGGTATCAGTATTGTACTAGACGTAGATCAGTACCCCGATCATGATATTTGATAAAGAGGATACCAGGTGAATAGTATGATGAATGTGATATTGACCCGTACCCAGATTTGGGATGCCGTACGCCGGATTTACGTACGAGCTATATTGATGATTGATCCGCACTCTTGACTTGGGATGTCTGATTGTAGATATGGTATCGGATATGATATTATTGAGGCGGGATCACCGACTAATATATATATACAGGTATGTATATGGATCGACTCAGATGTTAGGCGGTTTCCTTACCTGTAGTCCAGCTTGTTAGCTTAGCCCTTTAGTTTAGTTTAGTTGTTAGATTAGATTCGATTCTTACCTATTTCAAAAACTAACGAATCGTGGGTATTTTAAAAGACAGCCCAAGGGATCCTACGGATATTTCAAAAGACGTATCTTTTCATAAAAAAACACCATAGCCCCTATTTTCAAAACCCCATGATTCGTGTTATTTCAAAAGGCACCATTTGTAGGACTTATATTAGATTAATGCAGGTTAGTTACAGTTGCGTCTTGTATTCAGCTCCCGCTTATTATTGTGGTTCGCTTCGCATCGCATACTTATGTTATAATTTCTTATTGCAATGTTGATATCATATTGTTAGGACACCAGCACCATTACCGATGATGCGTATGTACCACATACACTTACTTGCCGGCTCACACACATCTTCATCGGTAATTGCCATGTCACGTACACCTTAGAAAAGATTATTGCTTGACTTAGCTTGTTAGTTAGTACTTTGACATGATATTAGTGTACCTGCCTTATATGCCAGCTTAACATTGTAGTTATTACTTGCCACTTCATGCATACTGTTATTCATTGTTATGCCTATATTCATGGTTTTACATGCTATTGATGATTTGGATTCGGATTTCCATGAGATTTTCTGGATTTGGGGGAAAAACCGCAAAACTTATATAAACTGATTTCTCTCTTTTTAAATAAAAAGTGCGGTTTTTCCCATGATGTATGAGTCGTCCACCATGAGTTTGCTGATGGATTTCGAGACCCGATTCGAGGAGACGGATGAACCGTTTCGGGTACATGGTGGACCCGGTAAGGTACCCCGGGGCAAGAAGCGCGTGATGATGACGATGTGAGCCTGGCAGGGGAGCACTACCTACCGGTGATTTTACCCGACGCGTCGGATATCCGGAGGATACCGTCATGGTCTTGAGATGGATGGTAGGGGCCGGTCTGGACTGACGGCGCCCTAGATATTGTGATTGAGACATTGAGATTTCGAGATATTGAGGTATAGAGACTGTGATACAGAGATATCGAGATATTGGGGTTACGTTTTGTGCCGATGCTAGGCACTGGTTTATGCTGATTTCATTTATGATATCTCATTTTAAAAATACAAAGGAAATCTCACTAGATTATGAAAACAGTTTCTTCATTTACATGTATTCTGTTTTCATGCATTCATACCTCATTCATATGATATATTGCTACCTGAGGCACTGACACGGGCACATGAGATTACACTCGTGTTAGATATTTACCCTAGTCTTGTTATAGGTTGCATGTTATTTATATAATTGAGGATTTATTATGATCATTGACCTAGGTTGCGTTATTTATGCGATTTCTTTCTGTAGATGTTTTTCTATTCACGAGTTGGCAACTCACCCCCGTGGTGCCCCAGTTTCTTGCAGGTTTGCCGTACAGGTTTCTTTACGGCTTGCAGGCATAGTTTCCTTCGGGTGATTTGCTAGTAGGTGGGTTTACTTATATCGTACCCCCCCCATTATATATCTTGTATATTATTACTCTGTTGTATCTAGAAGTTCCATCAACCAAACATATATTTACTTTGAGATAGAGACCAGTGATGTTATTCCTTCGACCTTAGAGTCGCGCGTTATTTTTCTGTGGTTTTCTTGTGGTTTTGAGTTTCCTTTGAATTTTAATCCTCGCCGTTGGCGTTGTATATTATATTGCTTGTGTGGTTGCGACCGTCGATTGACGAAGAGCTAGCTCCCGCTTGGGGATGCCTTTTTATTGATTTCGTATAATATTCATGTTGTATCCCGTTTGGGAGCCAGTATTTACAAAGGAGACTCTGCCGAAATTTTCAGGAAATACTTGATGTTTTTAAAACCGCATAACTCGGCTTATGCTATTAAAACTACTTGATTTTAAATTGGTTTTCCTTCACTCTACTACTTTTCTTGGTTTGGATTTCTGGGTTTTCGGTTTACTTAGATTACGTACGCCTCGAGACGTTCGTAGTTTAAGTGCCGGTCATGTTCCGTACTTTCGGGTCGTGACAGAATCCAATCAGTAACACTCCCGTACAGTCCGATCTCTTCGTCTGATATGTCGCATATCTCGCCCAGGGGTGGTAAACGTCAGACCGCAGTAGCTTGATAAGTCGTGTCGATATGAGGTCAATAACAGTTCGACAAACTGCTGATAACACTTACCAGTAAATCTCAGCAATCCTGGCCAGGGATTTCCAGCTATAACCAATCGAACACAGCGCAACATCAACTCCCTATACCGGGAGAGACGAAACCCCTCCTATCGCTCATTGCCTCCATATAATTCGGGACTGTACCCAAAAGCCACCTTTTTGCACGCCCTCTTGGACATGGTATGATGGAAATCAAAGCACAGTGGGAATCACACAAGACTCTATGATGATCTCGGGTCTACAGACTAACCTGTACCTGTGTCACCAGAGAATTGCCATCTGACGTGAGGTATAATACCATCTGGGAGTTCTCGACGAGTCTGTCCAGTGTACCCGGTCTCTACTGAGCACCCATACACCATCCTTGATATCAAACACCGATGGATATGGGATCATCCATCGCCCATCATATGGGTCAAGATGCGTATACACCAGTCTACTCTGGTGTATCGATGCCCTGTCTCGATACACCCTCGACTAGGAACAGTTATAGGATTTACTCGTCGACTACCGTGGCCCCGCTAGTATGATCTCATCATAGTCCCAGTAGTCGAGTACATATCCTAAGGGCTTTATCAACATGTAACATAGAGACTATCAGAGTACATGTTAAGATAAAGTATAACCAGATAGCATACTATCATGTCGAGCAAGAAAGTCCTCCCTATATATGTCCAAGCATCCATTACAATATACATCATATGTACAGTAATGGCCTCTAGGGCATACATATAACTAACAGCTGAAGTTCAGACTTATTCCCAAGCTTACTTGCAGACTCTGCCAAAATTGCGATTGGAACCTGGTGTCACGATCGGAAACAATGCAGACTGGTACTCCATGAAATCTCACAATTTCCTCCATGTACTTTCTTGCTAGTGTCTTAGTAGATCGGCCAATTCGAAATGGGATGAAGTGAGCCAACTTTGTGAGTCGATCCACAATGACCCATACAGCATTGTTACCTTTTGTGCTGCGAGGAAGAGCAGTCACAAAATCCATCGTGATATGTTGCCACTTCCATTCTGGGATTGGTAACGGTTGAAGTAATCCAGCAGTCCTGTAATGTTCTGCCTTTACTTGCTGACACACCAAGCATTTTATGACGCTTTTGGCTACTTCACGCTTCATTCCATGCCACCAATAGTTCTGACGTAGATCTTTGTACAACTTTGTACCTCCACGGTGTACTAAGTAGGGAGAGCTGTGAGCTTCTTTCATTAACTCTTCCCGAACAGGACCTTTTGGTACACACAATCTGCTGCCATATCTCAAAGATCCGTCTTCATGGATGATGAAATCTATTCTGAGTCCATTCTTCACTTGTTCTCTGATCTTTTGCAACTTAGCATCACTTGCTTGAGCTACTTTGATCTGATTGACAATGATTGATTGAACTTGTAAATTCATCAAACTTGAAGTGTTATCTGGCATGACTACTTCAATCTCCATCTGATGCAAGTCTTGCTGAAGCTTCCACTGAGCGATGAGATTCATCGATAATGGTTGATGACTAAGAGCGTCTGGAACTACATTCACCTTCCCTGGGTGATATTGCAAGTTGATGTCAAAGTCCGCCATGAGTTCTAACCATCGTCTCTGCCGCATATTCAACTCCTTCTGAGTAAACACATATTTCAGGCTCTTGTGATCTGTGTATATGTTCACTCGTTCTCCAAGTAGATAATGGCGCCAAATCTTGAGAGCAAAGATGACGGCTGCCAACTCCAGATAATGCGTCGGATAATTGCGCTCATGAGTCTTCAGCTGTCTTGAAGTATAAGCCACAACTTTACCGTGCCGATGTAGAACACAACCTAATCCCTTGCCGGATGCATCACAATGCACTTCGAAACCTCCAGATTGGTCCGGTATGACGAGAATAGGTGATGATGTCAACCTTGACTTGAATTCTATGAAAGCTTGTTCGCATGCTTCTGACCACACAAATTCTTCATCTTTACGTGTGACCTTGGTCAGGGGTGTTGCTATCTTTGAAAAGCCTTCAATGAACCTTCTGTAATATCTTGCTAGACCCAAGAAACTCCGAATGTCCTTCACTGACTTTGGTGTCGGCCATTCGCTAACTGCTGAAACTTTCGCTGGATCCACAGAGATTCCTTCACCTGATACGATATGTCCAAGAAAACCAACTTGATTTAGCCAAAACTCGTACTTGCTGTACTTGGCATATAACTGATGTTGTCGTAGAGTTTCCAGGACAATTCGTAGGTGCTCGGCATGTTCTTTTCGACTCCTTGAATACACCAGGGTGTCGTCGATGAAGATGACAACAAACCTGTCTAAGTACTCCAGGAAAACTTGGTTCATTAGGTTCATGAATATTGCTGGTGCATTGGTCACTCCAAATGGCATCACTAGAAATTCGTAATGTCCATAGCGAGTTCTGAAAGCCGTTTTATGAATATCAGCTTCCTTGACCTTCACTTGATGATAAGCTGAACGAAGATCTAATTTAGAGAAAACACAAGATCCACTAAGTTGATCGAATAAATCGTCGATGCGCGGGAGTGGATCTTTGTTCTTTATAGTGACTTCGTTCAAGGCTCTATAATCGATGCACATTCTGTATGAATCTTCCTTCTTCTTCACAAGTAGTACTGGTGATCCCCAACTTAAAGTGCTGAGACGAATCCATCCTTTCGCCAGTAATTCGTCCAACTGTGTCCATACTTCCTTCAAACCTTTCGGACTTAAACGATAAGGTGCTTTGATCACCGGTTGTGCTCCTGGTACTAAATCAATGCTGAATTCAAGAGCTCGATCGAGAGGCAAACCTGATATATCATCAGGAAACACGTCGTCGAACTCTCGAACCACTTCTGGCCTTGATTCTTCCTCCGCTTGAGCTGCTGCAACTATTGCTTCCCTTGGCTTCGCTTTGTATGTACTTGGCTCCAGTGTACGGTCTCAGCTTTTGAAATAGAAGACCGGATGGTCTGGAATCTCGAATACTACCCTCCTTTGACGACAGTCGATGGTAGCATAAAAAGTTCCAAGCCAATCCATACCTAGAACCACATCGAAGTTCGGTATGTCCAGCACTTTGAAGTCAGCATAGAATTCTCTGCTGCAGACGACTACTGGACACAAACTGTATCCCATTGTTGCCTTTAGTACACCATTTCCCGAACTGACATTCCAGCTGGATACAAGCAGTGAGACTGGAATCGCATGGGTTCGGACGAACTGTTGCGACATAAAGCAGTGAGATGCTCCAGTATCAAACAGTGCTAGTGCAGGTAGTGAGGCTACTAAGATTGTACCTAAGGTATGTGGGATATGTTTTAGATGTAGGGAAATGTATGTAGATAAATAGCAAGACTGAAAGAAAGTTTGAGAAAGAAAGGTTTACCAGTGATAACTTGGCCGGTGGCCTCAGCTTCTTCCACGGTCATCGTGAAAACCTGGCGCCTTGGTACATTCCTCCTGGCCTGAGGAGCATTCCTCATAACGTTCTTTTGAGCTTGATGGAACTGACGAGGAGGTGGTGCATCTTGTGGTCCTCTAGGTAGTGCAGGTAGTGCAAGTCTTGGAGCAGGTGCTTGGATGGCTAGGCGCTGTGGGTAAGTGTTTGCTGGCCTGGGTGCAGCGATTGGATTTTGTCTATAAGGACAAGACCCAATATCATGATCAACTAAGCCGCAGATTAAGCAAAGGTTGTTCGCACGCCGGCAATCTTTCGCCAGATGCCCATTTCTCTTGCAGTAGTTACAAAAGGCTGGGCTGGGCCTGTTGTTTGATACTCCTGGTCTCCTTGGCACAAAAGGTGGCCTTGACGAGGATCCCCCTGCCATCTGGTTGGCAGGGCGCTTAAATCCAGCAGATTGAGGTCTTCCCCTCGCCTTTATCACTGCCTCATAACGGCGGGCAGCTTCCAGAGCCGATTCATGGGTCGGAAAATCTCCTGTGGCTAGTGCAACCTAGATCTCTAAATCCAAACCCTGTTGAAATCGACGGGCTCTGATCTCATCCATCGGTATCAGGTGTGTCGCAAATCTATTTAAAAGTATTGTGTTAGCTGTGTAATATGTGATATTTTGTAAAATCGAATTTATTGAGACATATCTTACCGACTAAGCATGGTGAACTCAGCTCATACTCATCTACCGACTTGGTCCACATCGAACCTTGTTGCAGATGAATAAACTGTTGTTCCATGTTGAACCTGGCAGTCTCAGGGAAGTACTTCGCGTCGAACATATCGCGGAAAGTCTTCCAGTCGATGGGTTGTTCAAGACAGCTTTCTTCCGCCTTCCACCAGTTCCGTGCATTTTCCGTGAGCTGCAGTTTCGCAACACGGACCCAAGCTATTTCTGGCACTTGTGTTGCTGCCAGATCATCCTCTATACTTTGTGCCCATTCTTCAGCTTCCAATGGGCTTCCCTTTCCTAAGAACTGTTTAGGATGTAAAGCTCTGAATTGCTTTACCCTAGGTGCTTCAGCCTCGGGACGGTTCAAGAGCTACTGTTGTCCCTCTAAGAGGCTGCGGATTGCCTCAAGCAGAACCGTTTGCTCGGTGGGTGGAGCAGGAACGGTAGGTGTGATTGGTAGTGGAGGTGGAGTGTTGTTGAATTTGGTGCTGGTGTTGTTTGTTGAATCCATAACCTTGAAGAAAAATTTGGATTAGGACAGATTCAAAGTAAATGATTTAAAGAATATGAAATTATAAGATTTAAGGAACATGAATTGTAAAGAATGTTTTAGTTGCTGATTCTTGTGTTATATTGCTTAGGTTGTTCACGCAGAACAGAATTTCATGGCAGTGTTCCATACAACTCTGACCTCCATGGGCCACCAACAAAACCTGTCACGCCCCGCTTCCCAGTATACGGGCAGAGGATGCGACGAGCCCGCTACGTATTTACTGTGAAGTAAATACGCTAAGCGTATTTAAGCAATATAAAAGTAAATGCACAAGAGACAAGATATAATAAAACAGCAACTTTATTTATTCACATTCTTTCTGTACAATGCATGGAAATGTAAATACAACTGAAATTAAGCAATGCCTATACAATGGCATAACAGAAAAGGAAAGGTAATGAAATAAAAGTGTACAATGAACTAAAGCTCTGGGTCTTCATTGAAGTGGTTCAAGTCTTCACTAGTGGGCTCGATCTCCGGAGTGTCCAGATCACCTGACGACATTTAAAGAAGAAAGAAAAAGAATGTCGTCAGCGAACAAATCGCTCGGTAAGTCCCAAAGATAAGGAAGAAATAGAATAGACAGAAAGAGAAGGTAGCTTTTAAAGTTGTATTATATTGTTTTAGTGTTAACGCTGTTGTTTGTAGCTTAGTAGAGAAGGATGCCAGTGTATACGAGAGGAGTCTCTATATACCAGAGACTAGAAGCAAGTGTAGTACAAGGAACCGTTTATGCCACGGTACAACAGCAACTGGATTCAGGTTAGGTGTATTAAATCTTACTGTCTCGTGCCATTTCCACCACCTTCCGTACCAATCTACCCCTTAAACCCCGCGAGTCTTGGTTGTATTGTTGTATTGTATTGTCTTGTATTGTAAACTGTATAGATTGTATAATTTGGGTGACTTACCGAAACCATGATATCAGTAAATAGATGTAACTGGAGAATCATGGATGTAACTGGAGAATGGAAGTATATCCATGGTTCGGTTCGGTCAATATAAATTGAATAGATGGATTCATGGATTCATGTTGAATTGTAAATTATAGATTGTACTTGAATCATATTCAAGTCAGATTATTAATGAGAAGGCTCAGTCTGAGTCAGACAATTAGAAAAGTAAATTGAAGTCCTGATTGTTTTGATGTTATCGGTAACCGCTGCATATGGGCGGCAGGATTTGTGTCTTTTTCAAAGACGATTACCGTGTTGATAACACCGTTGTTAAGTTGTCTATCTTAAATAGGCAAGCACTTACTTCTCCGGCTCCCTGAGGCTCAAGAGATTGGTCCCGTTTAAACCTATGTTTTATAGGGTCCTCAGGGTAATTTATAGAACTTGAGGGGGTTTTATGTAAAAATACTTTTATATGCTTTTCAAAATACACCCCAAGTATTCATTAATCGTCTTTAGAATTGTAATGAATGTAGATTTTATATTGTGATATTTCTAGTGAAAATATCCTAATTTCATAATAAAGGGTATTTATTTGTAATATTGACTTGTATGGAATTCATGGTATTTTAATGTAAAATGATTCTTGTGATTTTTGAAAAGAGTTGGAATATTTATAATATTTCAAAATAGATATCTTAATGTTACATATATATATAATTATATAAAAATAATTTTAATATATATTTTATATTTCTAAAAATCTCATTTTCTTAAGATGTCGTATTTTAAATCTTTCGAGACCGAATGCTCCTTGCGAAGGTCTGCATCTCGCACTACTAAGCCCGAGGATGTGCGATAATCCGCACCATCCCGAACGGGTTCCCCAAATGGGTTGTAGCGGCGCTTTGCAAAGATTTGTATAAATACTAAATCGTTTAGAAAATGGTTTTATTAGTAATGGTATTTATTTGAAAAGGTGTTGTTTTCCCGTATTCTATGTTCCCGAAAGTATTTTGCTATGTTCCATATGAGTGTGTGAGAAGGTAGGTCATTACCTCGTGATCTACTTAAAGGTATAGCAAGGATTTGATGGTTTAAATGTCGAAATGAAACAATATGGTATTTTAATGAAAAAATACGGTAAAATGGAAATAGCAATTTCTTTTGATATAGAACTTGTTCAATATGATTAGTTAGTGTTTAATAGTCAACATGTAATAGTTTTGTGCGATTTTATTTTAGAAAATGTTGGATTTTGAGAAAGGACCGAATCGGAAATCGGATTTGTTCCGATTCCGTCGGGTTTTAGAACCTCATATTTTTTTAGAACAAGAATAGAAAAGAGGGAGGGGGACTTACGGGTTTCAAGGTTAGATGAGAGTAAGAGGGAGACGTAGGCTTCGCCGGTTCGTCGATTCGTCGCCGGGAGTTCCTAGGATTGTCGTCGGAATATTCGCCAGAGCTTCGCCTCTTTGCTCACTTCGATTGCACACTAGGCTTTCTAGAAATTTATTGAGAGTTGGCTCAGAATTTTGGGATGAGGGGGTAGTGTTTAGGGGTGGTATTTATAGGGTTAGGCTAGGGTTAGGGTAGATAAAGAGTTTAATTGGAAAAAATGTATTAAAATGTAATAAAAGTGGAGTAAATGGGAATTTAAAAGGTCTCTGGAAATGGTCTGAAGATTTAAAGTGTACAGGGGGTAGGGGAGACAAAAAGCCACATCTTCTCTGTTGACGACTCGGCGGTCCGGCCGAGACCGGCCGGCGGCGCCGGCCCGAGTCGGCCGGTCCGCCGGCCGATTCGGCCGATCCCGGCCGAGTCGACCGGTCATAGGGTGCGCCGTCGTCTTACTAACTCTCTGGTACATTTAAGTTTTCATGTGTAGTGGGATTTTTATGAGATATGCACGTGTAAACTGTTGGTATTCTAAAAATACAAAATAAAACAATATTAAAAATAATGTGGGGTATGGGATTTGAACTCTGGTGGCTTGGTTCAGCAGTGCAAGGTATTACCAATGAGCCACACGCTCTTTCTTGTAATTAAGGAGTGAATTAATTACTTAAAGTAATCACAGCAAAAGTAAATACCCCAAGTATACATTAATTTTTAAGCAAAATTTTTGTACACTAAAAATGGAGTTGTTATACTCCACTGAGAACCTGTATACCATCTTTGATGTTAAACACCAATGGATATGGGATCATCCATCACCCATCAAATGGGTCAAGAAGCGTACACGCTAGTCTACTCTGGAATATCGATGCGTCGTCTCGATACACTCTCGACTAGGAACAATTAAAGGATGAACTTGTGGACTACCCTGGCCCCACTAGTATGATCTGCATCATAATCCTAGTAGTCAATTATACATCCTAAGGGCTTTACCAACATGTAAGAGCAAGACAGTATCATAATACTAGTCTACATGTTAAGATAAAGAACAACCATATAGCATACTATCATGTCGAGCAAGAAAGTCCTCTCTATATACGTTCAAGCATCCATTATAATATACAATCATGTACAACAATGGTCTCTAGGGTATACATACAACTAACAATCTCCCACTTGCACTAAGGCCGGTTGTTGTAGTATCTCATACCCAACATCCCGAAGAGTCTCTCAAATTGTATCTGGGGAATGGCCTTCGTAGTGGATTCGCCGTGTTATTCATCACGTCAACTCTCCTGACCTCGATCTCCCGGAGATCAACCATCTCCCTGAACAGGTGACACTGCCTAAGAATATGTCTGGATCACTGATGGGACCTGGGTTCCTAGGTCAAAGCCATAACTCCATTGTCACTACAATGGTAGGAACCTCACCAAGTTCATCTCATGAACATCTTTATCCAGACAGCCTCTTTGGTAGCATCATTGGTAGCGATGTATTCAGCCTTCATCGTTGAGTCTGCCACGGTATCTACCTTGGAACTCTTCCAACATACCTTCCCTCCACTGAGGGTAAAGACAAAACCCGTGACTGTCTTACAGTTGACCTTATCACTTTGGAAGCTCGAATCGGTAAAGGACTCAACATGGAGTTCACCATTACCAAACACCAAGAACGTTTCTTTAGTGCTTTTCAAGTACTTAAGAATGTTATTCACAGCTATCCAGTTTTTCTCCCCTGGATTTGATTGACACCTACTCACTACACCTAGTAAGTATGATACATCCTCTTGGATCTATCTCTATAGATCTTAATCACTGGATGAAGAGACATCACCCAGATCCTTCATGGAGAAACATTGTGATAAGAGGAGCTTGACCGAGTGTAGCATAGGAACACCATTTCCTATCAAGAGTATGTCATCCATGTACAATACGAGGAAGACAGTCTTACTCTCTACAACCTTCTTTTATATACAAGGTTCATCTACCTTTTTGATGAAGTCAAACTCTTTGACTGCCACATCAAAACAGATGTTCCAACTCCGCGATACCTGCTTTAATCTGTAAATTGTTTTAAGCAACTTTCACACCTTTCCGCTGCCCCCCTGTCTATGAATCCCTCTGGCAGTGTCATTTACACGCTCTCTTCTAAATCACCATTTAGGAAAGCGGTCTTGACGTCGATCTGCCAGATTTCATAGTCATGGTATGCAGCAATGGTTAGTAGGATCCGGATGGACTTAAGCATAGCCACTGGAGAAAATGTTTCACCAAAATCCATACCCGGTTATTCACGAAAACCTTTTGCTACAAGTCTAGCTTTGAAAGTCTCGACTTTTCCATCTACACCATGAATCTTCTCAAGATCCACTTGCTCCCGATGGGTTTTACCCCTTTAGGTGCAATTACCAAAGTCCATAATTTGTTGGTGTATATGAATTCCATCTCAGATCGCATAGCATCCAGCCATTTTACAGAGTCCCTACTTATGATGGCCTGCTCGATACTAGTCAAGTCATCTTCTTCCATGATGCAATCCTCACTCCCACTGTCACCGAGAAGACCGTAGTATCTCTCAGGCGGATGAGGAACCCTACTAGATATGCGGAGAGGCTGAGGTTCGTTGGAGACTATTGAATCTTCCGGTTCTACCAAATCATCAGCTATTAGTTTGTCTAGCTGGAACTTCTTCCAGTTCTACTTCATGACCACTAATTTCTTCCATAAGAAATTCCTTTTCTAAAAAGGTGGCATGCCGAGAAACAAAACACCTTTTGCTCCTCAGTGTGGTAGAAGATATACCCTCACGAATGCTTAAGATATCCTACAAACTTGCACAGAACTGACCTTGCCTCAAGCTTGTCCGGATTTTGCCTTTTGACATAGATCGGACAACTCCATATCTTAACTCGTTTAAGGCATAGTCTCTTCCCATTCCATATCTGATATGGAGTGGTAGGCACTAATTTGGATGAAACTCTATTCAATAGGTATGTGGCTTCTCAAGCGTATAACTCTAAAAGGAAATAGGCAACTCAGCAGTAATCATCATAGAGTGCACCATATCTAATAGTGTGCGATTTCTCCACTCCGACACACTGTTGTGTTGTGATGTATACGGAGGAGTAAGCTGAAAGAGAATCCCATTCTCTTTTAGATACTCCAGGAACTCCGTGCTTAAGTATTCTCCTCCCCGATCAGATCAAAGGATTTTAATACTTTTACCCGTTTGGTTCTCTACTTCGCATTTATATTCCTTGAATTTCTCAAAAGCTTACTTGTGTTTTAACAGGAACACATGTCCGAATCTTGAGAGATCATCGGTGAATGTAATGAAGTACGAGGAATCATTCCTGGCATGTGTAGACATGGGACCGCATACATCACTATGTATCAGTCCCAAGAGTTCAGTAGCTCTTTCTCCGTGTCCAGTAAATGGAGTTTTGGTCATTTTACCTTTGAGGCATGACTGGCAAGTTTCATATGATGTAAATTCAAACTGATTTAAATATCCATCTTTATGTAACTTAGCTAGGCGTGTCTCTTTCATATGACCTAGTCTACAATACCACAAGAAGGATTCGTTCATTTCTGAACTCTTCCTCTTGTGTGTGTTCTGAACATTGAGAACTGAGTTTTGATTCAGAACGTATAAACTGTTACATAACGTACCAAACCCAATCAACACTTGATTTAGGTAAATGTTCATAACATTATTTTCTACTATAAAGTTATATCCTTCTTTATCTAATAAAGAAATTGATATTAAATTGCATATCATAGAGGGTACATAATAACAGTTATTCAAGATCAATGTATTCCCATTTGGTAATACAAGGTGATATTCAACAACTGCTTTGGCCGCAACATTTGCACCATTCCCTACCTTTAGAGAATGATCACCTTTTCCCAGTTCTCTACCTTTATTTAGCCCATGAAAAATATTACATATCTGGGATCCTGATCCGGTATCTAATACCCAGGACGTAGAGTGTACTGAGAAACAGTTCTTGGTAACAAACACACCCGAAGAAGATGCATCAACATGCTCATTCCTCGTTCGGGTCGCAAGGGAATCCTGGTATTCCCCTATTTTCTGCTCAGACTTATAATAATTATAAGATAGAGCGGAACCAACGTTCCTTACCCCAGAATAACAAGCGGGTTCGGTCAATACATCAATATTATTATCTTGATTAAGGCGTGTCATGGTCGCTACCTGGAGAGAGAGAAGACAACACTTTAGCGTATGCTCTTGCAAAATTAGATTGGTTATTATCTTATCTAATCAGGATGGCTCCCACTGTTTTTATCAAATCTTCCTTCAAACCCTAAAAGGTAAGACTAGCCGGAATTAATTACACCCTACAAGTTCGCCAATCGTTAGGCCAGGACAGTGTCGGTACTTTGAGGGAGGTTCCCCGTGCTTTTGCACGGACCTAATTAAAATAAACCTAATTTTCCCAGAGGTATAACCCCGTTAACACCTTTCTAGACACCTACTTGATCGGCTAATTGTAATGTGCAAAACTCTCCCAGAAGTAACTCTTACTCGCAGTGGGTATTGAGATCCAACTATCTCATAGAAGGTATGCAATCTCATTGCAAATTTCAACACTTGAAATTCCCAATAATATTTTCCCCCAAGAGATTTATGACCTTGACAAGGTTAACAAACCATAAACCGCAAGTCAAGTTAAACCCGTTCATTTCGTGATTGAATTAAACCCACCCGCACGACCCTTGACAAGGTCAATAAGGCCGTACGACCTCCCTAATCCAATCACATCATATGCGTTGCAGATAAGCACTAATCAGCTACCGCACACTACGCCTTGACAAGGTCAACAAACGCAGCACGAATACAAAATAGTCCTTATCTGAAATGATGGAAGGCTACGACAGGTTTTTAAGAAAACCTTTTGCGTAAAGAACTTGATATCGTTGTAGAATCAAGTGATTTTGAAAAAGAGTGTTTTTGAGGCTTTTGTTAGTTTCGCTAAAGAGGTCACTCCCGGTGAAGGGATCTCGGCTCTTTCCTCATCGAATGAGGTGTTGGATATTCATTAAAGAATACCACTATGCAAAGCAAGAACTAGAGAAGCAATCAAAAGACAAAACCGAGTGGGTTGTAGCATCTGCTAGCTTTTACTAAAGAGGTCACTCCCGGTGAAGGGATCTCGGCTCTTTCCTCATCGAATGAGGTGCTGGATATTCATCAAGGAATACCACTATGCAAAGCAAATACTAGAGCTACCCTTTTTGAAAATTTGATTCTACAACATCTTTAGGTTTCTTTCTTTTCATAAATCTCATTAATGAATTCCCATCATTTATGCTTCCTAAGCATCACAGAAGAAACGAAAATACTTATACAACGTATGCTTATGCCATTCGCATTCGTCACGGGGTCCCGTAATGCACCATTCGGTTAGATAACTAACGGAAGAGCGGGGGCAAGACTAGCGCGGATGCAAAATATAAGCAACGTCTACTATATATCACATATATAATATAAAGCATTCGTCTCAGGCAGTTATATGATCTCATCACAGAACATTGCAGCAGAAGTCAACATATGAAATATTGGATATACTAGGAGGTCCATGTTTTAAATTAAGCCACGGATTCCACGGTCATGATGAATAGCCAAACCCACATCCCTATACCCTTACGAGAGCGGCAAGCAACCCTACCAATTTTAGAGTTAGGAGACCCGGACTCGACTCCTCGAGATGGTCTCCCACTGGACTCTAGAACCCGGTTACTTATGCTCCCCACCTTGGGTCTATCCTAATGCGGATAAGTAAATAATATACATCAATGCTGACATCATCCTCAACCCGGAAATGTCCCAATAAAAGAATATTACATAAAGTTTTTATATGAATGAAAATGAAAAACTCTCATCTCACGTAAAAAAAACCCATCTATTCAAACACGACGATCCAATATAACATATCACAGCAACACATAACATCACATGTCATCAACGTAAGTAAATATGCGTATCCCAATTGTCGTTGACGTATAGTAATGAAACCAGTGATACACCACATATTACACTTACGGTCGTAGAAAAGAAAGTGAAACCTACAATAATTGGAATCCGCAACCACCTTAGACATGATAAACTCGAAATATCACATACTTTGGATTTCATGCCTAACCATATAAATTCCTTAGACATCATAAACCCGGAATATCACATATTCCGAATTTCATGCCTAACATTATAAACCCGGCATTTTAGTCTCAAATTAAAAAGACTTTTCAATATCCAGTCGGGCAATTCAACAAGATTCCCAACGTATGATCGAACGCTCATCGGAAACATTAGTGGATGGCTGCACCCCCGATGCCGTCGACCGAGCACACTTAGGCGGAACACCGCGGCCGCGAGCACCCGAACGGATGCTTTTAGCTACGGAGTTCTCCTACAATCACTTGGTCAGGGTTGTGGGGCGTGGCTATCTAATTGTGTTATTCGATGAGTGTTCGCATACACTACGTGATTGCGATGGAGTTTTGATCCGAATCAAAACCTCGCGGCAACCGATCAAAAGAGACTAAATTGCTAGATTTACAAAACACTAATTAGTTTTCATAAAACCAATTATTGTGGATTCCAAATATTGTATTACATATCACAGATAGCTAGACGATGTTAAACATTTCGATCGAATCAACAAACACCTACATTTCTCAGAGACCTCAACACTTGAGACAGTTTTAAAAATACCCAGAACATGCCACAAGTACCTACGGACCTACTGAAGAAGGGTCGTTCCTGGCCTCACCAACGGCGCCGCGGAACCGCCGCAAACCCTAGGGTTTGACCGCGGTTCCGCTGTCGTATGGTCGAGTTAGGAGTTCCTTCTCGAGGATCCATAGAAAACCCTGCATGATTTTTTGAATATTTTTAACTTGGAAAAATCCAACATTTGGAAAATTTTCCAGAGAGCATGGGAAATATGGGTTTCGGAGTTCGATCAAACACTTTAACTTCGTCTAGGCCACTCCTAATGCTCTATCTTGTCTCTGATACCGCTGTTGGGTTCTTTAGGTTTCTCACTAGGTTTTATAAGGCATCGGGTATGCAATTTTAAAAAATCTAGAGAGCAAAGTAACCCAAACCAAGGATCTAACTAGAGAATTAGGGTTTTTATAACATGTAAACAACTTAACTCTAAGTGAACAAGGAATACAATCTTTGTAGACCGGTCCTTCACTTCTAAAGCTCCGTGTAGTAGTCCCTTTGCTCCAAGTAGTGGTGTCCCGGACTCTCTCTAGGCTCCACTAGTCGAGAGGAACAAGCTTGCTTAAGGATCTTCGAGGCCAAAGATGATCTACGTCGAAGAATCTCTAACTCAAGCTACCTCTTCACTAATTGAGAATTAGTGAAGCAAACAACCTATACTAAATGTCTAGTTTGGTATAAATTGGTAAAGTAGGAATTTTGCTCAGTTTAGAATAATTTTTCTCTCTTTCTTTTCTTCACTCGCTCAAGGCTAGAGAGCAAGTGAAGGAGATGAAGAAAATGATCAAGTGATCCAAGTGTGAACCATGGGTGAGAAAATATCTCATATAACTCATGTAGAGACTAAACCATGGCTAAAGATAATAGTTAGATTAATAAATATCTAGAGTAAAACAAAATTAGTGGACTTAAGCCAAAGCTTCTCCATGCTTCCACGAGCATCTTAGTCATGCTAATTTCCACCTAATTTTGATTTTTCCCATAATATTTAAACACCTAAATTATCTCTAGTTAGGTATGAGTCACACACACCCAAGTCTAATGTATCATCTAGCATGACACAAAATAAATACATTAACAGATATCACATATATATTAAATGTATAAGGAGAAAACATTTTCTTAAGTGAGCTAATATTAGTTAATGTATATTAATATATCAAATATATGATTACACATTAAATTATTAAATCAACACTTGATTTAATAACCCCGTTGTATCGCATACAACCGACTAATATCATTTATATGCATATCACATATACATATAACATATCATTGAATCAACACTTGATTCAACAATCCGGTTATATCACATAAAACCTATATCGCGAGATTAGAATATTGTATCACATACACGTATTAATCTCGGTCCCGCACATATCACATATGTGCCCTACTTCGTTTCACATGAGCTAGGAAACCTCTGTGTAGAACTCTAATGACACGTCAATAGGCCGGTAGTAGGTAATGATCATATCAGTCACCCATAAGCCGTCAGCGGTACTAGCTGGACGTAAAGGCTACCCGGGTATTGAGCTATCAGAAGATCAACAAGCAAGCTTGTCCATACTCCTGTGAATCCAACAGCAACACTACCGTACAGCCCGGTCTCTTCGCCTGATATGTCGCATATCGAGTCTAGGGATGGTAAACGTCAGACCCTAGTAACTTGATAAGTCATGCCGATACGAGGCTCATAACGGGTCGAGAAACTACTGATAACACTTACCAGTAAATATCCTCATCAGCCCTGGCCAGGGACTTCCTGTTATGGCCAATCGAGCACAGCGTAACATCAACCCCCAATACCGGGAGAGACGAAACCCCTCATATCGCTCATTGCCTCTATGTGACTCGGGACTGTACCCAAAAACCACCTATTTGCACTCTCTCTTGAACGTGGTAGGGTGGAAATCAAAGCACAGTGGGAATCTCACAAGACTCTATGACGATCTCGGGTCTACAAACTGTTAGTTATATATATGCCCTAGAGGCCATTATTGTACATATGATGTCTATTATAGTGGATGCTTGGATATATATAGAGAGGACTTTCTTGTTCGATATGATAGTATGTTATCTGGTTATACTTTGTCTTAATATGTTGACTTGTATTGGTTTACTGTCTTGCTCTCACATGTTGATAAAGCCTTTAGGATATGTACTTGACTACTAGGACTATGATGAGATCATACTAGTGGGGCTAGGGTAGTCAACGAGTACATCCTATAACTGTTCCTAGTCGAGGGTGTATCGAGACAGGGCAATGATACACCAGAGTAGACTAGCGTATACGCATCGTGACCCATATGATGGGAAATGGATGATCCCATATCCATCGGTGTTTGACATCAAAGATGGTGTACGGGTGCTCAGTGGAGACTGGGTACACTGAACGGACTCGCCGAGAACTCCTAGATGGTAATATACCAATCGTCAGATAGCAGTTCTCCGATGACACTGGTAACGGTTAGTCTGTAGACCCGAGATCGTCATAGAGTCTTGTGTGATTCCCACTGTGCTTTGATTTCCACCTTACCACATCCAAGAGGGCGTGCAAAACGGTGGCTTTTGGGTGCAGTCCCGAATCACATGGAGGCAATGAGCGATAGGAGGGGTTTCTTCTCTCCCGGTATAGGGAGTTGATGTTGTGCTGTGTTCGATTGGTTATAACTAGAAGTCCCTGTCCAAGGCTGATCTGGAGTGATACTGGTAAGTGTTATCAGTAGTTTCTCGACCTGTTATGAGCCTCACATCGACACGACTTATCGGTTACTGGGGTCTGACGTTTACCACCCCTAGACTGGATATGCGACATATCAGACAAAGAGACCGGACTGTACGGTAGTGTTACTGATTAGACTCACAGGAGAATGTACAGGCTTGCTTGTTGATCTTCTAATCGCTCAATACCTGGGTGGCTGTTACGTTTAGCTGACCGCTTGCAGCTTGTGGGTGTTTGATATGATCATCACCTACTGCCGGCGTATTGACGATTCTTCAGAGTCATACACAGAGATTTCCTGGCTCAAGTAAAACGGAGTAGGAGCACATATGTGATATGTGCGGGACCGAGAATATTACGATATGAGATACCGTATTCTATTCTCGCAATATATGATATCGGCCGGGTATATTTGATATAGCCGGGTCATCGGATCAAGTGATTGATGCGATGAATCGGTACATGTTATATTAGTCGGTTATATGCTATATAGCCGGATTGTCGGATCAAGTGTTGATTCGATAATTTAATGTATAATTATATATGTGATATATTACATTACGTTAACTAATATAATCTCTCTTTATTGATTCATTTTCTCACCGAATAATACATTGATATATATGCGATATATGTTAATTGTATTATTTTCTTTTGTTACAAAAATATATTATATATGTGATATATAATATTGAAACATGTTAGGGTTGCAAATGCAGCATGGTTGTTAAGTTTAAACCAAGTTAGGGTTTGGAAGGGTTAGCTTTTGGGTTAGCTCTTTCATGAAGCTTCATAAAGCTTTCACTTTTGTCATCTAGCTTGATATTTTGTGTAGATATTTGTTAACCCAACCCAAACCCTTTACCTATGGTTTATTCTCTACAAGGGTTAATCCTTTCATTCTTAACCTATGGATGCAATTGTAACCACAACAATAATTCATTATTCATTACAAAAGCTTTCTTCTTCTTCTTCCTCCTTGAAAAAACTTGTTAGCTTTTTGTGTGTGATGATTTAGTGTGAGAAATTGAAAACAAAATAGAGAAGAATTCTTACTTCATCATCCTCATCTATTCAAACAACTTAGATTAGGGTGTTCACTTCTCTAATTACTTCATTAGTGAAGTGTAAGCTTGGGTTAGAGATTCTTCAAGATAGATCATCTTAGATCATGAAGACTACAAGCAAGGTGTCTCATTTACCTCATGGAGCCACTCGAGAGTCGGAGTTCATGTTGATCGCAGCGAAGGGACCTCAACACAGAGCTTATGAATCGAAGGAACGGACTACAAAGGTTTTAATCCCTCTCTCTTAGATGTAAAGTTGTTTACATGCATGTTAACCCTAATTCTCTAGTTAAGATTTTGGTTAGGATTTGTTTAGCACCCCAAAAACTTTAAAATAGCATGATTGATGCTTGCCAAAACCTTCACAAAGTGCTATGCTAACCCAACAGTGGTATCAAAGCCAAGCTAGAGCATTAGGAGTTGTCTAGACGAAGTTAGAAGTCCGATCGAACCCCGAAACCCCGAAACGACCCTTTTTCTGGAATTTTTTTCAAAAGTTGAAATTTGTCATATTAAAAATACTCAGAAAATCATGCAGGGAATTTTATGGACCCACCTGAAGAACGAGTCCCTAACTCGCTACAGTGACCGCATAACCGCGGCCAAAACCTGGTTTTAGCGGCGGTTCCACGGTGCAACTGTGGAGGCTTGGAACGGGCCCTTCAGCGACGGTCCGTAAGTGATAGGGCATCATTCTGGGAATTTTTAATTTTCTGCTCAAGTGTTGAGCTCACTGGGGTATTTTGGGAATTTGTTGAATCGATCGAATTGTGTAACTTCGCCTAGATATTCTGTGATTGTGATACAATATGTGGAATTCATATAGTTAGGCATAAAATCCGTAATATGTGATATTTCGGGTTTACGATGTCTAAGGAGATTATGGATTCCAAATGTTGTAGTTTTTCACTTTCTTTTCTGGACCGTAAGCGTAGTATGTGGTATATCGCCGGCTTCGTTGCTATACATCAACGACAATCGGGATACGCATACTTGCTTACGTTGATGATATGAGATATTATGTGTTGCTGTGATGTGTTATATTGGATTGTTGTGTTCTGAATAGCCGGGGGTTTAATGTGAGATGAGGGTTTTTATTTTCATTCATGTAAAATTCATTGTATGTAATATTCTTTTATTGGGGCACTTCCGGGTTGAGCATGATGTCACCATTATAAATTATTTACTTTTCCGCATTAGGATAGACCCAAGGAGGGGAGCACAAGTAACTGGGTTCTAGGGTCCAGTGGGAGGCCATCTCGACGAGTCGAGACCGGGTTTTCTAACCCTAGAATTGACAGCGTTACTTGCCGCTCTCATAGGGGTCTAGAGATGTGGGTTTGGCTATTCATCACTACCGTGGAATCCGTGTTTTATACAGACTCGAAATAAAACACGGACATCCTAGTATATCCAATATTTCATATGTTATCTTCTGCTACAATGTTCTGTGATGAGATCATATTACTGCCTGAGATGAATGCTTATACTATATATATATATATGATGATATATAAATATTACTGCTTTCATTTCTTCTGTGATGCTTAGGAAGCATAAATGATGGGATTTATTAATGAGATTAATAAAAGAAAAGAAACCTAAAAGTTGTTGCAGAATCAAATTTTCAAAAAGGGTAGCTACAGTTTTTGCTTTGTATAGTGGTATATGTGATATACCCTGCACCTTATTCGATGAGGAAAGAGCCGAGATCCCTTCACCGGGAGTGACCTCTTTAGAAAAACTGGCAGATGCTACAAACTCATGGTTTAGTTTTTGATTGCTTCTATAGTTCTTGCTTTCCACCGCGGTATTTGTGAAATATCCTGCACCTTATTCGATAAGGAAAGAGCCGAGATCTCTTCACCGGGAGTGACCTCTTTAGCGAAACTAGAAAAGCCTCAAAAACACTCCTGTTCAAAATCACCTGTTTCTACAACGATATCAAATTCATTACGCTCATGGTTTTCAGAGAAACCTGCGTAACCCTCGTCATTTCAGATAAGTAATATTTAGTATTCGTGTTGTGGTAGTTTGGCATACGTCAAGGCGTAGTGTATGGTAGCTGATTACTACTTATCTGTAGCATGAGATGCGATTGGATTAGGGTATTCGTATGGTGATGTTTGGCATGCGTCAAGGGTCGTACGGGTGAGTTTAATTCAATCACGAAATGTACGGGTTGAACTTGACTAGCGGACTATGGGTTGTTTGGCATGCGTCAAGGTCATAACACGCTAGGGGAAAAGAATTATCGGGAATTTCAAGTGTTGAAATTTGCAATGAGATTGCATACTTTCTATGAGATAGATGGATCCTGATACCCACTCCGAGTAAGAGTTACTCCTGGAAGAATTTTACACAGGACAATTTGCTGATCAAGTAGGTGTCTAGAAAGGTGTTTATGGGGTTATGCATCTGGTAAAACGAGGTTTACTTTAATTAGGTCCGTGCGAAAGCACGGGGAACCTCCCTCAAAGTACCAACACTGGCCTGACCGAAAGATTTGCGAACTTGTAAGGTGTAATTAATCCCGGCTAGTCTTACCTTTTAGGGTTTGAAAGAAGATTTGATAAAAACAGTGGGAACCATCCTGATTAGATAAGATAATAACAAACCTAATCTTGCAAGAGAATACGCTAAAGTGTTTTCTTCTCTCTCTCTCCAGGTAGCGACCCTGTCAGGCCTTAATCAAGATAATAATATGGATGTATTGACTGAACCCGCTTATTATACTGAGCAGGGGAACATTGGTCCCGTTCTTTCTTATAAGTGTTATAAGACTGAACAGGAAATAGGAGAATATCTGGATTCTCGCACCGCCCAAACGAAAAACAAGCATGCTGATGCATCTTCTTTGGGTGTGTTAGTTATCGAGAACTGTTTCTCAGTTCACTCTACGTCCTGGGTATTAGATACCGGATCGGGATCCCACATATGTAATATGTTACGTGGGCTACGTAAAGGTAGAGAACTGGGAATGGGTGATCATTCTGTAAGAGTAGGGAATGGTGCAGATGTCGCAGCCAAGGCAGTTGGCGAATATCACCTTGTATTACCAAATGGTAATACATTGGTTCTGAACGAATGCTAGTACATTCCGACCCTGATATGCAATCTTATATCAGTTTCTTTATTGAGCAAAGAAGGATGTAATTTTGTAGTATAGGATAATGTTATGAACATATTCCTGAATCAAAAGTTGATAGGATCAGGATCGTTAAATAATGGCATATACGTTCTCAACCAAACTACAGTATTTAATGTACAAAACACACACAAGTGGAAGAGTTCAGAAATGAACGAATCCTACTTGTGGCATTGTAGACTAGGTCATATCAATGCGACACGGCTAGCTAAGTTACATAAGGATGGATATTTGAATCCATTCGAATTATCATCTTATGATACTTGCAAGTCATGTCTCAAAGATAAGATGACCAAAACTCCGTTTAGTGGACACGGAGAAAGAGTTACAGAACTCTTAGGACTGATACACAGTGATGTATGTGGTCCCATGTCTACACATGCCAGGAACGGTTCTTCCTACTTCATTACATTCACTGACAATCTCTCAAGATACGGACATGTGTTCCTGATGAAACACAAGTCTGAAGCTTTTGAGAAATTCAGAGAATATAAGCACGAAGTAGAGAACCAAACGGGCAAAAGTATTAAGATCCTTCGATCTGATCGAGGAGGAGAATACTTGAGCAATGAGTTCGTGGACTATCTATATGAGAATGGGATTCTCTCTCAGTTTACTCCTCTTTATACACCACAGCACAACGGTGTATCGGAGCGGAGGAATCGCACCTTATTAGATATGGTGCGCTCTATAATGAGCAATGCTGAGTTGCCTGTTTCCTTCTGGGGGTATGCACTTGAGACAGCCATAGACCTATTGAATAGGGTTCCCACCAAATCTGTGCCAACCACTCCATATGAGATATGGAAAGGAAAGAGACCACATCTTAATTACATTAAGATATGGGGTTGTCCGGCATATGTGAAAAAACAAAATCCGGACAAGCTCGAGGCAAAGTCAGTTCTGTGCAAGTTTATTGGATATCCCAAGCATTCGCAAGGGTGTATCTTCTACCACTCCGAGGAACAAAAAGTGTTTGTTTCTCGACATGCCACCTTCTTAGAAAAGGGTTTTCTAATGAAACAAGATAGTGGCAATGAGGTAGAACTGCAAGAAGTTCCAGCGACACAAACTGCAACTGAAGATTTAGTGGAACCAGAGGATTCAGTAGTCCCCGACGAACCCCAGCCACTCCGCCGATCTAGCAGGGTTATTCATCCACCTGAGAGATACTAAGGTTTTCTCATTGATGGTGGAAGCGAGGATTGCATCATGGAAGATGATGACCCGACTAGTTTCGAGCAGGCCATCACGAGTGGGGACTCTGAGAAGTGGCTGGATGCAATGCGATCTGAGATGGAATCCATGTACACCAACAAAGTATGGACATTGGAAGTTTCTCGTGAAGGGGAAAAACCCATTGGGAGCAAATGGATCTTTAAGAAGAAACTTGGTGTAGATGGAAAAGTGGAGACTTTCAAAGCTAGACTTGTCGCAATGGATTTTCGTCAACGACCAGGTGTGGATTATGACGAAACCTTTTCTCCAGTGGCTATGCTTAAGTCCATCCGGATCCTACTTGCCATTGCTGCATACCATGACTACGAAATATGGCAGATGGATGTTAAGACCGCCTTTCTAAATGGTGATTTAGAAGAGTGCGTGTACATAACTCAGCCAGAGGGCTTCGTAGATAGTGGGAGCAGCGGAAAGGTGTGCAAGCTGCTTAAATCCATCTACGGGTTAAAGCAGGCATCGCGGAGTTGGAACATATGTTTTGATGTTGTAGTCAAAGAGTTTGACTTCATCAAAAATGTAGATGAACCTTGTATTTACAAGAAGGTTGCAGAGATTAAGGTTGTCTTCCTCGTATTGTACGTGGATGACATGCTCTTGATAGGAAATGATGTTCCTATGCTGCACTCGGTCAAGCTCTTCTTATCACATAGATTCTCAATAAAAGATCTAGGTGATGCCTCCTGCATTTTGGGAATCAAGATCTATAGAGATAGATCTAAACGGATACTGGGATTGTCCCAATCCAGATACATTGACACCATACTTAAAAGGTTTAGTATGGAAGAATCCAAGCGTGGGAACCAACCCACGATCTCTGGACTCACTCTCTCCAAAGAGATGTCTCCGAAGACTGATTTGGAGAGAGCTCGCATGCAAGGGATACCCTATGCTTCGGCAGTAGGCTCTATCATGTATGAGATGCTATATACCAGACCCGATGTAGCATACTCACTAAGTGTAGTGAGTCGGTATCAAGCAGATCCTGGAGAGAGTCACTGGACAGCTGTGAAGAACATTCTCAAGTACTTGAGAAGGACTAAGGAGATGTTCTTGGTGTATGGTAACGGTGAACTCCAGGTGGAGTCCTTTACCGATTCGAGCTTCCAGAGTGATAAGGACGACTCTAAGTCGCACTCGGGATTTGTCTTTACCCTTAATGGAGGGGCGGTGTGTTGGAAGAGTTCCAAACAGGAAACCGTTGCAAACTCGACGATGGAGGATGAATACATCGCTGCCAACGATGCTGCCAAAGAGGCTGTCAGGATGAAGAATAGTAGGGTTAGCATAGAACCTTAACAAGGTTTAGGAAAGCATCTCTTCACAAAAAGCTAGAAAGCTTTTTTAAGGAAGAAGAGGAAGAAGAAAGCTTTTGCGATGAATAATAATAATTGTTATGGTTACAAATGACAACCATGAGTTAATAATATCAAGGCTTTAACACATGTAGAGAATGAACTAGGGTAAAGGGTTTTAGGTTGGGTTAAGAAATATCTACACAAAATATCTTTGCAAAAACAAAAGAAAGCTTCATGAAGCTTCATGAAAAAGCTAACCCAAAAGCTAACCCAAATCAAAACCCTAACTTGTTTAAACTCCACAAAACATGTTGCATTTGTAATCATAACTTGTTACAATATTATATATCACATATATAATATATTTTTGTAACAAAAGAAAATAATACAATTAACATATATCGCATATATATTAATGTATTATCCAGTGAGAAAATGAATCAATAAAGCGAGCTTATATTAGTTAACGTAATGTAATATATCACATATATAATTATACATTAAATTATCGAATCAACTCTTGATCCGACAATCCGGCTATACTGCATATAACCGACTAATATAACATGTACCAATTCATCGAATCAACACTTGATCCGATGACCCGGCCATATCAAATATACCCGGCCGATATCTCATATCGCGAGAATAGAATACGGTATCTCATATCGTATTATTCTCGGTCCCGCATATATCACATATGTGCTCCTACTCCGTTTTACCTGAGCCAGGAAACCTCTGTGTAGGACTCTAAAGAATCGTTAATACGCCGGCAGTAGGTGATGATCATATCAAACACCCACAAGCTGCAAGCGGTCAGCTAAACGTAACAGCCACCCATGTATTTAGCAATCAAAAGATCAACAAGCAAGCCTGTACACTCCCCTGCAAATCCAATCAGTAACACTCCCGTACAGTCCGATCTCTTCGTCTGATATGTTGCATATCTAGTCTAGGGGTGGTAAACGTCAGACCCCAGTAACCGATAAGTCGTGTCGATGTAAGGCTCATAACGGGTCGAGAAACTACTGATAACTCTTATGAGTAAATCTCCATATCAGCCCTGGCCAGGGACTTCCAGTTATAGCCAATCGAACACAGCACAACATCAACTCCCTATACCGGGAGAGACAAAACCCCTCCTATCACTCATTGCCTCCATGTGATTCAGGACTGTACCCAAAAGCCACCTTTTTGCACGCTCTCTTGGACGTGGTAAGGTGGAAATCAAAGCACAGTGGGAATCACACAAGACTCTATGACGATCTCGGGTCTACAGACTAACCTGTACCAGTGTCACCGGAGAACTGCTATCTGACGATAGGTATAATACCATCCAGGAGTTCTCGGCGAGTCCGTTCAGTGTACCCAGTCTCCACTGAGCACCCATACACCATATTTGATGTCCAACACCAATGGATATGGGATCATCCATCGCCCATCATATGGGTCAAGATGCATGTACGCTAGTCTACTCTGGAGTATCGATGCCCTGTCTCGATACACCCTCGACTAGGAAGGGTTATAGGATGTACTCGTTGACTACCCTGGCCCCACTAGTATGATCTCATCATAGTCCTAGTAGTCGAGTACATATCCTAAGGGCTTTATCAACACGTGATCACAAAACAGTATTTGTTAACATGTTAAGATAAAGTGAAACCAGATAGCATACTATCATATCGAGCAAGAAAGTCCGTTCTATATATATCCAAGCATCCACTATAATATACATCATATGTACAACAATGGCCTATAGGGCATATATATAACTAACAATCTCCCACTTGCACTAAGGCCAGCTGTTGTAGTATCTCATACCCAACATCTCGAAGAGTCTCTCAAATTGTATCTGAGGAATGGCCTTTATGAGTGGATCCGCAGTGTTGTCCTTCGTATCAACTCTCCTGACCTCGATCTCCCGGCGATCAACTATCTCCCGGTTCAGGTGATACCGCCTCAGAATATGTCTAGACTTCTGATGGGACCTGGGTTCCTTGGCCAAAGCCACAACTCCATTGTTATCACAATACAGAGGTATTAGATACTCAATAGACGGAACCACACCAAGTTCAGTGATGAACTTCTTTATCCAGAAAGCCTCTTTGGCAGCATTGTTGGCAGCGATGTATTCAGCCTCCATCGTCGAGTCTGCCTATGTTCCTGTTTGGAACTCTTCCAACAAACCGCCCCTCCATTAAGGGTAAAGACAAATCCCGAGTGCAACTTAGAGTCGTCCTTATCACTCTGGAAGCTCGAATCGGTAAAGGACTCCACCTGGAGTTCTCCGTTACCATACACCAAGAACATCTCTTTAGTCCTTCTCAAGTACTTGAGAATGTTCTTCACAGCTGTCCAGTGATTCTCTCCAGGATCTGCTTGATACCTACTCACTACACTTAGTAAGTATGCTGCATCGGGTCTGGTACATAGCAACGCGTACATGATAGAGCCTACTGCCGAAGCATAGGGTATCATTTGCATGCGAGCTCTTTCCAAATCAGTCTTGGGAGACATCTTTTTGGAAAGAGTGAGTCCAGAGATCGTAGGTAAATTCCCACGCTTGGATTCTTCCATACTAAACCTTTTTAGTATGGTGTCAATGTATCTGGATTGGGACAATCCCAGTAGCCATTTAGATCTATCTCTATAGATCTTAATTCCCAAAATGCAGGAGGCATCACCTAGATCTTTCATTGAGAATCTTTATGATAAGAAGAGCTTGACTGAGTGCAGCATAGGAATATCATTTCCTATTAAGAGTATGTTATCCACGTACAATATGCGGAAGACAGCCTTACTCTCTGCCACCTTCTTGTATACACAAGGTTCATCTATGTTTTTGATGAAGTCAAACTCTTTGACTACTACATCAAAACAGATGTTCCAACTCTGCGATGCCTGCTTTAACCCATAAATGGATTTAAGCAGCTTGCACACCTTTCTGCTACTCCAACTATCTACGAAGCCCTCTAGCTGAGTCATGTACACGCACTCTTCCAAATCACCATTCAGAAAGGCGGTCTTAACATCCATTTGCCAGATTTCGTAGTCATGGTATGCGGCAATGGCAAGTAAGATCTGGATGGACTTAAGCATAGCCACTGAAGAAAAGGTTTCGTCATAATCCACACCTGGTCGTTGACGAAAACCCTTTGCTACAAGTCTAGCTTTGAAAGTCTCAACTTTTCCATCTACACCAAGTTTCTTCTTAAAGATCCATTTGCTCCCAATGGGTTTTACCCCTTCAGGAGCAATTTCCAAAGTCCATACTTTGTTGGTGTACATGGATTCCATCTCAGATCGCATTGCATCCAGCCATTTCACAGAGTCACCACTCGTGATGGCCTGCTCAAAACTAGTCGGGTCATCATCTTCCATGGTGCAATCCTCGCTCCCACCATCGATGAGAAAACCGTAGTATCTCTCAGGTGGATGAGGAACCCTATTAGATCGGCGGAGAGGCGGGGTTCATCGGGAACTACTGAATCCTCTGGTTCCACCAACTCTTCTGTTGCAGTTTGTGTAGCTGGAACTTCTTCCAGTTCTACCTCATTGCCACTAATTTCTTTCATAAGAAAACCCTTTTCTAAGAAAGTGGCATGACGAGAAATAAACACTTTTTGTTCCTCGGGGTGGTAGAAGATATACCCTTGTGAGTTTTTAGGATATCCTACAAACTTGCACAAGACAGAACTTGCCTCGAGTTTGTCCGGATTGTGCCTTTTGACATAGGCCAGACAACCCCATATCTTAACATACTTAAGAGATGGTCTCTTTCCTTTCCATACCTCATATGTAGTGGTTGGCACAGATTTGGTGGGAACCCTATTCAATAGGTCTATGGCTATCTCAAGCGCATACCCCCAGAAGGAAACAGGCAACTCAGTATTGCTCATCATAGAGCGCACCATATCTAATAGGGTGCGATTCCTCCGCTCCGATACACCGTTGTGCTGTGGTGTATAAGGAGGAGTAAGCTGAGAGAGAATCCCATTCTCTTTTAGATAGTCCAGGAACTCATTACTCAAGTATTCTCCTCCTCGATCAGATCGAAGGATTTTAATACTTTTACCCGTTTGGTTCTCGACTTCATGTTTATATTCCCTGAATTTCTCAAAAACTTCAGACTTGTGTTTCAACAGGAACACATGTCCGTATCTTGAGAGATCGTTGGTGAATGTAATGAAGTACGAAGAACAATTCCTGGCATGTGTAGACATAGGACCGCATACATCACTATGTATTAGTCCCAAGAGTTCCGTAACTCTTTCTCTGTGTCCACTAAATGGAGTTTTGGTCATTTTGCCTTTGAGACTGTTAGTGTATATGCCCTAGGGGCCATTATTGTACCATACTAGATTGTATATTACTTAATGGAAGCTTGGGATATTCACAGTTATATATATACAGTCTTGCTAAAAATGGTAGTATGCTACTTGGTTTGTGTCTACTTTAATATGTGCATATGTTTCTTATAACGTATCACTTATACATATTAGTAGAGCCCATAGGATCTTTGCTTGATTACCAGCGTCGTGATGGCAGTCACACTAGTGGGGGTTGGGTAGTCTGTAAGCAACATCCTATACAGGTCCCTGGTCGTTGGATTGTCGAGAAAGGGCATCGATATTCCGGAGTAGACTAAGTGTATACGCTTCTCATCCCAGTTGGGGAAATGGTCTGTCCCACAGCCATCAGTACGTCATACTGGAGATAGTATACAGGTGCCCGTTAAGTTACGGGTACACCGGACAGGACTCGCCGGGGAACTGATTGGTTGGTATTATACCCATCGTCAGTTAACAGTTCCCAGGTGACATGAGTACAGCATAGTCCGCAGACTTGACACTGCTACTTAGCCTCGAGTGTGTCCCACAGTTCTTAGATTTCTACCCTACCACGGCTCAAAGGAGTCGTGCAAACAGGTAGCAGTTGGGTGCAGTCCCGAGCACTGGGAGGCAGTGGCGGTTAGATAGGATTCGTCTCTCCCGGTATTGGGAGATGATATCGCGCTGTGTCAGAGAGCCATTACACAAAGTCCCTGGCCAGGGCAAACGAGATATACTGGTAGGTTCCAGTAGCTTCTCAGGGTGTAATGGGCTTCGCTCAAACACGACTTATACAGCTATTAGGGGACTGACGCTTGCCACCCCCTAGGCTTGATATGCGATAGTCTTAGGCAAACAGACCGGACTGTACGGAGATTGTCACATCAGGCTCAGTGGGAGTTCGGATGATTTACCTCATCGGCCTTCTTATCGACATCTACCTGGGGATCGTTACATACAGCTAGTGCCGCTTGCGGTCTGTGGTTAAACCCACTGCCAGCGTAGTGTCGAGTCTTTAGAGTCCCACACAGAGAGTTTCCCTGCTCCAGGAGAAACGATATAGACGTCGTATGGTTTTACGACAAGGGTTCGGATGCATACGTGTGTTTACGCACGTACGACTTTTCGGACAGTTTTTACTAGCAGGCTTTGGTTTAAGCCAGATTCTAGTATCAGGTTATTGGATTTATACAGTCTAAAGTTTTTCCGTGTTTTCACGGATTGGAGGGGCGTTCTCATAATTTGTCGAGAAGGTTCTAGAAGAGTGGTGACATGAGGGGTTGAGGTGGCTTTTTCATGATTGCTTTGTGTGACTCATTTATATGATTCATCATATCATTAATGCTTCATTAATGATCTAATGACTCACATGATGAATCACTCTCCTTGATTAAATGAAACATGGTGAATAATCAATTAATTGATATTATTTGATAATTCATTATGTATCATATATTCAAGTGAGAAGGACTTTTGTTCTCATTATCATTCTCACCTTCTCTCTCCTCAAGCTCACTCTCTCTTGAAACCCTAACCCTAACCTCTCATGTGTTGAGATCAAGGGTTAGATAGACTAAAACATCCATAACCTCACTCTATATCCTCTAGGTAGCTTAGATTAGCACTTTAAGCAACCTAGTTATCTCAAGTTTGAGATTAAGCTTGGCGTAGAAGCTTTCGGGTGGATCGTCTTTGATTCGAGGAGGCCGTGAAGTTGCCGATGTTCCAAGGAGCCAACGAGGAGTGGAGGACAGCGATGAAGACCCGAAGGACATGTAACGTGAGGTATAACTCCGGTACCGAGTAGTTAAACCTCTAGTATAACGTTAGCAATGGTTTAGATTACGATTCATGCGCTCAAGTCCGTGTTACGAAGCTTTGATAATCGTTTTTCATATATTCCGCCTCCCCGCAAGTTAGTGGGGTGCGTGACATGGACTTACAGTGGTATCAGAGCCAACTAAACCATTACTAGCTTGTTAGCAACCGATTAGAAGTTCGATCGACGAAAAATACGAAATACGAAAAACCAAAACCCATAGTTTCTGTTAATTTTAAAACTGTCTTAAAATTTTTTTGACATACCTTAAAATTCACAGCAGGGAAATTGATGAATACTGGGAAAATACGAGTCACTGAATCGGCAAAACGACTGCGGTTCCGCGGCAATAGAGAGCTATTGCCGCGGAACCGCCGCCGAGTCAATGCCGAGTTGACTCGGAGTTTCACAGTAATTCATAATTTTGGGTTTTTTGTTTTCCTGTATATACTGTTTCTGCCCAGGTTGCCTCTGTGATGATTTGGTTTTGGGGTAGACACGGATATAGGTAATCGATCGATGTTCTAATCAATTTGCTAATTGGATTTTTATCTGTAATGTTTTATGTGTTCGTAAACCTCCCCTAACTGCTAGTATGTCGGTTGGCAGGGGGTTGCACATTTCTGTAATGGATTTTATCTGTTTGTGTATATAAACTGTATTGGACTGTTGTGGTGAATAGCCGGGTTTTGTGATGGGTTATTGTATTAATTCATTCGATGTAATTGTAATAAGTTGTAATATTATTTTGCGGGGCACATCCAGGTTGCGGTTGTAGCCACCGTTGTATTATTTCTTTTTACTGTTTTTGCTCCTAGGAAAGACCCAAGGTGGGGTGCACAAACTACCGGGTATTTTGAAGTGTTGAGGCAGACCGCTTCACTTCTGGTACTTGGCGGGTAGTTTGCCGTACCCGTATGGGTCTGGGGTGGGGTAATGGCTATTCATCACAACTGTGTAATCCGTCTTTTATTGCAGGCTCAAAAGAAACGCGGATTACTTGCATATCCAATAAAGTTTATCTGTGATCTGGAATGCTTATTATTGCGTCTGACGAATGTACAATATCTATATATGATAGCTATTAGACGTCACTTATGTTTTACACCCGCGCTAGCCCAGCCCCCGCTCTGTCGTTAGTTAAGTAACCTAACGGGTGATGACGGGACCCCGTGGCGAATGCGGATGACATAAGAGGACGTGGTATTTTTCGTTGTTTTCTGCAATGATAAGATTAATTGATGGGATACATTATTATAATGCAAAGAAAATAAACCAATGCTTAAATCGTTGGAACAAATTTAAAAGAAACCACTCGGTTATTTTAAAAGAGCAGAATTTTTAATTGCGGAGCTTTAGCCACTCCTTTTAAAAAGTATCAGGTTCCTTCGATTATATCAAGTTCACCACGTTCACGGTTTTGCCAAAACCATTCGTAGCCCTCCGTCATTTCATTTGGATATTCAGTAGTATTCAAGCTATGCATTTGACCAACGCCAGGGCATAGTGTTTGGTAGCTGCTGGAGTATTTCATTTGTTTGCATAGATAGATGTGTTAGTTTGGGACAGTCGTATTATCATTTGGCCAACGTCAGGGATATGTACGGATGGGTTCAAATTAACTAGGACAATGATGGGTAGAACTTGACATGTGACTTATGACATTTTGACCAACGCCAAGGTTATAAGAGCATGGGGCAAAAATACATATATCGGGAATTTCTAAAGAAACTGAAATTTGCAGAAAGAAGCATACCATTTTGGAGTTTGAAGAATGTTGGTAGGATTCCTTCAACATTATCTTACGATGATATTTTGGATCCCGATCCTACTGTGAGTACATGCTACTTATCAGGAGATTCATCACTTAACGATCAATGCTATAAACCAAGTAGGTGCCAAGAAAGGTGTCAGCGAGGCTACGCCCCCAGAGAAAAGAGGTTATTTAATTAAGGAACTTCGCGAAAGCGTTGGAAAACCTCCCTCGAAGTATCGACACTGGCCTGGCTAAACGGTTAAGCAAGAATTGTACGGTGAGAATAGTCCTGGCTAATTCTTCTTTTATGGTTTGAGGAGGGATTCGAGAAACAGTGGGAGCCATCCTGTTTAGATAAATTAAAAACCAATCTAAACTTGCAACAGCATCATGCTAAAATGTTTTCTTCTCTCTCTCTTAAATTGCAGCGACCCTGTGACCACATATAGGTTACATCTAGATAACAAATTGACTGAATCTGACTTATATGACTGGCAAAGGTCTGTCCAGATGTCCATTGGCTATGACAAGCTGGACCACCCTATTACTACTCAAGATCCCGCCGTCTCAGGTCCAGTTTCCACTGTCGCGGATATGGATATCCATAAGACAAGGGAAAAAGATAAAGCGAAAGCTAAGTGCTTCGTGTTAGCTTCAGTTGATGGTGTATACCAGAAGCAGCACGAGAAGATGGACTTAGTTTCCATCTTTTTCCATAATAAAGATTTATATGGAGAGCAATCTCATATCACTAGATATGAAACCTCGAACGAATTAATTCAAGCGAGGTTAGCTGACGGGTCATCTGTAGGGGACAACGTCCTTACAATGACTAGCTGTATTGATGAGCTCTAGGACCTGGAGACCGCGTTGGGAAACGAGTCAAACACTGACTTGATTCTACAGTCTCTGCCTTCTACCCTGAAGGAAACCAGGGAAGGAAAAGGAAAGAGAAAGGCAAAAGTTTCGGAACTGGATATAGTAAAACAGGGACGTTCCTATTGTTACAGGAATGAACATTGGCAGAAAGATTGTAGGGCTTTAGAAGCCAGTAGCCAGGAGTCGAAGCATGTTGTGGCTTCATCTTCGGGTGTGTTTATGATAGAAAACTGTATGTCAGTTAACCCTACTTCCTGGGTATTGGATACCGGATCAGGAACTCACATCTGTAATTCATTACAGGCTCTGAGAAATCGTAGGGTTATCGGAATAGGTGATATGACCCTCACAGTTTCTAACGGAATGAGCATGGACGCTGAATCTGTAGGGGAATATCATCTTGGAATGACAACTGGGCAGATATTGATTCTACGTAACTGTTTTTATGTACCAGGTACGACTTGTAATATCATATCTGTACCCTTACTTTCTAAGGAAGGATATGATTTTGCTTTTACAAGAGATGTGGTTCACATCCACCTAAATCAAGATTTGATTAGGTCAGGTACATTAGAAAACGGAATATACGTATTAAATCAAGCTCAGATTTTCAGTGTCCAGAACACACTTAAATGAAAGTCTTCGGAAACAAATCAGGCTTTCTTATGGCATTGTAAACTAGGTCACATCAATGAGAGAAGGTTGACTAAGTTACATAGAGAAGGATATTTGAATCCGTTCGAATATCAATCTTATGCTACTTGTGAATCTTGTCTCAAAGGAAAGATGACAAAAACTCCGTTCACTGGACACGGAGTAAGAGCAAGCGAGCTCTTGGGACTCGTACACAGTGACGTGTGCGGTCCAATGTCTACACATGCGCGAGGTGGTTATTCCTACTTCATTACTTTTACGGATGATTTTTCTAGGTATGGATATGTCTTCTTAATGAAGCATAAATCCGAGGCCTTTGAGAAATTCCAAGAATACAAGAATGAAGTGGAAAAACAAACAGGCAAGAGTATAAAGACACTAAGATCTGATCGAGGTGGTGAATACTTAAGTGCCGAGTTCTTGGGTTACTTAAAAGAGAATGGAATTCTCTCTCAGCTTACTCCTCCGTACACACCACAACATAACGGTGTATCGGAAAGGAGGAATCGAACCCTATTGGATATGGTTCGTTCCATGATGAGTAACGCTGAGTTACCGCGATCATTCTGGGGATATGCGCTAGAATCAGCGGCATATCTTCTGAACAGGGTTCCTACCAAGACAGTGCCTACCACCCCATATCAGATGTGGAGTGGGAAGAAACCCTATCTTCAGTATCTGAAGATTTGGGGATGTCCGGTTTTTGTTAAAAAACAGCATGCGGACAAGCTCGAGGCACGATCAGTACAGTGCAGGTTTGTGGGATATCCAAAGAACTCTAAGGGATATCTATTCTATTACGCAGAGGAACAAAAGGTTTTTGTTTCTCGTAATGCCCAATTTTTAGAACAGCAAGTTTTAGAAAAGGATACAGATGGGAGCGAAATAGAACTGGAAGAAATTCCAGAACCACAAGCTATTACTGAAAGCTTGGAAGAACCAGAAGGTTCAGGAGAACAGGACATCCCGACGCCACTCCGCAGGAGTAGTAGGCAATCTCATCCGCCTAAGAGATACTACGGTTTTCTCATAGACGGGGATAGAGAGGATTGCACTATTGATTATGATGAGCCTACTAGCTTCCAGCAAGCCATTCAGAGCGGTGACTCGGTAAAATGGCTAGATGCAATGCGGACCGAAATGGAGTCTATGTACACCAACAAAGTATGGACTTTGGACATTGCTTCAGATGGGGTAAAACCCGTAGGATGCAAATGGATCTTCAAAAAGAAGATTGGTGTAGATAGACAGGTTGAAACCTATAAGGCTAGACTTGTTGCAAAGGGTTTCCGTCAAAGACCTGGTTTGGACTATGACGAAACCTTTTCTGCAGTAGCTATGCTTAAATCTATTCGGGTCCTTCTTGCTATTGCTGCTTTCCACGATTATGAAATCTGGCAGATGGACGTAAAGACGGCCTTTCTAAATGGTAATTTGGAAGAAAGCGTCTATATGGATCAGCCAGAAGGATTCATTCAGAGTGGGAGCAGCGGTAAAGTATGCAAGTTGCTTAAGTCCATTTATGGACTAAAGCAGGCATCACGGAGTTGGAACATCTGTTTTGATGATGCTGTTAAAGAATTTGACTTTATCAAAAATCCAGATGAACCATGCATATACAGTAAGATTGTAGGGAGAGCTGTAGTATTCCTCGTCTTGTACGTGGATGACATTCTCCTAATAGGAAATGATATTCCTATGTTACAGTCAGTCAAAAGATTCTTGTCACATAAATTCTCCATAAAAGACCTGGGTGATGCCACCTACATTCTGGGGATCCGGATCTATCGTGATATATCAAAGAGGATATTGGGACTTTCACAGTCCAGGTACATAGACACCATAGTAAAGAGATTCAATATGGATGATTCTAAGCGCGGTAACTTACCGGCTTGTCACGGAATCACCCTCTCCAAAGAGATGTCTCCTAAGACTGATTTGGAAAGGGATCGGATGTCAATTATACCCTACGCTTCTGCGGTAGGCTCTATAATGTATGCGATGTTATGTACCAGACCAGATGTAGCATACGCATTGAGCGTAGTAAGCCGGTATCAAGCAAACCCAGGGGAGAAGCACTGGATAGCAGTAAAGAACATTCTCAAGTACCTGAGAAGGACTAAGGAAATGTTCTTAGTATATGGCGGAAAAGACCTCCAGATGGAGGCCTTTGCCGACTCCGGCTTCCAGAGTGACAAAGATGACTCCAAATCCATGTCGGGTTATGTCTTTACCCTCAATGGAGGGGCGGTCTGTTGGAAGAGTTCCAAACAGGAGACCGTTGCTGACTCAACGATAGAAGCAGAGTACATAGCTGCTTGCGATGCCGCAAAAGAAGCAGTCTGGATGAAGAAGTTCCTCACAGAACTTCAGGTGGTTCCTACCAGTATTGGTCCAATACCTCTGTATTGTGACAACAACGGCGCTATAGCTTTAGCGAAGGAACCCAGGTCCCATCAGAAGTCCAGACACATCTTAAGGCGGTATCACCTGATCAGGGAGATCGTAGATCGCCGGGAGATCGAGGTGAAGAGAGTAAAGACGGAGAATAATATTGCTGATCCATTCACAAAGGCCCTTCCTCAGACGCAGTTCGAGAGGCTATTCGAGATGATAGGTCTACGATATGCCAGCTCATGGCCCTAGTGCAAGTGGGAGATTGTTAGTGTATATGCCCTAGGGGCCATTATTGTATCATACTAGATTGTATATTACTTAATGGAAGCTTGGGATATTCACAGTTATATATATTCAGTCTTGCTAAAAATGGTAGTATGCTACTTGGTTTGTGTCTACTTTAATATGTGCATATGTTTCTTATAACGTATCACTTATACATATTAGTAGAGCCCATAGGATCTTTGCTTGATTACCAGCGTCGTGATGGCAGTCACACTAGTGGGGGCTGGGTAGTCTGTAAGCAACATCCTATACAGGTCCCTGGTCGTTGGATTGTCGAGATAGGGCATCGATATTCCGGAGTAGACTAAGTGTATACGCTTCTCATCCCAGTTGGGGAAATGGTCTGTCCCACAGCCATCAGTACGTCATACTGGAGATAGTATACAGGTGCCCGTTAGGTTACGGGTACACCGGACAGGACTCGCCGGGGAACTGATTGGTTGGTATTATACCCATCGTCAGTTAACAGTTCCCAGGTGACATGAGTACAGCATAGTCCGCAGACTTGATACTGCTACTTAGCCTCGAGTGTGTCCCACTGTTCTTAGATTGCTACCCTACCACGGCTCAAAGGAGTCGTGCAAACAGGTAGCAGTTGGGTGCAGTCCCGAGCACTGGGAGGCAGTGGCGGTTAGATAGGATTCGTCTCTCCCGGTATTGGGAGATGATATCGCTCTGTGTCAGAGAGCCATTACACAAAGTCCCTGGCCAGGGCAAACGAGATATACTGGTAGGTTCCAGTAGCTTCTCAGGGTGTAATGGGCTTCGCTCAAACACGACTTATACAGCTATTAGGGGACTGACGCTTGCCGCCCCCTAGGCTTGATATGCGGTAGTCTTAGGCGAACAGACCGGACTGTACGGAGATTGTCACATCAGGCTCAGTGGGAGTTCGAATGATTTACCTCATCAGCCTTCTTATCGACATCTACCTGGGGACCGTTACGTACAGCTAGTGCCGCTTGCGGTCTGTGGTTAAACCCACTGCCAGCGTAGTGTCGAGTCTTTAGAGTCCCACACAGAGAGTTTCCCTGCTCCAGGCGAAACGATATAGACGTCGTATGGTTTTACGACAAGGGTTCGGATGCATACGTGTGTTTACGCACGTACGACTTTTCGGACAGTTTTTACTAGCAGGCTTTGGTTTAAGCCAGATTCTAGTATCAGGTTATTGGATTTATACAGTCTAAAGTTTTTCCGTGTTTTCACGGATTGGAGGGGCGTTCTCATAATTTGTCGAGAAGGTTCTAGAAGAGTGGTGACATGAGGGGTTGAGGTGGCTTTTTCATGATTGCTTTGTGTGACTCATTTATATGATTCATCATATCATTAATGCTTCATTAATGATCTAATGACTCACATGATGAATCACTCTCCTTGATTAAATGAAACATGGTGAATAATCAATTAATTGATATTATTTGATAATTCATTATGTATCATATATTCAAGTGAGAAGGACTTTTGTTCTCATTATCATTCTCACCTTCTCTCTCCTCAAGCTCACTCTCTCTTGAAACCCTAACCCTAACCTCTCATGTGTTGAGATCAAGGGTTAGATAGACTAAAACATCCATAACCTCACTCTATATACTCTAGGTAGATTAGATTAGCACTTTAAGCAACCTAGTTATCTCAAGTTTGAGATTAAGCTTGGCGTAGAAGCTTTCGGGTGGATCGTCTTTGATTCGAGGAGGCCGTGAAGTTGCCGATGTTCCAAGGAGCCTACGAGGAGTGGAGGACAGCGATGAAGACCCGAAGGACATGTAACGTGAGGTATAACTCCGGTACCGAGTAGTTAAACCTCTAGTATAACGTTAGCAATGGTTTAGATTACGATTCATGCGCTCAAGTCCGTGTTACGAAGCTTTGATAATCGTTTTTCATATATTCCGCCTCCCCGCAAGTTAGTGGGGTGCGTGACATGGACTTACAGAGACATGAAAGGCAAGTTTCATAAGATGATAATTCAAACGTATTTAAATAACCATCTTTATATAACTTAGCTAGTCAAGTCGCATTGATATGACCAAGTCTACAATGCCACAAGAAGGATTCGTTCATTTCTGAACTTTTCCTCTTGTGTGTGTTCTGCATATTAAGAACTGTGTTTTGATTTAGAACGTATATGCCATTATTTAACGATCCTGGTCCAATCAATTTTTGATTTAGGAAGATGTTCATAACATTATCCTGTATTACAAAATTATATCCTTCTTTACTTAATAAAGAAACTGATATAATGTTGCATATCATGTTCGGTATATAATAGCATTCATTCAGAATCAATGTATTACCACTTGGTAATACAAGGTGATATTCGCCAACTGCTTTGGCTGCAACATTTGCACCATTCCCTACTCTTACGGAATGATCACCCATTCCCAGTTCTCTACCTTTCTTTAGCCCGTGCAATATATTGCATATGTGGGATCCCGATCCGGTATCTAATGCCCATGACATAGAGTGAACTGAGAAACAGTTATCGGTAACTAACACAGCTGAAGAAGATGCATCAACATGCTTATTCTTCGTTTGGGCGGCGTGAGAATCCAGATATTGTCCTATTCCCTGCTCAGTCTTATAACATTTATGTTAGTGTATATGCCCTAGAGGCCATTACTGTATCATACTAGTTTGTATATTACTTAATGGAAGCTTAGGATATTCACAGTTGTATAAACAATCTTGCTCAAAATGGTAGTATGCTACTTGGTTTGTTTCTACTTCAATGTGTACATGTGTTTATTTTAGTATATCACCTATACACATTAGTGGAGCCTTTAGGATCTTTGCTTGATTACCGGCGTTGTGATGGAAGTCACACTCGTGGGGGCTGGATAATCTATAAGCACATCCTTATGCAGGTCCCTAGTCGCAGGACTATCGAGACAGGGCATCGATACTCCGGAGTAGACTAGCGTATGCGCTTCTCATCCCAGTGTGGGAGATGGTCTGTACCACAGCCATCAGTACGTCGTACTGGAGATAGTATGCGGGTGCTCGTTGGGTTACGAGTACACTGGACAGGACTCGTCGGGAACTGTTAGTTGGTACTATACCTATCGTCAATTATCAGTTCCCAGGTGACATGAGTACAGCTTAGTCCGCTGACTTGACACTGTCACTTCGCCTCGAGTGTGTTCCCACTATACTTTGATTACTACCCTACCACGGCTCAAAGGAGTCGTGCAAACAGGTAGTTTTTGGGTGCAGTCCCGAAGCACTTGGAGGAAGTGACGATTAGACAGGATTCGTCTCTCCCGGTATTGGGGGTTGACATCGCGCTGTGTCTAGGAGAGCCATTACACGAGTAGTCCCTGGCCAGGGCAAGCGAGATATACTGGTAGGTTTCCAGTGTTATCTCAGGGTGTTCTGGGCTTCACTCCGACACGACTTGTACCGCTATTGGGGGACTGACGTTTACCGCCCCCTAGGCCCGCCATGCGATGTATCAGACGAACAGACCGGACTGTATGGAGATTGTCATAGTCAGACTCAGTAGGAGTTCAGATGGGTTTCACCTCGTCAGTCTTCTTGTCGGCATCTACCTGGGGACCGTTACACACAGCTAGTGCCGCTTGCGGTCTGTGGTTAAACCCACTGCCAGCGTAGTGTCGAGTCTTTAGAGTCCCACACAGAGAGCTATTCGCCTTTAGGCAAAAGAGTAGATGTCGCATGGTTTTACGACAGGTCGCATGGTTTTGCGACAGGGTTCGGTCACATCCGTGCACTTGTGCACGTACAGTGTCCGGACAGTTAACACTAGCGGGCTTTGGTTTAAGCCAGATCCTAGTGTACGTTTTAGGATTGGTTTTATCACGTTTGTATTCGTGTTCCTCGGAACACGGATGCGGGTGTGGATGCACAGTTGACAGAGAGACAGAGGCAGAGTATTCTCATTGGGGTTGTTGACTGTTGACTGTTGACAGTTGACTGTTGACCATTGACTTTTGCTTAACCCTAATGAGAATAAGATATATGATTAACATTAATATTAATTAAGTATTATAGTGACATGGTTGTTGAAGGGTTGACTTTGTTGACTTGTTGACTTTGTTGACCGGTTGACTAGGTTGGACTAGTTGACCATCATCCTGACAATGGCTATCATTCCATGGCAAAGACTTTTGCTTGCTTGTTTATTTATGAAAAATGAGTGCATGAAATGATATAGCCATTTTGACTTAAACCATTTGTTAGTGTATATGCCCTAGGGGCCATTATTGTATCATACTAGTTTGTATATTACTTAATGGAAGCTTGGGATATTCACGTGTATATAACAGTCTTGCTAAACATGGTAGTATGCTACTTGGTTTTTCTATCTTAATATGTGAGTATACGTATTGATAAAGCTCTTAGGATCTTGCTTGACTACCAGCGTTGTGATGGCAGTCACACTAGTGGAGGCTGGGTAGTCTACAAGCACATCCTTATTCAGGTCCCTAGTCGTTGGATTATCGAGACAGAGCATCGATACTCCGGAGTAGACTAGTGTGTACGCTTCTCATCCCAGTTGAGGAGATGGTCTGTCCCACAGCCGTCAGTACGTCGTACTGGAGATAGTATGCAGGTGCTCGTAGGTTCCAGTAGTTTCTCAGGGTGTAATGGGCTTCGCTCCGACACGACTTATACCGCTATTAGGGGACTAACGCTTGCCGCCCCCCTAGGCCCGATATGCGATAGTCTTAGACGAACAGACCGGACTGTACGGAGATTGTCACATCAGACTCAGTAGGAGTTCGGATGGGTTTCCTCATCGGCCTTCTTATCGAAATCTACCTGGGGACTGTTACGTACAGCTAGTGCCGCTTGCGGTCTGTGGTTAAACCCACTGCCAGCGTAGTAGTCGAGTCTCTAGAGTCCCACACAGAGAGTTTCCCTACTCCAGGCGAAACGATATAGAGGTCGTATGGTTTTACGACAAGGGTTCGGACGCATACGTGTGTTTACGCACGTACGACATCCGGACAGTTTTTACTAGTCGGCTTTGGTTTAAGCCAGTTACTAGTATCCGGTTATTGGATTTATACAGTCTAAAGTTTTTCCGTGTTTTCACGGATAGGAGGGGCATTCTCGTAATTGCGCGAGAAGCTTCTAGAAGATAGTGACTAAGGAGGTTTAGGTGGCATATACATTGAATGAGATTAGTGAGTCATATGGATGATTCATCCATGTCATTAATGCTTCATAATTGCTTAATGACTCATGGAGATGAATCACCACAAGATATTTATCAAGCATGGTTGTAAATCATTTTCTTTTCTTTTCTTGATATATATTATGATAACTCATTTTCTCTTCTCATTATTATGTTCATCTTCTCTCTCCTCAAGCTCTCTCTCTTCAAACCCTAATCCTCCCCTCTCATGTGTTGAGTACAAGGATTAGTTAGACTACTTAATCCATAACCATACTCTATTTCATCTAGGTACTTTGATTAGCACTTAAAAATACCTAGTTGCCTTAAGTTTAGAGGCAAAGCTTGGTGTTTAGCTCTCGTGGTGGATCGTCTACTACTTGGAGAAGGCCGAAGAGGAGGTGGAGTTCGTAAAGACGAAGGACACGGTTCTTTAGGTATAATCCCTTTACATAATAGTTTAGAACTTCTATGTTTGATGTTAGTTATCATTTAGCTTCGATTCATGCGGTTAGTCGATGTTTAAGCAAAGAACAAGATCGTTTTTCATATTTCCGCCTCCCCGCAAGTCGTGGGGTGTTGTACATCGACTTACAGTGGTATCAGAGCCTCGCTAAACAATAAATAACTAATTAGCAAAGTCATAAAGATTTCGAACGCAAAAAGCAACCGGAAACATCGCCGATTATCACACTTGCTGTCGATTTTTAAACTGGCTCCAAAAATTTTTCAGGGTGCTTCAGAATAACAAGCAGGGAAAATTAAGGATACTGAAGAAATTTGGGCCTGTGACTCGACTATCTCACCGCGGAACCGCGGCGGATCCGCGGCCGAGTTATGCCCAAGTCAGCCCCAATTTCTTCAGTAACTCATAGGTGTTAACAGTGATGTTTCTGGGATGTTTTATTTTCTGCTAAGATCTCAGGTTCACAGAGAACTATTGGAGTAGAATCTAAAAGCGTTTTTCCGATCGAAATTTTGCGATGTTTGCTAATATGATTATATCTATGTTTGTATAATGTGTTCGTAAACCTCCCCTAACTGCTAGTATGTCGGTTGGCAGGGGGTTGCACATTTCTGTAATGGATTTTATCTGTTTGTGTATATGAACTGTGTTGGACTGTTGTGATGTATAGCCGGGGTTATGTGATGGGTTATTATTTAATTCATTTGATGTAAATGTAATTTGTTGTAATATTATTTTGCGGGGCACATCCAGGTTGCAGTTGTAGCCACCGTTGTATTATTTCATTTTACTGTTTTTGCTCCTAGGACAGACCCAAGGTGGGGTACACAAACTGCCGGGTGGGTAGTTTGCCGTACCCGTAGGGGTCTTGGGTGGGGTAATGGCTATTCATCACAACTGTGTAATCCGTCTTTTGTTGCAGGCTCAAAACAAACACGGATTGCTTGCAAATCCAATAAAGTTCATCTGTGATCTGGAATGCCTATTATTGCGTCTGACGAATGTACAATATCTATATATGATAGCTATTTAGACGTCACTTATGTTTTACACCCGCGCTAGCCCAGTCCCCGCTCTGTCGTTAGTTAAGTAACCTAACGAGTGATGACGGGACCCCGTGGCGAATGCGGATGGCATAAGAGGACGTTGTATTTTCGTTGTTTTTTGCAATGATAGGTTAATGATGGGACGCATTATTTATAATGCAAAGAAAATAAACCAAAAGTTTAATCGTTGGAACAATTTAAAAGAAACCACTCGGTTAATTTTAAAAACAGATATTTTTAAATGCGGAGCTTTAACTACTCCTTTTAAAAGCTATCAAGTTCCTTCGGTTATATCAAGTTCACTACGTTCACGGTTTCGCCAAAACCATTCGTAGCCCTCCGTCATTTCATTTGGGTATTCAGTAGTATTCAAGCTATGCATTTTGGCCAAAGTCAAGGCATAGTGTTTGGTAGCTGCTGGGTTTTCATTTGTTGCATAAGATAGATGAGTTGGTTTGGGACAGTCGTATTATCATTTGACCAAAGTCAGGGGTATATACGGATGGGTTCAAATTGACAAGATAATGACGGGTAGAACTTGACATGTGACTTATGACATTTTGACTAAAGCCAAGGTCATAAGAGCATGGGGCAAAAACTTATATCGGGAATTTCTAAAGAAACTGAAATTTCCAAAGAGATGCATACCATTTGGAGTTTGATGAATGTTGGTAGCATTCCTTCAACATTATCATACGATGATATTTGGATCTCGATCCTACTGTGAGTATATGCTACTTATCAGGATATTCGTCACTTAACGATCAATGCTATAAACCAAGTAGGTGTCAAGAAAGGTGTCAGCGGGATTACGCCCCCAGAGAAAAGAGGTTCTTTAATTAAGGAACTTCGCGAAAGCGTTGGAAAACCTCCCTTGAAGTATCGACACTAGCCTGGCTGAACGGTTAAGCAAGAATTGTACAGTGAGAATAGTCCTGGCTAATTCTTCTTTTATGGTTTAAGGAAGGATTCGAGAAACAGTGGGAGCCATCCAGTTTAGATAAACTAAAAACCACTCTAAACTTGCAAGAGCATCATGCTAAAGAGTTTTCTTCTCTCTCTCCTAATTGCAGCGACCCTGAAAATGACTGGACTTAAGTTACTTTTAGAGAAAAATATACTGACAGGGCCAAACTATAAAGATTGGCTGCGGAATGTCAAAATGGCTTTGACCTAAGACAAATTGGGGTACGTCCTCACCGCTACGGCACCTGCTGTCCCTGGTCCCAAATCCAGTAATGCGGATAAGGAAATCCGCAAAACCTGGGATTTCGATTGCGCGAAAGCCAAGTGCATCGTGCTTGCCTCGATGAACAATGAACATCAGAGGAGGCACGAGGATATGGAACTAGATGCCATATTTCTCCATACAAAGGAACTTTATGGAGAGCAATCTCGTATAGCAAGATACGAGACCTCTAAGAACTTGTTTCGAGCGAGATTGGCTATCGGGTCATCGGTAGGAGAACATGTCTTAAAGATGATCGGCTATATAGAAGAGCTCGCAGACCTTGGGACGACTTTGGATAATGAGCTCTATACAGACCTTTTTCTCCAGTCCCTTCCTTCCACCTACGCCCAGTTTATCCTGAACTTCAACATTCAAAGAAAAGAAGTTGAACTTCCGGAACTCCTGAACATGTTAAGGAGTGCAGAGGGCACCTTGCAGAAAGCAAGGGAAACACCCGCTATGTTTGTTAGCGGTGCATCTTCTTCCGGGTCCAAGGCTAGGGCCAAAGGAAGGAAGAAGAAGGCCGCCACCAAATCTAGAGGAGGTGTTAGTAAGGTGGGAGGGAAGGGAAAGAAAAAGTTTGCGGTACCGGTAGTGGGCCAGGATGAGTGCTTCCATTGTCACAGGAAAGGGCACTGGAAAAAGGATTGCAAGGCGTGGAACGCCAAGAACCAGGAACCGAAGCAAGCTGTGGCTTCGACTTTAGGTGTGTTTGTAATTGAGAATTGTCTGTCAATCAACTCTACTTCCTGGGTATTGGATACCGGATCAGGATCTCATATTTGCAATTCATTGCAGGCACTGAGAAACCGTAGAGTGCTGAAGGAAGGTGATATGACCCTAAAGGTTGCTAACGGAGCTAGCGTGGGAGCTGCGTCCGTCGGGGATTATCACCTGGGATTGACGAGTGGACACATTTTGGTTTTACATAACTGTTTTTTTTGTACCAAGCTTAACGTGTAATATCATATCAGTTTCCTTGTTATCAAATAAAGATTATGATTTCACGTTTGTAAGAGATGTTGTTAACATCCACCTTAATCATGGTTTGATTGGGTCCGGTACACTAAATAACGGTATATATGTTTTAAACCAACTCCAAATTTTCAATGTCCAGAACACACTAAAAAGAAAGTCTCCAGATTTAAATAAAGCTTTCTTATGGCATTGTAGACTGGGTCACATCAATGAGAGAAGGTTGACTAAGTTACATAGAGAAGGATATTTGGACTCGTTCGAATATCAAACTTATGACACTTGTCAATCTTGTCTCAATGGAAAGATGACAAAGACTCCATTTAATGGACATGGAGTAAGAGCGAGCGAGCTCTTAGGACTCATACACAGCGATGTATGTGGTCCAATGTCTACGCATGCAAGAGGTGGTTTTTCCTATTTCATTACTTTCACGGATGATTACTCAAGATACGGATTCATTTATCTGATGAAGCATAAATCCGAGGCTTTTGAGAAATTCCAAGAGTATAAGAATGAAGTAGAAAACCAAACCGGCAAAAGTATCAAGACACTTAGATCTGATCGAGGTGGTGAATACTTGAGTGCCGAGTTCCTAGGTTACCTAAAAGAGAAAGGAATTCTCTCTCAGCTTACTCCTCCATACACTCCACAGCATAACGATGTATCGGAGAGACGGAATCGAACCCTATTGGATATGGTACGATCCATGATGAGTAATGCTGAGTTACCGCGATCTTTTTGGGGTTATGCGCTAGAATCAGCAGCATATCTTCTGAACAGGGCTCCTACCAAGACTGTGCCTACCACTCCATATCAGATGTGGACTGGGAAGAAACCCCATCTTCAGCATATGAAGATTTGGGGATGTCCAGCTTTTGTTAAAAAGCTGCATGTGGACAAGCTCGAGGCACGATCAGTAAAATGTAAGTTTGTGGGATATCCAAAGAACTCCAAGGGATATTATTTCTATTGCGCAGAGGAACAAAAGGTTTTTGTTTCTCGTAATGCCCATTTTCTGGAACATCAGTTTTTAGAAAAGGAAATAAGTGGGAACGAAATAGAACTGGAAGAAATTCCAGAACCACAAACTGCTACTGAAAGTTTGGTAGAACCGGTAGTTCAAGAAGAACAGGACATTCCCGCACCCCTCCGCAGGAGTAGTAGGCCATCTCATCCGCCTGAAAGATACTACGGTTTTCTCATAGATGGGGATAGAGAGGATTGCATCATAGATGATGATGAACCTACTGACTTCCAGCAGGCCATCCAGAGCGGCGACTCGGTATGATGGCTAGATGCAATGCGGACCGAAATGGAGTCCATGTACACCAACAAAGTATGGACTTTAGACTTTGCTCCAGATGGGGTAAAACCCATAGGATGCAAATGGATCTTCAAGAAAAAGATTGGTGTAGATGGACAGGTGGAAACCTATAAGGCTAGACTTGTTGCAAAGGGTTTTCGTCAAAGACCTGGTTTGGACTATGACGAAACTTTTTCTCCAGTGGCTATGCTCAAATCCATTCTGGTCCTTCTTGCTATTGCTGCCTTCCATGATTATGAAATCTGGAAGATGGACGTAAAGACGGCTTTTCTGAATGGAAATTTAGAAGAGTGCGTCTATATGGATCAGCCAGAGGGTTTCAATCAGAGTGGGAGCAGCGGAAAAGTATGCAACCTGCTTAAGTCCATTTATGGACTAAAGCAGGCATCGCGGAGTTGGAACATCTGTTTTGATGAGACAGTCAAAGAATATGACTTTATCAAAAATCCAGATGAACCGTGCATATATAGTAAAGTTGTAGCCAGAAGTGTCGTATTCCTCGTCTTGTACGTGGATGACATTCTATTGATAGGAAATGACATTCCTATGCTACAATCTGTCAAAGGATTCTTGTCACACAGGTTCTCCATGAAAGACCTGGGTGATGCCTCTTACATTCTGGGGATCCGGATCTATCGTGATAGATCCAAGAGGATGTTGGGACTTTCGCAGTCTAGGTATATCGACACTGTACTGAAAAGATTCAGTATGGAAGATTCTAAGCGCTGTAATCTACTGGCTTGTCACGGAATCACCCTATCCAAAGAGATGTCTCCCAAGACTGATTTGGAAAAGGAACACATGTCTATTATACCCTATGCTTCTGCGGTAGGCTCTATAATGTATGCGATGTTGTGCACCAGACCAGATGTAGCTTACGCACTGAGCGTGGTAAGCCGGTATCAATCAAACCCAGGGGAGAAGCACTGGATAGCAGTAAAGAACATTCTCAAGTACCTGAGGAGGACTAAGGACATGTTCTTGGTTTACGGCGGAAAAGACCTCAGGTTGGAGGCCTTTGCTGATTCCGGCTTCCAGAGTGATAAGGACGATTCCAAGTCCATGTCGGGTTATGTCTTTACCCTCAATAGAGGGGCGGTGTGCTGGAAGAGCTCCAAGCAAGACACCGTTGCTGACTCGACGATGGAAGCGGAGTATATAGCTGCTTGCGATGCCGCAAAAAAAGCAGTCTGGATAAAGAAGTTCCTAACAGAACTTCAGGTGGTTCCTACCATTGTTGATCCAATACCTCTGTATTGCGACAACAACGGAGCTATAGCTTTAGCGAAGGAACCAAGGTCCCATCAGAAGTCCAGACACATCTTAAGGCGGTATCATCTAATCAGGGAGATCATTGATCGTCGGGAGATCGAGGTTCGGAGAGTTGCTTCTGAAGAGAACATTGTTGATCCATTCACGAAGGCCCTACCTCAGATTCAGTTCGAGAGGCTACTCGAGATCATCGGTCTTCGATATGCCAGTACATGGCCCTAGTGCAAGTGGGAGATTGTTAGTGTATATGCCCTAGGGGCCATTATTGTATCATACTAGTTTGTATATTACTTAATGGAAGCTTGGGATATTCACATGTATATAACAGTCTTGCTAAACATGGTAGTATGCTACTTGGTTTTTCTATCTTAATATGTGAGTATACGTATTGATAGAGCTCTTAGGATCTTACTTGACTACCAGCGTTATGATGGCAGTCACACTAGTGGGGGCTGGGTAGTCTACAAGCACATCCTTATTCAGGTCCCTAGTCGTTGGATTATCGAGACAGAGCATCGATACTACGGAGTAGACTAGTGTGTACGTTTCTCATCCCAGTTGGGGAGATGGTCTGTCCCACAGCCGTCAGTACGTCGTACTGGAGATAGTATGCAGGTGCTCGTTAAGTTACGAGTACACCGAACAGGACTCATAGGGAACTGTTGGTTGGTTTTATACCAGTCGTCAGTAGACAGTTCCCAGGTGACATGAGTACAGCATAGTCCGCAGACTTGACACTGCTACTTCGCCTCGAGTGTGTCCCACTGTTCTTAGATTGCTACCCTACCACGGCTCAATGGAGTCGTGCAAACAGGTAGCAGTTGGGTGTAGTCCCGAGCACTTGGAGGCAGTGGCGGTTAGACAGGATTCGTCTCTCCCGGTATTGGGGGTTGATATCGCGCTGTGTCAGAGAGCCATTACGCAAAGTCCCTGGCCAGGACAAGCGAGATTTGCTGGTAGGTTCCAGTAGTTTCTCAGGGTGTAATGGGCTTCGTTCCGACACGACTTATACCGCTATTAGGGGACTGACGCTTGCCGCCCCTTGGCCCGATATGCGATAGTCTTAGACGAACAGACTGGACTGTACGGAGATTGTCACATCAGACTCAGTAGGAGTTCGGATGGGTTTCCTCATCGGCCTTCTTATCGACATCTACCTGGGGACCGTTACGTACAGCTAGTGCCGCTTGCGGTCTGTGGTTAAACCCACTGCCAGCGTAGTAGTCGAGTCTCTAGAGTCCCACACAGAGAGTTTCCCTACTCCAGGCGAAACGATATAGAGGTCGTATGGTTTTACGACAAGGGTTCGGACGCATACGTGTGTTTACGCACGTACGACATCCGGCCAGTTTTTACTAATCGACTTTGGTTTAAGCCAGTTACTAGTATCCGGTTATTGGATTTATACAGTCTAAAGTTTTTCCGTGTTTTCACGGATAGGAGGGGCGTTCTCGTAATTGCGCGAGAAGCTTCTAGAAGATAGTGACTAAGGAGGTTTAGGTGGCATATACATTGAATGAGATTAGTGAGTCATATGGATGATTCATCCATGTCATTAATGCTTCATAATTGCTTAATGACTCATGGAGATGAATCACCACAAGATATTTATCAAGCATGGTTGTAAATCATTTTCTTTTCTTTTCTTGATAAATAAAAATGCTTGATATATATTATGATAACTCATTTTCTCTTCTCATTATTATGTTCATCTTCTCTCTCCTCAAGCTCTCTCTCTCTTCAAACCCTAATCCTCCCCTCTCATGTGTTGAGTACATGGATTAGTTAGACTACTTAATCCATAACCATACTCTATTTCATCTAGGTACTTTGATTAGCACTTAAAGATACCTAGTTGCCTCAAGTTTAGAGGCAAAGCTTGGAGTTTAGCTCTCGTGGTGGATCGTCTACTACTTGGAGAAGGCCGAAGAGGAGGTGGAGTTCGTAAAGACGAAGGACACGGTTCTTTAGGTATAATCCCTTTACATAGTAGTTTAGAACTTCTATGTTTGATGTTAGTTATCGTTTAGCTTCGATTCATGCGGTTAGTCGATGTTTAAGCAAAGAACAAGATCGTTTTTCATATTTCCGCCTCCCCGCAAGTCGTGGGGTGTTGTACATCGACTTACACCATTTACATAATACTTGATTGCTATTATTGGTTATGATGGCTTTGGATTATGAGAGGTGAGAATGAGATGAGTATGGTTCATTCTATCATTTGCTTTCTCTCTCTCTTGAGCTCTCTTATTCTCAAGCTCTCCCTCTTCCTCTTGCTCTCTCTACCTCAAGGCAAACCATTCTCATGTGTTGAGACTCATTGCCTTAGAGATAAAAAGACACCAAAACAATCCTCTACTCATTCTAGTTCGCAAGTCCTAGCAAGCCAAGTGATCTAGTTTCTTCAAAGTTCGAAGAAGAAGCCAAAGGTAGAAGCTTTCGGGTGGATCCATCTTCGGCGCAAGGAGACGACGAGGTGAGGCCGATCCGTACACCGGGAGGAGTCGAAGACGAAGGAGTTCAAGAAAGGTATAGCCCCCTAACCGAGTAGGTAAACTCTTGTTAGGTTGTTAGTTAGTAGTTTAACAAAGATCCGTATTGGTAGTCCATGTTACCACCCTCTTGAAAATCGTTTTTCACCAATTCCGCAACCCCGTAAGTATCGGGGAAGGGTAGCATGGACTTACAGTGGTATCAGAGCCTAGTTAAACACTACCTAACATGTTAGCATAGTAACTAGAAATTCGATCGGGGAAAAAGTCACGAAAAACACCCGTAAAACCAACTTGCTGTCGAATTTTTCCACTGTTCAAAAAATGATAAATCATGCTTTAAAATTCGGCTCAGGGTTTTTAGAAGAAACTGCAAAAAAATGGTCCACTGATCCGATCAAAGCGCCACAGAAACGCGGCGGGAACCTGCTCCCGCCGCGGTTCCGCGGCCGAGAATTTTGGTTGCAGTTTGTTCAGTGGGGTATTTTAGGATTTTTGGTATATGTTTTTCAGCCCAGATTTTCCAGAAAGAAAAATTTGTTTTTGGGGCTTTAAAAACCGTATTTTGATCGAGTTTCTAAAGACTAAGGCTAACGGGTTTATATCTGTGATGTGATATTTGTATTGAACGTCTGCTAATCGCTATATGTCGATTAGTGGGAGTTATACAAATCTGTGATCTGTAATGCTGATGGTATGTGTATATGAATTCATTGGATGGTCGCGGGTGAATAGCCGGGGGTTGTGAGATGAGAGTTTTCTTTTCTTTCAATTCATGTAATATGTAAATTGATGTAATATTATTTTTGGCCGCACAACCGGGTCGGGGTTGTAGCCGTCATTGTATAATTTCTTTTTACTGTTTTTGCTCCTAGGATAGACCCAAGGTGGGGTGCACAAACTACCGGGTATCTCGAAGTGCCGAGTGGCCTACTCACGTCGTTGAGGGAGGTTGCTCCACTTCGGATATTTGGCAGGTAGTTTGCCGCACCCGTAGGGGTCTAGGGTGGGGTATTGGCTATTCATCGCGACCGTGTAATCCGCTTTTCGTTACAGGCTCGTACGAATTGCGGATTCCTTGTATATCCAATGTGTTCATCTGTGATCTGAAATGGCTATCATTGCAATATATCTATATATGATATTATTTAGGCGTTGCTTATGTTTTGCAGCCGCGCTAGCCCAGCCCCCGCTCTGTCGTTAGTTAAGTAACCTAACGGGTAATGACGGGGCCCCGTGGCGAATGCGAATGGCATAAGCGTACGTCATATTTTGGTTGTTTTCTGCAATGGTAGGATTAAATGATGGGACGCATTAAAAGAACTAATGCAAGAAAAATACGCATTAAAAGAACTAATGCAAAGAAAAATAAACCAAGTAAAAGTCGTTGGAACACTTTCAAAAACCACTCGGTTTCTTTTCAAAATAACTTTTAAACGCGGAGCTTAAGCCACTCCTTTTAAAAGCTATCTCGTTCCATCGATTATATCAAGTTCACTACGTTCACGGTTTCGCCAAAACCATTCGTAGCCCTCCGTCGTTTCACATGGATGGTCAATAGTATTCAAGCTATGTTTGTTGGCCAAAGTCAAGGCATAGTGATTGGTAGCTATTGGGTATTCATGTGCAGCATAGATAGATGTGTTGGTTTGGGGCAGTCGTTCTACCTTGTTGGCCAAAGTCAAGGGTATGTGCGGGTGGGCTCAAATTAACCTGGAGAATGACGGGTAGAACTTAACATGTGACTTATGATTTGTTGGCCAAAGTCAAGGTCATAAGAGCATGGGGCAAAAATCCACATCAGGAGTTTCATAAGTACTGAAACTTGCTAGCGTTGCATACCATTTGGAGTGTGATAATTCTGGTAGGATTTCTTCAGTTTTGTCACGCAATGATATTTGGGTCCCGATCCTACTGTGAGTATATGCTACTTCTCGGGAAATTTCTCACTTAACGATCAATGCTATAAACCAAGTAGGTGTCTAGAAAGGTGTTAGCGGGGCTACGCCCACAGGGAAAAGAGGTTATTTAATTAAGAAACTTCACGAAAGCGTTGGAAAACCTCCCTCGAAGTACCGACACCAGCCTGGCCGAACAGTTAAGCAAGAATTGTACGGTGAGATTGATCCTGACTAATTCTTCCTTTTTGGTTTGAGGAGGGATTCGAGAGACAGTGGGAGCCATCCTGTTTAGACAAACTAAAAACCACTCTAAACTTGCAAGAGCATCATGCTGAGTGTTTCTTCTCTCTCTCCTAATTGCAGCGACCAATCGACATGACTGGACTTAAGTTACTTTTAGATAAAAACATACTGACAGGGCCAAACTACAAAGATTGGCTCAGGAATGTCAAAATGGCAATCACTTATGACAAGTTGGGGTATCTCCTTACCACCAAAGCTCCTCCTGTCCCAGGTCCCACCTCCAGCGTCGCGGATAAGGAAATCCGTAAGACTTGGGAGATCGATTGCGCGAAGGCCAGGTGCCTCGTGCTTGCCTCTATGGACAACGAACATCAGAGGAGGCACGAGAATATGGACCTCGAATCCATATTTCTCCATACAAAAGAACTGTATGGAGAGCAATCTCGTATCGCAAGATACGAAGTGTCGAAGAAGTTATTTTCGGCAAGGTTGGCCATCGGATCATCGGTAGCGGAACACGTGCTTAAGATGATTGGCTTCATTGAGGAGCTCGCGGAACTTGGGACCACGTTAGAAAACGAGCTCTATACGGACTTGATTCTCCAGTCCCTTCCTTCCACTTACGCCCAGTTTATCCTGAACTTCAACTTACAAGAAAAAGAAGTTGAACTTTCAGAACTCCTCAACATGCTGAGGAGTGCAGAGGGCACCCTACAGAAAGGTAGGGAAACATCCACTTTGTTTGTAGGAGAATCTTCATCTTCTAGGTCCAAGGAGAAAGCCAAGGGAAAGAAGAAGAAAGCCTCCGCCAAACCAAGGGGCGGTGTTAGTAAAGTGGATACGAAGGGAAAAGCAAAAGCAACATAGATAGCGGGGAAGCTTATAGGGAAGGAAGAGTGCTTTTTCTGTCATAAGAGTGGTCACTAGAAGAAAGATTGCAGGGCTTGGAAAGCCAGGACACAGGAACTGAAGAAAGTTGCGGCTTCAGCTTCAGGTGTGTATGTTATTGAAAACTGTCTATCAATAAACTCTACTTCCTGGGTATTGGATACCGGATCAGGATCTCATATCTGTAATTCTTTGCAGGCGTTGAGAAACCGTAGGGTTTTGAAGGCAGGTGACATGACCCTCAAAGTTGCAAATGGAGCTAGCATGGATGCTAAGGCCGTGGGGGACTATCACCTGGGAATGTCAGATGGACATGTTTTGGTTTTACGTAATTGCTTTTTTGTACCCAACGCAACTTGTAATATCATTTCTGTATCTTTGATTTCTAAAGAAGGTTATGAATTTGCGTTTGTAAGTAATGTTGTAAACATTCACCTTAATCAAGTTCTGATTGGGTCAGGTACATTAAGCAATGGTATATACGTACTAAACCAACCACAGATTTTCAATGTCCAGAATACACATAAATGAAAGTCTCCGGAAATAAATCAGACTTTCTTATGGTATTGTAGACTGGGTCACATCAATGAGAGAAGGTTGACGAAGTTACATACAGAAGGATATTTGAATCCGTTCGAATATCAATCATATGCCACCTGTCAATCCTGTCTCAAAGGAAAGATGACACAGACTCCGTTCACTGGACACGGAGTAAGAGCGAGCGAGCTCTTGGGACTCGTACACAGCGACGTGTGCGGTCTAATGTCTACACATGCGCGAAGCGGTTATTCTTACTTCATTACTTTTACGGATGACTTTTCAAGGTACGGTTATGTCTTCTTAATGAAACATAAGTCCGAAGCCTTTGGGAAATTCCAGGAATATAAGAATGAAGTAGAAAAACAAACCGGCAAAAGTATCAAGATTCTAAGATCGGATCGAGGTGGTGAATACTTGAGTGCCGAGTTCCTGGACTATTTAAAAGAAAACGGAATTCTCTCTCAGCTTACTCCTCCATACACTCCACAACATAACGGTGTATCGGAGAGACGGAACCGAACCCTATTGGATATGGTACGGTCCATGATGAGTAACGCTGAGTTACCGCGATCATTCTGGGGATATGCACTAGAATCAGCTGCATACCTTTTGAACCGAGTTCCAACTAAGACTGTGCCTACTACACCATATGAGATGTGGTGTGGGAAGAGACCCTATCTTAATCACATTAAGACATGGGGATGTCCAGCTTTTGTCAAAAAGCAGCATGCGGACAAGCTCGAGGCACGCTCAGTACAGTGCAAGTTTGTGGGATATCCAAAGAACTCCAAGGGATATTTCTTCTATTGCGAAGAGGAACAAAAGATTTATATTTCTCGTCATGCCCACTTCTTGGAAACTGAATTTTTGGAAAATCAGATAAGTGGGAACGCAATAGAACTGGAAGAAATTCCAGAACCACGAGCTATTACTGAAAGCTAAGTAGAACCAGAGGGTTCGAAAGATCAGGACATTCCTACGCCGCTCCGCAGGAGTAGTAGGCAGTCTCATCCGCCCGAGAGATACTACGGTTTTCTCATAGACGGGGATAGAGAGGATTGCATCATAGATTATGATGAGCCGACTAGCTTCCAGCAGGCCATTCAGAGCGTTGACTCGGTAAAATGGCTGGATGCAATGCGGACCGAAATGGAGTCCATGTACACCAACAAAGTATGGACGTTGGACGTTGCTCCAGATAGGGTAAAACCCGTAGGATGCAAGTGGAACTTCAAAAGGAAGATTGATGTAGATGGACAGGTTGAGACCTATAAAGCTAGATTGGTTGCAAAGGGTTTTCGTCAAAGACCTGGTTTGGACTATGACGAGACCTTTTTTCCAGTAGCTATGTTGAAATCCATTCGGATCCTTCTTGCCATTGCTGCCTTCCACGATTATGAGATTTGGCAGATGGACGTAAAGACCGCTTTTCTAAATGGAAATTTAGAGGAGTGTGTTTATATGGACCAGCCAGAGGGTTTCATTCAGAGTGGGAGCAGCGGAAAGGTGTGCAAGTTGCTTAAGTCCATCTATGGACTAAAGCAGGCATCGCGGAGTTGGAACATCTGTTTTGATGAGACGGTCAAGGAATTTGGCTTTATCAAAAATTCAGATGAACCATGCATCTATAGTAGATTTGTAGCGAGAACTGTAGTATTCCTCGTTTTATACGTGGATGACATTCTCTTAATAGGAAATGACATTCCTATGCTACAATCTTTCAAGGGGTTCTTGTCACACAGGTTCTCCATGAAAGACCTGGGTGATGCCTCATACATTCTGGGGATCCGGATCTATCGTGACAGATCCAAGAGGATACTGGGACTCTCACAGTCCAGGTACATCGACACCATACTGAAAAGATTCAGTATGGAAGATTCCAAGCGCGGTAATCTACCGGCTTGTCACGGGATCACCCTCTCCAAAGAGATGTCTCCCAAGACTGATTTGGAAAGGGATCGCATGTCTATTATACCCTACGCTTCTGCGGTAGGCTCTATAATGTATGCGATGTTGTGTACCAGACCAGATGTACCTTATGCACTGAGTGTGGTAAGCCGGTATCAGTCAAACCCTGGGGAGAAACATTGGATAGCAGTAAAGAACATTCTCAAGTACCTGAGAAGGACTAAGGAGATGTTCTTGGTGTATGGCGGAAAAGACATCCAGATCGAGGCCTTTGCTGACTCCAGCTTCCAAAGTGACAAAGATGATTCTAAGTCCATGTCGGGTTATGTCTTTACCTCAATTGAGGGGCGGTGTGTTGGAAGAGTTCCAAACAGGAAACCGTTGCTGACTAGACGATGGAAGCGGAATATATCGCTGCTGCAGATGCCGCAAAAGAAGCTGTCTGGGTAAGGAAGTTCTTAACTGAACTTCAGGTGGTTCCATCCATTGTTGATCCAATACCTCTGTATTGCGACAACAACAGGGCTATAGCTTTAGCGAAGGAACCAAGGTCCCATCAGAAGTCCAGACACATCTTGAGGCGGTATCACCTGATCAGGGAGATCGTGGGTCGCCAGGAGATCGAGGTTCGGAGAGTTTCTACGGAAGATAACACTACTGATCCACTCATAAAGGCCTTACCCCAGACTCAGTTCGAGCGGCTGATCGAGATGATAGGTCTTCGATATGCCAGTACATGGCCTTAGTGTAAGTGGGAGATTGTTAGTGTATATGCCCTAGAGGCCATTACTGTATCATACTAGTTTGTATATTACTTAATGGAAGCTTGGGATATTCACAGTTGTATAAACAATCTTGCTCAAAATGGTAGTATGCTACTTGGTTTGTTTCTACTTCAATGTGTACATGTGTTTATTTTAGTATATCACCTATACACATTAGTGGAGCCCTTAGGATCTTTGCTTGATTACCGGCGTTGTGATGGCAGTCACACTCGTGGGGGCTGAGTAATCTATAAGCACATCCTTATGCAGGTCCCTAGTCGCAGGACTATCGAGACAGGGCATCGATACTCCGGAGTAGACTAGCGTATGCGCTTCTCATCCTAGTGTGGGAGATGGTCTGTCCAACAGCCATCAGTACGTCGTACTGGAGATAGTATGCGGGTGCTCGTTGGGTTACGCGTACACTGGACAGGACTCGTCGGGAACTGTTGGTTGGTACTATACCTATCATCAGTTATCAGTTCCCAGGTGACATGAGTACAGCTTAGTCCGCTGACTTGACACTATCACTTCGCCTCGAGTGTGTTCCCACTGTACTTTGATTACTACCCTACCACGGCTCAAAGGAGTCGTGCAAACAGGTAGTTTTTGGGTGCAGTCCCGAAGCACTTGGAGGCAGTGACAGTTAGACAGGATTCGTCTCTCCCGGTATTGGGGGTTAACATCGCGCTGTGTCTAGGAGAGCCGTTACACGAGTAGTCCCTGGCCAGGGCAAGCGAGATATACTGGTAGGTTTCCAGTGTTATCTCAGGGTGTTCTGGGCTTCACTCCGACACGACTTGTACCGCTATTGGGGGACTGACGTTTACCGCCCCTAGGCCCGCCATGCGATGTATCAGACGAACAGACCGGACTGTATGGAGATTGTCACAGTCAGACTCAATAGGAGTTCAGATGGGTTTCACCTCGTCAGTCTTCTTGTCGGCATCTACCTGGGGACCGTTACGCACAGCTAGTGCCGCTTGCGGTCTGTGGTTAAACCCACTGCCAGCGTAGTGTCGAGTCTTTAGAGTCCCACACAGAGAGCTATTCGCCTTTAGGCAAAAGAGTAGATGTCGCATGGTTTTGCGACAGATCGCATGGTTTTGCGACAGGGTTCGGTCACATCCGTGCACTTGTGCACGTACAGTGTCCGGACAGTTAACACTAGCGGGCTTTGGTTTAAGCCAGATCCTAGTGTACGTTTTGGGATTGGTTTTATCTCGTTTGTATTCGTGTTCCTCGGAACACGGATGCGGGTGTGTATGCACAGTTGACAGAGAGACAGAGGCAGAGTATTCTTATTGGGGTTGTTGACTGTTGAATGTTGACAGTTGACTGTTGACCATTGACTTTTGCTTAACCCTAATGAGAATAAGATATATGATTAACATTAATATTAATTAAGTATTATAGTGACATGGTTGTTGAGGGGTTGACTTTGTTGACTTGTTGACTTTGTTGACCGGTTGACTAGGTTGGACTAGTTGACCATCATCCTGACAATGGCTATCATTCCATGGCAAAGAATTTTGCTTGCTTGTTTATTTATGCAAAATGAGTGCATGAAATGATATAGCCATTTTGACTTAAACCATTTACATAATACTTGATTGCTATTATTGGTTATGATGGCTTTGGATTATGAGAGATGAGAATGAGATGAGTATGGTTCATTCTATCATTTTCTTTCTCTCTCTTGAGCTCTCTCATTCTCAAGCTCTCCCTCTTCCTCTTGCTCTCTCTACCTCAAGGCAAACCATTCTCATGTGTTGAGACTCATTGCCTTAGAGATAAAAAGACACCAAAACATTCCTCTACTCATTCTAGTTCACAAGGCCTAGCAAGCCAAGTGATCTAGTTTCTTCAAAGTTCGAAGAAGAAGCCAAAGGTAGAAGCTTTCGGGTGGATCCATCTTCGGCGCAAGGAGACGATGAGGTGAGGCCGATCCGTACACCAGGAGGAGTCGAAGACGAAGGAGTTCAAGAAAGGTATAGCCCCCTAACCGAGTAGGTAAACTCTTGTTAGATTGTTAGTTAGTAGTTTAACAAAGATCCGTATTGGTAGTCCATGTTACCACCCTCTTGAAAATCGTTTTTCACCAATTCCGCAACCCCGTAAGTACCGCGGAAGGGTAGCATGGACTTACAATTTATAAGAAAGAACGGGACCAACGTTCCCCTGCTCAGTATAACAAGCGGGTTCGGTTAATACATCCATATTATTATCTTGATTAAGGACTTACATGGTCGCTACCTAGAGAGAGAGAGAAGAAAAACACTTTAGCGTGCACTCTTGCAAGATTAGATTGGTTATTATCTTATCTAATCAGGATGGCTCCGACTGTTTTAATCAAATCTTCCTTCAAACCCTAAAAGGTAAGATTAGCCGGGATTAATTACACCTTACAAGTTCGCCAATCTTTCATCCAGATCAGTGTTGGTACTTTGAGGGAGGTTCCTCGTGCTTTCGTATGGACCTAATTAAAATAAACCTCATTTTCCCAGAGGCATTACCTCGTTAACACCTTTCTAGACACCTACTTGATCGGCTAATTGTCCTGTGTAAAATTCTCCCAGGAGTAACTCTTACTCGCAGTGGGTATCGGGATCTATCTATCTCATAGAAGGTATGCAATCTCATTGCAAATTTAAACACTTGAAATTCCTGATAATATCTTTTACCCATAACGTGCTATGACCTTGACGAATGCCAAACAACCCATAGTCCGCTAGTCAAGTTCAACCCGTACATTTCTTGATTGAATTAAACCCACCCGCACGACCCTTGACGAATGCCAAACAACGCCGTACGAATACTCTAATCCAATCGCATCATATGCTGCAGATAAGTAGTAAATAGCTACCGTACACTACGCCTTGACGAATGCCAAAATACCGTAGCACGAATACTAATTAATACTTATCCGAAATAACGGAGGGCTACACAAGTTTTTCTAAAAACCATGAGCGCAATGAACTTGATATCGTTGTAAAAACAAGTGATTTTGAAAAGGAATGTTTTTGAGGCTTTTCTAGTTTCGCTAAAGAGGTCACTCCCGGTGAAGGGATCTCGGCTCTTTCCTCATCGAATAAGGTGCAGGGTATATCATATATACCGCTATGCAAAGCAAAAACTATAGAAGCAATCAAAAACTAAACCGTGAGTTTGTAGCATCTGCCAGTTTTGCTAAAGAGGTCACTCCCGGTGAAGAGATCTCTGCTCTTTCCTCATCGAATAAGGTGCAGGGTATATCATATATACCGCTATGCAAAGCAAAACTGTAGCTACTCTTTTTTATTAAATTTGATTCTACAACATCTTTTTGGTTTCTTTTCTTTTATTAATCTCATTAATAAAACCCATCATTTAAGCTTCCTAAGCATCACAGAAGAAACGAAAGCAGCAATATATATATATATATATATATATATATATATATCAACATATAGTATAAGCATTCGTCTCAGGCAGTAATATGATCTCATCACAAAACATTGCAGCAGAAGTCAACATATGAAATATTGGATATACTAGGACATTCGTGTTTTATTTTGAGCCTATATAAAACACGGATTCCACAGTCGCAATGAATAGCCAAACCCACATCCCTAGACCCCTACAAGAGCGGCAAGTAACCCTGCCAATTCTAGGGTTAGGAGACCCGGTCTCGACTCCTCGAGATGGCCTCCCACTAGACCGTAGAACCCGGTTACTTATGCTCTCCGACTTGGGTCTATCCTAATGCGGAAAAGTAAATAATATACAACGGTGACATCATCCTCAACCCGGAAGTGTCCCAATAAAAGAATATTACATACAAATGAATTTTACATGAATGAAAAAGAAAACTCTCATCTCACATAAAAACCCCGGCTATTCAATATACAACGATCCAATATAACATATCACACCAATATATAAACATCACAGATAACTAGGCGAAATTAGATAATTCGACAGACACAACGAATTCCCAAAATACCCCAGTGAGCTCAACACTTGAGCAGAAAATAAAAAATTCCCAGTAGCATGCCCCAGCACCTATGGACCATCGCTGAAGTGCCCGTCCCAAGCCTTCACAGTGGCGCCGCGGAACCGCCGCCAAAACCAGGTTTTGGCCGCGGTTACGCGGTCACTGTAGCGAGTTAGGAACTCTTTCTTCAGGTGGGTCCATAAAATTCCCTGCATGATTTTCTGAGTATTTTTAATATGAAAAATATCAACTTTTTGAAAAATTTCCAGAAAAGGGGTTATTTCGGGATTTCGGAGTTCGATCGGACTTCTAACTTCGTCTAGACAACGCCTAATGCTCTAACATGGCTCTGATATCACTGTAGGGTTAGCATAGAACCTTAACAAGGTTTAGGAAGGCATCACTTCACAAAAAGCTAGAAAGCTTTTTCAAGGAGGAATAGGAAGAAGAAAGCTTTTGTGATGAATAATAATAATTGTTATGGTTACAAATGACAACCATGAGTTAATAATATCAAGGCTTTAACACATGTAGAGAATGAACTAGGGTAAAGGGTTTTGGGTTGGGTTAAGAAATATCTACACAAAATATCTTTGCAAAAAACAAAAGAAAGCTTCATGAAGCTTCATGAAAAAGCTAACCCAAATCAAAACCCTAACTTGTTTAAACTCCACAAAACATGTTGCATTTGTAATCATAACTTGTTACAATATTATATATCACATATATAATATATTTTTGTAACAAAAGAAAATAATACAATTAACATATATCGCATATATATTAATGTATTATCCAGTGAGAAAATGAATCAATAAAGCGAGCTTATATTAGTTAACGTAATGTAATATATCACATATATAATTATACATTAAATTATCGAATCAACTCTTGATCCGACAATCCGGCTATACTGCATATAACCGACTAATATAACATGTACCAATTCATCGAATCAACACTTGATCCGATGACCCGGCCATATCAAATATACCCGGCCGATATCTCATATCGTGAGAATAGAATACGGTATCTCATATCGTATTATTCTCGGTCCCGCATATATCACATATGTGCTCCTACTCCGTTTTACTTGAGCCAGGAAACCTCTGTGTAGGACTCTAAAGAATCGTCAATACGCCGGCAGTAGGTGATGATCATATCAAACACCCACAAGCTGCAAGCGGTCAGCTAAACGTAACAGCCACCCATGTATTGAGAAATCAGAAGATCAACAAGCAAGCCTGTACACTCTCCTGCAAATCCAATCAGTAACACACCCGTACAGTCCGATCTCTTCGTCTGATATGTTGCATATCTATTCTAGGGGTGGTAAACGTCAGACCCCAGTAACCGATAAGTCGTGTCGATGTAAGGCTCATAACGGGTCGAGAAACTACTGATAACACTTACGAGTAAATCTCCATATCAGCCCTGGACAGGGACTTCCAGTTATATCCAATCGAACACAGCACAACACAACTCCCTATACCGGGAGAGACGAAACCCCTCTTATCGCTCATTGCCTACATGTGATTCAGGACTATACCCAAAAGCCACCATTTTGCATGCCCTCTTGGACGTGGTAAGGTGGAAATCAAAGCACAGTGGGAATCATACAAGACTCTATGACGATCTCGGGTCTACAGATTAACTTGTACCAGTGTCACCGGAGAACTGCTATCTGACGATAGATATAATACCATCCAGGAGTTCTCGGCGAGTCCGTTCAGTGTACCCAGTCTCCACTGAGCACCCGTACACCATCTTTGATGTCCAACACCAATGGATATGGGATCATCCATCGCCCATCATATGGATTAAGATGCGTGTACGCAAGTCTACTCTGGAGTATCGATGCCCTGTCTCGATACATCCTCGACTAGGAACAGTTATAGGATGTACTCGTTGACTACCCTGGCCCCACTAGTATGATCTCATCAAAGTCCTAGTAGTCGAGTACATATCCTAAGGGCTTTATCAACATGTGATCACAAAACAGTATTTGTTAACATGTTAAGATAAAGTGAAACCAGATAGCATACTATCATATCGAGCAAGAAAGTCCTCTCTATATATATCCAAGCATCCACTATAATATGCATCATATGTACAACAATGTCCTTTAAGGCATATATATAACTAACAAGAAGTTCATCAATGAACTTGGAGTGGTTCCGTCCATTGAGCATCCAATACCTTTGTATTGTGATAACAATGGAGCTGTGGCTTTGGCCCAGGAACCTAGGTCCCGTCAGAAGTCCAGACATATTCTGAGGCGGTATCACCTGATCGCCGGGAGATCGAGGTCAGAAGAGTTTATACGAAGGACAACACTACGGATCCACTCACGAAGGCCATACCCCAGATACAATTTAAGAGACTCTTCGGGATATTGGGTATGAGATACTACAACAGCTGGCCTTAGTGCAAGTGGGAGATGTTAGTTATGTATATGCCCTAGAGGCCATTATTGTACATATGATGTATATTATACTGGATGCTTGGATATATATAGAGAGGACTTTCTTGCTCGATATGATAGTATGCTATCTGGTTACACTTTGTCTTAACATGTTGACTTGTATTGGTTTACTGTCTTGCTCTTACATGTTGATAAAGCCCTTAGGATATGTACTTGACTACTAGGACTATGATGAGATCATACTAGTGGGGCCAGGGTAGTCAACGAGTACATCCTATAACTGTTCCTAGTCGAGGGTGTATCTAGACAGGGCATCGATACACCAGAGTAGACTAGCGTATACGCATATTGACCCATATGATGGGCGATGGATGATCCCATATCCATCGGTGTTTGACATCAAAGATGGTGTACGGATGCTCAGTGGAGACTGGGTACACTGAACGGACTCGCCGATAACTCTTAGATGGTATTATACCAATCGTCAGATAGCAGTTCTCCGGTGACACTGGTACAGGTTAGTTTGTAGACCCGAGATCATCATAGAGTCTTATGTGATTCCCACTGTGCTTTGATTTCCACATTACCACGTCCAAGAGGGCATGCAAAACGGTGGCTTTTGGGTACAGTCCCGAATCACATGGAGGCAATGAGCGATAGGAAGGGTTTCTTCTCTCCCGGTATAGGGAGTTGATGTTGTGCTGTGTTCGATTGGTTATAACTGGAAGTCCCTGGCCAGGGCTGATCTGGAGTGCTACTGGTAAGTGTTATCAGTAGTTTCTCGACCTGTTATGAGCCTCACATCGACACGACTTATCGGTTACTAGGGTCTGACGTTTACCACCCCTAGACTGGATATGCGACATATCAGATGAAGAGACCGGACTGTACGGTAGTGTTACTGATTGGATTCACAGGAGAATGTACAAGCTTGCTTGTTCGTCTTCTAATCGCTCAGTACCTGGATGGCTGTTACGTTTAGCTGACCGCTTGCAGCTTATGGGTGTTTGATATGATCATCACCTACTGCCGGCGTATTGACGATTCTTTAGAGTCCTACACAGAGGTTTCCTGGCTTAGGCAAAACGGAGCAGGAGCACATATGTGATATGTGCGGGACCGAGAATATTACGATATGAGATACCGTATTCTATTCTCGCGATATATGATATCGGCCGGGTATATGTGATATAGCCGGGTCATCGGATCAAGTGATTGATTCGATGAATCGGTACATGTTATATTAGTCGGTTATATGCTATATAGCCGGATTGTCGGATCAAGTGTTGATTCGATAATTTAATGTATAATTAGATATGTTATATATCACATTACGTTAATTAATATAAGCTCGCTTTATTGATTCATTTTCTCACCGGATAATACATTGATATATATGCGATATATGTTAATTGTATAATTTTCTTTTGTTACAAAAATATATTATATGTGTGATATATAATATTGTAACATGTTAGGGTTACAAATACAACATGGTTGTTAAGTTTAAACCAAGTTAGGGTTTGGATTAGGGTTAGATTTTGGGTTAGCTTTTTCATGAAGCTTTCACTTTTGTCATCTAGCTTGGTATTTTGTGTAGATATTTGTTAACCCAACCCAAACCCTTTACCTATGGTTTATTCTCTACAAGGGTTAAGCCTTTCATTCTTAACCTACGGTTGCAATTGTAAGCACAACAATAATTCATTATTCATCACAAAAGCTTTATTCTTCTTCTTCCTCCTTGAAAAAGCTTGCTAGCTTTTTGTGTGTGATGATTTAGTGTGAGAAATTGAAAACTAAAGAGAGCATAATTTCTACTTCATCATCCTCATCTATTCTAGCCACTTAGATTAGGGTGTTCACTTCTCTAGTTACTTCATTAGTGAAGTGTAAGCTTGGGTTAGAGATTCTTCAGGATAGATCATCTTAGATCATGAAGACTACAAGCAAAGTGTCTCATTTACCTCATGGAGCCACTCGAGAGTCGGAGTTCATGTTGATCGCAGCAAAGGGACCTCAACACGGAGCTTATGAAGTGAAGGAACAGACTACAAAGGTTGTAATCCCTCTCTCTTAGATGTAAAGTTGTTTTCATGCATGTTAACCCTAATTCTCTAGTTAAGATTTTGGTTAGGGTTTGTTTAGCACCCAAAAAATTTTAAAGTAGCATGATTGATACTTGCCAAAACCTTCACAAGCTGCTTTGCTAACCCAACAGTGGTATCAGAGCCAAGCTAGAGCATTAGTAGTTGTCTAGACGAAATTAGAAGTCCGATCGAACCCCGAAACCCCGAAACGATCCCTTTTCTGGAAGTTTTTTCAAAAGTTGAAATTTTTCATATTAAAAATACTGAGAAAATCATGCAGGGAATTTTATGGACCCACCTGAAGAACGAGTCCCTAACTCGCTACAGTGACAGCGTAACTGTGGCCAAAACCTGGTTTTGGAGGCGGTTCCGCGGCGCCACTGTGGAGGCTTGAGACTGGCCCTTCAGCGATGGTCCGTAGGTGATAGGGAATCATTCTGGGAATTTTTTATTTTCAGGTTTACGATGTCTAAGGAGATTATGGATTCCAAATGTTGTAGTTTTTCACTTTCTTTTCTGGACCGTAAGCGTAGTATGTGGTGTATCGTCGGCTTCATTGCTATACATCAACGACAATCGGGATACGCATACTTGCTTACATTGATGATATGAGATATTATGTGTTGATGTGATGTGTTATATTGGATTGACGTGTTCTGAATAATCGGGGGTTTTATGTGAGATAAGGGTTTTTATTTTCATTCATGTAAAATTCATTGTATGTAATATTCTTTTATTGGGGCACTTCCGGGTTGAGGATGATGTCACCATTGTATATTATTTACTTTTCCGCATTAGGATAGACCCAAGGAGGGGAGCATAAGTAACCGGGTTTTAGGGTCCAGTGGGAGGCCATCTCGAGGAGTCGAGACCGGGTCTCCTAACCCTAGAATTGACAACGTTACTTGCCGCTCTCATAGGGGTCTAGGGATGTGGGTTTGGCTATTCATCGCTACTGTGGAATCCATGTTTTATACAGGCTCGAAATAAAATACGGACATCATAGTATATCCAATATTTCATATGTTATCTTCTGCTACAATGTTCTGTGATGAGATCATATTACTGCCTGAGACGAATGCTTATACTATATATATATATATATATATATATATATGATATATAAATATTACTGCTTTTGTTTCTTCTGCGATGCTTAGAAAGCATAAATGATGGGATTTATTAATGAGATTAATAAAAGAAAAGAAACCTAAAAGATGTTGCAGAATCAAATTTTCAAAAAGGGTAGCTACAGTTTTTGCTTTGCATAGTGGTATATGTGATATACCCTGCACCTTATTCGAAGAGGAAAGAGCCGAGATCCCTTCACCGGGAGTGACCTCTTTAGCAAAACTGGCAGATGCTACAAACTCACGGTTTAGTTTTTGATTGCTTCTATAGTTCTTGCTTTACACCGCGGTATTTGTGAAATATCTTGCACCTTATTCAATAAGGAAAGAGCTGAGATCTCTTCACCGGGAGTGACCTCTTTAGCGAAACTAGAAAAGCCTCAAAAACACTCCTTTTCAAAATCACCTGTTTCTACAACGATATCAAGTTCATTACGCTCATGGTTTTCAGAGAAACCTGCGTAACCCTCTTCATTTCAGATAAGTAATATTTAGTATTCGTGCTGCGGTAGTTTGGCATACGTCTAGGCGTAGTGTACGGAAGCTGATTACTACTTATCTGTAGCATGAGATGAGATTGGATTAGGGTATTCGTATGGCGTTGTTTGGCATGCGTCAAGGGTCGTACGGGTGGGTTTAATTCAATCACGAAATGTACGGGTTGAACTTGACTAGCGGGCTATGGGTTGTTTGGCATGCATCAAGGTCATAGCAAGCTAGGGGTAAAAGAATTATCGGGAATTTCAAGTGTTGAAATTTGCAATGAGATTGCATACCTTCTAAGAGATAAATGGATCCTAATACCCACTTCGAGTAAGAGTTACTCCTGGGAGAATTTTACACAAGACAATTAGCCGATCAAGTAGGTGTCTAGAAAGGTGTTTATGGGGTTATGCATCTGGGAAAACGAGGTTTACTTTAATTAGGTCCGTGCGAAAGCACGGGGAACCTCCCTCAAAGTACCAACACTGGCCTGGCCGAAAGATTTGCGAACTTGTAAGGTGTAATTAATCCCGGCTAGTCTTACCATTTAGGGTTTGAAGGAAGATTTGATGAAAACAGTGGGAGCCATCCTGATTAGATAAGATAATAACCAACCTAATCTTGCAAGAGAATACGCTAAAGTGTTTTCTTCTCTCTCTCTTTCCAGGTAGCGACCTTGTCAGGCCTTAATCAAGATAATAATATGGATGTATTGACTGAACCCGCTTATTATACTGAGCAGGGGAACGTTGGTCCCGTTCTTTCTTATAAGTGTTATAAGACTGAGCAGGAAATAGGAGAATATCTGGATTCTCGCACCGCCCAAACGAAAAACAAGCATCCCGATGCATCTTCTTTGGGTGTGTTAGTTATCGAGAACTGTTTCTCAGTTCACTCTACGTCCTGGGTATTAGATACCGGATCGGGATCCCACATATGTAATATGTTACGTGGGCTACGTAAAGGTAGAGAAATGGGAATGGGTGATCATTCCGTAAGAGTAGGGAATGGTGCAGATGCCGCAGCCAAGGCAGTTGGCAAATATCACCTTGTATTACCAAATGGTAATACATTGGTTCTGAACGAATGCTATTACATTCCGACCCTGATATGCAATCTTATATCAGTTTCTTTATTGAGCAAAGAAGGATATAATTTTGTAGTACAGGATAATGTTATGAACATATTCCTGAATCAAAAGTTGATAGGATCAGGATCGTTAAATAATGGCATATACGTTCTCAACCAAACTACAGTACTTAATGTACAAAACACACACAAAAGGAAGAGTTCAGAAATGAACGAATCCTTCTTGTGGCATTGTAGACTAGGTCATATCAATGCGGCACGGCTAGCTAAGTGTTCACACCATAATAATCCATTATTATATTCCCCATTCTTATTCTTTTTATAAATAAGCAGGTGCTTTTGACGCATGTCTGCTACATGTTACAGGTTACAGGTTCTTGGACAGGAAACAGTGAAAACGATGAAAAGACGACGTAAAAGTGAGACTTTGACCAACAAACAGAGAATCTTGATCAAGCCTATATAAGGAACAATTCATAAAGCAAGATTCAAGACATCGACTCAAAGCGAACGGGTAGAAGTCCACTACAATATTCACTGGAAATCTGGAAGAGAACCAGAAGCTAAATTGAGAAAAGATATATAGAAATAAGAAGGCCAAAATGAACCAGAGCAAGCCACAAAGTTTCAGAGTCCAACTCCATTAATGGGCCGCGGAACCACGGCCCAACCCGTACCCAGGCCGCGGTTCCGCGGCCATCAAGAGCAATTAGGAGGGGAAAAATTTACCAAAATACAGTGGCGGCGTTGACTGGTCTTTATAGGGCTATTTTTGTAATTGTAGACATGCGGATCAAATTGTAACCTAGGGTTTCTATTTCCTATAAATAGAACTATAAATCATTGTAAACCTTATGCCTCCTTTTAATAAAAATTCAGAAATTCTTTTTGGAGAGCATCGGTGTTTTCTTTTCCATTCAGAAATTCAGATCTGACAAACCTACATGGATGATTGGAGGGATGCATATGTAAGTAGATTTAATTTCTCGCCTTAGTGTAGATTTTAATTCTTTGCCCTAGGTAGATTTAATTTCATGCCCTAGGAACTTGTTTAGGGTTTAGCTTTGGGGAAGGATTTTGAGAAATGAGATCTCTCATCCCTTTCTTACCCACCAAATATTTACAATAGGACTCCATGCATACACGCACACACCGCGCCCTACGGCATCCTAGCCCTCGAGGTAATGATGACACCGTAGCGTAAAGGCCCGGTTGCGCGCGTTTTCCATGGAGATTAGGGTAAGGATCTCTAAAGGAAGGACAAGAACCTAGAGGAAGGAACACCTTCCCGAATGGATCTAATCCCCTTTATTGATAATTACCATAACTCCTCATAGATCTTCATTCGGGTATAGAAAGCGTTGAGATTTAATTGCATTTCCAAACCATCCCTAAACCTAACCCTAGCAAGAATAGATCTAGATAATTGCCCTAGGTTAATTAGGTTTTTAGATTTAATAACAACTCCAAACACCCTTCGGAATTAACTCGTAAGAACGAATCGGAGATTCACAACATCCCTGTGGACCGACCCGTACTCACCGGCTAGCTTCATGTGACGCCGTTCTTGATTGCGGTTACAAATATTTTTGATCTATCTTTTAGAAAGCGCAAGCACGCTAAATCACAAAAATCAAATGGCGCCGTTGCCGGGGATGGCGTAGAATTTTCTTTTCGCAATTTCGGGTTAATCATAAAATTTAAAAAATCATAAAAATCTAAAAAATCAAAAAAAATATAAAAATATATAATTTGTTATTTTTGGAAGGGATACTTTGTTGTTTTAATTTTGCAGGATATACAAAGACGATCTGGAAATTTTCAGAAAGCGAAACAGAAAAAGGGGTATCGGAACAGAAGGGATTTTAAAAAACAGAGAAGCACAAAAATTTTGGAGCCCTAAACCCCCCAACCCGCCGCGATTCCGTGGCCAAAACCCACATTAGGCCGCGGAACCGCGGCCGTATAGTCGAATCAAAGCACCAAAATTTTTCTGGAGCAGTGTTCAGTCAATTTGACCGCGAAATCGCGGTGGGAGCCACGTTTTGCCGCGGAAGGGCGGTGGAATAGTGACGTCATCTGACCAACTTTGCTCTGTAAGATCTTCTGTTCATCCTCTGTAATTTTTGAAATATATTTTCTGAAAAAAATACCTGCAGGACTTTGTGCACATTAAAAATATATTCCCTTCCAAATAACGATCTTGTGCAGGATTTTTGTGCCTTCCTTGAAATGAAATTAGATTGCAAGTAATATTTTGCTGTTGCATATCTTTTCTATAAAATATTTTGCTGTTGCGTATCTTTTCTCTAAAATCTTTTTGCAACAAAATTTTTCCAAATAAAGAGAAAAAGAATGAAAATAAAAAGGACAAAATTTTATTAGAAACTTGCAAAATTTTTGGCCTCAAATAAATCCTTGCACACAATAAACTTTCCTTCTTTCCCATTTTCTTACAACATGGGTACCCCACATAATAAATCATTAGCCGAACTTTGGTATCCCGAACCTAATTTTGCGTCATATGTCAATTTGTTCGGTCAATTTAAAAATGATCCCTCCATGTCTAAAAAATCTTTGAAAGATCATATAGAGGCGTCTAGGAGAAACAGTTTGACTTTTCAACCCACTTTGTGTCAACCAAGTCAACCTTCACCACCTTCGTATGTTGACACCACTTGTTCAAGTTCAGCTGTAACTCCTAGGCCGATGTCTATTGCTGAGCATATTGCTCAATCTCGCAGCCGATCTTTCACCCCTCTCCACTCATCTAGTTCTAGGGATCCACACGACTTTTCACCTTTTTATCCAGATGTTGACCCTACCCCTGTCCTACCACCCACTTCCTACCAGTCCCACCCGACTTTCCCACTTTCACTAGACACTGTTTCTACTCAGCAGCCATTAGGGAGTTTTGCATATCCACACCATTTTGAATCTTTCACCGAAACCCCCTCACCACCTAAGTCTAGTTTGGAAGAGTCGTTGGAGGCTTATATTGCAGCAACAAATAAAATGACTAGGAATGTGGAAGCGTCCTTGGCCACCCTTATGCAACCTACTGAACCGGTAGCTGGTTTCCAACTAGCTTCAAATTTTCCAATGTATGAGGAGACGGTTGGACAGAGTGCGAATTTGAGAGGATTTCCAAATCAAACCTACCCATACCCAATTGAATCCAACAACTCCAATTTTCAAACATGTGTCCAAAATGATGAGTTGTGCGACTTTGTAGTGTTTGATTTGCCAAATTGTGAAGAACCCCTTTCGAGTGAAACCGTACCTAATCCGTTTGACCTTTACACCTCCCATCTAGAACCTAAATCGATAGATATCCATACTTTTGATGAGGTGTCTAAAGAAATTGATTTTCACTTGATTGAGGATATAGACGCCGGGAATATTTCGGATGATGAACCTGTCGATTTAATTGAGATTTTATGTTCAAATCAGCATCCCGAGTTATTAAATGTTTCTCCCGAATCTCATATGCGTCTAGATTTTGATGATAATGGCATGGATGAGTTAAATATTGAGGAGAGTATTGAGGAGAGTCTTGAGGATAATATTGAGGTTGAATCATTTTTGTTTGATGTGTCTGATTTTCCAATTCATCCTCCTGAACGTTTGACTGTTATATCACCCTCCCTCCTTCCCATCATTCCGACCCCGCTTGAAGACTGTGAGCTTGAAAAATTTTCCTTTGAATCTAACACGGTTCTCACAGACGATAACACCTACGAGTGTTTCACTTTTTCGGACGATGTTGATGACTCACCGCCCGAGTTTGAGTCCTTTACATTTTCATATGGGTTAGTTGAACCATCAGACTCGGTTGATTACAGTAGTTTTGAACCATTAATGGAATCTTTCCAGTTCGAGACAGTTTATTATGGTGAGAATGATACTATCCCTAATTCACTTCCTTCCGTCCTTTCTATTGTCCCGACCGTACAAATGACCGTTACGCTTTCATCTCCTATACCAAGTTCGGCGTACCCATGTTTTCTTGCGAATCTTGAGGGATTTGATCCCATTTCTCGACAGGTTGATAGGTTAGCGCAATCGCTTATAATATATTGGTCATCACATATTGCGCTAATTTATTCACTCGATTTACACCCTCAAGATCGCGCTACCCTTCTTTCTCTTTTCCGCCCTTCTTCTCCCCCACCGAGACCATATTCTACCATTCTTCTTCCCACACGGTCTCGTGTGTTTCTCATTTCGTTGCTCTACACCCCATTATTTCACCAACTCGGCCATTACCACGATAAGATTTTTGAATGGTTGGTGCTAACCTTTGGCTTGTGTAAGGCCAAGCTTAAGTTTAGGGGGAACCTTGTTGTATATATGTATATATATTTTTGTTTTCTTTTTCTATAAAAAATAAAAAAATTCAGAAAAATAAAAAAAATTGTAAATAAATAAATAGGGGAGTGCCGGCAATTTTGACCCTCTTGGTTTAGCATGACAGTGAGGACACTGTCAAGTTTAAGCTTGGGGGTATGCTCGGTAAGTCTTCTTCCTTCGCATTCATTTGTATATTTTTGCATTTGCATACTTATTTGAAAACCCATAAAAATTGAAAATTTTCAAAAATTATAAAAATTATTGTATTCAATTTTGGCTAATTGACTTGAGTTTGACAAATAGGTTAACTGGCTAGGAACAACTAGATCTTAGACTTAGTGAATTAAAAACCCTAAAAATAACATTCCTTAAAGTTTAGCGGTAGAAAGTATATGTTTTTGTAGTTTATTTAGAAATAGGCAAATTTTGGTTTCACTTCTTGGGCTAAGTCGAAACAAGGGAAGAGTATTGATGTTCTTATTAGAGTATAAGTTTGAAAAATAGTTCCTAGCTTAAGTCTAGATTCTGAAAACGTATACCCTACAATTTGCACAATCACGCACCTTGAAACTTGGAATAGTAGAAGAGACCTTGAAATGCTCTTGTCTAAAGTCCTTAGTACAAAGAAAATAAAATAAAATAAAATAAAAGTGAATAAAGAAAAAAATGGACACTGGTTTTTGTGATTACTTAAGGCTGTAAAAATAGAAAAATATTTAGCGAGGGTGCTTCATCACCTAGTGCCTTAGACCAACTGGTTTGGGAGTCACTGCTAAAGCCTTGGGTGTTGCAAAACTAGGAAGTACGCTTTAAAGTGCTAACGCATCTTGTAATCGGTTGTTGGTACCTCAAGAAGTATTAACGGTCGCATGAAAGATGTGTAAGCAAATTTCATTTAAAATTCACTAATTAATAAGTGCTTTGGACAATGGACGAGAGTACGATTGCTTGATTTGAATTTTCAAGTGTAGGGGTGATTTATACACACACGTAGGGGTATGTGATTGGGATTTAGATAAGAGAAAGGAGTGAAGAATAGAGCTTGTATCTTTAGTAAGGGTTGATAGAAATTCCTAAGTGGAGATGGAACCCTAGAAGGAAAACTTAAGAGATGCCGAAAGCTAAGTAGGTCTACATAACATATATAATCTTAAGTTAAATAATGAGGAGGTGTGAAGAATATGGGTGGATAATTTACAGGTCGATGATAATAAAATTCTTAGTTAGAAAACCTAATTGGAGAACAAAAGTCAATGGGCCAAATTGATAGGATTTTGTGGGTAGTATCCACTGAAAACCCTCAGGAGACAACACTCCTCCTACTAGGGACACCTAGAGATTTAACGGCTTGTTGCACGAGCTCAGTGCAATCGCGTTTCCCTGCGAAAGTGCGGTTAGGATTTTAGTGAATAAAAACAAGTTTGCTCGAGGACGAGCAAAAGATAAGTTTGGGGGTATTTGTTCACACCATAATATTGCATTATTATATTCCCCATTCTTATTCTTTTTATAAATAAGCAGGTGCTTTTGACGCATGTCTGCTACATGTTACAGATTACAGGTTCTTAGACAGGAAACAGTGAAAACGATGAAAAGACGACGTAAAAGTGAGACTTTGACCAACAAACAGAGAATCTTGATCAAGCCTATATAAGGAACAATTCATAAAGCAAGATTCAAGACATCGACTCAAAGCGAACGGGTAGAAGTCCACTACAATGTTCACTGGAAATCTGGAAGAGAACCAGAAACTAAATTGAGAAAAGATATATAGAAATAAGAAGGCCAAAATGAACCAGAGCAAGCCACAAAGTTTCAGAGTCCAACTCTATTAATGGGCCGCGGAACCGCGGCCCAACCCATACCCAGGCCGCGGTTCCGTGGCCATCAAGAGCAATTAGGAGTGGAAAAATTTACCAAAATACAGTGGCGGCGTTGACTGGTCTTTATAGGGCTATTTTTGTAATTGTAGACATGCGGATCAAATTGTAACCTAGGGTTTCTATTTCCTATAAATAGAACTATAAATCATTGTAAACCTTATGCCTCCTTTTAATAAAAATTCAGAAATTCTTTTTGGAGAGCATCGGTGTTTTCTTTTCCATTCAGAAATTCAGATCTGACAAACCTGCATGGATGATTGGAGGGATGCATCTGTAAGTAGATTTAATTTCTCGCCCTAGTGTAAATTTTAATTCTTTGCCCTAGGTAGATTTAATTTCATGCCCTAGGAACTTGTTTAGGGTTTAGCTTTGGGGAAGGATTTTGAGAAATGAGATCTCTCATCCCTTTCTTACCCACCAAATATTTACAATAGGACTCCATGCATACACGCACACACCGCGCCCTACGGCATCCTACCCCTCGAGGTAATGATGACACCGTAGTGTAAAGGCCCGGTTGCGCGCGTTTTCCATGGAGGTTAGGGTAAGGATCTCTAAAGGAAGGACAAGAACCTAGAGGAAGGAACACCTTCCCGAATGGATCTAATCCCCTTTATTGATAATTACCATAACTCCTCATAGATCTTCATTCGGGTATAGAAAGCGTTGAGATTTAATTGCATTTCCAAACCATCCCTAAACCTAACCCTAGCAAGAATAGATCTAGATAATTGCCCTAGGTAATTAGGTTTTTAGATTTAATAACAACTCCAAACACCCTTCGGAATTAACTCGTAAGAATGAATCGGAGATTCACAACATCCCTGTGGACCGACCCGTACTCACCGGCTAGCTTCATGTGACGCCGTTCTTGATTGCGGTTACAAATATTTTTGATCTATCTTTTAGAAAGCGCAAGCACGCTAAATCACAAAAATCACTAAGTTACACAAGGATGGATATTTGAATCCATTCGAATTTTCATCTTATGATACTTGCCAGTCATGTCTCAAAGTTAAGATGACCAAAACTCCGTTTAGTGGACACGGAGAAAGAATTACAGAACTCTTGGGACCGATACATAGTGATGTATGTGGTCCCATGTCTACACATGCCAGGAACGGTTCTTCCTACTTCATTACATTCACTGACAATCTCTCAAGATACGGACATGTGTTCCTGATGAAACTCAAGTCTGAAGCTTTTGAGAAATTCAGAGAATATAAGCACGAAGTAGAGAACCAAACGGAAAAAAGTATTAAGATCCTTCGATCTGATTGAGGAGGAGAATACTTGAGCAATGAGTTCGTGGACTACCTAAAAGATAATGGGATTCTCTCTCAGCTTACTCCTCCTTATACACCACAGCACAACGGTGTATCGGAGCGGAGGAATCGCACTCTATTAGATATGGTGCGCTCTATGATGAGCAATACTGAGTTGCCTGTTTCCTTCTGGGGGTATGCGCTTGAGATAGCCATAGACCTATTGAATAGGGTTCCCACCAAATCTATGCCAACCACTCCATATGAGATATGGAAAGGAAAGAGACCACATCTTAATTACATTAAGATATGGGGTTATCCGACATATGTGAAAACATAAAATCCGGACAAGCTCGAGGTAAGGTCAGTTCTGTGCAAGTTTATTGGATATCCCAAGCATTCGCAAGGGTATATCTCCTACCACTCCGAGGAACAAAAAGTGTTTATTTCTCGACATGCCACCTTCTTAGAAAAGGGTTTTCTTATGAAACAAGATAGTGGCAATGAGGTAGAACTGGAAGAAGTTCCAACGACACAAACTGCAACTGAAGATTTAGTGGAACCAGAGGATTCAGTAGTCCCCGACGAACCCCAACCTCTCCGCCGATCTAGCAGGGTTCCCCATCCACCTGAGAGATACTACAGTTTTCTCATTGATGGTGGAAATGAGGATTGCATCATGGAAGATGATGACCCGACTAGCTTCGAACAGACCATCACGAGTGGGGACTCTGTGAAGTGGCTGGATGCAATGCGATCTGAGATAGAATCCATGTACACCAACAGAGTATGGACTTTGGAAGTTGCTCCTGAAGGGGTAAAACCCATTGGGAGCAAATGGATATTTAAGAAGAAACTTGGTGTAGATGGAAAAGTGGAGACTTTCAAAGCTAGACTTGTTGCAAAGGGTTTGTAGGGTTGCTAGGCACACGCACAAGGGTCTACGAGGCATCAACCATGCCCAATTTAAAAATTAGCCGTGCCGAACAACCCAAAGTCGGATCTTTAAACTAGAGATTAGGCGAAAACAAGTATGTTAAACACTTTAACACTAAGTGAGAGAGATTACAACCTTTGTAGATCCGGTCCTTCACTTCTTAAGCTCCGTGTTGAGGTCCCTTCGCTACGATCATCGTGTTCCGGACTCTCGAGAGGCTCCACGAAGAGAAAGATGCAAGCTTGCTTCCGATCTTCGATAACAAAGATGATCTACCTTGAAGTTTCATTAACACAAGCTCTCACTCACTAAATGAAGTGAACACACTCATCCAAAGGGCAAGGATAGATGAGAATGATGAAGTAGGATTTTTGCTCTCATTTATAATCTTTTTCTCACACATTTTTCATGACAAAATCAAAGCAAGAAAGCTTTTCATGAAGAACTCAAGCAAGAAGAAGATAAATAATAATTAGAATCCTTTTGTGATGAATAATGAATAGATAATCATGATAAATAATGCAACCATGGTTGACTAAACCTTTGTAGAGATTTAACTAGGGCTAGGGTTTGGGTTGGGTTAAAGCATGAGTCACTTGAAAATATCTTTGCAAAAACAAAAAGAAACCTTCTAGAAGCATCAAGAAGGAACTAACCCAAAACAAACCCTAACCTTATTTAATCTCCACTAATCATGTTGCATTAGTAATCATATCATGTTATAATATTATATATCACATATATAATATTTATTGTAACAAAATAAAATAATACAATTAACATATATCGCATATATATCAATGTATTACCCGAGTGAGAAAAAGAATCTTTTAGTGAGCTAATATTAGTTAATGTAATTTAATATATCATATATATTATTATACATTAAATTATCGAATCAACACTTGATCCGACAATCCGGCTATATCGTATATAACCGACTAATATTTCATTTACCGATTCATCGAATCAACACTTGATCCGATGACCCGGCTGATATCAAATATCGCGAGAATATAATACGGTATCTCATATCGCATTATCCTCGGTCCTGCACATATCACATATGTACCTCTACTCCGTTTTTCCTGAGTCAAGAAACCTCTGTGTAGGACTCTAAAGAATCGTCAATACGCCGGCAGTAGGTGATGATCATATCAAACACCCACAAGCTGCAAGCGGTCAGCTAAACGTAACAGCCACCCAGGTATTGAGCGCTCAGAATATCAACAAGCAAGCCTGTACATTCTCCTGTGAATCCAATCAGTAACACTCCCGTACAGTCCGGTCTCGTCGTCTGATATGTCGCATATCTCGCCTAGGGGTGGTAAATGTCAGACCCCAGTAGATTGATAAGTCGTGTCGATATGAGGTCTATAACAGTTCGAGAAACTACTAATAACACTTACCAATAAATCTCAGCAACCCTGGCCAGGGATTTCCAGTTATAGCCAATCGAACACAGCACAATATCAACTCCCTATACCGGGAGAGACGAATCTGCTCCTATCGCTCATTGCCTCCATGTGATTCGGGACTGTACCCAAAAGCCACCTTTTTGCACGCCCACTTGGACGTGGTATGATGGAAATCAAAGCACAGTGGGAATCACACAAGACTCTATGACGATCTCGGGTCAACAGACTACTCTGTACCAGTGTCACCGGAGAACTGCCATCTGACGTGAGGTATAATACAATCTGGGAGTTCTCGGCGAGTCCGTCCAGTGTACCCAGTCTCCACTGAGCACCCGTACACCATCCTTAATGTCAAACACCGATGGATATAGGATCATCCATCGCCCATCATATGGGTCAAGATGCGTATACGCTAGTCTACTCTGGTGTATCGATGCCCTGTCTCGATACACCCTCGACTAGGAACAGTTATAGAATGTACTCATCGACTACCGTGGCCCCACTAGTATGATCTCATCATAGTCCCAGTAGTCGAGTACATATCCTAATGGCTTTATCAACATGTAAGATAGAGACAATCAGAGTACATGTTAAGATAAAGTACAACCATATAGCATACTATCATGTCGAGCAAGAAAGTCCTCCCTATATATGTCCAAGCATCCATTACAATATACATCGTATGTACAGTAATGGCCTCTAGGGCATACATATAACTAACAATCTCCCACTTGCACTAGGGCCATCTGTTGTGGTATCGCATACCCAACAATTAGCTGTGGTTGAAGTATCCCATACTCAACCACCCCATAAAAGTCTCTACTAGGAAAAAGGCCTTTGTGAGTGGATCCGCGCTGTTGTCCTCTGTGTCTACTCTCCTAACCTTGATCTCCCTGGAGATCAACCGTCTCCATGATCAGGTGATACTGCCTAACAATTATATCCGGATTTCTGATGGGACGGAGGTTCCTTGGCATAAGCCATAACTCCATTGTCACACAATGGTAGGAACGAAGTTCATCTCATGAACTTATATATCCAGACTGCCTCTTTGGTAGCATCCTTGGTAACGATGTATCTTGCCATTGATCGTCTAGTGTGTCACGGTATCTAGCTTGCAACTCTTCCAACATGCTGTCCCTCCACTGAGGGTAAAGACAATGCCTGCGACTGACATTCAGTCGTTCTTATCACCCTGGAACCTTTCCAGTGATTCTCCCCAGGATTGATTGATACCATCACACTACAACTAGTGAGTATCCTAATATCCAATTAGATTTATCTCATAGATCCAAAACCCAGGATTTAGGAAGTATCACTTTGATCTTATATGGAGAATCTTTGTGATAAGCGGAGGTTGACCGAGCGTAGTGTTCACACCAGAATATTGCATTATTATATTCCCCATTCTTATTCGTTTTATAAATAAACAGGTACTTTTGACGCATGTCTGCTACATGTAACAGGTTACAGGTTCTTGGAGCGAAAACAGTGAAAATAATGAAAAGACGATGTAAAAGTGAGACTTTGACCAATAAAAACAAGACTCTTGATCAAGCCTACATAAAGATCAGTTCACAAAGCAGGGTTCAAGACGTCGACACAAAGCCACGGTTAAAGTCCACAACAATTTTCACTGGAAAATCTGGAAGAGAACCAGAAGCCAAATTGAGAAAAGATATAAATTGTAAGAAGATAAAAAGTACCAGAGCCTGACCACAAAATTGTGCAGCCCAACTCCAACATTTGGCCGCGGAACCGCGGCCAAACCATGCCTCGGGCCGCGGTTCCGCGGCCATATAGGGCCCATATGCAAATTAGTTTTTACCAAAATGCAGTGGCGGCGTTGACTGGTCTTCATAAGGGCAAATATGTAATTGTAGACATGCGGGACAAATGTAACCTAGGGTTTCCTATTCTCTATATATAGGAACTCTAAACATTGTAATTTTTTATGCCTCCTTTTAATAATAAATTTCATATCTCTTTTTGGAGAGCATCGGTGTTTCCTTTCTATTCAGAAATTCAGATCTGACAACCCTGCATGGATGATTGGAGGGATGCATCTGTAAGTAGATTTAATTTCTCGCCCTATTGTAGATTTTAATTCTTTGCCCTAGGTAGATTTAATTTCATGCCCTAGGAACTTGTTTAGGGTTTAGCTTTGGGGAAGGATTTTGAGAGATGAGATCTCTCATCCCTTTCTTACCCACCAAATATTTACAATAGGACTCCATGCATACACGCACACACCGTGCCCTACGGCATCCTACCCCTCGAGGTAACGATGACACCGTAGTGTAAAAGCCCGGTTGCGCGCGTTTTCCATGGAGGTTAGGGTAAGGATCTCTAAAGGAAGGACAAGAACCTAGAGGAAGGAACACCTTCCCGAATGGATCTAATCCCCTTTATTGATAATTACCATAACTCCTCATAGATCTTCATTCGGGTATAGAAAGCGTTGAGATTTAATTGCATTTCCAAACCATCCCTAAACCTAACCCTAGCAAGAATAGATCTAGATAATCGTAGATAGATTAATTTAGGTTTTTAGATTTAATAACCAATCCGAACACCCTTCGGAATTAACTCGTTAGCGCGACTAGGAGATTCACAAAATCCCTGTGGACCGACCCGTACTCACCGGCTAGCTACATGCGACGCCGTTCTTGATTGCGGTAATAGAAATAGTTTTTGACACATTAATCAAATGGCGCCGTTGCCGGGGATGGCGTAGAAATTTCCTTTTGCAATTTCGGGTTAATCAAAATTTAAAAAAACATAAAATTCAGAAAAATCAAAAAATATAAAAATATATATAATCTGTTATTTTTGGAAGGGATACTTTGTTGTTTGAATTTTTGCAGGATATACAAATTCGGATCTGGAAATTTCCAGAAAGTAAAACGGAAAACGGGGTATCGGAACAGAAGGGATTTTAAACAACAGAACAGCAGAAAAATTTTGGACTCTTGAACCGCCCACCACGCCGCGTTTCCGCGGCCAAAACCCACCTTAGGCCGCGGAAACGCGGCCGTCTTGTCGATTCGTCGCACCAAAAAATTTGTGGGGATCTGAGCCATCAAGAAGACCGCGGAACCGCGGTATTAGAGCGCTATTGCCGCGGAAGGGCGGCGATCTGGTGGCATCTTCTTCTGAAAAATTTTCTGTAAGATCCTCTGTTCCTCCTCTGTAATTCTAGATATATCTTTTTCTGAAATATTCCTGCAGGATTCCGTGCGTTTTAAAAATATATTCCCTTCCATATAACAATCTTGTGCAGGATTTTTGCGCCTAGTTTAAATTAGAGAGAGATTGCAAGTAATATTTTTCTGTTGCATATCTTTTATCAAAATCTTTTTGCAACAATTTCCAAATAAAGAGAAAAAGATATAGGAAAATTTTTTAGAAAACTTGCAAATTTTTGCCGCAAATAAATCCTTGCACCACCACCAACAAACTTTCTTTCTTTTCCCCTTCTTACAACATGGGTACCCCACATAACAAATCACTTGCCGAACTTTGGTATCCCGAACCTAATTTTGCGTCGTATGTCAATTTGTTCGGTCAATTTAAAGATGATCCCTCCTTGCCAAAAAAATCTTTAAAAGATCAAATAGAGGCGTCTAGGAGAAACAGTTTGACTTTTCAACCCACTTTGTGTCAACCAAGTCAACCTTTACCACCTATATATGTTAACACCACTTTTTCGAGTCCTTCTGTCACTCCTAAGCCGATGTTCATTGCTGAGCATATTTCTCAATCTAGCAGACGATCTTTCACCCCTCTCCACTCATCTAGTTCTAGGGATCCACACGACTATTCACCTTTTTATCCATATGTTGACCCTACCCCCGTCCAATCACCCACTTCCTACCAGTCCTACCCGACCTTCCCACCCTCACTAGACATTGATTCTACACAGCCATTAGGGAGTTTTGCATATCCACACGATTTCGAATCTTTCACCGAAACCCCCTCACCACCTAAGTCTAGTTTGGAAGAGTCGTTGGAGGCATATATTGCAGCAACAGATAAAATGACTAGGAATGTGGAAGCGTCCTTAGCCGCCCTTATGCAACCTAGTGAACCGGTAGCTAGTTTCTAACTAGCTTCAAATTTTTTAATGTATGAGGAGGCGGTTGGACAGAGTGAGAATGAGAGAGGATTTCCAAATCAAACCTACCCAATTGAATCCAACAACTCCAATTTTCAAACATGTGTCCAAAATGATGAGTTGTGCGACTTTGTAGTGTTTGATTTGCCAAATTGTGAAGAACCCCATTCGAGTGAAACCGCACATAATCCTTTTGACCTTTACACCTCCACTCTAGAACCTAAATCGATACATATCCATGCTTTTGATGAGGTGTCTAAAGAAAATGATTTTCACTTGATTGAGGATATAGACGCCGGGAAAATTTCGGATGATGAACCTGTCGATTTGATTGAAATTTTACGTCCAAATCATCATCCCGAGTTATTAAATGTTTCTCCCGAATCTCATATGCGTCTTGATTTTGATGATAATGGCATGGATGAGTTGAATTTTGAGGAAAATTATAATGATAGTATTGAGGAGAGTTTTGAAGATCATATTGAGGTTGAACCATTTTTGTTTGATGTGTCTGGTTTCCCAATTCATCCTCCTGAACCTTTGTCTGTTATATCACCCTCCCTCCTTTCCATCGCTCTGACCCCGCTTGAAGACTGTGAGCTTGAAACCTTTTCCTTTGAATCTGACACAGTTCTCACAGACGATAACACCTACGAGTGTTTCACTTTTTCGGATGATGTTGATGGCTCACCGTCCGAGTTTGAGTCCTTTACATTTTCAGATGAGTTAGTTGAACTATCAGACTCGGTTGCTTACAGTAGTTTCGAACCATTAATGGAATCTTTCAAGTTCAAGACAGTTTACTACGGTGAGAATGATACTATCCCTAATTCACTTCCTTTCTTCCGTCCTATTGTCCCGACCGTACATATGACCGTTATGCTTTCATCTCCTATACCAAGTTCGGCGTACTCATGTTTTCTTGCGAATCTTGAGGGATTTGACCCCATTTCTCGACGGGTTAATAGGTTAGCGCAATCGCTTTTAACACATCGGTCATCACAAATTGCGCTAATTTATTCACTCGATTTACACCCTCAAGATCACGCAACCCTTCTTTCTCTTTTCCTCCCTTCTTCTCCTCCACCGAGACCATATTCCACTCTTCTTTCCATTCGGTCTCGTGTGTTTCTCATCTCTTTTCTTTCTATTCCATTCTTTCACCAACTAGACCATTACTACGATAAGATTTTTGAATGGTTGGTGCTAACCTTTGGCTTGTGTAAGGCCAAGCTTAAGTTTGGGGGGAACCTTGTTGTATATATGTATATATATTTTTGTTTTCTTTTTCTATAAAAAAATTTAAAAAAATTCAAAACATTAAAAAATATATTTAAAAAATGTAAATAAATAAACAGGGGAGTGCCGACATTTTGACCCTCTTGGTTTAGTATGACAGTGAGGACACTGTCAAGTTCAAGTTTGGGGGTATGCTCGGTACGTCTTCTTCCTTCGCATTCATTTGTACATATTTTTGCGTTTGCATACTTATTTGAAAACTCATAAAAATTGAAAATTTTCAAAAATTATAAAAATAATTATATTCAATTTTGGCTAATTAACTTGAGTTTGATGAATGGGTTAACTGGCTAGGAACAACTGGATCTTAGACTTAGTAAATTTAAAATCCTAAAAATAACCTTCCTTAAAGTTTAACGGTAGAGAGTATATGTCTTTGTAGTTTATTTAGAAATAGACAAATTTTGGGTTCACTTTTTGGGCTAAGTTGAAACAAGGGAAGAGTATTGATGTTCTTATTAGAGTATAAGTTTGAAAAATAGTTCCTAGCTTAAGTCTAGATTCTGAAAACGTATACCCTACAATTTGCACAATCACGCACCTTGAAACTTGGAATAGTAGAAGAGACCTTGAAATGCTCTTGTCCAAAGTCCTTAGTACGAAGAAAATAAAAGAAAAAAAGTGTGAATAAAGAATAAAAAAAAATGAACACTGGTTTTTGTGATTACTTAAGGCTGCAAAAATAGAAAAATATTTAGCGAGGGTGCTTCATCACCTAGTGCCTTAGACCAACTGGTTTGGGAGTCACTGCTAAAGCCTTGGGTGTTGCAAGACTAGGAAGTACGCTTTAAAGTGCAAACACATCTTGTAATCTGTCGTTGGTATCTCAAGAAGTATTAACGGTCCCATGAAGGATGTGTAAGCAAAATTCAATTAAAAATTCACCAACGAATAAGTACTTTGGACAACAGACAAGGGTATGATTACTTGATTTGAATTTCCAAGTGTAGGGGTGATTTATACACGCACGTAGGGGTATGTGATTGGAGTTTAGATGAAAGAAAGGAGTGAAAAATAGAACTTGTATCTTTAGTAGAGTCGATAGAAATTCCTAAGTGGAGATGGATCCCTAGAAGGAAAACTTAAGAGATGCCAAAAGCTAAGTAAGTCTATAGAACATATATAATCTTAAGTTAGATGATGAGGAAGTGTGAAGAATATGGGTGGATAATTTACGAGTCGACGATAATCGAATTCCTTGTTAGAAAACTTAATTGGAGAACAAAAGTCGAAAAAGCCGAGTTGATAGGATTTTGTGGGTAGTATCTGCTGAAAACCCTCAGGAGACAACACTCCTCCTACTAGGGACACCTAGAGGTTTAACGACTTGTTGCACGAGCTCAGTGCAATCGCGTTTCCCTGCGAAAGTGCGGTTAGGTTTTTTGTAGTGAATAAAAATAAGTTTGCTCGAGGACGAGCAAAAGATAAGTTTGGGGGTATTTATTCACACCAGAATATTGCATTATTATATTCCCCATTCTTATTCGTTTTATAAATAAACAGGTACTTTTGACGCATGTCTGCTACATGTAACAGGTTACAGGTTCTTGGAGCGAAAACACTGAAAACAATGAAAAGACGATGTAAAAGTGAGACTTTGACCAATAAAAAGAAGACTCTTGATCAAGCCTACATAAAGATCAGTTCACAAAGCAGGGTTCAAGATGTCGACACAAAGCCACGGTTAAAGTCTACAACAATGTTTACTGGAAAATCTGGAAGAGAACCAGAAGCCAAATTGAGAAAAGATATAAAGAAGTAAGAAGATAAAAAGTACCAGAGCCTGACCACAAAATTGTGCAGCCTAACTCCAACATTTGGCCGCGGAACCGCGGCCAAACCATGCCTCGGGCCGCGGTTCCGCGGCCATATAGGGCCCATATGCAAATTAGTTTTTACCAAAATGCAGTGGCGGCGTTGACTGGTCTTCATAAGGGCAAATATGTAATTGTAGACATGCGGGTCAAATGTAACCTAGGGTTTCCTATTCTCTATAAATAGGAACTCTAAAGATTGTAATTTTTTATGCCTCCTTTTAATAATAAATTTCAGATCTCTTTTTGGAGAGCATCGGTGTTTCCTTTCCATTCAGAAATTCAGATATGACAACCCTGCATGGATGATTGGAGGGATGCATCTGTAAGTAGATTTAATTTCTCGCCCTAATGTAGATTTTAATTCTTTGCCCTAGGTAGATTTAATTTTATGCCCTAGGAACTTGTTTAGGGTTTAGCTTTGGGGAAGGATTTTGAGAGATGAGATCTCTCATCCCTTTCTTACCCACCAAATATTTACAATAGGACTCCATGCATACACGCACACACCGCGCCCTACGGCATCCTACCCCTCGACGTAACGATGACACCGTAGTGTAAAGGCCCGGTTGCGCGCGTTTTCCATGGAGGTTAGGGTAAGGATCTCTAAAGGAAGGACAAGAACCTAGAGGAAGGAACACCTTCCCGAATGGATTTAATCCCCTTTATTGATAATTACCATAACTCCTCATAGATCTTCATTCGGGTATAGAAAGCGTCGAGATTTAATTGCATTTCCAAACCATCCCTAAACCTAAACCTAGCAAGAATAGATCTAGATAATCGTTGATAGATTAATTTAGGTTTTTAGATTTAATAACCAATCCGAACACCCTTCGGAATTAACTCGTTAGCGCGACTAGGAGATTCATAAAATCCCTGTGGACCGACCCATACTCACCGGCTAGCTACATGCGACGCCGTTCTTGATTGCGGTAATAGAAATAGTTTTTGACACATTAATCACGTAGCATAGGAAACTCCTTCCCTATCAAGAGTATGTCATCCACGTACTCTACGAGGATCATCAGCATACTCCCTACTACCTTTTTATATATACAAGATTCATCTACCATTTTGATGAAGTCAAACTCTTTGACTACCACATCAAAACAGATGTTCCAACTCCGCGATGTCTGCTTTATCACATAAAACATCTTGCACACGTTTCCGTTGCTCCCACTGTCTACGAAGACCTCTGGCTGTGTACTTATAGACGCTCTCTTCCAAATCATTATTTAGAAAAGCAGTCATGACACCCAATCGCCAGATATCGTAGTCATGGTATGTAGCCGTGGCAAGTAGGATCTTGATAGACTTAAGCATAGCTTTGAAAGTCTCAACTTTTCCATGTACACCAAGTAATCTTCTCAAGATATACTTGCTCCTAATGGGGATTTAACCCTTCAGATAAAGCAACCAAAGTCCATACTTTGTTGGTGTATAAGGATTCCATCCCAGATCGCTAAGCATCCAGCCATTCTTACTGAATCCCACTCTTGATGGCCAGCTCGAAACTAGTTGGGTCATCATCTCATGATGCAATCCTCGCTCCTACTGTCATAGAGAAACCGAAGTATCTCTCAGGTGGGTGAGGAACCCTACTAGATCGGCGGAGAGGCTGAGGTTCGTTGGAAACTATTGAATCCGCATTCAATAGGTATGCAGCTTCTCAAGTGCATAACTCCCAAAAGGAAATAGGAAACTCAGTAGTACTCATCATAGAGCACACCATATCACATAGGGTGCTATTGCTCCGCCCCGATATACCATCATGCTATGGTGTATACAGAGGAATAATGCTGAGAGAGAATCTCGTTCTCCTTTAGAATAGTCCAGGATTTCCGTGCTCAAGTATTCTCCTCCCTGATCTCATCAAAGGACATAATACTTATACCCGTATATGGTTCTCTACTTCTAACTTATATTCTGTGAATATCTCAAAAGGTTCAGACTTGTGTTTCACCAGGAACATATGTCCGAATCTTGAGAGATCATCAGAGAATGTAATGAAGTATAAAGAACCGGTCTTGGCATGTGTAGACAGGGGACCTTTATACATCAGCATGTATCAATCCCAAGAGTTCACTAACTCTTTCTCTGTTTCCAATAAACGGAGTTGTGGTCATCTTATCTCTGTGACATGACCGGCAAGTTTCACAAGATGGGTATTCAAACTAATTTAAATATGCATCTATATGTAACTTCAGCTAGTCGGGTCGCATTGATATGACCTAGTCTACAATGCCTCAAGAAGGATTCGTTCATTTCTGAACTCTTCCTCTTGTGTGTGTTCTGTACGTTAAGAACTGTGGTTTGATTTAGAACGTCTATGCTTTTAGATAACTTTCCTGAACCGATCAACTCTTGATATAGGAAATGTTCAAAACATTATCCAACAATACAAAATTATATCCTTTCTTTACTTGTAAAGAGACTGATATGATGTTGTACATCAGGTTCGGTATCTAATAACATTCGTTCAGAATCATTGTATTCTGGTAATACAGGGTGATAGTGACCAACAGACATGGCTGCAACACTTGCACCGTTTCTATCTCATGAAACTCATCACCCGTTCTCAGTTCTCTACCTATCTGTAGCCTATGTAACAAATTACATATGTGGGATCCTGATCCGGTATCAAATACCCAGGACGTAATGGATACTGAGAAATAGTTCTCTGTAATGAACACACCCGAAGAAGATGCATCAGCATGCACTTTCTTCGTTTGGGCGGCACGGGAATTCTGGTAATCCCCTATTTCCTGCTCTGTCTTATAACAATTATAAGTTGGAGCGAGACCAACGTTCCCCAGCTCAGTATAACAAGCGGGTTCGGTCAATACATCCGTATTATTATCTTGATTAGGGCATGACATAGTCGTAATCAGGAGAGAGAGAGAAGAAAACACTCAGCGTGCGCTTTTACAAGATTAGATTGGTTATCAATTTATTTAATCAGGATGTCTCCCACTGTTTTAGTCAAATCTTCCTTCAAACCCTAAAAGGTAATACCAGCCGGGATTAATTACACTCTACAAGTTCGCCAATCTTTCAGCCAGGCCAGTGCCGGTACTTTGAGGGAAGTTCCCCGTGTTTTCGCACGGACCTAATTAAAGTAAACCTCGTTTTCCCAGGGGCATAACCCCGTTGACACCTTTCTAGGCACCTACTTGATCGGCTAATTGTAATGTGTAAAACTCTCCCAGGAGTAACTCTTACTCACAGCGGGTATCGGGATCCAACTATCTCATAGAAGGTATGCAATCTCATTGCAAATTTCAACACTTGAAATTCCCAATAATATTTTGCCCCTAGCGTCCTATGACCTTGACGGAGGTCAACAAACCATAGGCTGCTAGTCAAGTTCTACCCGTCATTTCCTGATTGAATTAAACCCACCCGCACGACCCTTGATGGAGGTCAACAAGGCCGCATGACTACCCTAAAACAATCTGCATCATATGCATAAACAGATAAATACTAGTTAGCTACCGCACACTACGCCTTGACGGAGGTCAACAAACGTAGCACGAATACTAAGTAGGACTTATCTGAAATAACGGAGGGCTATGACAGGTTTTTAAGAAAACCCTTTGCGTAATGAACTTGATATCGTTATAGAATCGAGTGATTTTAAATGGAGTGTTTTTTAGGCTTTTCTAGTTTTGCTAAAGAGGTCACTCCCTGTGAAGGGATCGTCGACTCTTTCCACATCGAATAAGGTGGAGGATATTTCACAAATACCGCTGTGCAAAGCAAGAACTATAAAAACAATCAAAAGACAAACCGAGTTTGTAGCATCTGCTAGTTTCACTAAAAAGGTCACTCCCGGTGAAGGGATCTCGGCTCTTTCCTTATCGAATAAGGTGCTGGATGTTCTACAAGGAACACCGCTATGCAAAGCAAGAACTAGAACTACCTATTTTTTAGACAAGTTTCTACAACATCTTTAGGTTTCTTTTAGTTTCATTAATCTCATTAATGAAGTCCCATTTTAATTATGCTTCATAAGTATCACAATTGAAACGAAATCTGCAATATAACATATATCTCATATATATAATATAAACATTCGTATCAGGCAGTAATATGATCTCATCACAGAACATTGCAGCAGAAGAACACATATGAAATATTGGATATACTAGGACGTCCGTGTTTTAATACGAGCCTGTATAAAACACAGATTCCACGGTCGTGATGAATAGCCAAACCCACATCCCTAGACCCCCACGAGAGCGGCAAGCAACACTGCCAATTCTAGGGTTAGGAGACCCGGTCTCGACTCCTCGAGATGGTCTCCCACTGGATCCCAGAACCCGGTTACTTGTGCTCCCCGCCTTGGGTCTACCTAATGCGGAAAAGTAAATAATATACAATGGTGACATCATCCTCATCCCGGAAGTGCCCCAATAAAAGAATATTACATATAATGAATTTTACATGAATGAAAAAGAAAAAACTCTCATCTTACATAAAACCCCCGGCTATTCGAAACGCGACAATCCAATATAATATATCACAACAACACATAATATCCCATATCATCAACGTAAGCAAGTATGCGTATCCCGATTGTCGTTGATGTATAGCAACGAAACCGGCGATACACCACATACTACGCTTACGGTCACAGAAAAGAAAGTGTAAAACTACAACAGTTGGAATCCGCAACCTCCTTAGATATCGCATGCCTAACCAAATGAATTCCTTAGACATCGCATGCCTAACAATTATAAACCCCGCATTTGTCTATTATCGAAAACTCTTTTCAATATCAAGTCGGGCAATTCAACAGGATTCCCGACATCCTGATCGAATGCTCGTCGCAAACTTTAGTAGACGGCCGCACCCCCGATGTCGTCGATGAAGTGCACTAAGGCGGAACACTGCTGCCGCGAGCACCCGAACGGATGCTTTTGGCGACGGGGTCCTCCTACAATCACTTGGTCGGGGCTATGGGGCATGGCTGTCTATTAAGTTTACCCGGCGAGTATCCGCGTACGCTACGTGATTGCGACGGACTTTTGATCGCATCAAAATCCCGTGGCAACCGATCATTTGAGACTAAACTGCTAGATTTATAACATTCAAATTAGTTATCTCATAACTACCTGTGGATTCCAAATATTGTATCACATTCCAGATAAATAGACAATGTTAAACTTTCCGATCGAATAATCAAACACCCAAGTTTTCCCAAATAGCTCAACACTTGAGCGGAGTTCAAAAAGTATCCATCGCATGCCACAGTACCAATGGTCCAGCCGTAGAAGGGTCAAGCCAACGCCTCACATGTGGCAGCGGCGTACTGCCCCAAACCCTAAGGTTCAGAGGCGGTTCAGACGGTCACATAATCGAGTTAAGATTTTTGTTCTTCTAGAGGGTCCACCGCGTTACTTGCATGATTTTCCGGAAGTTTCAAACTTGAGAAAAATCCAACTTTTGAAAAAATTTCCGACAGGGGAAAAAGTGAGTTATTGATATCCGTTCGAACTTTTTAACAGTTTCTAAAATTATCCAGAAAAACTTTAAACGAAGTTAAATTATCCGATTGAATCAACGAGTCCGCAATAGATCCCAGAAAACTCAACACTTGAGCAAATTAAAAATTCCCAGAATAATAAGGAATTACAGACGGACATTACTGTGCAAATCACGTGCCATGATACAACTTTTTGGCCACGGAACCGCCGCCAAAGCCAAGGTACGGCCGCTGTTCCGCGGCGGTTTAATTGAATTGGAGGCACGTGATGCACAGTAACTCTTGTATTTCCCTGCTGATTTTTTTGAGCATTTTTAATCCAGAAAAAATCACTTTTTTAGAAAAAAAATCCAGAGAGGGGTTTAAGCCGAGGTTTCGGGGTTCGATCGGACTTTAAACTTCGCCCAGTCTTCGCCTAAACCTCTAGCTTGGCTCTGATACCACTGTAGGGTTGCTAGGCACACGCACAAGGGTCTACGAGGCATCAACCATGCCCGATTTAAAAATTAGCCATGCCGAACAACCCAAAGCCGGATCTTTAAACTAGAGATTAGGCAAAAACAAGTATGTTAAACACTTTAACACTAAATGAGAGGGATTACAACCTTTGTAGATCCGGTCCTTCACTTCTTAAGCTCCGTGTTGAGGTCTCTTCACTGCGATCATCGTGTTCCGGACTCTCGAGAGGCTCCACGAAGAGAAAGATGTAAGCTTGCTTCCGATCTTCGATAACAAAGATGATCTACCTTGAAATTTCATTAACACAAGCTCTTACTCACTAAATGAAGTGAACACACTCATCTAAAGGGCAAGGATAGATGAAAATGATGAAGTAGGATTTTTGCTCTCATTTATAATCTTTTTCTCACACATTTTTCATCACAAAATCAAAGCAAGAAAGTTTTTCATGAAGAACTCAAGCAAGAAGAAGATGAATAATAATTAGAATCCTTTTGTGATGAATAATGAATAGATAATCATGATGAATAATGCAACCATGGTTAACTAAACCTTTGTAGAGATTTAACTAGGGCTAGGGTTTGGGTTGAGTTAAAGCATGAGTCACTTGAAAATATCTTTGCAAAAACAAAAAGAAACCTTCTAGAAGCATCAAGAAGGAACTAACCCAAAACAAACCCTAACCTTGTTTAATCTCCACTAATCATGTTGCATTAGTAATCATATCATGTTACAATATTATATATCACATGTATAATATTTATTGTAACAAAATAAAATAATACAATTAACATATATCTCATATATATCAATGTATTACCCGAGTGAGAAAAAGAATCTTTTAGTGAGCTAATATTAGTTAATGTAATTTAATATATCATATATATTATTATACATTAAATTATCAAATCAACACTTGATCCGACAATCCGGCTATATCGCATATAACCGACTAATATTTTATTTACCGATTCATCGAATCAACACTTGATCCGATGACCCGGCTGATATCAAATATCGCGAGAATATAATACGGTATCTCATATCGCATTATCCTTGGTCCCGCATATATCACATATATGCCCCTACTCCGTTTTGCCTGAGTCAAGAAACCTCTGTGTAGGACTCTAAAGAATCGTCAATACGCCGGCAGTAGGTGATGATCATATCAAACACCCACAAGCTGCAAGCGGTCAGCTAAACGTAACAGCCACCCAGGTATTGAGCGCTCAGAAGATCAACAAGCAAGCCTGTACATTCTCCTGTGAATCCAATCAGTAACACTCCCGTACAGCCTGGTCTCGTCGTCTGATATGTCGCATATCTAGCCTAGGGGTGGTAAACGTCAAACCCCGGTAGCTTGATAAGTCGTGTCGATATGAGATCCATAACAGTTCGAGAAACTACTAATAACACTTACCAGTAAATCTCAGCAACCCTGGCCAGGGATTTCCAATTATAGCCAATCGAACACAGCACAACATCAACTTCCTATACCAGGAGAGACGAATCTGCTCCTATCGCTCATTGCCTCCATGTGATTCGGGACTGTACCCAAAAGCCACCTTTTTGCACAACCTCTTGGACGAGGTATGATGGAAATCAAAGAACAGTGGGAATCACACAAGACTCTATGACGATCTCGGGTCAACAGACTACTCTGTACTAGTGTCACCGGAGAACTGCCATCTGACGTGAGGTATAATACCATCTGGGAGTTCTCGGCGAGTCCGTCCAGTGTACCCAGTCTCCACTGAGCACCCGTACACCATCCTTGATGTCAAACACTGATGGATATGGGATCATCCATCGCCCATCATATGGGTCAAGATGCGTATACGCTAGTCTACTCTGGTGTATCGATGCCCTGTCTCGATACACCCTCGACTAGGAATAGTTATAGGATGTACTCGTCGACTACCGTGGCCCCACTAGTATGATCTCATCATAGTCCCAGTAGTCGAGTACATATCCTAAGGGCTTTATCAACATGTAACATAGAGACAATCAGAGTACATGTTAAGATAAAGTACAACCAGATAGCATACTATCATGTCGAGCAAGAAAATCCTCCCTATATATGTCCAAGCATCCATTACAATATACATCGTATGTACAGTAATGGCCTCTAGGGCATACATATAACTAACAGGGTTTTCGTCAACGACCAGGTGTGGATGATGACGAAACCTTTTCTCCAGTAGCTATACTTAAGTCCATCCGGATCCTACTTTCCATTGCTGCATACCATGACTACGAAATATAGCAGATGGATGTTAAGACCGCCTTTCTAAATGGTGATTTAGAAGAGTGCGTGTACATGACTCGGTCAGAGGGCTTCGTAGATAGTGGGAGCAGCAGAAAGGTGTGCAAGCTGCTTAAATCCATCTACGGGTTAAAGTAGGTATCGTGGAGTTGGAACATATGCTTTGATGTTGTAGTCAAAGAGTTTGACTTCATCAAAAACGTAGACGAACCTTATATTTACAAGAAAGTTGTAGAGAGTATGGTTGTCTTCCTCGTATTGTACGTGGATGACATACTCTTGATAGGAAATGATGTTCCTATGCTGCACTCAGTCAAGCTCTTCTTATCACATAGATTCTCAATGAAAGTTCTAGGTGATGCCTCCTGCATTTTGGGAATCAAGATCTATAGAGATAGATCTAAACGGATATTGGGATTGTCCCAATCCAGGTACATTGACACCATACTTAAAAGGTTTAGTATGGAAGAATCCAAGCGTGGGAACCAACCCACGATCTCTGGACTCACTCTCTCTAAAGAGATGTCTCCCAAGACTGATTTGGAGAGAGCTCGCATGCAAAGGATACCCTATACTTCGGCAGTAGGCTCTATCATGTATGCGATGCTATGTACCAGACCCGATGTAGCATACTCACTAAGTGTAGTGAGTCGGTATCAAGCAGATCCTGGAGAGAGTCACTAGACAGCTGTGAAGAACATTCTCAAGTACTTGAGAAGGACTAAGGAGATATTCTTGGTGTATGGTAACGATGAACTCCAGGTGGAGTCCTTTACCGATTCGAGCTTCCAGAGTGATAAGGACGACTCTAACTCGCACTCGGGATTTGTCTTTACCCTCAATGGAGGGGCGGTGTGTTGGAAGAGTTCCAAACAGAAAACCGTTGCAGACTCGACGATGGAGGCCGAATACATCGCTGCCAACGTTACTGCCAAAGAGGCAGTCTGGATGAAGAAGTTCATCAATGAACTTGGAGTGGTTCCGTCCATTGAGCATCCAATACCTTTGTATTGTGATAACAATGGAGCTGTGGCTTTGGCCAAGGAACCCAGGTCCCATCAGAAGTCCAGACATATTCTGAGGCAGTATCACCTGATCGCCGGGAGATTGAGGTCAGGAGAGTTGATACGAAGGACAACACTGCGGATCCACTCACGAAGGCCATACCCCAGATACAATTTGAGAGACTCTTCGGGATGTTGAGTATGAAATACTACAACAGCTGGTCTTAGTACAAGTGGGAGATTGTTAGTTATGTATATGCCCTAGAAGCCATTATTGTACATATGATGTATATTATACTGGATGCTTGGATATATATAGAGAGGACTTTCTTGCTCGATATGATAGTATGCTATCTGGTTACACTTTTTCTTAACATGTTGACTTGTATTAGTTTACAGTCTTGCTCTCACATGTTGATAAAGCCCTTAGGATATGTACTTGACTACTAAGACTATGATGAGATCATACTAGTGGGGCCAGGGTAGTCAACGAGTACATCCTATAACTGTTCCTAATCGAGGGTGTATCGAGACAGGGCATCGATACACCAGAGTAGACTAGTGTATTCGCATCTTGACCCATATGATGAGAAATGGATGATCCCATATCCATCGGTGTTTGACATCAAAGATGGTGTACGGGTGCTCAGTGGAGGCTGGGTACGCTGAACGGACTCGCCGAGAACTCCTAGATGGTATTATACCAATCGTCAGATAGCAGTTCTCCGGTGACACTGGTACAGGTTAGTCTGTAGACCCGAGATCGTCATAGAGTCTTGTGTGATTCCCACTGTGCTTTGATTTCCACCTTACCACGTCCAAGAGGGCGTACAAAACGGTGGCTTTTGGGTACAGTCCCGAATCACATGGAGGCAATGAGCGATAGGAGGGGTTTCTTCTCTCCCGGTATAGGGAATTGATGTTGTGCTGTGTTCGATTGGCTATAACTGGAAATCCCTGGCCAAGGCTGATCTGGAGTGCTACTGGTAAGTGTTATCAGTAGTTTCTCGACCTGTTATGAGCCTCACATCGACATGACTTATCGGTTGCTGTGGTCTGACGTTTACCACCCCTAGACTGGATATGCGACATATCAGACGAAAAGACCGGACTGTACGGTAGTGTTACTGATTGGATTTACAGGAGAAAGTATATGCTTGCTTGTTAATCTTCTAATCGCTCAATACCTGGGTGGCTGTTACGTTTAGCTGACCGCTTGCAGCTTGTGGGTGTTTGATATGATCATCACCTACTGTCTGCGTATTGACGATTCTTTAGAGTCCTACACAGAGGTTTGCTGGCTCAGGAAAAACGGAGTAGGAGCACATATGTGATATGTGCGGGACCGAGAATTTACGATATGAGATACCGTATTCTATTCTCGCGATATATGATATCGGCCGGGTATATATGATATAGCCGGGTCATCGGATCAGGTGATTGATTCGATGAATCGGTACATGTTATATTAGTCGGTTATATGCTATATAGCCGGATTGTCGGATCAAGTGTTGATTCGATAATTTAATGTATAATTATATATGTGATATATTACATTACGTTAACTAATATAAGCTCGCTTTATTGATTCATTTTCTCACCGGATAATACATTGATATATATGCGATATATGTTAATTGTATTATTTTCTTTTGTTACAAAAATATATTATATATGTGATATATAATATTGTAACATGTTAGGGTTACAAATACAACATGGTTGTTAAGTTTAAACTAAGTTAGGGTTTGGATTAGGGTTAGCTTTTGGGTTAGCTTTTTCATGAAGCTTCATGAAGCTTTCACTTTTGTCATCTAGCTTGATATTTTGTGTAGATATTTGTTAACCCAACCCAAACCCTTTACCTATGGTTTATTCTCTATAAGGGTTAAGCCTTTCATTCTTAACCTATGGTTGCAATTGTAACTACAACAATAATTCATTATTCATCACAAAAGCTTTCTTCTTCTTCTTCCTCCTTGAAAAAGCTTGCTTGCTTTTTGTGTGTGATGATTTAGTATGAGAAATTGAAAACAAAAGAGAGCATAATTCCTACTTCATCATCCTCATCTATTCTAGCCACTTAGATTAGGGTGTTCACTTCTCTAATTACTTCATTAGTGAAGTGTAAGCTTGGGTTAGAGATTCTTCAAGGTAGATCATCTTAGATCATGAAGACTACAAGCAAGGTGTCTCATTTACCTCATGGACCACTCGAGAATCGGATTTCATGTTGATCGCATCGAAGAGACCTCAACACGGAGCTTATGAAGCGAAGGAACGGACTACAAAGGTTGTAATCCCTCTCTCTTAGATGTAAAGTTGTTTACATGCATGTTAACCCTAATTCTCTAGTTAAGATTTTGGTTAGGGTTTGTTTAGCACCCTAATAATTTTAAAATAGCATGATTGATGCTTGCCAAAACCTTCATAAGGTGCTGTGCTAACCCAACACAAACTAACCTGTACCATTGTCACCAGAGAACTGCTATCTGATGATAAGTATAATACCATCTAGGAGTTCTCGGCGAGTCATATTCAGTGTACCCAGTCTCCACTGAGCATCCGTATACCATCTTTGATGTCAAACATCAATGGATATAGGATCATCCATCGCCCATCAAATGGGTCAAGAAGCGTATACGCTAGTCTACTCTGGAATATCGATGCCCCGTCTCGATACACCCTCAACTAGGAACAATTAGAGGATGAACTTGTAGACCACCCTGGCCCCATTAGTATGATCTACATCATAATCCTGGTTGTCAAGTATACATCCTAAGGGCTTTACCAACATGTGAGAGCAAGACAGCATCACAATACTAGTCTACATGTTAAGATAAAGAACAACCAGATAGCATACTATCATGTCGAGCAAGAAAGTCCTCTCTATATATGTCCAAGAATCCATTATAATATACAATCATGTACAACAATAGCCTCTAGGGCATACATACAACTAACAAAATATACAAATGAATCTTAACTGTACAAAACCATTGCACCACCGGCTATCCACCACGACAATCCAACCATATTATCAACACAATCACAGAACATCAACGTGAATGTCGTGTTCGCAAACCCGTCTAAAAGAACATATAGCGGATAGACGGGATATACCGATCAAATAACATTCACGGTCGCAGATGCTAAACTAAGTACTGATAATCACACGTATTTTAAAATTTCGATCGACTAAACTTTTCCGAATAGGCCCCAAGTGCTAATCTAGTACTCATACAAATCTGGACCCGAGAAATAAATATCCCAAAAACGACAATTCCAAACATAAGAGACCCATAAGAAAATTTGTGCACAGGAGCCCCAATACGGCCGCGCAACCGCGGCAAACATGCTTATTATGCCGCGGTTCCACATCGTAATGGAGGGATCCTGAGCTCAAATTTCTTCTGGGGTTTAAGAAATGCCTGCACGAATTTTTGATACACTGAAAAAGATTTTTAGACCACTTTTAAAAATCGGCAGAAAGCATGATAATGGAAATGCGGTTTTGAAAAATTCAGTCGATCGATATTTTAAACACGTTAGAACTAGCTAGTTTAGGTTTTATGGGTTGGTTCTGATACCATGAAAGATTATGCTAATGCCCTGGCCATCATCCGTAGCCGTTTGAGGAACAAAAAATTTTCTTCGAATCAAAACTTGGCGCTAGAATAACCCTATACTGGATCTACCATAAACCTAACTAGCTACAAAAGAAACTATTTACTGTGAAAGGAATATATACCAAGAGGCTCAAGTCCTTCGGGTCTTCACTCCTCTCCTTTAGCATGCTCCTAGTGGCCTCCATGATCGAGCTTGATCGATGGCTTCCTCACGTCGAAGATGATCCACCCGAGAGTGTCTACTTTGAGCTCCTACCTCTAAACCGGGGTAACTAGATCACTTAGTTTGCTAATCCAAGTAGCCTAGGTGATGTAGAGAGTGATGATGGATTGTTTTGTCTCAAGAACCCTAGGTTTCTCAACACATGAGACTATTAGGGTTTGAGGTAGGAGAAGAGAAGCTTGGCGGAGATGAGAGTGTTGTAGAGAGCAACATAAGAAAACTTAAGAGAAGAATGGCTAAGTCTTGTGACTAATAAAGCAAGCATGCCAAAGATAATAATAAAAAACCATCTCTACCACAAAATATCTAGATATTTTCTACAAAATATCTAGATGCCACCTTGCCTCAATAGTAACCCATGACTCACTAAGTGAGTCAACAAGTAACCATGTTTCACTTAATAAAAGTCAACACCTCATGCCTCCGCCTCATTAACCATTTAAATAAATGGTTAAAACAAATAATGAGGTTTCTTCCTTCTAGAAGCACTCTTGTAACAAATTACAAGAATACCCCTCACCGTACATACATACTCGTATCCGTATTCCCAAAAATACGAATACAAAAGAGACATAAATAATCCAACGATGTAATACTAGGATCTGGCTTAAACCAAAACTCGCTAGTATTATCCGCCCGAACATCACACATGCACAAGTACACGTATGTGATCGAGCCCTACCGTAAAACCATATGGCTTCTACATCATTTCGCCCGAAGCAGAGAAACCCTCTGTGTGGGACTCTAAAGACTCGACAGTACGCCGGTAGTGCGTTACTGGATAAATCCATAACCACAAGCACGTCGTCGATACTAGCTGTACGTAACGGCTACCCGGGTACCTGTCGAAAAGGAAAGCCGACGAGCAAACTCATACGGATCCCTACTGAGTCTATCCGTGATAATATCTATACAGTCTGGTATCTTCATCTAAGAGTATCGCATACCGGGACTAGGAGATGGTATACGTCATACCTTAATAACCCGATAATTCGTGCTAATGTGGCTCAGAACCAATCCGGGAAACTAATAATCAACCTATCAGTAAATCCCAATTGCCTTGGCCAAGGTCTTATGGTCCTGACCAATCAAACACTGTGTGATATCCACTCCCAATACCGGCACAGACGAATCCCCAACAATCACTCACTGCCTCCATGTGGCTCGGGACTATACCCAACCAAAACCTGTTTGCACGACTCAGTAGAGCCGTGGTAGGGTAGTGATCAAAGCACAGTGGGAACTCACATGAGACAAATGATGATCTCAGGTCCAAAAACTAACCTGTACACATGTCATCTGAGAACTTCCATCTGACGATAAGTATAGTACCATCTGGAAGTTCTCCACGAGTCCGTCCAGTGTACTCACACCCAGTGAGCACCTGTATACGATCTTAGGTACATCTGACCAATGGCTGCGGGACCAACCATTGCCCCTTGTCGGGGCTAGAAACGTATACACTAGTCTACTCTGGAGTATCAATGCCCAGTCTTGATACTCACGCGACTAGGGACCATTTAAGGATGTGCTTATAGACTACCCTGCTCCCACAAGTATGATCGCCATCACAACGCAGGTAGTCAAGCAAGATCTTACGGGATTTATCAACATGTAACCGCAATATGTAATAATGTGTATAACATATGCCATGTTAAGATAAAGTCAAACCATAATAGTATACCACTGTATCAAGTCTTTATCAATATGTGCAAGCTGAATAAAGCATCAATAAAAACAAATACGCATATCCTGATAAAAGACAACTGAAACAATATACTATATAACTGAGCAAGAATGTCATGTACATACATATCCCCAGCATCCATATGTATACATATACAATAATGGCCTCAAGGGCATACATATCCAACAGTTCTTGCATGCGTGGACCATAGGTTCTAACCTATGTGTGCTTCGTTTGCCGTATCAGTTTTCAGATTTGATTTTGATTTCGATACGATATGCTTTGATTTATAGGTACATTTGCGTGAACTTTCGGGGCGACGAAGGAGAGCAAGGCGTTCATCGACTTTGACTGGAGCGAGAATAGTAGGTGAGTAGATGTATATCTACGGGGGAAGTCGGGTGGATGGCGTATAGCACCCCGCAACCGTAGTACTAGGATACTAGATTATAGTTATATATATAGATATTAGTTATGTAAAACTAGCTAGTAGGGTTCTAGAACACTATAAACAATAGCAGTATAATGTAGGAGGGTATATTCTTAGTTCTAGTTTTTCTTAACCTTGAGCTAGATGTATATACGCTTATACACACACACACATATTTGTATACATACATATAAATTTGAGGATATTCACGATACAACATAACGAGATAAGGATATGATATGTTATGATGACATGAGTCGATATGATTGGACATGATGTTATGAGATTATGTTATATGATATGATATGAAATGGCATGACATGATACGATATGACATATGATGATATGAGATGATGATGTACGCGACTATAGATCCGTACTATTGATTTGATGATAGCGTACGATGGATTATACCGTACATGTTATGATGAGGATGAATCGCCGACTTATATATATATATATATAGAGAGAGAGAGAGAGAGAGAGAGAATAATGGAGGAAAGAGGCCATAGGAGGGAATTTCCTCCTATGGCATCGAAAAAATACACCCTTCCTTATTTTTTCCGACGATCGGCACCCACCATCTTCATCGTTATCATCTAAGATATGGGTACACCAAATTTCATGTGATTCTATAACTTTTTCACCGTTGATTTAGTAATGTAAAAATTTCTATTGTCGATAAACCGTTAATTTTGAACCAACTAAATCAACGGTGAAAAAGTTGCAGAATCACATGAAATTTGGTGTACCCACATATTAGATGATAACAATGAAGATGGTGGGTGCCGATCGTCGGAAAAAATGAGGGAATATGTATTTTTTCGACACCATGGGAGGAAATTCCCTCCTATGGCATCTTTCCTCCATTATTCTCATATATATATATATATATATATATATATATATATATATATATATCGACTCGAGAAAATATTTCTTAACTCACTTAAGTAGATATTAGGATATATTTAGAACCATGCCTATTTACAAAACTAACGAATTGTTATGCACTTTTAAATGACAGCCTCAAGGGACGTTACGGATTTTCAAATGGTATCTTTTTCTCAAAAACACTGTAGCCCCCATTTTCAAAAACAACGATTCGTACTATTTTAAACTATAACTACATGGTTCATATGTAGTTACATATTTTATACTGTTCATATTTATGCTTTCCCTTTTCCTGTTTACGCTCGTATTAGTTTCTTTTGCGACATATATACAACGTTCCTTTTTCTTATCTTTGCATGACTTTGTCTGCTAGGATACACGCATCATTACTGATGATGCGCATGTTGCATGTACACATACTCACCGGCTCACACACTCATCATCGGTAATTGCCATACCACATACACATTAGAAATCGCTATTTCACCGTATCATCTTATAACCGGTAGCATTTTAGTTATTGTTTAGTAACCCGTACAACACTTACTAGTTCAGTTATCGCATTTTCTTGCCTAGTTAAACGCCACGCTCATATAAACACACTAGTTATGCATTTCAGTATTGCTCTGTGCCTGTACATATTGTTTCATCATTTTTACATGCTTGTGAGATTCGGTTATGAGATTTCTGGATTTGAGAAACCGCAGATATATTTTGAAAACTTATGATTGTTTTAAAAACACGGTTTCTCTTGATATGATATTTGGCGTCCACCATGAGTTTTCTCGGTTGTGAGTTATGTGTATACCCGATTCGAGAAGAGAGGGGGTGTAACGTTTTAAAAAAAAATAACTAAATAATTAAATAAATAAAATTCTTTAAGTGAATTTTATGATTTTCAGTAAAGTAAAATATTTTTCGTAAAACTAAACCGTAATTATTTTTCATTATAAATTTTAAAAGACCTATTTTAATTATTTAATTACTAGTAAATGATGTTTATTTAGTCACTTATAAATTTTTAGTTTAATTAAATATTTTCCTAAATTAATTATTTTAAATATTAACATAAGCTTTATTTATACACTAAATTAGTGTAAATTACAAATTTCAATGGGTTTATTTTCCAAAAGTGAACCATTGCATATTAGAATCTAGTGTGTATCATGCAAAATTTATTTCCAAATTTTTCCATGTTTCTAGAATTTTCTTTAGTTTTATTAGAAAAGAAATGAATAGAATTAAATAAAGTGATGAAAAGACTTAATTGAGGTGATATTTTTGGTGAAGTTTCTACACAACTTTCCTCACACTTTTATCCTTCTCTTTCCTCTCATGCTATGGCCGGCCCTAACCATGGCAGCCCCCCCCCCACCATTTTCTCCACTTGATTTTGTTACAAAAATCCTCCAAATTTCATCAAAAAATTCAATAAAAACCCCACAAATTCCTAATAAATTCCTACCTACTATTATTTGCTCATTTTTACATGGATTTTGGAGTCGGAAACCATTCTTTTGGGAGGCAAATTTTCATGGTTGGATCTCACATGTGAGGTATAATTCTAAGCTTTTGGTTTTAATGCTTGTAGATTACTTAATTTAACTTAATATAGTGTTTAATTAATTTTTAGTTTGGTTCTATTGCTAAGTGAAAAATTCAAGAAAGGGTTTCAAAATGAAATTTGGGTTTCTAATAATTGAGTAGGGTTATATTATGTAGTTTAATATTTTTAGAATTGGAAAATCTTGTATGGTTGTTATATTGTAAATTGTTGGTTGAAAATTTGTTTAAAATTAACCAATTTTGCAAACTAGATTTTATATATTATATATATTGGTGAGATAAAATTCTAATTAATATTTTTATCATTATATTATGGTTTTAATGAGAATATTAACATGTTAGTGGAATGAAAAATTTAATTTGGTTACTAGTTTCAATTGATAATTGAAAAATTGTGATAAAAATGCTATTTTTTTGCTAACTAGGTTTTAGATAATTCTTAAGTAAATGAGATTTAAAATCTAATTATGGTTTCATTATATTATTATCATCATAAATTGTAGTTTGATAAGTTAATTCATGCAAAATCAAGTTTAGTTGTGATATTGTGAAATTTTGCTTAAAAGTATCGAAATCGGGCAAGTTTGCAAACTAGAATTTCCAAATTAATACAAATTAGGGTGTTAAAAATATAGTAATGGTTTATATAATCTAGTTATGCTATTTAATGACTATTATGACCATTAGTTTCATTTAATCATCAAGTCTTGAAGTAAAACGGTAAATCGACATTTTCGGGTTTTACGAAATCGGACGATTTGATCGATTTTAGGGTTTCGATGAATTAAATCATGTTTTATATTATAATTAATGAGTTTTAAAACTACGAGTTGTTTTTTGGTGTTTTATCTCGATCAATCGGCGTTTGTTCGCCGATATCGAGTGATATTTGGTTCTTTAGCATGAGCGGGTCATAGGTTTTAACCTATGCGCGTTTCGTGCGTCGTTTTGGTTTTGTCCATGATTTAGTTTACGATATTATATGTGTTTGCATATAGGTACCCCTCACGTAAACTTCGGACGAGGAAGAAGAGGAGGGCGACATCGTTTTCGGCAGACAAGGACCAGGTGAGTAGATGTATATCTACGGGGGAAAGTCAGGTGGATGGCGTTTAGCACCCCCGCAAACGTAGAATAGGAATATTACTTGTTGTCATTAGGAGGCCAGACGTGACCTTAGATTCTCGGTGAGTAGGGCCCTAGTAATGACCTTAGGTTGGACTAGACTGATTTAGAAAGACCTTACCTAAGGATGAACATCTTGGAGGAGATTCATAGGTTTCAGATAGACACACACACACGCACACACAGAAACTTGACTTGGTGTATATGTGTATGTGTATATATATAGGACTATGTGTAGGTATATATATACACAACATGTATATGTGATATAAGGATGTGATATGATACATGGGAATGAAACAATATAACTGGGCTTGATGCCGTGATTTCTTGGCTATACATTCGTGTTATGATGTTAGCGGATCATTAGAAAATGAGATAATGGATAGGTATACATAAACAATAATAGGTGGTGATGATATTGAGGTACATGAGACTTTAAACATAGAACCCGGACTGTAACCTGTGACTTGATTACGATATGAGATATGTGTAACTTGATTACGATATGATATATATATGTGACTTAATCACGACTTGATATATGTGACTTGATCAAGATATGATATATGTGACATGATATTTCTGAGGACTAATTGACAATAGAGATTTACACAGACATGATATATGATTGATGATATTAGATGCATGCGATTACAGTACAGTACCTTTGATCATGACATTATTTGACGATGATATTAAACGAATGATGATATACGTAGGTGATACTTGACTCGTACCCCGATATTAGGATGCCGTACGATGGATTTTACCGTATGAGGCATAGATGTGATGATTGATCCGCACTCTTGATTCGAGGAAGTCGTACTATGTACGTGACGCTATTGAGGCTGGATCGCCGACTATTAGAGATATGGACTCAGACCTTAGGTAGATTCTTATTTCTTATCAACTAGTTTCTTTAGTTTAGTTCTTAGGGGGTTAAATAGATACCAGTTCAGGGTTGAGTCATATAGATGCAGTTAGATATGTATATTCCAAATGAAGGGTCAGTACACATTTGACCTTTATTTTCATATTGTAATCATCACGTTGCATGTTCATACATATGTTTCCTTAGTCAGTATAAAACTCTGCCTGTTAGGACACCAGCACCATTACCGATGATGCGCATATTCCACATACACTTATTTGCCGGCTCACACACATCATCATCGGTAATTGCTATGTCACGTACACTTTAGAAAATATTACCTTTTTTTGGTAGAATCAACTAAAGGCTAGATCAATATAATATTGTGATTACTTTCAGGTGTTAGTCTAGACATAGCATTTATTACTTAGACATTTCATGCATTCATATTTTCATGTTATCATACAGTATTGTGGGGATTATGCTGACACTTATCATTTGCTTACACATGATTTTGGGATTTTGGATTTCTATGAGATTTCTGTATTTTGGGAAAAACCGCAAAAATATATATAAAAACATCTCTCTCTCCTCCTCTCTTTTTAAAATATAAGTTGCGGTTTTCTCGTGATGTATGTGTCGTCCACCATGAGATTTCATGTTTTCTGTTGGATTTCGATACCCGATTCGAGGAGTGGATGAACCGTCTCGGGTACATGGTGGGTCCGGTATGGTACCCCGGGGCAAGAAGATCGAGTTGTAGACGATGAGCCTGGCAGGGGAAGACTACCTATCGGTGATGTCTGGCGCGGCGGATATCCGGAGGATACCGACCGTTGTCGTGGGATTTGATGATATGGGCCGATCCGGACTGACGGAGCCCGAGATATTGAGACTATGAGATATTGAGACTTGAGATTTACATGTTTTGTGTCAATGCTTGACACGGATTTCCATAGATTTCATCGATGATATTTCAGATTTCTATACAAATTTTACCATGATAAAAGTTAAAGATTTCTTATACAGATATATCCAGATTTCAGAATTGATTGTTTTACATTCATGGTGCATGCATACTCATTCACATGACATTTTACTATTTGAGGCACTGACACAAGCATGGAGCATTTGCATTTACACATAGTTTATTACCCTGCACTACTAGATGACTAGTGATATATTAGTATATTATTATGACCTAGGACAGCGTCGTGCATTCGATTTTTTTTTGCAGATGTCTTCTACTCACGAGTTGGCAACTCACCCCCGTTGTGCCAAATTTTATTACAGGTTCGATGTACAGATTTCCTTGTCAGCTTGCTGGCACATCATTTCATTCAGGGTGATTTGCACGGTAGGGACCGCCGTTGTACTTTTATTATTTTATTGATATCTAGTAAGCTCCATCAACCAAACTTGTATTATTTGATAAGTTTAAAGGACCAGTTATTTATTTCGACCTTAGAGTCGCGCATGTATTATTATGGTATTTGGTGGATTTGTTTTCTTTTGAGTTTTGAGCCTCGCCCTTTGGCGTTGTATATTATTGTGCTTGGTGTGGTTGTTTTCGCCTGTTGGCGTAGAGCTAGCTCCCGCTTGGGGATGCCATTTTATCGTTTGTATATATTATACTTGTTTGTACCCGTTTGGGGCCAGTTTTTACAAAGGAGACTCTACCGAAATTTTTGAGAAAATTTGATCTTGTTTTTTTATACTTGTTTTCCTATATGTTTTCCTTTACTTCTTCTTTTATATGGTTTAGATTTCTGGGCTTTGGCTTACTTAGATTACGTTGCGCCTCTAGACGCTTCGTAATTTAAGTGGCGGTCATGTTCCGTACTTTCGGGTCGTGACAATGTTGGTAACAGAGCGCTAGGTTTAACCTTTGTATAAGTCTAGGGTGACCCTTGGTTATGGAGTAGGTGACTTAGGTAGAGTGACGTACCGTGGGTATGATCCGCGGCATACTTACGATACGCTACTCTGCTTAAGGAGCCTTAGGATGTACATTTCTTTGCACCATATTTCATTCGTTCCTTTGATCTATCTTCGTCGATATCGGAGGGTGGTTTCTGTTACAACGGTCGCACGGGCAGAGGGAACTGCGGATCGTATGTGATGACCATTAGGGTATCGTTTATTCTTGAGGATTGAAGCATTATTTAGCGTGCAGACGAAGGGTATTCACATGCTGTCCAGACGAAGTTAAAGGATTCGAATGATTGTCAGAAACCCATTTTTCCAAGTTTAAGGTATTCGGAAGAACATGCAGGTATTTCTATGGACCCTCTAGAAGAATGAAACCCTAACTCGACATAATGACCACGAGAACGCCCTTGAACCTTTGGGTTTACGGCAGTTCCGCGGTGCCATTAGTGAGGCTTGGGTTTGCCCTTCTACGGCTGGTCCGCAGATGCTAGGGTATGTACTGGATATTTTTAAATTGTACTTGAGTGTTGAGCTCTCGGAGAATTATGGGATTTCGATGAATCGATCGAAAAGTTTAATGTAGTCCGGATATCAGGTGAAGGGATAGATTACGTGGGAGACTCTAGATATGAGTATTGCCGTTGGTAGCGCAGTCAGCACACCTACGAAGAGACGAGTTCGACGCAGTCGACATCAGAGGAAAGAGGCACACATAGACGATAGTGTTTACGATTGTGATTTGATGATTTGAATTTCATATTTCCGTTGATTGGATTTTGGTATTTTGAGGATTTTGTTCTACGATTGGTATTTCCTATGTGTACATTCATTACATTCTATTCGTTTTTCATATATCAGTTGTACTGATGTTGTTTTGTACATACCCAGTACACTCGATTTGGTTTTATACATTTTGAGATTTGATTTGATTTCGTGCATATGGGTTACACATGATTTTGACATATGCTTCGACCTAGTTTTTATGCATTTTCGTACTGTGATTTCGATTTTGCTATTCGGTGTATGTTTTCGTGCACCATGTGTACCTGATTGAGATTCTTGCGCACCCTTGGCGCACTTGATGCGATTTTGTGCACACCAGATGCACTAAATCGGGGTTTTGTGCAGATTAGATGCACCTGATGTTAGAGTCGTGCACGCCCGTTGCACTTGACAGATGTTTTTGGTGCACACCTGTTGCACTCAGTTTTGTTTTTGTGTGTATTCGTGGCATCTGTATTTGGTTTCGATTTCAGTGCGCACCGGACGCACATGATATTTTTATGATGTGATTGGGATTGATTTCAGTTTGAGCAGTATGTTTTTATAATCATTACTATTTGATTTAGTATCCAGGCGGGACGTGTATGTTAAATAAAAGATATATATATATATATATATATATATATAGCTATTTTTATAAAAAAAATAAATGTCCGCTACTTATGCCGTGACACGAGCATCGCACGGCGATTTTAAAAAGAGGGTTTTGCGTGTTTCTTTATTAAGATGTTTAGCCGATTTTACTACGACGCGCACTATATAAGTTATAGTTTTAATGTATATTATGTTGGTTTTCGTATTGGGCTTTGATATTTTATTTTTACCATAACTCCGATGATTGCGTTATGCTTGACGGAGTTGATTTTAGTTATATATTGATGGTTTCGGAGCCCCGACGATTTGAGTGTTTTGGCTGAATGTTTTAGTAATTGGGAGGAGTTTTAATTTAAATTCGGGAACCAAATTTCTTAAAGGGGGGAAGATTGTAACGTTTTAAAAATAAATAAATAAATAAAATTCTTTAAGTGAATTTTATGATTTTCGGTAAAGTAAAACGTATTTTTCGTAAAACTAAACCGTAATTATTTTTCATTTTAAATTTTAAAAGACCTATTTTAATTATGTAATTACTAGTAAATGATGTTTATCTAGTCACTTATAAATTTTTAGTTTAATTAAATATTTTCCTAAATTAATTATTTTAAATATTAACATAAGCTTTATTTATACACTAAATTAGTGTAAATTACAAATTTCAATGGGTTTATTTTCCAAAAGTGAACCATTGCATATTAGAATCTAGTGTGTATCATGCAAAATTTATTTCCAAATTTTTCCATGTTTCTAGAATTTTCTTTAGTTTTATTAGAAAAGAAATGAACAGAATTAAATAAAGTGATCAAAAGACTTAATTGAGGTGATATTTTTGGTGAAGTTTCTACACAACTTTCCTCACTCTTTTCTCCTTCTCTTTCCTCTCTTGCTATGGCCAGCCCTAACCATGGCAGCCCCCTCCCCCCCCCATTTTCTCCACTTGATTTTGTTACAAAAATCCTCCAAATTTCATCAAAAAATTCAATAAAAACCCCACAAATTCCTAATAAATTCCTACCTACTATTATTTGCTCATTTTTACATGGATTTTGGAGTCGGAAACCATTCTTTTGGGAGGCAAATTTTCATGGTTGGATCTCACATGTGAGGTATAATTCTAAGCTTTTGGTTTTAATGCTTGTAGATTACTTAATTTAACTTAATATAGTGTTTAATTAATTTTTAGTTTGGTTCTATTGCTAAGTGAAAAAATCAAGAAAGGGTTTCAAAATGAAATTTGGGTTTCTATTAGTTGAGTAGGATTATATTATGTAGTTTAACATTTTTAGAATTGGAAAATCTTGTATGGTTGTTATATTGTAAATTGTTGGTTGAAAATTTGTTTAAAATTAACCAATTTTGCAAACTAGATTTTATATATTATATATATTGGTGAGATAAAATTCTAATTAATGTTTTTATCATTAGATTGTGGTTTTAATGAGAATATTAACATGTTAGTGGAATGAAAAACTTAATTTGGTTACTAGTTTCAATTGATAATTGAAAAATTATGATAAAAATGCTATTTTTTTGCTAACTAGGTTTTAGATAATTCTTAAATAAATGAGATTTAAAATCTAATTATGGTTTAATTATATTATTATCATCATGAATTGTAGTTTGATAAGTTAATTCATGCAAAATCAAGTTTGGTTGTGATATTGTGAAATTTTGCTTAAAAGTATCGAAATCGGGCAAGTTTGCAAACTAGAATTTCCAAACTAATACAAATTAGGGTGTTAAAAATATAGTAATGGTTTATATAATCTAGTTATGCTATTTAATGAGTATTACGACCATTAGTTTCATTTAATCATCAAGTCTTGAAGTAAAACGGTAAATCGACATTTTCGGGTTTTACGAAATCGGACGATTTGATCGATTTTAGGGTTTCGATGAATTAAATCATGTTTTATATTATAAGTAATGAGTTTTAAAACTACGAGTTGTTTGTTGGTGTTTTATCTCGATCAATCGGCATTTGTATGCTGATATCGAGCGATATTTGGTTCTTTGGCATGAGCGGGTCATAGGTTTTAACCTATGCGTGTTTCGTGCGTCGTTTTGGTATTGTCCGTGATTTAGTTTACGATATTATATGTGTTTGCATATAGGTACCCCTCACGTGGACTTCGGACGAGGAAGAAGAGGAGGGCGACATCGTTTTCGGCAGACAAGGACCGGATGAGTAGATGTATATCTACGGGGGAAAGTCGGGTGGATGGCGTTTAGCACCCCCGCAAACGTAGAATAGGAATATTACTTGTTGTCATTAGGAAGCCAGACGTGATCTTAGATTCTCGGTGAGTAGGGCCCGAGTAATGACCTTAGGTTGGACTAGACTGATTTAGAAAGACCTTACCTAAGGATGAACATCTTGGAGGAGATTCATAGGTTTCAGATAGACACACACACACGCACACACAAAAACTTGACTTGGTGTATATGTGCATGCGTATATATATAGGACTATGTGTAGGTATATATATACACAACATGCATATGTGTTATAAGGATGTGATATGATACATAGGGATGAAACAATATAACTGGGCTTGATGCCGTGATTTTTTGGCTATACATTCGTGTTATGATATTAGCGGATCATTAGAAAATGAGATAATGGATAGGTATACATAAACAATAATAGGTGGTGATGATATTGAGGTACATGAGACTTTAAACATAGAACCCGGACTGTAACCTGTGACTTGATTACGATATGAGATATGTGTACCTTGATTACGATATGATATATATATGTGACTTAATCACAACTTGATATATGTGACTTGATCAAGATATGATATATGTGACATGATATTTCTGAGGACTAATTGACAATAAAGATTTACGCAGACATGATATATGATTGATGATATTGGGATGTATGCGATTACAGTACAGTACCTTTGATCATGACATTATTTGACGATGATATTAAACGAATGATGATATACGTAGGTGATACTAGACTCGTACCCCGATATTAGGATGTCGTACGATAGATTTTACCGTACGAGGCATAGATGTGATGATTGATCCGTGTAGGGTTCCTAGGCACCCTAATGAGGTCTCACAAGGCATCAACCATGCCAATTTAAAATTTTACGGTGCCGAGAAACCCTAAACTACGGATCGTTGGCTAGATGTCTAGGCGAACAAAGTAACTAGTTAACACTTAACTATAAGAATCGGAAATACAACCTTTGTAGATCCGGTGCTCCACATCCATAGCTCCGCAATGAAGTCCTCTCGCTGTCCAAAACAAATCCCGGGCTCTAGCGTCGGCTTCATCGGAGAATAGGCGAGCTAGGTCGTCGATGTCCATGCCGAAGATGATCTACGTCGAAGCATCGCTAGATCAAGCTCCACCTTCACCAAGCCATGAAAACTTGTGAAGGAAACACCCTATACTACTTGGCAAGAGGTAGAGGATGAAGATATAGGAAGTGGGTAGACTTTAGAATTGGATTTCTCACTTGTTTTCATCAATCACCATTGATGAAGTAAGGTTTCTTCATGTGTCAAGATGAAGAAGAAGATAGAAATTGTTATGATAAGTTAATTTAGAAAATAGAAAATAAAAGAATACTTATCATAATCAACCATGGTTAAGTGTAGAGACTAAACTCAAGTTAAGTGAATGGTTAGGTTAGGTATGAACACAAAAAATGGTGACTAAGTCAAAGCTTCATGAAGCTTCAACATATATCCAAATTAGCCACCATTTTCCTTTTGCCAAAAAAGAATAAATAAACAAATAAATGAATAAGTAAAAACCCTAATCATCTACTTAACCATAGTTTAATACTTTACACTTAACCAATAAGCATGTATCATCAAACATGATACAATCATGTGCACAAAATCATATCGCATATGCAATGCGCACACCCGAGTGAGAATATCCATTTAAAGTGAACCGATACTAGTTAATGCAAAGTAATATATCAAATATATAATTATACATTAAATCATTAAATCAACACTTGATTTAACGATCCGGTCATATCACATATAACCGACTAGTATCCAATGTATCGGTTTATCGAATCAATCCTTGATTCGATAACTAGGGTATATCGCATATAACCTAATCGATACATTCATCGCGAGAATGGAATACGGATCACATACACGCATTATTCTCGGTCCCGTACATATCTCATATGCGCTCCTATTTCGTTTCGCTTGAACCAGGAAACCTCTGTGTAAGACTCTAAAGACTCGTCAATACGCCGGCAGCAGATGATGATCATATCAAGCACCCACAAGCCGCAAGCGGTCTGCTAAACGTAACGGCCACCCGGGTATTGAGCGATCAGAAGATCGACGAGCAAGCCCGCTCACACTCCTGTGAATCCAACCAGTAACACTTCCGTACAGTCCGGTCTGATCGTCTGATATGTCGCATATCTCGCCTAGGGGTGGTAAACGTCAGACCCCAATAGCTCGATAAGTCGTGTCGATATGAGGTCTATAACAATTCGAGAAACTACTGGTAACACTTACCAGTAAATCTCAGCAACCGTGGCCAGGGATTTCCTGTTATAGCCAATCGAACACAGCGCAACATCAACCCCCTATACCGGGAGGGACGAATCCCCTCCTATCGCTCATTGCCTCCATGTGACTCGGGATTGTACCCAAAAACCACCGTTTTGCACGCCCTCTTGGACGTGGTAAGATGGAAATCAAAGCACAGTGGGAACCACACAAGACTCTATGACGATCTCGGGTCAACAGACTACTCTGTACCAGTGTCACCAGAGAACTGCCATCTGACGTGAGGTATAATACCATCTGGGAGTTCTCGGCGAGTCCGTCCAGTGTACCCAGTCTCTACTGAGCACCCGTATATCATCTCTGATGTCAAACACCAATGGATATGGGATCATCCATCGCCCATCTGTATGGGTCGAGAAGGTATACGCTAGTCTACTCTGGTATATCGATGCCCCGTCTCGATACACCCATGACTAGGGACTTTGAAGGATGTACTTATGGACTACCATGTCCCCACTAGTATGATCCGCATCATAGTCCCGGTAGTCAAGTACAGATCCTAAGGGCTTTACCAACATGTAACAGGGAGACAATCAGTGTACACGTTAAGGTAAAGATCAACCAGATAGCATACTATCATGTCGAGCAAGAAAGTCCTCCCTATATATGTCCCAGCATCCACTACAATATACATCCTATGTATAGTAATGGCCTCTAGGGCATACATATAACTAACAATCTCCCACTTGCACTAGGGCCATCTGATAGCAGTGGTTGCAGTATCTCATACTCAACCATCCGATAAAAGTCTCTCTCTGGGAACAGGCCTTTGTGAGTGGATCCGCTGTGTTGTCCTCTGAGTCTACTCTCCAAACCTCGATCACCCTGGAGATCAACCATCTCCATGATCAGGTGATACTGCCTTAGAATATGTCTGGATCACTGATGGGACGGACGTTCCTTGGCATAAGCCACAACTCCATTGTCACACAATGGGAGGAACGAAGTTCATCTCATGAACTAATATACACCCAGACTGCCTCTTTGGTAGCATCTCAAATAGCGATGTATCCAGCCTTTATCGTCTAGTATGCCACGGTATCTAGCTTGGAACTCTTCCAACATACCGTCCCTTTACTTAGGGTAAAGACAATGCCTGTGACTGACATTCAGTCGTCTTTATCACCCTGGAACCTTTCCAGTGATTCTCCCCAGGATCGATTGATACATTCTCACTACAACTAGTGAGAATCCTAACATCCATTTAGATCTATCTCATAGATCCAAAACCCAGGATTTAGGAGGTATCACTTTGATCCTATATGGAGAATCATTGTGATAAGCGGAGATTGACCGAGCATAGCATAGGAAACTCTTTCCCTATCAAGAGTATGTCATCCACGTACTCTATGAGGATCGTTACCATACTCCCTACTACCTTTTTGTTTATACAAGGTTCATCTACCATTTTGATGATGTCAAACTCTTTGACTAAGACATCAAAACAGATGTTCCAACTCCGCGATACCTGCTTTATCCTATAAAGCATCTTATACACGTTTCCGCTGCTCCCACTGTCTACGAAGCCCTCTGGCTGTGTACTTACAGACGTTCTCATCTAAAACATCATTTAGAAAAGCAGTCATGACACCCAACCACCAGATATCGTAGTCATGGTATGTAGCCGTGGCAAGTAGGATCTGGATGGACTTAAGCATAGCCACTTAGAAAAGGTTTCGTCATGATCCACGCCTGGTCGATGACGAAAACCTTTAACAAGTCAAGCTTTGAAAGTTTCAACTTTTCCATCTACACCAAGTAATCTTCTCAAGATATATTTGCTTCTGATGGGGATTTAACCCTTCAGATATAGCAACTAAAATCCATACTTTGTTGGTGTATAAGGATTCCATCTCAGATCGCTAAGCATCCAGCCATTCTTACAGAGTCTTACTCTCGATGGCCAGCTCGAAGCTAGTTGGGTCATCATCTCATGATGCAATCCTCGCTCCCACTGTCATAGAGAAACAGAAGTATCTCTCAGGTGGGTGAGGAACCCTACTAGATCGGCGGAGAGGCTGAGATTCGTTGGTAACTATTGAATCCTTTGGTTCTTTCAAATCATCAGCTACAGTTTGTATAGCTGGAACATTTCCAGTTCTACATAACTGACCTTGCATCGAGCTTGTCCGGATTTTGCTTTTCAGACATAGCCCGGACAACCCCAAATCTTAACCAACTTAAGATATGGGCTCTTCCCTTATCATATCACATATGAAGTGGTAGGCAACTGATTTGATCGGAACCCAATTCAATAGGTATACAGCTTCTCAAGTGCATAACTCCCAAAAGGAAATAGGAAACTCAGCAGTACTCATCATAGAGCACACCATATCAAATAGGGTGTATCTACTCCGCCCCGATATACCATCGTGCTATGGTGTATACGGAGGAGTAATGCTGAGAGAGAATCTCATTCTCCTTTAGAAAAGTCCAGGAATTCCATGCATAAGTATTCTCCTCCTTGATCTCATCATAGGACATAATACTTATACCCTTTTTGGTTCTCTACTTCTAACTTATATTCTATGAATATCTCAAAAGGTTCGGACTTGTGTTTCAACAGGAACATAGGTCTGAATCTCGAAAGATCATCAGAGAATGTAATGAAGTACAAAGAACCGGTCCTGGCATGTGTAGACAGGGGACCTTACATACATCAACATGTATCATCCCAAGAGTACACTAACTCTTTCTCTGTTTCCAATAAACAGAGCTATGGTCATCTTATCTTTGTGACATGACTGGCAAGTTTCATAAGATGTAAATTCAAACTAATTTAAATATGCATCTACATATAACTTCAGCTAGTCGGGTCGCATTGATATGACCTAGTCTACAATGCCTCAAGAAGGATTCGTTCATTTCTGAACTCTTCCACTTGTGTGTGTTCCATATACTAAGAACTGTAGTTTGATTTAGAACATTAATGCTTTTAGATAACGTGCCTGAACCGATCAACTTTTGATATAGGAAATGTTCAAAACATTATCCATCAATACAAAATTTTATCATTTCTTTACTAATAAAGAGACTGATATGATTTTGTATATCAGGTTCGGTATCTAATAACATTCGTTCAGAATCAATGTATTTGGAATACAGGGTGACAGTGACCAACAGACTTGGCTGCAACACTTGCCCCGTTTTCTGTCTCATGAAACTTATCACCCGTTCTCAGTTCTCTACCTAGTTGTAGCCCTATGTAACAGATTACATATTTGGGATCCTGATCTGGTATCACATACCCAGGACGTAAAGGATACTGAGAAACAGTTCTTTGTAATGAACACACCCGAAGATGATGCATCAGCATGCACTTTCTTCATTTGGGCGGCACGGGAATTCTGGTAATCCCCAATTTCCTGCTCTGTCTTATAACAATTATAAGTTGGAGCGGGACCAACGTTCCCCAGCTCAGTATAACAAGCGGATTCGGTCAATAATCCGTATTATTATCTTGATTAAGGCGTGATATGGTCGCTACCTGGAGAGAGAGAGAGAAGAAAACACTCAGCGTGCGCTCTTGCAAGAATAGATTGGTTATTATTTTATCTAATCAGGATGGCTCCCACTGCTTTTTATCAAATCTTCCTTCAAACCCAAAAAGGAAAGACTAGCCGGGATTAATTACACACTACAAGTTCGCCAATCTTTCAGCCAGGCCAGTGTCGGTACTTTGAGGGAGGTCCCCCGTGCTTTCGCACGAACCTAATTAATGTAAACCTCGTTTTCCCAGAGGCGTAACCCCGTTGACACCTTTCTAGACACCTACTTGATCAGCTAATTGTAATGTATAAAACTCTCCCAGGAGTAACTCTTACTCGCAGCGGGTATCGGGATCCAACTATCTCATAGAAGGTATGCAATCTCATTGCAAATTTCAACACTTGAAATTCCCGATAATATTTTGCCCCTAGCGTCCTATGACCTTGACGCAGGCCAACAAACCATAGTGCGCTAGTCAAGTTCAACCCGTCATTTCCTGATTGAATTAAACCCACCCGCACGACCCTTGACACAGGCCAACAAAGTCGCACGACTACCCTAATCCAATCTGCATCATATGCATAAGCAGATAAATACTAGTTAGCTACCGCACACTACGCCTTGACGCAGGCCAACAAACGTAGCACGAATACTAACTACCACTTATCTGAAATGACGGAGGGCTACGACAGGTTTTTCTGAAAACCTTCTGCGTAATGAACTTGATATCGTTGTAGAATCAAATGATTTTAAAATGGAGTGCTTTTGAGGCTTTTCTAGTTTTGCTAAAGGTGTCACTCCCGGTGAAGGGATCGTCGGTCCTTTCCTCGTCAAATGAGGTGCGGGATATATCATATATATCACTGTGCAAAGCAAAAATACTTAAAAGCAATCAAAAGACAAACCGAGTGTGTAGCATCTGCCAGTTATTGCTAAAGGAGTCACTCCCGGTGAAGGGATCTCGGTCCTTTCCTCATCGAATAAGGTGCAGGATATATCACATATACCGCTGTGCAAAGCAAAAACTGTAGCTACCTGTTTTATTTTGAAATTCGATTCTACAACATCTTAGATTTCTTTTATTTCATTAATCACATTAATGAAGTCCCATCATTTATGTACCTAAACATCACAGATAAATACGACGTACACTTATGCCATCCGCATTCGCCTCGATGTCCCCTCGTGCACCGTTAGGTTAGGTAACTAACGGCAGAGCGGGGCAAGGCTAGCGCGGATGTAAACCATAAGTAACGCCTATATAATATATCATATATACTATATACTGTATCTATCACAGAACATCACATGATCACATCACAGATATCGCAGCAGAAGAAACATATGAAATATTGGATATACTAGGACGTCCGTGTTTTCAATACGAGCCAGTATAAAACACGGATTCCACGATCGCGATGAATAGCCAAACCCACACCCCTAGACCCCTATGAGAGCGGCAAGCAACCCTACCAATTCTAGAGTTAGGAGACCCGGACTCGACTCCTCGAGTTGGTCTCCCACTGGACTCCAGAACCCGGTTACTTGTGCCCTCCTCCTTGGGTCTATCCTAGTGCGGAAAAGTAAATAATATACAAAAGGTGACAACTTCCGCAACCTGGAAGCGCCCCAATAAAAGAATATTACATACAAGTTTTTACATGAAAGAAAATGAAAAACACTCATCTCACATAAAAACCCCCGGCTATTCAAACACGACGATCCAATATAACATATCCAGCAACACATAACATCACATGTCATCAACGTAAGTAAATATGCGCATCCTAATTGTCGTTGACATATAGCAACGAAACAGGCGATAACACATATTACACTTACGGTCACAGAAAAGAAAGTGTAAAACTACAACAGTTGGAATCCGCAACCACCTCAGACATCGCATGCCTGACCAAATGAATTACTTAGACATCGCATGCCTAACAATTATAAACCCCGCATTTTAGTCTCATTATCGAAAACACTTTTCAATATCAAGTCGGGCAATTCAACAAGATTCCCGAAAAACTGATCGAATGCTCGTCGCAAACTTTAGTAGGCGGCCGCACCCCTGATACCGTCGACGAAGTGCACCAAGGCGGAACACCGCTACCGTGAGCACCCGAACGGATGCTTTCGGCGACGGGGTTCTCCTACAGTCACTTGGTCGGGGCTATGGAGTGAGGCTGTCTATTAAGTTTACCCGGCGAGTATCCGCGTACGCTACGTGATTGCGACGGACTTTTGATCACATCAAAATTCCGTGGCAACCGATCAAGTGAGACTAAACTGCTATGTTTATAACATTCATTCAGTTATCTCATAACTCATTGTGAATTCCAATTATTGTATCCCATTCCAGATAAATAGAAAATGTTAAACTTTTCGATCGAACAGTCAAACACCCAAGTTTTCCCGATACAGATCAACACATGAAACAAGTCTAACAACATTCAGTTCGTGCCTCAGTACCAACGGTCCAGCCGTAGAAGGGTCAAGCCAACGCCTCACATGTGGCACGCCGTACTCCCCCAAACCCGAAGGTTCAAAGGGCAGTTCAAGACGGTCACATAATCGAGTTAAGGTTTGTTGTCTTCTAGAGGGTCCATCGAGTTACTTGCACTACTTAGAACGTTGTTAAACTACGGAAAAATCCAACACTTGGAAATTTTCCGGCAGGGGAAAAGGTGGGTATTTATATCCAGTCGAACATTTTAACATATTCTGAAATTTATCCGGAAAACCACACAGACAAAATTTGATACTCCGATCGAAACACCGAATCCCCAAAACAATCCCAGAAAATTCAACTCTTGAATAAATATTAAAAAATCCCAGAAAATCCAGCACCCGAAACCATGAATTACTGTACAAAAATTATAGGACAATACAATAATAAGGCCGCGGAACCGCCGCATAAGCAAGGCTTATGCCGCGGTTCCGCCGCGATCTGGAAGCTTCAATGGAAAAATTTTGTATCGTAATTCTTAGGTTTTCCTGCTGAATTTTTTACGAATTTTTAATTTGGAAAAATCCACGTTTTCAGAAAAAGTCCAGAGAGCACTTTTGAGTTAGGGTTTCGGGTTCGTTCGGGTTTCAAACTTCGTCTGGACTTCGCCTAAGGCTCTAGCTAGGCTCTGATACCACTGTAGGGTTCCTAGGCACCCTAATGAGGTCTCACAAGGCATCAACCATGCCAATTTAAAATTTTACGGTGCCGAGAAACCCTAAACTACGGATCGTTGGCTAGATGTCTAGGCGAACAAAGTAACTAGTTAACACTTAACTATAAGAATCGGAAATACAACCTTTGTAGATCCGGTGCTCCACATCCATAGCTCCGCAATGAAGTCCTCTCGCTGTCCAAAATAAATCCCGGGCTCTAGCGTCGGCTTCATCGGAGAATAGGCGAGCTAGGTCGTCGATGTCCATGCCGAAGATGATCTACGTCGAAGCATCGCTAGATCAAGCTCCACCTTCACCAAGCCATGAAAACTTGTGAAGGAAACACCCTATACTACTTGGCAAGAGGTAGAGGATGAAGAAATAGGAAGTGGGTAGACTTTAGAATTGGATTTCTCACTTGTTTTCATCAATCACCATTGATGAAGTAAGGTTTCTTCATGTGTCAAGATGAAGAAGAAGATAGAAATTGTTATGATAAGTTAATTTAGAAAATAGAAAATAAAAGAATACTTATCATAATCAACCATGGTTAAGTGTAGAGACTAAACTCAAGTTAAGTGAATGGTTAGGTTAGGTATGAACACAAAAAATGGTGACTAAGTCAAAGCTTCATGAAGCTTCAACATATATCCAAATTAGCCACCATTTTCCTTTTGCCAAAAAAGAATAAATAAACAAATAAATGAATAAGTAAAAACCCTAATCATCCACTTAACCATAGTTTAATACTTTACACTTAACCAATAAGCATGTATCATCAAACATGATACAATCATGTGCACAAAATCATATCGCATATGCAATGCGCACACCCGAGTGAGAATATCCATTTAAAGTGAACCGATACTAGTTAATGCAAAGTAATATATCAAATATATAATTATACATTAAATCATTAAATCAACACTTGATTTAACGATCCGGTCATATCACATATAACCGACTAGTATCCAATGTATCGGTTTATCGAATCAATCCTTGATTCGATAACTAGGGTATATCGCATATAACCTAATCGATACATTCATCGCGAGAATGGAATACGGTATCACATACACGCATTATTCTCGGTCCCGCACATATCTCATATGCTCTCCTATTTCGTTTCGCTTGAACCAGGAAACCTCTGTGTAGGACTCTAAAGACTCGTCAATACGCCGGCAGCAGATGATGATCATATCAAGCACCCACAAGCCGCAAGCGGTCTGCTAAACGTAACGGCCATCCGGGTATTGAGCGATCAGAAGATCGACGAGCAAGCCCGCTCACACTCCTGTGAATCCAACCAGTAACACTTCCGTACAGTCCGGTCTGATCGTCTGATATGTCGCATATCTCGCCTAGGGGTGGTAAACGTCAGACCCCAATAGCTCGATAAGTCGTGTCGATATGAGGTCTATAACAATTCGAGAAACTACTGGTAACACTTACCAGTAAATCTCAGCAACCCTGGCCAGGGATTTCCTGTTATAGCCAATCGAACACAGCGCAACATCAACCCCCTATACCGGGAGAGACGAATCCCCTCCTATCGCTCATTGCCTCCATGTGACTCGGGACTGTACCCAAAAACCACCGTTTTGCATGCCCTCTTGGACGTGGTAAGATGGAAATCAAAGCACAGTGGGAACCACACAAGACTCTATGACGATCTCGGGTCAACAGACTACTCTGTACCAGTGTCACCAGAGAACTGCCATCTGACGTGAGGTATAATACCATCTGGGAGTTCTCGGCGAGTCCGTCCAGTGTACCCAGTCTCTACTGAGCACCCGTATATCATCTCTGATGTCAAACACCAATGGATATGGGATCATCCATCGCCCATCTGTATGGGTCGAGAAGGTATACGCTAGTCTACTCTGGTATATCGATGCCCCGTCTCGATACACCCACGACTAGGGACTTTGAAGGATATACTTATGGACTACCATGTCCCCACTAGTATGATCCGCATCATAGTCCCGGTAGTCAAGTACAGATCCTAAGGGCTTTACCAACATGTAACAGGGAGACAATCAGTGTACACGTTAAGGTAAAGATCAACCAGATAGCATACTATCATGTCGAGCAAGAAAGTCCTCCCTATATATGTCCCAGCATCCACTACAATATACATCCTATGTATAGTAATGGCCTCTAGGGCATACATATAACTAACAATCCGCACTCTTGATTCGAGGAAGTCGTACTATGTACGTGACGCTATTGAGGCTGGATCGCCGACTATTAGAGATATGGACTCAGACCTTAGGTAGATTCTTATTTCTTATCAACTAGTTTCTTTAGTTTAGTTCTTAGGGGGTTAAATAGATACCAGTTCAGGCTCGAGTCATATAGATGCAGTTAAATATGTATATTCCAAATGAAGGGTTAGTACACATTTGACCTTTATTTTCATATTGTAATCATCACGTTACATGTTCATACATATGTTTCCTTAGTCAGTATAAAACTCTGCTTGTTAGAACACCAGCACCATTACCGATGATGCGCATATTCCACATACACTTATTTGCCGGCTCACACACATCATCATCGGTAATTGCTATGTCACGTACACTTTAGAAAATATTACCTTTTTTTGGTAGAATCAACTAAAGGCTAGATCAATATAATATTGTGATTACTCTCAGGTGTTAGTCTAGGCATGGCATTTATTACTTAGACATTTCATGCATACATATTTTCATGTTATCATGCAGTATTGTGGGGATTATGCCGACACTTATCATTTGCTTACTCATGATTTTGGGATTTTGGATTTTTATGAGATTTCTAGATTTTGGGGAAAACCGCAAAAATATATATAAAAACTTCTCTCTCTCCCCCTCTCTTTTTAAAATATAAGTTGCGGTTTTCTCGTGATATATGTGTCGTCCACCATGAGATTTCATGTTTTCTATTGGATTTCGAGACCCGATTCGAGGAGTGGATGAACCGTCTCGAGTACATGGTGGGCCCGGTATGGTACCTGTAGGGTTCCTAAGCACTCTTGTGAAGGTTCATAAGGCATCAAATATGCCCGGATAAAATTTTAGACGTGCCGAACAACCCAAAGCCGGGATCATTGCTAGATTATTAGGGTTTAGCATGCAAGATAACATCTTTTTATCTAAGTGTGAGGGATTACAACCTTTGTAGTCCGCTCCTTCGCTTCACAAGCTCCGAGTAGAAGTCCCTTCGCCGCGATCCATGATCTCCTGGACTCAAGAGAGGCTCCACGACTCGAACGATCCATGCTAGCTTGAAGTGTTCCGAATCTCCGATGTTCTACGTCGAAGTTGCAATAACCCAAGCTTTCTCACTCTAAAGAGATGAACACCATAATCTCATGGGCTAGATGAGATGAGGATGAGGGAGTAGTATTTATGCTTTCTTTTTAATTCATTTTCTCATAATTTATCATCACAAAATGAATTTCTAGTGAGCTCAAAATCAAGAGAGAAGAAGATGATAATGGAAATGATAATTCCTTTTGTGATGAATAGAAAAGAAATCTATATGATTGATATATCAACCATGGTCAAGGATGAGTGGCTAAGAGTTTGTAGAGAATAAACTAGAGTTAGGGTTTGGTTAGGTTAAGTTATGAGTCATGGAAAAATATCAACCATAATATCTTAACCAAGACAAAAGCAAAGCTTCTAGAAGGTGCAAGAAGAAGCTAACCCTAATCAAACCCTAATCCTATTTAATCATCCTTAAACATGTTTAATAATAAATCATATCATGTCACAATAATATACATCATATATATATTATATATTTGCAACAAAAGAAAATAATACAATTAACATATATCGCATATATATCAATGTATCATCCAGTGAGAAAATGAAATAATAAAGCGAGCCAATATTAGATAATGTAATACAATATATCATATATATTATTATACATTAAATCATCGAATCAACACTTGATCCGATGATCCGGCTATATCGAATATTACCGACTAATATATCATGTACCGATTCATCGAATCAACACTTGATCCGATGTCCCGGTTCATATCTAAATATCGCGAGAATATAATACGGTATCTCATATCGCATTATCCTCGGTCCTGCACATATCATATATGTGCCTCTACTCCGTTTCGCCTGAGCCAAGAAACCTCTGTGTAGGACTCTAAAGAATCGTCAATACGCCGGTAGCAGGTGATGATCATATCAAACACCCACAAGCTGCAAGCGGTCAGCTAAACGTAACAGCCACCCAGGTATTGAGCGATCAGAAGATCAATAAGCTAGCCTGTGCGTTCTCCTGTGAATCCAATCAGTAACACTCCCGTACAGTCCGGTCTGTTCGTCTGATATGTCGCATATCAAGTCTAGGGGTGGTAAACGTCAGACCCCAGTAACCGATAAGTCGTGTCGATGTATGGCTCATAACGGGTCGACAAACTACTAGTAACACTTACCAGTAAATCTTTATATCAGCCCTGGCCAGGGACTTCCAGTTATAGCCAATCGAACACAGCACAACATCAACTCCCTATACCGGGAGAGACGAATCCCCTCCTATCGCTCATTGCCTCCATGTGATTCGGGACTGTACCCAAAAGCCACCGTTTTGCACGCCCTCTTGAACGTGGTAAGGTGGAAATCAAAGCACAGTAGGAATCACACAAGACTCTATGACGATCTCGGGTCTACAGACTACCCTGTACCAGTGTCACCGGAGAACTGCCATCTGACGTGTGGTATATCACCATCTGGGAGTTCTCGGCGAGTCCGTCCAGTGTACCCAGTCTCCACTAAGCACCCGTACACCATCTCTGATGTCAAACACCGATGGATATGGGATCATCCATCGCCCATCATATGGGTCAAGATGCGTATACGCTAGTCTACTCTGGTGTATCGATGCCCTGTCTCGATATACCCTCGACTAGGAACAGTTATAGGATGTACTCATCGACTACCGTGGCCCCACTAGTATGATCTCATCATAGTCCCAGTAGTCGAGTACAGATCCTAAGGGCTTTATCAACATGTGAGAGAAAAACAGTAAACCAATACAAGTCAACATGTTAAGATAAAGTGAAACCAAATAGCATACTATCATGACGAGCAAGAAAGTCATCTCTATATATATCCAAGCATCCATTATAATATACATCATATGTACAACAATGGCCTCTAGGGCATATACATAACTAACAATCTCCCACTTGCACTAAGGCTAGCTGTTGTAGTATCTCATACCTAGCATCCCGAATAATCTCTCAAACTGTATCTGGGGAATAGCCTTCGTGAATGGATCCGCAGTGTTGTCCTTCGTATCTACTCTCCTGACCTTGATCTCCCGGCGATCAACTATCTCCCTGATCAGGTGATACCGCCTCAGAATATGTCTGGACTTCTGATGGGATCTGGGTTCCTTGGCCAAAGCCACAGCTCCATTGTTATCGCAATATAGAGGTATTGGATGCTCAATGGATGGAACCACACCAAGTTCACTAATGAACTTCTTGATCCAGACAGCCTCTTTGGCAGCATCGTTGGCAGCGATGTATTCAGCCTCCATCGTCGAGTCTGCAACGGTATCCTGTTTGGAACTCTTCCAGCTAACCGCCCCTCCATTGAGGGTAAAGCCAAATCCTGAGTGCGACTTAGAGTCGTCCTTATCACTTTGGAAGCTGGAATCGGTAAAGGACTCCACCTGGAGTTCTCCGTTACCATACACCAAGAACATCTCCTTAGTCCTTCGCAAGTACTTGAGAGTGTTCTTCACAGCTGTCCAGTGACTCTCTCCAGGATCTGCTTGATACCGACTCACTACACTTAGTGAGTATGCTACATCGGGTCTGGTACATAGCATCGCATACATGATAGAGCCTACTGCCGAAGCATAGGGTATCCCTTGCATGCGAGCTCTCTCCAAATCAGTCTTGGGAGACATCTCTTTGGAGAGAGTGAGTCCAGAGATCGTGGGTTGGTTCCCACGCTTGGATTCTTCCATACTAAACCTCTTTAGTACGGTGTCAATGTACCTGGATTGGGACAATCCCAGTATCCATTTAGATCTATCTCTATAGATCATGATTCCCAATATGCAGGAGGCATCACCTAGATCTTTCATTGAGAATCTCTGTGATAAGAAGAGCTTGACTGATTGCAGCATAGGAATATCATTTCCTATCAAGAGTATATCATCCACGTACAATACGAGGAAGACAACCTTACCCTCTGCTTGCTTCTTATAGATACAAGGTTCATCTATATTTTTGATGAAGTCAAACTCTTTGACCACAACATCAAAATAGATGTTCCAACTCCGCGATGCTTGCTTTAACCCATAAATGGATTTAAGCAGCTTGCACACCTTTGCGCTGCTCCCACTATCTACGAAGCCCTCTGGCTGAGTCATGTACACGCTCTCTTCTAAATCACCGTTTAGAAAGGCGGTCTTAACATCCATTTGCCAGATTTCGTAGTCATGGTATGCAGCAATGGCAAGTAAGATCCGGATGGACTTAAGCATAGCCACTGGAGAAAAGGTTTCGTCATAATCCACACCTGGTCGTTGACGAAAAACCCTTTGCTATAAGTCTAGCTTTGAAAGTCTCAACTTTTCCATCTACACCAAATTTCTTTTTTTTTTTTAAATCCACTTGCTCCCAATGGGTTTTACCCCTTCAGGAGCATTTTCCAAAGTCCATACTTTGTTGGTGTACATGGATTCCATCTCAGATCGCATTGCATCCAGCCATTTCACAGAGTCACCACTCGTGATGGCCTGCTCGAAACTAGTCGGGTCATCATCGTCCATGATGCAATCCTCGCTTCCACCATCAATGAGAAAACCATAGTATCTCTCAGGTGGACGAGAAACCCTGCTAGTTCGGCGGAGAGGTTGAGGTTTGTCGAGTATTACTGAATCCTCTGGTTCCACTAAATCATCTGTTGTAGTTTGTTCTGCTGGAACTTCTTCCAGTTCTACCTCAGAGCCACTAATCTCTTTTGCAAGAAATTCCTTTTCTAAAAAGGTGGCGTGTTGAGCAACAAACACCCTTTGTTCCTCACTGTGGTAGAAAATATACCCTCGCGAATGCTAGGGATATCCAATAAACTTACATAAAACAGATCTTGCCTCGAGTTTGTCCGGGTTTCGTCTTTTGACATAAGCCGGGCAACCCCATATCTTAACAAAATTAAGATATGGTCTCTTCCCTTCCCATATCTCATATGGGGTGGTAGGCACTGATTTGGTAGGAACTTTATTCAGTATGTATGCCGCTGTCTCAAGCGCATACCCCCAGAAGGAAATAGGTAATTCAGCAGTGCTCATCATCGAGCGCACCATATCTAATAGGGTGCGATTTCTTCGTTCCGATACACCGTTGTGCTGTGGTGTATAGGGAGGAGTGAGCTGAGAGAGAATCCCATTCTCTTTTAGATAATCTAGGAACTCACTGCTTAAGTATTCACCTCCTCGATCAGATCGAAGAATCTTAATACTTTTGCCCGTTTGATTCTCTACTTCGTGCTTATATTCTCTGAATTTCTCAAAAGCTTCAGACTTGTGTTTCATCAGGAACACATATCCGAATCTTGAGAGATCGTCAGTGAATGTAATGAAGTAGGAAGAACCGTTCCTGGCATGCGTAGACATAGGACCACATACATCACTATGTATTAGTCCTAAGAGTTCAGTAACTCTTTCTCCGTGTCCACTAAACGGAGCTTTGGTCATTTTTCCTTTGAGACATGAATGGAAAGTATCATAAGATGATAATTCGAACGGATTCAAATAACCATCCTTATGTAACCTAGCCAGTCGTGTCGCATTGATATGACCAAGTCTACAATGCCACAAGTAGGATTCGTTCATATCTGAACTTTTCCTCTTGTGTGTGTTTTGTATATTGAGGACTGTATTCTGATTTAGAATGAATATGCCATTATGTAACGAGCCTGATGCAATCAACTTTTGATCTAGGAATATGTTCATAACATTATCCTTTACTACAAAATTATATCCTTCTTTACTTAATAAAGAAACAGATATAATGTTGCACATCATGTTCGGTATATAATAGCACTCATTTAGAATCAGTGTATTACGACTCGGCAATACAAGGTGATATTCGCCAACTGCTTTGGCTACAATACTTGCACCGTTCCCTACTTGAACGGAGTGATCACCTTTTCCCAGTTCTCTACCTTTACGTAGCCCATGTAATAATTTACATATATGGGATCCTGATCCGGTATCTAATACCCAGGACGTAGGGTGAACTGAGAAACAGTTCTTAATAACTAACACACCCGAAGAAGATGCATCAACATGCATGTTCTTTTGGGCGGCGTGAGAATCCAGATATTCTCCTGTTTCCTGTTCTATCTTATAACTCTTATAAGAAAGAACGGGTCCAACGTTCCCTTGCTCAGTACAATAATCGGGTTCAGTCAATACATCCATTTTATTATCTTGATTATGGCCTGACATGGTCTCTACCTGGAGAGAGAGAGAGAAGAAAACACTTTAGCGTATGCTCTTGCAAGATTAGATTGGTTATTATCTTATCTAATCAGGATGTCTCCTACTGTTTTTATCAAATCTACCTTCAAACCCAAAAAGGTAAGATTAGCCGGGATTAATTACACCCTACAATTTCGTCAATCTTTCAAACAGATCAGTGTCGGTACTTTTAGGGAGGTTCCCCGTGCTTTCGCACGGACCTAATTAAAGTAAACCTTGTTTTCCCAGAGGCGTAACCCCGTTAACACTTTTCTAGACACCTACTTGATCGGCTAATTGTCCTGTGTAAAACTCTCCCAGGAGTAACTCTTACTCGCAGTGGGTATCGGGATCCAACTATCTCATAGGAGGTATGCAATCTCATTGCAAATTTCAACGCTTGAAATTCCCGATAATATTTTGCCCCTAGTGTCCTATGACCTTGACGGAGGTCAACAAACCATAGGCTACTAGTCAAGTTCAACCCGTCATTTCTTGATTGAATTAAACCCACCCGCACGACCCTTGACGGAGGTCAACAAGGCCGTACGACTACCCTAATCCAATCTGCATCATATGCATAAGCAGATAAAAAACTAGTCAGCTACCGTACACTACGCCTTGATGGAGGTCAACAAACGTAGCACGAATACTAAATAGAACTTATCTGAAATAACGGAGGGCTACGTGAGGTTTTTCTGAAAAACCTATTGCGTAATGAACTTGATATCGTCGTAGAATCGAGTAGTTTTTGAAAAGGAGTGTTTTTGAGGCTTTTCTTAGTTTCGCTAAAGGGGTCACTCCCGGTGAAGGGATCGTCGGCCCTTTCCTCATCGAATAATGTGCATGATATATCATATATACCACTGTGCAAAGCAAAACTCTAAAAGCAATCAAAAAACAAACCGAGTTTTGTAGCATCTGCCAGTTTCGCTAAAGAGGTCACTCCCGGTGAAGGGATCTCGGCTCCTTCCTCATCGAATAAGGTGCAGGACATATCATATATATCACTGTGCAAAGAAAAACTGTAGCTACCCCTTTTATAAAGTTTTGATTCTACAACATATTTAGGTTTCTTTTCTTTTTATTAATCTCATTAATAAAATCCCATCAGTCTTATGCTTCCTAAGCATCACAGAAGAAACGAAAGCAGTAATATTTATATATCAGCATATATATATAGTATAAGCATTCGTCTCAGGCAGTAATATGATCTCATCACAGAACATTGCAGCAGAAGAACATATATGAAATATTGGATATACTAGGACGTCCGTGTTTTCAATACGAGCCTGTATAAAACACGGATTCCACGGTCGCGACGAATAGCCAAACCCACATCCCAAGACCCCTACGAGAGCGGCAAGTAACACTGCCAATTCTAGGGTTAGGAGACCCAGTCTCGACTCCTCGAGATGGCCTCCCACTGGACCCTAGAACCCGGTTACTTGTGCTCCCCTCCTTTGGTCTACCTAATGCGGAAAAGTAAATAATATACACTGGTGACATCAACCTCAATCTGGAAGTGCCCCAAATAAAAGAATATTACATTACAAATGAATTTTACATGAATGAAAATAAAAACCCTCATCTGACATAAAACCCCCGGCTATTCAGAACGCGACGATCCAATATAACATATCACAGCAACACATAATATCGCATATCATCAACGTAAGTAAATATGCGCATCCCAATTGTCGTTGACATATAGCAACGAAACCGGCGATATCACATATTACACTTACGGTCACAGAAAAGAAAGTGTAAAACTACAACATTTGGAATCCACAATCACTTTAGACATCGTAAATCCGAAATATCACATACTTCGCATTTCATGCCTAACTCTATGAATTCCACATATTGTATCACATTCCAGATAAATAAACAGTATTAAACTTTTCGAACAGATAATCAAATACCCAAAATTTCCTAAAGTGCTCAACTCTTGAGCGGAGTTCAAATAATCCCAGAATATGTCACAGTACCAGTGATCCATCCGTAGAAGGGTCAAGCCAACGCCTCACATGTGGCACGCCGTACTGCCCCAAACCCGAAGGTTCAAAAGGCAGTTCAAGACGGTCACATAATCGAGTTAAGGTTTGTTGTCTTCTAGAGGGTCCACCGCTTAACTTGTACAATTTTTCCGAAAGATTTAAACCCGATAAAAATTCAACACTTGAAAGTTTGCCGTGCCAGGAAAAAGTGAGTTAATGATATCTGTTCAAACAGTTTAACAGTTTCTAAATATCCTGAAATAAAAACGAATTTAAATATTCCGATCGAATCTACGATTACAAAGCAAATCCCAGATCACTCAACCTTTGAGTCAATATAAAAATACCAGAAACTATAAAAGCACAAATAAAGAATTACTGTGGAAAAAAAATGTCCAATCAAACAATACGGCCGCGGAACCGCGGCCCAAGCAGGCAATGGACGCGATTCCGCGGTCGTTTGTACGGATCACAGTCTCGAATTTCACAGTTATTCTTATTTTTAACTGCTGTAATTTTCAGGTATTTTTAATTCAGAAAAAATCCAGATTTGAAAAAATTTCCAGAGAGGGGGTTAACTTTGTCGGTTCGGGTCGATCGGAGTTTTAACTTCGTAAACACGTCGCCTAATGCTCTAGCTAGGCTCTGATACCACTGTAGGATTCCTAAGCACTCTTGTGAAGGTTCATAAGGCATCAAATATGCCCGGATAAAATTTTAGACGTGCCGAACAACCCAAAGCCGGGATCATTGCTAGATTATTAGGGTTTAGCATGCAAGATAACATCTTTTTATCTAAGTGTGAGGGATTACAACCTTTGTGTTAGTTATATGTATGCCCTAGAGGCCATTACTGTACATAGGATGTATATTGTAGTGGATGCTGGGACATATATAGGGAGGACTTTCTTGCTCGACATGATAGTACGCTATCTGGTTGCACTTTATCTTAACATGTATACTTTCTGTCTCTCTGATTACATGTTGATAAAGCCCATAGGATGTGTACTCGACTTCCAGGACTATGATGTAGATCATACTAGTGGGGCCTGGGTAGTCCATGATACATCCTTGAAATGTTCCTAGTCGAGGGAATATCGAGACGGGGCATCGATATTCCAGAGTAGACTAGCGCATATCTTCTCGACCCATGCGATGGGCGATGGATGATCCCATATCCATTGGTGTTTGACATCGAAGATGGTATGCGGGTGCTCAGTGGAGACTGGGTACACTGAACGGACTCGCCGAGAACTCCCAGATGGTATTATACCTCACGTCAGATGGCAGTTCTCTGGTGACACTGGTACAGCTTAGTCTGTTGACCCGAGATCGTCATAGAGTCTTGTGTGTCTCCCACTGTGCTTTGATTTCCACCCTACCACGGCTCTACTGAGTTGTGCAAACAGGTGGTTTTTGGGTACAGTCCCGATTCACATGGAGGCAATGAGCGATAGGAGGGGATTCGTCTCTCCCGGTATTGGGGGTTGATGTTGTGCTATGCTCGACTGGCCATAACAGGAAATCCCTGGCCAGGGTTGCAGTGATATACTGGTAAGAGTTATCAGTAGTTTCACGAATGTTATGGACCCTGCGTCGGCATGACTTATCGAGCTATTGGGGTCTGACGTTTACCACCCCTAGGTGAGATATGCGACATATCAGACGAACAGACCGGACTATACGGTAGTGTTACTGGTCGGATTCACTGGAGTGTGAGCGGGCTTGCTCGTCGATCTTCAGATCGCTCAATACCCGGGTGGCCGTTACGTTTAGCAGACCGCTTGCGGCTTGTGGATGTTTGATATGATCATCATCCGCTGCCGGCGTATTGACGAGTCTTTAGAGTCCTACACAGAGGTTTCCTGGCTCAAGCGAAACGAAATAGGAGCGCATATGAGATATGTGCGGGACCGAGAATAATGCGTGTATGTGATACCGTATTCTATTCTCGCGATAAATGTATCGAATGGTTGTATGCGATATAACCTAGTTATCGATTCAAGCGTTGATTCGATAAGCCGATATATTGTATACTAGTCGGTTGTGTGCGACATAACCGGATCATTGAATCAAGTGTTGATATTAATGATTTAATGCATATTTATATATATGATATATTACTTTGCATCAACTAGTATCGGTTTACTTAAGATGGATTTTCTCGCTCGGGTGTGCGCATTGCATATGCGATATGTTTATGTGCACATGGATGTATCATGTTTGATGATGCATACCACTTTGGTTAAGTGTAAAGTTTGAACCATGGTTGTATTTATGTTTAGGGTTTTATTTTCTTAATTATTCATTTTATTCTTTTTGATAAATGAATAAAAGAAATGAGAAAAGAATGGTTGCTAGTTTTGTTGTTTAGTTGAAACTTCATGAAGCTTTGACCTAAGTCCACCATTCTTATCTCATTCTTAACCCTAACCATTCAACTAACCTTGGTTAACTCTCTACACTTTACCATGGTTCACTTATGATAAGAATTGATAATTCTTTTCTTTTTGGATTAATCTTTTCTTATCATTATTCTTCTTCTTCTTCATTCTTGAAGTGAAGAAGCTTGAGGTCATCAATGGTAGATTGATGTTTTGAGTGAGAAATCCAATTCCAAAGTTTACCCACATCCTATTTCTTCATCCTCTACCTCTTGCCAAGAAGTAGAGTGTGTTTCCTTCACAAGATTTTAGGGTTTGGTGAAGGTCGAGCTTGATTTAGCGATGCCTCGACGTAGATCATCTTCGGCATGGACGTCGACGACCTAGCTCGCTTTCTCTCCGACGAAGCCGACTTTAGAGCCCGGATTTCTTTTGGACAGCGGAGACGACTTCGTTGCGGAGCTATGGAGGTGGAGCACCGGATCTACAAAGGTTGTATTTCCGTATTCTCATTAGCTAAGTTGTTAGCTAGTTCGTTTTTCGCCTAGACATCTAGTTATAGATCCGTAGTTTAGGGTTTGTAGGCACTATAATTTTTGATATTGCCATGATCGATGGCTTGGGAGACCTCACTAGCGTGCCTAGGAACCCTACAGTGGTATCAGAGCCTAGCTAGAGCCTTAGGCGATCCCCGGACGGAATTAGAAACCCGATCGAACCAAAATCCCATTGCAAAATTGCTCTCTGTACTTTTTTCACAACTGTTGATTTTTGGCAATTAAAAATATCCAGAAAAACAAGCAGGCTTTTTTAAGAATTACTGTGAAATTTGGTACCCTAATTCCACAATATCGCGGCGGAAGCGCCGCACAAAGAGGGTTTGCGCGGCGGAAGGGCCGCCAATAAGAAGCCGACACGTGTCAAATTTCACAGTAACTCGTAAAATTCAATGCTCATTTTCCTGGAATATTTAAACTGAACTCAAGAGTTGAGTTGTTCTGAGTTGTTTTGGGAATCATTGTTTCGATCGGAAAGTCTAATTCTGTCCATGTGTTTTCCGGATAAATTTTAGAATATGTTAAAAAGTTCGACCGGATATAAATACCCGATTTTTCCCCTGTCGGGAAATTTCCAAGTGTTGGATTTTTCCGTAGTTTAACGACGTTCTAAGTAGTGCAAGTAACGCGATGGTCCCTCTAGAAGACACAAACCTTAACTCGATTATGTGACCGTCTTGAACTGCCCTTTGAACCTTCGGGTTTGGGGCAGTACGGCGTGCCACATGTGAGGCGTTGGCTTGACCCTTCTACGGCTGGACCGTTGGTACTGAGGTACGAACTGAATGTTGTTAGACTAGTTTCATGTGTTGATCTTTATCGGGAAAACCTGGGTGTTCAATTGTTCGATCGAAAAGTTTAACATTTTCTGTTTATCTGGAATGGGATACAATAATTGGAATTCACAATAAGTTATGAGATAACTGAATGAATGTTATAAACGTAGCAATTTAGTCTCACTTGATCGGTTGCCACGGATTTTTGATGTGATCAAAAGTCCGTCGCAATCACGTAGCGTACGCGGATATTCGCCGGTAAACTTAATAGACAGCCTCACTCCATAGCCCCGACCAAGTGACTGTAGGAGAACCCCGTCGCCGAAAGCATCCGTTCGGGTGCTCGCGGTAGCGGTGTTCCGCCTTGGTGCACTTTGTCGACGGCATCGGGGGTGCGGCCGTCTACTGAAGTTTGCGACGAGTATTCGATCAGGATGTCGGGAATCTTGTTGAATTGCCCGACTTGATATTGAAAAGTGTTTTCGATAATGAGACTAAAATGCGGGGTTTATAATTGTTAGGCATGCGATGTCTAAGTAATTCATTTGGTCAGGCATGCGATGTCTGAGGATATTGCGGATTCCAACTGTTGTAGTTTTACACTTTCTTTTCTGTGACCGTAAGTGTAATATGTGATATCGCCGGTTTCGTTGCTATATGTCAACGACAATTGGGATGCGCATATTTACTTACGTTGATGTCATGTGATGTTATGTATTGCTGGATATGTTATATTGGATCGTCGTGTTTGAATAGCCGGGGGTTTTTATGTGAGATGAGTGTTTTTCATTTTCATTCATGTAATGACTTGTATGTAATATTCTTTTATTGGGGCACTTCCAGGTTGCGGAAGTAGTCACCGTTTGTATATTATTTACTTTTCCGCACTAGGATAGATCCAAGAAGGGGAGCACAAGTAACCGGGTTCTGGGGTCCAGTGGGAGACCATCTCGAGGAGTCGAGTCCGGGTCTCCTAACCCTAGAATTGGTAGGGTTGCTTGCCGCTCTCGTAGGGGTCTAGGGGTGTGGGATTGGCTATTCATCACGACCGTGGAATCCGTGTTTTATACTGGCTCGTATTGAAAACACGGACGTCCTAGTATATCCAATATTTCATATGTTTCTTCTGCTGTGTTCTATCTGTGATCATGCGATGTTCTGATGTTCTGTGACAGATATTATAGTATATATGATATATTATATAGACGTTACTTATGTTTTACACCCGCGCTAGCCCTGCCCCGCTCTGCCGTTAGTTACCTAACCTAACGGTGCACGAGGGGACATCGAGGCGAATGCGGATGGCATAAGCGTACGTTATATCTATCTGTGATGTTTAGGTAATATAAATGATGGGATATTCATTAATGAGATTAATGAAAGAAAATAAACCTAAATGATGTTGTGGAATCGAATTTCAAAATAAAACAGGTAGCTACAGTTCTTGCTTTGCATCGCGGTGTTCATTATAGAACATCCTGCACCTTATTCGATGAGGAAAGGACCGAGATCCCTTCACCGGGAGTGACTCCTTTAGCAATAACTGGCAGATGCTACACACTCGGTTTGTATTTGATCGCTTCTATAGTTTCTGCTTTGCACAGTGATATATATGATATATCCCGCACCTCATTCGACGAGGAAAGGGCCGACGATCCCTTCATCGGGAGTGACCCCTTTAGCAAAACTAGAAAAGCCTCGAAAACATTCCATTTAAAAACCATTTGATTCCGCAACGAGATCAAGTTCAAAGCGTTAAAGGTTTTCCCAAAAACCAGCCGCAACCCTCCGTCATTTTAGGAAGTAGAGTACTTAGTATTCGTGCTGTGTTTGTTGACCATAGTCAAGGCACAGTGTACGGTAGCTAAGTGATGTCTTCCTACACCGCATATGATGCGATTAGTTAGGACAGTCGCGTGACTTTGTTGACCTTAGTTAAGGGTCATGTGGGTGGGTCTAATTAATCACGAAATGACGGGTAGAACTTGACTAGTACTTATGATTTGTTGACCATAGTTAAGGTCATAGGTGCTAGGGGTAAAAACCTTTATCGGGAGTTTCAAGTGTTGAAATTTGCAATGAGATTGCATACCTTCTATGTGATAGTTGGATCCCGATACCCACTGCGAGTAATTGTTACTCCTGGGAGAGTTTTGCACTTTGCAATTAGCCGATCAAGTAGGTGTCTAGAAAGGTGTCAACGGGGTTACGCCTCTGGGAAAACGAGGTTTACAGTAATTAGGTCCGTGCGAAAGCACGGGGAACCTCCCTCAAAGTACCGACACTGGCCTGGCTGAAAGATTGGCGAACTTGTAGAGTGTAATTAATCCCGGCTAGTCTTTCCTTTTAGGGTTTGAAGGAAGATTTGATAAAAAGCAGTGGGAGCCATCCTGATTAGATAAAATAAAAACCAATCTATTCTTGCAAGAGCGCACGCTGAGTGTTTTCTTCTCTCTCTCTCCAGGTAGCGACCATATCACGCCTTAATCAAGATAATAATACGGATTATTGACCGAACCCGCTTGTTATACTGAGCTGGGAAACGTTGGTCCCGCTCCAACTTATAATTGTTATAAAACAGAGCAGGAAATAAGGGAATACCAGAATTCCTATGCCGCCCAAACGAAGAAAGTGCATATGATGCATCTCCTTCGGGTGTGTTCATTACAAAGAACTGTTTCTCAGTATCCTCTGCATCCTGGGTATATGATACCGGATCAGGATCCCAGATATGTAATCTGTTACATAGGGCTACAAAAAGGTAGAAAAACTGAGAACGGGTGATAAGTTTCATGAGACAGAAACCGGGGCAAGTGTTGCAGCCAAGTCTGTTGGTCACTGTCACCCTGTATTACCAATACATTGATTCTGAACAAATGCTATTAGATGCTGAACCTGATATACAAAATCATATCAGTCTCTTTATTAGTAAAGAAATGATAAAATTTTGTATAATTGGATAATGTTTTGAATATTTCCTATATCAAAAGTTGATCGGTTCAGGTGCGTTATCTAAAAGCATTGATGTTCTAAATCAAACTACAGTTCTTAGTATATGGAACACACACAAGAGGAAGAGTTCAGAAATGAACGGATTCTTCTTGAGGTATTGTAGACTAGGTCAGATCAATGCGACCCGACTGGCTGAAGTTACATTTAGATGTATATTTAAATCGTTTTGAATTTACATCTTGTGCAACTCGCCAATCATGTCACAAAGATAAGATGACCATAGCTCTGTTTATTGGAAACAGAGAAAGAGTTAATGAACTCTTGGGACCGATACATGATGATGTATGTAAGGTCCCCTGTCTACACATGCCAGGACTGGTTCTTTATACTTCATTATATTCTCTGATAATCTCTCAAGATTCAGTCGTATGTTCCTGCTGAAACATAAGTCCGAAGCTTTTGAGGTATTCACAGAATATAAGTTAGAAGTAGAGAACCAATAACCGGGTATAAGTATTATGTCCTATGATGAGATCAGAGAGGAGAATACTTGTGCATAGAATTCCTGCACTATTCTAAAAGAGAATGAGATTCTCTCTCAGCATTACTCTTCCGTATACACCATAGCACGATGGTATATCGGGGTGGGGCTATCACACCCTATATGATAAGGTGTGCTCTATGATGAGTACTACTGAGTTACCTTTTTCCTTTTGGGAGTTATGCACTTGAGAAGCTGCATACCTATTGAATTAGGTTGGAATCAAATCACTGCCTACCACTCCATATAAGATATGGTATGGGAAGAACCTATCTCTTAAGTAAGTTAAGATTTGGGATTGTCCGGCCTATGTCAAAAGCAAAATCCGGACAAGATCGAGGCAAGATCAGTTCTGTAGAACTGGAAAGGTTCCAGCTGTACAAAACTGCTAATGATTTGACAGAACCAAAGGATTCAATATTTTCCGACGAACCTCAGCCTCTCCGCCGATCTAGTAGGGTTCCTCACCCACCTGAGAGATACCTCGGTTTCTCGATGACAGTGGGAGCAAGGATTGCATCATGAGATGATGACCCAACCAGTTTCGAGCAGGCCATCGAGAGTAGGGACTCTGTAAGAATGGCTGGATGCTTAGTGATCTGAGAAGGAATCCTTATACACCAACAAAGTATGGACTTTGGTTGCAATATCTGAAGGGTTAAATCCCCATCAGGAGCAAGTATATCTTGAGAAGATTACTTGGTGTAGATGGAAAAGTTGAGACTTTCAAAGCTAGACTTGTTAAAGGTTTTCGTCATCGACCAGGCATGGATAATGATGAAACCTTTTTCCAGTAGCTATGCTTAAGTCTATCCAGATTCTACTTGCCACGGCTACATACCATGACTGCGATATCTGGTGGTTGGGTGCCCTGACTGCTTTTCTAAATACTGATTTAGAAGAGAACGTCTGTAAGAACACAGCCAGAGGTCTTCGTAAACAGTGGGAGCAGCGGAAACGTGTGCAAGTTGCTTTACATAATGAAGCAGGCATCGCGGAGTTGGAACGTCTGTTTTGATGTGATAATCAAAGTGTTTGACTTCATCAAAATGGTAGACGAACCTTGTATATACAAAAGGGTAGTAGAGAGTAAGGTCGTCATCTTCGTATTGTACGTAGACAACATACTCTTGATAGGAAAAGAGTTTCCTATACTACGATCGGTCAATCTCCTATTATCACTAGGATTCTCCAAATAGGATCAAAGTGATACCTCCTAAAAACCTGAGTTTTCATCTATGAGATAGATGTAACTGGATGCTAGGATTCTCACTAGATGTAGTGAGATGGTATCAATCGATCCTGAAGAGAATCACTGGAAGAGTTCCAGGGTGATAAAGACGACTGAATGTCAGTCACGGGCATTGTCTTTACCCTCAGTAAAGGGACGGTATGTTGGAAGAGTTCCAAGCTCGATACCGTGGCAAACTAGACGATAAAGGCTGGTAACATCGCTATTAAAGATACTACCAAAGAGGCTGTTTGGGTGTATATTGGTTCATAAGATGAACTAGGTTCCTGCCATTGTATGACAATGGAAGCGTGGTTTCGACCCTGGAACCCTGGTCCCATCAGTGACCCATACAAATTCTGAGGAAGCATCACCTGATCATGGAGATAGTTGATCTCCAGGGTGATCGAGGTTAGGAGAGAAGACTTAGAGGACAACACGGCGGATCCACTCACGAAGGCCCTTTTCCCAGAGAGAGACTTTTATGGGATGGTTGAGTATGAGATACTACAACCACTGCTACAGATGGCCCTAGTGCAAGTGGGAGATTGTTAGTTATATGTATGCCCTAGAGGCCATTACTGTACATAGGATGTATATTGTAGTGGATGCTGGGACATATATAGGGAGGACTTTCTTGCTCGACATGATAGTACGCTATCTGGTTGCACTTTATCTTAACATGTATACTTTCTGTCTCTCTGATTACATGTTGATAAAGCCCATAGGATGTGTACTCGACTTCCAGGACTATGATGTAGATCATACTAGTGGGGCCTGGGTAGTCCATGATACATCCTTGAAATGTTCCTAGTCGAGGGAATATCGAGACGGGGCATCGATATTCCAGAGTAGACTAGCGCATATCTTCTCGACCCATGCGATGGGCGATGGATGATCCCATATCCATTGGTGTTTGACATCGAAGATGGTATGCGGGTGCTCAGTGGAGACTGGGTACACTGAACGGACTCGCCGAGAACTCCCAGATGGTATTATACCTCACGTCAGATGGCAGTTCTCTGGTGACACTGGTACAGCTTAGTCTGTTGACCCGAGATCGTCATAGAGTCTTGTGTGTCTCCCACTGTGCTTTGATTTCCACCCTACCACGGCTCTACTGAGTTGTGCAAACAGGTGGTTTTTGGGTACAGTCCCGATTCACATGGAGGCAATGAGCGATAGGAGGGGATTCGTCTCTCCCGGTATTGGGGGTTGATGTTGTGCTATGCTCGACTGGCCATAACAGGAAATCCCTGGCCAGGGTTGCAGTGATATACTGGTAAGAGTTATCAGTAGTTTCACGAATGTTATGGACCCTGCGTCGGCATGACTTATCGAGCTATTGGGGTCTGACGTTTACCACCCCTAGGCGAGATATGCGACATATCAGACGAACAGACCGGACTATACGGTAGTGTTACTGGTCGGATTCACTGGAGTGTGAGCGGGCTTGCTCGTCGATCTTCAGATCGCTCAATACCCGGGTGGCCGTTACGTTTAGCAGACCGCTTGCGGCTTGTGGATGTTTGATATGATCATCATCCGCTGCCGGCGTATTGACGAGTCTTTAGAGTCCTACACAGAGGTTTCCTGGCTCAAGCGAAACGAAATAGGAGCGCATATGAGATATGTGCGGGACCGAGAATAATGCGTGTATGTGATACCGTATTCTATTCTCGCGATAAATGTATCGAATGGTTGTATGCGATATAACCTAGTTATCGATTCAAGCGTTGATTCGATAAGCCGATATATTGTATACTAGTCGGTTGTGTGCGACATAACCGGATCATTGAATCAAGTGTTGATATTAATGATTTAATGCATATTTATATATATGATATATTACTTTGCATCAACTAGTATCGGTTTACTTAAGATGGATTTTCTCGCTCGGGTGTGCGCATTGCATATGCGATATGTTTATGTGCACATGGATGTATCATGTTTGATGATGCATACCACTTTGGTTAAGTGTAAAGTTTGAACCATGGTTGTATTTATGTTTAGGGTTTTATTTTCTTAATTATTCATTTTATTCTTTTTGATAAATGAATAAAAGAAATGAGAAAAGAATGGTTGCTAGTTTTGTTGTTTAGTTGAAACTTCATGAAGCTTTGACCTAAGTCCACCATTCTTATCTCATTCTTAACCCTAACCATTCAACTAACCTTGGTTAACTCTCTACACTTTACCATGGTTCACTTATGATAAGAATTGATAATTCTTTTCTTTTTGGATTAATCTTTTCTTATCATTATTCTTCTTCTTCTTCATTCTTGAAGTGAAGAAGCTTGAGGTCATCAATGGTAGATTGATGTTTTGAGTGAGAAATCCAATTCCAAAGTTTACCCACATCCTATTTCTTCATCCTCTACCTCTTGCCAAGAAGTAGAGTGTGTTTCCTTCACAAGATTTTAGGGTTTGGTGAAGGTCGAGCTTGATTTAGCGATGCCTCGACGTAGATCATCTTCGGCATGGACGTCGACGACCTAGCTCGCTTTCTCTCCGACGAAGCCGACTTTAGAGCCCGGATTTCTTTTGGACAGCGGAGACGACTTCGTTGCGGAGCTATGGAGGTGGAGCACCGGATCTACAAAGGTTGTATTTCCGTATTCTCATTAGCTAAGTTGTTAGCTAGTTCGTTTTTCGCCTAGACATCTAGTTATAGATCCGTAGTTTAGGGTTTGTAGGCACTATAATTTTTGATATTGCCATGATCGATGGCTTGGGAGACCTCACTAGCGTGCCTAGGAACCCTACACTTTGTAGTCCGCTCCTTCGCTTCACAAGCTCCGAGTAGAAGTCCCTTCGCCGCGATCCATGATCTCCCGGACTCAAGAGAGGCTCCACGACTCGAACGATCCATGCTAGCTTGAAGTGTTCCGAATCTCCGATGATCTACGTCGAAGTTGCAATAACCCAAGCTTTCTCACTCTAAAGAGATGAACACCATAATCTCATGGGCTAGATGAGATGAGGATGAGGGAGTAGTATTTATGCTTTCTTTTTAATTCATTTTCTCATAATTTATCATCACAAAATGAATTTCTAGTGAGCTCAAAATCAAGAGAGAAGAAGATGATAATGGAATGATAATTCCTTTTGTGATGAATAGAAAAGAAATCTATATGATTGATATATCAACCATGGTCAAGGATGAGTGGCTAAGAGTTTGTAGAGAATAAACTAGAGTTAGGGTTTGGTTAGGTTAAGTTATGAGTCATGGAAAAATATCAACCATAATATCTTAACCAAGACAAAAACAAAGCTTCTAGAAGGTGCAAGAAGAAGCTAACCCTAATCAAACCCTAATCCTATTTAATCATCCTTAAACATGTTTAATAATAAATCATATCATGTCACAATAATATATATCACATATATATTATATATTTGCAACAAAAGAAAATAATACAATTAACATATATCGCATATATATCAATGTATCATCCAGTGAGAAAATGAAATAATAAAGCGAGCCAATATTAGATAATGTAATACAATATATCATATATATTATTATACATTAAATCATCGAATCAACACTTGATCCGATGATCCGGCTATATCGAATATTACCGACTAATATATCATGTACCGATTCATCGAATCAACACTTGATCCGATGTCCCGGTTCATATCTAAATATCGCGAGAATATAATACGGTATCTCATATCGCATTATCCTCGGTCCTGCACATATCACATATGTGCCTCTACTCCGTTTCGCCTGAGCCAAGAAACCTCTGTGTAGGACTCTAAAGAATCGTCAATACGCCGGTAGCAGGTGACGATCATATCAAACACCCACAAGCTGCAAGCGGTCAGCTAAACGTAACAGCCACCTAGGTATTGAGCGATCAGAAGATCAACAAGCTAGCCTGTGCGTTCTCCTGTGAATCCAATCAGTAATACTCCCGTACAGTCCGGTCTGTTCGTCTGATATGTCGCATATCAAGTCTAGGGGTGGTAAACGTCAGACCCCAGTAACCGATAAGTCGTGTCGATGTATGGCTCATAACGGGTCGAGAAACTACTAGTAACACTTACCAGTAAATCTCTATATCAGCCCTGGCCAGGGACTTCCAGTTATAGCCAATCGAACACAGCACAACATCAACTCCCTATACCGGGAGAGACGAATCCCCTCCTATCGCTCATTGCCTCCATGTGATTCGGGACTGTACCCAAAAGCCACCGTTTTGCACGCCCTCTTGAACGTGGTAAGGTGGAAATCAAAGCACAGTGGGAATCACACAAGACTCTATGACGATCTCGTGTCTACAGACTACCCTGTACCAGTGTCACCGGAGAACTGCCATCTGACGTGTGGTATATCACCATCTGGGAGTTCTCGGCGAGTCCGTCCAGTGTACCCAGTCTCCACTAAGCACCGGTACACCATCTCTGATGTCAAACACCGATGGATATGGGATCATCCTGAAGGGTTCCTAGGCACACTATAGAGGTCTCACAAGGCATCGAACATGCCAATTTAAAATTTTATGGGTGCCGAGAAACCCTAATACGGATCGTCGGCTAGATTTCTAGGCGAAACGGTAAACTAGTTAATAACTTAACTAAAAGAAGAGAGCTACAACCTTTGTAGATCCGGTTATTCACTTCCTTAGCTCCACGTGGGTGTCCTCTCGCTGTCCATCATGAATCCCGAACTCAATCGTCGGCTTCATCGGAGAAACGAGCGGAATTGGTCGTCGGCTTCGTGTCAAAGACGATCTACGTCGAGGCATCACAAGTTCAAGCTCGGACTTCACAAAGTTGTGAAACTTGTGAAGAAAACACCCAAAACAACTTGGTAAGAGGTAGAGGGTGAAGAAATAGGAGGTGGGTTCACTTTAGAATTGGATTTCTCTCACTTTAGCTCAAGTTGCCATTGATGGCATCAAGCTTTTTTCTTGAAGATGAAGATGAAGAAGAAGAAAGAATATGATAAGTGTTGAGATAAAATAAAAATAAATCAATACTTATCATAATGTGAACCATAGTTAAGTGTAGAGAATTAACTAAGGTTAGAAGAATGGTTAGGGTTTAGTGTGAAGACAAAATGGTCACAAAGTCAAAGCTTCATGAAGCTTCAACAATGTTCAAGAATGAAAGCAACCATTTTGTATTCTTATCCCATTCTTTTTCCAATAATGAATAAATAAAAGAATGGATAAATAAAAACCCTAATCGCTTTCTTAACCTAAGTTTAATTCTATACACTTAACCAAATGAACATGCATCATCAAACATGATACAAACATGTGCACAAAAGTATATCACATATACAATTTGCACATCAAGTGAGAATCCATATAAAGTGAACCAATACTAGTTAATGCAATGCAATATATCAAATATATAATTATACATTAAATCATTAAATCAACATTTGATTCAATGATCCGGTCATGTCGCACATAACCGACTAGAATGCAATGTATCGATTTATCGAATCAATGATTCGATAACTAGGTCATATCGAATATAACCAATCGAAACATATATCGCGAGAATGAAATGCGGTATCACATACACGCATCATTCTCGGTCCTGCACATATCTCATATGCGCTCCTATTTCGTTTCGCTTGAGCCAGGAAACCTCTGTGTAGGACTCTAAAGACTCGTCAATACGCCGGTAGCAGATGATGATCATATCAAGCACCCACAAGCCGCAAGCGGTCTGCTAAACGTAACGGCCATCCGGGTATTGAGCGATCAGAAGATCGACGAGCTAGCCCGCTCACACTCCTGTGAATCCAACCAGTAACACTTACCGTACAGTCCGGTCTGTTCGTCTGATATGTCGCATATCAAGTCTAGGGGTGGTAAACGTCAGACCCCAATAACCGATAAGTCGTGCCGATGTGAGGCTCATAACGGGTCGAGAAACTACTGGTAACACTTACCAGCAAATCTCTGATCAGCCCTGGCCAGGGACTTCCCTGTTACGGCCAATCGAGCACAGCGCAACATTAACCCCCAATACCGGGAGAGACGAAACCCCTCCTATCGCTCATTGCCTCCATATGACTCGGGACTGTACCCAAAGACCACCGTTTTGCACGCCCTCATGGACATGGTAAGGTGGAGATCAAAGCACAGTGGGAATCACACAAGACTCTATGACGATCTCGGGTCTACAGACTAACCTGTATAAGTGTCACCTGAGAACTGCCATCTGACGTGAGGTATAATACCATCTGGGAGTTCTCGGCGAGTCCGTCCAGTGTACCCAGTCTCCACTGAGCACCCGTATACCATCTCTGATGTCAAACACCAATGGATATGGGATCATCCATCGCCCATCACATGGGTCGAGAAGCGTATACGCTAGTCTACACTGGTATATCGATGCCCCGTCTCGATACACCCACGACTAGGGACCTTGAAGGATGTACTTATGGACTACCATGTCCCCACTAGTATGATCTGCATCATAGTCCAGGTAGTCAAGTACACATCCTAAGGGCTTTACCAACATGTAACTATAAGACAGTATAAAGAGACTAGTATACATGTTAAGATAAAGAGCAACCAGATAGCATACTATCATGTCGAGCAAGAAAGTCATCTCTATATATGTCCAAGCATCCAATATAATATACATCATCTGTACAATACTGGCCTCTAGGGCATACATACAACTAACAATCTCCCACTTGCACTAGGGCCAGCTGCTGTAGTATCGCATACCGAGCATCCCGAAGAGTCTCTCAAACTGTATCTGGGGAATGGCCTTCGTGAGTGGATCCGCCGTGTTATTCTTCGTGTCAACCCTCCTGACCTCGATCTCCCGGCGATCAACTATCTCCCGGATCAGGTGATACCGCCTCAGAATATGCCTGGATCGCTAATGGGACCTGGGTTCCTTGGCCAAAGCCACCGCTCCATTGTTATCGCAATACAAAGGTATTGGATGCTCAATGGATGGAACCACTCCAAGTTCAGCAATGAACTTCTTGATCCAGACAGCCTCTTTAGCAGCATCGTTGGCAGCGATGTATTCAGCCTCCATCGTCGAGTCTGCCACGGTTTCCTGCTTGGAACTCTTCCAGCTAACCGCCCCTCCGTAAAGGGTAAAGACAAAGCCCGACTGCGACTTAAAGTCGTCCTTATCACTCTGGAAGCTCGAATCGGTAAAGGACTCCACTTGGAGCTCTCCGTTACCATACACCAAGAACATATCTCTAGTCCTTCGTAAGTACTTGAGAATGCTCTTCACAGCTGTCCAGTGACTCTCTCCAGGATCAGCTTGATACCTGCTCACTACACTTAGTGAGTATGCTACATCGGGTCTGGTACATAGCATCGCATACATGATAGAGCCTACTGCCGAAGCATAGGGTATCCCTTGCATGCGAGCTCTCTCCAAATCAGTCTTGGGAGACATCTCTTTGGAGAGAGTGACTCCAGAGATCGTGGGCAAGTTCCCACACTTGGACTCTTCCATACTAAACCTCTTTAGTATGGTGTCAATGTACCTGGATTGGGACAATCCCAAAATCCTTTTGGATCTATCTCTATAGATCCTGATTCCCAATATGCAGGAGGCATCACCAAGATCTTTCATTGAGAATCTTTGTGATAAGAAGAGCTTGACCTATTGCAGCATAGGAATATCATTTCCTATCAAGAGTATGTCGTCCACGTACAATACGAGGAAGACAACCTTACTCCCTGCCACCTTCTTGTAAATACAAGGTTCATCTGGGTTTTTGACGAAATCAAACTCTTTGATAACGACATCAAAGCAGATGTTCCAACTCCGCGATGCTTGCTTTAATCCATAAATGGATTTAAGCAGCTTGCACACCTTGCCGCTGCTCTCACTGTCTACGAAGCCCTCTGGCTGAGTCATGTACACGCACTCTTCTAAATCACCATTTAGAAAGGCGGTCTTAACATCCATTTGCCAGATTTCGTAATCATGATATGCAGCGATGGCAAGCATGATCCGGATGGATTTAAGCATAGCCACTGGAGAAAAGGTCTCGTCATAGTCCACACCTGGTCTTTGACGAAAACCCTTTGCTTCAAGTCTAGCTTTGAAAGTCTCCACTTTCCCATCTACACCAAGTTTCTTCTTGAAGATCCACTTGCTCCCGATGGGTTTTACCCCTTCAGGAGCAACTTCCAAAGTCCATACTTTGTTGGTGTACATGGATTCCATCTCGGACCGCATAGCATCCAGCCATTTCACTGAGTCCCTACTCGTGATGGCCTGCTCGAAGCTAGTTGGGTCATCATCCTCCATGATGCAATCCTCGCTCCCTCCATCCATGAGAAAACCGTAGTATCTCTCAGGTTGGCGAGGAACCCTACTAGATCGGCGGAGTGGCTGGGGTTCATCGGGAACTACGGAATCCTCTGGTTCAACCAAATCTTCTGTTGTAGTCTGTGTCGCTGGAACCTCTTCCAGTTCTACCTCAATGCCACTTATCTGTTTCATAAGAAAACTTTTTTCTAAGAAAGTGGCATGTCGAGAAACAAACACCTTTTGTTCCTCGGGGTGGTAGAAGATATACCCTTATGAATTTTTGGGATATCCTACAAACTTACATAAGACAGATCTTGCCTCGAGTTTGTCCGGATTTTGTCTTTTGACATAGGCTGGACAACCCCATATCTTAATATAATTAAGATGTGGTCTCTTCCCTTTCCATATCTCATATGGAGTGGTAGGCACTGATTTGGTAGGAACTCTATTCAATAGGTCCATGGCTGTCTCAAGCGCATATCCCCAGAAGGAAATAGGTAACTCAGCTGTACTCATCATTGAGCGCACCATATCTAATAGGGTGCGGTTTCTCCGTTCAGATACACCGTTGTGCTGTGGTGTATATGGAGGAGTCAGCTGAGAGAGAATCCCATTCTCTTTTAGGAAGTCCAGGAATTCATTGCTCAAGTATTCCCCTCCTCGATCAGATCGTAGGATTTTAATACTTTTTCCGGTTTGGTTCTCGACTTCTTGTTTATATTCTCTAAATTTCTCAAAAGCTTCTGATTTGTGTTTCATCAGGAACACATATCCGAATCTAGAGAGATCGTCAGTGAATGTAATGAAGTACGAAGAACCATCCCTGGCATGTGTAGACATGGGACCGCATACATCACGATGTATCAGTCCCAAGAGTTCGGTAACTCTTTCTCCGTGTCCCGTAAACGGAGTTTTGGTCATCTTGTCTTTGAGACATGACTGGCAAGTGTCATAGGATGAAAATTCAAACGGATTTAAATATCCATCCTTATGCAACTTAGCCAGTCGTGTCGCATTGATGTGACCCGGTCTACAATGCCACAAGAAGGATTCGTTCAGTTCAGAATTCTTCCTCTTGTGTGTATTTGTTATGCTCAGAACTGTTGATTGGTTTAGAACATAAATGCCATTGCACAACGTGCCTGATCCAACCAACTTTTGGTTACGGAAAATGTTCATAACATTATCCTGTAATACAAAATTATATCCCTCTTTACTCAATAAAGAAATCGATATAATGTTGCATATCAGGTTCGGCATGTAATAGCATTCGTTCAGAACCAATGTATTACCAGTTGGTAATGCAAGGTGATATTCCCCGACAGTCTTAGCTGCAACAATTGCACCATTTCCGACTCTAATGTCTTTATCACCTTCTCCAAGTTCTCTACCTTTCCTAAGCCCATGTAACTGATTACATATATGGGATCCTGACCCGGTATCTAATACCCAGGACGTAGAGCAAATGGAGAAACAGTTCTCTGTAACGAACACACCCGAAGAAAATGCATCAACATGTACTTTCTTCATCCGGGTGGCATGAGAATCCTGGTATTCCCCTATGTCCTGTTCATTCCTATAACTCTTATAAGAAAGAACGGAACCAACGTTCCCCAGCACAGTATAACATGCGGGTTCGGTCAATACATCCATATTATTATCTTGATTAAGGCATGAACTGGTCGCTACCTGGAGAGAGAAAGAAGAAACCACTTTAGCGTATGCTCGTGCAAGATCAGATTGGTTATTATCTTATCTAATCAGGATGGCTCCCACTGCTTTTTATCAAATCTTCCTTCAAACCCTAAAAGGAAAGACTAGCCGGGATTAATTACACACTACAAGTTCGCCAATCTTTCAGCCAGGCCAGTGTCGGTACTTTGAGGGAGGTCCCCCGTGCTTTCGCACGAACCTAATTAATGTAAACCTCGTTTTCCCAGAGGCGTAACCTCGTTAACACCTTTCTAGACACCTACTTGATCGGCTAATTGTAATGTGTAAAACTCTCCCAGGAGTAACTCTTACTCCCAGTGGGTATCGGGATCCAACTATCTCATAGAAGGTATGCAATCTCATTGCAAATTTCAACACTTGAAATTCCTGATAATATTTTGCCCCTAGCATGCTATGACCTTGACGCATGCCAAACAACCCATAGTCCGCTAGTCAAGTTCAACCCGTACATTTCTTGATTGAATTAAACCCACCCGCACGACCCTTGACGCATGCCAAACAACGCCGTGCGAATACCCTAATCCAATCGCATCGTATGCTAGCAGATAAGCACTAGTTAGCTACCGTACACTACGCCTTGACGCATGCCAAACAACCGCAGCACGAATACTAACTAGTACTTATCTGAAATGACGGAGGGCTACGACAGGTTTTTCTGAAAACCTATTGCGTAATGAACTTGATATCGTTGTAGAATCAAATGAAGTTTTGAAATGGAGTGATTTTAAGGCTTTTCTAGTTTTGCTAAAGGAGTCACTCCCGGTGAAGGGATCTCGGTCCTTTCCTCGTCGAATGAGGTGCGGGATATATCATATATATCACTGTGCAAAGCAAAAAAAACTCTTAAAAGCAATCAAAACCAAACCGAGTGTGTAACATCTGCCAGTTACTGCTAAAGGAGTCACTCCCGGTGAAGGGATCTCGGTCCTTTCCTCATCGAATAAGGTGCAGGGTATATCATATATACCGCTATGCAAAGCAAGAACTGTAGCTACCTGTTTTATTTTAAAATTCGATTCCACAACATCTTAGGTTTCTTATCTTTCATTAATCACATTAATGAAGTCCCATCATTTAAATGCCTAAACATCACAGATAGATATGACGTACACTTATGCCATCCGCATTCGCCTCGATGTCCCCTCGTGCACCGTTAGGTTAGGTAACTAACGACAGAGCAGGGCAGGGCTAGCGTGGGTGTAAAACATAAGTAACGTCTATATAATATATCATATATACTATATATAGTATCTAACACAGAACATCACATGATCACATCACAGATATCACAGCAGAAGAAACATATGAAATATTGGATATACTAGGACGTCCGTGTTTTCAATACGAGCCAGTATAAAACACGGATTCCACGGTCGTGATGAATAGCCAATCCCACACCCCTAGACCCCTACGAGAGCGGCAAGCAACCCTGCCAATTCTAGGGTTAGGAGACCCGGACTCGACTCCTCGAGTTGGTCTCCCACTGGACCCCAGAACCCGGTTACTTGTGCTCCCCTCCTTGTGTCTATCCTAATGCGGAAAAGTAAATAATATACAAAAGGTGACAACTTCCGCTACCTGGAAGTGCCCTAAATAAAAGAATATTACATACAAGTTTTTACATGAATGAAAATGAAAAACACTCATCTCACATAAAAAACCCCGGCTATTCAAACACGACAATCCAATATAACATATCCAGCAACACATAACATCACATGTCATCAACGTATGTAAATATGCGCATCCCAATTGTCGTTGACATATAGCAACGAAACCGGCGATTCACATATTACACTTACGGTCACAGAAAAGAAAGTGTAAAACTACAACAGTTGGAATCCGCAACCTCTTTAGACATCACATGCCTAACAGTTATAAACCCCGCATTTTAGTCCCATTATCGAAAACTCTTTTCGATATCAAGTGAAACTAAACTGCTAGATTTATAACATTCATCCAGTTATCTCATAACTGTTTGTGAATTCCAATTATTGTATCCAATTCCGGATAAATAGAATATATCAAACTTTCCGATCGAACATTCGAACACCCAAGTTTTCCCGACACCGATCAACACATGAAATAAGTTCAAAGACATTCACTTCATCCCTCAGTACCAACGGTCCAGCCGTAGAAGGGTCAAGCCAACGCCTCACATGTGGCACGCCGTACTGCCCCAAACCCGAAGGTTCAAAGGGCAGTTCAAGACGGTCACATAATCGAGTTAAGGTTTGTTGTCTTCTAGAGGGACCATCGCGTTACTTGCACTACTCAGAACGTCTTTAAACCACAGAAAAATCCAACACTTGGAGATTTCCCGACAGGGGAAAAATTGGGTATTTATATCCGGTCGAACTTTTTAACATATTCTAAAAATTATCCGGAAAAACACTTAGACAAGGTTCGATAATCCGATCGAAACATCGTTTCCCAATTTAACCCCAGAACACTCAACTTAAGAGCCAATTTAAAAATTCCCAGAAAACTCAGAATAATTAATCAGGAATTACTGTGCAAACACTTAGGGCTGACGTCACCAAAGAGCCGCGGAACCGCCGCAGAAGCTAGGCGTCTGCCGCGGTTCCGCCACACAAAGTACTGTTCATGGGAAACTTTTTGCACCGTGATTCTTAGATTTCATTGCTGAATTTTTTAAGCATTTTTAATTGACAAAAAACCACAAATTTGGAAAAAGTCCAGAGAGCATTATCGGGTTAGGGTTTCGGGTTCGTTCGGACTTCAAACTCCGTCTAGACTTCGCCTAAGGCTCTAGCTAGGCTCTGATACCACTGAAGGGTTCCTAGGCACACTATAGAGGTCTCACAAGGCATCGAACATGCCAATTTAAAATTTTATGGGTGCCGAGAAACCCTAATACGGATCGTCGGCTAGATTTCTAGGCGAAACGGTAAACTAGTTAATAACTTAACTAAAAGAAGAGAGCTACAACCTTTGTAGATCCGGTTATCCACTTCCTTAGCTCCACATGGGTGTCCTCTCGCTGTCCATCATGAATCCCGAACTCAATCGTCGGCTTCATCGGAGAAACGAGCGGAATAGGTCGTCGGCTTCGTGTCAAAGACGATCTACGTCGAGGCATCACAAGTTCAAGCTCCGACTTCACAAAGTTGTGAAACTTGTGAAGAAAATACCCAAAACAACTTGGCAAGAGGTAGAGGGTGAAGAAATAGGAGGTGGGTTCACTTTAGAATTGGATTTCTCTCACTTTAGCTCAAGTTGCCATTGATGGCATCAAGCTTTTTTCTTGAAGATGAAGATGAAGAAGAAGAAAGAATATGATAAGTGTTGAGATAAAATAAAAATAAATCAATACTTATCATAATGTGAACCATAGTTAAGTGTAGAGAATTAACTAAGGTTAGAAAAATGGTTAGGGTTTAGTGTGAAGACAAAATGGTCACAAAGTCAAAGCTTCATGAAGCTTCAACAATGTTCAAGAATGAAAGGAACCATTTTGTATTCTTATCCCATTCTTTTTCCAATAATGAATAAATAAAAGAATGGATAAATAAAAACCCTAATCACTTTCTTAACCTAAGTTTAATTCTATACACTTAACCAAATGAGCATGCATCATCAAACATGATACAAACATGTGCACAAAAGTATATCACATATACAATTTGCACATCAAGTGAGAATCCATATAAAGTGAACTAATACTAGTTAATGCAATGCAATATATCAAATATATAATTATACATTAAATCATTAAATCAACATTTGATTCAATGATCCGGTCATGTCGCACATAACCGACTAGAATGCAATGTATCGATTTATCGAATCAATGATTCGATAACTAGGTCATATCGAATATAACCAATCAAAACATATATCGCGAGAATGAAATGCAGTATCACATACACGCATCATTCTCGGTCCTGCACATATCTCATATGCGCTCCTATTTCGTTTCGCTTGAGCCAGGAAACCTCTGTGTAGGACTCTAAAGACTCGTCAATACGCCGGTAGCAGATGATGATCATATCAAGCACCCACAAGCCGCAAGCGGTCTGCTAAACGTAACGGCCATCCGGGTATTGAGCGATCAGAAGATCGACGAGCTAGCCCGCTCACACTCCTGTGAATCCAACCAGTAACACTTACCGTACAGTCCGGTCTGTTCGTCTGATATGTCGCATATCAAGTCTAGGGGTGGTAAACGTCAGACCCCAATAACCGATAAGTCGTGCCAATGTGAGGCTCATAACGGGTCGAGAAACTACTGGTAACACTTACCAGCAAATCTCTGATCAGCCCTGGCCAGGGACTTCCCTGTTACGGCCAATCGAGCACAGCGCAACATCAACCCCCAATACCGGGAGAGACGAAACCCCTCCTATCGCTCATTGCCTTCATGTGACTCGGGACTGTACCCAAAGACTACCGTTTTGCACGCCCTCATGGACGTGGTAAGGTGGAGATCAAAGCACAGTGGGAATCACACAAGACTCTATGACGATCTCGGGTCTACAGACTAACCTGTACAAGTGTCACCTGAGAACTGCCATCTGACGTGAGGTATAATACCATCTGGGAGTTCTCGGCGAGTCCGTCCAGTGTACCCAGTCTCCACTGAGCACCCGTATACCATCTCTGATGTCAAACACCAATGGATATGGGATCATCCATCGCCCATCACATGGGTCGAGAAGCGTATATGCTAGTCTACACTGGTATATCGATGCCCCGTCTCGATACACCCACGACTAGGGACCTTGAAGGATGTACTTATGGACTACCATGTCCCCACTAGTATGATCTGCATCATAGTCCAGGTAGTCAAGTACACATCCTAAGGGCTTTACCAACATGTAACTATAAGACAGTATAAAGAGACTAGTGTACATGTTAAGATAAAGAGCAACCAGATAGCATACTATCATGTCGAGCAAGAAAGTCATCTCTATATATGTCCAAGCATCCAATATAATATACATCATCTGTACAATACTGGCCTCTAGGGCATACATACAACTAACACATCCATCGCCCATCATATGGGTCAAGATGCGTATACGCTAGTCTACTCTGGTGTATCGATGCCCTGTCTCGATATACCCTCGACTAGGAACAGTTATAGGATGTACTCATCGACTACCGGTGCCCCACTAGTATGATCTCATCATAGTCCCAGTAGTCGAGTACAGATCTTAAAGGCTTTATCAACATGTGAGAGAAAAACAGTAAACCAATACAAGTCAACATGTTAAGATAAAGTGAAACCAAATAGCATACGATCATGACGAGCAAGAAAGTCATCTCTATATATATCCAAGCATCCATTATAATATACATCATATGTACAACAATGGCCTCTAGGGCATATACATAACTAACAGTACCCCGGGGCAAGAAGATCGAGTTGTAGATGATGAGCCTGGCAGGGGAAGACTACCTACCGGTGATGTCTGGCGCGGCGGATATCCGGAGGATACCGACCGTTGTCGTGGGATTTGATGATATGGGCCGATCCGGACTGACGGAGCCCGAGATATTGAGACTATGAGATATTGAGACTATGAGGTATTGAGACTTGAGATTTACATGTTTTGTGTCGCTGATTGACACGGATTTCCATGGATTTCATCGATGATATTTCAGATTTCTATACAAATTTTACCATGATAAAAGTTAAAGATTTCTTATACAGATATATCCAGATTTCAGGATTGATTGTTTTACATTCATGGTGCATGCATACTCATTCACATGACATATTACTATTTGAGGCACTGACACGAGCACGGAGCATTTGCACTTACACGTAGTTTATTACCATGCACTACTAGATGACTAGTGATATATTAGTATATTATTATGACCTAGGACAGCGTCGTGCATTCGATTTTTTTTCGCAGATGTCTTCTACTCACAAGTTGGCAACTCACCCCCGTTGTGCCAAATTTTATTACAGGTTCGATGTACAGATTTCCTTGGCAGCTTGCTGGCACATCATTTCATTCAGGGTGATTTGCACGGTAGGTTGGTTCACTTGTATCAGGACCGCCGTTATACTTTTATTATTTTATTGATATCTAGTAAGCTCCATCAACCAAACTTGTATTACTTGATAAGTTTAGAGGACCAGTTATTTATTTCGACCTTAGAGTCGCGCATGTATTATTATATTATTTAGTGGATTTGTTTTTTTTTTAGTTTTGAGCTTCGCCCTTTGGCGTTGTATATTATTGTGCTTGGTGTGGTTGTTTCCGCCTGTTGGCGTAGAGCTAGCTCCCGCTTGAGGATGCCATTTTATCGTTTGTATATATTATACTTGTTTGTACCCGTTTGGGGCCAGTTTTTACAAAGGAGACTTTGCCGAAATTTTTGAGAAAATTTGATCTTGTTTTTTTTAAAATTGTTTTCCTATATGTTTTCCTTTATTTCTTCTTTTATATGGTTTAGATTTCTGGGCTTTGGCTTACTTAGATTACGTTGCGCCTCTAGACACTTCATAATTTAAGTGTCGGTCACGTTCCGTACTTTCGGGTGGCGACAGGAGGTATCGTCTGCGGATACATGGTGGACCCGGTACAGTACCCCGGGACAAGAAGATCGTATAGAGAGGCGTTGAGCCTGGCAGGGGAACACTACCTATCGATGAAAGTACTGGACTCGGCAGATATCCAGAGGATACCGACCGGAGTGATAGACAGATGGATATGAGGGCCGATCCGATGAGACGGTGCCTAAGATATGAGAATTTATGTGTCGATGCTTGACACGGGTTTTATGATGATTTTCGAGTGCCGATGCTTGGCACTCAGGTTTTATGATGATTTGATGTATCGTTGATGGGCACACGTTGAATGATATATATATATATATATAACACAGATGACATAGTACATATATTACCACAGGAACGATATTATTATTTATTATTATTATACTTATGTATACACAATCACCATTGTTACCACACGGTATTATATTATTATATTATTGTATGACCTAGGAGATCGTCATACATTCGATTTCTACCCTCTACTCACGAGTTGGAAACTCACCCACATTGTGCCACAGTTTTCTTGCAGGATCGACCGCTCAGATTCAGTAGCGGCTTGCTGGCACATTGCTCCTTTCTGGGTGATTTGCATTGATAGGTGGGTTAAAGTACAGAGTGTAACCACCGTTGTATATTCATTATTCATTTGTATCTAGTTAAAATCTCCATCAACCAGACTATGTATATTTGGTAGACCTAGAGACCGGTTTGTATATTCTTTGTATTTCGAGTCGAGACTTGTATATATTCATATATTTGATTTGATAGTGTTTTGGTTTTCTCTATTCTTTTCTGTGATTGATCTTTGCCTTAGACGTCATATATTCTTATTTGCATGGTTGTTTCCGCCAATTGGCGAAGAGCTAGCTCCCGCTTGGGGATGCCTATGTTATTATTGTATATGTATTGGTTTTTGGATCAAAATTTACAAAGAAGGTGTTGCCCAAATTTCAAATGACGAAAATGTTTTCAACTATAATATACAACTCACTTGTATTTTCATATAACATTATTTATACTGTCTAAGAAAGAACTTGATTATATTATACCATTATTTCAAAACTTTACCTTCATTATTTTCCTAAAATGGTTTAGATTTTTTAGCTTTCGGCTTACTTGGGTTACGGTGGGGTCCTATAGACTTCACGTGATTCAAGTGCTAGTCACGTGCCAATTCCAGGTCGTGACAGATAGGAGGGGTTTTGTCTCTCCCGATATTGGGAGTTAATGTTGTGCTATGGTCGATTGGCTATAACAACAAGTCCCTAGCCAGGGCTGATGAGATTTACGGATAAGTGTTATCAGTAGTTTCTCGACAGGTTATAGGCCAAATATCGACATGACTTATTAAGTTATTGGGGTCTGACAATTCCACCCCCCAGACTCGATATGCGATATATCAGACGAAGAGACCGGACTGTACAGTAAGTATTGCTTATAGGCTCTACGGGAGTTTGGACAAGTTTGCTTGTTGATCTTCTATTCGTTCAATACCTGGGAAACCGTTACGTCCATCTAATACCGCTAACAGCTTGTAGGACTTTGATGTGATCATTACCTACTGCCAGCGTATTAGCGAGTCTTTAGAGTCCCACATAGAGGTTTCCTAGTTCAATCGAAATGAAGTAGGGCATGTATGGAGATATGTGCAGGAGCTTGATTAAATATGAGTATATGATATCGTATTCTAATCTAGCATTTTTTTATATTAATCGGGTTATATACGATACAACCGGATTATTGAATCAAGTGTTGATTCAATGATATATATATATATTAACAGGGTTATATATGATATAACCAGAATATTGGATCAAGTGTTGATTCAATGATTTGATATACATATATATTTATATATTTGATATTAGCCGGGTTATATATGATATAACCGGATTATTGAATCAAGTGTTGATTCAATGATTTTTTATATATATATAGAGAGAGAGAGAGAGAATAATGGAGGAAAGATGCCATAGGAGGGAATTTCCTCCTATGGCGTCGAAAAAACACACCATCCATCGTGTTTTCCGATGATCGGAATGCATCATCTTCATCGTTATCATCTAAGATATGGGTACACCAAATTTCATGTGATTCTACAACTTTTTCACCGTTGAATTAGTGGGTTCAAAATTAACGATTTACCGACAATAGAACTTTTTACATTGCTAAATCAACGGTGAAAAATTTGTAGAATCACATGAAATTTGGTGTACCCACATCTTAGATGATAACGATGAAGATGATGCATTCCGATCGTCGGAAAACACGATGGAGGGTGTGTTTTTTTCAACACCATAGGAGGAAATTCCCTCCTATGGCCTCTTTCCTCCATTATTCTCATATATATATATATATATATATATTCATTTGTATCATAGTTGATAATACATGGAACATAGATGTGTGAGAATCACATCAGAAGTTAAGATGAGAAGATAATGGTTTATATATATATATATATATATATATATATATATATGAATTAAAGAAAAGAAGAATGAGTCATTTTCTTTAGTTGCTTTGAGAAACATTGAGAAGCCATGGCTCATCTTCCATTCTTTGTTTTATTCATATACATTAATCATTTTCTTGATCTCATCTTATCCTCAAGGTTCACTCTCACTTCCAAGTTCATCTTCTTCATCTCCTCTTTTTTTCTAGTTTGAGAAAAAGAAAAGAAAGATTTTTAGTGAGCAAAATCCCTACTTCATCAACCTACACTACTCTAGCAAATTAGTATAGGTTGTTCTCTTCACTAATTCTTAGATTAGTGAAGTGTGAGCTTGAGTATAAGAAGCTTCAAGGTGGACCATCTTTGACGCGAAGACTTTGAGTAAGCTCGTTCCATCCTTCAAGTGGAGTCAAAGAAGAGTTCTAGAACTACTACTCGGAGCTTTTGAAATGAAGGACTAGACTACAAAGGTTGTAGCCTCTCTTCACTTAGTTAGATTACTGGTTTGCTAACTTTAAAACCCTAATTATCTAGTTCGATTCTTGTTTAGTATACTTAGCCCTCTAGATTTTTTTAAAATTGCATACTTAATGCTCATAAAAACTTTGTAGAGGTGTTAAGACATACTTTCAGCCATCACCAGAAATCCTTGGCCAACGTGGACGAGATTTACTGATTTGGATCAGTAATTTCTCAATGGGTGATGGTCTTCACACCGACACGAAATATCGCGTTATTAGGGTTCTGACTTTATCCAACCCTAGATCTGATATGCGATACTCTTAGACGAACAGACTGGACTATATGGAGATTGTCACAGACAGGCTCAGCAGGGGTATGGATGAGTTTGCTCATCGGCCTTCATTTCGCTCAATACCTGGGTAGCCGTTACGTACAACCAGCGCTGTTGACGTGCTTGTAGTTAAACCCACTGCCAGCATATTAACGAGTCTTTAGAGTCCCACACAGAGGGTTTTCCCGGTTCAGGCAATATGATGTAGATGACGTATGTTGGTAAATATATGTGTCCGATTAAATATGTGTATAAGCTACACGGATTTTAATCGGACAGTTGATAATACTAGCGGCTTAGAATTAAGCCGGATTATTATATTAAGTTTTGATTTAATAATATATATATATATATTCTAGTATTATTGTTCACTATTCATTTTCTCTCTTGGTTATTCGTATTTTTATACGGATACGTGTATATGTATTTTGATACGTATACCGGGTTGTTTTCCGTATTTATACGAAATTTGTTCTAGAAGATAGACATCTCATTTGTGAATATTCATAAAATGAGGTAAAAGGTGAGATGGCATTGAGTATGGTTGAAGATATGTAGAAAGGAATAGGCTTCATTTGTTTATTCACAAATTGGTTATGATATTTTATTTGCATGGTTGTAAAATCAAATGAAGCCATTCCACTCTTTTCTCTTCTTTATTTTTCATTCTCTCATGCCTTCAAGAGTTGCTCATGGCTATTTTTTCTCACCTCCTTCTCCTTCTTCTTTGTTTGCTCTCTTGAGCTTAGATTTGAGAGAAAAAGATAGTAGAAAATTTCTGCATCCCCACCCTCTATTCCTAGCGAGTTTAGAGTGTCGGTTGATTTACTAAGTAAAGCCGGAGCTTGGATCGGTTCCTTCGGATAGATCATCTTCGGTGAAGGAGGACCGGCTTGCAGCGCGACCCAGAGCTCTTGAGTGCATACTAGAGTCCAACCCAATTGGAGCAAATGAAAACGCTACAAAGGTTGTGATTTCTATCTTGTTATTGTTCTAGTTTAGGTGTTTAATTCGATTCTTGAATTGTAGTTTCTAGTGCCACGAAATTTTTTGTTTTTTAATTCCGCATTGGCTGCGGGTTAGCAGCGAGGGCACTAGGAAACAACACATCATTGCCCCCAGTGTTGTCTTATAACACTTTGAAATAGGCAATGTTTTGATTGGCGTCCCCGATGCCGTTAAATATTTTGAACTCAGGGATAACATAACTGCTTGGGTATTCTACATAGTCATATTTCGCAGGGGACAGCCTCCCACTGTAGATATATTCTTTCCGCGTCTCGGCTCTAGCCACCAGTGTTTTGACTTTGCCAGCGACTAAGTCCATGATCTTATCTTGGGTAAACCTATCATCATCTAGTTCAAGGTTCTTCCCAAAGTTGAATGTGGCTAATCTTCATGAAGATGTCGCATGCCTGGATGGCAGGGGATGGTCTTTGGTTGCTTTGAAAGGTCATCCTCTTGTTTATAGACGGACTCCCGCATTTGTTGCGTCTCCATTTGAGCAACTTGAGTCGTGAGTTGTGCAGTGATTCTCTTCATATCATCAAGCTTGGAATAAACCATGGCCAACTCTCTATCTTTCTCCTAGAGCCTCTTTTGAAGGCTTTGGAGCGATGTTCGTTCTGTGTTTTTGGGGACATAGACTGGGTCATCCTTACCATCCATGTTTCTTGGAGTCATAGGCTCTTTTTGCTTAGCCTGGTGGATAGAGTTTTCATCATTGTTTAAGCCGAACTGAAGCAGGGAAGTGGCAGCTACATCCGAACCAAGATGGGGCTGGAGAACGACGGCCATATCTTCATATTGACTTAGATGTTTAGGAGGACTTATTCTTCCAAGTCCCACCATGTAGACTGTATGGATCATGTACCCACTTATTCCCCAATCATTGATAACAATACTTAACGAGCTTTTGGACCGTTGTCGTGGTCCGCTTCTTTCAGGGGAGGACAAACAATTGAGAGCAGTCAGTTCCCGAAAAACTTCGGTCTCTGTTTGTATAAAATTAGCAGTTGCGGCTTGCTCGTTTGCCAACACGCCAGGGGACAGTGAGATTCCCCAGTCTTGTATTGTTTCTTGACCCAATTTTTGAAAACATAGCAGTCTTCGATTGTTTGGCTGAACATTCTGTGATATAAGCAATACAGGGTATTGTCGGCCATCTTTGCTTCATGAAACCTTTTTGACTCTGGCAGTTGTAGACCGTTGTTCAGGACGTCCTTGAATATTTTAAGGACTTTGTCCCTTCTGAAGGATTAAACCTTATTCTTACTCTCTTCTAGAGTCAGTCCTTCTTCTCTCAGTACTGGGTTTGGAGGCCAGTTAGTCTTTGATCTGCATGTTCCTTGCTTGTTGAAATAATTGGTACTGTTGGAACTTTCGCTTTTACGGTTGTTGTCCTTCCGATTCTTCAACTTGTTAATAAATTGGACGTCCTGAGTGGGCTCGGGATTTGACCGTTCTAACATCTAAACCTTCTTGGTCAGTTTCTAGAATATTGTGAGAACGGCTGTACATAGAAAAGGACTCATCCAGTTGCTGAGATTTTCTATAAAAAGGCTGATGGATTGGTCTTGCTCTAACGGCGGTTCACACTTGACGATGAGATTACGTCATTAGGCTATAAAACTCGTGTTGCTTTCGTTATTCTCAGGTTTGGTCCTCACAAGGTCGGCAATGGTGATTTTATCGCTGACACCCATGAATGTTTGCTTGAAGAGATATTCCATTTGAGCGAATGCCGCGACCAAGCCGTCCGGTACACTTGCATATAAGTCGAAGGCAACATCGGTCAAGCTATTAATGAATTGTCAGAGGAGAAGCATATCATTACCTCTGGTATTCTCACATGATGATTTAAAGTGGGCAATATGCTGGCTTGCATTTCTTGTCCCATCAAACCTTCCGAATTGCTGGGAACATAGGCGCACTAGCAAACTAATTTTGCAAGATGGCAACATGGATTTCAAAAATTTATAGTTTGCTAAATTTCCGAAACCAAGAATCGAACTAAAGAGCTAGGACTTATATACAAAATCTAGTGAGCTAAACTAATCTACTATGTGTAGAATACTCACATCCTCAAGTTTTCTTCAAGTGCTCCGGATTGCGCTTGCAAGTCGATCCTCCTTTGCCGAAAATGATCCACCTGAGGGAAACGATCCAAGCTCCAGTATCGCCTAGCGAAGCAACCGATGCTCCAAGGTCGCTAGCAATGGATAGTGGGGATGTAGGATTTTTCCACTATCTTTTTCTCTCATTTCCAAAGCTCAAGTGAGCAACTAAAGAAGGAGGAGGATATGAAGAACCATGGGTATGAGCAACTCAAGAGAGAAAATGAGAGAGTGAACAAGAAAAGAATAGCATGAAGAAAGAATGGCTTATATATTTTACAACCATGCAAAATATCTCACAACATTTTTCAATTAAATAAATAAAGCCCATACATCTCTACATACCTCCAACCATGCTCATGCTACCTCACCCTCGATTTCATTTGCAAATGATTTTCGAAAAAGAAAATCATATAATAAGGTGTCCATCTTCTAAAAGATATTTCGTATAAATACGGAATACAACCCGGTATACGTATCGAAATACATATACGCGTATTCATATAAAAATACGAATAGCCAAGAGAGAAAATGAATAGTGAACAATAATACTAGAATACATATATTAAATATATATATATATATATATATATATTAAATCAAAACTTGATTTAATAATTCGGCTTAATCTTAAGCCGCTAGTATTATCAACCGTCCGATTAAAGTCTGTGTAGTATGTACACATATTTAATCTGACACCTGTATGTACCAACATACGTCATCTACATCATATCGCCTGAACCGTGAAAACCCTCTGTGTGGGACTCTAAAGACTCGTCAATACGCTGACAGTCGGTTTAACCATAAGCACGTCAGCGGCACTAGTTGTACGTAACGACTACCCAGGTATTGAGTGAAAGGAAGGCCGACGAGAAAACTCATCCATACCCCTACTGAGCCTATCTGTGACAATCTCCGTACAGTCCGATCTGTTCGTCTAAGAGTATCGCATATCGAGTCTGGGGGTGGATAAAGTCAGACCCCTAATAACGCAATATTTCGTGTCGGTGTGAAGCCCATGACCCACTGAGAAAATACTGATCCAAATCATTAATTCTCGTCCACCTTGGCCAAGGATTTCTGATGGCCACCCGTGCACAGTGCGACATCTACCCCCAATACCGGGAGAGATGAATCCCTGACGATCCGCTCACAACCTCCATGTGGCTTGGGACTGTACCCAACTAAAAGCTGTTTGAACGACTCCTTTGAGCCATGGTTGGGTAGTAATCAAAGCACAGTGGGAACTCACATGAGACAAATAACAATCTCAGGTCGACAGACTAACCTGTACTCATATCACCTGAGAACTGCTATCTGACAATAGGTATAATACCATCTAGCATGTTCCCGGCGAGTCCATCCAGTGTAACTCATAATCCAATGAGCACCTATATACTATCTTAGGTGACTAACTGACACCAATGGCTTGTGAGACCGGCCACCGCGCCTCCTCGGGTTCTCGAAAAGTACACACTAGTCTACTCTGGAGTATCGATGCCCAGTCTCGATACTTTCTCGACTAGGGACATTTAAGGATGTGCTTATGGACCACGCAGCTCCCATGTATATGATCGCCGTCATAATGCTGGTAGTCAAGCATGAATGCTATGGGCTCAATCAACATGTAATAGTGATCTGTAATACCATATAATGCATGTACATAATGATAGAGAAAAACCAGATAGCATATTATCATCTCGAGTAAGACTGTTCTACCCGTATAGGTCCTCCCTCAATCATCAAAATCGCCTGCCTGCTATTATAATAATTGCCTTGAGGACACTATAGCCAACACAAATTTGGGGACGACGTAGTCGCTAGGAAATTCCATGAGATCATATCGTGCAGGGTACAGTCTTCCACTGCTGCCGACGTCTTTCTGCGTTTCGGCTTCGGCCACCAATGTCTTGACTTTGTTGGTGACCAAGTCCATTATTTTATGTTGAGTTAGCGCACTACTGTCGTCAAAAGTCAAAACATTCTATGAATCTGAGTGTCGTCGACTCTCATGTGACTCGTCTACCTTTGGATTAAAAGGAACGGGTGTTGGCTGCTTCAGGTCATTATCACCTAACTCATGAATAGAACCTTTTTCTTGATTGGGCTACGGCCGACCAACTTGGGCCGTGAGCTGCATTATGACATTTTTCAAGTCATCAATTTTGGAGTAAAGCTGGGTCATCTCCTTATCTTTGCTTCTAAGTTGTTTCCGAAGTTCTTGAAGCAGCTCCTGTTCTGCAATCCTGGGGCAGAAAGTCGGCTCCTCTTCGTTGTCCGAGCTCGACTCCTCATGAACTAAGGGATCTTTTTGCTTAGCATTCTCACTGAAAGGCTTTTTATTGTCTTCCATAGTAAGCCGAGCCTGGGAATTGGCAGCCATATTCAAACCAGATTGGGCATGGGAAGTGGCAGCCCCATCATTGCTCTTGTTGTGAAAGTTATCACTATGGTGTGTTCCTGCCACATAGACCGTATGGATCATGCATCCAGCCATCCCTTTATTGTTGGCAGCTGGTCTCACTGATCGTCGTCGTGTCTCTTCCTTTTCAGGAAAGGACAAGTGACTAAAGACGGCCAGCCTGGCTGAGCCCTTGGGTGGTATTGGTACCCCTTTTCTGAATTTTCCCCGTTGCTTCCGCACGGCTAGGAGCGCTTGGTAGAATTTTAAGGAGATGGCGTCACGCTTTTTGTATTGAGATTAGACACATCTTTTTGCAACACTGTTCGAATCGTTGTCTTCTTTATTTTTGTTGTCATGGAGTTTTTCTGAACCCACTTTAAGAGTTCAAAGGAGTTGTTGATTTTCAAGGCCGACTCAGCTATTGTCGCGTGGTAACTCTGTTCTTGGAGCCTTGCGAAATTCAACTTAGCAGGAGCCCTATCCCTCTTATTAGCTTTACATCTAAGCTGTTTCTGTTTTAACTTTTCAGTCTTGAGGGCTTGGCGGGCATCTGCTTTCCTGGAAGTTGCCATAGGCCAATTGACCGGGAGTCCAGAGAAGACACCCGACTGTGCAATTGTCAAGGGCACCACTTGAGCTTTCCTGAAACACCTCATAGTTTTCTTGGTGTTGACGGCCTTGCCCCCGGCTGGAGTAATAGAAAGCCGTTCAAAGACACACTTGCGTTTGGGCTCGGGCGCCTTCTCGACAATGATATTTGGCCTCCTCCCTTTTGAGTCTGGTTTGGTCACCTGACTTGTTGGAGCCTCCACGGTAGGAGCATTGAAAGCTAAAGAGAATAAGATGTAATCAAATTGAAGCAGTGGTTCCTCCCATTGCCGCATAAGGTTATACAGGAGAATCACCTGTGCATTCGTCTTAATTGTGTACGAGATTGGGGTTGCATCGAGAACTGAGTTTGTTCTTAGAGACATTGTTGTTGAGTTTGGAATTGTAATTGAAAGTGGCTAATCTGCATGATGGAGCATGATTTTAGTACAATGATGATGCATGTATTAAATGAGTTCGTATGATCGTTTAATCCGAGATATGGAAGGAGAGATAGGTCCCACCAGACGTGCCAAAATCTGTAGAGTGTTTTTCGCCACCCTATTGAAATAGGAATGAGCTCGCTTTTTAGGCATGTACAGATTCCCCCTTTCTTAAGTTAGGCTAGGCTTTATTGATTGTGGGGATCCTAATCTCCGGCAACCGTGGACAAAACTGCCGTTAATTATGTAGGACTACGGTAGCGCCCCGGCCGTCTATCCGAGGCCAAAATGCGGAAACGAAATTTTTTTCAAACTAGAAACCGGCACTACCGCATCCTAAAAACCCGGATCCTAACCATTAACCTACAACTAGGTAACTAGAGAATGGGTAGAAAGCTATACCATGCGAGCCGTGTCCTTCGGTTTTCGGCCTTCATCCCGATCTCCTCGCGGAATCTCCGGTCTTCATCTCCTCGTCGTAAAGGGCACCACATCGCCGGGTTCTTTTACGGGCTCCTACCTCTGGACCGAGGCAACTCGGGCACGAAGTTGGCGAGTCGACGTGTCCAAGAATACTGTAGATGAAGTGTAGGATGGTTTGTCTCAAACGGGTAGTGAAATTGCCTTTGAAGGAGGGAAGAAGAAAATGAGCTTTTGAGATGGCTATGGATTTTTGTGGCAAAGCATAATATGAGATGAACAAACTTTTCCCACACCCAAAAAAATGAAAATCCCCTTCCCTCTTTGAAGTGGCCGGCCTAAGAAAAAGAGAGAGAGAGCATGAAGGGAGGTAAGTGCAGTAAAAGCAAAGGGGTGATCATAAACAAAAGCAAACCTCACTTCAAAACATCACCCTCACATCCTCATCAAATCCCATCTCAATTAATGCAAACCATGATGAAAGCAAAGATGCTTGTATTATCATAAAGCCACATATCACTAATAACCCCTCCACAATAGCTAATTTGCACACTTGCAAATTAGCCCCTCCCATCACAAAAATCCGGCCGTGAAGGAACAAAGGAAAACTGGCCGGAACGGAATACAAACTGGCAACTTCAAAAAACTGATCCCGTAATAAATTACAGGAAAACCCCGCGACTGTATATACATACCCGCATTTGTATTCCGACCGAATACAAATGCAAAGAGACAAAATCTACACTGTACAATACTAGGATCCGGCTTAAACCAAAACCCGCTAGTATTATCCATCCGATCATGATCCGTGCAATACCGCACGTACATGATCGAACCCTGCCATATCTCCATACGGCCTCTACAGCGTTTCGTCCGAAACTTGAGAAACTGTCTGTGGGGGACTCTAAAGACTCGTCAATACCTTGGCTGTGGATTTAACCACTAGCACGTCAGAGGTATTAGCCGTACGTAACGGGCTACCAGGTATTGACCAAAAGGGAGGTCGATGAGCGAACTCATCCTGACACCCTACTGAGCCTGTCAGTGACAATATCCGTACAGTTCGGTCCGTTCGTCTATGAGCATCGCATAGCGGGCCTAGGGGGTTGGTAAAAGTCAGACCCCCAAAAGCGGTATAAGTCGTGTCGGAGTGTAGCCCAGAACACCCTGAGATACTACTGGAATACCTACCAGTAAATCTCCTGCCTCGGCCGAGAGGTTTGTGTAATGGCTCTCCTAGACACAGGGCGACCTCACCCCCAATACCGGGAGAGACGAACCCCTGCAGATCTGCTCACTGCCTCCATGTGACTCGGGACTGTACCCAACTAAAACCTGTTTGCACGACTCCTTTGAGCCGTGGTAGGGTAGTAATCAAAGTACAGTAGGAACTCACACGAGACAAATGACGATCTCAGGTCGATGAACTAACATGTACACATGTCACCAGGGAACTGCTATCTGACGTCTGGTATAAGACCAACTAGCATGTTCCCGGCGAGTCCTGTCCGGTGTACTCATAACCCAATGAGCACCTGTATACATCTTAGGTGAACCAACTGACGCCGGTGGCTTGTGAGACCGGCCACCACCCCTCATCGGGGTCTCGACTGTATACACTAGTCTACTCTGGAGTATCGATGCCCTGTCTCGAAACTCCCTCGACTGGGGACCTTTTAAGGATGTGCTTATAGACCCCAGCTCTCACGTATATGATCGCCATCATACTGCTGGCCGTCAAGCAAGAATCCTAAGGGCTCTATCAACGTGCAATAGTGACCTGCAAGGTCACCTGAAACAGTACACGATGATAAAGGTAAACCAGATAGCATACTATCATCTTGAGTAAGACTGTCCTACCGGCATAGGTCCTCCCTCAATCATTGCAATCACATGCTTGTGAACCAATAATTGACTTTGGGGGCACTATCTCCAACAATCTCCCACTTGCACCCAAGGCTAATTATTGCGATGTCGTATACTCACAGCCTGTGTAATACCGAACACCCAACTCCTCTACTAATCAGTCTCACAAAACCCGTTTGCGAAACTAATGCATTCAAGGAATAGCCTTAGTGAGTGGATCCGCTCAAATGTTTCTTTCTATGTCTCTCTTTATCTCAAGTTTGCGGAGAAAGCCATCTCCCGAAATGAGCAATACCTGTCATAGAATATGTCTGGATATCTGATGGGACCTAGTTCATAAATGAACTCCAAACCCAAACTTCTCAGACTGTATCGTCAACTGAACTTAATCAGTATCCTGCGACATGCCTCACTCAGTATCCGCTTGGACCACCTGTCCAAAATACTGCCCCTCGTCAGAGGGAAAACTATAACTCTGACAGCCACTCTGTCATCCAGGTCACCTTGGAAGCCTGGAATGATAACTGTCTCCCGAATGAGGCTGTCGTTATCATATCCCTAGAACATCCACTTATGTTCTAAAACTGCTTCTGAACGTTTCTCCGGGATTGGATCAATATCACCTTATTGCATCTAGTGCAAAAACAACATCTATATCCTATGTGGAGAAACCACTGTGTGACAACCAAAGTATAACCGATCGTAATATAGGAATTTCACTTCCTACTCTGTGTATGTCATCCTAATACCAGGACATCACACCCTACTACCTTCTTAACAGATCCATCCCCTATTCTGATGAAGTCAAACCTATCACTGTCACATCAGAAATAGATGATCTATCTCCGCTATATCTGCTTTAGCCTATAAATAGACATAAGCCACTTGTCCATTATGCTTCCGCTGCTCCCACTGACTACGACAACCCTCTGGCAGAATAATATACACGTGCACTTCTAAAGCTAGTCTAGAACGACGCTATACTCATCCTCCTGCCGGGTCTCACAGTCTGGAACAACAGCAATGGCAAGTCTGGGTAAACAAGAACCTCCCTGCCACCATCCTTGAGGCTACCGGAGTACCTCTCGGGTGCCTGAGGTTACCCATCATGTCTGCGGAGTGGCCAATGGAATGTCAAACCAGATTGAATCTATAGGTTCTTATCAAATTTTCAGTAATCGTTTGCGGTTCTGGAATCACTTCCAGTTCTACCATACTCCCACTACTGTTTTCTGAAAAAAAATCCATTTTTATTAAAACTGTGGCAAGTCAAGAACAATATCACTATTGATCTTCCAGATGGTAGAAAATCAACCCTCGTCATAGCCCGGGTCAACCCACAAACAGCCATTACAGAAACGTGCCTTGAGTTATCCGGAGTTTGGTTTTAAGCATAAGCCGGACAACTCCCCGTACCTTAACAATGTTAAGATATGAACTATTCTATATCCAATATAGAAACAGAGGCACTGATTTAATTGGAACCAGATTCAAATCATGCAGCTGTCTCCAGTACATGTCAACTAAATGGAGAGAAGCCAATCGGCATTACTCAACTTAGGAGTGCTTCCAATTATGAGTAACCTGAAAGAGAAGCAAGTTCTCTTAATCATTACTATTAACTGAATACCATACACAAGTATCTACATCTTCGATCACCTTGAAGAATCCCGATACTTGCAACATCTGGTTCTCTACTTTACTCTTATACCTATAACTTCTCAAAAATTTAGACCTTGCATTTCTACGAAACACATGTCTAAGAACTAGAGAAGTCATAAGTAGACAGAATATAGTACGAGTACCAACCCCTCTGTCCTAATGGACACTGGACAACATACAATACTCTGTATAAGACCCTTGAGTCTAATAACTCAATCGCTGTGTGTCGTAGGTTGAAAAACTGTACTTATGGTTAAGAAGAATTACACCGCTGTTTAATGCTCCTTACCTAACCATCCACAGATATAGGTAAATGTCACGGACATAATTTCAAGAAGGTATATCTCACTCTATAAAAATAGACGTACAGATATATCAATTTGAAATTGGTGCATAACAACGGATATTCAAAACCAAATATTTGTCGTCCGGCAAACAACCCAGGTGACTTCCTCAAATATCACCAATTACAACGAATCCTGATATAATGAGGATGATCACCTAATTCCCAATAACTTACTCCCACTCATCATCTGTAAAACCATACAGATGTGAGAATCAAACCTGGTAAATACATACCCTGGAGCAAGGGCTAATTGGGAAATCAGTTTTCTATTAACAATACACAGTGAAACTGAAACATTGAAATGTTTTGTAGAGGTATCCGGGTATTCCTAGTAATGCCTCTTCTATTATCCAGATTCACAACTGTAACCGTATATTTCTTTGCCATCTCTCCAAATCCCTTTATATGTCTTTAGTCATTACCTTCTGTACACCCCTTTAGGCTAAATGGTTTTCTTCCTTCCCTACCGTTCGGCACCAGCCTATGGTTTGGAAGAAGACTATCCAATAAGCATAATGGGTGTACTGTCCTAATCCTAGGAGCACTCGTAATGCGAGAGAAGGTAAAGATAAAAGACAACTGAATAAAACTTATTCCTATTTCTCCTGAACCAGAATCCATCCCCGAACTGGAACAAGTTCCTTTCGAGTTCGTATATAACCATACGATGGAGTATCCAAATAACTGTGGATCTTCGTAGTGATACGGAGTGTTCTGGAGAAATACAAAGGTGAAGTGGGAGTGGTAATGAAATACTTGGTTTGGTCGTGAATAGCAGTCGCAGTTTACTTTGCCCTCTTACTAATCCCTTTATTTGTCTTTACTTAATACCTTCTGCACACCATCGTTAGGCTAATTGGTTTTCTTCATTCCCCACCGTTCGGCATCAGCCTATGGTTTGGAAGAAGACTATCCAATAAGCGTAATAGGTGTACTGTCCTAATCCAAGGAGCACTCGCAACCTGAGAGAAGGTAAAAGGAAAAGACAACTGAATAGTCCTATTCGTTTTCTCCAGAACCGGAAACCATCCTCGAATAAATTCCTTCAAGTTCGTATATAACCATACGATGGTTTTATCTAATGGAAGTGGACGTTCGTAGTAATACGGGGTGTCCTGGAGAAAAGGGTAAAAGTAGGAGTGGCAATGAGGTATGCAACTCTGACAATCCAAAAGCCAGTGTTTTAAGAAGGTTCGGTTAACTTGGTCACTGAGTCATAGTCAAGGGTCGGGCCATGGTCGCTGCCAAAGAGAGAGAGAAAAGAAACACTCAGCGTGCACTCTAATCTAGATCAGAATGGTTATCACTTAATCTAATCAGGAAACCTCCCACTGTAACCTCAAATTCTCCTCCAAACCTGAAAGAAGAATTAGTCGGGATCACCCGAGGAGTAAACCAACTCATCAGTGGGAATCGGGATCCAACTATCATCGCATGATAACGTGACGGAATCCACTCACGTCACCACACTCCAGAAGGTATGCGCATGCCTGGCAAGTTTCAGTTTCTTTAGAAACTCCCGATGTAAGTTTTTACCCCTAGGACCCAAGTGACCTTGACGGAGTCAACAAATCAAAGAGTCCTAGTCAAGTTCAACCCGTCATTATCTGGATTGCATTAAACCCACCCGTACGTGCCCTTGACGGAGTCAACAAGACCGCACGACTGTCTTAACCAATCCCATTTATGCAACAAACAAGCACCACTTAGCTACCGTACACTACGCCTTGACGGAGTCAACAAATGCAGCACGAATACTAAATAATACCCGTAAGAAATGACGGAGGGCTACGACTGGTTTTTGACGAAAAACCTTTAACGTAATGAACTTGATATCGTTGAAGGAACTGCATAGCCTTTTTATAAAAATATAGTGGCGAAAACCTTTGCTAAAGAGGTCACTCCCGGTGAAGGGATCTCGGCTCTTTCCCCGTAGAATGAGGTGCAGGATATTCCAAATGAATACCACGATGCAAAACAAAAAGTAATCGGCTATAGTGAAGTTATTACCCTGACGCAAACTTCTGTCCAAGGGGTCGCTCCCGGTGAAGGGATCTCGGCCCTTGCCTCATCGACTGAGGTGCTGGATATTCATAACCGAATACCACTGTGCAAAACAAAAAGGAACGCCCTTGCAAAAACAGCTTTTTTTTGAAAAATGTTCCAACAACATCAGAATAGGTTTGTTTAGCTTGCATTGATCCGAATCAATGCAGTCACATCAATTGATCACACCAATAAAGAACGAAAATAATGATGTACGTATATACCATCCGCATTCGCCACTGGGTCCCGTCATCATCTGTTAAGTTACTTAACTAACGACAGAGCGGGGACTAGACTAGCGCGGATGCAAAACATATACAACAACTACTAGTATATATATCAATATATAATATTTGCTCAAGGCGTGATAAAATGCAATATCACAGAAATGTAATAAGCATCACAGAACAATACAGATATCTGGGATCCCCGGGTTTCATAGAGCCGCTATTGAAACTCGACGTTCCCCTGGTCATGTGGATAGCCTGTGCAATGAAATCCTAGACCCCTACGGGCGCGGCAAGTTACCCGCCAAAACCTGAAGCGAGGCAGCCCCCTTTAATGACGTGAATGGACCACCCAGCACTTCACGGAATCCGGTAACTTGAGCACCCCTCCTTGGGTCAACCTGTACCCCCTACGAGTGCGGCGAATAGCCCACCAATTCTAAAGTGAAGCCCCCTCCGTCTCAAAACCATGAGATGCGGGCCCGTTGCCCTCTAGAACCCGGCTATCCGTGCACCCCACCGCGGGGTAATCCAAGTACAGAAAGTAAAATATACATACAACGGGTACATCGACCTCAGCCCGGTCGTGCCCCAAAAGAATAATATACAAACAGGCAGTGACGACAGTCCACATGTCGGACGCTCGTCCCGCAATATCAAATGTACATAATAATACCAAAACTGTACTACCATTGCATCCAGGCTATCTGTTAGTTTATATGCCTTAGGGGCCATTATTGCATCATACTAGTTTGTATATTACTTAATGGAAGCTTGGAATATTCACATGTATATAACAGTCTTGCTAAACATGGTAGTATGCTACTTGGTTTTTCTATCTTAATATGTGAGTATACGTATTGATAGAGCTCTTAGGATCTTGCTTGACTACCAGCGTTGTGATGGCAGTCACACTAGTGGGGGCTGGGTAGTCTACAAGCACATCCTTATTCAGGTCCCTAGTCGTAGGATTATCGAGACAGGGCATCGATACTCCGGAGTAGACTAGTGTAGACGCTTCTCATCCCAGTTGGGGAGATGGTCTGTCCTACAACCGTCAGTACGTCGTACTGGAGATAGTATACAGGTGCTCGTTGGGTTACGGGTACACCGGATAGGACTCGCGGGGAACTGTTGGTTGGGTTTTTATACCAGTCGTCAGTTAACAGTTCCCAGGTGACATGAGTACAACATAGTCCGCAGACTTGACACTGCTACTTCGCCTCGAGTGTGTCCCACTGTTCTTAGATTGCTACCCTACCACGGCTCAAAGGAGTCGTGCAAACAGGTAGCAGTTGGGTGCAGTCCTGAGCACTTGGAGGTAGTGGCGGTTAGACAGGATTCGTCTCTCCCGGTATTGGGAGTTGATATCGCGCTGTGTCAAAAAGCCATTACGCAAAGTCCCTGGCCAGGGCAAGCGAGATTTACTGGTAGGTTCCAGTAGTTTCTCAGGGTGTAATGGGCTTCGCTCCGACACGACTTATACCGCTATTTTGGGACTGACGCTTGCCGCCCCCTAGGCCCGATATGCGATAGTCTTAGACGGACAGACCGGACTGTACGGAGATTATCACATCAGGCTCAGTAGGAGTTCGGATGGGTTTCCTCATCGGCCTTCTTATCGACATCTACCTGGGGACCGTTACGTACAGCTAGTGCCGCTTGCGGTCTGTGGTTAAACCCACTGCCAGCGTAGTAGTCGAGTCATTAGAGTCCCATACAGAGAGTTTCCCTGCTCCAGGCAAAACGATATAGAGGTCGTATGGTTTTACGACAAGGGTTCGGACGCATACGTATGTTTATGCACGTACGACTTTCGGACAGTTTTTACTAGTCGGCTTTGGTTTAAGCCAGATTCTAGTATCGGGATATTGGATTTATACAGTCTAAAGTTTTTCCGTGTTTTCACGGATAGGAGGGGCGTTCTCGTAATTTCACGAGAAGCTTCTAGAAGATGGTGACTTGGGGGTTTAGGTGGCATATGCATTAAATGAGATTAGTGAGTCATATGAGTGATTCATCCATGTCATTAATGCATCATAAATGCTTAATGACTCATGGAGATGAATCACCCTTTGGTATTTATGAAGCATGGTTGTAAATCCTTTATTTTCTTTTATTGGATAAATGATAATGCTTGATATATATTATGATAGATCATTATCTCATTCACTTCTCATGCTCACCTTCTCTCTCCTCAAGCTCTCTCTCTTCAAACCCTAATCCTCCCCTCTCATGTGTTGAGATCAAGGATTAGAATACACTAATCACTCCATAATCCAACTCTATATCACCCAGGTTACTTAGATTAGCACTTTAAGAAACCTAGTTACCTCTAGTTTGAGGTAAAGCTTGAAGCAAAGCTCTCGGGTGGATCGTCTAGTACTTGGAGAAGGCCGAGGAGAAGGTGGAGAACGTAAAGTCGAAGGACACGGTTCTTTAGGTATAATCACTTCACATAGTAGTTTAGAACTTCTATGATTCGTGTTAGTTATCGTTTAGCTTCGATTCTTACGGTTAGTCGATGTTTAAGCAAAGAACAAGATCGTTTTTCATATTTCCGCCTCCCCGCAAGTCATGGGGTGTTGCACATCGACTTACAGTGGTATCAGAGCCTCGTTAAACAATAATTAACTTATTAGCAAAGTCGTAAGAATTTCGAACGCAAAACGAACCGAAAAAGACATCGATATCACAAGTTTCTGTCGAATTTAAAACAGGCTCTAAAAATTTTTCAGGCAGCTGCAGTATAACCTACAGAGAATTTTAAGAAGACTGGTGAAAAATGGGTTCCTGAATCGGCCATACAGCCGCGGAACCGCGGCCGATCCCACCGATCCGCCGCGGATCCACGGCCGAGTTGGGGCCGATTCAACCCAGTTTCCACCAGTAACTCTTCTGTGATATTTGTGTGTTTTCTGGGATGTTTATTTTTCTGCTCAAGTCTCAGGTGCACAGAGAAGTTTTAGAATAGAATCTAAAGTGTTTGCACGATCGAAATCTTGCGATGTTTGCTAATATGATTATATCTGTGATTGTATAATGTGTTCGTAAACCTCCCCTAACTGCTAGTATGTCGGTTGGCAGGGGGTTGCACATTTCTGTAATGGTTTTTATTGTTTGTGGTTGTGAACTATATTGGATTGTTGTGATGATTAGCCGGGGTTTGAGATGGATTGTTATATTCATTCATTCGATGTAATTGTAATATGTTGTAATATTATTTTGCGGGGCACATCCAGGTTGCGGTTGTAGCCACCGTTGTATTATTTCATTTTACTGTTTTTGCTCCTAGGATAGACCCAAGATGGGATGCACAAACTACCGGGTACTTTGAAGTGTTTAATGGCCTACTCACGTTGTTGAGGGAGACTGCTTCACTTCGGATATTTGGCGGGTAGTTTGCCGTACCCGTAGGGGTCTAGGGTGGGGTAATGGCTATTCATCACAACTGTGTAATCCGTCTTTTGTTGCAGGCTCTAAACAAACGCGGATTGCTTGCAAATCCAATAAAGTTCATATGAGATCTGGAATGCCTATTATTGCGTCTGACGAATGTACAATATCTATATATGATAGCTATTTAGACGTCACTTATGTTTTACACCCGCGCTAGCCCAGCCCCCGCTCTGTCGTTAGTTAAGTAACCTAACGGTTGATGACGGACCCAGAGGCGAATGCGGATGGCATAAGAGGACGATGTATTTTCGTTGTTTTCTGCAATGATAGGTTAATGATGGGACGCATTATTATTAATGCAAAGAAAATAAACCAAAAGTTTAATCGTTGGAACAATTTAAAAGAAACCACTCGGTTATTTTTAAACAGAAGATATTTTTTTAATTGCGGAGCTTTAACCACTCCTTTTAAAAAGCTATCGGGTTCCTTCGGTTATATCAAGTTCACTACGTTCACGGTTTCGCCAAAACCATTCGTAGCCCTCCGTCATTTCATTTGGGTATTCAGTAGTATTCAAGCTATGTATTTTGGCCAAAGTCAAGGCATAGTGTTTGGTAGCTGCTGGGTATTCATTTGTTGCATAGATACATGAGTTAGTTTGGGACAGTCGTATTATCATTTGACCAAAGTTAGGGGTATATACGGATGGGTTCAAATTGACAAGATATTGACGGGAAGAACTTGACATGTGACTTATGACATTTTGACCAAAGCCAAGGTCATAAGAGCATGGGGCAAAAATTTATATCGGGAATTTCTAAAGAAACTGAAATTTGCAAAGAGATGCATACCATTTGGAGTTTGATGAATGTTGGTAGGATTCCTTCGGCATTATCAGACGATGATATTTGGATCCCGATCCTACTGTGAGTATATGCTACTTATCAGGATATTCGTCACTTAACGATCAATGCTATAAAACAAGTAGGTGTCAAGAAAGGTGTTAGCGGGGCTACGCCCCCAGAGAAAAGAGGTTATTTAATTAAGGAACTTCGCGAAAGCGTTGGAAAACCTCCCTCGAAGTATCGACACTGGCCTGGCTGAACGGTTAAGCAAGTATTGTACGGTGAGAATAGTCCTGGCTAATTCTTCTTTTATGGTTTGAGGAAGGATTCGAGAAACAGTGGGAGCCATCCAGTTTAGATAAACTAAAAACCACTCTAAAATTGCAAGAGCATCATGCTAAAGAGTTTTCTTCTCTCTCTCCTAATTGCAGCGACCCTGAAAATGACTGGACTTAAGTTACTTTTAGAGAAAAATATACTGACAGGGCCAAACTATAAAGATTGGCTGCAGAATGTCAAAATGGGTTTGACCTATGACAAATTGGGGTACGTCCTCACCGCTAAGGCACCTGCAGTCCCAGGTCCCAAATCCAGCAATGCGGATAAGGAAATCCGCAAAACCTGGGAGTATGATTGCGCGAAAGCCAAGTGCATCGTGCTTGCCTCGATGAACAATGAACATCAGAGGAGGCACGAGGATATGGAACTAGATGCCATATTTCTCCATACAAAGGAACTTTATGGAGAGCAATCTCGTATAGCAAGATATGAGACCTCTAAGAACTTGTTTCGAGCGAGGTTGGCCGTCGGATCATCGGTAGGAGAACATGTCCTAAAGATGATAGGCTATATAGAAGAGCTCGCAGACCTTGGGACGACTTTGGATAATGAGCTCTATACAGACCTTATTCTCCAGTCCCTTCCATCCACCTACGCCCAGTTTATTCTGAACTTCAACATTCAAAGAAAAGAAGTTGAACTCCCGGAACTCCTTAACATGTTGAGGAGTGCGGAGGGCACCTTGCAGAAGGCAAGGGAAACACCCGCTATGTTTGTTAGTGGTGCATCTTCTTCCGGGTCCAAGGCAAGGGCCAAAGGAAGGAAGAAGAAGGCCGCCACCAAACCTAGAGGAGTTGTTAGTAAGGTGGGAGGGAAGGGAAAGAAAAAGATTGCAGTGCCAGTAGTGGCGCAGGATGAGTGCTTCCATTGTCACAGGAAAGGGCGCTGGAAGAAGGATTGCAAGGCGTGGAACGCCAAGAACCAAGGACCGAAGCAAGCTGTGGCTTCGACTTCAGGTGTGTTTGTAATTGAGAATTATTTGTCAATCAACTCTACTTCCTGGGTATTGGATACCGGATCAGGATCTTATATATGCAATTCATTGCAGGCACTGAGAAACTGTAGAGTACTGAAGGAAGGTGATATGACCCTAAAGGTTGCTAACGGAGCTAGCGTGGGAGCTGTGTCCGTCGAGGATTATCACCTGGGATTGACGAGTGGACATATTTTGGTTTTACATAACTGTTTTTGTGTACCTAGTTTAACGTGTAATATCATATCGGTTTCCTTGTTATCAAATAAAGGTTATGATTTCACGTTTGTAAGTGATGCTGTTAACATCCACCTTAATCATAGTTTGATTGGGTCCGGTACACTGAATAACGGTATATATGTCGTAAACCAACTCCAGATTTTCAATGTCCATAACACACTAAAAAGAAAGTCTCCAGATTTAAATAAGGCTTTCTTATGGTATTGTAGACTAGGTCACATCAATGAGACAAGGTTAACTAAGTTACATAGAGAAGGATATTTGGACTCGTTCGAATATCAAACTTATGCCACTTGTGAATCATGTCTCAAAGGAAAGATGATAAAGACTCCATTTACTGGACATGGAGTAAGAGCGAGCGAGCTCTTAGGACTCATACACAGCGATGTATGTGGTCCAATGTCTACACATGCAAGAGGTGGTTTTCCTATTTCATTACTTTTACGGATGATTATTCAAAGTACGGATTCATTTATCTGATGAAACATAAATCCGAGGCTTTTGAAAAATTCCAAGAGTATAAGAATGAAGTAGAAAACCAAACCGGCAAAAGTATCAAGACACTAAGATCTGATCGAGGTGGTGAATACTTAAGTGCCGAGTTCCTAGGTTACCTAAAAGAGAAAGGAATTCTCTCTCAACTTACTCCTCCATACACTCCACAGCATAATGGTGTATCGGAGAGACGGAATCGAACCCTATTGGATATGGTACGTTCCATGATGAGTAATGCTGAGTTACCGCGATCTTTCTGGGGTTATGCGCTAGAATCAGCGGCATATCTTCTGAACAGGGCTCCTACCAAGACTGTGCCTACCACTCCATATCAGATGTGGAGTGGGAAGAAACCCCATCTTCAGCATCTGAAAATATGGGGATGTCCAGCTTTTGTTAAAAAGCAGCATGTGGACAAGCTCGAGGCACGATCAGTACAGTGTAAGTTTGTGGGATATCCAAAGAACTCCAAGGGATATTATTTCTATTACGCAGAGGAACAAAAGGTTTTTGTTTCTCGTAATGCCCATTTTCTAGAACAGCAGTTTTTAGAAAAGGAAATAAGTGGGAGCGAAATAGAACTGGAAAAAATTCCAGAACCACAAACTACTACTGAAAGTTTGGTAGAACCAGTAGTTCAAGAAGAACAGGACATTCCCGCACCTCTCCGCAGAAGTAGTAGGCCGTCTCATCCGCCTGAGAGATACTACAGTTTTATCATAGATGGGGATAGAGAGGATTGCATCATCGATGATGATGAACCTACTAGCTTCCAGCAGGCCATCCAGAGCGGTGACTCGGTACGATGGCTAGATGTAATGCGGACCGAAATGGAGTCCATGTACACCAACAAAGTATGGACTTTGGACTTTGCTCCAGATGGGGTAAAACCCATAGGATGCAAATGGATCTTCAAGAAAAAGATTGGTGTAGATGGACAGGTAGAAATCTATAAGGCTAGACTTGTTGCAAAGGGTTTTCCTCAAAGACCTGGTTTGGACTATGACGAAACTTTTTCTCCAGTGGCTATGCTCAAATCCATTCGGGTCCTTCTTGCTATTGCTGCCTTCCATGATTATGAAATCTGGCAGATGGACGTAAAGACGGCTTTTCTGAATGGTAATTTAGAAGAGTGCGTCTATATGGATCAGCCAGAGGGTTTCAATCAGAGTGGGAGCAGCGGTAAAGTATGCAAGTTGCTTAAGTCCATTTATGGACTAAAGCAAGCATCGCGGAGTTGGAACATCTGTTTTGATGAAACAGTCAAAGAATATGACTTTATCAAAAATCCAGATGAACCATGTATATATAGTAAAGTTGTGGCCAGAAGTGTCGTATTCCTCGTCTTGTACGTGGATGACATTCTATTGATAGGAAATAACATTCCTATGCTACAATCTGTCAAAGGATTCTTGTCACACAGGTTCTCCATGAAAGACCTGAGTGATGCCTCTTACATTCTGGGGATCCGGATCTATCGTGATAGATTCAAGAGGATGTTGGGACTTTCGCAGTCCAGGTATATCAACACTATACTGAAAAGATTCAGTATGGAAGATTCTAAGCGCGGTAATCTACCGGCTTGTCACGGAATCACCCTCTCCAAAGAGATGTCTCCCAAGACTGATTTAGAAAGGGAACGCATGTCTATTATACCCTACGCTTCTGCGGTAGGCTCTATAATGTATGCGATGTTGTGCACCAGACCAGATATAGCTTACGCACTGAGCGTGGTAAGCCGGTATCAGTCAGACCCAGGGGAGAATCACTGGATAGCAGTAAAGAACATTCTCAAGTACTTGAGAAGGACTAAGGAGATGTTCTTGATATACGGCGGAAAAGACCTCAAGTTAGAGGCCTTTGCTGATTCTGGCTTCCAGAGTGATAAGGACGATTCCAAGTCCATGTCGGGTTATGTCTTTACTCTCAATGGAGGGGCGGTGTGCTGGAAGAGCTCCAAGAAGGACACCGTTGCTGACTCGACGATGGAAGCGGAGTATATTGCTGCTTGCGATGCCGCAAAAGAAGCAGTCTGGATGAAGAAGTTCTTAACAGAACTTCAGGTGGTTCCTACCATAGTTGATCCAATACATCTGTATTGCGACAACAACGGAGCTATAGCTTTAGCGAAGGAACCAAGGTCCCATCAGAATTCCAGACACATCTTGAGGCGGTATCACCTGATCAGGGAGATCATTGATCGTCGGGAGATCGAGGTTCGGAGAGTTGCTACTGAAGAGAACATTGCTGATCCATTCACGAAGGCCCTACCTCAGATTCAGTTCGAGAGGCTACTCGAGATCATCGGTCTTCGATACGCCAGTACATAGCCCTAGTACAAGTGGGAGATTGTTAGTGTATATGCCCTGTTAGTGTATATGCCCTAGGGGCCATTATTGTATCATACTAGCATGTATATTACTTAATGGAAGCTTGGGATATTCACAGTTGTAAATAACAGTCTTGCTAAACATAGTAGTATGCTACTTGGTTTGAGTCTACTTTAATATGTGCATATGTTTCTTGTAACGTATCACTTATACATATTAGTAGAGCCCATAGGATCTTTGCTTGATTACCAGCGTCGTGATGGCAGTCACACTAGTGGGGGCTGGATAGTCTGTAAGCAACATCCTATATAGGTCCCTGGTCGTTGGATTATCGAGATAGGGCATCGATATTCCGGAGTAGACTAAGTGTATACGCTTCTCATCCCAGTTGGGGAGATGGTCTGTCCCACAGCCATCAGTACGTCGTACTAGAGATAGTATACAGGTGCTCGTTAGGTTACGGGTACACCTGACAGGACTCGCCGGGGAACTGATTGGTTGGTATTATACCCATCGTCAGTTAACAGTTCCTAGGTGACATGAGTACAGCATAGTCCGCAGACTTGACACTGCTACTTCGCCTCGAGTGTGTCCCACTGTTCTTAGATTGCTACCCTACCACGGCTCAAAAGAGTCGTGCAAACAGGTAGCAGTTGGGTGCAGTCCCGAGCACTTGGAGGCAGTGGCGGTTAGATAGGATTCGTCTCTCCCGGTATTGGGAGTTGATATCGCACTGTGTCAGAAAGCCATTACGCAAACTCCCAGGCCAGGGCAAGCGAGATATACTGGTAGGTTCCAGTAGCTTCTCAGGGCGTAATGGGCTTCGCTCCGACACGACTTATATAGCTATTAGGGGACTGACGCTTGCCGCCTTCTAGGCTTGATATGCGATAGTCTTAGACGAATAGACCGGACAGTACGGAGATTGTCACATCAGGCTCAGTGGGAGTTCGGATGATTTACCTCATCGGCCTTCTTATCGACATCTACCTGGGGACCGTTACGTACAGCTAGTGCCGCTTGCAGTCTGTGGTTAAACCCACTGCCAGCGTAGTGTCGAGTCTTTAGAGTCCCACACAGAGAGTTTCCCTACTCCAGGAGAAACGATATAGAGGTCGTATGGTTTTACGACAAGGGTTCGAACGCGTTTACGCACGTACGAGTTTTTCGGACAGTTTTTACTAGCCGGCTTTGGTTTAAGCCAGATTCTAGTATCGGGTTATTGGATTTATACAGTCTAAAGTTTTTCCGTGTTTTCACGGAATGGAGGGGCGTTCTCGTAATTTGTCGGGAAGGTTCTAGAAGAGTGGTGACTAAGGGGTTAAGGTGGCATGAGCATTAATTGCTTAATGACTCATTTGTGTGATTCATGCTTTGTATTAAATGATTCATTAATGAGTTAGTGAGTCATATGATGAATCACACTAGATGAATGAATCTAACCATGATGATAAATCATTTATATTATTTATTTGATTTATTTTTATGGTCGATATATTCATATGAGTTCATTATTCTTTTGATTATCATTCTCACCTTCTCTCTCCTCAAGCTCACTCTCTCTTGAAACCCTAACCCTAACCTCTTATGTGTTGAGATCAAGGGTTAGATAGACTAAAACATCCATAACCTCACTCTATATCCTCTAGGTAGCTTAGATTAGCACTTTAAGCAACCTAGTTATCTCAAGTTTGAGATTAAGCTTGGCGTAGGAGCTTTCGGGCGGATCGTCTTTGATTTGAGGAGACCGTGAAGTTGCCGATGTTCCAAGGAGCTTACGAGGAGTGGAGGACAGCGATGAAGACTCGAAGGACACGGTTCTTGAGGTATAATCACTTCACATAGTAGTTTAGAACTTCTATGATAGTTGTTAGTTATCGTTTAGCTTCGATTCATGCGGTTAGTCGATGTTTAAGCAAAGAACAAGATCGTTTTTCATATTTCCGCCTCCCCGCAAGTCGTGGGATGTTGCACATCGACTTACAGTGGTATCAGAGCCTCGCTAAACAATAATTAACTCATTATCAAAGTCGTAATAATTTCGAACGCAAAAAGGAACCGGAAACATCGTCGATTATCACACTTGCTGTCGAATTTTAAACTGGCTCTAAAAATTTTTCAGGGTGCTTCAGAATAACAAGCAGAAAAAACTAGGGCTACTGAAGAAATTTGGACCCCTAACTCGGCCATCTCACCGCGGAACCGCGGCTGATCCATGCGATCCGCGGCCGAGTTGAGGCTGAGTCGGCCCAAATTTATTCAGTAACTCATAGGTGTTAACAGTGATGTTTCTGGGATGTTTTATTTTCTGCTAAGATCTCAGGTGCACAGAGAAGTATTGGAGTAGAATCTAAAAGCGTTTGTTCGATCGAAATTTTGCGATGTTTGCTAATTTGATTATATCTGTGTTTGTATAATGTGTTCGTAAACCTCCCTTAACTGCTAGTATGTCGGTTGGTAGGGGGTTGCACATTTCTGTAATGGATTTTGACTATTTGTGTATATGAACTATGTTGGACTGTTGTGATGATTACCCGGGGTTTGAGATGGGTTTAATATTCATTCATTAAATGTAAATGTAATTTGATGTAATATTCTTTTGCGGGGCATATCCAGGTTGCGGTTGTAGCCACCGTTGTATTATTTCATTTTACTGTTTTTTGCTCCTAGGACAGACCCAAGGTGGGGTGCACAAACTGCCGGGCGGGTAGTTTGCCGTACCCGTAGGGGTCTTGGGTGGGGTAATGGCTATTCATCACAACTGTGTAATCCGTCTTTTGTTGCAGGCTCAAAACAAACACGGATTGCTTGCAAATCCAATAAAGTTCATCTGTGATCTGAAATGAATATTATTGCGTCTGACGAATGTACAATATCTATATATGATAGCTATTTAGACGTCACTTATGTTTTACACCCGCGCTAGCCCAGCCCCCGCTCTGTCGTTAGTTAAGTAACCTAACGGGTGATGACGGGACCCCATGGCGAATGCGGATGGCATAAGAGGACGTTGTATTTTCGTTGTTTTCTACAATGATAGGTTAATGATGGGACGCATTATTTATAATGCAAAGAAAATAAACCAAAGCTTAATCGTTGGAACAAATTTTAAAGAAACCACTCGGTTATTTTAAAAGAGCAGAATTTTTAATTGCGGAGCCTTAACCACTCCTTTTAAAAACCTATCAGGTTCCTTCGATGATATCAAGTTCACTACGTTCACGGTTTCGCCAAAACCAGTCGTAGCCCTCCATCATTTCTTATGGATGGTCAGTAGTATTCAAGCTATGTATTTTGACCAATGCCAAGGCATAGTGTTTGGTAGCTGTTGGGTATTCATTTGTTGCATAGATAAATGAGTTAGTTTGGGACAGTCGTATTATCATTTTGGCCAACGTCAAGGATATGTATCGATGGGTTCAAATTAACCTGGATAATGACGGGTAGAACTTGACATGTGACTTATGACATTTTGACCAACGCCAAGGTCATAAGAGCATGGGGAAAAAATATACATCAGGAATTTCTAAAGAAACTGAAATTTGCAGAGAGATGCATACCATTCTGGAGTTTGATGAATGTTGGTAGGATTCCTTCAACATTATCATACGATGATATTTTGGATCCCGATCCTACTGTGAGTATATACTACTTATCAGGAGATTCGTCACTTAACGATCAATGCTATAAACCAAGTAGGTGCCTAGAAAGGTGTCAGCGGGGTTACGCCCCCAGAGAAAAGAGGTTATTTAATTAAGGAACTTCGCGAAAGCGTTGGAAAACCTCCCTCGAAGTATCGACACTGGCCTGGCTGAACGGTTAAGCAAGTATTGTACGGTGAGAATTGTCCTGGCTAATTCTTCTTTTATGGTTTGAGGAAGGATTCGAGAAACAGTGGGAGCCATCCTGTTTAGATAAACTTAAAACCAATCTAAACTTACAACAGCATCATGCTAAAATGTTTTCTTCTCTCTCTTAATTGCAGCGACCTTGTGACCACACATAGGTTACATCTAGATAATAATTTGACTGAATCTGACTTATATGACTGGCAGAAGTCTATCCAGATGTCCATTGCCTATGACGAGCTGGACCACCATATTACTACTCAAGATCCCACCGTCCCAGGTCCAGTTTCCACTGTCGCGGATATGGATATCCGTCAGACAAGGGAAAAAGATAAAGCGAAAGCCAAGTGCCTCGTGTTAGCTTCAGTTGATGGTGTATACCAGAAGCAGCACGAGAAGATGGACTTAGTTTCCATCTTTCTCCATAACAAAGATTTATATGGAGAGCAATCTCATATCACGAGATATGAAACCTCGAACGAATTAATTCAAGCGAGATTAGCTGACGGGTCATCTGTAGGGGACAACGTCCTTACAATGACTAGCTATATTGATGAGCTCCAGGACCTGGAGACCACGTTGCAGAACGAGTCAAGTACTGACTTGATTCTACAGTCTCTACCTTCTACCCTGAAAGAAACCAGGGAAGTAGAAGGAAAGAGAAGAGCAAAAGTTTCGGGACTTAAAATAGTAAAAGAAGGACGTTCCTATTATAGGATTGGGCATAGGCAGAATGATTGCAGGGCTTTAGAAGCCAGTAGCCAAGATACAAAGCATGTTGTGGTTTCAGCCTCAAGTGTATTTGTTATTGAGAACTGTTTGTCAATTAACTCTACTTCCTGGGTATTAGATACCGGAGCAGGATCTCATATCTGTAATTCATTACATGCTTTGAGAAACCGTAAAGTTATAAAGGTAGGTGATTGGTCTCTCAAAGTTGCAAACGGAATGACAGTGAATGCTGAATCCGTGGGAGAATATCGCCTAGGTTTGACAAGTGGGCAGATATTGATTTTACGTAACTGTCTGTATGTACCTAGTATGACTTGTAATATCATATCAGTGTCCTCACTTTCAAGAGAGGGATATAATTTTACATTAGAAAGCGATGTAGTAAACATCCACCTAAATCAAGTTCTGATTGGGTCAGGTACATTAGATAACGGCATATACGTATTAAGTCAAGCTCAGGTTTTCAATATCCAGAACACACTTAAAAGAAAGTCTCCAGAAATAAATCAGGCTTTCTTATGGCATTGTAGACTAGGTCACATCAATGAGAGAAGGTTGACTAAGTTACATAGAGAAGGATATTTGAATCCGTTCGAATATCAATCTTATGCTACTTGTGAATCTTGTCTCAAAGGAAAGATGACAAAGACTCCGTTCACTGGACATGGAGTAAGAGCAAGCGAGCTCTTGGGACTCGTACACAGTGACGTGTGCCAATGTCTACACATGCGCGAGGTGGTTATTCCTACTTCATTACTTTTACGGATGATTTCTCTTGGTATGGATATGTCTTCTTAATGAAGCATAAATCCGAAGCCTTTGAGAAATTCCAAGAATACAAGAATGAAGTGGAAAAACAAACAGGCAAGAGTATAAAGACACTGAGATCTGATCGAGGTGGTGAATACTTAAGTGCCGAGTTCCTGGGTTACTTAAAAGAGAATGGAATTCTCTCTCAGCTTACTCCTCCATACACACCACAACATAACGGTGTATCGGAAAGGAGGAATCGAACCCTATTGGATATGGTTCATTCCATTATGAGTAACGCTGAGTTACCGCGATCATTCTGGGGATATGCGCTAGAATCAGCGGCATATCTTCTGAACAGGGTTCCTACCAAGACAGTGCCTACCACCCCATATCAGATGTGGAGTGGGAAGAAACCCTATCTTCAGTATCTGAAGATTTGGGGATTGATTATCCCAAAAAATTGTAGTTTACCGTAATCAGAAACGGCGTCGCTTCGCAGCTAGCCGGTGAATACGGGTCGATCCGCAGGGATGTGTGAGTTTCTGTTTTTTTTTGTGTTACAACGAGTTGATTCAAATTGTTGTTTGGTTTTTGTCGATTGAATTTAAGACGAATTTATGTGATATGAAAGAACTCGTTAGGGTTAGGTCGAAGGTAGGGGTGTTGAGATCAATGTTTTCACCTCTTTCAATGCCGTTGATTTAAGCTTTTTAGAAAAATCACAACAATTATTAGCAAAGGGGATTAGGATGATCGGGAAGAAACAAAGTATCTTCCTCTAGATCCTTGTCCGTCCTTTCCTATTAATTGCTGTGATCTTCATGGACGTCATATATGTCCGGCCTTTTATACTACGGTTCACCTTTACCTTGAAGGTAAGGTGCCGTAGGGGGCGGATCATACATGCGTGCATGAAGATTTCATTTTAAAAATATGTTGGCATTGAAGGAGGTGAGAGACATCCATCTCTCACTCCCTCTCTTGTTCCTAACCCTAACGAGCGAGGATTTTACCCGCTCATTAGGGAGTTATTTGAAAGTGACATTTTTTATGTTTATGTTTTAAAGGGTAATTACTTACTGCAGATTAAAGAGGATTACACTAGTTAAACTAAAGCAACAATTAGATAACTAGGGCAAGTAAAAGATTATACTAAGGCAGGAATTAAATAAACTAAAAAACTTACAAGATGATGCTCTTGATCTCTCAACAGGTCTGAATTTTTATTGATTGATAAGAGGCATCCATTTACAGATCTTGAGTACAATTTATAAGCAACTAGTGAAGCTAGGGTTACAGACTCTCGTAGACATGAAATTACAGATTTGCCCCCTAAAAATCCCAACATATGAAACGACACACCGACACAAGAAGTCGGTGCCGACACGGGCACCATATGGCCGCGGTCCCGCGGCAAAGACATGCCTTTGGCCGCTGTTCCGCGGCTCTTTGGTGGGCTTGGCTCACCAACTTTCTGTGATTGGTTTGTCTTCTCTTGGGCTTCCTATTTTCATTGTTCTTTTCTCTGTTAGGCTTCTTAGTATTCTCCAGATCCTTAGTGAAACTTGTAAGGATCTTTTGACCGTTTCACTTGTTTTTCGTCTCGGCTTGAGTAAGATCCGTGTGCTGGTTGGTCAAAAGTCCATTTCCTGTATCATCTTTGTCTTTTTCACTGTATTTGCTCCGAGATCCTGTATCCTGTATCATGCAACAAACGAGCGTCAAAAGTACCTGTTTACTTATAAAATGCATAAAAGTGGGGCGTATGAATTGCAATATTATAATGTGAACAAATACCCCCAAACTTACCTTTTGCTCGTCCTCGAGCAAACTTATTAGTTTACTCTAACCTAGCCACACTTTCACAGGGAAACGCGATTGCACTGAGCACGTGCAACAAGCCGTTAAACCTCTAGGTGTCCCTAGTAGGAGGAGTGTTGTCTCCTGAGGGTTTTCAGCGGATTACACCCACAAAATCCTATCAACTTGATTTTTCGACTTTTGTTTTCCAATTAGGTTTTCTAACAAGGAATTCTATTATCGTCGCCCCGCAAATTATCCACCCATATTCTTCACACTTCCTTATTATGTAACTTAAGATTGTACATGTTCTATAGAATTACTTAGAATTCAGCATTTCTTAAGTTTTTCTTCTAGAGTTTCATCTCCACTTAGGAATTTCTATCAACTCTATTAAAGATACAAGTTTTATTTTTCATTCATTTCTCTTATCTAAACTCTAATCACATATCCCCACGTGTGTGTAATTTTCACCCCTACACTTGGAAATTCAAATCAAGCAATCGTACTCTCGTCCATTGTCTAAAGCACTTAACTTTCGCTTACACATCCTTCATGCGACCGTTAATACTTCTTGAGGTACCAACAGCCGATTACAAGATGCGTTAGGCCTTTAAAGCGTATTTCCTAGTTTTGCAACACCCAAGGCTTTTAGCAGTGACTCCCAAACCAGTTGGTCTAAGGCACTAGGTGATGAAGCACCCTTGCTAATTAATTTTCTAGCCCTAAGTAATCACAAAAACCAGTGTCCATTTTTTTTTTATTCACCCTTTTTTTTTCTTTTTCTTTTTTTTATTGTGCTAAGGACTTTAGACAAGAGTAATTCAAGGTCTCTTCTACTAATCCAAGTTTCAAGGTGCGTGATTGTGCATTTTGTAGGGTATATGTTTTCAGAATCTAAACTCAAGCTAGGAACTATCTTTCGAACTCATACTTTAATAAGAACATTAATACTCTTCCCTCGTTTTGGCTTAACCCACGAAGTGAACCCAAAATTTGCCTATTCCTAAATAACCTACAAAGACATACACTTTCTACCGTTAAACTTTAAGCAAGGTTATTTTAGGGTTTTTAATTTACTAAGTCTAAGATCTAGTTTTTCCTAGCTAGTTAACCTTTTTATCAACTCAAGTCAATTAACCAAAATTGAGTACAATAATTTTTATAATTTTTGAAATTTTCTCAATTTTTATGGGTTTTTTAGTTTTCTAATTTTTTTTTATTTTTCAAATTTTTAAATTTTTATGATTTTTATATAAAAATGCAATGCAGAAATTAAATATGCAAAAGGAAAACAAAGATATATACAATATGCAATGCGAAGGATAACTATATACATCACCCTCTAATACCCCCAAACTTGAGCAAAGCAGTGCCCTCACTGCCCGGCCCCACGTCGCGCTCGTGAGCGTGAACGTGATCTCTCCCCTCTAACCAAAAGTGTTTGGATCCCCCGCTCAATTTCCGTCAACCGACGGTCGTGCTCTCGTGCAATTGCCCGAAACTCATCTTTCAAAGAGTCTAATCTTCTCACTGTTCTTCGCATTAATCGCGCATGCTCCTGGGGAGTTAGCTCTTCCCCGCTCGAAGTCGAGCTCGAGCTAGGGGTGTGTGCAGGTACATTCTCTGCCGGTTCTGTTCATGTCCAAATATCTGTGAGTCTAGAGTAGGACGACGAGACGCCCTCTAAAAGTGGTCGAACCGGGACACCGTCTATCATATATGAGTCAAATTCCTCGGCTGGGAGGAAATAACGGCAGAGTTGGGTAACGAGCATGGGACATGGATATACACTACCTCGTTTCCCCGTACCTATGGATTGCAGCAAAACCGTGCACATGTCGAACCTAGGATTTTTCGTCATTAAAGTGTGGACGACATGTAACGAAGGGGTGAAAAAGGTCGTGTTGTGAGAACTTTCAAAAATATTGTTTTGTGCCCACCGGCACACAGTTAAAACTTTTGCAAAAAGGGTCCGTGCTTGGATGCCCTTACGCGGTTCTCGTGCACAGTCATTACCCATTAATGGCATATAATCTTCAAAGCGAAGTGGGTGTTCATGTGCAGGTACACGTGGTATGAGTGTAACCTCGTGTATCATGTCCCTATCGATGCGAATTTCACGGTTTCCCCAATTCAGTTTAATGTACCCTAAGTTGTCTAAGCTATTATCTTCGATGGATTCGTAAAATAGAGCAACTAGGTTCGGTAAAGAAAATGCAGCTGCATGATTATAGAGGAGGAAATTCTAGCCCCTTTGTGCGATTTCGTGTGGGAAATATGTACCGTAAATCTCGTGTGCGAAAACAGGGGAAAAATCCCTTTCATACTGCATTTTGTGTGCCATCACGATTTTACAGTAAAGAAATATGCAGTAACAGAGAGGGTGTAGACAGAGTTACCTCCCCTGAAAATTTCAGGGGGTGAAGAGGCAAGGCGGCGGCGGTTGCGCGGCAGGAGACGGCAAAGGCGGCGGATCCGCGGCGATCTGGTGGCGGCGCGGCAAGATTCTTCTGCAGCGGGTAGGGGGCGGCGGCTAGGGTTTGATGAGATGAAAAGTTTTTAGGGTAAACACACAGGGGGCTCGGTTCCTTTAAATAGGGGATGAGAGGGTGATTTGCACAAAACACCCTCTAAAACGAGGGTTTTATTTGTAAAAACAGCTCTTAATCTGCAAATTTGCAATTAGGTCCAAAAATTATTTTTATATTTTTTTTATTTTTTTTATTTTTTATTTTTTATTTTTTATAGTATTTTGGAAATATATACAAATAATATACACACACCCAAACTTATTTGAAATAGTGTCTTCGGGAAACGAAATTTGGGGGTGAAAGCGGAGGAAGATCAATCAGTGTAAATTGGCTCCTGCAAAAACAGGAGCTCCTCCGAAGGATCCGCTGTGAAGAACGGTTCCAGTCGATGCCCATTTACCTTGAATAAGGTACCGTCTTCAGGGTTCTTAAGATCGACCGCACCGTGCGGATAAACGGTGCGGACTACAAAAGGTCCTCTCCATCTGGACCGAAACTTCCCGGGATGAAAATGTAACCGAGTGTCATAAAGTAGAACCTGTTGACCAGGTTCAAAAGTTTTTCGCAAAAGGTGTTTATCGTGGAACACCTTGGCTCGGTTTTTTGCAGTTATGGCATTATCATATGCCTCATCCCTTAGCTCCTCCAACTCATTCAATTGCAGCTTTCTGTTGCTGCCCGCATCTCCTAAAGACAAATTCAGCTCTTTGATAGCCCAAAATGCTTCATGCTCGATCTCCACTGGGAGGTGGCAAGCCTTCCCGTACACAAGCCGGTATGGAGACATACCAAGATCGGTCTTATATGCAGTACGGAAAGCCCATAGTGCATCTATCAGTTTAAGTGACCAATCCTTACGGTTTTTGGAAACCGTTTTCTCCAAAATTTGCTTTATTTGCCAATTTGAAACCTCGGCTTACCCACATGTTTGAGGGTGATATGGCGTTGACAATTTGTGGGTGATAGAGTATTTACGCATTAAGGACTCGAAAGTCCTATTGCAGAAGTGAGAACCATTATCACTTATTATCGCCCGAGGGTGCCCGAATCGAGAAAATATGTGTTCTTTAAGGAATCGAACGACAACTTTATTATCGTTCGTTCGGCTGGGCACAGCCTCGACCCACTTAGAAACGTAGTCAACCGCCAACAGAATATACACATTTCCAAAAGAGTTAGGAAATGGTCCCATGAAATCTATACCCCAAACATCAAAAATGTCCACTACCAAAATGGGTTGGAGTGGCATTTCGTTTCTCCGCGAAATCCGGCCCAAGTGTTGGCACCGGGAGCAAGTTTTGCAGTATTCAAATGCATCCTTGAAGAGTCATGGCCAATAGAAACCACACTGCAAAACTTTCTCGGCTGTCTTCTTTGGGCCAAAGTGCCCGCCACATGCTTGATCGTGGCAGAAAGACAGCACGCTCTTGACTTCACTCTCGGGCACACACCGACGAATGATTTGGTCGGAACGGTATTTAAAAAGATAGGGTTCATCCCAGTAAAAATGCTTTACTTGGGACAAAAATCGAAGCTTATCCTGTTTCGACCAATCATTAGGAATCAGGCCGGTGGCTAAATAGTTTACAATATCGGCGAACCACGGTTCGCAAGAAACGGTCAAGAGTTGCTCGTCGGGAAAAACGTCAGTGATTGGAAGATCGAGCGTGGGCGAAGAAGGAAGTCGTGATAGGTGATCAGCTACTACGTTTTCACATCCCTTTTCCTTAATGACAAGGTCAAACTCTTGCAATAAAAGGATCCAATGTATTAGCCTTGACTTGGCATCCTTCTTCGCAAAAAGGTGGCGAAGAGCCGAATGATCAGTATAAACAACGACTGGAAAGCCGATTAAATAAGGCCGAAATTTTTCGAGTGCAAACACAACAGCTAAAAATTCTTTCTCTGTTGTTGTGTAATTAAGTTGGGCCTCATTTAGTGTTCGGCTAGCATAATAAATCACGTGCGGCATCTTATTAATGTGCTGTCCAAGAACAGCGCCAATAGCAAAGTCTGATGCGTCGCACATGATTTCAAAAGGGTGCGTCCAGTCGGGAGATGAGAGGATGGGCGCAGTGATGAGTGAATGTTTTAAAGACTCGAATGCTTCAGTGCACGTGGAGTCGAAAGCGAAGGTCGTGTCCTTGGCCAGTAAGAGAGTCAAGGGTCTAGTAATCTTGCTAAAGTCCTTGATAAACCGTCTGTAAAAACCGGCGTGGCCAAGGAAGGCTCTGATATCTTTGATGCATTTTGGGGGAGGTAGGTTAGAAATCACTTCGATTTTGGCCCTGTCTACCTCGATGCCGTTTTGTGAGATGACATGTCCTAAGACAATGCCCTCTCGCACCATGAAATGGCACTTCTCCCAATTCAATGTTAGGTTCTTATCCCTGTAGCGGGTAAGAACAGCGTCAAGATGGCGTAAACACTTGTCGAAGGAGTCGCCAAAGATGGAGAAATCGTCCATAAAGATCTCCAAGAACTTTTCAACCATGTCTGAAAAGATCGCCATCATACACCGCTGAAATGTAGCGGGCGCGTTGCATAACCCAAAGGGCATGCGACGATAAGCAAAAGTGCCAAAGGGACAAGTGAATGTTGTCTTTTCTTGATCCTCTTTGGCGATGGGGACTTGATTGTAACCGGAATAGCCATCGAGAAAGCAGTAGAACTCGTGCCCTGCCAATCGCTCGAGCATTTGGTTAATGAAAGGTAAAGGAAAGTGGTCCTTCCTTGTTGCGGCATTGAGTTTCCTATAGTCTATGCAGACTCGCCACCCAGTTTGGGTGCGAGTGGGAATCAACTCATTTGCCTCGTTTGTAATGACCGTAATGCCCGATTTCTTTGGCACAACGTGGATTGGGCTAACCCATTGGCTATCCGAGATAGGGTAAATGATACCGCTATCCAGACATTTGACAATTTCCTTCTTAACAGCCTCTTTTATGATGGGGTTGAGGCGCCTTTGTGGATCTCGTGCTGGCTTGGCATCATCCATTAAGTGTATATGATGTTCGACTATGAGGGGACTAATCCCCTTAATGTCCGCCATAGACCAGCCGAAAGCTTGCCGATTATTATGTAAGACCATCAAAAGAGCCTTCTCTTGCTCAAGAGCTAGAGAGGCTGATATAATGACAGGTAAGGTCTCATTATCACCTAGATAAGCATATTTTAGGTGTGTCGGCAAAAGCTTTAATTCGAGTTTAGGAGGTGAAACAATAGATGGTAACAATGGGGTAGTTGTTTCAAACTTGAATGATTCCATCAAAGGTTCGAACCGAGTGTACGCAACAGTGTCGGATGGTTCAACTAACTCATCCGAAAAAGCAAAAGACTCCATTTCAGGTGATGAGTCTTCAAAGTCGTCGACGAATGTAAAACACTCAAGATCATTATCCGTGGTGAAAGTTGCGTCGGATTCTAGGAGGAACGCACTAGTGGCGTTAACATTGCTGTGATCGAACAAAAAATTCTCGAATTCACAGTCCTCCTCCGCGATCTCATTGATCGAGCAAACATCGAGTACGCTAGCATTGGGCTCAGCAGGCTGACTTCCTAACTTGAAAATATTGAGCTCAATTGTCATATTGCCGAAAGATAGGTTCATTAAACCATTACGACAATTGATCACTGCGTTGGAAGTAGCCAGAAATGGTCGACCAAGTATTACCGGAATTTGGTTCCGGGGGTTAGCAACAGGTTGTGTGTCCATCACAATAAAGTCAACGGGGAAAATGAAATCCCCTACTCTTATTAACACATCCTCCAACTCTCCCCTAGGATGGGTTATTGACCGGTCAGCCATTTGGAGAGTACAGTGAGTGGGCTTAAGCTCTCCAACGCCCAATTGCTCGTACACAGAATAGGGTAGCAAATTGACGCTCGCGCCAAGATCTAATAGTGCTCTATTGATGTTCTTGTCCCCAATTGTTATCGAAATGGTAGGACACCCGGGGTCCTTTTGTTTTGGGGGAAGGGAATTTACAAGAGCATCACTAATAGCACTAGCCACAAAAACTTTCTTTGGCACTTGCGACTTTCTCTTTTTGGTGCACAAGTCCTTTAAAATTTTGGCATATGAAGGAACTTGCTGAATTGCATCCAAAAGAGGGATGTTTATGTTGGAGATAGTGCCCTCAGAGTCGATTATTGGATCACAGGCACGTGATTGCAATGATTGAGGGAGGACCTATCCCGGTAGAACAGTCTTACTCGAGATGATAGTATGCTATCTGGTTTACCTTTATCATCGTGTACTGCTTTAGGTGACCTGACAGGTCGCTATTGCACGTTGATAGAGCCCCTTGGATTCTTGCTTGACTGCCAGCAGTATGAGGGCGATCATATAAGTAAGAGCTGGAGTCTATAAGCACATCCTTAAAAGGTCCCTAGTCGTGGGAGTTTCGAGACAGGGCATCGATTCTCCAGAGTAGACTAGTGTATACAGTCGAGACCCCGACGAGGGGCGGTGGCCGGTCTCACAAGCCACTGGTGTCAGTTGGATCACCTAAGATGTATACAGGTGCTCATTGGGTTATGAGTACACCGGACAGGACTCGCCGGGAACATGCTAGTTGGTCTTATACCTGACGTCAGATAGCAGTTCCCAAGTGACATGTGTACAGGTTAGTTCATCGACCTGGGGATCGTCATTTGTCTCGTGTGAGTTCCCACTGTGCTTTGATTACTACCCTACCACGGCTCAAAGGAGTCGTGCAAACAGGTTTTAGTTGGGTACAATCCCGAGCCACATAGAGGCAGTGAGCGGATCTTCGGGGGTTCGTCTCTCCCGGTATTGGGGGTGAGGTCGCGCTGTGTCTAGGAGAGCCATTACACGAAGTCCTTGGCCAAGGCAGGAGATTTACTGGTAGGTATTCCAGTAGTATCTCAGGGTGTTCTGGGCTACACTCCGACACGACTTGTACCGCTTTTGGGGGTCTGACTTTTACCAACCCCCTAGGCCCGCCATGCGATGCTCATAGACGAACGGACCGGACTGTACGGATATTGTCACTGACAGGCTCAGTAGGGTGTCAGGATGAGTTCGCTCATCGACGTCCCTTTTGGTCAATAGCTGGTGGCCCGTTACGTATTGGCTTATATCTCTGACGTGCTAGTGGTTAAATCCACAGCCATTGTATTGACGAGTCTTTAGAGTCCACCACGCTTTCAGTTACTCAAGTTTTCGGGCGAAACGCTGTAGAGGCCGTATGGAGATATGGCAGGGTCCGATCAGATACGTGCGGTATTGCACGGATCAGGATCGGACGGTTTGTACTAGAGGCCGTATAGTTATATGGCAGGGTTCGATCAGATACGTGCGGTATTGCACGGATCAGGATCGGACGGATATTACTAGCCGGCTTTGGTTTAAGCCGGATTCTAGTATAGTACAGTGTAGATTTTGTCTCATTGCATTTGTATCCGGTCGGAATACAGATGCGGGTGTGTATGCACAGTATCGGGGCTTTCCTGTAATTTATTACGGGACCAGTTTTCTGGAGTTGCCAGTTTGCATTCCGTTTCGGCCGGTTTTCCTTTGTTCTTTCCCGGCCGGACTTTTCCGATGGAGGGGGTTATTTGCAATTGTGCAAATAACATTTGTGGAGGGGGTTTCTTGCAAATATATTCATTATGATATGTTTAGCATCTTTCATCCATGATGGTCCATTAAATGAGATTAGAAAGGGTATGGGGTGAGAAGTATGGTTGATGTTTGTTTATGGTCACCTCTTTCTTTTCCTACACTTACCTCCCTCTTGCATTTTGTTCACACTCCACCACCATTCCTCATATAGAAGTGGCCGGACATTTTGTGAAGGGAGAGAGGATCATTTCATTTGGATGAGGGAAAATTTGTTCATCTCATTTTCATGCTACAAAATTCTAGCTCCATTTTGAAGTTCATTTCACAACCTCATTCCTCCATCAAAGCAACATAACCCCAAAGAGACAAAGCACTACACTTCCTACAGCACATCTTGGGCATGTCGACTTGCCAGCTTCATGCCCGAGTTGCCTCGGTATAGAGGCGGGAGCCCGTAAAAGATGCAGACGATGTGGTGCCCTTCCGGCAAGGAGGCGACGACCGGAGTTTCCGCGGGAGATCGGGACGATGACGAGAAGACCGGAGGACTCGGATCACTCGGTATATCTCTTCCCTATCTTGTTAGTTAGCTAGGACAAGTTTAATGGCCCGATCCGGGGTTTAGTGCGCGGTGGTGCCGGTTTGCTAAGTTCGCAAAATTAAAGTTTATCACTGTTTCCGCATTTGGCCGTCGGATTGACGACCGGGGCGCCGCCGTGCACTTACAGTGGTATCAGAGCCTCGCCATTAACTTCGTCTAGCTTCGTTTGATGTGTTTTGCATTTCCGATCGACCAAAATTCCAAAATCTACATTTTTTGTTAGCATCAGTTTCTGTTGAAAATTTTTGGTCTCGAAAAATTTTTCAGGTTGTCTCAGAATGATGTGCAGGGAGTTCTAAGAACACTGGAAAAATTCGACAACATGATCCCTCAGTAAGACCGCGGATCCGCGGCCATTAACCTTTCTTAGGCCGCGGATCCTCTGCAGTAATGAGGGCTCATGTCATCGTTTTTTTGCAGTGGGCTTGTGGGCTAAAAATAAGGGTTTTGGAATATTAAAATTGGGCCCAGAATTTCTGTGAGTGCTACAGTATTGCTTGGGGGCCCACTTGTTAATTTTTGATCGATCGGATATTTTAAACACATTATTTCACAGTATTTACATTATATCTGCGACCGTGAATGTCACTTGATCGGTAAATCCAGTCTAACTGCTATAGCCCGGTTAGACGGATTTGCGAACGTGACTTTCACGTTGATGTTCTGTGTTTTTGCTGTGATGTTGCGGATCGGTCGTGGGGATAGCCTGGATGCAATGCTAGTACAGTTGTGGTTGTATTATGTACATTTGATTTTGCGGGGCGAGCGTCCGACATGTGGACTGCCGTCACTGCCTGATTGTATTATTCTTTTGGGGCACGACCTGGTTGCGGTCGATGTACCCGTTGTATGTATATTTTACTTTCTGTACTAGGATTACCCCGCGGAGGGGTGCACGGATAGCCTGGTTCTAAAGGGCAACGGGCCCGCATCTCAGGGCATTGAGACGGAGGGGGCTTCAGTCTGGAATTGGCGGGCTATTCGCCGCACTCGTAGGGGGTACAGGTTGACCCTGGAGGGGTGCCCAAGTTACCGGATTCCGTGAAGTGCTGGGTGGTCCATTCACGGTGCTGAAGGGGGATGCCTCGCTTCAGGTTTTGGCGGGTGACTTGCCGCGCCCATAGGGGTCTAGGATTTCATTGCACAGGCTATCCACACGACCAGGGGAACGTCGGGTTTCAGTAGTGGCTCTGTGAAACCCGGGGATCCCAGATATCTGTATTGTTCTGTGATGCTGTACATTTCTGTGATGCTGCATTTTTATTCACGCCTTGAGCGAAATATAATATATTGGTATATATATTAGTAGATGTTGTATATGTTTTTCATCCGCGCTAGTCCAGTCCCCGCTCTGCCGTTAGTTAGCTAACCTAACGGGTGATGACGGGACCCAGTGGCGAATGCGGATGGCATATACGTACGTCAGTATATTTTCGTTCTTTGTGGTGTGATCAATTGATGGGACTGTGTTGATTCGGATCAATGCAAGTTAAAACAAACCTATTCTGATGTTGTTGGAACACTTTTCAAGAAGCTGTTATTGCAAGGACGTTCACTTTTGTTTTGCATCGTGGTATTCATTTGGAATATCCTGCTCCTCAGTCGACGAGGCAAGGGCCGAGATCCCTTCACCGGGAGTGACCCCTTGGACAGAAGTTTGCGTCAGGGCATTGACTTCACTATAGCCGATTACTTTTGCTTTGCATCGTGGTATTCATTTGGAATATCCTGCACCCCATTCTACGGGGAAAGAGCCGAGATCCCTTCACCGGGAGTGACCTCTTTAGTAAAGGTTTTCGTCACTATATTTTCTTAAAAGCTATCCGTTCCTTCAACGATATCAAGTTCATTACGTTAAAGGTTTTCGCCAGAAACCATTCGTAGCCCTCCGTCGTTTCATATGGATAGTCAATAGTATTCAAGCTGTGTATGTTGGCCAAAGTCAAGGCACAGTGTTTGGTAGCTGTTGGGTATTCATATGCAGCATAGATAGATGCGTTGGTTTGGGACAGCCGTACTGCCATTTTGGCCAAAGTCAAGGGTAGGTACGGGTGGATTCAAATTAACCTGGAGAATGACGGGTTGAACTTGACATGTGACTTATGATATGTTGGCCAAAGTCAAGGTCATAAGAGCATGGGGTAAAATTCCACATCGGGAGTTTCAAAAGAACTGAAACTTGCCAGATATGCGCATACCTTCTGGAGTGTGATACCGTGAGCGGATTCCGTCACGTTATCATGCGATGAGAGTTGGATCCCGATTCCCACTGATGAGTTGGTTTACTCCTCGGGTGACCCCGACTAATTCTTCTTTCAGGTTTGGAGGAGAATTTGAGGTACAGTGGGAGGTTTCCTGATTAGATAAATTGGTAACCATTCTGATCTTTGGTTAGAGTGCATGCTGAGTGTTTCTTTTCTCTCTCTCTCTGGCAGCGACCATTGACCCGACCCTAAGACTATGACTTAGTGACCAAGTTGACCGAACCTTCTTTACACTGGCTTTTGGATTGTCAGAGTTGCAGACCTCATTGCCACTCCTACTTTTACCCTTTTCTCCAGGACACCCCGTATTACTACGAACGTCCACTTCCATTGGACAAAACCATCGTATGGTTAGATACGAACTCGAAGGACTTTATTCGAGGATGGTTTCCGGTTCTGGAGAAAACGGATAGGATTATTCAGTTGTCTTTTCCCTTTTACCTTCTCTCAAGTTGTGAGTACTCCTTGGTTTAGGAGATAGTACACCTATTATGCTTATTGGATAGTCTTCTTCCAAACCTTAGGCTGGTGCCGACCGGTAGGGAATGAGGAAAACCAATTAGCATAACGATGGTATGCAGAAGGTATTAAGATTAAGACAAAGCAAGGGATTAGTAAGAGGGCAAAGTAAATTGCGACTGCTATTCACGACCGAACCAACTATTCCTTCGCCAATCCTAAATCACCTTTGTATTTCTCCAGGACACTCCGTATCACTACGAAGATCCACAGTTTATTGGATACTCCATCGTATGGTTATATACGAACTCGAAAGGAACTTGTTCCAGTTCGGGGATGGATTCTGGTTCAGGAGAAATAGGAATAAGATTTATTCAGGTGTCTTTTATCTTCACCTTCTCTCGCATTGCGAGTGTTCCTAGGATTAGGACAGTACACCCATTATGCTTATTGGATAGTCTTCTTCCAAACCATAGGCTGGTGCCGAACGGTAGGGAAGGAAGAAAACCATTTGGCCTAAAGGGGTGTGCAGAAGGTAAAGACTAAAGACATTTGAAGGGATTTGGAGAGGTGGCAAAGAATTACACGGTTACAGTTGCGAATCTGGATAATGGAAGAGGCATTACTAGGAATACCAGGATACCCCATCGAGACATTTCAATGTTTCAGTTTCACTGTGTAATGTTAAAAGAAAACTGATTTCCCGATTAGATACTTACTCCAGGGTATGTATTTACCAGGTTTGATTCTCATATCTGTATGGTTTTACAGATGATGAGTGGGAGTAAGTTATTGGGAATTGGGTGATCATCCTCATTATATCGGGATTCGTTGTAATCGGTGATATTTGAGGAAGTCACCTGGGTAGTTTGCCGGTCGGCAAATATTTGGTTTTGAATATCCGCTGTTATGCACCAATTTCAAATTGATATATCTGTACGTCTATTTTCATAGAGTGAGATATACCTTTATGAAATTATGTCTACAACATTTACCTATATCAGTGGATGGTTAGGTAAGGAGCATTAAACAGCGGTGTAATTCTTCTTAACCATAAGTACAGTTTTCAACCTACGACACACAGTGAAAGAGTTGTTAGACTCAGCGGACTTATACAGAGTATTGTATGTTGTCCAGTGTCCATTAGGACAGAGGGGTTGGTCCTCATACTATATTCTGTTTACTTTTAACTTCTCTAGTTCTTAGACATGTGTTTCGTAGAAACACAGGGTCTGAGTTTTGAGGAGTTATAGGTATTTGAATAGAGTAGAGAACCAGGTGTAGCAAGTATCGGGATTCTTCAAAGTGATCGAAGATATAGATACTTGTGTATGGTATTCAGTTGATAGTAATGATAAAGAGAACTTGTTTCTCTTTCAGGTTACTCATAATTGGAAGCATTCCTAAGTTGAGTAACGCTGATCAGCCTCTCTCCATTTAGTTGTCATGCACTGGAGACAGCTGCATAATTTGAATCTGGTTCAATTAAATCAGTGCCTCTGGTTCTATATTGGATATAGTACAGTTCATATCTTAACATTGTTAAGGTACGGGGAGTTGTCCGGCTTATGATTAAAACCAGACTCTGGATAACTCAAGGCACGTTTCTGTAATGGCTGTTTGTGGGTTGACCCAGGCTATGACGAGGGTTGACTTTCTACCATAAGAAAGATCAATAGTGACATTGTTCTTGACTCGCCACAGTTTTAATAAAAATGGATTTTTTCAAAAACAGTAGTGGGAGTATGGTAGAACTGGAAGTGATTCCAGAACCGCAAACGATTACTGAAGATTTGATAAGGAACCTAAAGATTCAATATGATTTGACATTCCATTGGCCACTCCACAGATAAGGTGGGTAACTTCAGGCACCCGAGAGGTACTCCGGTAGCCTCAAGGACGGTGACAGGGAAGTTCTTGTTTACCCACACTTGCCATTGTTGTTGTTCCAGGCTGCGAGACCCGGCAGGAGGATGAGTATAGCGTCGTTCTAATCTAGTTTAGAAGTGCATGTCTATATGACTCTGCCAGAGGGTTGTCGTAGTCAGTGGGAGCAGCGGAAGCATTGGTGGACATCAGGCTTATGTCTATTTATAGACTAAAGCAGATGTAGCGGAGATAGATCATCTATTTCTGATGTGACAGTCATGGGTTTGACGTCATCAGAATAGGGGATGGATCTGTTGAGAAGGTAGTAGGGTGTGATGTCATTGCATTTGGATGACATACACAAAGTAGGAAAGGAAACTCCTATACTACGATCGGTTATTCTTTGGTCGTCACACAGTGGTTTCTCCACAAAGGAAATGGATTTTGTATCAGACATACTGGTTACTAGATCTATGGTTTTAGATCTAGATTTGGGTGGTTTCCCAATCAGGGTACTTTGACAGCATTCTAAGAGTATTTAGAATGGACGACTCCTGGCATGGTAGTGTACCTGCAGGTAATGGAGTCACCCTCTCTAAAGGTGTCTTATAGACTAAAGTAGAGAGGGATGTGCATGATTGGCAGATCACTTGCTTAGGCAATTGAGTCAATCATGAGATGTCAAGTACCACACCAGATGTTGTTCTTGCACTAGATGCAATAAGTTGATATTGATCCAATCCTGGAGGAACAGTCAGAAGCAGTTTTAGAACATAAGTGAATGTTCTAGGGATATGATAACGGCTGCCTCCTTTAGGAGACGGTTATCACTCCAGGCTTCCAAGGTGACATGGACGACAAGGAGGTTGTCAGAGTTATAGTTTTCCTTCTGACGAGGGACAGTATTCTGGACAGGTGATCCAGGCAGATACTGAGGGAGGCATGGCGCAGGATACTGATTAAGTTCAGTTGACGATACAGTCTAAGAAGTTTGGATTTGGAGTTCATTTATGAGCTCGGTCCCATCAGACATCCAGACACTCTAAGACAGGTATTGCTCATTTCGGGAGATGGCTTTCTCCGCGAACTTGAGATATAGAGGGACATAGAAAGAAACATCTAGGCGGATCCACTCACTGAGGCTATTCCTCGAACGCAAGAGTTTCGCAAACAGGCTTTATGAGACTGACTAGTAGAGGAGTTGGGTGTTCGGTATCACACGGGCTGTGAGTATGCGACATCGCAATAATTAGCCTTGAGTGCAAGTGGGAGATTGTTGGAGATAGTGCCCTCAGAGTCGATTATTGGATCACAGGCACGTGATTGCAATGATTGAGGGAGGACCTATCCCGGTAGAACAGTCTTACTCGAGATGATAGTATGCTATCTGGTTTACCTTTATCATCGTGTACTGCTTTAGGTGACCTGACAGGTCGCTATTGCATGTTGATAGAGCCCCTTGGATTCTTGCTTGACTGCCAGCAGTATGAGGGCGATCATATAAGTAAGAGCTGGAGTCTATAAGCACATCCTTAAAAGGTCCCTAGTCGTGGGAGTTTCGAGACAGGGCATCGATTCTCCAGAGTAGACTAGTGTATACAGTCGAGACCCCGACGAGGGGCGGTGGCCGGTCTCACAAGCCACTGGTGTCAGTTGGATCACCTAAGATGTATACAGGTGCTCATTGGGTTATGAGTACACCGGACAGGACTCGCCGGGAACATGCTAGTTGGTCTTATACCTGACGTCAGATAGCAGTTCCCAAGTGACATGTGTACAGGTTAGTTCATCGACCTGGGGATCGTCATTTGTCTCGTGTGAGTTCCCACTGTGCTTTGATTACTACCCTACCATGGCTCAAAGGAGTCGTGCAAACAGGTTTTAGTTGGGTACAGTCCCGAGCCACATGGAGGCAGTGAGCGGATCTTCGGGGGTTCGTCTCTCCCGGTATTGGGGGTGAGGTCGCGCTGTGTCTAGGAGAGCCATTACACGAAGTCCTTGGCCAAGGCAGGAGATTTACTGGTAGGTATTCCAGTAGTATCTCAGGGTGTTCTGGGCTACACTCCGACACGACTTGTACCGCTTTTGGGGGTCTGACTTTTACCAACCCCCTAGGCCCGCCATGCGATGCTCATAGACGAACGGACCGGACTGTACGGATATTGTCACTGACAGGCTCAGTAGGGTGTCAGGATGAGTTCGCTCATCGACGTCCCTTTTGGTCAATAGCTGGTGGCCCGTTACGTATTGGCTTATATCTCTGACGTGCTAGTGGTTAAATCCACAGCCATTGTATTGACGAGTCTTTAGAGTCCACCACGCTTTCAGTTACTCAAGTTTTCGGGCGAAACGCTGTAGAGGCCGTATGGAGATATGGCAGGGTCCGATCAGATACGTGCGGTATTGCACGGATCAGGATCGGACGGTTTGTACTAGAGGCCGTATAGTTATATGGCAGGGTTCGATCAGATACGTGCGGTATTGCACGGATCAGGATCGGACGGATATTACTAGCCGGCTTTGGTTTAAGCCGGATTCTAGTATAGTACAGTGTAGATTTTGTCTCATTGCATTTGTATCCGGTCGGAATACAGATGCGGGTGTATATGCACAGTATCGGGGCTTTCCTGTAATTTATTACGGGACCAGTTTTCTGGAGTTGCCAGTTTGCATTCCATTTCGGCCGGTTTTCCTTTGTTCTTTCCCGGCCGGACTTTTCCGATGGAGGGGGTTATTTGCAATTGTGCAAATAACATTTGTGGAGGGGGTTTCTTGCAAATATATTCATTATGATATGTTTAGCATCTTTCATCCATGATGGTGCATTAAATGAGATTAGAAAGGGTATGGGGTGAGAAGTATGGTTGATATTTGTTTATGGTCACCTCTTTCTTTTCCTACACATACCTCCCTCTTGCATTTTGTTCACACTCCACCACCATTCCTCATATAGAAGTGGCCGGCCATTTTGTGAAGGGAGAGAGGATCATTTCATTTGGATGAGGGAAAATTTGTTCATCTCATTTTCATGCTACAAAATTCTAGCTCCACTTTGAAGTTCATTTCACAACCTCATTCCTCCATCAAAGCAACATAACCCCAAAGAGACAAAGCACTACACTTCCTACAGCACATCTTGGGCATGTCGACTTGCCAGCTTCATGCCCGAGTTGCCTCGGTATAGAGGCGGGAGCCCGTAAAAGATGCAGACGATGTGGTGCCCTTCCGGCAAGGAGGCGACGACCGGAGTTTCCGCGGGAGATCGGGACGATGACGAGAAGACCGGAGGACTCGGATCACTCGGTATATCTCTTCCCTATCTTGTTAGTTAGCTAGGACAAGTTTAATGGCCCGATCCGGGGTTTAGTGCGCGGTGGTGCCGGTTTGCTAAGTTCGCAAAATTAAAGTTTATCACCGTTTCCGCATTTGGCCGTCGGATTGACGACCGGGGCGCCGCCGTGCACTTACAGTTTATGCTAACCTGTTTGAACAACTCGACAATCTTCTCCATTTGAGGAGTTGGTTTATTGGATCTCAACCGATTAGGAAAAGGAACATTTTGAAAAGTGGTTGAGTCCAATTTTTGTGGATCAGATTGTCGAGTTGGAACGGTACCTCGTGTAGATGTGTTCGTGTCGTGAGAATTAGGTCCGTTCAAGCTAGAAGAGGTAGAGCCATGTGAAGGGTGGAGAATAGGCTCTAAAGAAGAAGAAGATGGTGAAGAAGATGAAGAAGGCCCACCGGCAGGGGAGTCATTGTTAATGCCCACATTTTTTCGCAACACTTTTCCAGATCTCAACGTGGTCACAGCATTTACGTTATGATTTTGCTGATGGTGTGCAGCATGTGCGTGACCGGGGTTGGGCAACGGTTGAGACGGGAGTTTTCCTTTTTCACGCTCGCTCAAAGCTGCATTGAGTTGTGCAATTTGTGCCTCAATAGATTTGATGCTTTGATCGTGTGAGGCACTATTTTGCACTAAAGATTGAATAGAAGTCTCAAGTCTTGCTGTAGACTGTGTAGATTGCTTAAGGAACGCATCTAGACTTCTTTCGAGCGAGCTAACCTTATCATTATTAGGTTGAACATAATTGTTTGGCTGGTAAGCATTGTTCGGCACAAAATTGTTCACCTGATTAGGGTAAGGTTGTTGTTGAAATTGTTGCGGTTGATATTGAGTTTGCGAGGGTGCTTGTTGTTGTTGTTGTTGTGGAGGAGGAGGTCTTTGAAAATTATTATTATTTCCTTGGAATTGTTGATTTTGGTTCCAAGCGAAATTTGGGTGACTCCTCCACCCCGGATTATACGTCGAAGAGTACGGATCATTTCTTTGTCGTTGCTGAAATGCAGCATTGACTTGATCCTGTCCTTGTGTAGATGCATTATAAGGACACTCTTCGGTCAGGTGCGATGGATCCGCACAACAAGCACAGACAGTTCGTGGAGGTATAGCAGGGGCAGGAGAAGATGATGAGATTTTGGTCTCGATCGCTTCTAGCTTTTTCGTAAGAGCGGCCATCTCGGCCTTCATGGCAATCGACATCTCTACTTGATGTATGCCTGCCCTAGATTGACCATTAGAAGATGGCGTGGTCTTGGTGCTCTCCCACTGTATTGTCTGCTCACTAAGATCCTCGAGAAACTGCCACGCTTCATCACTAGACTTAGAGAGAAAATGACCTTGACAGATGGTTTCTAGCAACTGCTTCGTTGCCGAGTTCAATCCCTCGTATAATGTTTGGCAAAGTTGCCAACTTTCTATCCCATGATGAGGACATTGAATTAATAGGTCCTTGAATCTCTCGAAGCACTTCCAGAATGGTTCGGAAGGAAGTTGTGAGAATTGAATTATTTCATTGCGGATTCTGGCAGTTTTATGGTGAAGATAGAACTTTTTTAGAAAAGCTTTCACAAACTCATCCCAATTTCTAATAGAATGTGATGCGGTGCTATATAGCCACTTCTCGGCTAGGTCACATAAGGTGAAAGGAATGACCCTTAGCCTTATAGCGTCATCACTCAATTGGGTCGTTTTCATCATAGCGCACACATTTTGGAATTTATTAATAAAGATATATGCGTCTTCAGTTTCCAAACCATGAAATTTCGGCAGCATATTGATGAAATGTGGTTTAATCTCAAAATTGTCCCCATTTGCCAGTGGGGGTGAAAGACAGGTGGGTAAAGAAGTGCGGATGGGGTAAAAGAGGTCCTGGAGCGCAACTCGTGCGGGCGCTTCAACAGGCGGCTGGTTCGGGTCATTCGCACCTAACGGAGGTGGAATTCTTCCCGTCGGCAAGGTATTGTTGGGGTTGAATCCCGACATACCTTCGGTGAAAGAAGTTGAAGGTGAAGGTGAGAAAGTGGAAGGATTTTCGACTTCGGTGTCGAAAGGTTCGTTGGTCGGTACCAACGAAACGCGGACTAATCGGGCGTCTGTATCCCTAGTCCAAAGTGACATACACTAAAGGGGATAGTGCAGTCAGAAAAAAAGAAAAACAGAATGTGGGGGTAAGATAACGTCAGTGAGGGAAAGTGGTGTGGTGAATTTGCAGGTTTTCTTTTTGCGACAAATTGCAAGTTTTGAAAAGTTTTATTGATTTTTTTTTTATGTGAGAGTTTTGCAAAGAGGTTTTTGAAAAAAAACTCGTGCACAACTGTATCAACCACACATGCACAATCAGGCCTAGATCTAGGGTCGCCTAGGTCTACTAGACAGCTCCTAACTAGGGCTAGTGTCACGACCCGCAGGGTACGGAACGTGACTGGCACTTAAGTTTACGAAACGTCTAAAGGCGTCCGTAAAATAAGTAAGCCAAAGCCCAGAAAACAAAACCAATTAAGCAAAAGAGTGAAGAAAACCCAAACAATTGAAAGCAAGTTTATCAAATAAGTCATATAAAACCCCTTTTAAAAACAATACTAATTTTTCCGAAAATTTCGGCAGAGTCTCCTTTGTAAATACTGGCCCCCAAAAATGGGTACAACAAGAATATATGTAAAACCAACAAAAAGGCATCCCCAAGCGGGAGCTAGCTCTTCGCCATAAGGCGGTCACAAATCCCACGCAATATAATGACAACAAGCGTAATGATCATAAGGAAGCATGAAAAAAAATAGCATGTCGGCTCAAGTGAGCTCGACCCCAAAATACAGCATAAAATCCACAAACCTCACAGTCTCATCTCTAGGTCAATATACAATAAATCTGGTAGAAACAGTAGATGGAGTACACTAGATACAAGAATATACAAGGTGGTACAAAAATAATAACATAACCCACCTATGAGCAAATCTCGAGCTCAGGCAAAAGAGGCAAAAGAACAAGTGCGCCCGCCGCTACTGAACTGACGGAGCGGACCTGCAAAAGACTGTGGCACAACGGGGGTGAGTTGCCAACTCGTGAGTAATAAATAACATCTACAAAGGCTATCGTATGCATGCACACAAGCATCCTAGCGTCTATAATACAGGTATGACTGGATGCACTAGCAGGTGGGTATACAACATCAGTGTACGAATATGTATGCAACATGAATATCTGAGGTCTCAATAGATATATATAAGGAATATTTTATCTCTTTTTGTTTTTGAAACTCTTTTAGAATGCCAGCATAATGTCAATGAATCGACGAAAATCGGTGTCCAGCAACGACACCCAAAAGCTGTCTCAAATCTCATAAATCCATGTCATAGTATCTCTGGCCTCAGCCATCCGGCTGACCCATCTCAGTATCAATATCTCATCATCTAGCGGCCACGGTCGGTATCCTCTGGATATCCGCCGTCCCAAACAGTCACCGGTAGGTAATCCGTCCCCTGCCAGGCTCAACGTCATCACCACATTCCTCTTGCCCCGGGGTACCTTACCGGGCCCACCATGTACCCGTGCCGGTTCCTCCACTCCTCGACACGAATTTCCAAAACCATAGCAAACTCATGGTGGACGACACTTACATCACTAGAAAACCGCAATTTACATATTTTAAAAATATAATAAGTTTAGAAATCTTGCGGCTTTCCCCCGAAATCCAGCAATATCATAAAATCTCAAGAAATCCTCATAAGTGCATATCTCAATGATAATGAATGCATATGGTATCAATAATCAAGTTGCGATGTGTGATTAATGTATTAAGCATGAACAATTAATATGATGAAGTACATGCACATGAATAGCAATCCTACGGTTTCATTTTAAGGAATTAAAGGCAATAGCACAAGTTTAAGTATCAATTGGTAAAAGGTTTAAATTTAAAGGTTATCTAGTGTGGTGGCATGGCAATTACCAGGGTGTGTGTGTAAGCATGAATAGTGCTCGTGCTGCATATAAAAACCCTGGCAATGGTGCAGGTGTCCTATAAAATGGTTTCGTATAGGTATGTCAATATAATGCATGGATGCAGCAAATAGTCAAATAAGTATTTCACCCCTAATTACTAACATCACTAAGGGTCTTGTAAGTTACTAAAACTATCGGGCGGCTTGCGCCATCCAACGATAGTCCCCCGTAGATATTACATCTACTCACCGGATCCCTGGCTAGCTGTGTCCAATCACCGCTTTCCCCTTTCGCGCCGCGTCTGACGTCTCCGCGACCGAACCTGGAATTAACATCAATACCAAACATAAGGTTACATATCAAGAACGACGCAAAACCCAAACGAAACTACTAACGTTCGCTAGCTAGGTACAACGTGCACAACGTGCGCGGAACACACGCGAAAATCGCAAAAACTGCCAAAAAACGCCGATTTGGTCTCCCGGCAAAACTAAAACCCGACTACCCAAAAATCCGCACTCACGCATCCTAAAAGTCGTAGGACAAGCCATTACAATCAACAAGATCTCAAAAATAATCCATCACATAATTTTATAACAAAACTAGTAAGCATTTGCATTCCAAAATCGGTGCAAAAATCGCCGATTTGCGACAAAACGACTACAATCTAGCATAATCACCCAAGTCACACCATTAGATAACCACTACACAAAATTTCAACACATTAACCATGCTCCAAAACCTAAATTCCACAACCAACCCTTTCTTGATTTTTCCTAAAACAACAATTTACAACCAAATCACACTTCTAAAATTAACTAAATTAGCATAATTTGAAGACTACATAAACAAAGTAACCATATAGATTAGTTAATTAACAACTAGATTAACTATAAAACAATTTAATTAACTATCATGGCTTCAAAAACCCTAGTTTAATACAACTACTCTTTTATAAATTAGATTAGAAATTAGCTAAACTTTTAACACTAAACCATACAATTAAAGGATTTTAGCAAAAAAAGAAAGTAACTTGATGGAAATTATACCTCAATTGAGATCTAGCAAGAAAAATTTTTCTCCAAATGATGGCCACAAGCATCAAGATCCAAGCTAGGGAGGTGAAGGAAAAGAAAGATGAAGGAGGGTTTTAATTTGCAAGCTTTAATTTGAAATTTTGATGTGTTTTTTTTGAAGAAATTTGAAGCAAATGAAAAGAAAAGAGATGAAGGAGAGGGGGGTGCAGGTTTCGGCCTGAGGGAGGTGAGGGGAGGGGTGTGGGTGAGTGGGAAAGTCAAGGGTCAAGTCCACAAAAGTCAATGCCCCATACCTAATCAAACTATAATTAAAATAAATCAATAACCCACTAAATCAACTCAAGAAAGAAAACAAAATATGAGGCCAGAAATTTCTGGACTTGCACAAGGTGGGGCAGTCCTAGGGCTGAGGAAAAAGAGAGAGGGGTTTTACAAAAGAAATTTTATGCAAAAAGGCCCCCTACAACTCAAAAATTGCAAGTTTTAGCTCAAAATTCAATAAATTCGTTTCATAACACAAAAATTTGTTAAAAATCAAAATAAATTACTAAAAATTTATGTTATCACTAGATTATAATTATCATAATTTTAGAGATTAAAATTAGCCCGGAAAAATTTGTATTTATCGCTAATTTAATGTATTTTCTTACCGGCTTAAAATAATATTAAAAAAATTGAAAAATTAGGGAAAATTTTTAAACGACCAGAATTTCATAATTAACTCATTAGCTACTAAAAACAAGCAATTACCTATCCATTTTAGGTATAATTAGCCCTAAACTGCAAAATAACAAGAAAGACGGTTTTCGGAAAAATACCGAATTTTCACCGAATTTCAGGAAAACACCAAAACGACTTTTCAAGACGCTACAGCTAGAAATAGGACCTCGAACCGCCTCTTCACGGACAAGTACGGCCAGGTAAGTGGGAAGGAACCACCACTACAGTGGGCCTAATTAATAACCACTAGCCTAGACACCGCAATGTCGGTTAGGATAAACGGCCGATGCCTACCCTAGTTCTTTTCCTATTGAGCTCGCTGTCCTTAGGTCTGAGTCTAATCTTTTTTTAATTAATTGTGGTCGATGCAAAATGCTTTAGGTGTTTTCTGGGGTCCTGGGAAGGGTGATGAAATCCCCACCCAATCTGAGTTTGGTCAATTAGCCCCCTTAAGTCCAATTAAATTATACAAAACAAAAATTCACTTGCAATCAATTTTAGCGCGGCGCAAAGAAACCTGCAGCAAATCTGTTATTTAGAAGGGGGAAGAAGATTTTTTAGCGCAAAGAAACCTGCAGAAAATTTTTACAGTGGAGATATGGAGCTTTCAGAGGGGAGAGAGAGAAAACTAACCCTGAAAATTTTAAGCAGTGAAGAGCCCTAATGGCCGCGGTTCCACGGTCTGAGGTGCTCCTTGGCCGCGGTTCCGCGGTCTGATGAGGAGATCGGGTTCTGCAAAAATTTGTGTAGCTCTGTACTTGTGATTCCATTCTGTTCTTATGCTCCCTTTTCTGTTTTGACCTTCTGTAAAATTCCAGATCCAAAAGTCTTTGCTGTTCCTGCAAGATTCCAACGAGAAGCCCTTCAACCAGATAAAAATAATAAAAAGAAAATTTTTGTATTTTGTATTTTCTGATTTTTATAATTTTTCAAAGTTTTATATCAACCCGAAATCATACAAAAAGAGAAACTTACGCCATCCTCGGCAACGGCGCCATTTGATTATCCCAAAAAATTGTAGTTTACCGTAATCAGAAACGGCGTCGGTTCGCAGCTAGCCGGTGAATACGGGTCGATCCGCAGGGATGTGTGAGTTTCTGTTTTTTTTTGTGTTACAACGAGTTGATTCAAATTGTTGTTTGGTTTTTGTCGATTGAATTTAAGACGAATTTATGTGATATGAAAGAACTCGTTAGGGTTAGGTCGAAGGTAGGGGTGTTGAGATCAATGTTTTCACCTCTTTCACTGCCGTTGATTTAAGCTTTTTAGAAAAATCACAACAATTATTAGCAAAGGGGATTAGGATGATCGGGAAGAAACAAAGTATCTTCCTCTAGATCCTTGTCCGTCCTTTCCTATTAATTGCTGTGATCTTCATGGACGTCATATATGTCCGGCCTTTTATACTATGGTTCATGTAGGGTTGCTATGCACGCGCACAAAGGTCTACGAGGCATCAACCATGCCCGATTAAAAAATTAGCCGTGCCGAACAACCCGAATACGGATCTTTAAACTAGAGATTAGGCGAAAACTAACATGTTAACAACTTTAACACTAAGTGAGAGGGATTACAACCTTTGTAGATCCGGTCCTTCACTTCATATGCTCCGTGTTGTGGTCCCTTCGCTGCGATCATCGGGTTCCGGACTCTCGAGAGGTTCCACGAAGAGAAAGATGCAACCTTTGCTTCCGATCTTCGATACTGAGATGATCTACTTTGAAGTTCCGTTAACACAAGCTAACACTCATGAAATGATGTGAACACCCTCATCTAAATGGCAAGGGAAGATGAGGATGATGAAGTAGGATTTTTGCTCTCTTTATTTATCTTTTTCTCATATTTATTCATCACATTGGAAAAAAGCTAGCAAGCTTTTTCCATGAAGAGAATGAAGGAAGAAGATGAACAACAATAGAATTATCATTTGTGATGAATAATGCAAAGAAGATAATGATGAATTATGCAACCATGGTTAACCAAACCATTGTAGAGATTTAACCAAGGGTGTAGGGTTTGGGTTAGGTTAAGGATGAGTCATAACAAAATATCTTTCACAAAACAAAACTAAATCTTCTAGAATCATCTAGAAAGTATTAACCCAAATCAAACCCTAATCTTGTTTAATCTCTACTAAACATGTTGCATTATTTATCATATCATGTTACAATATTATATATCACATATATAATATTTATTGTAACCAAATAAAATAATACTATTAACATATATCGCATATATATCAATGTATTATCCGAGTGAGAAAAAGAATCTTTTAGTGAGCTAATATTAGTTAATGTCATTTAATATATCATATATATTATTATACATTAAATTATCGAATCAACACTTGATCCGACAATCCGGCTATATCGCATATAACCGACTAATATTTATCCGTACCGATTAATCGAATCAACACTTGATCCGATGACCCGGTTGATATCAAATATCGCGAGAATAGAATACGGTATCTCATATCGTATTATCCTCGGTCCCGCACATATCACATATGTGCTCCTACTCCGTTTTGCCTGAGCCAAGAAACCTCTGTGTAGGACTCTAAAGAATCGTCAATACGCCGGCAGTAGGTGATGATCATATCAAACACCCACAAGCTGCAAGCGGTCAGCTAAACGTAACAGCTACCCAGGTATTGAACACTCAGAAGATCAACAAACAAGCCTGTACATTCTCCTGTGAATCCAAACAGTAACACTCCCGTACAGTCCGGTCTCGTCGTCTGATATGTCGCATATCTCGCCTAGGGGTGGTAAACGTCAGACCCCAGTAGCTCGATAAGTCGTGTCGATATGAGGTCTATAACAGTTCAAGAAACTACTGATAACACTTACCAGTAAATCTCAGCAACCCTGGCCAGGGATTTCCGGTTATAGCCAATCGAACACAGCACAACATCAACTCCCTATACCGGGAGAGACGAATCCCCTCCTATCGCTCATTGCCTCCATGTGATTCGGGACTGTACCCAAAAGCCACCTTTTTGCATGCCCTCTTGGACGTGGTATGATGGAAATCAAAGCACAGTGGGAATCACACAAGACTCTATGACGATCTCGGGTCAACAGACTACTCTGTACCAGTGTCACCGGAGAACTGCCATCTGACGTGAGGTATAATACCATCTGGGAGTTCTCGGCGAGTCCGTCCAGTGTACCCAGTCTCCACTGAGCACCCGTACACCATCCTTGATGTCAAACACCGATGGATATGGGATCATCCATCGCCCATCATATGGGTCAAGATGCGTATACGCTAGTCTACTCTGGTGTATCAATGCCCTGTCTCGATACAACCTCGACTAGGAACAGTTATAGGATGTACTCGTCGACTACCGTGGCCCCACTAGTATGATCTCATCATAGTCCCAGTAGTCGAGTACATATCCTAAGGGATTTATCAACATGTAATATAGAGACAATCAGAGTACATGTTAAGACAAAGTACAACCAGATAGCATACTATCATGTCTAGCAAGAAAGTCCTCCCTATATATGTCCAAGCATCCATTACAATATACATCGTATGTACAGTAATGGCCTCTAGGGCATACATATAACTTGAAAGGTTAGTATAGCACCCTATGAAGTGTTTTGAAGCATCACATGACCCAAAGTTATAATTTTTAAGGTGCTAAACTAACATGCAAGAGGATCGATCTTAGAAAATTAGGGTTATGATACTTTAAGCTAGTAAAGATAAGGGTTTGAAGGCTACAACCTTTGTAGCTCCCCTTTGTTGGACTCCTTGGTGTCTTGGGTGTTGAATCGAGGTCCTCTTGAAGTTCCCTTGCGTCCACGACGATCCACCACGGAGCACTCCGTCCAAGCTCGCTACTTTGGAAAACCGAAGGAAACACTCTAATCAAGTCGGCTAGACTTGAGTAGAATGATGTTGTGGTTTGGAATCTCACTTCAAAAACCTTTCTTTAGTTGTATTTAGCTCACTAGAAAAGACTAGAGAGGAAGAGATGAAGGAGGATGAAGATGGTGGCTAAAATGAACAAGAGGTGTAAAAGATCACCTTGAGTTAAGAAGAAAAAGAAATATATATCACTATATATATTTATTTCCTTCTTGACTTCAACCATGATTAAATCATAGATAGTTAATTTAACTTGGGTTTTAAATGATAAAGAGAAGGATAACCCTTGGTTAGTGGTAGTTGAGATAGGTTAGGTTAGAAGAAGAATGTAGAAGCAAGAATGTTTATCCTTTCCTTTTTCATTTTACTTTAAAACCAAAATTAAATAATAATCTATTATTTAATCTATGGTGTGAGTCTTATATTGCCACCATTTCCATATGCAATCAACCATGATGGATGGGTGTATGTATGTATACATGTATGCACATCTACATGTGCATGAAACTAGAAAAGAAGAAAGAAACACATGCATGCATGCATACATCCATCAAACCCTAGAAAGGTTTCAAGTGAGAATACTAATGGTTAGATGATAAATCAACACTTAATTTATCAATCCGGTCATATCTCATATGACCCCACCAAAAGCAGTTCACCCGATCAATGTTCGGTATCATATACGCACATTTCAATCGGGTGCATGCGCATATCGCATACGCGCACCACAACGTTTCGCCTGGACTGGGTAACTCCTTTGTGGGACTCTAAGACTCGTTAATACGCCGGCAGAGGGTAATGATCATATCAAGTACCCTCAAGCCGCAAGCGGTCAGCTAAACATAACGGCCACCCGGGTATTGAGCGATCAGAAGACAACAAGCGAACCTGCTACAACTCCCGTCGAGCCATCCGGCAACACTACCGTACAGTCCGGTCTCTTCATCAGATATGCTGCATATCGAGCCTAGGGATGGTCACGTCGACCCCAATAACTTAATAAGTCGTGTCGGTGAATGGTCTATAACAGATCGAGAAACTGCTGATAACACTTATCAGCAAATCTCAGCAGCCCTGGCCAGGGACTTGCTGTTATAACCAGTCGGGCACAGCACAGCATCAACTCCCAATACCGGGAGAGACGAAACCCCTCCTATCGCTCATCGTCTTCGTGTGTCTCGGGACTGTACCCAACGGCCACCTGTTTGCACGACTCAGTAGAGCCGTGGTAGGGTGGCAATCAAAGTACAGTGGGAGAACACACAAGACTCCATGACGATCTCGGGTCTACAGACTAACCTGTACCAGTGTCACCTGAGAACTGCTATCCGACGATAGATATAATTCCATATAGGAGTTCTCGGTGAGTCCGTACAGTGTACCCAGTCACCACTGAGCACCCGTATATGATCTTGATGTCAAACATCGATGAATGTGGGAACATCCATCGCCCATCGTATGGGTCTAGTATCATATACGCTAGTCTACTCTGGTATATCAATGCCCCGTCTCGATATACCTACGACTAGGGACGTTCCAGGATATGCTTATAGACTACAGACATCCCACTAGTATGATCTCCATCATAATCAGAGTAGTCAAGCCGATATCCTCAGGGCTTTATCAGCATGTATAAATGAATAAAAGCATGATCAAATCAACATGTCAGATAAAGAAGAACCAGATAGCATACTATCATGTCGAGCAAGAATGCAAACTGAATATATATATATATATGTATAGATACATCCACTATCACATAATGGCCTCTAGGGCATACATATATCCAACAATCTTCCACTTGCACTAAGGCCAGTTATTGGCGTATCTCATACCCAACATCTCAAAAAGTCGCTCATGCTGTGGCTGAGGGAGGGCCTTGGTGAGTGGATCCGCGGCGTTGTTCTTTGTATCTACTCTCTTAATCTCGATCTCGCGGCGATCTACAATCTCCCGGATCAAATGAAAGCGCCTCAGGATATGTCTGGACCGCTGATGGGATCTGGGCTCCTTGGCTAACGCCATCGCCCCATTATTGTCACAATACAAAGGTATTGGATCAATAATGGTTGGAACTACTCCTAGCTCCGAGACGAACTTCTTCATCCAGACGGCTTCCTTGGCGGCATCATTTGCAGCAATGTACTCAGCTTCCATCGTAGAGTCTGCAACGGTATCTTGTTTGGAACTCTTCCAACTTACCGCCCCTCCATTGAGGGTAAATACAAACCCTGAGATAGATTTGCTGTCATCCTTATCGCTCTGGAAGCTCGAATCGGTAAAGGCCTCCATTTGGAGATCTGTATTACCATACACCAAGAACAATTCTTTAGTCCTTCGTAAGTACTTAAGAATGTTCTTCACAGCTGTCCAGTGGTTCTCCCCTGGGTTGGATTGATACCTGCTTACAACACTAAGTGCATAAGCTACATCTGGGCGTGTACATAACATCGCATACATTATAGATCCTACTGCCGAAGCATAAGGTATAATGCTCATGCGAGCTCTCTCTTCATCGGTCTTTGGACAAGAATCCTTGGAGAGAGTGACTCCATGGCAAGCGGGTAAGGCACCCCGCTTGGAGTCTTCCATACTAAACCTCTTTAGGATGGTGTTGATGTACCTGGTTTGGGACAGTCCCAATAACTTTTTGGATCTATCCCTATAGATCCGTATGCCCAGGATGTATGTGGCATCACCCAGGTCCTTCATGGAGAACCTTAGTGATAAGAATGATTTGACCGACTGTAGCATAGGAATATCATTTCCTATCAGAAGAATATCATCCACGTACAATACGAGGAATGTGACAGCTCTTCCTACAGCCTTCTTATAAACACAAGGTTCATCTGGATTTTTGATGAAATCAAACTCTTTGATAACATCATCGAAACAGATGTTCCAACTCCGAGATGCCTGCTTTAACCCATATATGGATTTAAGCAGTCTACATGCTTTTTCGCTGCTCCCACTGTCAATGAAGCCCTCTGGCTGATCCATATAAACGCATTCTTCTAAATCTCCATTTAGAAATGCTGTTTTAACGTCCATCTGCCAGATTTCATAGTCGTAGTGAGCAGCAATAGCAAGTAGGATCCGAATGGATTTAAGCATGGCTACAGGCGAAAAAGTTTCGTCATAGTCCAAACCTGGTCTTTGACGAAAACCTTTCGCTACAAGTCTTGCCTTATAGGTCTCTACCTGCCCATCTACACCAATCTTTCTTTTAAAGATCCATTTGCACCCTACAGGTTTTACCCCAGGGGGTACAACGTCCAAAGTCCATACTTTGTTGGTGTACATAGACTCCATTTCGGATCTCATGGCATCCAGCCACTTCACAGAGTCACCACTCGTGATAGCTTGCTGAAAACTGGTAGGATCATCATCATCCATGATGCAATCTTCTCTGTCACCATCAATGAGGAAACCGTAGTACCTCTCCGGTGGGCGAGAAGTCCTACCAGACCTACGGAGTGGCCGAGGTTCTTCAGTTTCTGCTGCAACAGCCGGTTTAACTAAATCGTCATTTATAGTTTGTGTCTTTAGAACCTCTTCTAGATCTACCACCTTGCCATCATCTTTGTCTGTGAAAAACTCTTTTTCTAAGAATGTGGCATGTTGAGAAATGAACACTTTTTGTTCCTCTTTGTGGTAGAATAGATATCCATAAGAATTCTTTGGATATCCCACAAAGTTACACATGACCGACCGTGTCTCGAGTTTGTCCGGATTCTGCTTTTTAACATAGGCCGGGCAACCCCAAATCTTAATTCTCTTAAGAGATGGTCTCTTCCCATTCCATATCTCATATGGCGTGGTAGACACGGCTTTGGTTGGAACCCTGTTTAGCAGATACGCTGCAGTCTCCAATGCATGCCCCCAAAACGAGACTGGTAACTCAGCGTCACTCATCATGGACCGGACCATATCTAATAGGGTCCTATTCCGTCGTTCTGACACACCGTTGTGCTGTGGTGTGTAAGGAGGAGTGAGCTGAGAGAGAATCCCATTCTCTTTTAGGAAGTTTGCAAATTCTGTACTGAGATACTCTCCACCTCGATCTGATCGAAGCATCTTAATACTCAAGCCGGTTTGTTTTTCTACTTCTTGTTTATATTCAATGAATTTCTCGAAAGCGTCGGACTTGTGCTTTAATAAAAACACATGACCGAATCTTGAGAAATCGTCGGTGAATGTAATGAAGTATGAAAAACCGCCTCTAGCCTGTGTAGACATTGGCCCACATACATCACTATGTATGAGGCCAAGGAGCTGAGTAGCTCTTTCTCCGTGTCCGGTAAACGGAGTTTTGGTCATTTTACCCTTGATACAAGACTGGCAAGTCGCATAAGATTTATATTCAAAAGAGTTTAAATATCCATCTTTATGTAACTTGTTTAGTCTTGTTTCGTTAATATGACCAAGTCTACAATGCCAAAGAAAAGCTTTATTTAATTCTGAAAGTTTTCTTTTATTAGTGTGTTGTATACTGAAAACTGTGTGTTGATTTAGGACATATATTCCGTTATTAAGCGTACCATACCCAACCAACATTTGATTTAGGTGAATGTTCATAACATTGTTCTGCAACACAAAATTATACCCTTCATTGTCCAACAAAGAAACGGATATTATATTACATAGCATACTTGGTACAAAATAACATGGATTCAAAATCAAAATACATCCAGATGGCAACCCCAAGTGATACTCTCCCACTGCGACTGTATGTACATTGGAACCATTTCCAACGCGGAGAGTATGGTCACCTGTCCTCAAAACCTTGCTATTTCTCAGCCCCTGCATAGAATTGCAAATGTGAGAACCTGAACCGGTATCCAATACCCAGGAAGCAGAGTTTATAGAAAAACAGTTTTCAGTCACAAACGCACCTGAAGCAGAAGCATCACCATGCTTCTTCTTGAGACTTAAGTACTCCGTGCAATTGCGCTTCCAATGTCCTGTCTTGTGGCAATGAAAACATTCGCCTTTCCCCGAGTCTCCAGCCTTGGACTTTCCCTTTCCCTTCACCTTTTTAACTCCGCCCTTAGGATTAATGGGTTTCTTCTTTTTCTTTCCCTTGGCCTTGGCATTCGGGCGAGAAGAGGAAGACTGTCCAATAGTCATAACGGGAGTTTTTGCTAACTTCATAGTGCTTTCTGCACTCCTTAACATATTAAGGAGTTCAAGGAGGTCATTCTCCATGTCATGCATGTTGAAGTTCACTATGAACTGAGCAAAGGTGGAAGGGAGGGACTGCAGAATAATATCTATATATTGTTCATTGTCCATTGTCCATCCAAGGTCCTCAAGCTCTTCTATAAGAGCTATCATCTTCAGAACATGGTCTCCTACTGGTGTGCCAGGGGCCATTCGCATCTAAAACAATTTCTTTGATGCTTCGTATCGTAATACGCGGGATTGCTCCCCATACAACTCCTTTGTATGGAGCAATATACCGTGAATGTCCATGTCCTCGTGCTGCTTTTGATGTGTGTTATCCATCGATGCAAGCGCGAGGCATGTGGTCGTGGCACAGTCAGCGTCCCATGTCTTGCGGACTTCAATGTCCGCAACTGAGGATTTTGGACCAGGGACGGGCGGGGCTGAAGCCGTGAGGACATATGATACTTTATCATAAGTCAAGGCGATCTTCAGATTCCTTAGCCAGTCTTTATAGTTGGTCCCATTCAGTTTGTTTTTATCTAGTAGAAGCTTAAGTCCAGTCATTGGTATCTGCCATTAAGAGAGAGAAAAGAATACACTCAGCGAAAGCTCTTGCATAGATTAGATTGGTTTATTATCTTGTCTAATCGATGTTTCCCACTGCTTTTATCGAGTTTTTCTTTCAAACCTTAAAAAGAAAAACTAGCCAGGATTAATTACAGTCTACAACTTCGCTAACCGTTCAGCCAGGCCAGTGTCGGTACTTGAGGGAGGTACCCCGTGCTTTCGCACGGACCTAATTAGAGTAAACCTCGTTTTCCCAGAGGCGGAGCCCCGTTAACACCTTTCTAGACACCTAATGAGTTAGCTAATTGTAAACTGTAAAACTCTCCTAGGAGCAACTATTGCCCACAGTGGGATCGGGATCCAACCATCATATGGAAGGTATGCAATCTCATTGCAAATTTCAACTATTGAAATTCCCGATGTAGTTTTTACCCCTAATACCCGTGACCTTGGCTAAGGTCAACAAATCACGAGCACTAGTCAAGCTCAACCCGTCATTTCTTGATTAACTTAGACCCGTTCACATGACCCTTGGCTAAGGTCAACAAAGTCATATGCCCGTCCTAATTAATCTGCATCATATGCGTTTGTAGGAAGACATCACTTAGCTACCGTACACTACGCCTTGGCTAAGGTCAACAAACGTAGCACGAATACTAAGTACTCTACTTCCTAAAATGACGGAGGGTTGCGAATGATTTTTAAGAAAATCTTTAACGCTTTGAACTTGATATCGTTGTAGAATCAAATAGTTTTCAAAAGGAGTGGCTTAAGCTCCGCAGTTTTGAAATATAGCTTTTTCATAAATAGCCGAGTGGTTTTCAAATCCGATTCTACAACATCTTTTTAGGTTTATTTTCTTTACATTAATCACATTAATGTAATCCCATCATTTAAGTCCTTAAGCCAATCACAGAAAAGAAACGAAAATAACACGTACGCTTATGCCATCCGCATTCGCCGCAATGTTCCGTTATGCACCGTTAGGTTACTTAACTAACGGCATACCGGGACGGGACTAGCGCGGGTGTAAAACATAAGCAACGTCTACTATATATCATATATATAATATGTCATTCGTCTCAGATATCACAGAACACAGGCAGCAGAAACATAGATATAACGTGGGATATCCTAGGACGTCCGTATTTAGTATTTAGCCAGAATAGAAAATACGGATTCCACAGTCGCGATGAATAGCCAAGCCCACACCCTGGACCCCTACGAGAGCGGCAAGTGACCCTACCAATTCTGGAGTTTAGGAGACCCGGTCTCGACTCCTCGAGATGGCCTCCCACTGAACCCCAGAACCCGGTCACCTGTGCTCCCCTCCTTGGGTCCATCCTAATGCGGAAAAGTAAATAATATACAACACTGGTGACACAACCGCAACCTGGAAGTGCCCCAAATAAAAGAATATTACATTTGAATTTACATGAATGAAAATATAAAACTCTCATCTCACAAAAACCCCCCGGCTATTCGATCGCGACAATCCTGCACATCATATCTCAGCAACACATAATATCACATATCATCAACGTAAGTAAGTATGCGTACCCCGATTGTCGTTGATGTATAGCAACGAAACCGGCGATATCTAACATACTACACTTACGGTCACAGAAAAGAAAGTGTAAAACTACAATATTTGGAATCCAGATTCTCTTTAGACATCATAAATGCGAAATATCACATATTTCGTATTTCATGCCTACACTATATGAATTCCACATATTGTATCACATTCCAGATAAACAGACAGTATTAAAGTTTTTGAACGAACGATCAAGCATCCAAGATTCACTAAAGCTCAACACTTGAGCAGGGTTCAAAAATCCGGAGTGTGACACAGTAGTAGCGGTCCAGCCGTAGAAGGGTCAAGCCAACGCCTCACATGTGGCACGCCGTACTGCCCCAAACCCTAAGGTTCAAAGGGCAGTTCGAGACGGTCACATAATCGAGTTAAGGTTTGTTGTCTTCTAGAGGGACCACCGCAAAAAGACTTGCACGTATCTCCAAAGTATTTAAACCCCGTGAATAGTGAGTAAATGATACTCGTTCAAACACTTCAATACTTTCTAATTTACCCGGAAAAGCTACGAAATAAAAATCCCGATCGAAATGACAAGTTCAAAACCATCTCCAGAATTTTTCAAAACCAAATACAGATTAAAAATATCCAAAAATTTATACAAGCAGATTCATGAATTACTGTACAAACATTATTCATCAATACATATATACGGCCGCGGAACCGCGGCCTAAGCAAGCTTAGGCCGCGTTTCCGCGGCTAGAATCACTGTTCACTAGAAATATTTTGTACCGTAACTCTTATTTTTTCCTGCTGTATTTTTTACATATTTTTAATTCTGCAAATTATCATAATTTAGAAAATTTCCAGAGAGCACCCAAAAATACCGTATTTTTGTCCGATCGGGGTTTTCACTTCGTAAAAACGTCGCCTAATGTTCTAGGTCGGCTCTGATACCAATGAAAGGTTAGTATAGCACCCTATGAAGTGTTTTGAAGCATCACATGACCCAAAGTTATAATTTTTAAGGTGCTAAACTAACATGCAAGGGGATCGATCTTAGAAAATTAGGGTTATGATACTTTAAGCTAGTAAAGATAAGGGTTTGAAGGCTACAACCTTTGTAGCTCCCCTTTGTTAGACTCCTTGGTGTCTTGGGTGTTGAATCGAGGTCCTCTTGAAGTTCCCTTGCGTCCACGACGATCCACCACGGAGCACTCCGTCCAAGCTCGCTACTTTGGAAAACCGAAGGAAACACTCTAATCAAGTCGGCTAGACTTGAGTAGAATGATGTTGTGGTTTGGAATCTCACTTCAAAAACCTTTCTTTAGTTGTATTTAGCTCACTAGAAAAGACTAGAGAGGAAGAGATGAAAGAGGATGAAGATGGTGGCTAAAATGAACAAGAGGTGTAAAAGATCACCTTGAGTTAAGAAGAAAAAGAAATATATATCACTATATATATTTATTTCCTTCTTGACTTCAACCATGATTAAATCATAGATAGTTAATTTAACTTGGGTTTTAAATGATAAAGAGAAGGATAACCCTTGGTTAGTGGTAGTTGAGATAGGTTAGGTTAGAAGAAGAATGTAGAAGAAAGAATGTTTATCCTTTACTTTTTCATTTTACTTTAAAACCAAAATTAAATAATAATCTATTATTTAATCTATGGTGTGAGTCTTATATTGCCACCATTTCCATATGCAATCAACCATGATGGATGGGTGTATGTATGTATACATGTATGCACATCTACATGTGCATGAAACTAGAAAAGAAGAAAGAAACACATGCATGCATGCATACATCCATCAAACCCTAGAAAGGTTTCAAGTGAGAATACTAATGGTTAGATGATAAATCAACACTTAATTTATCAATCCGGTCATATCTCATATGACCCCACCAAAAGCAGTTCACCCGATCAATGTTCGGTATCATATACGCACATTTCAATCGGGTGCATGCGCATATCGCATACGCGCACCACAACGTTTCGCCTGGACTGGGTAACTCCTTTGTGGGACTCTAAGACTCGTCAATACGCCGGCAGAGGGTAATGATCATATCAAGTACCCTCAAGCCGCAAGCGGTCAGCTAAACGTAACGGCTACCCGGGTATTGAGCGATCAGAAGACAACAAGCGAACCTGCTACAACTCCCGTCGAGCCATCCGGCAACACTACCGTACAGTCCGGTCTCTTCGTCAGATATGCTGCATATCGAGCCTAGGGATGGTCACGTCAACCCCAATAACTCAATAAGTCGTGTCGGTGAATGGTCTATAACAGATCGAGAAACTACTGATAACACTTATCAGCAAATCTCAGCAGCCCTGGCCAGGGACTTGCTGTTATAACCAGTCGGGCACAGCACAGCATCAACTCCCAATACCGGGAGAGACGAAACCCCTCCTATCGCTCATCGTCTTCGTGTGTCTCGGGACTGTACCCAACGGCCACCTGTTTGCACGACTCAGTAGAGCCGTGGTAGGGTGGCAATCAAAGTACAGTGGGAGAACACACAAGACTCCATGACGATCTCGGGTCTACAGACTAACCTGTACCAGTGTCACCTGAGAACTGCTATCCGACGATAGATATAATTCCATATAGGAGTTCTCGGTGAGTCCGTCCAGTGTACCCAGTCACCACTGAGCACCCGTATATGATCTTGATGTCAAACATCGATGAATGTGGGAACATCCATCGCCCATCGTATGGGTCTAGTATCATATACGCTAGTCTACTCTGGTATATCAATGCCCCGTCTCGATATACCTACGACTAGGAACGTTCCAGGATATGCTTATAGACTACAGACGTCCCACTAGTATGATCTCCATCATAATCAGAGTAGCCAAGCCGATATCCTCAGGGCTTTATCAGCATGTATAAATGAATAAAAGCATGATCAAATCAACATGTCAGATAAAGAAGAACCAGATAGCATACTATCATGTCGAGCAAGAATGCAAACTGAATATATATATATATATATATATATATATATATATATATATATATATATGTATAGATACATCCACTATCACATAATGGCCTCTAGGGCATACATATATCCAACATAACTAACAATCTCCCACTTGCACTAGGGCCATCTGTTATGGTATCGCATACCCAACAATTAGCTGCGGTTGAAGTATCTCATACTCAACCATCCCATAAAAGTCTCTACTGGGAAAAAAGGCCTTTGTGAGTGGATCCGCGCTGTCGTCCTCTGTGTCTACTCTCCTAACCTTGATTTCCCTGGAGATCATCCATCTCCATGATCAGGTGATACTGCCTAAGAATTATATCTGGATATCTGATGGGACGGTAGTTCCTTGGCTAAAGCCACAACTCCATTGTCACACAATGGTAGGAACGAAGTTCATCTTATGAACTTATATATATCCAGACTGCCTCTTTGGTAGTATCCTTGGTAATGATGTATCTTGCCTTTAATCGTCTAGTAAGTCACGGTATCTAGCTTGGAACTCTTCCAACATACCGTCCCTCCACTGAGGGTAAAGACAATGCCTGCGACTGACATTCAGTCGTCCTTATCAGCCTGGAACCTTTCCATTGATTCTCCCCAGGATCGATTGATACCATCTCACTACAACTAGTGAGTGTCCTAACATCCAATTAGATCTATCTCATAGATCCAAAACCCAGGATTTAGGAGGTGTCACTTTGATCCTATATGGAGAATCCTTGTGATAAGCGGAGATTGACCGAGCGTAGCATAGGAAACTCCTTCCCTATCAAGAGTATGTCATCCACGTACTCTACGAAGATCACCACCATACTCCCTACTACCTTTTTGTATATAAAAGATTCATCTACCATTTTGATGAAGTCAAACTCTTTGACTACCACATCAAAACAGATGTTCCAACTCCGCGATGCCTGTTTTATCATATAAAACATCTTGCACACGTTTCCGCTGCTCCCACTGTCTACGAATCCCTCTGGCTGTGTACTTATAGACGCTATCTTCTAAATCAGCATATAGAAAAGCAGTCATGACACCCAACCACCAGATATCGTAATCATGGTATGTAGCCGTGGCAAGTAGGATCTGGATGGACTTAAGCATAGATCCTTAGAAAAGGTTTCAACACAATCCCATACCTGGTCTATGATGCAAACCTTTAACAAGTCTAGCTTTGAAAGTCTCAACTTTTCCATGTACACCAAGTAATCTTCTCAAGATATACTTGCTCCTGATGGGGATTTAACCCTTCAGATAAAGCAACCAAAGTCCATACTTTGTTGGTGTATAAGGATTCCATCTCAAATCGATAAGCATCAAGCCATTCTTACAGAGTCCCACTCCTGATGGCCAGCTCGAAACTAGTTGGGTCATCATCTCATGATGCAATCCTCGCTCCCACTGTCATAGAGAAACCGAAGTATCTCTCAGGTGGGTGAGGAACCCTACTAGATCGGCGGAGAGGCTGAGGTTCGTTGGAAACTATTGAATCCTTTGGTTCTACCAAATCATCAGTTGCAGTTTGTATAGCTGGAACCCTTCCAGTTCTACATAACAGAACTTGCCTCGAGCTTGTCCGGATTTTACTTTTAGACATAGGCCGGACAACCCAAATCTTAACCAACTTAAGATATGGGCTCTTCCCTTTCCATATCACATATGAAGTGGTAGGCAACTGATTTGATTTGAACCCTATTCAATAGGTATGCAGCTTCTCAAGTGCATAACTCCCAAAAGGAAATAGGAAACTCAGCAGTACTCATCATAGAGCACACCATATCATATAGGGTGTGATTGCTCCGCCCCGATACACCGACGTGCTGTGGTGTATACGAAGGAGTAATGCTGAGAGAGAATCTCATTCTCCTTTAGAATAGTCCAGGAATTCTGTGCTCAAGTATTCTCCTCCTTGATCTCATCAAAGGACATAATACTTATACCCGTATTTTGGTTCTCTACTTCAAATTTATATTCTGTGAATATCTCAAAAGGTTCGGACCTGTGTTTCAACAGAAACATATGTCTGAATCATGAGAGATTATCAGAGAATGTAATGAAGTCGAAAGAACCGATCTTGGCATGTGTAGACAGGGGACCTTACATACATCAACATGTATCAATCCCAAGAGTTCACTAACTCTTTCTCTGTTTCCAATAAACAGAGCTGTGGTCATCTTATCATTGTGACATGACCGGCAAGTTTCACAAGATATAAATTCAAACTAATTTAAATATGCATCTATATGTAACTTAGCTAGTCGGGTCGCATTGATATGACCTAGTCTACAATACCTCAAGAAGGATTCGTTCATTTCTGAACTATTCCTCTTGTGTGTGTTCCGTATACTAAGAACTGTAGTTTGATTTAGAACGACAATGCTTTTAGATGACGTGCCTGAACCGATCAACTCTTGATATAGGAAATGTTCAAAACATTATCCAACAATACAAAATTATATCCTTTCTTTACTAATAAAGAGACTGATATGATTTTGTATATCAGGTTCGGTATCTAATAACATTTGTTCAGAATCAATGTATTCTGGTAATACAGGGTGATAGTGACCAACAGACTTGGCTGCAACACTTGCACCGTTTTCTGTCTCATGAAACTTATCACCCGTTCTCAGTTCTCTACCTATCTGTAGCCCACGTAACAAATTACATATGCGGGATCCTGATGCGGTATTACATACCCAGGACGTAAAGGATACTGAGAAACAGTTCTCTATAATGAACACACTCGAAGATGATGCATCAGTATGCACTTTCTTCGTTTGGGCGGCACGGGAATTCTGGTAATCTCCAATTTCCTGCTCTGTCCTATAACAATTATAAGTTGGAGCGGGACCAACGTTCCCCAGCTCAGTATAACAAGCGGGTTCGGTCAATATATCCGTTTTATTATCTTGATTAAGACGTGATATGGTCGCTACCTGGAGAGAGAGAGAAGAAAACACTCAGCGTATGCTCTTGCAAGATTAGATTGGTTATATAATATATCTAATCAGGATGTCTCCCACTATTTTAATCAAATCTTCCTTCAAACCCTAAAAGGAAAGACTAGCCGGGATTAATTACATGCTACAAGTTCGCCAATCTTTCAGCCAGGCCAGTGTCGGTACTTTGAGGGAGGTCCCCCGTGCTTTCGCACGAACCTAATTAAAGTAAACCTCGTTTTCCCAGAGGCGTAACCCTGTTGACACCTTTCTAGACACCTACTTGATCGGCTAATTGTAATGTGTAAAACTCTCCCAGGAGTAACTCTTACTCGCAGCGGGTATCGGGATCCAACTATCTCATAGAAGGTATGCAATCTCATTGCAAATTTCAATACTTGAAATTCCCAATAATATTTTTGCCCCTAGCAACTTATGACCTTGACGGAGGTCAACAAACCATAGGCTACTAGTCAAGTTCAACCCGTCATTTCTTGATTGAATCAAACCCGCCCGCACGACCCTTGACGGAGGTCAACAAGGCCGCACGACTACCCTAAAACAATCTGCATCATATGCATAAACAGATAAATTCTAGTTAGCTACCGTACACTACGCCTTGACGGAGGTCAACAAACGTAGCACGAATACTAAGAAGGACTTATCTGAAATGACGGAGGGCTACGTAGGTTTTTCAGAAAACCCTGAGCGTAATGAACTTGATATCGTCGTAGAATCGAGTGATTTTAAATGGAGTGTTTTTTAGGCTTTTCTAGTTTTGCTAAAGGGGTCACTCCCGGTGAAGGGATCGTCGGCCCTTTCCTCATCGAATAAGGTGCAGGATATATCATATATACCACTGTGCAAAGCAGAAACTATAGAAGCAATCAAAAGACAAACCGAGTTTGTAGCATCTGCCAGTTATTGCTAAAGGAGTCACTCCCGGTGAAGGGATCTCGGTCCTTTCCTTATCGAATAAGGTGCTGGATGTTCTACAAGGAACACCGCTATGCAAAGCAAGAACTAGAGCTACCAGTTTTTAAACAAGTTTCTACAACATCTTAGGTTTCTTTTATTTCATTAATCTCATTAATGAAGTCCCATTTTAATATGCTTCACAAGCATCTCTTTTGAAACGAAATCTGCAATATAACATATAACTCATATATATAATATAAACATTCGTCTCAGGCAGTAATATGATCTCATCACAGAACATTGCAGCAGAAGAAACATATATGAAATATTGGATATACTAGGACGTCCGTGTTTTAATACGAGCCTGTATAAAACACGGATTCCACGGTCGCGATGAATAGCCAAACCCACATCCCCAGACCCCTACGAGAGCGGCAAGCAACACTGCCAATTCTAGGGTTAGGAGACCCGGTCTCGACTCCTCGAGATGGTCTCCCACTGGACCCTAGAACCCGGTTACTTGTGCTCCCCGCCTTGGGTCTACCTAATGCGGAAAAGTAAATAATATACAATAGTGACATCTTCCGCAACCTGGAAGTGCCCCAATAAAAGAATATTACATACAAATGAATTTTACATGAATGAAAAAGAAAAAACTCTCATCTCACATAAAACCCCGGCTATTCAAAAGCGACGATCCAATACAACATATCACAGCAACACATAATATCTCATATCATCAACGTAAGCAAGTATGCGTATCCCGATTGTCGTTGATGTATAGCAACGAAGCCGGCGATACACCACATACTACGCTTACGGTCACAGAAAAAAAAGTGTAAAACTACAACAGTTGGAATCCGCAACCTCTTTAGACATCGCATGCATAACCAAATGAATTCCTTAGACATCGCATTCCTAACAATTATAAACCCCGCATTTTAGTCTCATTATCGAAAACTCTTTTTAATGTCAAGTCGGGCAATTCAACAAGATTCCCGACAACCTGATCGAATGCTCGTCGCAAACTTTAGTAGACGGCCGCACCCCCAGATGCCGTCGACGAAGTGCACTAAGGCGGAACACCGCTGCCGCGAGCACCTGAACGGATGCTTTCGGCGACGGGTTCTTCTACAGTCACTTGGTCGGGGCTATGGGGCGTGGCTGTCTATTAAGTTTACCCGGCGAGTATCCGCGTACGCTACGTGATTGCGACGGACTTTTGGTCACATCAAAATTCCGTGGCAACCGATCATCTGAGACTAAACTGCTAGATTTATAATATTCAAATTAGTTATCTCATAACTTTTTGTGGATTCCAAATATTGTATCACATTCCAGATAAATAGACAATGTTAAACTTTCCGATCGAATAATCAAACACCCAAGATTTCCCCAATATATCTCAACACTTGAAATCAGTTTAAAAACATCCATCACATGCCACAGTACCAATGGTTCAGCCGTAGAAGGGTCAAGCCAACGCCTCACATGGCCGTACTGCCCCACATGGCCGTACTGCCCCAAACCCTAAGGTTCAAAAGACAGTTCAAGACGGTCACATAATCGAGTTAAGGTTTGTTGTCTTCTAGAGGGTCCACCGCGTTACTTGCATGACTTAGAACATTCTTAAACACGAGGGGAAAAAATCCAACTTTTGAAAAAATTTCCGATAGGGGAAAAAGTGAGTTATTGATATCCGTTCGAACTTTTTAACAGTTTCTAAAAATTATCCGGACAAACTAAACAAAGTTAAATTATCCGATCGAATCAACGATTCCCCAATACAACCCTTAAAAACTCAACACTTGAGTGGAATTAAAATATTCACAGAAAAAAATAACAAGAAAGGGCCTAAAAATAATTACATGAAATTTCAGGGACTAAGTCCAAATTTTGGCCGCGGAACCGCCGCAAAACCCATGGTTTCGCCGCGGTTCCGCGGTCAAATTTTCGAGTTAGACGTCCGTGCTTCACAGTAATTCTTAGTTTTTCCTGCTTAATTTTCTGAGAATTTTTAATTCAGAAAAAACCATATTTTTGAAAAATATACAGAGAGGGTTCCGTGTCGGGGTTTCGGCGTTCGATCGGACTTTAAACTTCGTCTAGACTTCGCCTAAAGCTCTAGCTTGGCTCTGATACCACTGTAGGGTTGCTATGCATGCGCACAAAGGTCTACGAGGCATCAACCATGCCCAATTAAAAAATTAGCCGTGCCGAACAACCCGAATACGGATCTTTAAACTAGAGATTAGGCGAAAACTAACATGTTAACAACTTTAACACTAAGTGAGAGGGATTACAACCTTTGTAGATCCGGTCCTTCACTTCATATGCTCCGTGTTGTGGTCCCTTTGCTGCGATCATCGGGTTCCGGACTCTCGAGAGGTTCCACGAAGAGAAAGATGCAACCTTTGCTTCCGATCTTCGATACTGAGATGATCTACCTTGAAGTTCCGTTAACACAAGCTAACACTCATGAAATGATGTGAACACCCTCATCTAAATGGCAAGGGAAGATGAGGATGATGAAGTAGGATTTTTGCTCTCTTTATTTATCTTTTTCTCATATTTATTCATCACATTGGAAAAAAGCTAGCAAGCTTTTTCCATAAAGAGAATGAAGGAAGAAGATGAACAACAATAGAATTATCATTTGTGATGAATAATGCAAAGAAGATAATGATGAATTATGCAACCATGGTTAACCAAACCATTGTAGAGATTTAACCAAGGGTGTAGGGTTTGGGTTAGGTTAAGGATGAGTCATAACAAAATATCTTTCACAAAACAAAACTAAACCTTCTAGAATCATTTAGAAAGCATTAACCCAAATCAAACCCTAATCTTGTTTAATCTCTACTAAACATGTTGCATTATTTATCATATCATGCTACAATATTATATATCACATATATAATATTTATTGTAACCAAATAAAATAATACTATTAACATATATCGCATATATATCAATGTATTATCCGAGTGAGAAAAAGAATCTTTTAGTGAGCTAATATTAGTTAATGTCATTTAATATATCATATATATTATTATACATTAAATTATCGAATCAACACTTGATCCGACAATCCGGCTATATCGCATATAACCGACTAATATTTATCCATACCGATTAATCGAATCAACACTTGATCCGATGACCCGGTTGATATCAAATATCGCGAGAATAGAATACGGTATCTCATATCGTATTATCCTCGGTCCCGCACATATCACATATGTGCTCCTACTCCGTTTTGCCTGAGCCAAGAAACCTCTGTGTAGGACTCTAAAGAATCGTCAATACGCCGGCAGTAGGTGATGATCATATCAAACATCCACAAGCTGCAAGCGGTCAGCTAAACGTAACAGCTACCCAGGTATTGAACGCTCAGAAGATCAACAAGCAAGCCTGTACATTCTCCTGTGAATCCAAACAGTAACACTCCCGTACAGTCCGGTCTCGTCGTCTGATATGTCGCATATCTCGCCTAGGGGTGGTAAACGTCAGACCCCAGTAGCTCGATAAGTCGTGTCGATATGAGGTCTATAACAGTTCAAGAAACTACTGATAACACTTACCAGTAAATCTCAGCAACCCTGGCCAGGGATTTCCGGTTATAGCCAATCGAACACAGCACAACATCAACTCCCTATACCGGGAGAGACGAATCCCCTCCTATCGCTCATTGCCTCCATGTGATTCGGGACTGTACCCAAAAGCCACCTTTTTGCACGCCCTCTTGGACGTGGTATGATGGAAATCAAAGCACAGTGGGAATCACACAAGACTCTATGACGATCTCGGGTCAACAGACTACTCTGTACCAGTGTCACCGGAGAACTGCCATCTGACGTGAGGTATAATACCATCTGGGAGTTCTCGGCGAGTCCGTCCAGTGTACCCAGTCTCCACTGAGCACCCGTACACCATCCTTGATGTCAAACACCGATGGATATGGGATCATCCATCGCCCATCATATGGGTCAAGATGCGTATACGCTAGTCTACTCTGGTGTATCGATGCCCTGTCTCGATACACCCTCGACTAGGAACAGTTATAGGATGTACTCGTCGACTACCGTGGCCCCACTAGTATGATCTCATCATAGTCCCAGTAGTCGAGTACATATCCTAAGGGCTTTATCAACATGTAATATAGAAACAATCAGAGTACATGTTAAGACAAAGTACAACCAGATAGCATACTATCATGTCGAGCAAGAAAGTCCTCCCTATATATGTCCAAGCATCCATTACAATATACATCGTATGTACAGTAATGGCCTCTAGGGCATACATATAACTAACAGTTCACCTTTACCTTGAAGGTAAGGTGCCGTAGGGGGCGGATCATACATGCGTGCATGAAGATTTCGTTTTAAAAATATGTTGGCATTGAAGGAGGTGAGAGACATCCATCTCTCACTCCCTCTCTTGTTCCTAACCCTAACGAGCGAGGATTTTACTCGCTCATTAGGGAGTTATTTGAAAGTGGCATTTTTTATGTTTATGTTTTAAAGGGTAATTACTTACTGCAGATTAAAGAGGATTACACTAGTTAAACTAAAGAAACAATTAGATAACTAGGGCAAGTAAAAGATTATACTAAGGCAGGAATTAAATAAACTAAAAAACTTACAAGATGATGCTCTTGATCTCTCAACAGGTCTGAATTTTTATTGATTGATAAGAGGCATCCATTTACAGATCTTGAGTACAATTTATAAGCAACTAGTGAAGCTAGGGTTACAGACTCTCGTAGACATGAAATTACAGATTTGCCCCCTAAAAATCCCAACATATGAAACGACACACCGACACAAGAAGTCGGTGCCGACACGGGCACCATATGGCCGCGGTTCCGCGGCAAAGACATGCCTTTGGCCGATGTTCCGCGGCTCTTTGGTGGGCTTGGCTCACCAACTTTCTGTGATTGGTTTGTCTTCTCTTGGGCTTCCTATTTTCATTGTTCTTTTCTCTGTTGGGCTTCTTAGTATTCTCCAGATCCTTAGTGAAACTTGTAAGGATCTTTTGACCGTTTCACTTGTTTTTCGTCTCGGCTTGAGTAAGATCCGTGTGCTGGTTGGTCAAAAGTCCATTTCCTGTATCATCTTTGTCTTTTTCACTGTATTTGCTCCGAGATCCTGTATCCTGTATCATGCAACAAACGAGCGTCAAAAGTACCTGTTTACTTATAAAATGCATAAAAGTGGGGCGTATGAATTGCAATATTATAATGTGAACAGGGATGTCCGGTTTTTGTTAAAAAACAGCATACGGACAAGCTCGAGGCACGATCAGTACAGTGCAAGTTTGTGGGATATCCAAAGAACTCTAAGGGATATCTATTCTATTACGCAGAGGAACAAAAGGTTTTTGTTTCTCGTAATGCCCAATTTTTAGAACATCAAGTTTTAGAAAAGGATATAAGTGGGAGCGAAATAGAACTGGAAGAAATTCCAGAACCACAAGCTATTACCGAAAGCTTGGAAGAACCAGAAGGTTCAGGAGAACGGGACATCCCGACGCCACTCCGCAGGAGTAGTAGGCCGTCTCATCCGCCTGAGAGATACTACGGTTTTCTCATAGACGGGGATAGAGAGGATTGCACTATTGACTATGATGAGCCTACTAGCTTCCAGCAAGCCATTCAGAGCGGTGGCTCAGTAAAATGGCTGGATGCAATGCAGACCGAAATGGAGTCCATGTACATTAACAAAGTATGGACTTTGGACGTTGCTCCGGATGAGGTAAAACCCATAAGATGCAAATGGATCTTCAAAAGGAAGATTGGTGTAGATAGACAGGTTGAAACCTATAAGGCTAGACTTGTTGCAAAGGGTTTCCGTCAAAGACCTGGTTTGGACTATGACGAAACCTTTTCTCCAGTGGCTATGCTTAAATCTATTCGGGTCCTTCTTGCTATTGCTGCCTTCAACGATTATGAAATATGGCAGATGGACGTAAAGACGGCCTTTCTAAATAGAAATTTGGAAGAAAGCGTCTATATGGATCAGCCAGAAGGATTCATTCAGAGTGGGAGCAGCGGTAAAGTATGCAAGTTGCTTAAGTCCATTTATGGACTAAAACAGGCATCACGGAGTTGGAACATCTGTTTTGAGGATGCTGTCAAAGAATTTGACTTTATCAAAAATCCAGATGAACCGTGCATATACAGTAAGATTGTAGGGAGAGCTGTAGTATTCCTCGTCTTGTACGTGGATGACATTCTCCTAATAGGAAATGATATTCCTATGTTACAGTCAGTCAAAAGATTCTTGTCACATAAATTCTCCATGAAAGACCTGGGTGATGCCACCTACATTCTGGGAATCCGGATCTATCGTGATAGATCAAAGAGGATGTTGGGACTTTCGCAGTCCACGTACATAGACACCATAGTGAAGAGATTCAGTATGGATGATTCTAAGCGCGGTAACCTACCGGCTTGTCACGGAATCACCCTCTCCAAAGAGATGTCTCCCAAGACTGATTTGAAAAGGGATCGCATGTCGATTATACCCTACGCTTCTGCGGTAGGCTCTATAATGTATGCGATGTTATGTACCAGACCGGATGTAGCATACGCATTGAGCGTAGTAAGCCGGTATCAAGCAAACCCAGGGGAGAAGCACTGGATAGCAGTAAAGAACATTCTCAAGTACCTAAGGAGGACTAAGGAAATGTTCTTGGTGTATGGCGGAAAAGACCTCCAGTTAGAGGCCTTTGCCGACTCCGGCTTCCAGAGTGACAAAGATGACTCCAAGTCCATGTCGGGTTATGTCTTTACCCTCAATAGAGGGGCGGTCTGTTGGAAGAGTTCCAAGCAAGAGACCGTTGCTGACTCAACAATGGAAGCGGAGTACATAGCTGCTTGCGATGCCGCAAAAGAAGCAGTCTGGATGAAGAAGTTCCTCACAGAACTTCAAGTGGTTCCTACCAGTGTTGGTCCAATACCTCTGTATTGTGACAACAACGGCGCTATAGCTTTAGCAAAGGAACCCAGGTCCCATCAGAAGTCCAGACACATCTTAAGGCGGTATCACCTGATCAGGGAGATCATAGATCGCCGGGAGATCGAGGTAAAGAGAGTAGAGACGGAGAATAACATTGCTGATCCATTCACAAAGGCCCTTCCTCAGACGCAGTTCGAGAGGCTATTCGAGATGATAGGTCTACGATATGCCAGCTCATGGCCCTAGTGCAAGTGGGAGATTGTTAGTGTATATGCCCTAGGGGCCATTATTGTATCATACTAGCATGTATATTACTTAATGGAAGCTTAGGATATTCACAGTTGTAAATAACAGTCTTGCTAAACATAGTAGTATGCTACTTGGTTTGAGTCTACTTTAATATGTGCATATGTTTCTTAACGTATCACTTATACATATTAGTAGAGCCCATAGGATCTTTGCTTGATTACCAGCGTCGTGATGGCAGTCACACTAGTGGGGGCTGGGTAGTCTGTAAGCAACATCCTATATAGGTCCCTGGCCGTTGGATTATCGAGATAGGGCATCGATATTCCGGAGTAGACTAAGTGTATACGCTTCTCATCCCAGTTGGGGAGATGGTCTGTCCCACAGCCATCAGTACGTCGTACTAGAGATAGTATACAGGTGCTCGTTAGGTTACGGGTACACCGGACAGGACTCGCCGGGGAACTGATTGGTTGGTATTATACCCATCGTCAGTTAACAGTTCCCAGGTGACATGAGTACAGCATAGTCCGCAGACTTGACACTGCTACTTCGCCTCGAGTGTGTCCCACTGTTCTTAGATTGCTATCCTACCACGGCTCAAAGGAGTCGTGCAAACAGGTAGCAGTTGGGTGCAGTCCCGAGCACTTGGAGGCTGTGGCGGTTAGATAGGATTTGTCTCTCCCGGTATTGGGAGTTGATATCGCACCGTGTCAGAGAGCCATTACGCAAAGTCCCTGGCCAGGGCAAGCGAGATATACTGGTAGGTTCCAGTAGCTTCTCAGGGCGTAATGGGCTTCGCTCCGACACGACTTATACAGCTATTAGGGGACTGACGCTTGCCGCCCCCTAGGCTTGATATGCGATAGTCTTAGACGAACAGACCGGACTGTACGGAGATTGTCACATCAGGCTCAGTGGGAGTTCGGATGATTTACCTCATCGGCCTTCTTATCGACATCTACCTGGGGACCGTTACGTACAGCTAGTGCCGCTTACGGTCTGTGGTTAAACTCACTGCCAGCGTAGTGTCGAGTCTTTAGAGTCCCACACAGAGAGTTTCCCTGCTCCAGGCGAAACGATATAGAGGTCGTATGGTTTTACGACAAGGGTTCGAACGCGTACGTGTGTTTATGCACGTACGAGTTTTTCGGACAGTTTTTACTAGCCGGTTTTGGTTTAAACCAGATTCTAGTATCGGGTTATTGGATTTATACAGTCTAAAGTTTTTCCGTGTTTTCACGGAATGGAGGGGTGTTCTCGTAATTTGTCGGGAAGGTTCTAGAAGAGTGGTGACTAAGAGGTTAAGGTGGCATGAGCATTAATTGCTTAATGACTCATTTGTGTGATTCATGCTTTGTATTAAATGATTCATTAATGAGTTAGTGAGTCATATGATGAATCACACTAGATGAATGAATCTAACCATGATGATAAATCATTTATATTATTTATTTGATTTATTGTTATGGTTGATATATTCATATAAGTTCATTATTCTTTTGATTATCATTCTCACCTTCTCTCTTCTCAAGCTCACTCTCTCTTGAAACCCTAACCCTAACCTCTCATGTGTTGAGATCAAGGGTTAGATAGACTAAAACATCCATAACCTCACTCTATATCCTCTAGGTAGCTTAGATTAGCACTTTAAGCAACCTAGTTATCTCAAGTTTGAGATTAAGCTTGGCGTAGGAGCTTTCGGGTGGATCGTCTTTGATTGGAGGATGCCGTGAAGTTGCCGATGTTCTAAGGAGCCTACGAGGAATGGAGGACAGCGATGAAGACCCGAAGGACACGGTTCTTGAGGTATAATCACTTCACATAGTAGTTTAGAACTTCTATGATAGTTGTTAGTTATCGTTTAGCTTCGATTCATGCGGTTAGTCGATGTTTAAGCAAAGAACAAGATCGTTTTTCATATTTCCGCCTTCCCGCAAGTCGTGGGGTGTTGCACATCGACTTACATGCCCTAGGGGCCATTATTGTATCATACTAGTTTATATATTATTTAATGGAAGCTTGGGATATTCACATGTATATAACAGTCTTTCTAAACATGGTAGTATGCTACTTGGTTTTTCTATCTTAATATGTGAGTATAAATATTGATAGAGCTCTTAGGATCTTGCTTGACTACCAACGTTGTGATGGCAGTCACACTAGTGAGGGCTGGGTAGTCTACAAGCACATCCTTATTCGGGTCCCCAGTCGTAGGATTATGGAGAAAGGGCATCGATACTCCGGAGTAGACTAGTGTGTACGCTTCTCATCCCAGTTGGGGAGATGGTATGTCCCACAGCCGTTAGTACGTCGTACTGGAGATAGTATACAGGTGCTCGTTAGGTTACGGGTACACCGAACAGGACTCGCGGGGAACTGTTGGTTGGGTTTTTATACCAGTCGTCAGTTAACAGTTCCTAGGTGATATGAGTACAGCATAGTCCGCAGACTTGACACTGCTACTTCGCCTCGAGTGTGTCCCACTGTTCTTAGATTGCTACCCTACCACGGCTCAAAGGAGTCGTGCAAACAGGTAGCAGTTGGGTGCAGTCCCGAGCACTTGGAGGCAGTGGCGGTTAGACAGGATTCGTCTCTCCCGGTATTGGGAGTTGATATCGCGCTGTGTCAGAAAGCCATTATGCAAAGTCCCCGGCCAGGACAAGCGAGATTTACTGGTAGGTTCCAGTAGTTTCTCAGGGTGTAATAGGCTTCGCTCCGACACGACTTATACCGCTATTTGGGGACTGACGCTTGCCGCCCCCTAGGCCCGATATGCGATAGTCTTAGACGAACAAACCGGACTGTACGGAGATTGTCACATCAGGCTCAGTAGGAGTTCGGATGGGTTTCCTCATCGGCCTTCTTATCGACATCTACCTGGGGACCGTTACGTACAGCTAGTGCCGCTTGCGGTCTGTGGTTAAACCCACTGCCAGCGTAGTAGTCGAGTCATTAGAGTCCCACACAGAGAGTTTCCCTGCTGCAGGCGAAACGATATAGAGGTCGTATGGTTTTACGACAAGGGTTCGGACGCATACGTGTGTTTACGCACGTACGACTTTCGGACAGTTTTTACTAGTCGGCTTTGGTTTAAGCCAGATTCTAGTATCGGGATATTGGATTTATACAGTCTAAAGTTTTTCCGTGTTTTCACGGATAGGAGGGGCGTTCTTATAATTTCACGAGAAGCTTCTAGAAGATGGTGACTTGGGGGTTTAGGTGGCATATGCATTAAATGAGATTAGTGAGTCATATGAGTGATTCATCCATGTCATTAATGCATCATAAATGCTTAATGACTCATGGAGATGAATCACCCTTTGGTATTTATGAAGCATGGTTGTAAATCCTTTATTTTCTTTTATTGGATAAATGATAATGCTTGATATATATTATGATAGATCATTATCTCATTCACTTCTCATGCTCACCTTCTCTCTCCTCAAGCTCTCTCTCTTCAAACCCTAATTCTCCCCTCTCATGTGTTGAGATCAAGGATTAGAATACACTAATCACTCCATAATCCAACTCTATATCACCTAGGTTACTTAGATTAGCACTTTAAGAAACCTAGTTACCTCTAGTTTGAGGTAAAGCTTGAAGCAAAGCTCTCGGGTGGATCGTCTAGTACTTAGAGAAGGCCGAAGAGGAGGTGGAGAACGTAAAGTCGAAGGACAAGGTTCTTTAGGTATAATCACTTCACATAGTAGTTTAGAACTTCTATGATTCGTGTTAGTTATCGTTTAGCTTTGATTCTTGCGGTTAGTCGATGTTTAAGCAAAGAACAAGATCGTTTTTCATATTTTCGCCTCCCCGCAAGTCGTGGGGTGTTGCACATCGACTTACACTATCCACCACGACAAATCCGCAACATCACAGCACAACACAGAACATCAACGCGAATGTCACGTTCGCAAATCCGTCTAAAAGGGCTATAGCAGTTAGACAGGATTTACCGATCAAGTGACATTCACGGTCGCAGATATAATGTAAATACTGTGAACTAACATGTTTAAAATTTTCGATCGACTAAATTTACCGAAGTGGGCCCCAAGCATAACTGTAACACTCAAAATAAATCTGGGCCCAAAAGGAATATACCAAAAACCCTATTTCCATGTCAGAGAGGCACTGTAGAAATTTGGTGCAGAGAGGAGTCAAAAGTGCGGCGGAACCGCGGCCAGAGCATGGGTTTGGCCGCGGTTCCGCGGCGGAACAGTAATGTTAGGGCACCAAATTTTCACAGAATTCATATAAAACCCTACACGTATTTTTATAATGTACCAAATAATTTTTTGACCACTGCAAAAATTCGACAGAAACTGTGGCATGAAAACGTGGTTTTTTTGAAAATCCGTTCGATCGAACATGTAAACATGTTAGAGCAAGCTAGACTAGGTTAATGGCGTGGCTCTGATACCATGTAGGACTGCGGTAGCGCCCCGGCCGTCTATCCGAGGCCAAAATGCGGAAACGAAATTTTTTTCAAACTAGAAACCGGCACTACCGCATCCTAAAAACCCGGATCGTAACCATTAACCTACAACTAGCTAACTAGAGAATGGGTAGAAAGCTATACCGAGCGATCCGTGTCCTTCGGTCTTCGGCCTTCATCCCGATCTCCTCGCGGAATCTCCGGTCTTCATCTCCTCGTCGTAAAGGGCACCACATCGCCGGGTTCTTTTACGGGCTCCCACCTCTGGACCGAGGCAACTCGGGCACGAAGTTGGTGAGTCGACGTGTCCAAGAATACTGTAGATGAAGTGTAGGATGGTTTGTCTCAAACGGGTAGTGAAGTTGCCTTTGAAGGAGGGAAGAAGAAAATGAGCTTTTGAGATGGCTATGGATTTTTGTGGCAAAGCATAATATGATATGAACAAACTTTTCCCACACCCAAAAAAATGAAAATCCCCTTCCCTCTTTGAAGTGGTCGGCCTAAGAAAAAGAGAGAGAGAGCATGAAGGGAGGTAAGTGCAGTAAAAGCAAACCTCACTTCAAAACATCACCCTCACATCCTCATCAAATCCCATCTCAATTAATGCAAACCATGATGAAAGCAAAGATGCTTGTATTATCATAAAGCCACATATCACTAATAACCCCTCCACAATAGCTAATTTGCACACTTGCAACTTAGCCCCTCCCATCACAAAAATCCGGCCGTGAAGGAGCAAAGGAAAACTGGCCGGAACGGAATACAAACTGGCAACTTCAAAAAACTGATCCCGTAATAAATTACAGGAAAACCCCGCGACTGTATATACATACCCGCATTTGTATTCCGACCGAATACAAATGCAAAGAGACAAAATCTACACTGTACAATACTAGGATCCGGCTTAAACCAAAACCCGCCAGTATTATCCGTCCGATCATGATCCGTGCAATACCGCATGTACATGATCGAACCCTGCCATATCTCCATACGGCCTCTACAGCGTTTCGCCCGAAACTTGAGAAACTGTCTGTGGGGGACTCTAAAGACTCGTCAATACCTTTGCTGTGGATTTAACCACTAGCACGTCAGAGGTATTAGCCGTACGTAACGGGCTACCAGGTATTGACCAAAAGGGAGGTCGATGAGCGAACTCATCCTGACACCTTAGTGAGCCTGTCAGTGACAATATCCGTACAGTCCAGTCCGTTCGTTTATGAGCATCGCGGGCCTAGGGGGTTGGTAAAAATCAGACCCCCAAAAGCTGTACAAGTCGTGTTGGAGTGTAGCCCAGAACACCCTGAGATACTACTGGAATACCTACTAGTAAATCTCCTGCCTCGGCCGAGGGCTTTGTGTAATGGCTCTCCTAGACACAGCGCGACCCCACCCCTAATACCGGGAGAAACGAACCCCTGCAGATATGCTCACTGCCTCCATGTGGCTCGGGACTGTACCCAACTAAAACCTATTTCCACGACTCCTTTGAGCCGTGGTAGGGTAGTAATCAAAATACAGTGAGAACTCACACGAGACAAATGACGATCTCAGGTCGATGAACTAACCTGTATACATGTCACCAGGGAACTGCTATCTGACGTCTGGTATAAGACCAACTAGCATGTTCCCGGCGAGTCCTGTCCGGTGTACTCAAAACCCAATGAGCACATGTATACATCTTAGGTGAACCAACTGACACCAGTGGCTTGTGAAACCGGCCACCGCCCCTCGTCGGGGTCTCGACTGTATACACCAGTCTACTCTGGAGTATCGATGCCCTGTCTCAAAACTCCCTCGACTAGGGACCTTTTAAGGATGTGCTTATAGACCCCAGCTCCCACGTATATGATCGCCATCATACTGCTGGCCGTCAAGCAAGAATCCTAAGGGCTCTATCAACGTGCAATAGTGACCTAGAAGGTCACCTGAAACAGTACACGATGATAAAGGTAAACCAGATAGCATACTATCATCTTGAGTAAGACTGTCCTACCGGCATAGGTCCTCCCTCAATCATTGCAATCACGTGCCTGTGAACCAATAATTGACTCTGAGGGCACTATCTCCAACAAATTACCCATCACTCTGAAGCGAGAGAATCTCCGATTAACGGGTCGTACGGATCATGTAAACTCAATGTGGAGATTTGGGTGTTTGAAAATAGAGGTAGGCGTGCTCGCTTAATTTTTATTTGTGTTTGTTTGTTTATGTTTTATTTTTATATATTTTTTATTTTAAAGTGACGCATCGCCTCCTTGGGCAATGGGCACCTTCGCTTTTAAGGGTCCCCAAAGCGAGAACCCCAGGAAGGGTCTCCGGATGCAGATGACCTTCCCTTTAAGGGGGGTCCCTAAAAGCAGAGAACTTCCCCCTATGGGGAAAGGTCCCCGAAAGGGGGGGCCTCTACGTAGGGAAAGGGTCCCTAGAAAAGGGGGACCGTCCCCATAAAGGAAGGGGTACCCGAACAGGGGGACCGCCCCTATTGGGGGAAAGGTCCCTGAGGTCGAGGACCTCCCCTTATGGGAGGGGTCGCTGACAACGGGATCTCCCCTTTGTAGGGGAGTCCTCAAAAGCGAGGACCCCGAGATGGGTCACCGACAACAGTCAGGTCCTTTGGGGCACCCGAAACAGCGAAAAAGCGAGGAATTGTTCTGAGTCCGACGTTTTCCCGTTCGTCTTCCAAGTATTTTATTTATTTATTATTATTATTTCTTCATTCTTTTTATATTTTTTTTAGTTTATAAACAAAACTAGGTGCACGGATTTTAACGAAATTTTGGCGGCATAACCGTTAAATTTGTCGATTTATTGTATTAATGGATGAAGTATGGAAAAATCCGCACCCACCACAAGGGAAATATGGATTGAAATCCGTATTTCCCAGTCACCGAAGGGAAGTACGGATAGAAATCCGCATTCCCAAGTGTTTCCTCAAGAGAAAAACATGAAGGCTTTCTCTTTGATAGGTTCACCCGCAACCTTCTCCTATTGGATCCGCAAAACGTTCTTTTGAATCTTCAAAGTTTTGGGTTTAGAATCTTAGATAAAAAAAACTCCTTTCACTTTTCTAAACCTTAGATCTTAAGGAGGAGGAAACAAAAATCTCTACTTTTTGCGAATTTTGATGGAGGATCGATTCTCTCTTCTTCTTTTTATATGGGTTTAGGGTTTAAAAATATATTTACTGTAACAAGAAAAAGAAGATTGTCTCCAAGAAAGAAGAAGAATCTAAGGAGAAAGAGAGAGAGACGGCATAAAATCCTAGAATAATTCAGGGAGAATTATTGTTTTGATTTCTTCATTTATGTGAGGTTTAAATATCCCTTACAATTTTCACATGAGCCTCTTGGGCTTTACAAATCACCCTTTTGTCTATTTCTTACACCATATGCACACTTTTGCGGTTTTAGCCTCATGGCCTACAATTTTGGCTTTTCTGCCCACATTCTTTTACATTTATTTTCTATTTATTGCATATTGCATTTATCTATTACATTTCTCATTTCTTTTCTTTTCTTTTCTTCTTCGATGACCGGTTTCACTTGGGCTCGAGGTGGTTTCGGCATGGGCCCAGTTGTTTAGGATCGGACCCCCGATTAATTGGATCCGGCTCCACTTGGGCGTTGATTTTGATTTTTTATTTTTTGATTCGGCAGTGGGGGGTAAATTTCGCCCCCCACAAGATGCTGTATTTTTTTCTTTAAACATAAAGTTGGAAGCAGTTGATGAAAACAACACCCTACCCCACATGAAAACTCACATTCCCAAAACAACAAAGATACTACCTAGATCTGAAACATAGTTGATAAGTAAATCTCAAAACTCAAAATCAATTCTCCAAAACTAAACCACCTTCCACCAATCTTATCTATTTCCATCCCCTTAACAAAAACAGTCCCTCACATATTTAATTCTGATAATAAGTAGTTAACACCAAAGAAACAAACCCCGCGCCAAACTCTCCCAGGCCTCATTATTAAATAAATAAATAACTAAGGTTTGTTTTTAATAAAACGAACAAACTCCTTAATCTCAAACTTTCCCTTGGATTTCTCTCCAAAAAAAATTTCTCAAAAATATTTTTGTTGATGGTGATCTAGATCTCCTCTCGACTGCGATGCTCGTGGATGACGATAATGGCAAGCATCGGAGTCGTTTCATGAGGAGGAAGAGGATCCGCGCGTGGGCGATTAGGGTTCTGGGCGGCGTCTTCGTCTGGGCGGCGTTCGTGCAGCTGGCGCCGATGACCGCCACGTGGCATCCCAGGCTGCTGAAGTCGTGGCCGGCGCCGTGCTTCGAGCGCAGCGTTGCTGCCGGCAACTCGACGAACAACGCCGTCTCCGAGGTTGACGCTTTTGAGGGGAGCGTCTCCTCGCCGCTTGCGATCCGGCCTCGGAGTGAGTTGGATTCAATCTTTCATAAATTAGGGTTCTTGCTTCTTAATCCTAATTAAGTTTAATAATTGGGGATAATTAAGTTTAATAATTGGCGATCACATTAGGGTTTTTCTTGATTTAATCTTTATGTGTGCTTCTGTTTATGATAAAAAAAATCTTTCTTTGTTCTTGCATTTTCATTTTGTAAAAAGTTATCGATTGTGTTAGAGTTAAATGTATATTCCTTTTCCTTCGAAAATAATGATTTACTTGGCAATCATTAAATCCTTGGTTTTACTACATTGCTTCTTTTCTTGATTGAGTTCTACTTTATGCTCCTGAGAAGTAAATTATTGTTGCAATTATTGTTTTCTTACACACACACACACACACACACAAATTCTCTCTAGTTGGTAGTTGCAAGTGCAGATTTTGTGTGTGATCAGCTTAGTTTAGTTCCAAACTGGATTCTGGTTTATCTTGCTGGGAATCTAAAAAGATGTTTTTGGGATTTTGTATACGTAGACACTTTGGGGACAATGAGGCATCTACTTATTTTTTAGCTTTCCATTGGAATGCATGTGGGATTTGGACTGCACCGCAACTTTGGCTTTCCTAGTTTTCATGCTTCCCTTTTTTAACAAAGTTTTGTATTTCTCAATCTCATTGATAGGGCTGTTGTTTCATGTATACTTGGGTTTAGTTCATCCAAATACTTTCTTTTTGTATTTGTTGGGTATAGATTATTACGTCAATAATACCGGGATTTGTTATTTTAGGGTTTGATGAATATTTTGAACTCTTAGATTTTTATTGACATATTGAGCAAAAACTTTTGTTTTTTTAGTTTCATAAAAGTTTCCGAACTTATATTTTCTGCCAGTGTTATGATGATTTAACAATTTTTGCCTAAAAAATAAAAAATAAAAATTTACCCTTGGCTCCCGTCCTTTGGTTTAAAGATCTTTTGTGGCTATTTCTTTTAGTTTCCGCTGCTCTTAGATTTTTTTTACGTAAAATGAAAGCTAAAAGCCCACGCGTTTCATTAAAGGATGCTCTTAGCTGTTGGTTTTGTAATAAAAGGGTTGCGTTCTTAAAGATTTGGCTTTTCTTTTATGAACAGCCATGAAATATAGTTTATAATATTCAAAGTTCGAACCAAATTGATGGATAATTAGGTTATAAAGAGCAGGGTGGATCATGGCTATGAGATCAAATTCCTTATTGTGTTAAGGAAGTTTTAGAATATACTTGGTGTTTTATCTTGTGTGGGGAAGCATACCATGGAATGATAATCAACATAACATTCTTATTTTTGAAGGGATTTTTCTCATAGTGGATCTACACTAAAGAGGAACATGAGTGATGCCAATTTCAAGGGAATTACTTTGCAGGGGAAATTTAGATGGGAGATATACTTATAGGATTCATAGCATCATAGCAATATGGAAAAAGAAAAACTATGACACAAATTGGCAAATATTAAAGGGAAATATGTGGGAACTGTCATTGAAGAAGCTTAAGTAAGGAGGTTTTCACATGTTTCTTCAATTATTTGAGGATATGCGTGTGTGGCTTGAAGGGTAGGGGTGTTTAGATAACTTAAAGGGAGCGAAAAGAGGGTATTGATGGGTATAAATCGAAGAATTGTTGGAGATTGATTATAGAGGGTAAAAAGGCCTGAAGGCGGAAGGCTTGATAAGTCACCCAATATATTTCCACGTATTTTTATTGGACTCCTTTATATTGAGGTTGTGGTTGTTGCATTAGCAGAGATTAACTGATTAAATGACCAAGAGTGACATTATAGGTGAAATTTTTGGAAGTTTTTGGATGTCATGGGATACTGTTTAGCGAAGGAAACTGTAACAATTGAAGGTTGAGAAGGAACAAATTTATTTAACTGGAAAGATGATTTGAAAGTGAGATTATTTAGGGAATATCTTAAGGATACCTCCAAATAAACTTACAAGATTATCACCCATAGAATTGAAGGTTTAGAGGAATCAAACATGTAATTCAATTTATGAAGGCTCTAAAGGCAAAGGAATTTATTGATTAGATAATCTCCAATCTAAAAATGAGTGTAGGATCTTGAGAGTGGGTTCTAGAAGGACCTAGTTAGATGATTCTCATACGCCTATTTTAGAAAACATAACTCGTCTTAGGCAACCAGTAGATTATATAGAGCTTGATCCCTAATTTGATTTACTATGTACCACTGGGCTCTAGACATTATCCTTTTAATATTTCATAGGCTTCAATTCTGACAAGATGACACAAATCTGGCCTCGATATGAGGTGTATAAAAGAATATGACCCTGTTGTTTTTACCTCTAAAACAAGTACTTTTTCTATAAAAAAATAAATATGATCAAAAGACTAGACCTGATCCAAAGGTTATTGCTGCATGCTGTTGGCCAGGACCAAACCTGATAGAGTTTGGCTTATTTCATATATTATCAATGCAAGGAATCCAAAACAATATTCTTTATGTATGAATCACTAGACTTGATCCAAAGGTTATAGCTGCAAGTTATCAATGCAAGAACTCACCTGCCTCGTTAAATGCTTGTTATGTAAGAACTTGAATCTGGAGCTTGTCCCTCAACGGATGGGTTGTATATGAGTCCAATCTAGGAGCGGTGCAATCACGGTTAACAGGCGGCAAGAGTTCAGGTATAGTGTGAAGTGTGTTTATAGGGAGTACAAAAGAATATTGCAAGGCAAGATGAAAATGCTTTTGAAAAAAGCAAGTGAAGAGCATTTGATTCTGTTTGAAGAGAAATCTGTGCCAGCCAATTTAATTGCGTGTCAGGATGCGTGTGTTGGCCTATATAGATGTGAGCAACTGGACAGGTACAAATAGGTTGACAAGCCAATCCTTATGGTACCTTGGGCTGTTGTAAGATAATGTAAGACTGATAAAAGTCCCTTGTAAAGGCTCATGCCATAATTCGTGTAGCCCATCATGCGCCGTCATGAATTGCATATTACGGAAGAGACCCAAAAGATAAAATATAGCCTTTTTGCACGACATTTCATAATAAAAAGCTGATGACAATGGGATGTAGTCATGCAAGTATTTCTAGGCTAATTTTTTTTATGAAGGTAAGTTGTGTTCCTAATTTTTATTTTATAAGAAAGAGGAATCATAATTATTGGAGATATTCGAGGGGAGGAAAACGATGAAGATATTAGAAGGGGATTTAATAATATCAACTTTAGTTTAATTAAGAGGAAATGCAAGATTTTGAGTATCAAGTCCATGGGGGTTTCAATGGAAAAGGTGATAGTTTTGCATAATACATGTGTAATATAAGAGGAATCGGAAGCTACTATATTGTTGATGTGACGGTACTCCAGTGGGGTTGTCTGTTCTTTAAAATGATGCACCCACATAATTAATAGAGCAATAAGCTCATTTTATGCAAATCATTTTAAAATATGAATAACAATAGGTATTTCCATGCTCACGTCTCCGCAACTCTGTACAGTGACATTGCAGGTCCCATCTTCTCTATTTATGATTCCTTAAAATTCACATTTATGGTACTTTGGATTATGATGCATATTTTCGTGTATATACGTGTATACGCGTGTATACGTGTACACGTGTGCACGCGTGTGTACGTGTGCGCGTGTGCACACACGTGCGTGTATACACGAGTACACGCGCGCGCACGTGTACATGCGCGCTCGCGCGCACACAAGCGTGCACGCGTGCGCACACGTATAGATATACGTATATACCTGTATACACGCGTACACGTGTATATACCTGTATACACGCGTACACGCGTGTATATAGATATACGTATATACCTGTATACACGCGTACACGTGTATATACCTGTATACACGCGTACACGCGTGTACACGAAAATATGCATCATAATCCAAAGTACCATAAATGTGAATTTTATGTATATATACATGCATCATAATCCAAAGTACCATAAATGTGAATTTTATGTATATATACGTGTGTGTGTGTGTGTGTGTGTGTGTGTGTGTGTAGCTTCCATTAATAATCTTCTTGAAGACATAAGTTTGATGAGACGCATACAAAAACTATAAGAAATTTTTAAAAAAAAAAGAAAACTAATTAAATCTTATGTTGGTGCTGACGAACATTGCATGTGTTTTCTGTAGTTAAGATAGAAAGCATGTGAGACCCCTTATAATATGAGGGATTTACATGTACTCTTTTTAATTTCCCTTTTCTATCCCAAACTAAAATTTCTTAGCTTAGATGGGGAAGGTACCTTGTGACTCTATTTATAGGGTTGAGTTCTGTAATAGTATAGATATTGTTTTTAGTTAAATTATAAATTTTATGCAAACTTTTGCAAACTTGAGATTGACTACTACAGTTTCAAATTTCAGTATCTTAAGAGTAGGAACATGGTTAGTTGTTATAATTAAATGAATACAAAATTTCAAATAGATATTTCAATAATATAATTGAGGTGATCAGGAAATGGTTGTTAAAGCTTAACAGTTAATTTTTAATTTTTTTTTAAAAAATTAAATTTAAATTTAAAATTTTTTTTTTTTGGGGGGGGGGGGGGGGTTGGAATCTAGCTTGTGCACTGTGCTAGAAATCACGAGTGCACATTGCACTCTTTGGGGAGAAAATCAGCAAGAAGTCGTACTCATGTTGTTACTTGGTTGAAATTTTGTTATAGATATACATATATGTATTCAAACATTTGTAACGGACCGTTTGATCATGCAATCATTGATCAATTCACATGATTTTAGGATAGTTGGTTTGGCACATGCGGATTGACAGTTGAGTATGACAATACAGATTTTTTTATATATTATAAATGGGCTACTCTTTTAGTGAATGTGATGAAGGACCAAATGTCTTGGCATGTTTGAAATATTTCAATATATTATTCTATGCCATCCTTTTTATTAAATTTGAATAGCCTTTAACACCGTATTCATTTCATCATGGCGTTCCCCCCCCCCCTCCATAAATTAGTGTCACTGTAGTTTCAGGACATTGCACTTGTAATGAAAAAATCTTGGCATTTAAAGGTAGATTTGAATTTTTTTATGGTTGTAGGTGATATAAGACGGTTTGAAGACTGTTGTACGTGACCTCATTTATATAATCCTCGGTGAATTCAACACAATGTAGACCTTTTATTGTGACTTGTGAGGCATCAAGATAATAAACAGAGATATTATCTTATTCCAGCAAATTATTCTGGACCTGCTCACTTATTTGATGGCTTACCTACAATCAGACAACCAATTTTGTGTGATTTCTGAGGGGCTTTCCTTCAGTTTAGAGAGGCATTGCAATTCCACCTGTGAAACTAGTTATATGTGTGTATGTTATGTTTATGCATGTACCTTATTTATCTGTGTATCTATTTTGGTTTAGTCAGGAAGCATGACCGTATCATATATGTATTGTGCATTTGTGTATGTATGTTCTTGTGTGAAGCGTAATGCTCTTGTGTGAATCCTATTGTTATTTAAAAACGATATTATAATCTCAACCCTTATATTGGACAACTTCAAATAACTTTTCCCCATTTTTGCAGGAGTTTATAGAAGCAGAGGTTATCTTATGTTATCTTGCAATGGGGGCCTGAATCAAATGCGTGCTGCGGTTTGTAAATTTTATCTTTGTTAAATATTTTTTTACTTTTTGTTAGGCTAATTATTATTATTATTTTTTTTTTGTTATGCCAGCATCGATAAAGACCCTCATGTTTTCTTAGACCAAACTTGACTTTTCAATGCTCTATTAATCTTTTCAGTTATTGGTCTTTACAGATTTGTGACATGGTTGCCGTTGCTCGCTATCTAAATACGACTTTAGTAATTCCTGAACTTGATAAAAATTCCTTTTGGGCTGATACCAGGTATAAAGATCACTGATTTTAGCTACTGTTTTAAAGCTATATTATATTTAAGGTGAGGCATTTTCTAATTATGGTACTTTGTTTGCAGTAACTTTGAAGACATATTTAATGTGGATCACTTCATTAATTCATTGAGAGATGAATTAAAGATCATCAAGAAACTTCCTCAAAAGGTGATAGATAAATTGCGTCATAAGAACAAGCAGATATATTCGGTACCTCCAATTAGTTGGTCTAATTTGACATATTACTCCACACAGGTCAGCTAAAATATATTACTTTGTCAGAATAGTAGAATCTTAATTTTTTTGGTATATATCTCCTTTAAGGCGTATATCTTTTGATTGCAGATATTACCTCTCATGCGAAAGCACAAAGTAATTCATTTTGTAAAGACGGATGCTCGCCTCGCAAACAATGGTGTTCCACCTGATCTCCAGAAACTACGGTGTCGTGTTAATTATGATGCATTGAAATTTACTCCACGTATTGTGGCGTTAGCGGAGAAGCTCATTTCTATACTCAACAAAAATAGTTACTTTGTTGGGCTCCATCTGAGGTATGAGATGGATATGTTATCCTTTTCTGGGTGCTCTCTTGGATGCACGGATGAAGAAGCTGAAGAATTGACTAAAAAAAGGTGTTCCATCTTTCCATCATACAATCTACGTTCCATTTATTTCTCTTGCATAATACTAATCATATTTCCTTTCGATTTACAACCACAGATATTTAACTGGATGGTGGAAAGAAAAAGATATAGATCCCGAGCAGAGAAGACTTGAAGGCCGATGTCCGCTTACTCCTGAAGAAACTGCATTGGTTTTAAAAGCTTTTAGTTTTGAGAGAAACACTACTATGTACATTGCTGCTGGCACGACTTTTGGTGGTGCAAGAAGGCTTGCTGCTATAAGGGACTTATATCCTAACACAGTAAGTTTCTTTTCGCGCCAAGTCAATGGAAAATCAACTGTCGTGCTATATTTTATTGGCAATATAAATTACAAGACTTCTATTAACTGATATTATTTAGGGGTGGGGGTGGGGGTGGGGAGGGGGAGAGAGATTTGGAGAAATGATTTAGGATAGATAAAGATCTCTCTCTAACCTCCGTTGTATAGATATGATTATTCACATATACATCTCTCTCTAATCACATTCGTTTAACTATACATATACTTATTCTGGAATATTCTAATATTCTAACCACTCTCTCTCAAGCTGTAGCGTACATATTGTACATACCCAGCTTGTTACGAATAAAGTTCACTCTCAACATTACTAAAGGCTTGGTGACAATATCTGCTAATTGATTAGCAGATTTTACATATGAGTCAATCGTCCTATCTTCTACTTTCTCACAAACAAAGTGACAATCAAACTTAATATGTTTGGTTCTTTCCTGAACAACTAGATTTGAAGCAATATAAATGGCAGATTTGTTGTCACAATATAATCACATAAAAGAAGTGGGTACAAAGCCAAGTAAGTAAGAAACTAATTCATATGGACTCACAAATGGTTTTTAAGTCGGCCTTAATCAGACCACGTTTATTAAAGGGCGTGTCATTGTTTACTATATTATAGCTCTATATTCTGACTTAGCGCTGAAGTGCGATACAACACTTTGCTTGTTGCCATGCATTATGCTGTGGTAAATCTCTGATCAGAGATCCTGCCCAATTGATATCGGTGAATCCTGCTACTCAAGAGTGTCCATTATCCTAATATAATAGACATTTGCCTGGAGAACACTCTTCAAGTATCACAAAATTTGAATTGTTACATGAATGACCCAAGAGTCCGTCATATACTGGCTCACCACACTAACTTGATAAGTGATATGATGTCGAGTAACTTTGAGATAATTTAGCTTACCAACAGTCGTTGGTATCTACCGAGAACTTCCAACTATCACGTTATCCTTAAAGCAGTTTGGTAATCAAATTCATAAGAATCTCTACAGCTAAGATCCTAACATCTCGGCCTCAAGTAACTTGTTAATCACATACTTTTTGCTGAGAAATATAATTGCTCTTTTTGGATTGAGCAACTTCAATGCCTAAAAATATCGAAGACACCTAAGATCCTTCGTTTGTAACTGTATTTGGAGGTGGAGCTTCAGCTCTGCATTCTAGTGTTGCCATCATCGGTGATGGCATCAGCAACATATATCATCAACAAAATGCATAATCATGGCGGGGATACTAGAAGACAGAATGATCATGAATGCAACGTTTAAGGTCAAAAGAAGTGACCACCTTTGTAAATCTTTCAAACCATGGTCGTGGAAATTGGTTCAAGTTATACGATGATTTCTTAAGACGATAAACTATACTAGACTCCCTATAAGCAACAAAGCCAGGTGATTGCTACATATAGACCTTCTCAAAAAGCTGCCATGAAGAATGCATTCTTCACATCTATTTGATACAAAAGCCAATGATGAGTAGCTGCTATCTATATGATACAAAAGCCAATGATGAGTAGCTGCTATCTATATGATACAAAAGCCAATGATGAGTAGCCGCTAGAGACAAACGAACCGAGATCATTTTAATAACCAAAGAAAGTCTTCTGATAATCAATCCCATAAGTCTCAGAATACTCTTTAACCACCAAACGAGCATTAAGACATACAAGAGAACCATTGGGATTGAGTTAACAGTATAAACCCATCAACATCCCATGGCCTTCTTCCCAACAAGAAAAGCAATTAAGTTCCATGTCTGATTCTGCTCAAGAGCTTATATCTCGTTTTTCATAACCGCATTCCATCTTGTATGTGATAGGGCCTCAGACAATAACTTGGAAATGCTGAGAGTCAATTAAGATACCGTAAGAATGAGATAAATGTTCAATTTTTAAATTATTGACAATGAAATAAGAAGTGGTACTACCTTGAGTCCTTTTTCTCGAAACAAAAAAAAATTATCGAGATCGGATGCTTATGAATCTTGAGGCGGTGGGACGAAAGGAGCAGACACTTAAGACTTTGTAGTATGCATACACAGCCGAGCATACACCCGAACCATAGTGGGAGCAAATCTAATGGTGGTATATCTTCGGATTTGGTAGAAGGGGCAGTGTGATGGTAGGAGGAAAGTCCTCATTTATTATAAAAAGAGTGGCTCAGAAAAATAAAACAACTCATGAAATATAACATCTACAAAAATAAATCATCGCTGCTCTAGACTATAACACTGATTTTTTTCTGGGTATGTAAGTATCCAAGAAAAACACATCTAATTGTTTTCGAGTCTAGTTTTGATCATTTAGGTCGGTGATCATGGAAAAAACAAACGCATCCAAACATATGTAGAGATAATGGAAAAGGACTCGAAGGAAATAAAATGGCATGAGGAAACTGACCATCCAACACAGAAGAAGGTATACGATTAATTAAATAATGTAAGTCCATGTCATGCATCCCACGAACTTGCGGGGAGGCGGAATATATGAAAAACGATTATCAAAGCTTCGTAACACGGACTTGAGCGCATGAATCGTATCTAAACCATTGCTAACTATCTACTAGAGGTTTAACTACTCGGATTCGAAGTTATACCTCACGTTACTTGTCCTTCGGGTCTTCATCGCGGTCCTCCACTCCTCGTAGGCTCCTTGGAACATCGGCATCTCAACGGCCTCCTCGAATCAAAGATGATCCACCTGAGAGCTCCTACTACAAGCTTGATCTCTAACTTGAGATAACTAGGTTGCTCAAAGTGCTAATCTAAGCTACCTAGGGGATATAGAGTGAGGTTATAGATGTATTAGTCTAGCTAACCCTTGATCTCAACACATGAGAGGTTAGGTTTAGGATTTGAAGAGAGAGTGGGCTTGAGGAGAGAGAAGGTGAAGATGATAATGATAATGAGATAATGATCTATCATAATATATATGAAGCATTATTATTTATCCAAAAAAACAATAAAAGATTTAACAACCATGCTTCATAAATACATATGAGTGATTCATCTCCATGAGTCATTAAGCATTTATGATGCATTAATGACATGGATGAATCACACAAATGAGTCACTCATCTCATTTAATGCAATGCCACCTTACCCTCCCAGTCACCACTCTTCTAGAAGCTTCCCGACAAATTACGAGAACGCCCCTCCAATCCATGAAAACACGGAAAAACTTTAGACTGTATAAATCCAATAACCCGATACTAGAATCTGGCTTAAACCAAAACCGGCTAGTAAAATCTGTCCGAAAAAGTCGTACGTGCGTAAACACACGTACGCGTCCGAACCCTTGTCGTAAAACCATACGACCTCTATATCGTTTCGCCTGGAGCAGGGAAACTCTCTGTGTGGGACTCTAAAGACTCGACACTACGCTGGCAGTGGGTTTAACCACAGACCGCAAGCAGCACTATCTGTACGTAACGGTCTCCAGATAGATGTCGATAAGAAATCCGATGAGGAAACCCATCTGAACTCCTACTGAGCCTGATGTGACAATCTCAGTACAGTCCGGTCTGTTCGTCTAAGACTATCGCATATCGAGCCTAGGGGGCGGCAAGCGTCAGTCCCCTAATAGCGGTATAAGTCGTGTCGGAGCGTAGCCCATTACACCCTGAGAAGCTACTGGAACCTACCAGTATGTCTCGTTTGTCCTGGCCAGGGACTTTGCGTAATGGCTCTCTGACACAGCGCGATATCGACTCCCAATACCGGGAGAGACGAATCCTGTCTAACTGCCACTGCTTCCAAGTGCTCGGGACTGCACCCAACTGCTACCTGTTTGCACGACTCCTTTGAGCCGTGGTAGGGTAGCAATCTAAGAACAGTGGGACACACTCGAGGCGAAGTAGCAGTGTCAAGTCTGTGGACTATGCTGTACTCATGTCACCTGGGAACTGTTAACTGACGATGGGTATAATACCAACCAATCAGTTCCCCTGCGAGTCCTGTCCGGTGTACCCGTAACCTAACGAGCACCTGCATACTACCTCCAGTACGACGTACTGATGGCTGTGGGACAGACCATCTTCCCAACTGGGATGAGAAGCGTACACACTTAGTCTACTCCGGAATATCGATGCCCTATCTCGATAATCCAACGATCAGGGACCTGTATAGGATGTTGCTTACAGACTACCCAGCCCCCACTAGTGTGACTGCCATCACAATGCTGGTAATCAAGCAAAGATTCTATGGGCTCTACTAATATGTATAAGTGATACGTTACAAGAAACATATGCACATATTAAAGTAGACACAAACCAAGTAGCATACTACCATTTTTAGCAAGACTGTATATACAACTGTGAATATCCTAAGCTTCCATTAAGTAATATACAATCTAGTATGATACAATAATGGCCCCTGGGGCATATACACTAACAATCTCCCACTTGCACTAGGGCCATGAGCTGGCATATCGTAGACCTATCATCTCGAATAGCCTCTCGAACTGCGTTTGAGGAAGGGCCTTTGTGAATGGATCAGCAATGTTATTCTCTGTCTCTACTCTTTTCACCTCGATCTCCCGGCGATCTACGATCTCCCTGATCAGGTGATACCGTCTCAAGATGTGTCTGGACTTCTGATGGGACCTGGGTTCCTTCGCTAAAGCTATAGCGCCGTTGTCACAATACAAAGGTATTGGATCAACACTGGTAGGAACCACCTGAAGTTCTGTGAGGAACTTCTTCATCCAGACTGCTTCTTTTGCGGCATTGCAAGCAGCTATGTACTCCGCTTCCATTGTTGAGTCAACAACGGTCTCCTGCTTGGAACTCTAACATCAGACCGCCCCTCCATTGAGGGTAAAGACATAACCCGACATGGATTTGGAGTCATCCTTGTCACTCTGGAAGTCGGAGTCGGCAAAGGCCTCCATCTGGAGGTCTTTTCCTCCATATACCAAGAACATCTCCTTAATCCTCCTCAGGTACTTGAGAATGTTCTTTACTGCTATCCAGTGCTTCTCCCCTGGGTTTGCTTGATACCGGCTTACTACGCTCAATGTGTATGCTACATCTGGTCTGGTACATAACATCGCATACATTATAGAACCTACCGCAGAAGCGTAGGGTATAATCGACATGCGATCCCTTTCCAAATCAGTCTTGGGAGACATCTCTTTGGAGAGGGTGATTCCGTGACAAGCCGGTAGGTTACCGCGCTTAGAATCATCCATACTGAATCTCTTCATTATGGTGTCTATGTACCTGGACTGTGAAAGTCCCAACATCCTTTTTGATCTATCACGATAGATCCGGATCCCCAGAATGTAGGTGGCATCACTCAGGTCTTTCATGGAGAATTTCTGTGATAAGAATCCTTTGACTGACTGTAACATAGGAATATCATTTCCTATTAGGAGAATGTCATCCACGTACAAGATGAGGAATACTACAGCTCTCCCTACAATCTTACTGTATATGCATGGTTCATCTGGATTTTTGATAAAGTCAAATTCTTTGACAGCATCATCAAAACAGATGTTCCAACTCCGCGATGCCTGCTTTAGTCCATAAATGGACTTAAGCAGCTTGCATACTTTACCGCTGCTCCCACTCTGAATGAATCCCTCTGGCTGATCCATATAGACGCTCTCTTCCAAATTACCATTTAGAAAGGCCGTCTTTACGTCCATCTGCCAGATTTCATAATCGTGGAAGGCAGCAATAGCAAGAAGGACCCGAATAGATTTAAGCATAGCCACTGGAGAAAAGGTTTCGTCATAGTCCAAACCAGGTCTTTGACGGAAACATTTTGCAACAAGTCTAGCCTTATAGGTTTCAACCTGTCTATCTACACCAATCTTCTTTTTGAAGATCCATTTGCATCCTATGGGTTTTACCTCATCCGGAGCAACGTCCAAAGTCCATACTTTGTTAATGTACATGGACTCCATTTCGGTCTGCATTGCATCCAGCCATTTTACTGAGCCACCGCTCTGAATGGCTTGCTGGAAGCTAGTAGGCTCATCATAGTCAATAGTGCAATCCTCTCTATCCCCGTCTATGAGAAAATCGTAGTATCTCTCGGGCAAATGAGATTGCCTACTACTCCTGCGGTATGGCGTTGGGATGTCCTGTTCTCCTGAACCTTCTTGTTCTACCAAGGTTTCAGTAATAGCTTGTGGTTCTGGAATTTCTTCCAGTTCTACTGCGCTCCCACTCTTCTGATTTTCTAAAAATTCAGCTTCTAAGAAGTGGGCATGACGAGAAACAAAAACCTTTTGTTCCTCTGCGTAATAAAAGTAATACCCCTTGGAGTTCTTTGGATATCCCACAAACTTACATTGTACTGAGCGTGCCTCGAGCTTGTCCGCATGCTGCCTTTTTACAAAAGCTGGACATCCCCATGTCTTCAGGTACTGAAGATAGGGTTTCTTTCCACTCCACATCTGATATGGTGTGGTAGGCACAGTCTTGGTTGGAACTTTGTTCAAAAGATATGCAGCTGATTCTAGTGCATATCCCCAGAATGATCGCGGTAACTCAGTCTTACTCATCATGGAACGAACCATATCCAATAGGGTTCGATTTCTCCTTTCTGATACACCATTGTGTTGTGGTGTGTATGGAGGAGTAAGCTGAGAGAGAATTCCATTCTCTTTTAAGTAACCCAGGAACTCGGCACTTAAGTATTCACCACCTCGATCAGATCTCAGTGTCTTGATACTTTTGCCTTTTTGGTTTTCTACTTCATTCTTGTATTCCTGGAATTTCTCAAAGGCCTCGGATTTATGTTTCATCAAGAACACATGTCCATATCTAGAGAAATCATCTGTAAAAGTAATTAAGTAGGAATAACCACCTCTCGCATGTGTAGACATTGGACCGCATACGTCACTGTGTATGAGTCCCAAGAGCTCGCTTGCTCTTATTCCGTGTCCAGTAAACGGAGTCTTGGTCATCTTTCCTATGAGACAAGATTCACAAGTAGCATAAGATTGATATTCGAACGGATTCAAATATCCTTCTTTATGTAACTTAGTCAACCTTCTTTCATTGATGTGACCTAGTCTACAATGCCATAAGAAAGCCTGATTTAATTCCGGTGACTTTTTTTTAAGTGTATTCTGGACATTGAAAAACTGAGCTTGACTTAATACGTATATACCGTTATCTAATGTACCTGACCCAATCAGAACTTGATTTAGGTGGATGTATACTACATCGCTTTCGAATGTAAAATTATATCCCTCTCTCGAAAGTGAGGACACTGATATGATATTACAAGTCATACTAGGTACATACAGACAGTTACGTAAAATCAATATCTGCCCACTTTTCAAACCTAGGCGATATTCTCCCACGGATTCAGCGTCCATGCTCATTCCGTTTGCAACTCTGAGAGACCAATCGGCTACCTTTATAACTCTATGGTTTCTTAAAGCATGTAATGAATTACAGATATGAGATCCTGCTCCGGTATCTAGTACCCAGGAAGTAGAGTTAATTAACAAACAGTTCTCTATTACTAACACACTTGAGGCCGAAGCCACAACATGCTTCGTATCCTGGTTACTGGCTTCTAAAGCCCTGCAATCTTTCTGTCTATGCCCAATTCCATAACAATAGGAACGCCCCTCTTTTACTATTTCCAGTCCCGAAACTTTTGCCCTTCTCTTTCCTTCTACTTCCCTGGTTTCCTTCAGGGTAGAAGGTAGAGACTGTAGAATCAAGTCAGTATCTGACTCGTTTCCCAACGCGGTCTCCAGGTCCTGGAGCTCATTAATACAGCTAGTCAATGTAAGGACGTTGTCCCCTACAGATGACCCGTCAGCCAACCTCGCTTGAATTAATTCGTTCGAGGTCTCATATCTTGTGATATGAGATTGCTCTCCATATAAATCTTTGTTATGGAAAAAGATGAAAACTAAGTCCATCTTCTCGTACTGCTTCTGGTATACACCATCAACTGAAGCTAACACGAGGCACTTAGCTTTCGCTTTATCTTTTTCCCTTGTCTGACGGATATACATATCTGTGACAGTGGAAACTGGACCTGTGACGGCGGGATCTTCAGTAGTAATAGGGTGGTCCAGCTTGTCATAGGTAATGGACATCTGGACAGACCTTTGCCGGTCATATAAGTCAGATTCAGTCAATTTGTTATCTAGATGTAACCTATGTGTGGTCACAAAGTCGCTGCAATTTTAAGAGAGAGAAGAATTAGCATGATGCTCTTGCAAGTTTAGAGTGGTTTAATTTATCTAAACAGGATGGCTCCCACTGTTTCTCGAATCCCTCCTCAAATCATAAAAGAAGAATTAGCAAGGACTATTCTCACCGTACAATTCTTGCTTAACCGTTCAGCCAGGTCAGTGTCGATACTTCGAGGAGGTTTTCCAACGCTTTCGCGAAGTTCCTTAATTAAATAAGCTCTTTTCTCTAGGGGCGTAACCCCGCTGACACCTTTCTAGGCACCTACTTGGTTTATAGCATTGATCGTTAAGTGACGAATCTCCTGATAAGTAGTATATACTCACAGTAGGATCGGGATCCAAAATATCATCGTATGATAATGTTGAAGGAATCCTACCACCATTCATCAAACTCCAAAATGGTATGTTTCTCTCTGCAAATTTCAGTTTCTTTAGAAATTCCCGATGTGGATTTTTGCCCCATGCTCTTATGACCTTGACGAAGGCCAACAAATCATAAGTCACATGTCAAGTTCTGCCCATCATTATCTAGTTAATTTGAACCCACCCGTACATACCCTTGACGAAGGCCAACAAGGTAATACGACTGTCCCAAACCAACACATCTGTCTATGCACCAAATGAATACCCCAGCAGCTACCAAACACTATGCCTTGACGAAGGCCAACAAACATAGCTTGAATACTACTGACCATTCATAAGAAATGATGGAGGGCTACGAATGATTTTGGCAAAACCGTGAACGCAGTGAACTTGATTTAATCGAAAGAACCTGATACTTTTTAAAAGGAGTGGTTAAAGCTCCGCAATTAAAAGTTCTGATCTTTTTAAAATAACCGAGTGGTTTCTTTTAAATTTGTTCCAACGACTTAACTTTGGTTTATTTTCTTTGCATTATAATAATGCGTCCCATCATTTATTCTATCATTGCAGAAAACAACGAAAATACCACGTCCTCTTATGCCATCCGCATTCGCCACGGGGTCCCGTCATCACCCGTTAGGTTACTTAACTAACGACAGAGCAGGGGCTGGGCTAGCGCTGGTGTAAAATATAAGTGACGTCTAATAGCTATCATATATAGATATTATACATTCGTCAGACGCAATAATAAGCATTCCAGATCACAGATGAACTTTTTTGGATATACTAGCAATCCGCATTTGCTTTGAGCTTGCAATAAAAGACGGATTACACAGTTGTGATGAATAGCCATTACCCCACCCTAGACCCCTACGGGTACGGCAAACTACCCGCCAAGTACCCGAAGTGAAGCGGTCTCCCTCAACAACATGAGTAGGCCACTAAACACTTCGACGTATCCGGTAGTTTGTGTACCCCACCTTGGGTCTATCCTAGGAGCAAAAACAGTAAAAAGAAATAATACAACGGTAGCTACAACCGCAACCTGGATGTGCCCCGCAAAAGAATATTACATCAAATTACATTTACATTGAATGAATGAATATTAAACACATCTCAAACCCCGGCTAATCATCACAACAGTCCAACACAGTTCATATACACAAACAGTAAACATTTCAGAAATGTGCAACCCCCAGCCAACCGACATACTAGCAGTTAGGGGAGGTTTACGAACACATTAAACATTACAGATAAAAACCCAATTAGCAAATATCTTAGAATATCGATCGATTACCATATTCCGTGTCTACCCCAAAAGCAAATCTGTACTGAAGTAACCTGAGCAGAAACAGAACAAACAGAGAACCAAAACACCAAAAAATAAGAATTAAATAGCAAATCCGAGTCAACTCGGAGTTGACTCGGCGGCGGATCCGCGGCACAAGCACTCTATTGCCACGGATCCGCGGCCACACAACCGAGTTGGAACTTCGTATTTTCCCAGTATTCTTATATTTCCCTGCTGTGAATTTTATGGCATATCAAATATTTTTTCAGACATGTTTAAAATTAACATAAACTTGGGATTTCCGGGGTTTCGTTTTCGCGTTTTCCGTCGATCGAACTTCTAATTAGTTGCTAACAAGCTAGTAATGGTTTAGTTGGCTCTGATACCACTGTAAGTCCATGTCACGCACCCCACGAACTTGCGGGGAGGCGGAATATATGAAAAACGATTATCAAAACTTCGTAACACGGACTTGAGCGCATGAATCGTATCTAAACCATTGCTAACTATCTACTAGAGGTTTAACTACTCGGATTCGAAGTTATACCTCACGTTACTCGTCCTTCGGGTCTTCATCGCGGTCCTCCACTCCTTGTAGGCTCCTTAGAACATCGGCACGTCAACGGCCTCCTCGAATCAAAGATGATCCATCCGAGAGCTCCTACTACAAGCTTGATCTCTAACTTGAGATAACTAGGTTGCTCAAAGTGCTAATCTAAGCTACCTAGGGGATATAGAGTGAGGTTATGGATGTATTAGTCTAGCTAACCCTTGATCTCAACACATGAGATGTTAGGGTTAGGGTTTGAAGAGAGAGTGAGCTTAAGGAGAGAGAAGGTGAAGATGATAATGATAATGAGATAATGATCTATCATAATATATATGAAGCATTATTATTTATCCAAAAAAACAATAAAAGATTTAACAACCATGCTTCATAAATACATATGAGCGATTCATCTCCATGAGTCATTAAGCATTTATGACGCATTAATGACATGGATGAATCACACAAATGAGTCACTAATCTCATTTAATGCAATGCCACCTTACCCCCCCCAGTCACCATTCTTCTAGAAGCTTCCCGACAAATTACGAGAACATCCCTCCAATCCGTGAAAACACGGAAAAACTTTAGACTGTATAAATCCAATAACCCGATACTAGAATCTGGCTTAAACCAAAGCCGGCTAGTAAAAACTGTCCGAAAAAGTCGTACGTGCGTAAACACACGTACGCGTCCGAACCCTTGTCGTAAAACCATACGACCTCTATATCGTTTCGCCTGGAGCAGGGAAACTCTCTGTGTGGGACTCTAAAAACTCGACACTACGCTGGCAGTGGGTTTAACCACAGACCGCAAGCGGCACTAGCTGTACGTAACGGTCCCCAGGTAGATGTCGATAAGAAAGTCGATGAGGAAACCCATCTGAACTCCTACTGAGCCTGATGTGACAATCTCCGTACAGTCCGGTCTGTTCGTCTAAGACTATCGCATATCGAGCCTAGAGGGTGGCAAGCGTCAGTCCCCTAATAGCGGTATAAGTCGTGTCGAAGCGTAGCCCATTACACCCTGAGAAGCTACTGAAACCTACCAGTATATCTCGCTTGCCCTGGCCAGGGACTTTGCGTAATGGCTCTCTGACACAGCGCGATATCGACTCCCAATACCGGGAGAGACGAATCCTGTCTAACTGCCACTGCCTCCAAGTGCTCGGGACTGCACCCAACTGCTACCTGTTTGCACGACTCCTTTGAGCCGTGGTAGGGTAGCAATCTAAGAACAGTGGGACACACTCGAGGCGAAGTAGCAGTGTCAAGTCTGCGAACTATGCTGTACTCATGTCACCTGAGAACTGTTAACTGACGATGGGTATAATACCAACCAATCAGTTCCCCTGCGGGTCCTGTCCGGTGTACCCGTAACCTAACGAGCACCTGCATACTATCTCCAGTACGACGTACTGATGGCTGTGGGACAGACCATCTCCCCAATTGGAGAGAAGCGTACACACTTAGTCTACTCCGGAATATCGATGCCCTATCTCGATAATCCAACGACCAGGGACATATATAGGATGTTGCTTACAGACCACCCAGCCCCCACTAGTGTGACTGCCATCATAACGCTGGTAATCAAGCAAAGATCCTATGGGCTCTACTAATATGTATAAATGATACGTTACAAGAAACATATGCACATATTAAAGTAGACACAAACCAAGTAGCATACTACCATTTTTAGCAAGACTGTATATACAACTGTGAATATCCCAAGCTTCCATTAAGTAATATACAATCTAGTATGATACAATAATGGCCCCTAGGGCATATACACTAACAAATAACATGCGGCTCATTCTCCTCAGAAAGACTTAGAATTCGCATTTGAAAAAATAGGGTATGTGTAATCTCTAAAAGATATATTGTTTTCATTTTTGCCATCTTTATTTTGTTGAGGTGTGCAAGGACAGATTCATGAACAATGCTGGATTACTCCATGTACTTCCTAAAAAGTGAACTGAAGTAATCTCTTAGATTATCAGAATAAAAACAACAAATAGAAACTCGAAATTGATTTTTAATTTCTGCTCAAAAATTATGGATCATAGTAAAGACTTCCTTTCGAGATATTAAAAACAACCAAATCATGCGAGAAAAATCATCAATAAAAGTCATAAAATAACGAAATCCACCTTTAGATATAACCGGGGGGGCCAATACATAATAGTAAACTAAAGTAAAAAGTTTATCAACTCTTATATTAATGTGATATGGATAACTTGAGTGATGATACTTACTTTACATGAGACATTCTAAGAAGATGAACCAATAAAGCTAACAATCCTCTTCAATGATTAAAAAGCGGCAAAAAAACGGTGCGGCCAAACGACCTGGGCGTCTCTGTGTCCGCCCAGGTCACATCGACATCAATTTAGATGTATTTTGAGTTAATTTTGTCAAAGTTCAAGAACTCGATTTCGGTTTCGGTCTTTTTGAATTTGTTCAATATCGTTGGTTTCGTTAAGTTTCGGTTTCCGTTTCATATACATATATATACACATAAATATATGCTTCGAAATTATGTGTTGAGGGATAAATACAAGTCGGTCGAAGTAATTTATTCTACAGTAGAAAAGAAAAAAATCTTCATGCACAAGTTATGACAGTAAATTAGATTTTCATGGCATATATACAAGAAGAGTAATCAAAGGAGACAAAATAAACATCATTTAATTGCCATAAAATATAGAATAAGCCAGATTTTCAATCAGCTTTAATTAAGGAAGAATAAATTAGATTTTCAATGATCATGATTGAAAAAGAGAATAAATAAAAAGGAAAAATTATGACAATTGATTATAAAGAGGACAAATTATGGAAAGTTACCAAGAGTCACTATTTTCCCATGCTTTGACTCAAAAAAACATGTTGCCTTTTGTTTCTTCTATGAGAAGAAATAGAAGAAACAGTAAAAATTAAAGGAAAGCATTTATGACCATTTAAAAATGCTTATCTAATCAATTGTTTTTCTTTGTAATTCATCCCGTCTTTTCCCCTTCTCTTTTCCACCTTTCTTTCTCATCTTATCCCACTTTTCTTGAAAAAGCAGCAATGGCAACAAAAACCGAACCAAGTATTTTTTTCTTCTCCGTGGATCTTTTGTATATTTTATGGCCCTCCATCTTCTTCTCTATGGATCTTCTTTTGTATTTTTTTTTCATTTTTCAATCCTATTTGTATCCGGTCGATACGTAGCTGTTTATGCCCGATACAAACTGATTTTATACTTACCGATATTCGATGAAACCGAAAAATATAGGGGGTTTCGGATCGGTCTCATCCGAAACCGATCCGAAACGGTCGACACCTTACCGTTTCGGCCGAACATCGAACCTTGAATTTTGTTATTTCTTAAGTTTATTTGTTATTGTTAAACATTGATTCTAATTTGACTGTTAACTACTTTGGTTTCTTTTTCACTTATAAAAACGGCCTAAATAAGCATTCTCAAAAGTGTTAACAATTAAATGCAAGCTAGCAATGAAGTAAATTCCGTCAAATTTTCAAAGATCCAAAAAAAATTAATTAAGTAATTAATTGTCTAAAGCTAATTCTCTTTAATTTTAAGTTCAAAAAAACAAAAAAAGGAAAGGCAAAAATCATTGTTGTCAAAGGTTCGAAGCTTGAAAGAGCAGTCGAAACTTAAAAGCAGTGTTGACATGGTTGAAACTTGAAATCGAAGGTGAGTTCGAAGTTGAAAATCAAAGGTGAAAACAAAATCGATATTTGAAGTGAAGATTGAAGTGATCTTGGTTCGAGATCGACTTGGAGAATTTCGAAGCTGATTCGCTAGCCCTCATGGCCCTTAAACTCGGCGGCGGCTCTCAAAATCGGAGATGAAAGGCTCTCATGGTGGCCCTCGGAGTTTAATAGTGATAAAACAACTCCAATTTATTATATAATACACTCTAATTAACAAATAAATCAGGTATACCCACAAGAATACAAGCATAAGTATAATTCCGGACTAAACGGTCTAATGCAGTGCGATACAGCTCTTTTATACGTCTAGACAGCCGCATTTTAACATTGATTCTCTTCAAGGCCTGTGAAGATGGGTGATCAAACATCAAAAGCTGACGTAGAACCAGAACACAATAAAGTGTGGATGCCCATTCAGGTGGTATAACCCATTAGTCTCAGTACATGTTTTAATCGTCCTCATCGTCCTAAGATCCTGCATGATGCAACCATAAGAAAAAAGTGAAATTATCGTTCTTTGTTCGAGTTGACTGACTAACAAAAAGTAGATTGAATGAAAAGCAAGGCAAATAAAGAACTGAAGATAGAGTTGAGAGTCGTGTTGGTGTAGCTGAACCGATCCTCTCTACTCTAGAAGTAGATTCGTTAGTTAAAGTCACCAGACTATGTGCAGATTTAGAATGTTAAGAAAAAAGTATACCTGACTCTTCAGTCATATGATATGTGACATCGGACTCGATGACCGAAGGATGGAAACGGCTGTAGAAGAGAGATAGACTATATAGTTACCTTTGGCCATAGTGGTAGCATGAAATGCAGACAAAGAGAAGGTGTAAAACTCAATGAGGTTAGAAGACGGCATTGCCTCAATATCTCATCCTCTGTCAAACAGATATCAGATCAAGATGTGTCATTAGAGGCAATTGATGATGAAACAGAAGGAGCTAAGGCAACATGCGCTCTATGAGGTGGCCGAGATGGCTTCCCATGCAACTTCTAGAAGTATCTTGAACATGTCATTGAATTAGTCCCTCATGCCGACAATAATCACAAAACACTTATCTTATCGGCTTCTACCACCTCCTCTAATGGCTCTCCCTTTTACCGCTATGCTCTCTCTATGGCTCATAGATTAGTATATGTCAGATCTAAGGATAGAGTGCACTCCTTTATCTTCGTGCTCCTGGATAACTCGAGTAGAGAAGATCTTCATAAAGTGTTATAAGTGGAGGAAAGAAAAATAATATCCTAATACCTAGAGTTGTGATCGTGCAGTTTCAAATTCCGGCCTCAATCATCCAACGATCACAAAATCATAAGGCCTTATGTCTCTTCATCTCGATAGTATCCCGGTAATTAAGAGCACCTCTTAAAATTTGAGTATTACTGATGAAGAGAGCGAGTAATCTGTTGAATTCTATACAATCTGTACTACGTCAAAGGCTCGAGACAGATTTTGATGTCCATGGTAGAGATCTGCTAAGCAATCTCATACCTTGACAGTCTTCAAATTGATCACCAACTCCATCACTGACTTCTTCATAGAACTCATTATGACAAAGTTGGACATCATCCCTCTTCCATTCAAGGGTCATATGAGAAGATGGTGGGTTTGGTAGATGATCATCCTTACTTCTCCCCTCAATTTATATCTCAATCAACCTTTTCTAACAATGGAAGTTTTCTCCATTAAGCAACAATGGGTTTGCGCACCATTTTCTCATAACATCTGTCTAATCCCTACAAACAACTAGCACTCAATTATCGATCTCTCTAGAGATCTGATCAACAACTGTACGAAATAATGAAATGAGATCTCTTAAGATCCAACAACAAGGATTGTGATTGATCTCTCAAGATCTAATCACAAATCACACATCTTCAACCTTCTCAAAACATAGAATTGGATCAAAATTTGACATCTGACAACCTAATCACCACAACACAATTCATCGCATAGATCTGAATATAAACATCATCTTCACTCATATTTCTCATGAGTGGGATATATCTATCAAAGATGTATAGAGTGAGATCGAGTGATTTCAAGAGCAAGGAGGTAAGATCTAGTTGAGATCGAGGCCATGAAATCGAGGTCTGGTCGAGATTGGGTCCTTGAGGCTAGTTCAGGGTTGGAGGCGACGGCTTGAGGCGAGGTTGGGGCCTTGAGTCGAGATCGGGGTCGAGAGTCGATACCTGAGGCGGCGGCGGCTTGATGGACAAGATTGACGGTGGTGGTTGAGATCTAAGGCGGTGGCGGCTTGAGAGACGAGATCGGCGACAGTGGTGGCTCAAGGAGAGGATGATGGATTCGAGGGATTTCAGTGGTGGTGATTTAGAGGCGCGCTATGATGAATGAATGGCTATGATACTATGATATTTTTGAGGGCTTAGAAGAGGAGGGAGAGGGGGGGGGAGATTTGGGAAATTGATTTTGAATGGATATATATCTCTCTCTAACATTCTTTACGTAGATATGGTCATTTCCATATCCATCCCTTTCTAATTACATTTGATTAATTATATATAAGATACTCTTAACATATTCTAACATTATTTATTTAATTTCAGGTAGAGAAGGAGATGCTATTAAGTCGTGATGACTTGAAACCTATTCGAAATCATTCAAATCAGATGGCGGCATTGGACTACTTGGTTGCTCTTGCAAGTAATGTTTTTTTTCCGACTTATGATGGAAATATGGCTAAAGTTGTTGAGGGCCACCGCAGGTTCGGCTCTTCTTTATTGAAAGTGAACATTCTTGATCTACTTTCTTTGTGACCAAAAGTTTTAGACAACAAAATTTTAAAAGATTAGGCGGTTTCGCTAAATATACCACGACCTATTAGCATTTTCAAACAAATGCCATATGAATTATAATTAGCAAATAAATACCATAAACTTGCCATTTTTCCGAATAATACCATGAGTTTCAGTATTTTTCCAGTGTAACGCCATATGATTTTTTCGTGAGATAACAAATAGGTGTATAATATTAAGAAGTTTGTCACTGAAAGCGACCTATGGAGTCTAACTAAAAAAATGCTAAATCTTCATGGTAGTTATTAGTATAATGCTAAGTCCATGGTGTTGTTTGCAATTTTCAAAGTATATGGTATTCATTTGCAATTTACAAAGTATATGATATTTATCTGACCACGCGCAAAATCCATGGCATTTTGTGAAATTTACCCATAAGATAATTAATAAAGAATACATATCTTTGGTTATATAAGATGTATTATTAGTAAACTTTTAGCCACTAATGACGGTCTGAATCCACTTTTCTTCTTAATGAAAACGGTCAGGATCCATTCAAATTAGATTGTTTGATCTAAGGAGGATATATTTTGGAAAGCTCTATACATTGTGAATATACTAAATTCATGCCTACATATATGCTGTATAAAAATTTGTTAAATAGATATGATTCTGGTAGAATTCTTTCTTATGCTTGTTCAGGTACAATCACTTCCGCCAGAGTATTATTTTGGACAGGAAGATAATTGTAGAGTATTTGGACCTGTACAAAAATGAAAAGATATCTTGGGATCAATTTTCCAGTGCCATCAAAAACGCGCACAAAGACTGTTGGGGGCAGAGGACAAGGAGGAAGGTAATTCCAGATCAGCCTAAGGTCGAGGATTATTTTTATGCAAATCCCCAAGAATGCCTACCCGATAGTGATCTACACTATGATGAAAGACACCAAGATATCTAAAAACATATCCACGTTTTGCACTATATATCGGCCACACTATAGGGTAGCAAGCAGCGCAAACAAAAGATAATATGTACAGTCGCATTGGCTGGTCTTCTGAAATTCGAGACCGAGCCGTAAGGGTTAATCAAAGTCTGATTGCATAAGGAAATCAAATTGCTTCTGTCCACCTCCCACAATTTTTCGTGGGGAGGGCTTTTGATTCTTTTATGGCTTAGGTTCTTTTGATTCTTTAGAATTTTTTTCTTCTATTTTTGTCGACATATTTATTATACCGAACATGATCAATCCTTTTGTATGGAATTTTTTAGCCTTGTATAAGAGAGTTTCAGGAAGCCAACTTGGTGTTGCCTTGGTTTCTTCTAGGATATATGTAAGTGGATATTCTGCTTGCAGTAAAAGGGCATGTAAATTTATAATGTATCGCGTCCGTGTTCTTTCGTGTTTTGGTTGAATTTTGTATTGAGAATTCTGAGTTTACACAGTTACAGCATAGACTTTCAATTGGTACATACTTGCAAAGTCCGTGAATAAATATTTCTATTTTGTGATGTAGTCTGCTTATAATTTCTGTTAAATGCTACATCTTTTCGCATATCACCGCTATTTCAGTGCACGCGTGGATTTCTTGCCATACTCGTTGATTATATGCCCTAAAATCAACATATCATCTCAGTTTTTCACTAAGAAATAGTACGATTTAGTGCATGAGTGCCCATTATAAAAGGTGGTGAACTGGTAATTCATTTACTTGTACAGTGACCATGCGTTTCCTTGATTTTCTTCAGAGAAGATTGATCTTACATGAGATATCCCAGTGCAGAAATTTATGCTGAGAACTAAATTCATTGGAAACAGTCAAGGATAAGAAGTTTTATCCGGTCATGTCCGGAGTTCTCAGGCCTTAGCATACAGGTTTACATATAAGAAAACTTCTCTAGCAAGTGCATGACAGTTTGAAAATATGCTTAAGATCGAAATTCATGGTACATACAGAGAACGCTTTGATCTTCATCATCTATCCTCAGATTCGTTTCCGGAGAACCATACATCAGGAACTTCGGAAGCTGTTTGGGCAAACAACTGTTGCATTTTCTATTTAAGTATGGATGAGGAAATGATGCACTAGAAATTAGAATACGGAAATATTGTGATACATTTACTGAAACAGAGCACACCATCTGCAAAGGCCTGATTGTTGTAATTAAAATCTCAATCCCCAGCCATTTTTTTCCTTTTTTGAATGCAGTCAGAAATAAAGTTATACTAATGACCTATATGTGACCAATTATGTACCTGATCTCTATCTCCTCTCCTGTAATTGTAACGCCTTAGCTTTACGATTAGTGTTTAATTAGACGATAATGCGGGTTTTCTGTAAAAAGTTTACCAAATCGGTTTCCTCACATTTTATAACATTTAATTAATATTTTATTATTATTTGTTATGGCTTGCACACTTGTGCATGTTAATGTGAGGGTGTGTTTGTGTTAGTCTAGTTTAGTGACCATGATAACTTAACCTAATCCTAATCATATCCTTGCTTAATCCTAAACCCTTGATATTTTTGTGCGAGATATTTTCTTTGGGTGTTTTGGATTGGGAGGAGGTGGCTTGATGAGTCATGAGAGAGTCATGGTTTGCATTAATGAGGGAGTTAATGCTTGGTACACTTACCCTCTCACCTTTTCACTCACCTCTCTCTCTCTAACTCACTCATTCACTCTCATTCTCTCCCACTTCATCTCTTTCTTATTTATCTTCATCTCTCTTCATCTCAACTGAACACTTATCATTTCCTTGATAAAACCTTCACAAACTTCACAAAATCTTCACAAAATCACATTCTTAAGCCTTGTTTTGCCTCTTAGATACCTTGAAACTTGGAAAGCTAAGATCTTTGAACTTGTGGGAGTAGATAATGATCTCTATCTGTTAAGTAGGTGTTTTTAATGTTGCGTAGCTTATTAGTTTCAGTTTAGAACGCGTAAAGTTTAGTTTCGGATAAATATCGTATTGTTAGTGTAGATTTGGGTCTCGGACGATCTGCTATCAAATCAGGTATTTTTTGGAAAAGTTCCCATCACAGTGACCTTGTCTAGTGAACTAGAACCCACCATAAAAACTTGAGACAATTCCATGGAAAGTCGGCTGCAAATAAATTGCTTCTGGCCGCAATTTGCGGCCAGACTGGAGAGTCTGGGTTTGAGTTTTGGTGTAGGGGTTTTTGGGGTTGTGTGTGGTCGTGTGGTATGTGCAAGTTTTACAAATTGTTTGTGTAGCAAAATCTGGGATCGCTTTACTTGTTTTCTAGTGTTTCGATTACGCGCGTTACGTTATCCGACACGGTTCGTGTCTTTGTGCTGTTGTTGTTCTTGAGTTGGTTCCGTAGTGTCGCTATGCACGTTAGTTACTAAACGAACGCTTGAGAGTATGTTTGGAGTTGGTGCGTCGGTCAAGCGTAGTTTGTACGTGCTATTGATCGTTTGCTAATATACACTTGTTATTGTTGTTTTATGATCTTAGGGACGCAGGCGAGAACTTCGGACGCTGCGAAGAAGAGAAAGCGAGTGGTTGGCTTTACTTAGCCCAAGATCACCTGTGAGTAGATTTAACACCTACAGGGGAATCACCCGAATGGCGTTATGTGTCTGGGCTAGATATGATATGATATTAGTCGCATGTTTATATTGCACATATAGAGTTTGTGCATAAAACTTCATTTGCATATTATTACTTGTTGTGCTTGGACTTGTACCCATTGGAAACTACACTATTAATGACGGTTCATGTTCCACAAGCACTGATTGTATGTCACCCACACCGTCAATAATTGCCATGATACGCACAACACACATACATATATGATATTGTTTGGTTAGGACCATTGAGACATTGATTCATATTCTTTTGTACATATGACATATAGCATAGCTGTATACCTACATGCTTACACATATGCCTTACCATGTCTACAGGCTAGCTACCCATATACCTATATGGTATTGTACCATTAGAGATAGGTTTATACACATATGAGACACAGCTACATGTACATCTTGTATACATACTTACATGTACACTTACCTAGCTTGATTTAGCTACACACATACCTGGAGGGTATTGTATCATTATTGACATGTATATACACTTACCTGGCTTGATATAGCTACACACATACCTGGAGGGTATTGTATCATTATTGACATGTATATACACTTACCTGGCTTGATATAGCTACACACATACCTGGAGGGTATTACATCATTATTGATAGGTAAATACACATATCTTGCTATACCGACATGATTACGCATACCTGGTTATAGCTACATGTTCACCTTTATATGATGTTGCGTTTGATTTCGGAGAAATTAGGAACCGGATGATATATTTAATAACTTGTTGCAGTTAAATAGCGGTTTTTCCTTTATATGCTCATATTACTGTTTCATGTTGCATATATTATATTTCATGAATTTACGCATTGAGATATGGATTTCATATGATGTTTTACTCCTCGTATATATATATATATATATATCAGTGGTATGGGACGCTGTTATATATGTACACCTACACAATATATCATCATAATGATCTATGCAATTATACTTATTCATTACTTGATGTTTTCTGGATTTGAGGACCGTGGTAGTTTCATGAAATTATGCATTATTTGAAAAATCCAGTTTCTCTTGATATGATATTTCGATGCGTCCATCATGAGATTTCTCGGTTCTGAGATTTGATATAACCCATGCGAGGAGTGGAGTGGGCCGTGTGCGGGTACATGGTGGGGCCCGGAAGTACCCCGGGGCAAGAAGATCGCAGGTGATGGCGATGAGTTAGTGGAGGGTACTACTTACCGGTGGTATTATTTGGACTCGGCGGATATCTGGAGGATACCGACCGGAGTCATGTACGTATGGATACATGGATTACGAGTGTCGAAGCTGGGCACTCGAGTTTCCGAGAGACGTATAGTACGTACATATCAGGGCCATTCATGGTGACGACACCTGATAGAGGAGTATTTATGTGTCGATACTAGACACTAGTTTTCATGATGTTTTCGGGTGTCGATATTAGGTACTCAGGTTTCATGAGATTTACAGGATGTGTTTTATTTCATACTCCGCATTTATTTGATATGCATTGTTTCATGTATTAGTGTACCTGATAAAGTACCTTTCATGACTGTTGCATTACATATTGCCATTTATTGCTATCAGCTTGCATGTGATAAACCATCGCAGTACGTGCATACTTGCGATTACCTGCATATGTTATATACTATTCACGAGTTGGCAACTCACCCCCGTTGTGCCACAGGGTTGTACAGGTTGTCCCTCAGAGCAGTCAGGGGCATGGATTTTATCTATCGTATCATCTTTTGCAGCGGATACCACTACGGCTAACTGGGTGCAGTTTTGCTATAGATGGGTTTTGCGGTTATCCGATATTGCTCATTGTATATTCGTTGTATCCAGTACCCTCCATCTACTATTTCATGTATTGACTTAGAGACGAGTTGTGAGGACGATATTGTAAATTATTTTGTGACTTTGGGTGTCTTTTATGATGTTTCACTTATATCGTCTTTTTCTTCGCTACGGCGTCGTATATCTGCTTGTGGTGGTTGTTTTCCGCCTTTGGACGTGTATTTACTCCCGTTGGGGATGCTTTTACTTATATTTATGTTGTACCCTTTTTGGGGCTTGTTTTTACAAAGGAGGTGCTGCCAAATTTTAAAGGAAATAAAATTGGATTTTAAAGAATTTGTATTTGAGGTTTCAAAAGTTTTAACAATGTTTTTATCACTCACTACTTTTGATGGTTTAGATTGCTGGGTTTTCAGCTTAAATTGCGTTACGCCTGTAGACGTTGCGTAGTTTAAGGGCCGTCACGTGCCAAATTTCGGGTCATGACAAAGTTGGTATCAAAGCGCTAGGTTTTACCTTTCGGAGTGTAGGATGACTTTGGTATGATGGAGTGGGTAGCTTAAGCAGAGTGATATAGCGTGTGTATGTCCGCGGCATACACACGACACAATACTCCGCCTAAGTGACCTAAGTACTATTGCTTGAAATTCCTTCCTTAATGATATATATCCTTGTGATTCGATTTCCGTGTTCTTATCGAATCCTATTTCCATTTATAGCCTTTTGCCGCCGATGACTTTGAGGGCTCAGAGAGAGGCAGCGAGAGCCGAGGTCAGAGTTGACTCGTTTGGTATGAGGATTGACCAGGACGGTATGCTCGTTGCACTGGAGCAGATTGATCAGCCTTCGATAGATCGTATCGCTAGGCCTGAGGCAGATATGCAGGACTTGCGCCAGATGATGAGGTCGTTGGTTGAGGCCAGTCGAGCGCATCGACAGGAAGTTGCTACCCCTGTTACCCAGTTATTCCTTGCGATCAGCACACAACATTGTGTTACTTACACAACATCAGTGGACGCAGCCCTATTCGATGAGGAGTATCTTTCCGAGACTTTGGGAGTTCGAGGACAGAGGAGAGCTCGTACAGGTGTATCAGCCCAGAGATAGAGGTTCAGTCGCCGTGACAGGTTTCGTGCACGTCGCGGGAGTAGCAGAGGCTTGGGATGAGGACAGTTGTTTAGCTCTTATTCCCAGGAGGGTCGGCAGTCATCGAAGGGATGTTTTCGATGCGGGAGCCTTCATCACCTCGTCAGAAATTGTTCCTTGGCACCGCGTCAAACTTATGTTCAGAGAGGTTGTGGTCGCGGAGGGTTCGTTCAGAGGGGACAAGATGGTAGAGGAGGAGTTCATCCAGTTGCGGGTAGAGGGCAGGAATGAGCGTTTGCTTCTACTCATCGGGACGCGCGGGCATCCAATGCAGAGTTTTCAGGTAATCTTATTCGTATGTTTTCTTATTGCACTTGTTTGTTTATTTCGGGATCTATGCACTCGTTTGTTCTACACACTTCGTGCCGTGGTTGGGCCGAGAGTTGTGTTTGCTAGATCGATCGTTTGTTGTGTTACTCCTGTTAGCGATCCTTTGGTTGCGCGACACGTGTTTCGGTCATGTGCCAATTGGTTAGGGGATAAAGATTCGTCCATCGATTTGATCCTTCTAGAGATGTTGGACTTTGACGTTCTCCTGGGCACGGACTGGTTAGGTACGTGCTATGCGTCTGTGGACTGCCGCGAGAAAACAGTCAGGTTTTGTTTTCCCGGCGAGTCAGTTCTTGTTGTACAGGGGGACAGTGGTGCCGCCCCTCACAGCTTGAATTCAACCTTTTTCGCTAGTCGGCTTTCGAGGAAAGGATGTCGAGGATTCTTGGCTTTCATTCGAGATACCGGAGCCACAGTGGATTCGTTGGACCGGGTTCCTATCGTGCGAGAGTTTTCCGACGTTGTTCCAGATGAGCCGGTGGAGCTTAGGGAGATTAAGGATCAGCTGCAGAGTTGCTAGATAGGGGGACTTGTGCGTCCGAGTGTTTCGCTTTGGGAGCTCCTATTCTGTTCGTCAAAAGAAGGACGGTAGTTTGAGATTGTGTATTGATTGATTGTCAATTGAATCGAGTTACGGTGCGGATTAGGTATCCTTTACCTCGCTTGACGATTTCTTTGAGCAGCTCCAGGGTGCGAGACATTTTTCTAAGTTTGTTTGGGATCAGGTCATCATTGGTTGCAGTTCGGAGTGATGACATTTCGAAAGCTGTTTTTGTGCGCACTACGGGCTTTATGAGTTTTTGGTGGTGTCGTTGGACTCACCAATGCCCTAGCAGCATTCATGGATATGATGAACCAAATTCTTCAGGCCGTTCCTCGAACAGTGTATTGTTGTGTTATAGATGACATTCTGGTCTTTTCCAAGAGTCGTGAGGAACATGAGTAGCACTTGAGGATTTCCTTGCAGACGTTGAGAGAGCACTAGCTGTTTACTTGAAGTGTTCCTTCAGGCTCGATAGTATTGACTTTCTAGCTCATGGGGTTATGGGAGACGGTTTTCGTATGGACCCGAGGGAGATCGAGACCGTACAGCTTGGCACAGACTTGTATCAGGGACAGAGGTCCGCAGATTTTTAGATTTAGCCGGTTTTTACCGCCGTTTCGTGCAAGATTTTTGTGTATCGCTGCACCGTTGACTGTACTGACCAGGAAGGGAGTTCCTTTTCTTGGACTAAGGCATGCGTGCTGAGTTTTCAGCAGTTGAAGACTCGGTTGACGATTTCATCAGTTCTATCTTTGCTTTCTGGATCGGGCGACTTTGTTGTTTACTGTGATGTTGTTGGAGATAGTGCCCTCATAGTCAATTATTAGATCGCAGGTACGTGATTACAATGATTGCGGAGGACCTATACCGGTTGGACAGTCTTACTCGAGATGATAGTATGCTATCTGGTTTGTCTTTATCAGTCGTGTACATGTTCAGGTGACTGATTACATGTTACACTTTGATAGAGCCCTTAGGATCTTGCTTTACTACCAACAGTATGATGGCGATCATATACATGAGAGTTGGGTAGTTTATATGCATATTCTTAATTGTGGTCCTTAGTCGTGGGAGTTTCGAGACAGGGCATCGATACTCCGGAGTAGACTAGTGTGTACAGTCGAGACCCCGACGAGGGGCGGTGGCCGGTCTCACAAGCCACTGGTGTCAGTTGGATCACCTAAGATGTATACAGGTGCTCATTGGGTTATGAGTACACCGGACAGGACTCGCCGGGAATCTGCTAGTTAGTACTATACCTATCGTCAGATAGCAGTTCCCTGGTGACATGTGTACAGGTTAGTTCATCGACCTGAGGTCGTCATTTGTCTCGTGTGAGTTCCCACTGTGCTTTGATTTCCACCCTACCACGGCTCAAAGGAGTCGTGCAAACAGGTAGCTTTTGGGTACAGTCCCGAGCCATATGGAGACACGTGAGCGGATCGGCAGGGGATTCGTCTCTCCCGGTATTGGGGGCGAGGTCATGCTGTGTCTAGGAGAGCCATTACACATAGTCCATGGCCATGGCAGGAGATTTACTGGTAGGTACTCCAGTAGTATCTCAGGGTGTTATTGGGCTACACTCCGACACGACTTATACTGCTATTGGGGGTCTGACGTTACTAGCCCCCTAGGCAGATATGCGATACTCATAGACGAACGGACCGGACTGTATATACATTGTCACTGTTAGGCTCAGTAGGGTTTCTGGATGAGTTCGCTCATCAGCCTCCCTTGAGGTCAGTCCATGGGCAGCCGTTACGCATAGCTAGTGCCGCTGACGGTTTGTGGTTAAACCCACTGTCAGGGTACTGACGAGTCATTAGAGTCCCCCACAGACAGTTTCCCAAGTTCGGGCGAAACGTTGTAGAGGCCGTATGGTTTTATGGCAGGGTTCGGAAAATACACGTGCGTTTACGCACGTGTTATTTTTCGTGCAGATGATACTGGTCGGCTTTGGTTTAAGCCGGATCCGAGTATTATATTAAGTAGATATAATATCTTTGTCTCAGATGCATTTGTATTCGGTTGTAATACAAATGCGGGTATATTTATACAGTTACGGGGTTATCCTGAAAGTCGTTTCAGGATCACTTTTGGAAGTTGCCAGTTTCCAGTTTTCTATCAGCCGTCTTTTAACATTCGGTTGAAAATGGATTTATCTTTTCTTGGATGAGGGTGAGTCATGCTTCTAGAAGGTTCTAGAAAGGGTGACTTGACATGGTGAGTCATTAGTGCTTTAATGGAACCATTAATGCAATGGTGACTAGGTTAATGAATCACCATTTGCATTAATGAGGTTTTGTTTTCCTTAGGATATTTTTCTTGTGTTCACACATGATATTTCTTTCTTAAGGTCATCCTCTTCTCTCCTACACTCACCCCCCCTCCCTATATATGGCCGGCCCCTCCTCTCTCTCATACACACTTGATGTTTTCATTTGGTTACAAAAGATATGATAGATTTTGGGGTGTATGGAACTTCACAGCTCATTTCATTCCATCACCCGATTCCCACGGCAACTTCATTAACCGTTCGTCCATGGTTTTGGACGAAGCGAGACAAAGTCATCTACTCATTCTCTACATCATTCTTGGTCGTCTCTTTTAGCAAACTTGACGACCGAGTTGCCTCAAGTCAGAGGCGGGAGCCCGTTTAAAGAATTGTTGATGTGGTGCCACCTGGACGAGCAGATCGGAGATCGACGAGATCGGAGCAGCCGCAACGGAGCGTGGGATGATGGTTAAAGAACGAAGGATTCGGATCGTTCGGTATAACTTTTCTACACTCTTTACTGTTTGTTAGTCTAGCAATAATGGAAGATCCGGGTTAAAGTATACGATAGCGCCAGTTAAAAAGATTTTGTTCCGCATTTGGCGTTTGTAGAAGGCCGGGGCGCTACCGTAGACTTACAGTGGTATCAGAGCCTAACCATTTTGCTATACTAACTTGTGCTAACGCGTTTAAAATATCGATCGAACTGGAAATCAAAAACTGCAAAATCCAATTTTCACAGTTTCTGTCGATTTTAAATGGTGTCCTAAAAATATTCCACATATCACAGAAAGTTGTGCAGGGTTTCAGAAGCACACCGACAAAATTTGAGCACGTGATTCCACCAAACAGCCGCGGAATCGCGGCCAAACGCATGGTTTGGCCGCGCATCCGCGGCCGTTCTATGGGATCAGTGCACCAAATTTTCTCTGTGTCTTCTCTGTTGGAATTTGGGGTTTTTGATATATATCTTTTGGGCCCAGATTTTGTTACTGTTCACCAGTTGTTCGTGGGGCCCACTTTGTGATATTTAGTCGATCGAAATTTAAACAAGTTAGTTTTCAGTACTTACATTATATCTCCGACCGGGAATGTCATTTGATCGGTAAACCGCGTCTGATTGCTATAGTTCTTTTAGACGGGTTTGCGAACGTGACATTCGCGTTGATGTTCTGTGTTGTGCTGTGATGTTGCGGCTTTGTCGTGGTGGATAGCAGTGTGCAATGATAGTGCAGTTTGAGTTTATTTGTACATTTGATATTGCGGGGCGAGCGTCCAACATGTGGACTGCCGTCACTGCCTGTTGTATAATATTCTTTTAGGGCACGACCAGGTTGCGGTCGATGTACCTGTTGTACTATTTTTTGATTACTGTACTAGGTTTTACCCCGCGACGGAGTGCACGGATAGCCGGGTTCTGAGGGGCAACAGGTCCGCATCTCATGGCTTTGAGAGGCAGAGGGGTCCCACTCTAGAATTGGCAGACTATTCGCCGCACTCGTAGGGGGTACAGGTTGACCCAAGGAGGGGTGCCCAAGATTACCGGATTCCGTGAAGTGCTGGGTGGTCCATCCACTTTGCTGTAAGGGGCTGCCTCGCTTCAGGTTTTGGCGGGTAACTTGCCGCACCCGTAGGGGTCTAGGTTTCATTGCACAGGCTATCCACACGACAGGGGAACGTCGGGTTTCAGCAGCGGCTCTGTGAAACTCGGGGATCCCAGATTATCTGTATTGTTCTGTGATGCTTATTACTTTTAATGTTGCATATTATCACGCCTGGAGCGATTATGTATATTGGTTTATATACTATTAGACGTTGTATATGTTTTACACCCGCGCTAGTCCAGTCCCCGCTCTGTCGTTAGTTAAGTAACCTAACGGGTGATGACGGGACCCAGTGACGAATGCGGATGGCATATACGTACATTTTATTTTCGTTCTTTTCTGGTGTGATTATTGATGGGACTGCGTTGATTCTGATCAATGCAAAGTAAAATAAACATGTTTGTAGTTGTTGGAACAATTTTAAAAAGTGTTATTGCAAAGACGTTTCCTTTTGTTTTGCATAGCGGTATTCAGTGGAATATCCTGCACCTCATTCGACGGGGCAAGGGCCGATATCCCTTCACCGGGACTGACCCCTTGGGCAGAAGTTTGCGTCAGGGTAATAACTTCACTATAGTCGATTACAAGTTGCTTTGCATAGCGGTATTCAGTGGAATATCCTGCACCTCATTCCACGAGGAAAGAGCCGAGATCCCTTCACCGGGAGTGACCTCTTTAGCAAAAGGTTTTCGCCACTATATTTTAAAAAGCTATCAGGTTCCTTCAGCGATATCAAGTTCACTACGTTAAAGGTTTTTCGCCAAAAACCAGCCGTAGCCCTCCGTCACTTCTTTTGAGTATTCAGTAGTATTCAAGCTATGTATTTTAGCCAAAGTTAAGGCATAGTGTTTGGTAGCTGCTGGATATTCAATTGTTGCATAGGTAGATGAGTTAGTTTGGGACAGTCGTTCTGCCGATTGGCCAAAGTCAGGGGCATGTGCGGGTGGGTTCAAATTGACAAGATAGTGACGGGTAGAACTTGGCATGTGACTTATGACATTTTGACCAAAGCCAAGGTTATAAAAGCATGGGGCAAAAATCAGATCGGGAGTTTCTAAAGAAACTGAAACTTGCCAAGTATGCGCATACCTTCTGGAGTATGAGTAACGTGGATGCATTCCATCACGTTATCATGCGATGAGAGTTGGATCCCGATTCCCACTGATGAGTTGGTTTACTCTTCGGGTGATCCCGATTGATTCTTCTTTAGGTTTGGAGGAGAATTTGACAGGACAGTGGGAGTTTTCCGGATTAGATAAAGTGATAACCATTCTGATCTAGGTTAGAGTGCACGCAGAGTGTTTCTTTTCTCTCTCTCTTTGGCAGCGACCTTTGACCGACCCTAGACTATGACTCAGTGACCAAGTTGACCGAACCTTCTTAAAATACTGGCTTTTGGATTGTCTATGTTGCATAAGTCATTGCCACTCCTTCTTCTACCCTTTGAAATTCTCAGAACACCCGTTTTACTACGGACATCCACTTCCATTGGATAGATCCATCGTATGGTTATATACGAACTCGAAGGGACTTCTTCGAGGATGGATCCAGGTTCAGGAGAAATAGAATTGGTTTATTCAGTTGTCTTTTATTATCACCTTCTCTCAGGTTGCGAGAGCTCCTTGGTTTAGGAGAGTACACCTATTACGCTTATTGGATAGTCTTATTCCAAACCATAGGCAGGTGCCGAAAGGTAGGGAATGAAGAAAACCAATTAGCCTAAGTAGGGTGTGCAGAAGGTAATATGTAAAGACAAAATAAAGGGATTAGAAAGAGGGCAAAGTAAATTGCGACTGTTATCATTCACGACCAAAACCGCGTACTTCGTCGCCACTCCTATTTCACCTTTAAAAAGAATAAGGTATTATTCGGTTGTCTTTTATCATCACCTTCTCTCGAGATGCGAGTACTCCTTGGTTTAGGAGGGTACACCTATTATGCTTACTGGATAGTCTTCTTCCAAACCATAGGCTGGTGCCGAACGGTAGGGAAGGAAGAAAACCATTTAGCCTAACGATGGTGTACAGAAGGTAACGACTAAAGACAAATAAAGGGATTTAGAGAGATGGCAATAAAATATACGGTTGAAGTCATGAATTGGATTATGGAAGAGGCATTGCTATGAATACCAGGATACCCCTACGAAACATTTTCATGTTTCAGTGCATTGTTAAAAGAAAATTGTTTTCCCGATTAGATACTTACTCCAAGGGTATGTATTTACCAGGTTTCATTCTCATATCTGTATGGTTTTACAGATGATGAGTGGGAGTAAGTTATTGGGAATAAGGTGATTCTCCTCATTATATCGGAATTCGTTGTAATTGGTGATATTTGAGGAAATCGCCAGGGTACAGTTTTCAACCTACGACGCACAGATTTTGAGTTGTTTAACTCAGCGGACTTATACAGAGTATTGTATGTTGTCCAGTGTCCATCAGGACAAAGGGGTAGGTCCTCGTACTATGTTCTATTTACTTATAACTTCTCTAGTATTTGGACAAGTGTTTCGTAGAAATACAAGGTCTAAGTTTTGAGAAGTTATGGGTATAAGAATAAAGTAGAGAACCAGATATCATAAGTATCGGGATTCTTCAAAGAGATCGAAGATGTAGATTCTTGTGATTGGTATTCAGATGATAGTGATGGTTTTGAGAAACGTGTTTCTCTTTCAGGTTACTCATAATTGGATGGATTCCTAAGTTGAGTAAAGCTGATTAGCCTCTTTCCATTAAGTTGATATGCACTGGAGACAGCTGCATGATTTGAATCTGGTTCCAATTAAATAAGTGCCAAAGTTTCTGTATTGGATATAGAATGGATCGTACCTTAAAAGATGTTAAGGTACGGGGAGTTGTCCAGCTTATACTTAAAACCAGACTCTGGATAACTCAGGGCACGTTTCTGTAATGGCTGTTTGTGGGTTGACCCTGGCTATGACGAGGGTTGATATTCTACCATTTGGAAGATCAATAGTGATATTGTTCTTGACTCGCCACAGTTTTAGTAAAATGGATCTTTTTCAGAAAACAGTAGTGGGCGTATGGTAGAACTGGAAGTGATTCCAGAACCGCGAACGATTACGGAAAATTTAACAGGACCTATATATTCAATCAGGTTTGACATTCCATTAGCCACTCCGCAGATATGGTGGGTAACCTCAGACACCCGAGAGATACTTCGGTAGCCTCAAGGACGGTGACAGGGAGGTTCTTATCTACCCAGACTTGACACTACTGTTGTTCCAGACTATGAGATCAGGCAGGAGGATAAGTATAGCGTCGTTCTAAACTAGCTTTAGAAGTGCACGTGTATATTATTCTGCCAGAGGATTGTCGTAGTCAGTGGGAGCAGCGGAAGCATGGTGGGCAAGTAGCTTATGTCTATTTATAGACTAGAGCAGTTATAAGCGGAGATAGATCATCTAGTTTTGATGTGACAGTCATGAGTTTGACTTCAATCAGAATAGGGGATGGATATGTTAAGAAGGTAGTAGGGTGTGATGTCATGGTATCTGGATGACATACACAGAGTAGGAAGTAAAATTCCTATACTACGATCGGTTGTACTGTGGTCGTCACACAGTTGTTTCTCCAGAAAGGATATGGATATAATATTTGACATTCTGGTTTCTGGATCTATGGTTTTAGATCTAGATTTGGGTAGTTTCCCAATGTGGGTACTTTGATAGATATTCTAATGGTTTTTAGAATAGTTGACTCCTAGCATGGTGGTGTACCTGCAGGTGATGGAGTCACCCTCTCTAAAGGTGTCGTATAGACTAAAGTGGAGAGGGCTGTGCATGATTGGCAGATCACTTGCTTAGGCAATTGAGTCAATCGTGAGGTGTCAAGTACCACACCAGATGTTGTTTTTGCACTAGATGCAATAAGTTTGTATTAATCCAATCCTGGAGAAATATAAGGAAGCAGTTTGAGAACATAAGTACTTGTTCTACGGATTTGATGACGGCAGCCTCCTTCGGGGGACGGTTATCATTCCAAGCTTCAAAGGTGACATGGATGACAGAGTGATTGTCAGAGTTATAGTTTTTCCCTCTGACGAAGAGGGACAGTATTATGGACAGGTGGTCCAAGAGGATACTGTGGGTGGCTTGGTGCAGGATACTGATTAGGTTCAGTGATCGATACAGTCTAAGAAGTTTGGATTTAGAGTTCATTTATGAACTAGGTCCCATCAGAAATCCAGACATATTCTAAGACAGGTATTACTCAATTCGGGAGATGGTTTTCTCCGCGAACTTGAGATTAAGAGAGATATTGAAAGAAACATCTAGGCGGATCCACTCACTGAGGCTATTTCTCGAACACAATAGTTTTACAAACGGGCTTTGTGAAACTGATTAGTAGAGGAGTTGGATGTTCGGTTTCACACGGGCTGTGAGTAGTCGACATCGCAATAATTAGCCTTGAGTGCAAGTGGGAGATTGTTGGAGATAGTGCCCTCATAGTCAATTATTGGATCGCAGGTACGTGATTGCAATGATTGCGGAGGACTTATACCGGTTGGACAGTCTTACTCGAGATGATAGTATGCTATCTGGTTTGCCTTTATCAGTCGTGTACATGTTCAGGTGACTGATTACATGTTACACTTTGATAGAGCTCTTAGGATCTTGCTTTACTACCAACAGTATGATGGCGATCATATACGTGAGAGTTGGGTAGTTTATATGCATATTCTTAATTGTGGTCCCTGGTCGTGGGAGTTTCGAAACAGGGCATCGATACTCCGGAGTAGACTAGTGTGTACAGTCGAGACCCCGACGAGGGGCGGTGGCCGGTCTCACAAGCCACTGGTGTCAGTTGGATCACCTAAGATGTATACAGGTGCTCATTGGGTTATGAGTACACCGGACAGGACTCGCCGGGAATCTGCTAGTTAGTACTATACCTATCGTCAGATAGCAGTTCCCTGGTGACATGTGTACAGGTTAGTTCATCGACCTGAGGTCGTCATTTGTCTCGTGTGAGTTCCCACTGTGCTTTGATTTCCACCCTACCACGGCTCAAAGGAGTCGTGCAAACAGGTAGCTTTTGGGTACAGTCCCGAGCCATATGGAGGCACGTGAGCGGATCGGCAGGGGATTCGTCTCTCCCGGTATTGGTGGCGAGGTCGTGCTGTGTCTAGGAGAGCCATTACACATAGTCCATGGCCATGGCAGGAGATTTACTGGTAGGTACTCCAGTAGTATCTCAGGGTGTTATTGGGCTACACTCCGACACGACTTATACTGCTATTGGGGGTCTGACGTTACTAGCCCCCTAGGCAGATATGCGATACTCATAGACGAACGGACCGGACTGTATATACATTGTCACTGTTAGGCTCAGTAGGGTTTCTGGATGAGTTCGCTCATCAGCCTCCCTTGAGGTCAGTCCATGGGCAGCCGTTACGCATAGCTAGTGCCGCTGACGGTTTGTGGTTAAACCCACTGCCAGGGTACTGACGAGTCATTAGAGTCCCCCACAGACAGTTTCCCAAGTTCGGGCGAAACGTTGTAAAGGCCGCATGGTTTTATGGCAGGGTTCGGAAAATACACGTGCGTTTATGCACGTGTTATTTTTCGTGCAGATGATACTGGTCGGCTTTGGTTTAAGCCGGATCCGAGTATTATATTGAGTAGATATAATATCTTTGTCTCAGATGCATTTGTATTCGGTTGTAATACAAATGCGGGTATATTTATACAGTTACGGGGTTATCCTGAAAGTCGTTTCAGGATCACTTTTGGAAGTTGCCAGTTTCCAGTTTTCTATCAGCCGTCTTTTAACATTCGGTTAAAGACGGATTTATCTTTTCTTGGATGAGGGTGAGTCATGCTTCTAGAAGGTTCTAGAAAGGGTGACTTGACATGGTGAGTCATTAGTGCTTTAATGGAACCATTAATGCAATGGTGACTAGGTTAATGAATCACCATTTGCATTAATGAGGTTTTGTTTTCCTTAGGATATTTTTCCTGTGTTCACACATGATATTTCTTTCTTAAGGTCACCCTCTTCTCTCCTACACTCACCCCCCCTCCCTATATATGGCCGGCCCCTCCTCTCTCTCATACACACTTGATGTTTTCATTTGGTTACAAAAGATATGATAGATTTTGGGGTGTATGGAACTTCACAGCTCATTTCATTCCATCACCCGATTCCCACGGCAACTTCATTAACCGTTCGTCCATGGTTTTGGACGAAGCGAGACAAAGTCATCTACTCATTCTCTACATCATTCTTGGTCGTCTCTTTTAGCAAACTTGACGACCGAGTTGCCTCAAGTCAGAGGCGGGAGCCCGTTTAAAGAATCGTTGATGTGGTGCCACCTGGACGAGCAGATCGGAGATCGACGAGATCGGAGCAGCCGCAACGGAGCGTGGGATGATGGTTAAAGAACGAAGGACTCGGATCGTTCGGTATAACTTTTCTACACTCTTTACTGTTTGTTAGTCTAGCAATAATGGAAGATCCGGGTTAAAGTATACGATAGCGCCAGTTAAAAAGATTTTGTTCCGCATTTGGCGTCTGTAGACGGCCGGGGCGCAACCGTAGACTTACAGATGTTTCGCGAGTGGGGCTCGATTGTGTACTGATGTAGCATGATAGAGTTATCGCTTATGCTTCCCAACAGTTGGAGGAAGTACGAGCAAGATTTATCCCACTCATGATCTGGAGATGGCCGCGGTGGTCTTGCGTTGGGGATTTGGAGACACTACTTGTGCAGATAGTCGTGTCAGATTTTCACCGACCACCAGAGCTTAATGTTCATCTTCCTGCAGCGGGATCTGAAGTTGAGACAGCGCCGTTGGATGGAGCTTGTGAAGGATTGTGATTGTGAGATCCTTTATTACCCGTAGCAAGGCGATTGTGGTAGCTGATGCTTTAAGTCATAGGCCCGGGGTTAGCTTGTTCCAGTTGTGCACAGTTCAAAGACAGTCTTTTGCAGATTTGCAGTTCTTGTGCAACCGTTGAGTACAGCTTAAGTTTTCCTCTACTAGAGGAAAGCTTGCTCATGTCCGCGCTCGTCCACTTTTACTTAATCGTTGTCGTGAGGCACAGCCCGCCGATGCTCGTTTGTTGAGATTTTGAGCATGTTCGGCTGGGTAAAGAATTAGAGTTTTTGATTTATGACCAGGATGTGCTACGTTTAGGGACTCGTTGGTGTGTACCTGATACTGATAGGTAGAGACGCGAGGTCCTAGAGCAGACACATCAGTCAGCTTTCTGTGTTCACCTCAAGTGCCACCAAGATGTAACGTGACTTGTGAGTTAGTTACGGGTGGGCAGGGTTGAAGAGTGAAGTTTCGGATTTTGTTTTGAAGTGCTTGGCTTGTCAGCGAGCTAAGATTGAGCATTGAGACCGGCTGGAGAGTTGCAACCTTTTAACCGTTCCGGTGTGGGAATGGGAGCAGATCTCCATGAATTTCGATGTGGTGTCTACCCAGGTCTAGACAGGGTGTGACTCCATTTGGGTTTTTATTGTCCGGTTTTTCTCAGTATGCTCAGTTTGCTCGTTGTTCTTCGATAAGTTTGTACGTTTGCACGGAGTTCCTTCATGCGTTGTATCTAATAGGGGCATCCAGTTCGCTAGCCGTCGTTGGCAGAAGCTTCAGGAAGCCTTGGGTACTGGTTGAGCTTTAGCTCCGATTTCCATCCGTAGGCCGATGGTCAGACAGAGCGGACTATACAGAATCTGGAGGATATGCTTGTGCGTACGTACTAATTGTTTGTTGGTTGTGGGATCGTCACTTGCCATTGATGGAATTCTCCTACGATAACAGTTATCTGGAGACTTTTCTAACGGCAACTTTCTGGCCTTGTGTGTAGGTTGTGTCGATCGCTAGTCTGTTTTATTGACTCCGCGAGAGCAGGATTTTTGGATCCCAGCTAGTCCAGAGATTTCGGAGAATATCCAGTTGATTCAGGTCAGGATGAGAGCAGCCCAGTGCAGACAGAAGTCTTATGCCGACCGTTGTGGTCGCAGACTTGAGTTCGCAGTGGGAGATCATGTATTCCTATGGATTTTTCCGATGAATGGCGTGTTGAGTTTTGGGAAGCTTAGTCCCAGATTGTAGGTCTTTTTGAGATCTTTGAAGCGAGTTAGTACCGTTGCTTATAATTTGGCACTTCCGTCCAGATTTTTGAGTATTCACCCCGTATTCCTTGTGTCGATACTTCACAATTACCTTCATGACCTTTTCACATGATTTAGCACCAGACCATTTAATTGGGACGCGATCTTTCGTTCACCAGCAACCGATGGTTATAGTGGATTGGCAGGTGGAGAAACTTCGGTCAAGGGTCTTGCCATCTGTGGAGGTTTTCTTTGGCGTAACCGTCTAGTGAGGAGATCATTTGGGAGGCTGTGAGCGAGATGTGAAAGTTTGCGCTCATCTCCTTGATGGTACGCATAGTAAGAATTTTAATTCGGGGACGAATTTTCTTTAAGAGGGGAGATTGTAACGCCTTAGGTTTGCAATTAGTGTTAATTAGACGATAATGTAGGTTTTCTGTAAAAAGTTTACCAAATCGGTTTCCTCACATTTTATAACATTTAATTAATATTTTATTATTATTTTTTATGGCTTGCACACACTTGTGCATGTTAATGTGAGGGTGTGTGTGTTAGTCTAGTTTAGTGACCATGACAACTTAACCTAATCCTAATCCTATCCTTGCTTAACCCTAAACCCTAGATATTTTTGTGTGAGAAAGATATTTTCTTTGGGTGTTTTGGATTGGGAGGAAGTGGCTCGGTGAGTCATGAGAGAGTCATGGCTTGCATTAATAAGGGAGTTAATGCTTGGTACACTTACCCTCTCACATTTTCACTCACCTCTCTTTCTCTCTCTCTAACTCACTCATTCACTCTCACTTCATCTCTTTCTCATTTATCTTCATCTCTCTTCATCTCAACTGAACACTTATCATTTCCTTCATAAAACCTTCACAAACTTCACAAAATCACATTCTTAAGCCTTGTTTTGCCTCTTAGATGCCTTGGAGCTTGGAAAGCTAGGATCTTTGAGCTTGTGAGAGTAGGTAATGATCTCTATCTGTTAAGTAGGTGTTTTTAATGTTGTGTAGCTTATTAGTTTCAGTTTAGAACGCGTAAAGTTTAGTTTCAGGTAAATATCGTATTTTTAGTGTAGATTTGGGTCTCGGATGATCTGCTATCAAACCAGGTATTTATTGGAAAAGTTCCCATCACAGTGACCTTGTGTAGTGATCTAGAACCCACCATAAAAACCTGAGACAATTCCATAGAAAGTCGGCCGCAAATAAATTGCTTCTGGCCGCAATTTGCGGCCAGACTGGGGAGTTTGGGTTTGAGTTTTGGTGTAGGGGTCTCTGGGATTGTGTATGGTCTTGTGGTATGTGCAACTTTTACAAATTGTTTGTATAGCAAAATCTGGGATCACTTTGCTTGTTTTCTAGTGTTTCGATTATGCGCATTACGTTATCCGACACGGTTCGTGTCTTTGTGTTGCTGTTGCTCTTGAGTTGGTTCCGTAATGTCGCTATGCACGTTAGCTACTAAGCGAACACTTGAGAGTATATTTGGAGATGGTGCGTCGGTCAAGCATAGTTTGTACGTGCTATTGGTCGTTTGCTAATATACACTTGTTATTGTTGTTTTATGATCTAAGAGACGCAGGTGAGGACTTCGGACGCTGCGAAGAAGGGAAAGCGAGTGGTTGGCTTTACTTAACCCAAGATCATCTGTGAGTAGATTTAACATCTACAGGGGAATCGCCCACATGGCGTTATGCGTCTGAGTTAGATATGATATGATATTAGTCGCATGTTTATATTGCACATATAGAGTTTGTGCATAAAACTTCATTTGCATATTATTACTTATTGTGCTTGGACTTGTACATATTGGACACTGCACTATTATTGACAGTTCATGTTGCACGAGCACTGATTGTATGCCACCCACACCATCAATAATTGCCATGATACGCACAACACACATACATATATGATATTGTTTGGTTAGGGACATTGAGACATTGATTCATATTCCTTTGTGCATATGACATATAGCATACCTGTATACCTACATGCTTACACATATGCCTTGCTATGTCTACAGGCTAACTACCCATATACCTATATGGTATTGTACCATTAGATATAAGTATATACACATATGAGACACAACTACATGTACATCTTGCATACATACTTACATGTATACTTACCTAGCTTGATATAGCTACACATATACCTGGAGGGTATTGTATCATTATTGATATGTATATACACTTACCTAGCTTGATATAGCTACACACATACTTGGAGGGTATTACATCATTATTGATAGGTAGATACACATATCTTACTATACCGACATGGTTACGCATACCTGGCTATAGCTACATATTCACCTTTATATGATGTTGCGTTTGATTTCGGAGAAATTAGGAACCGCATGATATATTTAATAACTTGTTGCAGTTAAATAGCGGTTTTTCTTTTATATGCTCATATTACTGTTTCATGTTGCATATATTATATTTCATGGATTTACGCATTGAGATATGGATTTCATATGATGTTTTACTCCTGCGTATATATATCAGTGGTATAGGACGCTGATATATATATGTATATATACATATATATGTATATATATATATCAGTGGTATGAGACGCTGTTATATATGTACACCTACATAATATATCATCATAATGATCTATGCAATTATACTTATTCATTACTTGATATTTTCTGGATTTAAGGACCGTGGTAGTTTCATGAAATTATGCATTATTTGAAAAACCCAGTTTCTCTTGATATGATATTTCGATGCGTCCACCATGAGATTTCTCGGTTCTGAGATTTGATATAACCCATGCGAGGAGTGGAGTGGGCTGTGTGCGGGTACATGGTGGGGCCCGGAAGTACCCCGGGGCAAGAAGATCTCAGGTGATGGCGATGAGTTAGTGGGGGAGTACTACTTACCGGTGATATTATTTGGACTCGGCGGATATCTGGAGGATACCGACCGGAGTCATGTACGTATGGATACGTGGATTACGAGTGTCAAAGTTGGGCACTCGGGTTTCCGAGAGACGTATAGTACATACATATCAGGGCCAGTCGTGGTGACGGCACCTGATAGAGAAGTATTTATGTGTCGATACTAGACACTAGTTTTCATGATATTTTCGGGTGTCGATGTTAGGCACTCAGGTTTCATGAGACTTACAGGATGTGTTTTATTTCATACTCCGCATTTATTTGATATGCATTGCTTCATGTATTAGTAGTACCTGATAGAGTACCTTTCATGACTGTTGCATTACATATTGCCATTTATTGCTATCAGCTTGCATGTGATAAACCATCGCAGTACATGCATACTTGCGATTACCTGCATATGTTATATACTATTCACGAGTTGGCAACTCACCCCCGTTGTGCCACAGGGTTGTACAGGTTGTCCCTCAGAGCAGTCAGGGACAGGGCTTTCATCTATCGTATCATCTTTTGCAGCGGATACCGCTACGGCTGACTGGATGCAGTTTTACTATAGGTGGGTTTTGCGGTTATCCGATATTGCTCATTGTATATTCGTTGTATCCAGTACTCTCCATCTACTATTTCATGTATTGACTTAGAGACGAGTTGTGAGGACGATATTGTATATTATTTTATGAGTTTGGAGGTCTTTTATGATGTTTCACTTTATATCGTCTTTTTCTTCGCTACGGCGTCGTATATCTGCTTGTGGTGGTTGTTTTCCGTCTTTGGGCGTGGGTTTGCTCCCGTTTGTAGGCCTTTATATGTATCCTTTTTGGGGCTAGTTTTTACAAAAGAGGTGCTGCCAAAACTTTAAAGGAGATAAAGTTGGACTTGAATTTGTATTTGAGGTTTCAAAAGTTTTAATAATGTTCTTATCACTTACTACTTTTGATGGTTTAGATTGCTGGGTTTTCGGCTTACTTAAATTGCGTTACGTCTGTAGACGTTGCGTATTTTAAGGGCCGTCACGTGTCAAATTTCGGGTCGTGACAGTAATAAAGAAACAAACTAAAGAATCCTAATCTAAAACTATATCAAATTGTGGGCTTCGCCTGCTTTCCTCTCCCCTGTTTCCGTTTGTTTATCATTCTACCAATACACGCACACACACAAACAGCTATCATTTGTAGGTTCAGAAAGGAGGGATGCTAGTCTGATCCGATCTCGGAAATGGCGATCCAAGGCTCAAGAAATCGTAATCCTGGCATGAAACATCGAAACCCGACTCGGATTGGAAAGCTGTGAAAGAACTTTGTAGGTCATCGAGTTTCAATTCCTGAAACCATTCGTTATCTTCCTTGACAGTTTTCATTGCTTGATTTGATCCATAAGAGGCTTTAAAAACATTTGTCGCAGGTTGAGCAATATGATCGTCAACATCTGGGAGCTCGATATCGGACTCTAGAGTCCGGAAACTGTCTGAATCCTCCTCTTCTTGCTCTTTTATCTTCTTTTTCCATGCATTCTTCTTGTTGTAAAGACGGCATAGAACCCAATCATCTAACTGCGAAAAGAACCATAACCAAAATTCAGTATTATGATTATGAAGCAAAAAATAATTATGCATGTAAAAAAAGGTAAATAGATATTTCGAATGTTTTGGTTTCATACCCTTAAGCTTCCCTTTTTGTTCGCAGCGGTCCGGCTTGAATCAGCTAATCTATACTCATGCATGATCCAGTCAGTCTTGATCCCTTTCGGCGCCTTGCCATGATAAAACACCAGAGCTTTCTTGATACCGAGAGTTCTACCGCTCGTTTTCGACAGAACCGGCTTATCAGCACCCGTCGCCTTCCAATAACCTCTTCCAGCTGCCCTATTTGGCCGCGATCCATTCGGATACTTGCGATCTCGAGGAGTAAAGAAGTACCACTCTCTCTGCCCAAACAATGCCTTTTCTGTTCCATATATATATATATATATAATTTTGTCATTAGAACAAATGTAAATTAATTAAATCATAATTCGTGATTTCTTGTAGGCCTTTTAGATGGTATCAAGATTGTCGTGTGCATTATTTCATGGCCAAATTGCATAAATAAGTTTGCTAGTCTTTTGCTTGATTAACATAGAACCAACATATTTTTCTCTTCTAAAAAAAGATCTTACATTTTTGTAAATCGTTTATATAAATGTATTATTTTGAAAATATGTCTGGATAAAAGAATATGTGTTTTTTTATATACCTCTTTTAAAATTTTATTTTTAAATATCTCCCTTTTAAATTCGATACTCTAATATCCTCCTAAAAAGTGTTAAACTTATCGAGATGACCCCGATAGTTAGTTTAACCCAGCATCTTTCCGGGAATATTCTTTCAAGTCAATTATAGCCGTTTTGGGTAGTCAATGACCAACATGACCTCAAACGGTCATCTCTTTCCTCCAAACGGGTTATCTAGGGTTAGGGAGTTGTAATAGATTCCATTTAGTGCTTTTCTTTAGAGATCAAATTAGGGTTATTCATGTCACCCAAATCTTGTTTCATTGATAAAAGGTAGGCCAGGTTTTTATTGGAGTGATTGCGTCGACTTCAAGCACGATGGAAAGCTCAAGTTACTCCTCTGAAACTCATGTATTTTTCAAATTCCATGCCATCGTAGAGAGATGGAGGGAAAACCCTTGCTCTACCCTAAAGGGTGAACCGAGACACCGGTAAGCCATATCTAACCGTAGTTAGTTTTCGGAGGGAAAAGTGTAACGGAGGAGATACATGGAGCGTACATTTGAGGGGATATTTATAATTTTGAATTTAAAAAGAAGATATTTGAAAATAAATTATTTAATTCAACATAAAATGGGCTTCCATGCAAAAACAACACAAACTTATGTAAAAAGATCATTTTAAACCCCGGCTCTCATCGTAACTTCAGAATTTTGATGCAGTGACATAAATCACATACCCGGTAAATCCCAGGGGCTGTACTTGTATAGATCGACCTCCGCGATAATCAGCACAGGCGGCGCCTGGTTCCCGACCTTCCGGCACAAGTAATACGTCACCAGCTCTTCATCGGTCGGATGAAACCGGAACCCCGGCGGCAAATTCAGCTCCTTCTCCGCATCCACTCTTCTACTTGTAGCAGCTGCCATCATCTTAATTCTTCTTCCTCTATCAATTTCTTGCTCTCTCTTTCTCTCTCTCTGCAAACTTTTAAAATGTGAAAACGTGAACTGTTGGATTAACGTGGAGATTGCCAGAAGCAAGAAACATGTATAAATACGGGCTGAATTTTTCTTTTGCACGTGGCAGGCAGGTGAGTTGAGGGGGTTACTTGGCTCCAGCAGAGCCTTGGATATTCGCCACTTTTTTTTTATTATTTAAAAGTTGGTCTCTTTTTTTGTTGGAATTGTTAATAGAATATATAAAATTATAGGAACAAGTGTTTGGTGCCGTCACTGGATGCACCTCCCCTTTGTTTTGGGCACGTGTTGCTATTCTGACAGCGCATGGTCTGGGTTCCGTTTGGACTTGGAAAGCTATGCATGGCTAGCTATCTTACATATTTCTTTTTTCTTGATTTGATTTTCTTCTCATGTTTCGTTTCATTCACTAAACTTTTGTTTGCAACTTAAGACTTAGATTTTCATTAAAACATCCTCGCTTTTCTGTATACAGAATTAGTAAAGACGTTTCTGAATACGTATCGGGTAATCATGTTACGTGATTTTAAAAAGAAAAAAAAAACGATTTTAACAAAGATGCAGGAGAATATTTATTTGATTTGGGGCTACTTTCAGGAAGCCTTTTCCTTCCAGGCTGGCTCTCTCTAGTGAGCCTTACTTCTCAATAAAACGGTTTTAGATTATAACTTAATATCCTTTCTTTCTTTCTTTCTTTTACGCAACCTTTAAATAAAAACATAAAGACATGTATTATAGCTTAATATCGTTTCTTCTGCACATACAACACTTCACAAAACATTCGATCACTTCTACATAGATAATATTATTTAACAAAAAGACACGCCCCTGCATAAATACATATCCTAATAACAAACAAATGCTTAATTATTTAATAGCCACGTAACATTATCCAAAATTGAAAATTATTATTTGTATTGGGTAGAAATTGGATATATGGATACAAATTTTTTATAAATACTTATAAAAAATATTCTACTTCATGCCCTCATATTGGGATCTGAATGTACAGTTGTACTGTTTTTTTCTGTTTCAGCAAGATTTAGGAGTATAATTTATCAAAATCTTATATCATTGTATGTGTTTTAGGCAGCTACAAGGCTTGCTAACAATGCAAACAACTATATTAAACTTATCCTGCTCAATTTGCAGCCAGCTAATAGCAAAAAACCAATAAATCTCTTTTTTCTTCCCCTGAAAATTAAGCGTATGTAAAAGCGTCATTTAATTTTTTCCATTTTTCTTTCTTATAGGTGTACGTATAGCCTGCAAGAGAAGAACTGTTCAAATTGCTGAACTTTTGTGGGTAGCAGAATGCTGATGCACTTCACAGTGTAGACGACGGTTTTCAAGGATTGAGAAATGGCTATTGATATCCACGAGTATGATGCACGTGCGATGCACGTGTATACCAAAACAGGGCATTTACATAAATATTCTTACTATCTTAACTAAAAGTCTTCAAGGAATCTATTATCTTAACTAAATATCTTTAAAAAACTTTATTAATCTTTTCAACTTTTTTTTCCCATTTTTTGTTTTGATCATATTTTGCCCAATCTAGCTAGTTCCCGATGCTATTTTAATTTTTTGTTTGTACTTTTTCTCAGATTTTCAAATTTTATTAAAATTCCATATAGCATTCATATTGTCTGTCAGTCCAAATTAAAATTCTAGTTGCAACTACTATAAGGACCCGTGGTTATAATAGCAGGGATGCTCTCATATTCTCGGCTCTTGCCGAGGACCAATTTGGAAATGATGTCAACCTTGTGAGTTGTGACGTGAGTGATGACGCTTTCGCATGATGTCATTGCTTACGTGGGGGTTCCCCAATTTTCAGAATGAAAAGAAAAATATAACTGGTTATAGTGAACTTGACTCAATCGAACTCGTGCGGTTATTTACTTATTCTTTAATCTACCAAACTGCCATTGAGAGCAAGGCATCATAGTAATTTCTATTTCTATTAATAAATAAAAACGGACATCATCATGATTATTTGTAAGGTAATCACACAAGCTGTTCCTTCTCTTTTCGCACCCATTTTTTTTTAGCCGGAAGAAATGGAAAACATTTACATGATGTTGATTTTGATGCAAATCAAAGGCCCGAATTAAAGCCCACAGGAATTCTGAGATGAAGCGCATGAGCATGAGCAGAGGCAGCTCGGAGATGGTTGCCACGTGTCGTGGTGAGGGACGGCTGCAAGTTTTTCGAGTGGGGCTAGGATGAATCTAAATTTAAAAGACATGCTTATATGCTCTCTCTATGTTTAATTAATATGATACAGAGATCCCATATATTGATTAATGAATCGATCAACAAAGGCTGCGGCTTTAAAAAATATCTCCGCAGAGAAAAAGTAGAGGCCTGGGGCCTCAATCTACAGAGCCTCACATATAGGCGGCTGCGGCTTATTTTTGGCTGAGAGAGAGAGAGAAAGAGATTTGTATAGAGATCGGGCTTTGTATTTGGGTAAGATCTAGATGGAAGAAATTATGTCTTGTAATTCTTCGTTGAATGGTGGAGCAATTCATCGTCGGTCTGCAAGAGTAGATGCAAGTGTGCACCGAACCTGGGTAATATCTTGTGTCTTTTACCTGGTGTGTTTTCTTTTAATGCTTAATGATTTTTTTGGATAGTAGTTGTGTTTGATCTTTTTCATTAAATCCGAATCACACATATCGATCATCCGCTGCGTACTTTAATGCCTATTTCCACAACACATGAGGTGAAGCAATGATATTCTAAGCCAACCAATTAAATGCAGCAAAGTAAAATGGCTGAATAAACTTGTTAATTAACCTCCCACATCTCATATGGAATCTCAAAGATAATCTGTGCTGGAAAAATATCACATCTTATTTATTATTTTCTTCCCTAAGCATGCAAGATGAGCATTTCAAAAGCAGAATATGAAACATTGAGGATTAATGTATTCCGACGATCGGCCAAACTCAGTCTAATCCATATGACGAACATGAGAATACTTTTATTATGAAAAAGAATACAAGTTACATCACTCGATCTCATCCCATCTTTCATATCCACACTGTTGATCTCCGCACAAGATCAGCGGGGATTTACTGTCCTTGTATCTTTAAAAAAAAATTACATTTTGTATCTCTCTCCATCCTCATCTTTGCTTTCCTATTTTCTTTGATAAAGACATCTCTTTATTCATGGCATAGGACAAGCTTTTCATTTAATTTTATATGGATTACTTCTCCTAAATAGGTTTGTCCATATATAAGACTCTTTTGCTCTATCTAATATAACTTTTTCTTCTAATTTAAATTTAAATCCACCATAAACTAAATAAGGTTTTTGCTCTTGCTCTATTAATAATAGCTGCTCGCATAAATTTACTTTGATCATGGAATATTGTGTGAGTTTGATTGGAGCAGCACTAATTTGTCATGTAGAATAGAATGGCCTGCACTGAATATCACAAAGGGCATCCAAGCTCATTATTTAGGCACTGATTTCACAAGTTTCAGTAATTAACGAGACAAAGGCCAACACAAAATCTACATTTGCTAGCTACTGAATCCATTGTGGTTGAATACTTTGGAGATTTATATAAAATATATATAATTGAAATAGAAAAACGATTCATGTGAGATTCCCTGCGGTTGGGACCCACCAAGTTAATCCAACAGAGTGCACCTTCTCAAAATTAACTAATTAATATAAATGACTGACTGCTTACTTATAATATATTATTCTAACAAAAAATAAGATATTATTTATTTGGAATTATCCTGAAAGCATAAACTAAATCTTAACCGCAAAAGCATATGAAGTCAAAGAGAAGGTTTAATTTGAGGAGAAGATGCTATTAGTTAGGACATAATCTAAAGCCTCTCATAGCACTTTGGGAAATTAACTACATCTTTTTGGTTAAATTTCTGAAATTGTTACTTTCGTTAGCTCGTGTAAATTAAATTAAGAGCGGATGAATAACCCCAAAATGTCTTATATATAGACTGAACAGCCCCAAAATGAACTAAATACGGCACTTGATGATGCTCGATATCGGTGACATCCCAGATGATGACACGTGGCAGACGACGTGTCCCGGAGCATGCAAGAAAGGCCCTACAGGGGCCGACCAGATTGCTCCTATGCCTGTCCTACCGACGAGGCTGGCTCGCCTCCGAGCCCCAGCACAATTGGCCTCCTCAGCCTCACAGCTCGTTCCCGAGCTACCGCAGAAACAAGATATCTCGGCTCTCCCGCTCGTCCGCGAGCTCTCCTGCCGAGGTCATCTTCCTCGGTCTCATCGACCAACTAACGGCACCGCTTGCAGGCGTAACCACCATCCCGCGAATCTCGCCATGCGCGAGATCTCTGCCGGCCACATCCCACGTTCCACGCCACCACGATCCTCCATTAACGAGCCTGTCTCGCCATTAATGGGAGGTCCCGCTTATCACGCGGGCGCGACGTCGGGAGCGTAACGGCCAGCGAGATTCTCGCGCCTGCTGCACCTGCTGCCACCGCTAAACCCCTCTTTCAGACGGTCAAGGTAAGCAAATTCTACGCCACTAAGCCGTTACTCTGCTCGGATCTCTAGACTAACTTGATCGTCGGAGGGTCCTCGGTGGTACAACCACCCCGGGACTTCCTTGCAGGTAGCTCGACATCCATAACCTCAACCCATTGAGATCCACACGCTTCAGGGGCGACAGCCTCCAGATCCAATCTTAGCCACACATCGCAGCCATCAGTAGATCAACGGGAAGCAACATCTGAAGGAGATTCCACCCTCCATCAGCTAGCGCCGTCTGTGGGAAGGTAGATTCCACAAAAACAAAAGTTCGCCACCCAATCTCACTCCAATGGAGACCGATCATCAAGACGATCCAAGCGCCAACCGCCGCCTCCCTCTCAACGGTGGCACTGACGAGCCTCCTCCGCCGAACGCCATCAACGCCCTCGCCGGCCGGATAGACCGACTCGCATCCTTCGTGGAGGCGCTCGTCCGTGTCCAAACGGCGGGGCAAAATCCCCAGGTCGCCGCTCCCCCGCCTCGGGACCAGGACCCCTACGGGGGAAGAGAAGACTCGGCCCGTGTCGGCATGGACGACCGCCGCTTCGCTGCCTCCCACGGCCGCGGATCCCCCGGGCCAGTACGTTCTGCGACCCGCTGAGCGCCCAACAGCTCGACACCGAGGTCCGTCGCTAGAGCGCCCCGGCCCGAGATCTTTCGCGCGCCTGTCCCTCCTGAGGAAATGTCGGTCAGCTCGCCTGTCACCAGGCATGACCGACACACCCTCCCCCGACGGGGCCGCGCAGACGGGGCCCGCCAAGGCAGCTCAAGGACCACCTCACCCGGGGATTTGAGGAACCTCATTGAGAGAAACCGCGGTCAAGGCTAGACGCAGGCCGCCAACAGAAGAGGCCTAGGATCAGGATGCGCCGAGTCATCGGGGTACCATGGCCGACTCGACGCCCTCGAGAAGAAGATCGAGAGTCTGCATCGGGAAGGTCACCGTTCGAGCGACGGGGCTAAGTATGCCGCCGACTCGCTCACAAAACCGATCACCGAGGAGCTGCTCGTCGTCCACGTCTCCTCCCGCAATAAGCCTCCAAAAGTCTCCCTCTTCCACGACAAATCTGACCCGAAGGACCACTTGGATGCGTTCACCGCGAGAATGAGCTTCCAAGACCACTCCGATGCCGCCTAGTGCCGAGCTTTCCCGGGCACTCTCATCCGTGCCGGGCGAGACTGGTTCCGAGGACTCGAGACGCTTTGGAATCTAACAGTCGCCCATTTCACACACAACGCAGGCGCCACGCGGCAAGCGTCGCGCCTCCCCATGCGAAACGGAAAAGACGAAACTCAGGCGCTTCGCCTTCACAGCGCCCTTACGACACGTGTCTTCGTTGTCGTCCCACTCCTCGGTGCTCACATGGGAAGGTCAGACAGAGCCTCGCCAAGAGGCAACCGAGCAGCTTCACTGCTCGGTCCTTCTTCATGGAGCAAAGCCCTCAACAAGAGGCAGCCAAGCGGCTACCCTGCTCGGCCATCCCTGGCTGGTAGCTTCCCTACCCACAACGCCAGGGAAAAAAGCCCTCACGAAAAGGCAGCCTTGCAGCTACCCTGCTCGGCTATCCCCGGCTGGTAGCTTCCCTACCCCACAACGCCAGGAAATAAAGCCCTCACGAAGAGGCAGCCCTGCAGCTACCCTGCTCCCCGTCTGGTAGCTTCCCTACCCACAACGCCAGGGATCAAAGCCCTCAACAAGAGGCAGCCGAGCGGCTACCCTGCTCGGCTATCCCTGGCTGGTAGCTTCCCTACCCCACAACGCTAGAGATCAAAGCCCTCGACAAGAGGCAGCCGAGCGGCTACCCTGCTCGGCTATCCCTGGTTGGTAGCTTCCCTACCCCGCAACGCCAAGGATCAAAGCCCTCGACAATAGGCGGTCAGGTAGCAACCCTGCTCGGCCATTCTTATGAACCCAAAAGCCCTCGAAAGAGGCAACCGCTTAGCACAACCATGCTCGGTTATCCCTGGCACACCACCAGGGATCAAAGCCCTCGCCATGAGGCACCAGGAGGCAACCCCGTCCAGACATCCTTAGTAGGCCTCCCACGCCCCTCCCGCGCTAAGAATGAAAAGCTCTCAAAAGAGGCAACAGCTTAGCACGATCCGTGCCCAGTTAGTCCTGGCAAAACCAGGGATCAAAGCCCTCGCCAAGAGGCACCGGGTGACAACCCCGCTCGGGCATCCTTAAGGATCAAAGCCCTCATCAAGAGGCACCGAGCAGCTACCCTGCTCGGCCATCCTTAGCAGGCCTCTTACGGTCCTTCCAACGGCTAAGGATCAAAGCCCTCGCCAAGAGGCACCGAGCAGCTACCCTGCTCGGCCATCCTCAGCAGGCCTCTCACGGCCCCCCTCACGCTGAGGATCAAAGCCCTCACCAAGAGGCACCGAGCAGCTACCCTGCTCTGTCGCCCTCAACAAGTCTCTCACGGCCCCTCGCGCTGAGGATCAAAGCCCTCGCCAGGAGGCACCGAGCAACTACCCTGCTCGGCCATCCTTCGCAGGCCACTAACGGCCCCTCCAGCGCTAACGGTCAAAGCCCTCGCCAGGAGGCACCGAGCAGCTACCCTGCTCGGCAATATCCTCAGTTGGCCAATTACGGCCCCCCCAACTACTAAGGAACGTGAACTCAACAAGAGACATCCAATCTATCAACATCTTAGCGATCTAAACTTCAACTTCGGGGCCATGGAGACACCGTCTTCCCGCCAGTCCTCGCACACTCAGCAAATGATCAGAGTCAAGTCGACGCGTAATCGCCAGACAAAGAGACGACACAATAGATAGGCAGTCTCACGCAGATACAAGTGTTCACGCAACAAAAAGAAAAATACGCGTGCAAACAAGACTGCAAGAAAAATACCTTTATAAGCAAAGTTAAAGCTTTTACAAGGTATTGTGGGCTCCCCAGCCTTACAAAACGCCCGGAGGCCTACAAAACACCCGAGGAAACAAATAAAAAGAAAAAGAAACAAAGGACGACGGGCCTCAGGCCTCAGGGCCGGGCCACCCCCGGGAATCCCAGCGCCCGCCGCAGGGGCCTCCGCGTTGCCCTCACCGGGTATCTCCTCCTCGGCCTCGCCCCCGAGGTCCTCCCCCTGCTCCTCGTCCCCGCGAGGATATTCGGCTCGGAGATCCTGGTCGGCGAACTTCGGCATCCGAGCCTTGACGGCATCAAGGGCCTCATGCCAGATGGCGGTAGTGGCCGAGGCTAGGACGGTGTAAAATTCTTCCGATTTCTGGAAGTTCTCCACCGCCTTCGCCGCCAAGAGTTCAGCCGTTTCGCCGCCTCTACCGCCGCCCGCAGCTCCTCCCGAAGGGTGCTCACCGACTTCTTCATGGTGCCGACGAGCGCCGTGGAGTCCTGAAGCTTGGCCTCGACATCCTGGGCGGCTTCGCGGAGCCTCGCAGCCTCTTGCTTCACCACCGCCACTTCCTGCTTCACGGCCGCCGCCTCCTTCTTCACGGCCGCTAGCTCCTGCTTCCCAGCCACCACCTCACCCTCAAGGGCGACGACCCTCGCCGTCGCCGCTTCCAGCGCCCGCCTCGAGCTCTCCCTCAGCGAGGAGGACTCGCCCGAGGCTCGGACTGCCGGGCCTATCTCCTCCTCCTCCAGCCGAATAGCAAGAGCGACGTGGTGGAGGACCTGGGAAAACATGAAAGGGGTCAAAAAGAAGAAAGATCACCAAGTCTCACGAAAGATGAAACGAGCAAAGTACGAGCACTAACCTGCACGGCCTCTTAGGCGATGGACGCCAGTTGCCCCTTCAGACTTCCCCCGGGGACCCTGCCCCCGGCCGACCTCTCCATGTCGTGCAGAAGGCTGTCGGCGACGGAGAGCCCCGAGGGCACCTCAAAGCGGAGCTCCCCATCGTCCACCAAGATCGGGGAGGCCGGTGTAGGGTTCCTAGGGACTCTAAGGAGGTCTCACAAGGCATCAAGTATGCCAAATTCAAAAATTTCTGGTGCCGAGAAACCCTAATGCGATCGTTGACTAGAGTTTAAGGCGAAAACGATAACTAGTTAACAACTTAACTAAGAGTGAACGAAAAATACAACCTTTGTAGATCCGGTCCTCCACTTCCTAAGCTCCGTGTTGACGTCCCTTCGCTGCGATCCCCACGATCCCAGACCCTAGCGATGGTTTCGTCAGAGAAATGATCGGGCTAGGTCGTTGACTTCGATGCCGAAGATGATCTATGTCGAGGCAACTCTAACTCGAACTCCAACTTCACCAAGTCATGAAACTTGTGAAGAAAACACCCTATACTACTTGGCAAGTGGTAGAGGATGAAGAAATAGGAAGTGGGTTCACTTTGGATTTGGATTTCTCACTTGGAATCATCACTTGACATTTTTCAAGCAAGGTTTTTCTTTCTTCATCTTGAAGAAGAAGAAGAATGAAAAATGAATTATGGATTAAATCCCAAAAAGAAAAATGAAGTGATGGTTATCATAATGCAACCATGGGTGAGGCTAACTCATGTTGAGAATGAACTAGGGTTTAGGTAAATGGTTAGGGTTAAGGAAAGAAACAAAATAGTCAAGCTTTCAAAGCTTCATGAAGTTTCAACAAAATCCAAAGAAAGCCACCATTTCATTTCTTGCCAAAATGAATAAGGAAAATAAATAAAAACAAAAGAAAAACCCAACCATTAACCTAAATATGGTATAAAGCAAACATACACCCAAGTTTGCATGTATCATCAAACATCATACAATCAAGTGCACAAAAATATATCACATATATAACTTGTGCACATCAAGTGAGAAAGTTAATATTAAGCGAATAAATACTAGTTAATGTAAAGTAATATATCAAATATATAATTATACATTAAATCATTAAATCAACACTTGATTTAATGATCCGGTCATATCGCATATAACCGACTAATATCAAGTGTATCAATGTATCGAATCAACACTTGATTCGGTAACCCGGCTATATCACATATAACCTGCCGATGATACAAATCGCGAGAATAGAATACAGTATCACATACTGGTATTATTCTCGGTCCCGCACATATCTCATATGCGCTCCTATTTCGTTTCGCTTGAGCCAGGAAACCTCTGTGTAGGACTCTAAAGACTCGTCAATACGCCGGCAGCAGGTGATGATCACATCAAACACCCACAAGCCGCAAGCGGTCTGCTAAACGTAACGGCCACCCGGGTATTGAGCGATCAGAAGATCAATGAGCAAGCCCGCTCACACTCCTGTGAATCCAACCAGTAACACTTACCGTACAGTCCGGTCTGATCGTCTGATATGTAGCATATCTTGCCTAGGGGTGGTAAACGTCAGACCCCAATAGCTCGATAAGTCGTGTCGATATGAGGTCTATAACAGTTCGAGAAACTACTGGTAACACTTACCAGTAAATCTCAGCAACCGTGGCCAGGGATTTCCGGTTATAGCCAATCGAACACAGTGCAACATCAACTCCCTATACCGGGAGAGACGAATCCCCTCCTATCGCTCATTGCCTCCATGTGATTCGGGACTGTACCCAAAAACCACCATTTTGCATGCCCTCTTGGACGTGGTAAGGTGGAAATCAAAGCACAGTGGGAATCACACAAGACTCTATGACGATCTCGGGTCTACAGACTAACCTGTACCAGTGTCACCATAGAACTGCCATCTGACGTGAGGTATAATACCATCTGGGAGTTCCCGGCGAGTCCGTCCAGTGTACCCAGTCTCCACTGAGCACCCGTATATCATCTCTGATGTCAAACACCAATGGATATGGGATCATCCATCGCCCATCTGTATGGGTCGAGAAGATATACGCTAGTCTACTCTGGTATATCGATGCCCCGTCTCGATACACCCACGACTAGGGACCTTGAAGGATGTACTTATGGACTACCATGTCCCCACTAGTATGATCCGCATCATAGTCCAGATAGTCAAGTACACATCCTAAGGGCTTTACCAACATGTAACAGAGAGACAATCAGTGTACATGTTAAGGTAAAGAGCAACCAGATAGCATACTATCATGTCGAGCAAGAAAGTCCTCCCTATATATGTCCAAGCATCCACTACAATATACATCCTATGTATAGTAATGGCCTCTAGGGCATACATATAACTAACAATCTCCCACTTGCACTAGGGCCATCTGATAGCAGTGGTTGTAGTATCTCATACTCAACCATCCCATGAAAGTCTCTCTCTGGGAAAAGGCCTTTGTGAGTGGATCAGCCGTGTTGTCCTCTGAGTCTGCTCTCTTAACCTCGATCACCCTGGAGATCAACTATCTCCATGATCAGGTGATGCTGCCTCAGAATACGTCTGGATCACTGATAGGACTGGGGTTTCTTGGCCAAAGCCACACTTCCATTGTCACACAATGGTAGGAACCTAGTTCATCTCATGAACCAATATACACCCAAACTGCCTCTTTGGTAGCATCTTAAGTAGCGATGTATTCAGCCTTTATCGTCTAGTATGCCACGGTATCTAGCTTGGAACTCTTCCAACATACCGTCCCTTTACTGAGGGTAAAGACAATGCATGTGACTGACTTTCAGTCGTCCTTATCACCCTGGAACACTTCCAGTGATTCTCCCCAGGACCAATTGATACCATCTCACTACAACTAGTGAGTATCCTAATATCCAATTAGATCTATCTCATAGATCCAAAACCCAGGATTTAGTAGGTATCACTTTGATCCTATATGGAGAATCATTGTGATAAGTGGAGATTGACCGAGCGTAGCATAGGAAACTCCTTCCCTATCAAGAGTATGTCATCCACGTACTCTACGAGGATCACTACCATACTCCCCACTACCTTTTTGTATATACAAGGTTCATTTACCATTTTGATGATGTCAAACTGTTTGACTAACTCATCAAAACAGATGTTCCAACTCCGCGATGCCTGCTTCATCACATAAATCATTTTGCACACGTTTCCGCTGCTCCCACTATTTACGAAACCCTCTGGCTGTGTACTTATAGACGTTCTCTTCTAAAACATCATTTAGAAAAGCCCAACCACCAGATATCGTAGTCGTGGAATGTAGCCGTGGCAAGTAGGATCTGGATGGACTTAAGCATAGCTACTTGAAAAGGTTTCACCATTATCCACGCCTGGTTGACGACGAAAACCTTTAACAAGTCTAGCTTTGAAAGTCTCAACTTTTCCATCTACACCAAGTAATCTTCTCAAAATATACTTGCTCCTGATGGGGATTTAACCCTTCATATAAAACAACCAAAGTCCATACTTTGTTGGTGTATAAGGATTCCATCTCAGATCGCTAAGCATCCAGCCATTCTTACAGAGTCCCACTCCTGATGGCCAGCTCGAAACCAGCTGGGTCATCATCTCATGATGCATTCCTCGCTCCCACTGTCATAGAGAAACAGAAGTATCTCTCAGGTGGGTGAGGAACCCTACTAGATCGGCGGAAAGGCTGAGGTTCGTTGGAAACAATTGAATCCTTTGGTTCTACCAAATCATCAGCTGCAGTTTGTATAGCTTGGAACATTTCCAGTTCTACATAACAGATCTTGCCTCGAGCATGTCCGGATTTTGCTTTTAGACATAGGCCAGACAACCCCAAATCTTAACTGACTTAAGAGATGGGCTCTTCCCTTACCATATCACATATGAAGCGGTAGGCAACTGATTTGATTGGAACCCTATTCAATAGGTATGCAACTTCTCAAGTGCATAACACCCAATAAGAAAAAAAGGTAACTCAGTAGTACTCATCATAGAGCACACTATATCAAATAGGGTGTATCTGCTCCGCCACGATATACCATCGTGCTATGGTGTATACGGAGGAGTAACTCTGAGAGAGAATCTCATTCTCCTTTAGAATAGTCCAGGATTTCCGTGCTCAAGTATTCTCCTCCTCGATCACATCAAAGGACATAATACTTATACCCGTATTTTGGTTCTCTACTTCTAAATCATATTCTGTGAATATCTCAAAAGGTTCGGACTTGTGTTTCAACAGGAACATATGTCTGAATCTTAAGAGATCATCAGAGAATGTAATGAAGTACAAAGAACTGGTCTTGTCATGTGTAGACAAGGGACCTACATACATCAACATGTATCATCCCAAGAGTTCACTAACTCTTTCTCTGTTTCCAGTAAACGGAGCTATGGTCATCTTATCTCTGTGACATGACTGGCAAGTTTCACAAGATGTAAATTCAAACTAATTTAAATATGCATCTGAATGTAACTTCAGCCAGTCGGGTCGCATTGATATGACCTAGTCTACAATGCCTCAAGAAGGATTCGTTCATTTCTGAACTCTTCCTCTTGTGTGTGTTCTATATACTAAGAACCGTAGTTTGATTTAGAACATCAATGCTTTTAGATAACGTGCCTGAACCAATCAACTTTTGATATAGGAAATGTTCAAAACATTATCCAACAATACCAAATTTTATCATTTCTTTACTTATAAAGAGACTGATATGATTTTGTATATCAGGTTCGGTATCTAATAACATCCGTTCAGAATCAATGTATTTGTAATACAGGGTGACAGTGACCAACAGACTTGGCTGCAACACTTGCCCCATTTTCTGCCTCATGAAACTTATCACCCGTTTTCAGTTCTTTACCTATCTGTAGCCCATGTAACAGATTACATATGCGGGATCCTGATCCGGTATCACATACTCAGGACGTAAAGGATACTGAGAAATAGTTCTTTATAATGAACACACCCGAAGAAGATGCATCATCATGCACTTTCTTCGTTTGGGCGGCACGGGAAATCTGGTATTCCCTAATTTCCTGCTCTGTCTTATAACAATTATAAGTTAGGAGCGGGACCAACGTTCCCCAGCTCAGTATAACAAGCGGGTTCGGTCAAATATCCGTATTATTATCTTGATTAAGGCGTGACATGGTCGCTACCAGGAGAGAGAGAGAAGGAAACACTCAGCGTATGCTCTTGCAAGATTAGATTGGTTATATATTTTATCTAATCAGGATGGCTCCCACTGTTTTTATCAAATCTTCCTTCAAACCCTAAAAGAAAAGACTAGCCAGGATTAATTACACGCTACAGTTTCGCCAATCTTTCAGCCAGGCCAGTGTCGATACTTTGAGGGAGGTGCCCCATGCTTTCGCACGGACCTAATTAATGTAAACCTCGTTTTCCCAGAGGCGTAACCCCGTTGACACCTTTCTAGACACCTACTTGATCGGCTAATTGTAATGTGTAAAACTCTCCCAGGAGTAACAATTACTCGCAGTGGGTATCGGGATCCAACTATCACATAGAAGGTATGCAATCTCATTGCAAATTTCAACACTTGAAATTCCCGATAATTTTGCCCCTAACCTCCTATAACCTTGACAAAGGCCAACAAACCATAGGATGCTAGTCAAGTTCAACCCGTCATTTCCTGATTGAATTAAACCCACCCGCACGACCCTTGACAAAGGCCAACAAGGTCGCACGACTACCCTAACCCAATCTGCATCATATGCATAAGCAGATAAGCACCAGTCAGCAACCGCACACTACGTCTTGACAAAGGCCAACAAACGCAGCACGAATACTAACTACTACTTATCTGAAATGAAGGAGGGCTACGACAGGTTTTTCTAAAAACCTATTGCGTAATGAACTTGATATCGTTGTAGAATCAAATGATTTTTGAAATGGAATGTTTTTGAGGCTATTCTAGTTTTGCTAAAGGGGTCACTCCCGGTGAAGGGATCGTCGGCCCTTTCCTCGTCGAATGAGGTGCGGGATATATCATATATATCACTGTGCAAAGCAGAAACTATAGAAGCAATCAAAAGACAAACCACGGGTTGTAGTATCTGCCAGTTATTGCTAAAGGAGTCACTCCCGGTGAAGGGATCTCGGTCCTTTCCTTATCGAATAAGGTGCAGGATGTTCTACAAGGAACACCGCGATGCAAAGCAAGAACTGTAGCTACCTGTTTTATTTAGAAATTCGATTCCACATCATCTTAGGTTTCTTTTCTTTCATTAATCACATTAATGAAATCCCATCATTTAAGTACCTAAACATCATAGATAAATACGACGTACACTTATGCCATCCGCATTCGCCTCGATGTCCTCTCGTGCACCGTTAGGTTAGGTAACTAACGGCAGAGCAGGGCAGGGCTAGCGCGGGTGTAAAACATAAGTAACGTCTATATAATATATCATATATACTATATACTATATTTATCACAGAACATCACATGACCACATCACAGATATCGCAGCAGAAGAAACATATGAAATATTGGATATACTAGGACGTCCGTGTTTTCAATACGAGCCAGTATAAAACACGGATTCCACGGTCGCGATGAATAGCCAAACCTACACCCTTAGACCCCTACGAGAGCGGCAAGCAACCCTACCAATTCTAGAGTTAGGAGACCCGGACTCGACTCCTTGAGTTGGTCTCCCACTGGACTCCAGAACCCGGTTACTTGTGCTCTCCTCCTTGGGTCTATCCTAGTGCGGAAAAGTAAATAATATACAAAATGTGACATCTTCCGCAACCTGGAAGTGCCCCAATAAAAGAATATTACATACAAGTTTTTACATGAATGAAAATGAAAAACACTCATCTCACATAAAAAAAAATCCGGCTATTCAAACACGACGATCCAATATAACATATCCAGCAACACATAACATCATATGTCATCAACGTAAGTAAACATGCGTATCCCAATTGTCGTTGACATATAGCAACGAAACCGGCGATATCATATATTACACTTACGGTCACAGAAAAGAAAGTGTAAAACTACAACAGTTGGAATCCGCAAACTTTTTAGACATCACATGCCTAATTAAATGAATTCCTTAGACATCGCATGCCTAACAATTATAAACCCCGCATTTTAGTCTCATTATCGAAAACTCTTTTCAATATCAAGTCGGGCAATTCAACAAGATTCCCGACATCCTGAACGAATGCTCGTCGCAAACTTCAGTAGACGGCTGCACCCCCGATGCCGCCGACGAAGTGCACCAAGGCGGAACACCGCTGCCGCGAGCACCCGAACGGATGCTTTCGGCGACGGGGTTCTCCTACAGTCACTTGGTCGGGGCTATGGAGTGAGGTTGTCTATTAAGTTTACCCGGCGAGTATCCGCGTACGCTACGTGATTGCGACGGACTTTTGATCACATCAAAATTCCGTGGCAACCGATCAAGTGAGACTAAACCGCTAGATTTATAACATTCATTCAGTTATCTCATAACTACTTGTGAATTCCAATTATTGTATCACATTCCGGATAAATAGAAAATGTCAAACTTTCCGATCGAACAATTGAACACCCAAGTTTTCCCGAAACAGCTCAACACATGAAACAAGTTTAAAAACATTCACTTCATGCCTCAGTACCAACAGTCCAGCCGTAGAAGGGTCAAGCCAACGCCTCATATGTGGCACGCCGTACTGCCCCAAACCCTAAGGTTCAAAGGGCAGTTCAAGACGGTCACATAATCGAGTTAAGATTTGTTGTCTTCTAGAGGGTCCATCGAGTTACTTGCACTACTTAGAACGTCTTTAAACCACGGAAAAATCCAACACTTGGAAATTTCCCAACAGGGGAAAAATTGGGTATTTATATCCGGTCGAACTTTTTAACATATTCTAAATATCCGGAAAACCCAACGAAATTAAAAATTCCGATCGAAACAACGACTACAAAATAAACCCCAAAATACTCAACTATTGAGTCAGTGTTAAAAATGCCCAGAAAATAGAAACAACAGAGGTATGAATTACTGTGAAAAAATCCGTCGCTAATTCCATTACACTGCCGCGGAACCGCCGCCAAAAGGAGGTTATTACCGCGGTTCCGTGGCCATATAGAGGACTTAGGGTCTCGTTTTTCATGGTAATTCTTAGAAAACCCTGCTGAATTTTTTAAGCATTTTTAATTTGGAAAATTCCCAGATTTTAAAAAATTTACAGAGAGGGGTTCGAAATGTCGTATTCGGGTTCGTTCGGAGTTTTAACTTCGTTAACACATCGCCTAATGCTCTAGTTAGGCTCTGATACCACTGTAGGGTTCCTAGGCACTCTAAGGAGATCTCACAAGGCATAAGCATGCCAAATTCAAAAATTTCCGGTGCCGAGAAATCCTAATGCGATCGTTGACTAGAGTTTAAGGCGAAAACGATAACTAGTTAACAACTTAACTAAGAGTGAACGGAAAATACAGCCTTTGTAGATCCGGTCCTCCACTTCCTAAGCTCCGTGTTGACGTCCCTTCGCTGCGATCACCACGATCCCAGACCCTAGTGATGCTTTCGTCGGAGAAATGATCGGGCTAGGTCGTTGACTTCGATGCCGAAGATGATTGTAACACCCGAGCCCAATACTACTATTTCTGTTACTGGTTGAGTGTTTGACATTGCTCATTTCATTTATCTTGCTTGTTTGGATCTTACTGTAAAATTTTAACTGGCTAAGTCATTTTGCATATAACAAATTTTAGCACCTAAAATGAAATTAAAAATATCTATATTGGCCTACTCGTCACCCCTTGCCGCGTGGTAGCGTCCGTGCGTCGAGTTCTCATCCCGTTCGGTGAAACGGGCGAGTTTGGACGACTACGCACGCGCGCAGATGTCCGACTTGGGGGCATGCTTTTAATCATAAAACATTTCATTTTAAAATTTGGAACCCGCTTAAAATTCTATTATTTAAATTTCAAATTTTTGGGCGCAACCCGGGCGTGATTTGGAAATGTTTCATTTAGCGCCAAAATCCCAATTTAATAAAATAATCAAAACTATAATATATATATGTAATCCTACTGTTTCTATATTTCCTATTCACTGTGATCTTTGAAATCTTTTGATTTCTGTTAAAGAAATCTTAGCCAATCACGAGGATTTAAACCCCCGTGGGCCCCTCCTCGTGTGTTTCTCTCTCTCCCTCTAACGTCTCTATCTCTTTCTCTCTCCAACTCTCGTATCTCTCTCTCTCTCTCAAAATTTTCCCTATCTCTCTCTCTCTCTATCCCTATATATATCCTGTCTTCTTCATTTAGTTCCCAGAACCCTTCACGAGAACCCCATCGCGAACCCTAGCCCAGCCACCGTGCCCGTCGCCGCCGCAGCCCAACGCCGACGCCACCACCACCATCATCCTCATCTCAACCACAGCCCTCCTTCCTCCTCTCCCCACGTCCCCGTGCACCTACGCCGTAGCCGCGCCACCTGCACCCATCGCTGCTCGCCGTCGCCGCCGCAACTCGTCGCCGACGACGCCAGCACCTTCCCCTTCGCCCCTCTTTCCGACCTCGACATCCCCCTCCTTCTCCCGTGTGCCCGGCGCCGCAACAGGAACCAACAGCAACCCCCGCACCTTCTCTGGTTGGCCGGAAACGCCGGCGTTGACCCTCGTCGTCGTCACCTGAGCCACCGCCGACCACCTCCTCTTCACCTGCGCACCAGACCCGACCACTTCCTCTCCCTCCTCACCGTCTTCCCTCCTCCAGCACCCGCAGCCTAGTCTGCCGCCTGCAGCTTCCTCGCCGGCGCCCCATCGCCGTCGACCCCGTCGCTGTCGCAACCTTGCAATCCCACGAGGTACCCCGATCCGCGTGGTCCCACTGTTCGTTGTTTGGGTTCGATCCGCGAACCGTGCGTCCGTCGCGTGTTTCTCCGCCGACGTTACGTTCCGTGTTCGTGTTCGTCGTTCCGTCGAGGCAAGTATCACTTGCTACATGCTATACTAAACAGTTATATATGTTTTGACTCGTTAAACCTGCAAACTTAACTCGGTATAACTATTTTCTCATTTTGGCTGCAATATGACATATATCATTTTACAGTTAACCTAAAAATTACAGTTTGCCACTTTAACCCTAATAACGAAGTTTACCCGTTAATCACATTTTACCGTTTAAAGGATGATAGCCTTTACACATGTAGCTCTATTACATTTTGATATTGATATAACGGTATTGCACCATCATGTGATCTTTTGCACCGCAAGGGGTGCTCGAAACGTGCTAATATGATAAAACGGCTGTACTATACTAATGCACTATTGTGATTAAACGAACTGCTTATTGTTGTTTAAATTATTGCTTATTTCCTGCTGTTAATCCTTGTTCGATCATATATCTGTTGTGAGCACACCCACGATATCGTTACATCTTGACCTGACTTTGCTACACATGATATATACCGATGCACCTGACATGGTACCCTTACTATCGACTTGACCTGATGTACCATGACCTGACCTGTTACCGATCTCATGCCTAATGCCAACAAACCTGACATGGAGTCCTTATGGACCATTCCTGTTGTCTATCCAGACAAACCTGACCTGTTACCTGATCCTGTGTTGGCATTAGTACTTGACTACTGAATACCTGACCTGACACATATAACCTGGGGGTATGGGGAAATCAAAAGGGTAATCTAAAGTGTAACTTAAAAGGGTATTACTTGATCCGTGGTCCCGGGGGGTAACGGGACAGAGCCATTCGTGACTCTTACATTTCCTGATCCGTGGTCCCGGAGGGCAACGGGACAGAACCATTATTGGTTCCCATCTTCCTGATCCGTGGTCCCGGGGGGTAACGGGACATATCCTTTGAGTTACATGGAGGATTACTCGAATTGATTTCAAAGACTTTAGAATAGAAAACCCGATAGAACAGTTTAGTTACCCACTGCACACTACCCTGCACTGCTTGTTTCACACTATTGCTTTATTCATGTTTATTTCTGCATTGCCTATTACACTGTTCATATTATATTATTGGTTGACATGACGCGCTGACGTCTGGGTTTTGCATAGCCCAGATTCTTTACCACTGTCGCTGACCGAGCAGGAGTACTTCAGCCAGCAGGCTGATTTGTGAGTTCTGTAGTGATTTGTTTTATTTCCTGCATGTTTATTTCCAGATGTGAGCCCGCATTATGGGGCATACTTTTCTATTATTGTATTGGATCATTTGCTTCCGCATTTTATTTATCATTGACTCTTGTTATTCTGGATTTGAACATGTGTTAGATAGTTTATTCTTGTTCTTGATATCTCTACAGCCGTAATGTGACTGTGGATGGATACTTCCTACCCACAGGTAGCATGGTTGGCTATGTCACGTGCCCAATCTTGCGTACTCTGGGAAGCGGGGCGTGACATGGTTCTTTTGGTATCAGAGCCATAGGTTAGTTGGGTTGATTCTTTTGTAGTTGGGTATTGTACCCAATGCGCGAATCAGAATACCCGTGATTAGGAAACATGTCCTACCACCTTGACCGTTCTACCATTCTTGAATCACATTCTTCCTGATTATATCGACGTGCAAACTTACTTTGCATGACGACTCGAAAACCTGATTTCTTGTTATCTCTAGGACTTAGGCGACTTGGATGGAGTTATGTAATTGTGGCTATGATACCGCGGCATAGTTACAATGCGGCACTCTATTTAAGTATCTTGGAGTTCTAGCCTTGATCTATATTCAGAATCTATCATCATGCTAATGTTGGGTGTTTTGAGTTCAGGAATATGGCAGATAAGAATTTGAATACGTACCAGAGGCGTGTGGACGAAGCCGCCATGCTTGGAGTGATAAGGGGAATGCTGGAGAATCAAAAGAGACAGACCGAGCTGATCCAGCAGTAAGCAGATTCGTTTCAGGAAGGTTTGCAGGCCATTCGGCAGTCTGTAAACAACGCTGGAGCTAAACCAGTTGACCGGGTAGGGACCGTGGCAGATTTCAGACGTTTGGGTCCTACTACTTTCACTGGTCTGGAGGAGCCGTTGCCAGCCGAGCAGTGGCTAGTTGACACGGAGAATTTGCTGATTGCGGCACAGATCCCAGAGGACAAAAGAGTTGATGTGGTGCGCATTCAGCTAGTGGATTTCGCCCGAGAGTGGTGGCTTGTGGAGGAAACCCGCTTGTCCAAGCCGATAGGTTGGGCGGAGTTTTCTAAAAGTTTCCTAGAGAAATTCTTCCCGCGGACTGCACGGGAAGGAATGGAAGAGAAATTTATTGGGCTGAGGCAAAGTGGAGCACCCGTGGACGTACATGCAGCGGAGTGGACGAGACTCAGCCGTTTCGCTGGACCTTTAGTCGCCAACGAGGCAGACAGGGCACGAAGGTTCATGCGCAGTTTGAATGTGGACATCCAAAGGCAGACCGTCTCCCTGGGTTTAACCACTTTCTTACAAGTTCTTACGGCAGCCCGAGAACAGCAGAGCATATCGGAAAAAAAAAATGGGAGTTCACAGCAGACAACAGTTGCGGTAAGGAAGCAGTTCTGTCGGGCCAATCGAGTTTAGGGTTAGGCCGACAAACAATGTTCTTGCAGCTATGGAAGTTGATGGTAGTGAAGAGCCAGCGGTTGTTCGCGATTTTATGGACGTATTTGAAGATATATCGGGCTTACCGCCGAAGCGAGACGTGGAGTTCGCAATTGACCTTATTCCTGGTGCAGCGCCAGTATCTAAAGCGTATTATCCAATGGCACCAGTAGAGTTAGAAGAAGTCAAGAAACAAGTTGGTGAATTGCTTGAGAAGGGTTGGATTCAAAGCAGCAACTCGCCTTGGGGAGCTCCAGTTCTTCTAGTAAAGAAGAAGGATGGCACGAGAAGGATGTGCATCGATTATCGAGAATTAAACCGGGTAACTATTAAGAACAAGTACCCGATCCCTCGCATTGGAGAACTTTTTGAGCAACTTAGTGGCGCAAGGGTATTCTCGAAACTGGATTTGCGATCCGGATATCATCAGGTCCAAGTGAAAGTAGAAGATATTTGCAAGACGGCGTTTCGAACTCGGTATGGACATTTCGAGTATCTAGTGATGCCCTTCGGAGTAACGAATGCGCCGGCAATATTCATAGATTTGATGAACCGAATCTTTTCACCATTCTTGGACCAGTTTATTGTGGTATTCATTGACGATATTCTGGTTTACTCGAAGAGTTCGGAGGAGCATGCTGAGCATTTGAAGATCGCACTGCAGACACTGAGACAGGAGAAATTGTATGCGAAGATGAGTAAGTGCGAATTTTGGCTGGAAGAAGTGAAGTTTCTGGGGCATGTTGTGTCGGGCGATGGAATCGCCGTCGATCCCGAAAAGATTGCCGCAGTTCGAGATTGGCCTATTCCAAGAAATGTGGCTGAGGTAAGAAGTTTCCTTGGTTTAGCCGGATACTATAGGAGATTTGTAGAGAACTTCGCTCGTTTGGCAGAACCGTTGACCAAGCTTACGCGCAAGGAAGTACTTTTTGTTTGGACGGATAAATGTGCATTGGCTTTCGAGACGTTGAAGCAGAAGTTGATAACCGCCCCTATCCTGACCGTACCAGACAATTCCGGAGGACTGGTGATTCATAGCGACGCATCTGGGAAAGGATTGGGATGTGTTTTGATGCAGCATGGGAAGGTCGTAGCTTACGCATCAAGACAACTGAAGACCCATGAGAAGAATTACCCGACTCATGACTTGGAGCTTGCGGCTGTGATCTTCGCCTTGAAGATTTGGAGACACTACCTTTTGGGTGAGAGAGTCGAAGTTCTTACAGATCACAAGAGTTTGAAGTATGTGTTCACTCAGAAAGAGTTGAACATGAGGCAACGTAGATGGTTGGAGCTGATGGCCAACTACGACCTTGATCTTAAGTACCATCCGGGAAGGGTTAACGTCGTGCCGGTTGCGCTTAGTCGGTTACCAGCGATTCAGGTATTGACTACGCAGAGGGAGATCATTACGGATTTTCAAAGATTTGACTTGAAGGTTGTGCTACCACATTCTACGGGACAGTTGATGCAGTTGCAAGTACAGTCGTCCTTAGTTGAGAAGATTAAAGCGGCACAATCGCAGGATCCTAGACTGCAAAAGTTTCGAGAGCAGGTTGAAGCCGGACTACGAACAGATTTACTGGTCCACGAAGATGGTTCGTTGAGGTATGGTAGCCGTGTGTGTGTGCCAAAGGGAGATGTGCGTGAAGAGCTTATGAAGGAGGCACACAGTTCAGCTTACTCTGTACATCCGGGAGGTACAAAGATGTACCGAGATATTCGACAGCATTTCTGGTGGGAAGGTATGAAACGGGAGATTGCTCGCTTCGTGGCTAAGTGCTTGGTATGTCAGCAAGTCAAGGCTGAACACCAAAGGGTTGCTGGCTTGTTGCAACCACTTCCGATTCCTCAGTGGAAGTGGGAACATATAACCATGGATTTCGTGACGGCTTTACCGCGGAGTCCAAAGGGCAACAATGCAGTATGGGTGATTGTCGATCGGTTGACCAAGGCAGCTCACTTTATTCCTTTTCGGGTTGGTCAATCAATAGAGACTTTGGCAGAGCGGTACATGCAGGAGATTGTAAGATTGCATGGAGTACCAGTGAGCATCGTGTCCGATCGGGACACTCGGTTCTTATCACACTTCTGGAGGAGCTTACAGGAAAGTTTGGGGACTCGATTGAAGTTTAGCACAGCTTATCATCCTCAAACTGATGGCCAGTCGGAGAGAACGATCCAAACTCTTGAAGACATGTTGAGAGCGTGCATGTTGGACTTCAAGGGTTCATGGGAGGATCATCTACACTTGGTGGAGTTTTCCTACGACAATAGTTTCCAAGCGACTAGTCAGATGGCTCCGTTTGAAGCTTTGTATGGTCGTAAGTGCCGTTCACCTGTTTGTTGGGATGATGTTGGTGAACGAAGATTATTGGGACCAGATTTGGTAGTACAGACCGTTGAGAAGGTTAACGCCATCAGAAAGCATATGAAGGCAGCTCAAGACAGACAGAAAAGTTGGGCTGACACGTCAAGAAGACCTCTAGAGTTCGCCGTGGGTGATTTGGTATTCTTGAAAATATCACCGACTAGAGGGGTGATTCGTTTTGGGAGTCGAGGGAAGCTTAGTCCTCGATTCGTTGGACCCTTCGAGATATTGGAGCGCGTTGGAGAGGTAGCATACCGTTTGGCGTTACCGCAGTCCTTGGCAGGTGTGCACGATGTGTTTCATGTATCTCAACTACGAAGGTATGTTCGAGATGAGACACATGTTTTGGATCATTCGGAGTTGACCGTACGGGAAGACCTAACTTTTGAGGAGCGACCGGTTGAAATCATGGATCGTAGGGAAAAGGTTCTTAAGAACAAGATTATCCCCCTTGTGCTAGTTTCCTGGGGTAATCGATCGCATGGAGAGTCCACGTGGGTGCGAGAAGACGAGATCCGGCAGAAGTTTCCTCACCTTTTCCTGTAGTTTACTATCTTGTACTCTTGGAATTTCGAGGACGAAATTCTTTTTTTAGTTGGGTATGATGTAACACCCGAGCCCAATACTGCTATTTCTGTTACTGGTTGAGTGTTTGACATTGCTCATTTCATTTATCTTGCATGTTTGGGTCTTACTGTAAAATTTTAACTGGCTAAGTCATTTTGCATATAACAAATTTTAGCACCTAAAATGAAATTAAAAATATCTATATTGGCCTACTCGTCACCCCTTGCCGCGTGGTAGCGTCCGTGCGTCGAGTTCTCATCCCGTTCGGTGAAACGGGCGAGTTTGGACGACTACGCGCGCGCGCAGATGTCCGACTTGGGGGCATGCTTTTAATCATAAAACATTTCATTTTAAAATTTGGAACCCGCTTAAAATTCTATTATTTAAATTTCAAATTTTTGGGCGCAACCCGGGCGCGATTTAGAAATGTTTCATTTAGCGCCAAAATCCCAATTTAATAAAATAATCAAAACTATAATATATATATGTAATCCTACTGTTTCTATATTTCCTATTCACTGTGATCTTTGAAATCTTTTGATTTCTGTTAAAGAAATCTCAGCCAATCACGAGGATTTAAACCCCCGTGGGCCCCTCCTCGTGTGTTTCTCTCTCTCCCTCTAACGTCTCTATCTCTTTCTCTCTCCAACTCTCGTATCTCTCTCTCTCTCTCAAAATTTTCCCTATCTCTCTCTCTCTCTATCCCTATATATATCCTGTCTTCTTCATTTAGTTCCCAGAACCCTTCACGAGAACCCCATCGCGAACCCTAGCCCAGCCACCGTGCCCGTCGCCGCCGCAGCCCAACGCCGACGCCACCACCACCATCATCCTCGTCTCAACCACAGCCCTCCTTCCTCCTCTCCCCACGTCCCCGTGCACCTACGCCGTAGCCGCGCCACCTGCACCCATCGCTGCTCGCCGTCGCCGCCGCAACTCGTCGCCGACGACGCCAGCACCTTCCCCTTCGCCCCTCTTTCCGACCTCGACATCCCCCTCCTTCTCCCGTGTGCCCGGCGCCGCAACAGGAACCAACAGCAACCCCCGCACCTTCTCTGGTTGGCCGGAAACGCCGGCGTTGACCCTCGTCGTCGTCACCTGAGCCACCGCCGACCACCTCCTCTTCACCTGCGCACCAGACCCGACCACTTCCTCTCCCTCCTCACCGTCTTCCCTCCTCCAGCACCCGCAGCCTAGTCTGCCGCCTGCAGCTTCCTCGCCGGCGCCCCATCGCCGTCGACCCCGTCGCTGTCGCAACCTTGCAATCCCACGAGGTACCCCGATCCGCGTGGTCCCACTGTTCGTTGTTTGGGTTCGATCCGCGAACCGTGCGTCCGTCGCGTGTTTCTCCGCCGACGTTACGTTCCGTGTTCGTGTTCGTCGTTCCGTCGAGGCAAGTATCACTTGCTACATGCTATACTAAACAGTTATATATGTTTTGACTCGTTAAACCTGCAAACTTAACTCGGTATAACTATTTTCTCATTTTGGCTGCAATATGACATATATCATTTTACAGTTAACCTAAAAATTACAGTTTGCCACTTTAACCCTAATAACGAAGTTTACCCGTTAATCACATTTTACCGTTTAAAGGATGATAGCCTTTACACATGTAGCTCTATTACATTTTGATATTGATATAACGGTATTGCACCATCATGTGATCTTTTGCACCGCAAGGGGTGCTCGAAACGTGCTAATATGATAAAACGGCTGTACTATACTAATGCACTATTGTGATTAAACGAACTGCTTATTGTTGTTTAAATTATTGCTTATTTCCTGCTGTTAATCCTTGTTCGATCATATATCTGTTGTGAGCACACCCACGATATCGTTACATCTTGACCTGACTTTGCTACACATGATATATACCGATGCACCTGACATGGTACCCTTACTATCGACTTGACCTGATGTACCATGACCTGACCTGTTACCGATCTCATGCCTAATGCCAACAAACCTGACATGGAGTCCTCATGGACCATTCCTGTTGTCTATCCAGACAAACCTGACCTGTTACCTGATCCTGTGTTGGCATTAGTACTTGACTACTGAATACCTGACCTGACACATATAACCTGGGGGTATGGGGAAATCAAAAGGGTAATCTAAAGTGTAACTTAAAAGGGTATTACTTGATCCGTGGTCCCGGGGGGTAACGGGACAGAGCCATTCGTGACTCTTACATTTCCTGATCCGTGGTCCCGGGGGGCAACGGGACAGAACCATTATTGGTTCCCATCTTCCTGATCCGTGGTCCCGGGGGGTAACGGGACATATCCTTTGAGTTACATGGAGGATTACTCGAATTGATTTCAAAGACTTTAGAATAGAAAACCCGATAGAACAGTTTAGTTACCCACTGCACACTACCCTGCACTGCTTGTTTCACACTATTGCTTTATTCATGTTTATTTCTGCATTGCCTATTACACTGTTCATATTATATTATTGGTTGACATGACGCGCTGACGTCTGGGTTTTGCATGGCCCAGATTCTTTACCACTGTCGCTGACCGAGCAGGAGTACTTCAGCCAGCAGGCTGATTTGTGAGTTCTGTAGTGATTAGTTTTATTTCCTGCATGTTTATTTCCAGATGTGAGCCCGCATTATGAGACATACTTTTCTATTATTGTATTGGATCATTTGCTTCTGCATTTTATTTATCATTGACTCTTGTTATTCTGGATTTGGACATGTGTTAGATAGTTTATTCTTGTTCTTGATATCTCTACAGCCGTAATGTGACTGTGGATGGATACTTCCTACCCACAGGTAGCATGGTTGGCTATGTCACGTGCCCAATCTTGCGTACTCTGGGAAGCGGGGCGTGACAATGATCTACGTCGAGGCAACTCTATCTCGAACTCCAACTTCACCAAGTCATGAAACTTGTGAAGAAAACACCCTATACTACTTGGCAAGTGGTAGAGGATGAAGAAATAGAAAATGGGTTCACTTTGGATTTGGATTTCTCACTTGGAATCATCACTTGACATTTTTCAAGCAAGGTTTTTCTTTCTTCATCTTGAAGAAGAAGAAGAAGAAGAATGAAAAATGAATTATGGATTAAATCCCAAAAAGAAAAATGAAGTGATGGTTATCATAATGCAACCATGGGTGAGGCTAACTCATGTAGAGAATGAACTAGGGTTTAGGTAATTGGTTAGGGTTAAGGAAAGAAACAAAATGGTCAAGCTTTCAAAGCTTCATGAAGTTTCAACAAAATCCAAAGAAAGCCACCATTTCATTTCTTGCCAAAATGAATAAGGAAAATAAATAAAAACAAAAGAAAAACCCAACCATTAACCTAAATATGGTATAAAGCAAACATACACCCAAGTTTGCATATATCATCAATCATCATACAATCAAGTGCACAAAAATATATCACATATATAACTTGTGCACATCAAGTGAGAAAGTTAATCTTAAGTGAACAAATACTAGTTAATGTAAAGTAATATATCAAATATATAATTATACATTAAATCATTAAATCAACACTTGATTTAATGATCCGGTCATATCGCATATAACCGACTAATATCAAGTGTATCAATGTATCGAATCAACACTTGATTCGGTAACCCGGCTATATCACATATAACCTGCCGATGATACAAATCGCGAGAATCGAATACAGTATCACATACTGGTATTATTCTCGGTCCCGCACATATCTCATATGCGCTCCTATTTCGTTTCGCTTGAGCCAGGAAACCTCTGTGTAGGACTCTAAAGACTCGTCAATACGCCGGCAGCAGGTGATGATCATATCAAACACCCACAAGCCGCAAGCGGTCTCCTAAACGTAACGGCCATCCGGGTATTGAGCGATCAGAAGATCAACGAGCAAGCCCGCTCACACTCCTGTGAATCCAACCAGTAACCCTTACCGTACAGTCCGGTCTGATCGTCTGATATGTCGCATATCTTGCCTAGGGGTGGTAAACGTCAGACCCCAATAGCTCGATAAGTCGTGTCGATATGAGATCTATAACAGTTCGAGAAACTACTGGTAACACTTACCAGTAAATCTCAGCAACCGTGGCCAGGGATTTCCGGTTATAGCCAATCGAACACAGTGCAACATCAACTCCCTATACCGGGAGAGACGAATCCCCTCCTATCGCTCATTGCCTCCATGTGATTCGGGAATGTACCTAAAAACCACCGTTTTGCATGCCCTCTTGGACGTGGTAAGGTGGAAATCAAAGCACAGTAGGAATCACACAAGACTCTATGACGATCTCGGGTCTACAGACTAACCTGTACCAGTGTCACCATAGAACTGCCATCTGACGTAAGGTATAATACCATCTGGGAGTTCTCGGCGAGTCTGTCTAGTGTACCCAGTCTCCACTGAGCACCCCTATATCATCTCTGATGTCAAACACCAATGGATATGGGATCATCCATCGCCCATCTGTATGGGTCGAGAAGGTATACGCTAGTCTACTCTGGTATATCGATACCCCGTCTCGATACACCCACGACTAGGGACCTTGAAGGATGTACTTATGGACTACCATGTCACGCCCCGCTTCCCAGTATACGGCGAAGTGGACGCGACGAGGTCCGCTACGTATGTACTCAGAAGTACATACGCTAAGCGTAGCTAAGCAATATAAAATAATCACAAGAGACAAATGATATTGAAATAACAGCAACTTTTATTAATAACATTCTTTGTACAATGCATGAAATGAAAATACAACTGGAATGAAAAAGCAATGCCTAAACAGTGGCATAACAGAAATGAAAAATGCTGGAAAGAACAAGGTACAATTATCTAGAGCTCTGGGTCTTCTTAGAACTGCTCCAAATCTTCACCGGTGGGCTCGATCTCAGCTTGGTCCAACGGACCTGACGACATTCAAAGAAGAAATAAATAGAATGTCGTCAGCGAACAGGTCGCTCGGTAAGTCCTAAAGAATAAGAAGAATGAGAATGACAGAGTAACAGTATTTTCTAAAGTATTATATTGTTGAATATTATGGAACATTGTTTAACGCTGTTGTTTGTAGCTTGGTACAGAAGGATGCCAGTGTATACGAGGGGGATCTCTATATGCTAGAGATCAGGGCAAAAGGAAAGTACAAGGAACCGTTATGCCACGGTACAACAGCAATAGGATTCAGGTTAGGTGTCTTAATCTGACCACCTCGTGCCACCTTTAACACCTTCCGTACCAATCTACCCCTTAAACCCCGTAGTGTTTTAACAGTATTGTAGTATTGGAATATGTAAATTGAGTGACTGACCAAAACCATGATATCAGTAAACATGTTGTAACTGTGTAATCAGGTAAATGGAATATCAGGATAATGGATGAATATCCATGGTTTGATTCAGTCAAAAGGAATATATTGTTAACTGATTCAGGGTTTCATGTATTCAAATTGTGTTGGAATATAAAAGAATAAGATTGACTTGAATCATATTCGAGTCAGGAATAGTCAGACTCTAACCCGAGTCAGACTAAAAGAAAGATAATTTGAAGTTCAATTTTAGTTAGGGGCCTTATTGTAATTTGTAAAACTTGAGGGGGTTTTATGTAAAAAGTACTTTTGTATAGTTTTCAAAATACACCTCAAGTATTTAATAATCATCTTTATTGTTATAGTGAATGTGAATTTTATTTGTGTTATTCTACTGAATATATCCTAATAAAAGTATTAATTGTTTTATCTGAAATTCATGGTATTTTAGTGTAACTTTTAATCTGGTAATTTTTAGAAAAAATGTGGAAACTTTACATTATGATAAAATAGATGTCTAAATGATAATTAAATATATATTAATACAAGAATAATTTTAAATAAATATTTTATTTTCAAAAATCTCATTTTCCTTAAATGTCGTATTTTTTTGAACCTTTCGAGACCGAATGCTCCTTGCGAAGGTCTGAATCTCGCATTACTAGCCTGCGGGTGCACAATGAACCGTACTATCCCTAACAGGTTCCCCAAAAGTGGGTTGTAGCGGCGCTTTGCTTAGGTTTAACAATACTTTTCATTTGGGAAAACGGTTTTATAACTATGGGGTATTTATTTGCAAAAAATATAGTTTTCCGTATTTTTAGTTGTTAGGGTTTCCTAAGCCAACTAGCCTACTTCTAAGGTTTAAACGATGAGTCATTAGAAGCCTCAAATCGCCTCTTCACCGTCAATTGCGGCCAGGTAAGTGGGAAGGAACCACAGTCGTGGGCCTAATTAAAAACCACTAGCCTTAGACACACTTGCCTAGGCACCACAAGACAGTTTAGATAAACGATCGATGTCCATGACCTATCGTGCTTTCATTTTATTTAAAATTGTATACAACTTAAAGCTTTCAATAAAGGTTATAAAGATTAGGGTATTTTAGTGAAAAGTCCTGTAATTTCGTATTCTGTGTTTTGATATTTATCAATTAGGGTTATATTGAGTGTGTGTAGAGGTAGGTCATTATCTCGTGACTTATTTTAAGTTTTGGTGAAGTTTAAAGGTAAAACATGACATGTTAAAGTTGAAGGTATTAACGCGCAAGAATACGGTATTCGAAAACGTTATCATTTTATGTGTGAAATTTCATTCAAATTGGGTTCTACAAGTTTAGTTATCAAAATAAACATATTTAGGAGTGAGGTAATTAATTAAACGAAGAAAAATGAACTTCATGGTATTTTTATGAAAAGAATACGGTTTTGCAAAGAAATTATCATTTCATGTGAAAAAGGTTGATTAAATTGGTTTATGGGTGATTAATAGTCAACATGAATATGGGTATATAATATGTATTAGGTGACAAGTGGAAATTTATAGAAAAACCGAATCGGAAATCGGTTTGTCCGATTTCCGTCGGGTTCCAAAAAGTCGTATTTTTATACTTATAGAAAAGAGAGATAGAAGGGATGGGACTTACGGTTTGGACAAGCTAAGGAAGCTAATGGATGTAGTGGTTGTCGATTCGTCGAAAACGTCGCGAAGGTTCTGATCCGGTCGCCGGAATCCGTCGTCGATTTCAGCAGCGCTTCGCTTCTCGCTCTTCGTACCGAGTTCTCAAGAATTTGAGAGAGTGGACTTAGAGTTGTGAGGGGAAAAGGTAGAGGATAAGGGTCTTTATATAGGGCTAGGCTAGGGTTAGGGTTAGGATAAAAAATATTAAAAGAAAATATAAAAAACATTAAAAATTCATTAAAAATCATTAAACCTAGGAGTAAAAGGGATTTATTGGCCAAATCAAAACCGATCCAGGTATAATAAGTATGCAAGAGGGTTGACCAAGTCAAGAGCCAACTTTTCTCAGTTGGTGACTCGGCCGTCCGGCCAAGTCCGGCCGGCGGCGCCGGACCGAGTCGGCCGAGTCGCCGGCCGGCGGCGCCGAGTCAGGCCGAGTCAAGGGTCCAATGGCCCGGGGTTTTCCTGAGGAACAACTTGGTATTTTTACTTTTTGTTGTCCAGTACATATTTTGGGAGTTATGGCCTTTTTACCGTTGACTTCCAAAAAAAAATAAAACAAAATAAATACAAAAATATGTGGGGCATGGGATTTGAACTCCGGTGGCTTGGTTCAACAGTGCAAGGTATTACCAATAAGCTACAAGCTTCTTCTTGTAATTATTGTAAGGAATTAGATACTTAAATTGTTTCCAGCAACATTAATACTCCAAGTATACACTATATTTAAAGCAAATTTTTGGTATACAAAATTGGAGTTGTTACAACCATGTCCCCACTAGTATGATCCGCATCATAGTCCAGGTAGTCAAGTACACATCCTAAGGGCTTTACCAACATGTAACATAGAGACAATCAGTGTACATGTTAAGCTAAAGAGCAACCAGATAGCATACTATCATGTCGAGCAAGAAAGTCCTCCCTATATATGTCAGCATCCACTACAATATACATCCTATGTATAGTAATGGCCTCTAGGGCATACATATAACTAACAGCCGGGTCCCGCGGGGCTGCATGGGGGATCCTCTTGAGAGCCGGTGGCGGCGGACTGGTCTCCGCCTCCGAGGCCGGGGCTTCCTGCTCCTGAGCCTTCTTTCGGGTCGGCACCCTGCTGAACTCCGGGGACCGATCCACACTCGAGCGCTGGTGTTGGACAGCTGCCGGAGGAGCTGGGGTCGGCGCCTGACGGGAAGAGCTGGCCCCTCCAGCCCTCGACCCCTTCTTCGGCTTGCGCATAGCCGCTCGAAGGTAGCTCAAATCCATGGGTTCTGCACAAGACGAGATAAAATAGGGTCAGCGACTCAAGAAAAAATCAAAATAAATACAAGCCTAACTTACCGATGAACTGGGCAGGGCTGAGCCTGGCCTAACTAAGGGCCCGCTCAGAAAGTAACACATCGACCCGAAGAATGGGCTCCCATACCGCCACTCTCACCGCGTCGGGGTCATTGGACGGGTTTTCCTGCCAGCACTTATCCCTAGACCACTGGACGGCTACGGGCCAGTCCTCACGTTCTGGTGGCCCGACGAAGAAAACTTCTTCTTCCAGTCGTGGATGGAAAAAGGCAGGACGACGACTCCCGACCCGGGCGCACTCCCCCGACGTTTCCTAAAGGAGAGATAAACCCACCTCGGGTCGCCAGCGTGAGAGCCGGGGTGACTTTTGTAGATGAGAAAGGAGGCAAGGATGGACAGACCGAAGGGGACCATCTGCAATTTCAAGCGGACCATAAACCCAAGGAGAATCCTCCAGGAGTTCGGCACTAACTGGCCCGGGACTAACCCGAAGTAAGACATCGCTGCAGCAACCTCGGGAGAGAAGGGCAAGCGCATTCCGGCCCAAAAGGATTCCAGGTACAGGGCAATCTCTTTACCCCGCACCTGATCTGCCCTCTCTCCTTCCTCGGCCAAGCACAGAGTAAAGCCAGAAGGGATATGGAAGCGGGCCAGAGCGGTGGCAAGATCTCCTTCGTACCTCACCAAGGAAGGCATGCCGGGGGCTTCCACCACCTCCACTCGGGGATCCGCTTCTGACACACGACCACGGGGAGAGGATCTGACCCCATCTCCTCGGAAAGACCCCGACTCAGCAGAAGAATCCCTAGAATCTACCCCTGTGACATCTACAGACTCCCCAGAAGAAGACATCTAACCTGATTGAGAAGCCCTCGGGAAAGCAGAAGATCCGATCTAAGATGAGAGCGCCGAGCTTACGAGATGAAAGATGAGGAAAATATGAAGAATCCCTAGAATCTACCTATAACCTCCGGCGCCCCCATCCAACGGCGACCGTCGACTCCCGCCAAAAACAACTCTTCACATTCGACGACCCAGACCGCTCCACCTGGCGTGCGGACATTGGACAGCATCCCATCAGACGCTAGAGGCCTGTAACCCATCGCGTCCACTAACCAACGCTCGACACGTGGGCCGCCGCTTCGTCAAAAGTGCACACGATCCGGCATCCCTCTTTAATGCAGAAGATCTCACCCTGATTCGCCTGCGTCATCCAGAAAAAGACAACGGATTGCCCGGGGACACGCCCGACGATATCTTTGGAAGAGAGCTCACCTTGGGTGATCCGGCAGACCACTCTCGACCCGACCCGTCGGCTGGTTGGGACGAGAGTGGAGAGCTAATGATGATGCTCGATATCGGTGACCTCCCAGATGATGACACGTGGCAGATGACGTGTCCCAGAGCATGCAAGAAAGGCCCTACAGGGGCCGATGTTCAGACCATAATATTGCATTTTTCATTCCCCTATTCTTATCCGTTTTATAAATAAACAGGTACTCTTGACGCACGTTTGTTGCATATTACAGGATACAGGTTCTTGGAGCAAATACAGTGAAAAAGACGAAAGTTGATATAGAAAATGGACTTTTGACCAACAAGTAGACGGATCCTAGTCAAGCCTAGACGAAGAACAGTGCAGGGTCCAAAATGTCAAGACAAACGGTTAAAAGATCGCTACAAGTTTTCACTGAAACATCTGGAGAAGAATTAGAAGTCCAACAAAGAAAATAACTATGGAAATAGAAAGCCCAAGAAGTAAAGAAGGAAGCCCAGAAGTTTGGTGAGCTAAGCTCACCAAAGGGCCGCGGAACCGTGGCCCAAGGCCCATCATTGCCGCGGTTCCGCGGCCATTAAGTGCACACGTCGGTGGATTTTTCTCGTGTCGGTGCGTCGGTGCGGGTGTTGGGATTTTCCGTGGGCAAATCTGTAATTGCACATCTGCGAGAGTCTGTAACCCTAGTTTTCCTGTTTTCCTATAAATTATAATCACAGATCTGTAAAACTCATGCCTCTTTTCAATAAACAAATTCAGATTTATTCTGTATTATTGCTTGGAGGGAGCCATCAAATTAGTAAGTAATTTTAATTCTTTGCTTTTAATTCTCTTTTAATTAAAATGTCTTTTAATCCCCTAATGAGCGAGTAATCTCCTCGCTTGTTAGGGTTAGCCTTAGGGAAAGGTTTGAGAGATGAGATCTCTCACCCCTTTCATGCCATTCACACCTAAGAATTAGAACTCCATGCATGCATGCACAACCGCACCCTACGGCACCCTACCCCTTGAGGTAATGGTGACACCGTAGTATAAAGGACCGGTTGCGCGTGTTTTCCATGGAGGTTAGGGTAATTATCGATAAAGGAAAGACCAGAATCTAGAGGAAGAAACATCTTCCCAAAAGATTCTAATCCACTTTATTGATAATTACCACAACATCTAATAGATCTAAAATAAGGCATTGAAAGCGGTGAGGAAACTTTTAATTTCCAAACTTCCCCTAAGCCTAACCCTAGCAAGACTTTAATTTAGATTAATTTAGTTTAGTGATAGATCTAGGTTTTAGATTTAATCAATCCAAACAACATTTGGAATCAACTCGTAAAAACACATTAGGAAAATTACCCATCTCTGTGGATCGACCCATTTCAAAAACCTCTTTGCAAACACTCTCACATAAAAAAAAAAGAAAAATCTTTTCAAAACTTGCAACTTGTCGCTAAAGGAAACTTGCACCTCACTTCCACCATTTCTTCTCATTGACGTTTTCTTACCTCCACATTCTGTCTTTTATTTTTTCTGACTACACTACCCCTTTTAGTGTATGTCACTTTGGACTAGGGATACTAACGCCCGATTAGTCCGTGTTTCGTTGGTACCGACCGACGAACTTTTCGACACCGAAGTCGAAATTCCCTCCATTTCCTTACCTCCACCTTCAAATTCTTCTTTCGAAGGTATGTCGGGATTCAACCCCAACGATACCTTACCGACGGGAATGATTCCACCTCCGTTAGGTGTGAATAACCCGAATCTTCCGCCTGTTGTAGCGCCCGCACGAGTCGCGCTCCAGGATCTCTTCTACCCCGTCCGCACTTCTGTCATGATCCGAAAGTATGGAACATGACCGGCACTTAAACTACGAACGTCTCGAGGCGTACGTAATCTAAGTAAACCGAAAACCCAGAAATCCAAACCAAAAAAGTAGTAGAGTGCAGGAAAAACCAACTTAAAGTAAGTAGTTTCAATAGCATAAGCCGAATTATGCGGTTTTTAAAAATATCAAAAATTTACTGAAAATTTCGGCAGAGTCTCCTTTGTAAATACTGGCCCCCAAACGGGATACAACATGAATAGTATACGAAATCAAGAAAAAGGCATCCCCAAGCGGGAGCTAGCTCTTCGTCAATCGACGGTCACAACCACACAAGCAATATAATATACAACGCCAACGGCGAGGATCAAAACTCAAAAGGAAACTCAAAACCACCAAATATATAACGAGCGACTCTAAGGTCGAAAGAATAAACAACACTGGTCTCTATCTCAATAAATACATGTTTGGTTGATGGAATTTACTAGATACAACTGAATAATATTATACAAGGTAATATGATGGGTACGATACAAGAAAAACCCACCTACTAGCAAGTCACCCGAATGAAACTGAGCCCGCAAAGCCGTAATGAAACCTGTACTGCAAAACCTGCAAGAAACTGGGGCACAACGGGGGTGAGTTGCCAACTCGTGAATAGAAAAACATCTACGCACAGAAATCGCATAAATAACGCAATCCTAGGTCAATGATCATAATATGTCCTCAAATATAGGAATAACACGTAGCCTATAACAAGGCTAGGGTAAATATCTAACCCGAGTATAATCTCATGTGCCCGTGTCAGTGCCTCAGGTAGCAATATATCATATGAATGAGGTATGAATGCATGAAAACAGAATACATGTAAATGAAGAACTGTTTTCATAAATTAGTGGGATTTCCTTTGTATTTTTAAACTGAGGTATCATAAATGAAATCAGTATCAACAGTGTCTAGCATCGACACAAAACATAAATCTCAATGTCTCGAAATATCAATGTCTCAATCTCAATATCTAGGACGCCGTCAGTCCAGACCGGCCCCTACCATCCATCTCAAGACCACGACGGTATCCTCTGAATATCCGACGTGTCGGGTAATATCACCGGTAGGTAGTGCTCCCCAGCCAGGCTCAACGTCAACACCACATTCCTCTTGCCCCGGGGTACCATACCGGGCCCACCATGTACCCGAAACGGTTCCTCCACTCCTCGAATCAGGTCTCGAAATCCATCAGCAAACTCATGGTGGACGACTCATAGATCATGGGAAAACCGCACTTTTTATTTTAAAAGGGAGAAAAGGTTTATTTATGTTTTTGCGGTTTTCCTCCAAATCCAAGAAATCTCATGAAATCCGAATCCAAGTCATCAATAGCATGTAAACAGTGAATATAGGCATGAGAATCCATGAATGCGACACAACAGTGAATAATAACATGCATGAAGTAGTAGGCAATAACTACAATGTCTAACTAGCATATAAGGCAAGTACACTAATATCATGTCTAAACTATTAGCTAACAACCTATGTCAAATGAAATAGTATTTTCTAAAGTGTTCGTGACATGTCAATTACCGATGAAGATGTGTGTGAGCCGGCAAGTAAGTGTACGTGGTATATACGCGTCATCGGTAATGGTGCTGGTGTCCTAACAGCATGATATTAATAATGCAATAAGAAATTATAATATAAGTATGCGATGCGGAGCGAACAGTAAAAATGAGCGGGAGCTGAATACTAGACGCAACTATAACTAATCTGCACTAATCTAATATAAGTCCTACAAATGGTGCCTTTTGAAATAACACGAATCATAGGGTTTTGAAAATAGGGGCTACGGTGTTTTTAAGAAAAGATACGTTTTTTGAAATATCCGTAGAATCCCTTGACCTGTCTTTTAAAATACGCATGATTCGTAAGCTTTGAAATAGGTAAGAATCGAATCTAATCTAACAACTAAACTAAGCTAAAGGGCTAAGCTAACAAGCTGGACTACAGGTAAGGAAACCGCCTAACGTCTGAGTCGATACATATACATACCTGTATATATATTAGTAGGTGATCCCGCCTCAATAATATCATATCCGATACCATATCTATAATCAGACATCCCAAGTCAAGAGTGCGGATCAATCATCAAGATATAGCTCGTACGTAAATCCGTCGTACGGCATCCTCCAATTATGGGTACGGGTCAAAATCACATTCATCATACTATTCACCTGGTATCCTCTTTATCAATATTATGATCTGGTACTGATCTACGTCTAGTACAATACTGATATCGCCTAAGTATGCATGCACGTGTGTAAAAACTACGTCAAGGACCCGCTACAACGTCATGTCGTATCTCAAATACGAACCCCGCTATATCACCGATCTCACGGCCTCAAATCAAATCTCATCGACTCATCATAAATCCCAAGTACTATCCTCAAATCCGTATGTGAACACACAGTCCCATACCTATATGAACACATAACTATATATTCCCGAATAAGCACAAAAGAAAGAAGAAAGTATGCAAGTATGGGTGGGTGTGTGCAAGTGTGGTGCGACCGCTACTCTAGGGTTTCGCGACACTCAATCATCCAAGAACACCAAATAGCCATATTTATCATCAATAACTCAAACAATATATAACCAATATATATATATATATATATATATATATATATGTGTGTGTGTGTGTGTGTGTATACGTGTCCGTATACATCACCATGAACTGCGGGGGTGCTATACGCCATCCACCCGACTTCTCCCCGTAGATATAAATCTACTCACCTGGTCCTCGCTCGCCGGTGCCGACGTCGCCACGCGCTTGCTGGTCGTCTTGAAGTCTACATGGGGTACCTACATATCATAACGCACCGTATCGCATTAAAACTAAATTCGAAATCGAAACGGCATACGAAAATCAAATCGGCACGCGTATCACGCATAGGTCCAAACCTATCGCCTACGCATGCAAGAATAGTCAAACCAACCCTCGATGTCGATGTACAAACGTCAAACCATCGAGAAAAATCCAATCACACCCATTTGCACATTCCCGCACACTAATTTTAATATAAACTAGGTTAAAACTCACAAAAACCCCAAATTCACTTTAAAAGCCGTTTTTCCGAAAAACTAGCAAGCAAAATTACCCGTTTTAGTGCAAAACTCGATGTTTAAACAATTCTAGCGGCCATAATACTTATTAAATAACTTAAATAAGTCATAAAAACCATTTCCATAATTTAATCACATAAATTTGCATAATTTCCAAAATCCTAGATTGCAAAAATATCAATTTTAACACTTTTTATTGTAAAATTCACAATTTTACAATTAAACTTGGTTTTGCATATATTAAATGGTTAAACCACTCATGGAAACCTTAATGATGTGCTAAAAATGCTAACTAGATTTTAATCCCACGTTTTTATTTAATTTCTAAAACCTAGTTAGCAATTTAGCATAATTATCACCATTTTTAAACTAACAAATTAGCAACTAGTAACCAAATTAGATTTTGCATTCAATTACATGTTAATCCCCTCATTACAATCATAAGCTAATAATAAAGAACCTAATTTAATTCAAACCCTAGCTTCAATTCAAAATTCCCAATTGAATTTCTAAACATTCAATTAAACCCACAATTTAACACCTAATTAGCTTCATTAAGGAATTTAAATCAAAAAAATGAATAATGGGTCAAAAGTTATACCTCACAAACCATGATCAAACTTGAATTCTAGACCTCCATTTTGAAATCCTTGCACCAAGATCCATGCTAAAGGAGATAAGGGAAAATGGGTAGGAGGTGGATTTTGATTTGGATTTTTGCTTGATTTTTTGTGGATTTTTCAAGCATTTTTGAAGAACTTTTTTAAAGAGAAGGAGATGAAGAATGAAGGGCTGTTGGGGTTCAGATTTTGGCCAGAAAATGAGTGGGGGAGGAGAGAGAGGGAGGTGGAGAAAAATGGGGAGAAAGTCAAAGTCAATTCAAGGTCAAAAATCTAACTAATTTATCCATTTTCTTTTCTTTTCTTTCATTTCTTTTCCTTTGAAATTCAAGTGGGGAAAAAAATGGGGGCTGCTGAATTTAGCTAAGGGGAGAAGTAAGTGGGGGTGTGTGGGTGTGGGCACGGGTGTGGGGTGATGAAAAATGATAAATACAATACCCAAACATCCATTTACGCTAAAAAAAAGCCTTTTTTCTTCAATAATTTCTAAACCGTTTTGGCAAATGATTTCGTTCCAAAAACCACATGATAAATTTTTATTTAAAGTTTTATGATGCACAAAATTTGTTTCAACTCATTCCAATATGTAATTTTCCCTAATTAAATGTATTAGTGACGGCTTAAAATAATAATAAAATAATATTTTTTTCAGAAAATTTGAAATTTCACCAGCGGCTCAATAAACACCAAATAATAGCAATTACATAGCTAGAATATGTATATTTAATTTTTATAATAAGATATTTGTATTTTGACTTTTTACAGAAAACCCCTTTATTTTACCGATTTTTCGAAATTTCACCGAAACGATTTTCAAAACGCTACAACTTCTTTACCTACATGTCTTTCACCCCCACCGGCAAATGGGGACAATTTTGAAATAAAACCACATTTCATCAATATGCTGCCAAAATTTCATGGCTTGGAATCTGAAGATGCATATATCTTTATCAATAAATTCCAAAATGTGTGCGCTATGATGAAAATGACCCAATTAAGTGATGACGCTATAAGGCTAAGGGTCATTCCTTTTACCTTATGTGACCTAGCCGAGAAGTGGCTATACAGCACCGCATCACATTCCATTAGAAATTGGGACGAGTTTGTGAGAGCCTTTCTGAAAAAGTTCTATCCTCATCACAAAACTGCTAGAATCCGTAACGAGATTATACAATTTTCACAGCTTCCTTCCGAACCATTTTGGAAGTGCTTCGAGAGATTTAAAGACCTACTTGTTCAATGCCCTCATCATGGGATCGAAAGTTGGCCACTTTGCCAAACATTATACGAGGGATTGAACTCGGCAACGATGCAGTTGCTAGAAACCATATGTCAAGGTCATTTTCTCTCCAAGTCTAGCGACGAAGCGTAGCAGTTTCTTGAGGATCTCAGTGAGCAAACAATTCGGTGGGAGAGTACCAAGACCACATCATCTTCTTCTATTGGTCAATCTAGGGCAGACATACATCAAGTAGATATGTCGATCGCTATGAAGGCCGAGATGGCGCACTTATGATAAAGCTAGAAGCCATTGAGACCAAAATCTCGTCGTCTTCTCCTGCCCCTGTTATGCCTCCACAAACTGTTTGTGCTTGTTGTTCGAATCCATCGCATCTAACCGAAGAGTGTCCTTATAATGCACCTATTCAAGGACAAGATCAAGTCAATGCTGCATTTCAGCAACGACAAAGAAACGATCCGTACTCTTCGACATACAATCAGGGGTGGAGGAGTCACCCAAATTTCGCTTGGAACCAAAATCAACAATTTCAAGGAAATAACAATTTTCAAAAACCTCCTCCTCCACAACAACAACAAGCACCTTCACAAACTCAAAACCAGCAAGCTTTCCAACAACAACCTTATACAAATCAAACGAACAATTTGGTTCAACCAAATGATGATAAGGTTATCTCGCTAGAAAAAAGTCTAGATGCATTTCTCAAGCAATCTACAGAATCCGCAGCAAGATTTGAAAATTATGTTCAATCTTTGATGCATAACAATGCCTCACACGATCAAAGTATCAAATCTATTGAGGCACAAATTGCACAATTAACTGCTGCGTTGAGCGAGAGAGAAAAGGGAAAGCTTCCATCTCAACCATTGCCAAATCCCGGTCACACACAAAACGCATATCACAATCACAATGTTAATGCGGTGACCACATTGAGATCCGGAAGAGTGTTGCAGAATAATGTGGGTATTAGTGACGACATCCCCGCCGGTGGTTCTTCTTCTTCTCCATCGTCATCTTCCCCTTCTTCATTTTCTTCACTTTCTTCTTCACCTTTTTCTTTAGAGCCTATTCTCCACCCTTCACACGGCTCTACTTCTTCTAACTTGAACGGACCCATTTCTCACAACACGAACACATCCACACTGGGATCCATTCCTACTCCACATTCTACTCCACAGACATTTGACTCAACAAATTTTCAAAATGCTCCATTTCCAAACAGGTTGAGTCCCAATAAACCAACTGCACAAGTGTAGAAGATTGTGGAATTATTTAAGCAGGTTAGCATAAATATACCTCTCTTGGATGCTATCCAACAAGTCCCTTCATACGCGAAAATCTTAAAGGGCTTATGCACCTCGAAGAGAAAGGCATCTTAAGTACCCAAGAAAGTGCTAGTGGCTAATGCAGTGAGCAATGCTATTAACCACCCTCAAACCTTCCCCCAAAAACGAAAGGACCCCGGCTGTCCTACGATTTCAATCACAATTGGGGATAAGAATATTAATCGAGCACTTTTAGATCTTGGGTCTAGTGTTAACCTGCTTTCCTACTCCGTGTACGAACAATTAGGGGTTGGAGAGTTGAAACCCACTCGTTGTACTCTCCAAATGGCTGATCGATCAATCACCCATCCAAGGGGTGAGCTAGAGGATATGTTGATCAAAGTTGGGGAGTTCATATTCCCCGTTGATTTTATTGTTATGGATACACAACCTGTTGCTAACCCAAGAAACCAAATTTCGGTGATTCTCGGTCGACCATTTTTGGCCACTTCCAATGCTGTAATAAACTGTCGCAATGGCTCCATAACTCTATCCTTTGGGAAGATATCTAGTGAGTTCAATATTTATAAGATGGGAAGTCTGCCCCCCATGCCTAAAACTAGTACACGAGAAGTTTGCTCTGTTTACGAAATCACGCAGGAGGACTGCGAGCTTGAAAGATTCTTGTTTGATGAAAACTGTAACACCCGAGCCCAATAATACTATTCATATTACTAGTTGAGGGTATATTTTGCTCATTCCAATTTTCCTGATTTTCTGGTGTTTATTGCTAAATTTTACCCGGTTAAGTCATTTTGGCACATAACAAATTTTAACTCCTAAAATGAAATTTAAGATGTCCATGTTGGCCTACTCGTCGCCACTAGTCGCGTGGTAGCGTCCGCGTGTCGAGATTCCGTTCCGTTTGGCTAAAACGGGCAAGTCTGGACGACTACGCGCGCGTACAAGTGTCCGACTTGGGGGCATGCATTTTAATCACAAAACACCTCTTTTCGAAATTTGGAACCCGCTTAAAATCCTATAATTTGAATTTGGAACATTTGGGCGCAACCCGGGCGCGATTTGAAAATGTTTCATTTCGCGCCAAAAAGGGCCCGTTTAATTAAATATCTAAAACTAATATAAATATATATATACGAATTATCCTTAACCACTAAATCTCTCCAGGATCATCTCAAATTTTCATATATTTAATCTCGTGGCCAATCACGAGCTCCTGTTGAGCTCGTGGGCCCCGCCTCCCTTTCCTCATCTCTGTCTCTCTCTACTCATTCTCTCTCCCTCAATCTCTTTCAAATCTCCCTCTCTCTCTATCTCATCAACTTCTCTCTCTCTTCCTCTATTTATTGTTTCCCATGCAACAGCCGCCCCTCACCATTCCCCTTCTTCGCGAGGAAAACCCTAACCCTAACCCTAGTCTCGCGATCCCACCGCCGACTTCCCCGCGACCTCGCCGTCGCCGCCGGCAACGCCTCCTCGACCGCCTCGCCTTCCTCCTCCCGTTTCCCGACGACTCCCGCGCCTGCACCCAACGCAGGCCTCGCCTCCACCATCGCAAACCTCGCCGTCGACGCCACCCATCGTCGTCGACGACCCCCGCGACCCCCTTTCACCCTACTCGACCCGACCTCGTCGTCGTTTCCCTCCTCCCCTCGCCGGAACAGTAAACCCGAGCCTTCATCCATTGCCTACCTCCGCTGTTCGCCGGAAAAGCGCGCCGGCGACCTCGTCGACGCCACCTTCGACCACCTACTTCTTCCCCTCGACCACCAGAGCCGACTCCCTCTCCTCCAGCTCGCCGCAGCACACTATCCCGCACACCCCGAAGCTTTCAACCCTCGCTGCAGCCGCTGCCGTCGCTTCGCCGGCGTTCCAGCGCAGTCGAGCTCGTCGGGGTCACCTGGTACATCTCCCTGTAAGTGTCCCCTTTCCTTCCTTTGTGCAAATCATTCCCCTTGCTGGTCATAGTCGCTTGTATCCTATCGTTTTGCTAACTTCGCTCCCTTTTGTCTTGCCGGAATCCGACCGTGCCGTCTTGGCATACCCGACGCTCCAGCGAAGCCCCCTGGTCCGTGTGATCCCATTGACCTCTGTTGGGACTCGATCCGTGGCCCGTGCTTTCATATCGCGTTTCTGCCGACATCGCATCCGTATTCCAGTTTGCAGACCGTCGAGGCAAGTATCTGAATACTTGCTTGAACATGCTAGCGTGCGAGATCTAGTCTTGCCACGCATTTTTTAATTCAAACTATTTAATACCGTAACTTAATGAGGGCATTTGATGTCGTACTATTGCTGTTATCTTAACCTGGAATCGTACAACAGTTCCTCGAAATTAATTAACCCACATCAATCCATGCTTTAACTAAATAAAACGACTGAATCATATTTGCTTGAACTGTTAAACCATTCTTGAGACAATTATTATTTTCAGTATAATTTCATGTAGTTCCTAAATTTATAATTGTGGATATTGCTTTAACTTGTGGCTATTGCACCCTAAAGATGATTGAACCTGTTAATAAGAGAATACAAACATCACTGTGATTATATGGAATATTGTGGTAAATTATTGTTTCCTGTTGCTTTTCCTTATTGATTGTATACCGGTTGTGAGCACTTACCCGATTGCACGACATATTGGCCTGACCCTGCTACACCTGACTTATACATACATACCGACTCATCCTGTTGTACCATGACATTACTTGTTTTATGATTTCGTGCCTGGTGCCGACAAACCTAACCATTCCTGCTGTCGATCCAGACAGACCTACTTTTACTCGACCTTGTGTTGGCATTAGTCCTTGACTACTGAATACCTGACCTGACATACATAGCTTGGGGGTATGGGGAAATCAAAGGTGAAACCGACTTGTAACTCAACAGTTCGATACATTGTTCTGATCAGTCTTACGGGCTTGGCCAGCTCCGGAGTGTTGATGCTGACATCACTCATCCATCCTACTACCTTTTACTGCTTAGCGGCACGTCTCGGATTCAGCCCCGAGGATCATGACCGTGGTCCCGGGCACGCACGGGATACTATTGAGTTACATCGACGATTCATCAATTGGTTTCAAAGACTATAGAGTAGAAAACCTGATAGGACAGTTTAGTCACCACTGCACATTACCCTGTTTATTACTTCTTATTGCTGCTTTATTCATGTTCATGCTTGCATTGTTTATTACCATGTTTATGCTATATACTTGATATCATGACGCGCTGACGTCTGGGTTTTGCATGGCCCAGATTCCGTACCTTTGTCGTCGACCGAGCAGGAGTACTTCAGCCAGCAGGCTGAACAGTGAGTCCTTAGGATTTAGTTTATTTATTGCTTTTCATTTCCAGATGTGAGCCCGCATTATGGGACGTACTGTTATTTTCATTGTATTGGATCATTAGCTTCCGCACTTATTGTTTATTGATTCTTGTTGTTATGGATTTGGACATGTATTAGATTAGCTTATTATCTTGTTCTTGATATCTTTACAACCGTAATGTGACTGTGGATGGATACTTCCTACCCACAGGTAGCATGGTTGGCTATGTCACGTGCCCAAACTTGCGTACTCTGGGAAGCGGGGCGTGACAAAAACAGTTTTGACGCCACTAGTGCGTCCCTCCTTGAGCCTACCACAGTTAACACAACCGATATTGATTATGAATGTTTCACTTTTTCGGATGATGACGACTCACAGCCTGAATATGAGTCTTTTGAATTTTTGGATGAGTTAGTTGAACCATCTGAATCGGTTGTTTGCAGTGATTTCGAACCTGTGTTGGAGTCCTTTGAGTTCGAGGTAGATTCAGCAATGATTCTTTCGCCTCTGAAACTCGAACTCATGTCCTTACCGCCTCACCTTAAATATGCTTACATAGGTGAGAATGAGACTTTTCCCATTATAATATCAGCCTCTCTAGCCTTCGAGCAAGAGAACGCTATTTTAAAAGTCTTACAAGATAGGTGGCAAGTTTTCGGTTGGACTATGGCGGACATCGAGAAGATCAGTTCCATTATAATTGAATATCATATGAAATTGATGGATGATGCCATGTCAATAGAGGACCCACAGGAACATTTTGGGGGTATTGTGGTTAGTCAACCTCCTCCTTTAGAAGTTGATCCACTCCCATTTCTTTTAATAAGCTACGAGAATGCCAACATTCCACTGATTGCTGATCATTCACATTCTCGTTTTGATTCATCACCACCTCCTGTATATTCACCTCCACACCTTCCATACCACCACTTCTATCTTCCCCAATTCTTTTTGGACCGCCACAACTTATTCTTCCACCAACCAATACTCTTTACTGATAAATTTTTCAACTGGTTGGTGTTAACGTTTGGTCTATGCAAGGTTTGGCAGTAATGTCTAACATAGTTTAAATGAAGTTTGGGGGAGGGCCTTTTTGTATAATATTTTTGTTTTTCTCAACAATAAAGAATTATAAATAAATAAATAGGGGAGTATCGGCATTTTGACCCTCTTAGTTTAGCATGACAGTGAGGACACTGTCAAGTTCAAGTTTGGGGGTATGCTCGGTACGTCTTCTTCCTTCGCATTCATTTGTATATATTTTTTGCATTTGCATATTTATTTGAAAACCCATAAAGATTGAAAAAAAATTTGAAAAATTATAAAAATCATTGTATTCAATTTTGGCTATTTGACTTGAGTTTGACAAATAGGTTAACTGGCTAGGAACAACTAGATCTTAGACTTAGAGAATTAAAAACCCTAAAAATAACATTCCTTAAAGTTTAACGGTAGAAAGTATATGCCTTGTAGTTTATTTCGAAATAGGCAAATTTTGGGTTCACTTCTTGAGCTAAGTCGAAACAAGGGAAGAGTATTGATGTTCTTATTAGAGTATAAGTTTGAAAAATAGTTTCTAGCTTAAGTCTAGATTCTGAAAATGTATATCCTACAACTTGCACAATCACGCACCTTGAAACTTGGAATAATAGAAGAGACCTTGAAATGCTCTTGTCTAAAAGTCTTTAGTACAATGAAAATAAAGAAGAAAAAAAGTGAATAAAGAAAAAAAAATGGACACTGGTTTTTGTGATTACTTAAGGCTGTAAAAATAGAAAAATCTTTAGCGAGGGTGCTTCATCACCTAGTGCCTTAGACCAACTGGTTTGGGAGTCACTGCTAAAAGCCTTGGGTATTGCAAAAACTAGGAAGTACGCTTTAAAGTGCTAACGCATCTTGTAATCGGTTGTTGGTACCTCAAGAAGTATTAACAGTCGCATGAAGGATGTGTAAGCGAAATTCAAAATTCACGAATTAATAAGTGCTTTGGACAATGGACGAGAGTACGATTGCTTGATTTGAAATTCCAAGTGTAGGGGTGATATTTACACACCCGTGGGGATATGTGATTAGAATTTAGATGAGAGAAAGGGATGAAAGATAGAACTTGTATCTTTAATAGAGTTGATAGAAATTCCTAAGTGGAGATGATACCCTAGAAGGAAGACTTAAGAGATGCCGAAAGCTAAGTAGGTCAACATAACATATATAATCTTAAGTTAAATAATGAGGAAGTGTGACGAATATGGATGGATAATTTGCGAGTCAAAAGATAATAGAATTCTTAGTTAGAAAACCTAATTGGAGAACAAAAATTAATGGGCCGAATTGATAGGATTTTGTGGGTAGTATTCGCTGAAAACCCTCAGGAGACAACACTCCTCCTACTAGGGACACCTAGAGGTTTAACGGCTTGTTGCACGTGCTCAGTGCAATCGCGTTTCCTTGCGAAAGTGTGGTTAGGATTTTAATGAATAAAATAATAAGTTTGCTCGAGGACGAGCAAAAGATAAGTTTGGGGGTATTTGTTCAGACCATAATATTGCATTTTTCATTCCCCTATTCTTATCCGTTTTATAAATAAACAGGTACTCTTGACGCACGTTTGTTGCATATTACAGGATACAGGTTCTTGGAGCAAATACAGTGAAAAAGACGAAAGTTGATATAGAAAAGGGACTTTTGACCAACAAGTAGACGGATCCTAGTCAAGCCTAGACGAAAAACAGTGCAGGGTCCAAAATGTCAAGACAAACGGTTAAAAGATCGCTACAAGTTTTCACTGAAACATCTGGAGAAGAATTAGAAGTCCAACAGAGAAAATAACTATGGAAATAGAAAGCCCAAGAAGTAAAGAAGGAAGCCCAGAAGTTTGGTGAGCTAAGCTCACCAAAGGGCCGCGGAACCGCGGCCCAAGGCCCATCATTACCGCGGTTCCGCAGCCATTAAGTGCACACGTCGGTGGATTTTTCTCGTGTCGGTGCGTCGGTGCGGGTGTTGGGATTTTCCATGGGCAAATCTGTAATTGCACATCTGCGAGGGTCTGTAACCCTAGTTTTCCTGTTTTCCTATAAATTATAATCACAGATCTGTAAAACTCATGCCTCTTTTCAATAAACAAATTCAGATCTGTTCTGTATTATTGCTTGGAGGGAGCCATCAAATTAGTAAGTAATTTTAATTCTTTGCTTTTAATTCTCTTTTAATTAAAATGTCTTTTAATCCCCTAATGAGCGAGTAATCTCCTCGCTTGTTAGGGTTAGCCTTAGGGAAAGGTTTGAGAGATGAGATCTCTCACCCCTTTCATGCCATTCACACCTAAGAATTAGAACTCCATGCATGCACGCACAACCGCACCCTACGGCACCCTACCCCTTGAGGTAATGGTGACACCGTAGTATAAAGGACCGGTTGCGCGTGTTTTTCATGGAGGTTAGGGTAATTATCGATAAAGGAAGGACCAGAATCTAGAGGAAGAAACATCTTCCCAAAAGATTCTAATCCACTTTATTGATAATTACCACAACATCTAATAGATCTAAAATAAGGCATTGAAAACGGTGAGGAAACCTTTAATTTCCAAACTTCCCCTAAGCCTAACCCTAGCAAGACTTTAATTTAGATTAATTTAGTTTAGTAATAGATCTAGGTTTTAGATTTAATCAATCCAAACAACATTTGGAATCAACTCGTAAAAACACATTAGGAAAATTACCCATCTCCGTGGATCAACCCGTACTCACCGGCTAGCTGCAAAGCGACGCCGTTTCTGATTACGGTAAATACAAATTTTTGGACTAATCAGCCGACCAGACTGCTTCTATGCCTATCCTACCGACGAGGCTGACTCGCCTCCGAGCCCCAGCACAATTGGCCTCCTCGGCCTCACAGCTCGTTCCCGAGCTACCGCAGAAACTAGATACCTCGGCCATCCCGCTCGTCCGCGAGCTCTCCTACCGAGGTCATCTTCCTCGGTCTCATCGACCGACCAACGGCACCGCTTGCAGGCGTAACCACCATCCCGCGAATCTCACCATGCGTGAGATCTCCGCCGGCCACATCCCACGTTCCACGCCACCACGATCCCCCATTAACGAGCCTGTCTTGCCATTAATGGGAGGTCCCGCTCATCACGCGGGCGTGACGTCGGGAGCGTAACGGCCGACGTGATTCTCGCGCCTGCTGCACCTGCTGCCACCGCTACTTAAACCCCTCTTTCAGACGGTCAAGGTAAGCGAATTCTACGCCACTAAGCCATTACTCTACTCGGATCTCAAAACTAACTTGATCGTCGGAGGGTCCTCGGTGGTACAACCACCCCGAGACTTTCTTGCAGATAGCTCGGCATCCATAACCTCAACCCATTGAGATCCACACGCTTCAGGGGCGACAGCCTCCAGATCCAATCTCAGCCACACATCGCAGCCATCCGCAGATCAACGGGAAGCAACATCTGAAGGAGATTCCACCCTCCATCAGCACTTGTTTTGACAGAAACATTCTTCTAACTTTTTGCCGAAAATATATATTACCGTAAGGGCAATTTTACAGTTCCGTGGATCGTTCTATAAAATTTATCCCATCTTCTCTTGACAATCTTGGACCACAACATTTGAATGCTAACGATACAGCACATGGTCAATGACCAAACACATTACATTATCTGTGCATTTCTCTTACAAAATCAACTACTGAATTTTGCGTCCAAATATGAGCTTCTCACCACTTGTTTAGCCAGAGTCAAACTTCTTAGATCTCGCCTCCCCCAGCCCCAACACACACTTCGACCTCCCCTCCTTCGGCTGGTGCCGCCCTCGCCTCCTCCTGATGGCGCCACCCCTCACTCCGGCTCCCCTCTCCCCGACAGCTCCCCCTCCGGCTCCCCCAAAAAGAATTTATTAATTAATTAATTAATATTAAAAATTTATTTAAAATATAATTTATAATTAATTTATTATATTATGAATAGCAAAACGGTCTTAGCATTGGCCATGACCATCAAGTCATAATAGTTTCTTAATAGTTTTAAAAATAATTAAAGTTTTATTAAAATGGCCTAATCCTAAGAGTCTTCCTAAATCGAGATGTTTTGTTCGGTCCAAGCCTCTGAGGCCTCGTTTTGGAAGTTGACAACTAGAGGGTGAAGCCAGAGAACAAGGGGAAAAAATTACTGAGAACAGAGAATTCTACACATTACACATTTTCTTATGAAACAGTTACAGAACCACCTCAAAACAATCTCTCTAGGTATATGAGAAGCAATACAGTTAGTACAAGGGCAACTGTCGTGGAATGGAAACATATACACAACAACAAACTATTTGACATAAACATTGCCCACAAAACATATGGTTACAAAACAATATGAACAGTATAAAAAGACAATCAGAGCTCCGAGAGTATGGCAGGAATGTAATGAGAAAGCTCAGCGGTAAGAGACTGAAATCCATTAACAAGCTGAGTGTGAAAGTCCTGGTCTTCTTCGCCTATCAGTCTAAAGTGGACACGGATTGCCCGCTTACACACAGCCATGAACTCAAGAAGTGCCGCGATTAGTTGCTGCAGTTCCTGCGATCGAAGCCTTGTTGCTGGCTCGCCTGACAGAAATGCTGTGCACACGCTAAGTACCCCACTGTTCACCTGCATCATCACATAGATTTCAAGGTCAAGGGTAAGTAAGCTCATACATAGACATTGAAATCATGAAGGTTGTGTGGATTCATCATCAGAGAGACGTATTAGAATCGGGTGTATACATAGAGGATACTTTTTGACACATCAAAAAATTTTATATTGTTTCCTAGATGCATAGAACATGCATCGATGGCTAAAACACTAATAATATACGCAACAATACTGAAATTATTTGTATTCTTAATCATGATTTTCTAAAATGATCACACATGCACGCGCACGCGCACGCGCACGCGCACGCACACATTAAGTAATTAGTGCATCCCCACGAATCACACCCTGGACTTTTGGAATATTGTCAATCCATGAATCCAACTACAATTTGTGTCCAGTCTCCTTATCTGACTCTGTGCTACCTAGGAGACAATAATCCTAAAGTACTATTACCCAACTCAGCATTTTGAATCAAAGTCATATGAACTGAAGTGGTTTCTTACCTGCACGGCAACACTGCCTTGAAGTATTCTCTGTAGACTCTGAAGCCTGGGCAGCTGATCTCCTTCGGAGCTACGAGGTTCCTCTAGCTCATTTCTCAATGCAGCCGTTCTTGTCTCAATCATTCCAATAGCATTTTCTACTGGAGAAAACTCCAAAGATTCAGACTTGATAACCAAAAGTCGATTCACGAGAGCAGGAAATGAGCCCTCGGTCTGAAGCACAGTTCTCCGCTTCCATTGATCTTCAAGCCCACCCTGTGTCTTGCCGTTTTTGGTAAATGGGGTATCGAACAGGAAATGATCAAAGACCCGAGCTCTAACTCCACCAGTAGATAATGAGAAGATTCTCTCTCTCCTGCTGCCCAAGTCCTCATCTTCCATAACGGGGTCCACTGCAGTTATCTGAAGATAACAGATGCCAGGCTGTAATTCTTCAGCATTTACTTGTCTCGAATCTGGAATTATATGAAGTGTGTGATTTCTGTCCATCCTAGATTCATATATGTGGCTAAGCTTTGCCATTATGTCACCCAAACGTACATCCCTTGGCTCCCTGTAGACGTATTCTTTCCTATCTAGCTTACCAAAATGATCACCATAAAATCCAACACGATAATAAGTAGCATCTGTGAAAGGTATTGGGCTCGCTTCCTGCTCCAAAATCGATTCATAGATGCTGGAGAGCGAAGTGTGGCATTTAGCAAGCTGCCCAAATGCCCTCCGGCTCTTATAGACTGGGATTATGAGTTCCAGGATGCTGGCACAAAAATGATATAGCTCTGCCTGTGAAAAGAGCTTATTGGCAAGCTGTAAGTACTTCACAGCAGAATCTACAGTGAGTTTTGAAGCACCATAGCCTTCTACTTCAGCTGCTGATGCCTCGGCAGTAACACCAGTGCTGACCATGGGGCAAATCTTGCGCAAAGCGGATACGTGATCTCTACTCCAAACAGCATCATTTCTTCCCACAAGGGCCTATAATTAAAAGACGTCAACTCGATATGAAAAAAATACAAGCCCCTGGATAATCCCCACAGAGAAAAGTTCAGGGCGTGATCCCAGAAACGCTTACCTGCATAATTACACCAGCAACAGCAACTGCACACTCAGCAGCTTCAGCCCATGATTGCATTTCTTGATGGGCATCACATAAATGAAGTAACCACATTATGTGGAGATCCGGAACAGGTGCAAAAGCCATTGCTAGCTTATAAAAGCTCTCAGCAGATGCATATCTATCAATCGACATTACAGAAGCCTACAAAACAGCAATGCATGGTTATTCCACCATTTTCAAAAAAATGAAGAAAACAAGCTATAACTCTCTGGAAGTGTTTTACTGGTTTAGTGCCCTCCCCCCCGGCGCCCCCACCCCCCCCAAAAAAAACAATAAAAAAAAAAAGCACGCTCCTGCAATAAATAAATAGATTAAAAAATATCTGGCCTATGTGATGCAACACATATATCATTCTGATATTTTAATCATATGTAAAGGTAACAAACTTAAAAGAGGTATTGTTAAATTAACCACTTGCCCTTGAAGACGATTAAAAAGATTTGCTCAATACAGAGAGGGTGGTATCACTGATTAGTTTCATATTGTCACGTGATACAATCATACAGCACATATTTGAGTCTACTATTAGTTTCAGGTAAGTAAACATAACAAACAAAACAAAACAATTAATATTAGATTAGTCAGATAGCATGCCCTTCAAGATGACCAACAAGAATTTCAGAATGCTCGGATAATGGTTCAAGATGATTGAGGATTAGATTGTGCATCTCCAAGAGACATAGTGAACTATTTTACTCGTCATATCCGTTGCAAGTCACACAAGTTTCATCACATAGCTTACACAAGCAACAAATACATCAGATGTGCATCTAATACAGGAATTGTGTTCTAATGTATAGGCAATTAATATGCGATTGAAATACCTCTACATTTGACATTGATACGAAAATCTCATAGAAATAATCCCAGAAATATACATTGAGTTCAGGCACTTTCCAGTGAAAATTTAGAAAATAAACGAACAAAAATTTATGCCTTACCAATAGTGCGTGTTCTAGTCCTGCATCAAGAGCCTGAAGAAGACTGCTCGACAACTGTTGGACTTCTGACCAAGACCAACGGTTATCAGTTGAACCTTCAGGAACTGCTTCAAGTGCATTCGCAGGCAGTCCACAATCTGTTACTAGTTCTTTGTTCCTACCTTCATCAGCTAACTCTTCCAAAGATTTTCTAAATCGTCGAGCTTCACCGCTTTCTTCAAGAGATCCATCAGACCTCATCTGAGTTACTTGTATGTCAGACATCAACTCTGATAAAGTAATTGTCAGCATGGCCCTCAGCCGTGTGGTGTTCACAAAATAATGAAATGAACTCTGTGGGGAAAAAAGAAAGAAAAGGTTAAGCTCATGGCTTCAGTCCTTATACAATAATAGCAGAACATTCATCGATCATTAACATACCCTAATAAGTATCTGCAGTCCAATAATCGCCCTTCTCCTGATGGAGTCATTACGGAATACTGCAAGTCTTAGAAGATGAAAAGCAACTTGCTTCAAGAAGCGATCATTCTCCCTCGCCATCAATGTAGCACCATGAAGATTAAATATACTATTGAATACAGGAAAAAAGGCCTTCCAAAAGGCCAATGGCTGATTTCGAGAAAAGAGGCTCATCAATAATGATGTGATGCAATCTAACTTTCCATAATCAGTAGCAACGCTGTGGGATGCAGCAACAACTGAAAACTTTTCGGTCATCTCTAGAACCTGGAGGCTGATAGCTGTACTCAAATTCTCTTCCCAAATTTCCTGTCGAAATATTTTACAGATAAAACTAGCGTTGAGACCAAGTCAACGATAAAGTTTAACAAAATAAACACCAGAAAACATACCAACTTCTGCCTTAATATTGGGTGCAGAGACTCTCTTAGGGCCCTGGTTGAAGCTCCAATTCTGGAAGACTGTGCCTGTGCAAGAGCTTCCCTTAGAGAATATGGTTGGCTAGGCGAGCTAAGCTGAGGGCTAACTCGATGCCATAAATAGCCATTTTCAGGAGTTCCATGAGGCTGCAGGAGGATAATAAAAGAAATTACAATTCAAACCACAATGGGCATTTCAGAAGATACATAACCAACATCATCAACAAGCCTTTATCCCAAATTTTTGGGGTCGGCTATCTGAATATATCCTCCATTATGCTCTGTTAAGGACCATCTCCTTAGTTAAATTAATAATTAACCTGTCGTTTGTAATTGCCTCTATCCATATTCGTTTAGATCTACTCCTACCTCTAGTTGCGCCATTAACTACAATTTTGTCACTTCTTCTTACCGGGGCTTCTTACCAGGGCATTGATGCACATGACCACACAAGCTTAATTAGTTCTCTATGGGAACTACCTCTACCTCAGAAGTGCAGACCACATAATAAAATTGGTAAGCCTTGGTGAGCATTTCACACAAAGTTGATTGCCAGGCGCTTTTGCATAATTCTAAATCAAAATAATATTCAAGTTTGCATCTGGCTTTGGGAGGATAAAAATCATTTAGCATAATAACTTTGATGATGGGTTCATATCTCAAGATTCTCAACTTACAACGCTGTAATCACTTAATCGTTTTCCCATCAGTGAGGTTGGATATGGAGAAAGAAGCACAAAAGACTTGATCTAATCGTTTTCCCATCAATGACTTTTAAGTTTCTATTATTCAGGACATAATTTTGCATAGTGCAAAATTCAACAAAGACGTAATTATCTCTATTGTATCATTCAGTTTAATCACACGAAATCATGATTTGACATTTCAAACTCCTGTAGACGAATTTCTACAAGGAATCACATGTATTATTGATGACAAGACGGCATGATTACAACATATAATGACAGGTGACAGCATATAAGAACTGTGTGGAGAAGAGAGTGAGTGTATATCATGTAACTATGTAAGAATAATAATAATAACAAAAATTAGAGTAAGGCTTTGAAGAGGGGAAAGGGGGGTTATGTTAGTAAATCAGTACAGTTGACGAGACTGGCCATAGGCTAGATGCATAAACCACTACTTTCCCCTTAAAGGAGTCAAAAGGGAAGATAATGGAGGGTATAAGAGACTCGTGTCGATGGAAAAAAAAAATTACGATTGTTCCAGTAGGGCCATCTTATATATCCATCTTATTTAGTTGCATAACCAAACACATCATTTGGGCACTTGACTGATGCATAGGCAAGAGTCACCTCTGTGCCTGAAGTATTACATCATGCTTCACAATGTGATCCATCCATGAGGTGCCTACCATGTAATGCATATAAAAAATTGCCTATCCTTCCCACTTTATATATACACTTCACCTTAGTGTTTAATTAGCAGAAACATTAGCGGCAATCTTAGGTTTTTTAAATGTCCAATTTAATAAGAAAAATGCCAAAAGCATGTAAAGCCAAAACCCTGGTTGCATTTAGAGAAGAAGAGTGCATACACATACTGCGGAACTGATACAAGATAGTTTCTAGAAGCTAAATCAAGAACGAAGATCTCTATTCACATGAACCAGTTGTCAACTGATCAAGTAGAGAAAATCATACCCTAACTTCTTGACGAGAAGCCTCTGATAGGTAGGTATTGATTGCTGGAGAAAGCCGATCAGAATATTTTGGAGATGCAGGTCCTTCAGCATCAGGGCTACGGGAACTGCAGTTCATGAGTAAGCTATCCGCTGCTTTTTTATGCTGTAACACAGTCAGTATAGGATTAAAACAAAAAAGACAGCCATTTGTGGATGCATCATCTGTAGATGGAATTCATAAGCAAAATGTTTTCTTCAGAGAAAGAAATAAAGAGCGATTGAACACAACCTCACAGATGAGAGGGGGGAGGGGGGACTGACAATGTTTGTGCTACAGTAAGAGGAAATGGAGTTTTTTATCAATCAATAATGCCAAACAAGCAGTAAATATTGCATAAAAATGCACACAATAAAGCAAAATAATGACGGTATTAAAAGAGTTTCATAGTACAATGCACATGGACTTTCATCTGAATACTGACCTCAAAAAGAAGAAGACATTCTTCTAGAAGTTTGAAAAATAATCTGGTTCGAGCAATGCTTTGTTGCCATGCCTTGACAAGGGATGCATCATCAAGGTTTCTTATGATTTGCATAACCACAACCAGCACTTCACGTTTCTCAACAGAATTTAGATTATAGAATACTGGCATCTCATCAAGTATCTACGGTAGAAAAGAATATCAAACAAATCTTAGAACATGTATGTAAGAAGTTGAAATAGGAAAAAATTAATTTTAATATACAGTATAACTAAAAAAATGAACAAGCATATCCTAGTGATCTGATGACTGCTACTAGAATTGTTCGATGCAATTCATCATGCTGTAAGATTTCGGGCCAATCCCGATCCGAGATGGCCAATTCCGATCCAAAAAATGGTTGTCTGAGTTTTGATACCGAAACCATCCGATACCGAGTTATATTGGGTTTACCATTAGATTAGTAGGGTTCTTGTGCAAGTTTTATTAATGGCTTAGCGGATTATTAATAGGTTATTACGATATGGTTTATCGGACATCATTAATTGCTATAAATATATATCAAAATATTATGGTTATATTTACCAAATAATTTGGCAAATTGCTAAAGAATTTGCCAAATTATTTTTACTTGCTTTTACTATTTATCCAAAGAATTTCATAATATTTTTAAGAAGTCAAACGATATAAAATCAATGATTTCCGATCCGAGACGGACGATTATGATCTTAAGAGTAATCGGCCGATACCGTCACTCAGATTTAGAACCTTGATTCTAACAAATATTGCCTTTTTGTCACTTCCATGATTAAAATCTTTCACATACTTCTGTCCACTCTCTCAGTTCTTCATTCAACATGCTAACTCATCAATTATAGTACTCATTAGACAACAACAAGAACCATTCTTTATCCCAGACTTTTGGGGTTTGCGATATCAACCTTTTCTTCCATTTTGTTTTGTTAAGGGTTGTCTCCTCAACTTTTAATGGGGGCGCCACAAGAAGCACTTATGATTTTCCTATTACACACTAATCTCATCCTTCATCCCTTCATGGATTTAGCATACATTCAGCTTATCATTTACATATGTTTAACATCCATGAGGTACCTAGGGTCTGTTTATCACTCAATATAGTAAAGACATGCAAGGTGTTGCGCAGAATAATTCCACTAAATTATAGTTTTGAAAATACAAACAAAGATGTAGCTACAGCTTGGTTTGGCTGAACCCAGTGCAGTATACGTGGGCTCATCATGGTCAGTTATATACGCCAAATACAGACAACTTTGAGAACTGTAGACAACGGTTCTTAGTTTGGGATTCAAAGATATGCCAATTGCACGAGGAACACACACACACACACATGCTCCACTTGATGGGATTTCGAAACAAATCCTTTCAAGTTTTTGGCCATTAGATAACAATGATGTCATGATTGAAATAATGAGAGCTTTTCTTCATAATTAATTGCACAAATCCTAAAGTGAATCTAATGGCTAAAAATTTGATAGGATTTGTTTCCAAAGCTTATTGATTGGAGCCCAGTCTAACCTACACACGCACGCACGCACGTGTGTGTGTGTGTAGAAACACACACACTTACACAATCACAAGCTAGAAGTGTTTTTGCAGAATATGCATGTGTGTGTAGAAAAAAACACTCACACAATCACAAGCTAGAAGTGTTTTTTGCAGAATAAGCACAAGACTTTACGTACCTGTCCAATAAGAGGAAAATACAGTTGGGCAATATATAACTTATCCTCACGCTTTTGGTAGCGAGAATCAAATTCATGTTTGCACATAAGGACTACCAAGATTCGAGCAGCCTATATTCACAACAAAGCAGTAAGTAAAACTTTAAGGATATAATTATAGCATGCATAGAATCACTGTTGAGAATGAATGTGATCTTGGAAGCGCAAAAATGAGAAATGATTACAGCAGATGTAATATCACTTAGAGATAAGAGATTTACTTTTGCTCTCTGCGACAAGTCATCATGATCCCACGTAAGAAAAAGCTCCTGTATAAGAATAGACGAGAGATAATTTCTGCAAAAAAAACACAAGGTTTAGCATATCACTGTTGAGATAAATGCATATCTTTGCAGGGACTCTGCTCACAATTAATATAAAATTGGTGCAAACTACATCAGCTAACAGTCTGTTTTGCAAGGATACCATACTCGAATAGAAAGCCAAACTTAGAGACAGTATAAATTTATGTTTACATTGATGTGTGTGTGCGCGCGCACGCGCACGACACATGTTCGATATTGTTAGAGAAAAGTTATCATGGGTCAAAGAGAATAATTCAAGTTCTACAATGACATTATTTGAAAGAAGGCATTACTTCTTGTGGTTTACTAGAAATATCCACAAGTGTAGAAACCCTACATTATTTCAAGCTCTATGCCTCTATCAAACAAATAAGCATATGATCTTTCACATAATGGATTTCAATTTGTACGAGTCAAAAGCCAATTCAACCTAGAGTGCATGTCAACATTCTTGATTATTATGAAATTTAAACTTCTACAAGACAAAAAGTCGATGAAGATGAGGAATTTTTTTCAACAAGGCGCGATAAGGGACATAATGGATGTGGATCTTAAAAGGCATATTGTAGGTACAACCAGAGGGTTCTACCATGCACACATGCATGTGCGAGCCCTTACGCACGCTCACGCGCACACACAAGCACACAAATATAATATATGAGGATTGGTTTTGATTGGGTTTGGGTATATCTTCATTTGTTTGTCAATACGAATCGGTTTAGATTTATTCCGAATCTATCTTTGGTCAGTCTTCTTATAGTTCTAGAATTGTTTAAATAAAATTGGGTTGTAACTGAAATCATTCTCTTAGATTCTACAATTATTTTAGATAAGATTGTGATGAATATAATCAACCTATATAATCAAAGAAATCATATCGGTGTGATGAAAATAATATATAGAGTGACTTATCTTCTTTTTTCAAATTTCTAATTTTCTCATCTAAATTTCTATTATTCTCTTTCTTTAAATTCTCTTATGTATCCTTTTCAAAACTATTCTCTTAATAATTTGTGTCCTTGATTCTTCTTTAAATTTTGTTCTCTTCCTTATATTGTTTTTATTATATTCTCTAAATTCTATCTATTCTCATCTATAATTTTCTTTCTATCTTTTAAATTATATGCTTCCTTTTTCCTCTTCCAATTCTGCATCAATTTAGTATCAAAGCTTCTCCTATCCTCGTAGCTTTTTCCTCACCAGCTTCGAAGACTCGCAACGGATCTATATCTAAATTCCTTCAACAATTCATTGTATTATGAACATGCTCCAAAAAAGTGCTTAAGTTAGGAATACTCGATCTTTAAGACCACTCTTGAAGGATCGACGCCAAATCTTGTCAATTCCAATTATGACAACTATGAAAATTATATTTCCAAACCGGTGATCATTCTATAGCAACCAAGTTTCAAGAAAAAATAATGGACGGTTCCGAAAGGACCACCATATTACAAGTCGAAAAAGGATACCTCCTTTCAAAAAAAATTATGTAAATGAATACAAAACTTGATTAAGTTTTTTTTCATTTTCAGTTGGTTTTGAATCTATCTTCTAGGCTTATTAGAATCTGACTATTGAATATAGTATTTTAGTTGGTACGAGCGGTTTATATTTATTAATTCGGTTCTATTTAGGGTTTAGTTATCATTTTTTTAATATATAACTGTTGTTGGAGTCGTTTTATTAGTTCATCACTTTCTTAAAATGTTGTACATAAGGTTAGGTTGTTATTAATCCTTATTTTCGCTATTTGGTGCACTCATAAAAAAGAAGACGCGTAATGAAAAATATGTTAGGGTAATGAATGAAATTTATTATATGAATTCCATTGTTTCTCAATTCTTTATCTTGCTTTCAACCTTATTTTAATATCTTCTAATTCTCTTTCTTTAAATCCATCTATTATTTTTCTTTTTTCAAAATTATTCTCTACAGTATTCTCTTACCTAAATTATATTGTATTCCATGTAATCTTATTATACTCTAAATTATGTCTCTTTTCTCAGTTTTCTCATTCACTTATAATTTTTAATTTTTAATATTTAACTCTTCGAGTTCTACATTAATATAAGTATACACCCAAAATTGCATGCAGGCTAAAGAATAGATATGATGCTGCCATATTTTCTCTATCGCATCTAAAGGAAAGGATCCAAATCATCCAATAAAGATAACAAAGTGTGCAAGTAATTGAAGCTATTAGAAATTAATGAAAGACGGATTTCCTTATATTTTAGGATTCTTAATTAAAGCTTCATTTTAATATATGAAAATACTAGAGGATATTGATCACTGTCACCAAACAGCAGTAATAAGGATAAAAAAAATCATTTATTACATGCACAATACCTAAATTCGTTAAGCCTTTATTTGCAATATGAAGTTCAGAAAATTGTCGTGTCATAAAGAGAGAGTTGATTAGAATAAAAATGTATCTAGCTGCGGCAGACATATAAGAAATTGTGTGCATGATAATAAGCAAAGGGTGCATTGTGTATAGATTTCATGCATGCATTCGCGCGCACATGGACATACTCACTTGTTCTATTTTCTTATAAATCTTAGGCTCATATTAGTCTAACATCAGAAAAGTAAATCTGCTAATGTAAGATGTCATTAGAAGTGTAGGATATAAAATTGTTCGATTCAGTATGAGTAATATAAAATTGCAATTGGAAGGGCACATTTTGTTCGATAATTTCTACCTATCTGAGGGATCTCTGCCTGGCATCTCCACAAATAGATCATGATCACATATGATTTGCAAAAAGGTGAGCTTGCACTCATGCAGCACAGCTTGACATACCCCTGCAAACTTGTCCATATACAAGGATACCTGCAGGTAATTAAATAAACCTTTGAACATAACAACATATATAAGCAAAAGGTAAAGTAAAGCATTTGAAGAACAAGGTGCATAGCTAACAGCATTGGTATTGCGAATTTAAAATCAGTATAGCTTGGAAGTAATAGCCCCTTACACTACCTCCCTTGACCCCACCCTCCCTCCACCAAAAGAAACAAAAATAATAAATAAATAAATAAATAGCTAAGGAGAGAGGCTATATGCCCAAATCACAAAGGCTCAAGGAGGGTTTTAATTCTTCCTAAAGGCCAACCAGTGTGCTCAACTTTTTTCGGAAAAAATAAAAAGCCTTGCTCCTTAAAAATATAACATGTCAACAAATTTCCAAAAAAGAAAAAGCAGCAGCCATACCCTTTAAAATATAGAACCTATGCCCTGTAAAATATAGAACCTAAATCGTCTCTTGAAGCAATAAAATATGGTTGAGTGCCAAGCAATAGATATTTCTATGGACTACAGTAAGCTTTTACCATGTCTTCAAGAAAAATGGTATATCTAACCTTGAAATTAACACAAGGCAACAGCACAAGTTATATGCATACCATGTATCCCCTAAACGGAACAAGCACCATGTTGCATAGACTTCAAAAACAAAAGGCTTACCATCACAATGAAAAGTAAGGCAAATTTGGAAACCCAGAGGTACTGCTGAACTATCCAGTATTTAATGTAACAGGCCTGACTCATACATATGCATATATAACAGCATTATACACAATGCCAAAAAAAATTTGGCCCATTATTAAATATTAATATAATGGATAACATAAGAACATGCTCAACATCAATAAATGGTTGCTTAATTTTTCATGATGCCAAGGAATACCAATACTTAGTAAAAGGACAAGCCATGATGTAACAGAAGTGCAAGGAAATTTTCCAGATTTGGTTATATACCAGCTCAAAAACTTGGCGTGGCTCAATGATCGACAACAGATCATAACAGAAGAAGGCAAGACTGCTATTTAGACGTTTAGCCAAGCTTAAACCTTTTTTACAGCGTTCATGAACCTCCGTCAATAGGCAATCGTAAAGCTGCATTATACACCGGAACACACCTTCTTTTAACTGCAACGGTGGAATATCTTCACCTGTAAAAAGATCTTACCAATCTTAATATATATACTAACAAATTAAAATTGAACTTGTTGCACTGTTGGTGGTTTGATTTAATTTATTTTACCTGTTAAAAGAGAGTGGTATTTTAATTAATTTTCTTTAGGCTTGAATAAACCCAAAAAAAACATAGTATTAAATTTTATATTAATCGTATTGATGTGCAGTTTTATCATAAAGTCATTGTGATTTGCCAATAATAATTTGAAAAAGGTCAAGAAATATAGTGGTTTCCATATTAAATCCAAATTTGAAAATATTCATTCAGAAAGCCACTAATGTTGCTAACTTCGTCTAGGCTCCATGATTTATCACGATGACAATGACTGGCTGAAGTACATCTATAAATTTCGCAAAATTAATGAGGCTTTAAGATTGATTAAGAAAAGAAAACAGATGAAAAAAATCTGTCAAAAAACAGATGAAAAATTAAAATGAAAAAAATATATTGATATAAAAGTACCTTGTGGGAGATTATGGTCGAAAAGACGACTTTGCTCTAATGCCATTGATTTCAATATAAGCTCCAAGAAGAACCACGCCATTGCTAAAACATCATCATAAACTGGCCCAACACGGTAGCCTTTAGCCTGCAGTATGTAAGAAAGCGATTTACATAGCTTAAAGTTAGGGAAAATGCAAAGTCAAGGAGTAAATTTATTGTTCTTAGTAAGCTGTTTCACAACTTGCTGCATAAATATGCAGCATACTACAATAAAATTCAGCATACAATCATTGAGCCAAAAGATGATGTCTAACATGCAAAATATATTTTGTTCAAATAATGCTACAATAACCATTTGGAGGACAGGGGGCATAGCCTATTAGATTTGTCCCTAGGCTGCAATCTGATGTAACTTGGGAGGCCCAACCTTCAAAATGGCCAGCAATCTCTAACCAGGTAACCGCTGGCTCTCAAAATTTATGTGTGCCTATAACTGGATGAATGCGAGTTCAGCCCGAGCTAGTAACCAGCTAAATATTCAATATGTTAAGGTAAAGCAAGGAAGAATAGAAATCAATTCAAGCACTAAATACCCAGGTACAGTGTAATTTTTTTAATTTAAGGAAAGAAAACGATAACCAACAAGAGGTTAGTTTAAGAATCTATATGGTGGTTGAGGATTGCGGCACCAAAAGGTTTTGAGATGGGTTACATCACAAACATCATATTTAAAGCACAAGCAAAGATCAAGCATTCAAGCAATATGTGCATAATATTTGTTGAGGCTGTGGCTCAAAACTGCTTCCAAGCATGTCCATATTGAGGCAGGTGGTAGACAAAAAGAGAAGTGTAAGACTTGCTTCCATATTGGAAATGAGAAGGATTGATAGATGATTAACTATGATTAGAACCGATTCTGCAATAATGGTTCCTCCTTTTGGGTCATCTGAATTCCAGACCTTATAGTCAAATATCCATCAAATTTTATGGGTCCTTATCACTATAAAATGTATCATAGACCATGGTGAAGATATATGGCCAGTTCAAGCATACGTGAGAATTAATGCAGGCAAGGATGCAACACAACGTTATAGGGGCCTTGCAAAACCATTGAGCCAAATCATACTGCAGCAGGTTATTAGCTACTCAACGTCCTGCTAAGTGGTACAATTGATTGAGATGCAATCCACACAACACTAATGATCATGGAAGGTTTAACTTGCACCACAAGATACACAACACTAATGATCATGGAAGGTTTAACTTGCACCGCAAGATAAGTTTTGGGTGATAAACCAAGTGTGGGAAAACATTTCTATGCTGGAGAATGAAGATGGTGATAGATGATCTCAACAGTTAATGCTTTTACATCAAGGGTACTGCCTGAATACAAGGAAGGTGGAGCTGTCAAGGTTATGGCTCGAATCCGGCTTAAGTCATCCATTTTAAGATGGGTATACAGGACAAGGCAAAGGTGGACTTTTGGTCAACTATGACTGACAGGTTGGCACTTCATTAGGGGTTCTCCTTATGGGTCATATATGTTCCAAGCATTCAGTAAACTGCCATCAAAAGTTAATGAACCACTATTACTATAAATATTGCTGTAACTGGACATAATATCTCAGGACCAATATGGTGAACAGGTTTAGGTGACACTGTATTAAGAGGGATTCTAATATTATTACATAATTATTAAAATTCAAGGGAGAAGAAAAATATTTTATAGATATTATCTAGAGCAAACATTCCAAGGAGCATGCTATGAATTCCATCAGAACTTAAGGAAAAAAAGATGCATATTTGAACAGACAGCCTATCAATAATCATTAATGTATGACAACATTCACTCTTAGCGACCTAAACTCTTATGTGAGCTATATAAGCAACATGAATGTCCTACAAAGCCCGCTAAGAAGTCATCAAAAGTTCCATGATTCAATCTGAAACAACCAACTTCTCAAGGGTCTCTACAGATCTAAGCTAGCAGTAGCACTTGCTGAGGGGCCCACACTGCGCCACAAGCAATACGAACACTAGTAAGACGCGTTTACAAGAAAACTTGGATGAAAAGGAAATTATATATTGATTTTTTGCTATCTTCTGCTTGAGCCATTGTGTATATCTTGACACTTAAAAAAACGTGAGAGATCATAATGAATCTAAGATTTCATAACACTACAGGAACCTTCTCATGGTAAATAGTTAACCTATAATTTGGGGGATACTCTTCCATAGCACTTTTGTACCACAGCCACATACGAGGGCACACCGGTGTGTCAAAATACGCGATATTTGATGGAGTAGAAAAACCATTGAGACTTAAGGAGAAAGTTCTAGGGGGACAAAATGAAAGAAGAATGAGAATGCGGCAGAATGAAGGAAATAGAAGGAAAAGGAAAAATACTTTAGAGAGAATGAAATGAAAATAGTTACATTAGCTTATAATTGCAAAATCACCTAATAAACTATATAATATGTCAATCGATTTCTTTGTTGACTTTTTCTATGAACAAAATGTATTGTTATTGCTCATATGTAACCTTAAAAAAAAACTAATCCAATTTTGAGTGGGTATGCTGTTTCTTTTTATAAATTTTCCTATATAATAACAGATTCTAGATAGCAATAGCATCCAAGATCATTAAGCCAAAAAAAATAATCAATGTAGTATTGTCTCTAGTTACATACAAAGAATGCATGCACAAATACCATGAACATAAGCGTGTGCATGTAAGACTAATCCAACATGTACAATTATCTAAATTTAGTCTGTCCCACACTTCCATCCGTGTTGTCAAGTGACTTTTGAATCCATGTCGCTTGATATAAGTAGTTAACAATCTAACATATATCAAAAGATCAGCATCCTTAATGCAGATTTCTGAAGCAAGTCAACACAAAAAAAATTCAAAGTAGTTCCAATTAATGAAGAAACTTTTATATCTTACCTTACTCCGGGCTAGACTTCCCCACACTGTGGATAAGCCAGGATAGACTGGTACTTGCCGACCACCAAAGTCATCGAACGCATAATCAACATAGTTAACAAGAAATCGGTTCCGTTCAGCACTATCAGATGACTCCTGTTGTACACTGCATCATGCATTTTGCTATTGTTAAAAGTATGGTACATTCAACAAATATTAAAGATAAAAATATGGCACATTTAGCAACAAATAGAAATATGCTACATTCTCACAATGGGCAGCGTATATTCATTAGATTCGGATATGCGGTAGAAAAAATGACCAACAATCAAGAAGAAATCTTAAGTCAATACCATCAAGTCTGTAATGAATATAATTTACTTTAGTCCCATATTTCCTGTAGTGGGAGAGGTGGTCTATTACACCTCCTATATATATGTAGTCTTCAGTATTCCAATAAAAGTATTTTCCTCTTAACTCTTTTCGTGGTATCAGAGCTTCGAAAAGAATTGAGAGTAAACCCTAATTTCCTAAAACCAAAACCCTAACCCTCTTCCTCCATCTCCAAACCCTAGCCGTCGCCTCCACGCAAACCCTAATTTCCTAATGCTCTAGCTGCCGCCGCCGCCCCTAATTTCCACTTCTCCCCCGCCGCCCCTAGTCGCCGCCACTTCCCCTATCCGCTGCTGCTGCCGCCTCCTCCTTCATGCCAACTACAACCCTCCCCTCTCGGTTACTGACGATGATCTATTAGATTGTCCTGCCTCGACTTCTTTACTCGTGTACTCGCTTGGATATTAGACAACCTTATTTTCCCTCTCATGATTTATTTCCACGCCGTTCATCATGGCTTCTGGTGATGATAAAGTTAACTCGGTCTCTCTGCCGTCCGTTGATTTCAAACCGGATTTTCGCTCGACTACGATCTCTCTGGTACGAAGAACTATCTCCAATGGTCCGGTGCTGTTAAACGAGCCTTGAACAGCAAAGACGTTCACCGCCACTTACAGATTCTCCTCTTGACACCGAATATCCCCACTATGATACCTGGTTCCAGAATGACAATAAGATAATTGTTTGGTGTCAACTCTATGAATTCCCACTGCTATACTTCTATTATGTTTCTGAAAATAGCTAAAGGAGGTTTGAACACACTTTCGTTCTCGGTACTCGTTTGAAGATAATTTATAGAAGCTTTATGATATCTTACAAACTTTTATTATAGCTACTCTAGGAGAAGATATTCAGGATTTTGGTGCCCTCCTCAGTGGGCTTCTTCGTGATCAGTGGAACGTCCATCAACCCATCTCTATCAACCCTGATGTTACTCGCCAACAACGAGAGTCTTTTGTTGGCGCTTTACTCTTGGTCCGACTACCATCCAGCTTTGAGAGCATTCGCTCCCTCCTTTCTCAAAGTGGATCTCCTTCCTTGACGAGCATTCTGTGATATGCCTACTCTCTCTTCCCCATCTACTGAGCCTATCTCAACGCACTTGTTACTTGAGGCCGTGGAGGGGGGCCTACACTCCGTCTACATGTAGTTCTTCTGATTTTGTCTCTGATGGCCGTGGGATATCGTATGGTCATCCCCCTCTGATTGCCCGTGGTCCTCATGGACGCGGTCATTGCCATGCCAGCCTTTATTGTGCTTATTATGGCGGCACTAATCATCGCGAAAACTGGTGTTGGGAGAAGCATGGATACCCGATGATACAGCTCGCCAGACATTCACACCAGTTGTTACTGACCAACCTTCCTCTTCTGCCGGTCAGCTATCTTTATCCAGTGATGAGTGAGGCTCGTTGCGTCGTCTCCTCTCTTTTATAGCCCCTGCCAACCTTTCCACTCCATCAGGTATATCTTTACTCTCATTATAATTCATGGGTCGTTGATTCCGGCGTCTCAAGTCATATGTCTCGTGATGAACTATTTGATCTTACTTCTAGTTCTCACAAGTTTATTTCCATGGTTAATAGTAATACTACACATGTTTCTGGCTCTGCTGAATTATCACTTATTTTATCTTTACACCTAAAAAATACTTTAATTATGACATCTTTAAAACAAAACTTGCTTTTTATTCGCCAGTTGATAAATGATTCAAACTGCTCCGTAACATTTTATCCATCTCACTTTGGGATACAGGACCTTCTGACAAACAGTGGATTGGTGGGGGCATGGGCAAAATGGATTGTACTATGTTGATCACCTTCTCAGTACGTCTGTCGTTGTTTCAACTATCCAGTGATATCGAAGACTTGGTCATCCCTCTCTTTCTTCATTATGTATTACGTTGCCTTCTTTTAGTTTATCAGAATTTAATTGTGAATTATGTATTCTTAGGAAGTATCTTCGCTCCTCCATTTCTCCAATTAATAAGAGACATTATTTACCATTTACTTTTGCTCATTCCGATATTTGGGATCCTTTTAAATTTCCTAGTGTGTTTGGTTATAAATATTGTCACATTTATTAATGATCATTCTCGTATGACTTGATTGTATATTCTGCAAAATAGGTCTGAACTTTTGTCTACCTTTAAAATCTTTAAAATCTTTATAGCTGAGGTTACTAATCAATTTGGTTTTTCAGTAAAGGTTCTTCGTTCAGATAATACCAAGGAGTATATTAGCACAGAATTTACTGCATTTTGTAAGACACATAGAATATTGCATCAAACTTCATGTTCTTATACTTCTCGGCAAAATGGGATTGTTGAACGGAAGAACCGACATTTACTTGAGATAACTCGTTCTCTTCTTTTGTATATGCATGTCTCTAAACGATTGTGGGATTTTGCAGTAATAGCTGCTTGTTTTTATATTAATCGCATCCCTTCTCTGGTCCTAGACAACCAGTCTCTTTTCTATGTTTTGTTTCCACAAGACAACCCTTTTTCATGTTCCTCCTAAGCTGTGTGGTTGCCTCTAATGTCCTCATATTCTAGGTCCTCAAGTAGACAAACTTGATTCTCGAGCTACCTATATGGTGTTTGTAGGTTACTCATGATCCCAGAAAGGGTATGTTTGCTTTGACCCTGCCACATTTAAAGTTTGTACTTCATATGATGTGACCTTCTTAGAAGATCAATCATATTTTCCACCACCTTTCAAGGACCCCACTTTCACTATCCCGGTTCCTTACCTACCTTTCTCGGAGCTTGATTCCTCTGTTCGACCCGTGCACCCTAATTTAAGCTTGTGTCCACTTATTCCCAGGTGTATCACCATCATGACCCAAAAGTTCCACCCCTCCCACCATTTCTCCTTCTACTTCTAACGATTCTTCTGTATGTACTCCGATACAGTCCAATATTCCTGCTTTTCCACCACCGCTGCCTTCAGAAGATCTCTTCGTATTGCTTCACACAAGGGTACCTTTACTACAGCACATCCGATTTCTAATTTTGTTTCCTATCATAAACCGACACTATCTGCTCGTCAATTTGTTTCTTCCTTGTATAACATCACTCTTCCTTCCTCTGTTCAGGATGCTCTTCAGCACCCAGATTTACATGCAACTATGTTTGAGTATCAGACCTAAAAATTGGTACCTCCTCCAGATAAGAAGGTTTTCACCTGTCAATGGGTCTTTACTGTCAAACAAAATCCAGATGGGACGATTGACCGTCTCAAAGCTCGATTGGTGGTCAAAAGCATTACTCAACAGTATGGTTTGGATTAGGTTAAGACTTTTTCGCCAGTTGCCAAAATGAGCTCGGTTCGTATTCTTATATCCTTGGTTGTTTTTAAGACATGGCCAATTCATCAGCTTGATGTGAAAAATTCTTTTTTAATGGCGATCTTTCGGAGACTATTTACATACTGTTGGCCTCCTGACTTTGAGCGACGGGAAAGTGTATGGTTTGGCTCCTACATAAATCTTTATATGGATTGAATCAGTCACCACATGCCTAGTTTGAAAAGTTTAGTGCGGTCTTACAACAGATTGGCTTCAAACGCAGTCGCGCCGACACATCTCTCATTACACAGTCGTCCTCAGGACATGGTGATTGTGCTGGTATATGTTGATATTATCATAACTGAAGATGATTATGCTGGCATCTCCAAAGTGAAAGAACATTTGGCTTCACACTTCCATACCAAGGACTTTGGGCCACTTAGATACTTCATTGGAATTGAAGTGTCACGGAATTCTAATAGATTACAGCTCTCTCAGCGCAAGTATGCACTCGATTTTCTATCTGAGGCAGGATTTCTGAGATGTAGACCAGCAGACACTCCTATGGATTCCACAGTCAAGCTCTCTTGATTGAGCTCTCCCTCGGATCCTCCACTGCCTGACCCATGATGATATCGATGTATAATTAGGAAGCTTATTTACCTCACTGTCGCTCGTCCTGACATTGCCTTTATTGTTAGCAGAGTGAGTCGGTATATGCAGAATATTTTTGACCTCTCACCTTAAGGCGGTTGAATATATTTCAGATATATCAAAGGTTCTTCAGGACAGGGTCTTCTCTACAAACCATTATCTATGTTGTCGCTCACAGGCTTTACAGATGCTGACTTTGCTGGATCCATTAATAATCGTCGTTCTACTAACGGTTACTATGTCTTCTTGGGAGAAAACTTGGTTACGTGGAGTGGTAAGAAACAGAATGTAGTGGCTTGTTCTTCTGCCGAGGCTGATAATAGATCCATGGCGCATATAGTTGCTGAGTTGGTATGGCTTACCTTCCTCCCGACAGATCTTAAGGTTCCTTCTTCACTTCCGACTACACTTTTCTGTGATAAGACCGCAATCCACATTGCTGAAAATCCAGAAAGGACCAAGCATATCGAAATAGATTGCTGCTTCATTCGTGATAAGGTGACAGATACGATGGTTGCGCTCTAACATGTTACCTCTTCAGCTCAACTGACAAATATCCTTACCAAATCTCTTCCTCCACCGGTTTTCACTCGTCTTCTATCCAAACTCGGCATAATTGACATCTATACTCCAGCTTATGGAGGAGTGTTATGAATATAATTTACTTTAGTCCTATATTGCCTGTAGTGGGAGAGGTGGTCTATTACACCTATATATATGTAGTGAAACTCATATTTCAGTATTCTTATAAAAGTATTTTCCTCTCAACTCTTTCCAAAATCCAAGCCATACAATACATGGCTATTTGACTTATAAAGGGAACATGCACGATTTCTGCTCTTCTATCTTTTTGGTAAGGAAGTTAAAGTGTCCATAACTGTTTGAATAAACTGTTGGATGAACGTCGCTATTCGTCTTTATATCAATAATGACCTAAATCATAGGCACACCGGTTTTGATTTGGATCCTCCATGCTCATTATCTAAGGATGTAAAATGTTCTACTATCAAGGAAAAACTTTAATTTTGGAACCATCCCAACAAGTTGTGGATAGCTGATTTTACTTATCAATACATCAGGAAATTTCCTAATGTGTCACTGTAAATTCCATTTTCTCACACATATGTAGCCTTGTGAGGACCATTTATGTCACATTATCACATGATCTTAAATTTGATGGGCCCGATAAGTTGTGTACTTGTGTGAAATTAGCTCTATTTGCCTTTGCATTGGATGATTACAAATTAATGTTTTACTTTTTCCCTTTTTATTTGACAATAGAACACATTACACTATGTATTATTAGGCAAAAAAGTATCAAAATCGCTTAAAATTTATGTACTTATATTTTAGATCATGAATATTATGATAGTGTTGATCATCCAAATATCAGAGGGATTTAGGAGGTGTTTATAAGGCAACACCTTATTATTCAAAATAAGATGTCACCAATTCCAATGTGATTTCTTATTGTTTTGGATGATCGGCATGGTCCATCTTCATTTTATTGATTTAAAACATGGGTAGACCAAATCCAATGTGATTTTGACAATGTTTACACATTGATCAAGATTCATAAAATGTTATATTGTTAAAACAATTGGTTTTGCGCCCTTGTGTTGCAAGGGTAAAGATTATTGAAATCATGTCAAAAGTAGTGTAACCATATTTTAGACAATAGAGATTGTTAAGATAGACAGAGTCAATCATGGAAAAAGTTGTAGATAGTTAACTTTAAAGGTGGCCTTGATTTTTAAGAATAGGGTGCTTATGTAACACGGATTTAGACACGAATATAGGGCACGATATGAGTCGGATTCACAAATTCGCAATTTCCAGATACAATTCGCTAGGATACAAAAATTATTTGTTGTATCTTTGTGTATCATATGTGCATAATACTAAAGAGTTATCATATAAGCAAATCTAGATTAAAAATACAAATAATTTGTTGGTGTCGAGATGCTCACATGCTCTCACAAAAAAACATATATATGATGTTTTAGTAATTCATACATGTTCTATAATCTAGAACATAATATAAGAATTCAATATTATATACAGCAATAGTGCAAAATATTTCGCATTTAAATAGCAAAAAACACAAAAAGCGTAAGCTATATTGTTTATTAATATTTTAATTAAAAAAATATTAATATAGTTATACTAAATATACAAGATAGTCTAAATAATTTTTGAATAAATCTAAAAATTACCTAGCATACAAAAAATTTCCTAAAGTTTAAACCATGAGCTCACAATTCTCAACCTTCATAATAGTTCACAAGAACATCACATGTGCGTCCATAATAGATAGATTATTGATAGACATCCAACATAAGTATTTAAAATACAAATAACAGAAGCAAATAGCTACTAGGACACGACAAGCAAAGGAACCGTTAAATCTTAAAGGAGGTGTTGGTCAAGAGTCATTTGAAAATGCAATTCCAGAAGTTAAAAATTCATGTTAGTCCCAAATTATTTAAAATTAGTATTTGCTAAATGGTGTTAGTGGAAACTAGCATTTTAGATGCAAGAATTTAGATTTTAGAATGCATCATTCAACTTCTAGCACAAAAATGAGAAAACTAATTAATTTTAAAATTACTATGTACCCTTAAGCTTTCTAAAATGCCATAGTATACATAATAGATCAAAATTTAAACAACCACCACCATCGACTGTCGTCACCATTAACCAACCGACCACCGCCGCCCGTCCATCCACACCACCGTCGATCACCGCGATCGACTGTCGTCCGACCATCACCGTCGCTACCGGCCGACCATCCACGCTGCAATTGTCGGCCGACCGACCCCGCCGCCACTACCATCGGCCAATCACCGCCGTCACTGATTGCCGCCTATAGCTGTCGCGGATCTTCGACGCCAACCGCCGACCGACCATCCTTGCCGTCGGCCGACAATCGCTTTCGTTGTCACCGGTCATCCTCGCTCGTCGATCAACGTCCGTCAAAGCTCCGTCGGTTGAATACCGAGTAAAGTCCATTATTAAATATATTGTTCTAAATTACATATGGATTTTGAAATCAAATAGCTAGCATTTTAAATAGAAAAAAATTATCAAAATAACGGTCCTTTCATTTACAAATTCTAAATTCTAAATTACTTGGGACTAACACCCCTAAAGAGAATTTTACTTAAACGCTCATAAGGCAACTATCTCTTCTTCAATTCAAACTCAAAAAGACCAAAACAAATGAAAAAAGTGAGAAAGATAAAAATAATTGCATTAAACACCGTCTAAGTGATCGTAGACGATGAAAACTAGCCTCGGATTGGATCTGATTGCCTCAGATGCCTCAAAACTGTCTGCAGCGACAAGGGGGCTGGCCAGCGACGCGGGGATAGGCAGGAATGGCCGGTGAGGGGCGGGACTAGCCGGCGAGGGGTGCGGTTGAGGAGATCGGGAAGAACAGAGATGCCGGAAGGGAGAGAAAGGACGCCTAGCTTTTGGAAATAGGTTTTATTTTTGGGTTTATGGATTCAGGTTGGATATTTTAATAAAATGCCCACTAAAACCCTTATGTTGTAAGCTTAAGCAACAAAGTATGCTATGTAGCATACGCTATTTATGAAAATAGTGTACGCTATTTTGTAAAAACACTATGTTGGCTCGCTACGTCGCAAAATGGGCACGCTGTGCTACGTAGCGTGCTATTTTCGACATTTATAAGATTTAGGATGTACAAGATCGTGTTCCACAAGTGTTCTGCACAAACCTCTTATGAATTCAAATCCAAAATGGATATATCTCCTTGATAACGAATCCATACAACATGGTAAGGCAACGCCTTATGAAAACACACACGTGTGTGCGTGCGCGCGCACATGCATACAAACGCATACATAAACATGTAGCTTTGAATAAGTTATATGCTCCTGCAAAGAATTCTAAGAATGGCTTAAATGTTCAATATCCATTATTATTCCGGACACCGTCCATCTTGAACTTCATGGCCTAATGCTATTAAAACTAAGCATCCAAACCACATAAATTTGGTGTACTCATGCATTAGGCCATGGTGATCAAGATTGAATTGGGATCATCACAAAAAAAATGATGGATATTCATTTTTCTTTTAAGTTGGTCTCATTTTCTGATAATGTTCTCACTTCTCAGGATCATAAAATTTCAACTTTAATGATTAGTTTGAGAAATTTGTTGAATATTTCACGCATGTTTTCAAGAACAGATTAAAATACCTATTGTAGTATTGTAACAATTATAAAAGAACTCAATCTTATAGGTCGTGGGATGACAATGTGCATCAAAGAGTTTTAAGAATCTCATTGCATAGTTCTTTCTATTATGTACAAACCCACCATCGAGAACATAGTGCCTAAAAATGGAAGAATTGATGTGGATTAATGTATAACAATTTGAATGGTCAGTAAAAAGGTTTGAGCCCAAGAATCATAAGATTTAATGTTTTGATACTGTCTTAACAAATTTACCAAAAAACTCAAATTTATTAGTTCTAAGCCAACAATATAACAAGCAATCGTAAGACGTATAATTGGAGTTTAGCTTAACAATCCTTAATTTTAAGATTTATAGCAAGAACAATTTTGATTTATCTGTTAAGCCAAAGGACTGTGAAGAGTACATAATATTTTGACAAATTAACCGGTATGCAATCAAATTTCGCATACAAATGGAAGCATTAGAAATTAAAGCAAATGACAGTATCTAAGAAATTTACCGGGTTAGAATATTGACCATGGCCCGAAATGCTGCAACCTGCATGTAAATATGAACAGAAAATTAAGAAAAGAGAAGGATTGAAATGCAAGGAAAAAACATGAACTATATAACAACTATAACGGCCTCCTGTGTGTGAACCAGATGAAGTTTCAATGAGCAAATAATCATGCATATAAAGAGGGTAACTTTCAACAGTTACACTCCAAAAGGTACTAAGGCAGTTGGACAACCAAAAAAAAGATCCAATGCTGGCTCAACCTGAAGGGTTTCACCACCATCACCAATTAGATGTAGAAGCATATCAAGGGTTGGTTGAAGAAATTGCAACAAGGGTGTAGATTCAACATTCTTCAAGCTGTTGATGGCCTGCAAGTGAAGCAAGTGGTTATTTAAAGAACATGGAGAAGATTAACTTCCAAGGTAAAACTTCAGACTGAATATAAAGGTGGCTGTAGTCATTAAGATTTTACCAAAGTTTTTTGCCATCGAGATGAAAAATAACAGAAGCAGATAATAATCTTTGAAAGATCATTGAATACAACAATGGCGGAGTGAACTTCAAATATCAAAGAATATTTGTAAATTATATATGCTCACTTGTAAATTATATAGCCTACCCCATATGCTTGGGATAAAAGGCTCAGTTGTTGTTGTATATATGCTCACTTGTTTATTAGATGAATTGGAAGATCAACTTTGTTGGCATTCTGCCAAATAGAGAAATAAATATACAATTCAGTAGAAGCAGGATTAAACAGTAAGCAACATGCATGTGGACTAAGGAGGACTGTTGGTATGGAGACAAACCCATTTGCTATTACCTATCACCATAAGCTAAGACCAACGATAATCTCATTGCATTACTGGTGGAAAAATTAATAGGCATATTCAAAATAAAGTTCCAGGATGTGTGGTTGATTGTGACACTGCCTCAGGTTATAAGACTAGAGAAGGGATAATTTCCACCATGTATAAAGGTGGACAGAAGTTATGGAATTAAAATCTGAAAGTTTATAACATTAATACCCCAAATAACTGTATCAATTCTGTTATAAGAACCGAGTACATAGTTTACATGTTACATGTCACACTGAAGGCCAAGAAACACCTGGGGATAACAATTGCACAGGTCCGGATAAGATGTTAATTGTGATGATAAGATTAAGGCAGATGTCATTCAGTGGTATAAAAATATGATTGCCAAACTGAAGTACTTTGGAGGTATTGCATGATAATAACTGTAGAATTAAAGGATATAATGTATAATACAATTTTGCAACCAGCCATGCTTAAAGATTACAATGTTCAGCAATGAAAGAAAACATGTCTGAAAATTGAGTATTTTGCTGAGACAAGAATGTTTAGATGGATAAGTGGCAAAATGTTAAAAGATAGGATGAGAAACAAATGTATACATAAGTGAGTTGCAGCTCAATTGTTGATAAAATGCGGGAGAACAGGTAGTTTGCGATTGTCCAAACTATTGTAAAATTACTAAAGATCTAATGTTAGGGTTTGTGAGAGAGGCGAGTGATTTTGGGGCAAAAGAAATGGATAAGAGATTCTTTCTCCACCCCTTCATATATTAGCTTATACATTTACCTCTTTCATTTTACTACCTTGTAACAATTCCTAACAACTGGCCACTAACACCACACTATCATCTCAATCTCTAACACTCCCTCTCAAGCTGGTATCCAACTTGGTAGAAGTATAAATCACAAATGGCTTTCCAAAAGGCTTTGTGAAACGAGCTGATGATAAGCAGAGTTTCATATTAAGTGGTAATAATCTCAAATCAGTTTCTCATTCTAAAAGAGGCAATCATCTTAATGTGTTTGGTTCTCCCATGAAAGACTGGATCGGACGCAACATAGATAGCTGATTTATCATCATAATTTAATCTTGAGGAAGTATCAGGTCCAAAGCCAGGCTCCCAAACCAAGAAGGGTCCATGCTAATTAGCTAGTATTGGATTCATACTTGACACTAAAACGAATCATGATTCTGGTTATTGCTCTCTTCAGCAAAGATGCAGTATTCTGAGTAGATGTCTGATCATCAGGAGACCCCCCCCCCTCACCAGCAGTATACAGCTACTCAAGAGAGTCACAATCTGAATACAGTAATCCTTTCCCTAGAGGACTCTTCAAGTATTGAAGAAAAGCCGAACTGCAACATCCCAATGGGTGGTCCTAGGTTTTGTCATAAATTAAGTCACCATACTTATTGGATAGGCTATGTCTTCTCGATAGAGATGTCAAACGGCAGGCTCCGGCTAACTTTGGGCAGTTCCATTGTGGTTAGCAGGTCAAATAGGCACTGACAATGCCCAGTGTCAAACAGGAGCTATAATATTCCCCGGACGCAACCCTTATAGGGCGGCTGGGTGTGCGGGTATAGAAAGAAAGGGACAGCTTTTAAATTTTGACAGCTTACTTATAGTGAGATATAATGCACATAATAACTAGACGATTACTAAAATACAAAAGGAATGAACCTTTTTCCTTGAGGGCACACCATACAAACCCACAGGTTGGATGAACTCAATGGCATGGATAAATGGCTGGAAGTAGATTTAGAACAGGTAGTAAATATTTGACTAGTGACCAGTGTATTACTAGTGAGCGGACCTACAGTTCATTCTTGACATATCTACTTGAACAGTAACCGTAAGGTAATTCAGTTCGTCCACCAACCTTGGTATCTTTCTGGACCATCCAACTGACCACCTTGTCCAGGAAGTATTTAGAATTCAGGTCCAAGGGCATTCTATGGACTTGCAGCCTAATATCTCAGCTTCTAATAGAATGTCAAGTATGCATTTTCAGGAGAGATATAAATGCCTTCTTATACCGAGTAACCCAACACCTAACCGAAGACTCCCCAGGTGTTTGGTATGGAACTATGTATGAAAATAAAGCTTCAAATAACAATACCAAAACTATGATCATCAGTTACAATAAAATCATCAACATAAACCACCAAAATATAAATTGACCGAAAACTACCCAGGTTTTGGTATGGAACTATGTATGAAAATAAAACTTCAAATAACAATATTAAACCTATGATCCCCAGTAATCACAATATCATCCGCAGAGGCCACCAAAATAAGCATAAATTATAACATCAACAGAGGCCATAGAATCTAATTGCCTTAGAATCTAACTGGGATCCTCCAGGTCAATGACGATGGATAAAGCACACACAACCAAACACACAGAATGGCAATTGAAAGTCAGCCGTAGAAGGGAATAAAATAACACATGAAGCATGATTATCTAACATGAAAAGAGGCAAATAAGCGGAATGCAGTGGGAACTGCATCATCCCAAGATAATTTAGGAATTCGCATTTGAATCAGCAAAGTGTGAGTGATCTTTCAGATATAATTTAGTTCAGCCACTCCCTTTTGTTGAAATGCATGATGACAGGAAGATTCATAAAGAAAGCTGCATTGTAATATGCTCTCTAGCATTATCACGACATAAAGCACCAACGGAAAATCCAAACTGATTTTTAATTTCTTCAAAAGAAAATTTGAACGTAAAAAAGAATTCACTCCGTGATATCATTAAGTAGAGTCATGCTATCTGGGAATGATCATCAATAAATGTCATATAATAATGACCATCACAATCAAATGCAATAAGGCAATACCCACATTCTGAATCTGACCCAAAAGGTTTGTCAACTCTTCTATTGACGCAAGATGGATAGCTTGAACAATGATGTGTACCCATCTCACACGACACAATCCAAAACAGACCCAAGAAAAGAACAAACTATCCTCTTCAAGGACTGTAAGACAGATGGTCATGTCCTAATCTATAATAGAGATCAAATGCGGAAGTACTAGCTGGACATAAAATGGCATGGATGCTCATCGAGACAATACAGGCCATTGGACTCAGCAACTGATATCAACAGCTAAATAAACTGACTAAAAATTGGAATAGGAATAGAAAAGGTAATAAGATAACACCAACTATTTTCATTCGTAAACTGTCAGAAAATAAAATATTACCTCTAGAAGCTCAGATCCCCATGGAGGGCTTGTGCGAAGGGTATGCCGATCGTACTCAAGAAAAAAATCTCTGATTCTCTCATTGAGTGGAAATAATGTAGAGCACAGCCTAAGACGTAATTTGAAGACATTTTTTCCATCCTCTAGATAATCCAATCTTTCCTAAAATTTTAATAAGAGGCAAACACAGTGTTAGAACATATCATAAATCAGACTCTACACTCTGCAATAAACCAGATCCTACACTTTGCAATATATTATATACACAATACATAATTATTTATGCACATACACACCAAATCAGACACTCATAAATGATGTCCTTACAGTGAAGGACATACACACAAACATAAACAACAGGCAAACAAATAAGCAGCACACAATCAGATTACAATTGTAACCGATCATGCTTGTAGAGTAATATAAAAATAATATTAAAAAACTCTACTTTATCTAGCATGGGTTTTGATCAGCTAGACTGGCAAAAAATTTAATAGAATATATCAACCTTCCCTCCATCTTGCAGATAATGTGGAACTAGCTCTCTAAGAATTGGTAAAGATACGTCTGTCTGCAGCCTGAAAAGAAAAAAGTGGCAAGTCTCAGGAATTGATTTGTTATTCAATTGCAAACAAATAGGGTTTTTGCAGGCACTAGAAAATTAGTTTCTTTGGCATGTCATATGACATTCAGAAGCCATTCGAGCAGTTACAACCGAAAAGGATATATTATTTAAATTTGCATAAGTTAAATAATTCTTCTGCGGTTCCACCAATCCATGGTCCACTGTTAGGTACCAAACGTGAAACTCGCGTAAATAAATTTTAAAAATGACAAGAAATATCCTCCGCCCTTAAATGTTATTTAATAATCATAAATTCATAAATATACAATTAACAGAACTGTGAGAAACATTCCACTGCAGCAGCACTTCAGTGATCTGTCCCTCCCTTTCACCCTAGAAAGTTAATTAACTTTTAGACAGTATTAGAGAATATAACCATCATCTAAGACAATTCACCAAAATGGGGTCGATTATGGAGCAAAAGGCTTCTAGAAGACTTGACAAAAGTTTACAATAATGTGATATCAAAACCATCAGGTTTCATTTCAATTCAAAATCCTTTGATTTGTTTCTGACAGCCAATCTTGTAAATCCTATGTCAATGACTCACGACAACCTGCAAAAGATACAGCAGTTATTAAGTTTATCAAGTAAATGAAGTTCATAGTGAATCCAGGGAATTCCCTTTGCCAAGGTTAAGTTTAAAACTAAAAAAGGTTGTTTGTTATGCAAGTCCCTCCGACTGGCTGTATTTTGATACGTGTCCTTTAAATGTTTAAAATTACTGATAGGCCTCTTAACCCCTTTAATTTCATTTGTATCTGACAACCATTCTTGTAAATTTTATATCAAACACCAACAAATTATGCAGTTAACAAAGTTACTCCCACTCACTGACAAACAGCAACAGCTGCAGCTACAGTGTTCATGAACTTTATCATGCAAATGAAGTTATTAGTAGATCCAAAAATTCCTGCTGCCAGGGCTTAAATTTATAAATAAAATAGGATATATGATATGCAAGTCCCTCAATCTACTTTACTTTGATACAAGTCCCTCAAATTTTTAAATTACTTATAGGTCTCTTAAGTCCTTTAAGTTACTTCGGTCAAGGATAAGGCAGGGTTTTCAATTAAAGTTTATAAATATCGTTTGGCTAAGCCATAAACATGTTACAGTTTAATGGAATTTCCCTTACTAAGGATATGTTTGGGTATTTTGGATTAAAACCCGTCAGATTTTAATTTGGGATCAGAATATTCCGGAATGCACCAATGTTCCTTCAAGTTAAAGATTATTGTGATTTTCATGCCAAACGTATGTTTCGATACTTTGGGATAGGATTAGAAAGATTTAGGAATTGAAAATAAAAAATAGATTGTTTGGATAGTAGGATTAAAAAAAGAAGAGGGAAATAAAAAGAAAGATATGATAAAAGGTTCAAGTTCCAAGAAAAAGCAAGCATGCAAGTTTAGGAAAAGAAAATTTAGTTTTGAGCTAATTTTTATAATCCGGAGGAATAGGCCACTATGGGAGTTGTTTTTCCAATGACCTTACTAAAAACACATCCAAACAAACAATTCCGCCGTATTGGTCCAATCCCGGACTAAAAATGGAATCTAGGCTTTATTTACAATGAAATTGTTTACCCAACCAAGGCCTAAGAGACTAATTTATCCCTCACTGCACTTCCTCTTAAGATATTGGAGGGAAAGAAATGGGTTTGAAAATAGAAGAGGAATGCGGTTATAAGGATTAGAGAAGATGGAACGTAGGAAAGATAGTATAATGAGATTTAGATAATAATCAGGGAAATATAGATAGAGATTAGATGGTAAAGGTTTAGAATTTTTTCTTTAGCAAGAGTGATAGTAGAAGACCATGATCAGAGAGCATAACTTTCCAAATTTGTAGAAAGTTCAAAATTCTGAAGAATGTTTTTTTGAAACATTAGTTGAAAGTAAACAGAGAGTCTCACCTTATTACCTTCAGGAGCAGATCAAGTACAAGTCAAAGACTTTTTTCTGACGAGAATGATAGATAGAGGTTGTTGCATCGACTATAAGGTAGTGCCAGATGAGAGTGTAACCACTCAACATAGACTTTTAGTTCTACATTTTCGATTTAGAAAAGAATCTAGGAAGATTAGACATAAGGTAGAACCTAGAATTAAATGGTGGAGACTGAAAGAAGGTAACCAAAAGACTTTTATAGATCGTGTAGTTCAAGAGACGGATTTGCAGTCTGAAGATAATTCAGTCAGAATATGGAACAAGATGGCTAGTTGTATCAAGAGAGTAGCTAGAGCTCTACTTGGTGAGTCGAGAGGTGATACTCCATCTAAGAACATATCATGGTAGAATGAAGAAGTAAAGGCTGCTATTAAAATCAAGAAAGATTCTTATAAAGATTTGAAGAAAAGCAGAGATGCGGAGAGATTTGAGAAGCATAAAATGGCTAAAAAGGAAGTTAAGAAAGCAGTTCGGGAAGCTAAAATTAAGGTCTATAAGGAGGTGTACGAGAAGTTGGACACTAAGGAGGCTGAAAATGATATATACTGGATTGCTCGGATGGAGGAAAAGAAGACCAAAGACTTATATGCAGTGAAGTGTGTCAAAAATGAACATCGGAAGGTTTTAGTTCAAGATGAGAATATCAAGGAAAGATGGAGAGATTATTTTGACAAATTGTTCAATGAGAGTTTTACTAAGAATTTGGATGAACTTGTCATTCAATCACAAGATATAAACCGTGATTTCATACGTAAAATAAGAATACCAGAGGTTAAAGAGGTTTTGAAGATAATGAGATCAAGAAAAGCGGTTGGTCCAGATGGGATTCCTATCGAGATTTGGAAATGCTTAGGAGAAATAAGCGTTAAATGGCTGACTATCTGTTTAATAAGATTTGGCAGACCAAAAGGATGCCAAATGAATGGAGCAAAAATACCCCTGTACCTATCTACAAGAAAAAGGGTGACATTCAAAATTGCTCAAATTACCGTGGAATAAAACTTATGTGTTACACCATGAAGCTTTGGACGAGAGTGATTGAATACAGGCTAAGAAAGAATGTTAAGTTAACAGAGAACCAGTTTGGGTTCATACCTGGACGATCGACGACAGAGAATATTCATTTGTTTCGTCAATTTGTCGAGCGTTTTCGAGAGAGAAGAAAAGATTTGCATATGATATTTATTGATTTAAAGAAAGCGTACGACAAGATACCTAAAGAGGTATTATGGAGGGCAATGATGAAGAAGAAGGTCCCCGTCAAGTACATTGATATAATCAAGGATATATACGATGAAGTAGTGGCAAATGTCAGAACTTGCGGTAGCCTAGTGAGTAATTTTTCGATTACAATTGGTTTACATCAAGAATCTGCATTAAGTACATTCCTGTTTACCATCGTGATGGATGGACTTACTAGAACTATCCAAAATGAGGTACCTTGGTGTATGTTATTCGCTGATGATATTGTTCTAGTAAATGAGACGAAAGCAGGGTTAATGCCAAATTGGAGTTATGGAGGCAAACGTTGGAATCTCGGGGGTTCAGATTGAGCAGGTCCAAAACAGCATATATGCATTGCAAATTTAGCAAACAGAGAAGTCAAGACCACATTGGTATAACACTAGAAGGACAAGAGATATCACCGAATGATCAGTTTAAATATCTAGGTTCCCTCATCCAAAAGGCTAGGGAGATCGATAGCGATGCTAATCAAAGGATCCAAGCTGGTTCGTTAAAATGGAGGAGTGCAACAAGAATTTTGTGCGATCGTAACTTTCCGTTAAGGTTGAAAGAGAAGTTTTATCATAGAGCTATTCGGCCTACCTTATTATATGGTACAAAATGTTAGGCTCCTAAGAAGCATCATACACAGAAGATGCACGTAGCAGAGATGCAAATGCTTCGTTGGATGTGTGGTAATACTAGAAAAGATAAGGTACGGAATGAGGATATTCATGCAAAAGTTGGTGTAACGCCTGTGGAGGAGAGATGCGGGAAAACCGGCTAAGATGGTTTAGTTATGTGCGACGCAGACTTATGGAAGCACCGGTTAGACGAATGGATACTATCGATATAAGCAATGTCAAAAAGACGAAAGGGAGACCGAAGAAAACATGAATGGAGGTGATACAAAAAGATATGGTTGCCAAAGGCCTCAATGAAAGTATATTGTTCGATAGGAGTGAGTGGAGGCGGAGGATTCATGTGCTGGATCCGGCGTGATTCGTATGTTGGTTCATGTAGCCTACCCCATATATTTAGGATAAAAGGCTCAATTGTTGTTGTTAGTTGAAAGTAAACAGAAGTACCCATATGCACTATGGAGTAAGTTAAATGATTTAGATGAGTTGCAAGAAAATATACATATTTGATCTACTAACATCAATGAAAGAAACATTCAAGGGACATGTTTAAATAAACTGAAAAAAAAAACGATATCACTGCATCAAAAATTTAATATGTACTGACATGCTACTGAGAAACATACCATTTTTATTTATTTTTTTTATCAGTACAGCTAGAATTAGACTTAATGGATCACAAAACCATAAATATATCCTTACTAGACCACTAAACTATATGTATCCACTTATATATGACTAGGAAAAGAATGATGACCCAAAAACATAACAGAAAACCTCATTGTACCAAACAAGTAGATCTAACACCGTAATTAGACATCATTCAAGGTCCATAAAGAAAAAAAGCAATCTTCAACTAAATGTGATTAAAATCAATCACGGATAGTGAAAACATACTGAATATGGGTGGATAATGGAAGTGCAGTATATCCTATAATTACCTGCAAATACAAGCAGGAATTAGATAACTTGCAAATAGATCACATGCACCAATAAAGCAATATTGTAAGACATGAAACGGGGAAAAAACCTACATAAGCTCTCCCTTAATTTATGCCTTTATTCTATTTGAACCCAAATTCACAGTATGATTGGACTTACAGGCTTCGGAGCTTCAAGTTTTGTTTGGAGATCGACATGGAAAAATGTAAATAAAAGATGATGCTGAGGTGTCAAAAGAGCAGGGAGAGAAATTTTAATCTCATCATGGTAGCAGGCCATCCTAGTACCAACAGCTACTTGCGTATAAGACCATTTTTGAAGACCTCCACCAGGATTTCTTGGGCAGATGGCCTAGTGGGATATAAGCCACAGCATAGACAGTTAATGCATCTTAAATTCATACTCGATCTTAAATGGCACCTAGTTGATGAAAACGCATACCTCTAATGGTGGTTTGCGGATGTCTGCATCATCCTTCCTCATTTCCACCCTTATAAACAAATTTCTTTTGCGGCTCAAACCAACAGTCAGGGGGTATAGGTAAAAACAATGTAGAAGTTGTGCAAATGGTTCACTCCTAGTCATCGTGCGAAAATCAAAAGCTTGGAACTGCCATAACAATACAACCATTCAAAATATCATATGTAATATTCGATTAACAATATCAAAATGGAGGCAAAAGGAAGCTATTATCCAGTTCAATGTCCAACTGAGCCTTAGTTTGATAAGTAAATTACTCATCATGTCATATCTTCTTTCATTAAAGATAAGTACTTGTGAACTGGATATGAGTTATTTATTCAATACAAAGACAAGAACTTAGATTGGTTGATCATGCAGGAGTAACGATCCAGAAAATAAAATATAATTTTCATGATTCTAAGCATTAAAAGCATTGTAAAAAAATAATCATAGCAACAATATTGAAGATAATAAAATAACAAAACTAAATCTCTACATGATTCACACCCATCTAAAGGCATTAATTTTGGAAAACCTTTTTACGAATTACAGTCAGCAAAGGTTAAGCATTGCCACAAAGTTAACCAAACTCCAAAGGATTGCTTTTTAAGCTATGTAATGCAGCGACTTCGACCATGAAGTCAAGTTCCTGTCTTTCCATGCTCATGCCATGTCATGTGCTACTATGAAGAATTTCCATGGTCATGCTGTTCTGTATATGGCTACAATTTATGATAGTTTTGGCAAGCCAAGCTAAGGACAGTCCTGTGAGCACCACCAGCACCCCCACCCCCGCCACACAAAAAAAAAACACAGCCCAAAGAGACATTTGTTAAAAAGCATGTTAGGTTGTTTACCACGCGCGAGCGCATTAACTTAGCACTTAACCAACCGACGAAGATACCATATAATTGACACTATATTGACTCAACAGCAATCGTTCCATGTAAAGAGCTCCCATTTTGTTTATACACCCATTCATTTTATTATAATATAACTCCGGCATCCTTCCCTTTCCAATTTCATCCTCAGCAAAAGCTTCTTCCCTAAGGGCATCTCAAATAGTGTCCAGATTCCATTTGCCAGTTTTAAACTCCATTTCCATCAAGTATCGCCTTATGAGTGTGAAAACTCAGACTAAATTTTTAGGTAGAATACATGTCACCTGTAAACTAAAAAATTAAAATTATATGCATCCCCGTAAAACATGCAGTTGATACCCAGGATTTATATTGCCCACATCAATACCGTGTTTATACATTTGAACCATTTATCCCACGTCAAACGTATAGATGTTTTAATTTCAATTTCCATTTCTCTAGCAGTTGATTCGCAAGGGATTTCCAATTTTTCATTTCAAACCACTTGTTTGGCAGCTAACATTATTGTTAATAAAGTTATTATATTTTTCATTCTGTTAGCATGTATTTAGGAAATTGCATTATATTTTTCATTCTGTTTGGCAGCTAACATTATATTTTTCACTCTCTAGGAAATTGCATTCTCATTATTGTTGTTTGTTAATAAAATTATTCATTCTGTTAGCATGTATCTGTATGATTATTATATTTTCTATGACCATATTGGGCCTACTATAACAGTGTTTCCCGAAAGACAAAAAAATTTATAATAGATGAAAAAAGTGCATTTATTATAACTGTGCTCAAATTAAATGACACGAAATTGTCAGACACTTACTACTTCATCATTATTGGCATCAATTCCTGGTATCATATTCACGACATTTCTGTGTGATTCCTTTTTATCACTGGTATGAAACTTTAGATTACCATTCCGGGATCCATCAGAACCATTAACATAGTGCTTTGAAGAAGAGGATTCACCAAACCGGTCGCTGGCATCATGTGATTCACTTGTCATACTTCCATTATCAGAAAAATTGTCGGCGTCCACATGGGTTGTATGAAGCTTTTCAACCTCCAATCGCAGCACACCTTTTACTGGCTTGTGTACCTTCCTTTTTGGGTCCTGAGAAATTCAAACATAAGTCAGTCACCAGATCTAAACCATAAATATTTGTTGCCATCATCAGCTAAGACTTTTCCCACATATGGGGTAGAATTTCATATCAACAAAGCTACGCAAAAAGTTTGAGAAAGAAATCCTTCTGTCGATGTAATGTCAACTCACAGAGTTGGTACTTTATTACTGCAAAGCAAATTATGGACAAAAGAGGTGCAAGTCATAAACCTTTGGATGCATGTTTCCACCTAGGAACCTACTATTGGTTAAGTAGATGAACCTCATATAAGTATATAATCAAGGAACGAATTTCTTAGTTTAGATAGCGTATGAGTAGACCCGGCAAAACCCCTGTACAGATAGTAACATCACAAGTACAAATACAATAATAATAAGGTGCAACAAATGAAAATAGATGTCCCTAATTACAATGTTACTGGCCCTATAAAAAGAATGAGAATATACACCTGAAGGGAGTCCTCTGTATAGCTTTCTTTGACTTTATTTAAGTTGGATATCTCTACAATAACTGAACTTCCACTTGAATACTGAGACAGTTTCCCGTCTAAAGTGTTCTTTGCAACAGCCTCCACAATACTCTCTTGCGAGCTTGAGCCAGATACGCTGGGAGCAAGGGGACTGCTAGGTGAGGCAGCACCGCCAGAAGCCATGGGATTGTTGTTCTCAAATAGTGGTACGATGGCCCAAGCAAATGACTCCTTGTATGGCATAATTCGAGACCAAACTTGCAGCTTCTGCTTTTCTCTCTCTGTCAAATGAGCCTATAAAGACAAAGAAGATGCACATATTATATGACCAACTGCATACATGCTCGTTAAATAAAATCACTTTAGATAATGAAGAGAGACAACTGTGTTCAGAAGGTATGCACTTGAATGGTCTGGAGACAACATGCTTGGTGCATGAGTAATTACACATCGCTCTTGTATGTTACAAATTGACCTTAATTTCCTAAAAGCTAAACCACAGTAATGCTCAAATGTGGAAAGATGAATCGTGACGATACTTGCATGTTTGTAGTTACATGCTTGATGCATCAGAAATTAAAATAAGAATTTCATACGCTACATCCTTCACTTACAGGTTCCTTTCGCGAATAAACAGAGGAGGTAACACCCCCTTCTTCTGTAGCAGTTTTCTCTAGCTGAATGAGGAGGCAAACAGATGCTGAAGGAGCATCTAAAGAGAAAATTCCCCGACGTTCTGAAGAAATTGTAGCCTAATAAGAATAACAAAGAAGAAGTCATCTCCCCAGCACACAATAAATTTCAGTTGATTAGCACAAAGTTGATATATATGCTCAACAAAGAAGAACAATAGGTACAAACATAATATTAAAAAAGCACAAGGCTTTAAAATCTTTTTCCCGCATGTTTGTAAGGATTACAAAATAATAATAATATTAAGTGCTGTTCTGCAGGAAAATAACACTTTTAACAATAAGTGTTCTCCTTGCCAAAAACATCGGGATTTAATGTGATTGAGCAAAAGAGTTTGAGTGCTTAAATGGAGATTACAATTATATCTTACATCCTGCATCTCTGTTGGTAGAACATGAAAATAGAAGTCCTCTGACATTTTTTCTCTTCTCTCCCTGTTATATAAGCAAATTGTGCCATAGAAGGGCTCTACACGATACAATATAAGTAACATTAGAAAACAAATGATAGTGATGACTTCAGAAACTTTGTAGAATAGTTTAAACAACTGCTAAGGACTTTCAGTTGCACTCACCAGTTAATCCAGCCTGGAAGGACAAGGATAGTACCTTCACAGTAATCTTCAATCCACTGAAACCCATGAGAACCATCGAGAGATTAGAAAAGGAACAGCTATAAACTACGACGTTCCCTAGACGACTCATAGAAAGAGTAAAATTCTTGTACAATATGGTAATGATGAAGATATATCAGTGTGGCAAACCTGCAGTGTTGAGCTGGAAAAGCTTCAGGGGTCCTTTGTCCAAAAATCAGTGATCTTTCATTTTCCCAGTCAAATGTCGGCTCATATGCTGGCAGTGGAGATTCACCGAAATGCTGAAGCACAAAAATGACCGCAAGTATTTAAATCTTTGACTACAAGCACATCTGAATCCAAATTATTTGAGAACATTGAATAAGATATAAGCAAAAAACACGATTGAAATTAATAAGAGTTGTCGCTAAGCAACACAAGATGGATATCATCGAAACTCTTTTAAGACTGAATTGGCTATACTACTGGCAGAGGAGACTAACAAAGTTTAAAAGGCTTCATTGCAATATATACTGCTTTGAGCAATCATTAACATCCCGATTGAATTCTGTAGTAGGCAACTTTTTCGAAGGGAACCAAAGGAGCATAGCTCTTGCGGTAAAACTTTCCTCTTCAAAGTGAGTCTTCAAAGTGAGGGGTCGCTGATTCGATTCCTAGGGTCGCATCCCAAAAAAAAATTAAATAAGGGAAGGGTCTGCAGTGAACCTAGGTGTGAGGAACCTGACATGAACCTCACATGACCAGCTGGTGAATAGGCTGGCTCCACTTGATCAATAAGTTGATGCAACTTGTGGTCCCCGCTTCATGGTGTAATATCCAAGGACAAAATACTGAAGAAGTCCTCAAACCATGCATCTAACACATGGAGTACTTTACTAAATAAGTTATTAACTGGTTGTTAAAACTGTTTATGTATCTCAGTTGATTTGAACAGCAAATAGCATTTAACAATAATAACAAAGATAAGATGAATTTAAAAACAACACCTTAACAGAGATCTTTATAATTATAGTAAGGCACGTCTCCAAAAATGAAACCCCACAAGTTTCATCGTTTGGTAAGAAACTCCCAAAAGGTTTCTAAACTCCAAAACTTCTAATTGTCAAAAAACTACCATGACTAATGGTGTCATATCACCGCAACGCCATTTAAGTTGCCACATCATATTAAAATTTTCAAAAACTCCAAAGTCTAAACTACCCTCCTCATCTTTCTCTCCACCAACCCGAACCGTACTTCCTCCTCCACCCGCCACCACCGGCACCGGTGCCGCCGCCGCCACCTATGGTCTCATCCCTGACCTTGCCTCCTCACACCCACAACCGCCTCCCCCTCCTCTCCCCGCTGCCCCCACCCAGCCCTCCACTTGGCCCTCCCCCCAACCACCGCACTCGACTTGGCCCTCCCTCCCCTCCCCCGGCCGCCTCCCACCCTCCCCTTTGGCTCCCTGCAATTGGCCCCTTGCACCCCCCAACCCCTACCCTGACCCTTTCCTCCCCACAACCCAGACCCCCTCCTCCCCCTCACCCACAATCTCTCCCTTCCACTCACCGCCGCCGACCTCCACTTGCCGCCGACGCTTCCCATTCGCATATGATTATTAATATATTATTTACAATTATTAAATATTACTAATGAAATAATTAATAATAATACAATTGAATTAATTATATTTATTAGAAGGGCAAACGGTCATAATTAACACCGCTAAACTTGACCAACTTTGACCCTTAGCCATGGTAGCTTTTTGGGGTTTGGAAACCTTTCAGGAGTTCCTTGCCAATCGGTTAAACTTGAGGGGGGGTTTTTTGAGATGATGATGATGATGATTGCAATGAACAAAGAAGGAAGCTTTTTATTAAAGAAGCATTCTGTATTACTTGGTCGGCAACAAAAGTAAAGGGCTTCAAAAGTTCCATTCATAAACATAATTGTTCAATAATTAAAGAAGCCAGAAGCATTAGATATGCAAGCTTTACAAAACCACGCATTATGACCATATGCTAGTCATAGGAGCATATATAAATATTCAGTTGCAAACCATTCAATACACACCTCCATTTACGTCACAATATCTTGAAGTTCTATATACAAGAATAACTGGGAGAATGTGACAAACCTTAGACACCGAAATTGTAACACCCAAGAACTTCGGTACAGTTTAATAATAGTATCGATTTAATTTTTTTCTCAAATAAAATTATTATTTTTATTATTGGAGTTTAATATTTTTAGTGAAGATAAAACATATAATTATGGTTTTCTAAGTTTTTTAATTAAATGATATTTGTATTTAGAAATTGTTTTCTAATCAAGTAGTATCATATTTTAATATACTTATAATATTTTATTATCTACTTTAGTTTTGCAACTAAATAGATAATAAAAGTATGATTGTTTTAACAAAATATATTTAGTATTTAAGTTTATTTGATAACTTATTAAGCTCTTACTTTAATTTACATCTAATATATTTTTAAATATTAGTTTATGTAACCAAATATATATGCTTGTCTAAGTAGTTATGATATTTAACATTTAGAAAGTTGTTTTACTAAATCTAGTATTATTTTATCTGTTTTAAACCAACCCTAATCTATTTATAAAACCATATCATATTTTAAACTAATCTATATATTTTATCTTCCTAAACAAACCGATACATATTTTAATCATATACATGTTTAAACTAATATATATATATATATATACCAAACAACCTTTACAAACTCCCACATAATTTAATCTTTTTAACAGTATTTGGATCTTTCTTCAAATATAATTCTCTCCCCAATATTTTCGTATCTCTTTACAATAACTGTTTCTATCCCTCTTTTCCCTATCAATTCTCTCTCCTCAATATTTTATTGTACTATCTTATAACTTTACATATATTCATTATTATCATCTCTCCTTTTTATATAAATCAACATTCTCTATCTCCATATATATTATATCCCTAAACTAATTCATCATATATATATATATATATATATATTTCTTTCCAATTATTAAATCAATTTTTCTCTTTCTTATCAGTTTTCCTCTCTCATACATTTAACCCGGCCCCCAAAGCTCTCTTTCATAATTTCTCTTTCCAAAATCCTATTTCTCTCTCCAATCATAACTCTCTTTCTTTCCCATCACAATATTTTCTTCTTCAAAATTAGTTGAGCCATCAAAGTTTGGAGATTTATTTCATGTCGTCGTGTTTTTCGTCTCCGAGACAAGTACTTTTGCTCTCTATTTTAGTCGATGCAATATCGGCAATTCTCTAAATAAATTATTAACTTACAATATTTAAATAAAATTGTAATATTATGCTGCTTCATTAATATGTCCTATAATACTTGTACACATGATGAAAACCCTAAGATTTAGAGCACTCATTAATCCATTCATTACGTGAACTGTAAAAGTGTAAGGGTAATAAAATAATTATTAACATGTAGATATGGTTTAATATATAAAAAGCTTTATAAGTAATTATATGTTTCTGTTGTAACCATATTGGTATACACTAGTATGCAAAATATCAACACATATCCTAATCTAAAACATAAAAATATACAATTATTACTGGTAATCAATAAATGCTCTGGGCTTATCATTTAATATATAAAAATTGAACTTTCTACACTATCATTCCTTATGACATCACTGCACTCTATGTACTAGTCATAAATTATATTGACACTATAATTTGTATTAATACTTTCTGTTATCACGTGATTATAAAACTTATTACTAGTACTTACATGATGACTAGTCAATCTGTCACTTATTTTATCTTACTTACCACTATCTCGTAATTATACTAGCACCGCTATCCGCTTTATGCATCTGTAATTTGTCATCCAATTTAATTATGATTAACCTTTTAAATCATGTTCTAGATTATATCCGATACAATAAATAAACCAGAATATTAAATACAGATGCTTGCATATTTATGTAGTCTTGTTTATATTTTTGACTTTATCATATCATATCTCATATATTTAACATTTTACTTTAGACTATTATTGTCGACATGCTTGAACAACCCTAACATATTATTCTTGTTTATGAACACTATCATATTATAACTACTGTACTTGACATGCCGTGACTACTCATTCTTCTAGTCTACTCAATAAAACGAGATCTCTAATTAGAATATTGAATTGCATGCCATGACATAATCTATACTATTATAAGTTCCATTTTCGTACAATTAACGTGATATTACAAGTGCTCGTCCAGTCAACATTCATAATTAGTGATTCAGCTTACTGCCATATTAGTTATAAATACGCGGGGTGTTAGGATAGTTTGAGTGTGCGTTCGTTCAACAGGATCTCAGAAGTCCAATTGCCGGCAGCTTGTACCATGCTATATCGGTCACTTGTTCATACAGCTCATACCGAGTTATATCGATCATTGGAGCTCGTACCGAGCTATATTGGTCACTTGTTCATTAGCTAGTACCGGGTTTTAAACGGTCACATATTACTATTGCCGGTACCGAACTTTATACGGTCACTTGTTCATTCTACAGTTGAGGCTGTGTTTTCTTTCCCCTGAGGCCCTACCCTTAGGTTGGGCATACTCCTGCAGAGGTTGACGTACACACTCAAACTCACGATAGAATAGATTACCCTTTTAGTGACCAATTAAGATGTGACTTGACCTGTTTATATACTTGATTCATAATATTGCCATATCCATATTTACTTGTGCACACGGGCTTCACTGCACTCACATACTCATGCTATCACACACATACACATTATTACGATTGAATACTTGTTGGGATGTTCTGACATCCCTGAGATTTGCCATCTCAGGTTTAGAGACTGATTCATAAGCAGAGCAGTGATTATCAGGAGTTTGCCGAAGATCGGTAGTATTTGTAGGTCTTTCTATTATATTTCTGTTGCTATTAGAATGTGCGCCCTCGCGGGACGTTAGGGGTGATGTATCTTTATTTTGGGCATGTATTTCGTTTATTCGAATCTTTTATCTTCCATGGGTATTTTATTAGATCCATCATCATCTTATGATTCCATTTTTGATAATTCTCGTTATTCTTGCTGCATGATGTTAGTATTATATCTTGAGATATTATCGTACAGCTTTAGGTAGAGCCTTAGATGTGACTATAGTAAGGCAATTTTCCCCTTGCCTAGGAGCACTGGCAGTTTCGGTCCATATTTCCATATTCCGAAAATTGAGGCGTTACAGAAATGCATCTTATAAATTATTGCAGCATTTGAGAGTAACATGCGTGTGTACTAGACAATGTCATATAGCATGGTTTTATAGGATAGAATGCAATGCAAGATATAAAAAAGATCACCACACTTCTATGTAATAACTAGCACTTTCTACCGACTTAAAAATGTCCTCCACAGTGCATTAAATTTAAAGAAGTTTCCACAAGTACCTCGTTTAGAGTTTTGGATGATAAAAGAGAGGAGCCTGTTTCAGTTATATGCCTCCCTGAGGTGCTAGGAACTTCATCATCAGCTGCATCTTCAGTCCTGGATTGCCTTGCATTGGCAAGATTCAATTCTGAGACAGGACAACAAAACCGAAATAATTCCAAACCAATATTTTCATTCCAGTAAACAAGTAATGATTCCATTAATTTCAATACATGGCAACCACCTGTTTCTATGTCTGTATCAGGCCCTTCAAAAATCTGATTTTGAAATGACAAAGGTGCAACACTTTCATAGTGCCCATACTTGCTTTCATCCTTCACCCAATCCGCTTTATAACATTGTACTAATTCATTTAGATGTGGCCACTGCTCCAAATTTTCATTCAGCTGGAGGCAAGTATAGATTAGTAGATATTTATTATGCTCGATTTAAATTTAACATTGTTTACACTTGAAATTGTTAGTCTAGGACCCTTTATGAAGCAATGGCATAAAGATATTGATGTTTCATATTGTTAACTTTAAAATAGAAGCAAAATAATATCTTATTCAGACTAGGTGTGAGTTTTAGTAACTAATGAAACTTTTGCGGCGTTATATGTTATAAAAATTGACTTCAGTATGCAGGAGCTAAGAGATCACACAAAAGATAGGAGCCTGGGAAGTTGTTCCAGTTTTTAAAAAAATGAAAATGCTAAATATAATATCAATATTCTAGTAAAAAGGGTTTCGCTGATATTTTCTTATCCATCATTTAAGCTGATTTTGATGTTACTTTAGACTTGTATCATGATATTCATATTTTTTGTGTTCGTGGGTCCTATCAGCTTTGTGCTTTATTCTAGGGTTCGATTCTGAGACTGCATTACATGTTAGGCCTTTCTTATCCCTTGTATGCTTCTCACTGGATTTCAGCTTCTTCCCATGTTTCAAAATTATATCAACAATAATAATGATAATATTTATTCTTATCAAAACCACAAAATATACTTATCTAGGGAGAAAACTTGGTGCCAGTAACACCACGAAATTAGTTACTATTATGATAGAATTATAATATCATGATATTAATTACAATTATGATAATACCATAATATGTTTTATAACCTTATAAAATTCTATCTGGTTTTGTTCTTTTCTTATGTAGTATCCTGTTCTCCTAATGTTTTACTAATTTTTCTTTTCTTATAATGACTTTTGTTCTACTTATATTCTACTTCCTTTTATAAATTATTTACATGTATTAAATGGCATAGCCAAAAGGTTCTAAAATATAATGGAAAAATGCTCGGGTACATGAAGAATGAACAAACCATCGGGTCAAGCTCCAGGTTAGCAGCCCAAAATTGACGAGGTATTCTTCTAAAACGAGGCCCATTACATGATAAATCTTCCATGGCCTGGAACAGCATTTAGTGAACATGTTACTAAAAACTAACATTTCAAATAAGAAGCCACAAGATAACAGTTCTTTGCTCCAGAAATAATATTAATTAATCAGGCTTTATCTAAAATATGATGGCATTAAATACATGTATAATATTTCTATGTGCAGCATGTAACAACATAAGCAATTGAAACACCACCATTTTATACAGGAAACGTTTTGATGCATCCAGAACACATTTTCACCAAAACAGGTAAAGGATAAAAAAAGTTGCTCCCTGTGCAATCATGTCATGCGGCATACAAAACTATTAGTATTACCAGGATTTATCACCACAGCTCATGCATCCAATAACTCCAATAAGAAGCAACAAATCTCTCAAGCAGTAAATCTGATTCTTTTCTAAATAAAAGAGGATGTTGTAGTGGAAGTGCTCAAGTATATACAGAGGTTGAAAATGCTACAATAAATATAATCTATTTAAGAAATAACTTGAAAACAAAAAGACAAAAAACAAAAGTTCGCATAATCACATAGCAGGAAACCGAGTTTCTCATATCCACATCAACAAAAGGTGACCAATATTTGCCATGAATATTTAACACAAAACTGAACAAGCACGGATTTGAACACAAGAAATTAACCGTATTCTGGCTAAAGGTCAGTTGAACTTATCCATATTTCCCAAATAAAAAAACATATTAACTAATGCATCTGACTCCTAAACTCTCATGATTTCTTATGCAAACTCAAACTTTTACTTATTGTTGTTAAATACAGTAAATAGGACCAATTCTACCAAATGACGATACTAAACCATTCCTGAGTGCCTGATGTCTTAAACCCAAGGTTCGAGGTTTCGGCTGAAACCACCGATACGTGGTGGTTTCGTATCGGTTTCGGTGGAGACCGATACGAAACCCGAAACCAATACGAAACCAACCATACAATATTGTTTCGGCTGAAACCTTTAAAAACTATTTTTTTATACCATTGTTACTGTCATTGTGATCATTGTAGACCTTCATTGATAGAAAACCGCAAAAAGTGAACCCAAACCCTATATTAATACTTATATTAATACTTATATAAGTACAGTTTTCAATATATTTTGCATCATGGCTGGATTTTTAAACACTAGGAGCATTATCTTGTAACATATAACCATAAATTTAAGTATTTAATATATCTATACTTATGCATGGTGTATTACCGTGGAAACCGAAACCCAAACTGTGAATAGTGAAACTAGTTGAAACCCAGCGAAACTAATAAAATTATGAGTGACTGAAACCGAAACCGAGTTCTTGAACCTTGCCTAAACCTTCTACAAAATTTGTAATCTTAACCATGACCGAGGCTACCTAAATATTGAACTTAATGACTAGTACCAACCCTCCATCCATACTTCCCCAAACCCCTTCCCCCCCTCCCAAAAAAAACAAAAACAAAAAAAGCAACCCACCCAACTCTCCTCCCCAAAATGATAAAATTACTATTGAACTATATTTGGGCTTAACTTATAGTTTCATGACTCAATGACTCGTTAACTTGTCTGAAACAACAAAAAATTCATATGACACATTTCAATCTTTACCCCCTTAGTTACCATATGATATGTAATGGAGGACCATGGCTCCATGGTTTCCGCCAAATTGCGGCCACAAAATAGGTTTGAATTATCTTGGAATAAAACTGAAGCCATTTGCATTGATGACGACATGGCGGTTAAAGTTGAAGACTAATTCGCATTAAATTTAGAACAAACACAAAACCATTTGAGAAGTTGATGAGAGAATGGATGCCAATAGATCTAAAAAATAGACTTTAATTCAAGACATATCAGAATTGTCGATTTAAATTAGAGAATGTATGAATTTATGACAAAAAATAACAATATGGAGATTTGAGGTTACATGGTTGGTGGTTCTTATATTAAAAGATCAACTCCCAAGATTACAAATCTATTTTAAAAAGTTCTATTCAATCAGTTTTCTTAGGAATTAGAACTTCTGACCCTCACGGGTTTTCATTACCAATTTCCAACATCCTTGCTCAAATATCCCTCCAAATCCTCCAATATTCGAATTAAATTTCAACGTAATCTGAACTAAATTGTTCAACTTGTTTAGCTCGTATCTCCTTTCAATAGTTGTTTTTTACAAACAAGAACTAGTTTTCAAAACAAATGGATGGATATTTATAAATTTTTGTGTGATATCCTATGTGCACTGCTCTCATAAGTTTTTACAAGATATAAACTTGTGTTTCTATTGAAAATTAGAATCTATATTGTACAAACTTTTCTATCATGGTGTTCTATAAATGTCGGATGCATATGAAACACCTGTAACTTTCAAACACTCCATAAGCACTGTGTCTAACCATTTTTTAAGTGTGTTTTTTATTTTATAATCAGCATATATTTTCCTACCAAAATTAATTTATTTACGAAGTTAGGCTTCATGAAAAATTTGATTAGATTTTGTCAATGAGTTATTATATAAATACAATATGTTTTGTTACATTATATTTTTCTTTCGGACATCCTTTTATCCCCCAATTGATAAATAACAAAACGGATTATTCCAATATATGAAATATATATTCCAATGGTTTTTGCTATTATGAAATTTCCAACCATGATTCTTATTCCTTCCTGGTAAAAATACCTAAAAGAAATAGTGATTAAATAAATGGGATTTTTTTATATACCCCAACCAACACTTCCATGATTTTAAAACCCCTACTCAAAACTTGATTGTTAACTAAAAACCCCATTCTGTTAGCATTTAATCATTTAGTTGGTCATTTAATTTTAACCAGGGTTAGTTTTGACAAGTTAAGACTTATCTACCCCTTTATCTCTCACAAGCTCTCTCTCTCTCTGCACCTACCCCACTTCTCTCTCTCCTCTCTTTTATTGCCTTGAAGCCTGCTCAAGGCATCTTTCCTTATATTAATTTAGCGCATTCATGGCTTATTTCCCTCTTTCTTATCTTAACCCATCACAATCTTGAATAATTTTTTCAGAAAGAGGCATAATCTCTAACGAGATTGAGGTGTTTCATGGGTTTGTTCTTTGCTTTCAATAATCAATTTGTACATTTTAGGTAATATTTCTTTGTTTCTTTCTTTTTTCTCCATTTTCTGCATTTTACTCCAAATTTGGATTCTGGGCTCCTTGTTTTCATTTAGGTCTCTTGTAATTTAATGAATCTGATTTTGGTTAAATGGTGAAATATTTTTGATGGGGTTCTCAGAATCTTTTTAGAGATCAGGCATGCAGTGTATGAAGAAATTAGAGGCATTGATTGAGAAGTGATGATTCTATGGAAGAATTAATTGTTTTTCTGAGCAGGTCTTAAGACAACTAAATCACTCACGCTCTTCCCACCTTCTACGTGATCATTTAGGATATATAATCTCTCAACAATTTTGTTTGTCTTGTGTTTCACTTCCGTTTCTTACAAAGACGGCCACAAATTGCCATGGAAGATGAAGCAATGGCTAAAAATTGAGTTGAGGAAGAAAGAGTCATGCCCAAAGGTGACTTGGGCTCACACAGCCCTTTTAGAGGGGTAAATTGGTCTTTTTACCCCTCTAATGGCTATTTTTAACGGTAGTGTAACATTAAGTAGAAAGAAGCTAACTATAGTTGGGGGTTTAGTTTAATTAAGAGGTTTGAATGGGATTTTTTAAATATCAAGTTTTGAGTTGGGCTTTTTAAATTATGAAAATTTTGGATGGGCATATCAAAAAAAACTCTAAACAAATATAAGAGAAAAAAGTTATATCCTTTCTTTTTCAATGGTTGGTTGGTAAACAGTGTCTCTCTAAACACCGAAACCTCTTTTTTTATTTAATCAAATGTTATTATGAACTTGTATAGTTCGCACACTTTGGCTTTGTCAATCATCCAGAAATATTTCACAAAAAAGGCTATCCATATGGTGACGGCATTTAATTATAAAAGTTGGCTAGATAATTGACCTTATTAGTCCGTTCTTTCATATGTGAATATAACATTTTTCTTCTTATGTTACTATTTTCTTCACTTAGTAGATTACTAATTCAATATGTTATATATTTTTCAAACAATTCTACCCTCATCGTTACACGCTTAAATGTATATTTACTCATTAGTTATATATTAACGTGTTAAGACTAATTAAAAAGAACATCAAAACTAGACTTGCATAATAATTGTGAAGAAAAGTATATTTTCAATAAAATAAGTATAATAAAGTTAAAGGGTCAAGTCTATTACGAATGTATGAAACCGTATGATATGTTGATTTTAATTGTAATGTGTGCATATATATAACACACATTATTATTAAATATGAGTGCATTTCCATGTGTGTGCTATTATTTTCATAAGCCTCATATGTTGTTCTGGCGAAACTCATATTTCTTATCTTTGAAAAAAGTATAAAATGACTTCATCGATTAGGCTTGTAGGCCCACTTAACCTACTAATACAAAAGGTGCTTGAACCCTCGCTTCCATACATTTTTTAGAAAACCCATGTGTTATGCATATACTTCATTCTCGCAACCACCTAAATTAAGATCAAAAATTCAAGATGGTAGAACAAGTGATCATCGCTTTTAATGAAATTGACTTTAATCTTTTTATGTATCTTTTTAGTCTTATCCATTTGTATTCATTATTTCTTAGAATGCCAAGGTTCTTGAAAGTTGAAATATACATAATAAGATATGCCAAAATAAATTTTTAAAATATTTTGCTTAAAATATAATAATATAAATAAGGTATAGCTCATATTATGGTTTGAAATCTCGGTCAATCTTGGTCCTAAATGGCATATTCCAATCCGAAATATGAGCGTCTGAGTTTTGAGACCGATACCGTTCGATACCAAGTAATGTTGGGTTTATCATTTATTAGTGTGGTTTTCATCTTAAGTTCATTAACGATTAGTAGGATCATTAATGGGTTAATGTATTCAACAACGGTTTAATGGATTCATTATAAGTTATTAGGTAATTACGAGAATTTTAATATCATTAATACGACTTTATACATATGAAATTGCAAAAGAATTACTAAATTATGTATGCTTTAGTGTTAATTTTAAAAAATCTAACTCTTAGGAATCCTTTTTCTCAAACAATATCAAGTATGATGTTCCATACCAAGACGACCGATAAGGCCGATATTGCCAATTCTAACCCCAAAGGTGACCGTCTAACACCAATCCAGATATTGAGATTTTTAACCTTGACTTGTATCATGATCATGATCGTCAATTTGATATTGAATATTTCTGATATCTATTTTGATAGAAAGAAGCGATAAATAATTTTTGTATATACTTTTGATATCCATTTTTGATATCAATTCTAACCCCAAAAGTGATCGTCCAATTGGATTTTGAAAGTATTTAATTATCTAGGAAATGTTTTCTTTTTGGTTAGCATTGGGTGTTTGGTTCCTGTTTTGACTTATGTCTAGTTTACTAACACTGATGTGAGGTCATTTAGGTAGTTGCCCACCATACTCGATACAAGAAAAAAAACTCTTCTCTTATATTATTCTCTCGTCGGTCATAATTGTCCCTCAGCAACTACACCTTGCTAGTCTATACTAATTGAATATTCGATATTATTTTATACGTAGTTGGCATTTATGCACTAATGGCTTGCAAAATATCAAAGATTAACCGTGTCTTTCTTGCCGCAAGGACTATTTTGATATCAAACAATGATTGTCAAAAAGTATAGCATGATCAAGATGAATATTGAAAGCTTACGCAAGCCCAAATGGATATTTAGCCAGACTATCTAGCCTGAATGTTTAAAATATGTTTGCACAAATATCCCAAAATTCGAATTTTAAATGAATCGGTCAAGGCCTTCGTTTTGATTTACAACTTCAGTATAGTTGTTATAACTTGACCTAGTTCAAGAACTATGTTTGATTTAAAACTTCAATATAGTTGTTATAACTTGACCCTAGTTCAAGAACCGTTATTGCCGGAAGAAAATAAAATCAAGAATTAACCTAATTCGTTCCTTAAAAAAGAACTATGAAATAAGAATTAAACAATGACGACTTGTGATTTCTATACTTCCCACTCGCAAATAACAGAAAATGCATTCTAACATACAATCTTCGCTCTAACTTTTAACTTTTCCGAGAATAGGATATGTAAAATGAGCTGATATTTTAAATGACAAAAAATAGCTATTCTTCATTGCTAGAAACATGCAACATCTTTATAAAAAAACTACTTTACATCAAACCCCTACTCACATTCAGCCAAAACCGCAACTTTCATATGGTTTATCCCCAAGAAGGAGCCAACTGATCCAAAACAAGCTCCAAAATACTCGAAGAGCAAGAAAATCAAAGCTACATTGATTTTTAATCCCTATCCCAGTTTACTAGGTCAAAAGAAGCAGCAATAGAAAATTAAAATTACAGAAATAAACGAAGAAATAGATCATACCATTAGAGAAATTGAGCTGACCTGAGCCAGAGAAGACAGCAGATCTGGCTCAAAATCAAGGCGGCCGCAACCCTAGCAACCATCAAACTCCCAAAACCATTTCCCAAATCAAGCACCAACAATAAAAATCACAACTTTCTCTCCAATCTCTCTCTGAATTTAAGCGAGAGAGAGAGAGAGAGAGAGAGGAAAGGGGAGGTTTTAGTGTTGGGGCTGGAAAAATGAGCAAATGGGGAGTCTTGAAACAACCCAACTCCTCTTCCTATATCTGTGTCTGCCTGCTCACGCTTTCTCTCTCTCTCGTTTAAAAGATAATATTTTAGGGTAAATTGTCAAAACACCCCAAGCAGTTTTTTCAGTTGTCATAAACCCCGATCTCAAAACTGTGTCAAAACCCCTAAAAATGTTTTTAGTTGTCAAAAAAACTCTCATATGTGATATCTAATAGTTTCCTGCCATATCTAGTTTCCTGCAATATCTAAACAGTTGACTGTGATATTTAAACTGTTGACTGCGATATTTTAATAATTTGTATGAATTAGTTAGATATAACATGCTACTGTGTAGATACTGTAGGAAAAAATTTCAGGAGTTTTTGACTATCTTTTCGAGATCAAGGGGTTTTTGACAGCGGAAAAAAGTTCTTGGGGTTTGTTGACAATTTACCCATCTTTTATCTCTTCTTTTAAATACTATATTTATTAATTAATGTTTTAATAATGGGAGCAAGCAGAACAGGTGGATTGCCATTATTTATGCTTGTACCAAACGGAAGGAAGTGTGGTTTTTTTTTTTTATTTTGTTATTGGAATAATACTCTAATTATTTTCTCTGCATGAGATTTTGAGGGTGGGCTCGGCCACAGTTGATTAGATATGGTCGGCGCAGGCAGAACAAGGTAACACAGAAGGGTTGACGTGACCTGGATCACGTCAAGATGTTACCTTCCGTTGATCTGCTGATGGCGGCGACGAGTGGCTGAGATTGGATATGGAGGCAGGCTCCTGAAACGTGTGGATCTCAATGGGTTTGAGATTGGTTGTTGCCGAGCTGCCTTTGCAAGAAAGTCCCGGGGTGGTTGTACCAACGAGGACCCTCCGACGGTCAAGTTAGACTAGAGATCCGAGTAGAGTAACGGCTTAGTGGAGTAAAAATGGTTTACTTGAACCGTCTGAAGAAGGGGTTTATATAGCGGTGGCAGCAGGCAGTGCAGGCGTGAGAATCATGCCGGCCGTTACGCTCCCGACGTCACGCCCGTGTGATGAGCGGGATCTCCCATTAATGGCGAGACAGACTCGTTAATGGGGGATCGTGATGGCGTGGATCGTGGGATGTGGCCGGCGGATATCTCGCGCATGGCGAGATTCGCGGGATGGCGTTTGCGCCTGTGAGCGGTGCCGTTGGTCGGTCGATGAGACCGAGGAAGATGACCTTGGCGGGAGAGCTCGCGGACGAGCGGGAGAGCCGAGATATCTTGGTTCTGCGGTAACCCGGAAACGAGCTGTGAGGCCAAGAAGGCCAATTGTGCTGGGGGCTCGGAGATGAGCCAGCCTTTGTCCGTAGGACGGACATAGGAGTGATCTGGTCGGCCACTGTAAGTCCTTTCTTGTATGCTCTGAGACACGTCATCTATCACGTATCATGATCTGGGAGATCACCGATATCGAGCATCATAATTAGCCCCCCACTCTCGTCCTGTAACACCCTAGTTCATTTATACCAGTTCTATTTTCAGTATTTCTTTATTTATGGTATTTTCCTAATTTATTGTGTTTTTTGTGCGAATAGTGTATTTGATATCTGTATTTGCATCCGACCCGACCCGCTTGCTGGAAACCCGTCTTGATTCCTGTTTATGATTTATCCCGGCTTGTTATGTGGATCCGTGCACTTTCATGTTTTATAACTGCATTATATCTGGCATCTGCATTTTTCCATATAACATTTAAGGTCAAATAAAATATTTTAAAAATATCTAGCATGGCATGCATCATACCCCTGACCCTGTGGTAGCATCTGCGCATCTTGTTCTCGTCCTGCTCAGTGAAACGGACCCGTTTGGATCGCTACGTACACGCTACGTGTATCCGTTCTTAGGGGTATGCTTTTTTGTGACCCGGATATCCTATTTTGTTTTTGGTTAACACGTATATTATCCGTATTTTCAAACCATAATTTTAGACCCGACCCGGGCGTGTTTTGGAGTAATTTTTGTATTAGCCAAAATCTCAAATAAATTCAATATTATATTCATTATATATATACTGTTTATATATTGAGAATAATGGAGAAAAGATGCCATAGGAGGGAATTCCCTCCTATGGCGTCGAAAAAACACCCCCTCCCTAGTTTTTTCCGACGATCGGCACCCACCATCTTTACCGTCATTATCTAAGATGTGGATACACCAAATTTTCATGTGATTCTACAGCTTTTTCACCGTTGATTTAGCAATGTAAAAAGTTCTATTGTCGGTAAACCGTTAATTTTGAACCGACTAAATCAACGGTGAAAAAGTTGTAGAATCACATGAAATTTGGTATACCCACATCTTAGATGATTACGATGAAGATGGTGGGCGCCGATCGTTGGAAAAATCTAGGGAGGGGGTGTTTTTTCAACGCCATAGGAGGAAATCCCCTCCTATGGCCTCTTTCCTCCATTAATCTCTTATATATTAACATTATATTCTTTTAACAAAATATATTTTATAGCTAACCACATGTGGCATCCTCTGCATATATCTATAATGTTATATAATTTTTTAATAAAATATATTATATATTATAATTTTTTTATTACAAAAACACCCACGTCTCTCTCCTCTCTTTCCTTCTTCTTCTTCTTTATTTTCTTTCCCGCGCCCTTCGCCTGCGCTCGTCCTCGCCGCCGCCGACCTCGTTGTCACCTCCTCCACCCTCGCCCGTCACCCTCGTCTCCCTCTCCGACAACACGCCCTCTTTCCTCTCCCCATAACTCCTCTCGCGATGAACCCATGTCCCCACGACCCCATACCTCACCCGACCTAGTCGCGCTCGCCCGAGCACGTTGCTGACGACATCACCACCCTCGTCTCTTCGCCCTAGTCACACCCTCATCCACCTCCTCTTCTCCTCCTTCATCCCCGACCGAACCCTGAGCTCTTACTGGCTTGTCTTAGAACCAGTCCACGCACCCATCTCCTCCAACTTCACCTCGCCACCAGAGCTCCGACCACCTCGCCGTCGGCCTCACCCCATCACCACCGCCTCTCTCCTCTCTCCAGAACCAAGCTTCAACCTTTATCCCTACACCCGAGACTCCCCCTGCATAAGAAACCCTAGCACCCCACCCTTCGCCGGCAAACCCCACCGCCGGTAACCACCTCGTCGTTTCTCCTCCTCCTCTGTCCTAGATACCCCGATCCAACCCCAGAGACCCCAGTGCAACCTTCTTCTTCTTCTTCTTCTTCTTGTTCTTCTCCTCTTGCTTTTCTTGATTTCGCATTTTTCCGGAGATCGCCAGAGCCGTGTCGCCGCTGCCGGTCCAGGCAACCCTGTGGACGTCCCCAGCCAGCGTGGTTACCTTCTTGCCTTACCTAGTCCTGTCCCGTGCGCGCGCGTGGTTATTGCGACGTTTACCCGACGTCGGACGTGCCGTACGCATCCGTCGTGAGATCCGATCAGGCAAGTTTATTTTGCTACATGCTATAATACTTATCTTGCATCCATATGAATAAAAATATCACATGTTGATTGTATTATACATCCATACTAATGTTTTACTGTTTTCGGATACCTGTATGCATCCATATCATTTAATATATATGTAGTTGCATGTACAGATCTCATTAATTCATATTACTGCTACATTAACACCCCATATTTGATAATGTGCATCCTACAAGTCATGAAGCTGTAATTATAACCCCTGATAGATATTTGAGCATCCATATTTTATTGTGTATCCATACCATTAATTCTGCATATCCGGTTGCATGCCATATTATATTAATTCATATTATTGTTACATTAACACCCCATGCTTGATAATGTGCACCCTACATAGTCATGATGTAGCCCCTGATAGATATTTGTGCATCCATACTTTCACCGTACATCCGTACCTTTACCGTGATTCGATACTTGCTTTACTGTTGGGCACCCACTTGATACATGTACACTACCTGACATGACCTAATATATCACTACTTGACATGTTACCTGATTCTGTTTCCAATGCCGACAATCCTGACATGTTTTCCCGATGGACATATCCTGTTGTCTGTATAAACAAACCTGTACCTGCTTGATCCTGTGTTGGCATTAGCTCCAGATTTATCAATACCTGACTTGAACACATAACTTGGGGGTATGGGGAAATCAATGATGAAACCTGACTTGTAACTCGACGGTTCGATGCCTATACTGATCAGTTTTACGGACTAGGCCAGCCCCGGGATGATGCTGCTGAAATCATTCGTCTGTACATGTTACCTGTTTACTGCCTAGCGACACGTCTCGGATTCAGCCTGAGAGTCTTGACCGTGGTCCCGGGCATGCACGGGATACTATTGAGTTACATCGACGATTCATTAAATTGATTTCAAAGACTTGAGAGTAGTTAACCCGGTAGTTTAGTTCAGGTTACTCACCACACGTCACATGTGCTTATACCCTTCATTGTTCCTCATTCGTGTTACTGTTATACTTTTATTACTGTTCATACTCATGCCTGCATATCTTGTTACCTCCTGATTATATTATTGTTGATACTATGACGCACTGACGTCTGGGTTTTGCATGGCCCAGATCCCCTATCTCTCTCGCAGGCCGATCAGGAGTATTTCAGTCGACAGGCCGAGCAGTGAGGATCCTGTTAGTATTTTAGTTTAGTTTTCTTTCAGCATTTTCATTTCCTAATGTGAGCCCGTATTTGGGACGTACTTTCCAGATTGTTATTGTTACTTGGATTTATTGCTTCCGCATATTATTTCTTGACTCGTTTATTCTGGCAGATGGACATGTACTAGATAGTTTATTTTTATTTTCCTGTTCTTGATATCTTCTAGACAGCCGTAATGTGACTGTGGAGGGATATTTCCTAGCCACAGGTAGTATGGTTGGCTCTGTCACGTGCCGATCTTAGCGCACTCTGGGACGCGGGGCGTGACACGTCCCGACCAGCTGACGGGTCGGGTCGAGAGTGGTCTGTCGGGTCACCGGAGGTGAGCTCCTTTTCGAAGATATCGTCGGGCGTGTCCCCGTGCAATCTGTTATATTTTCTGGATGATGCCAGCGGATCAGGATGACATCTTTGCATTTAAAGAGGGTGCGCCGGATCGTGTGTACTTTCGCTGAAGCGACAGACCACGTGTCGGGCGCTAGTTGGCTGACGCGACGGGCCGCAGACCGCTGGCGTCTGATGGGATACGGCCAATGCGCGAGCGACAGGTGGAGCGATCGTTGTCGTCAAATGCGAAGATTTGTTTTTGGCGAGAGTCGACTGTCGCCGTTGGATGAGGACGCCGGTGGCTATAAATAGAGGTGGGGTCCACTTCAAGGCCCATATCTCGTCATATTTTCCTCGTTCTTGATCTTGTAAGCTCGGTGCTTTCCTCTTTAGGTCGGAACTCTGCGTTCCCGAGAACTTCTCCATCAGGTTAGATGTCTTCCTTTGAGGAGTCTGTAGATGTCGTCGGGGTAGATTCTAGGGATTCCTCCGCCGAGTCGGAGTCTTCCCGGGAAGTTAGTGTTAGTGCATGATGCATGCTCCCACAACTCTTGTGAGGCAGCGGAAGTGATAAACAAAAATTTTCTTTGCATACAGCACGCACTTTCCATTAGATCTTGTCTAAACCACAACCAGAAAACCCTAACTAGAGATGTTATCTACTATGTTAGGGATTATACCTTAATGATCCGGTCCTTCGGGTCTTCTTTGATGAACTCCTTGGCTCCTTGGACGTTGCCGATGTACTCGATCTCCGGCCACCCCAAGACCTAGATGATCCACGCGAGAGTTGTCGTACAAGCTAGAAACCCTTCTCAAGAGTTTAACCTAGAGACCAAATTTGCTAGAAGAGATCACTAGGATCATGTAGAGATTAGTGTGTTGGATTATCTTTAACCCTAAGCCTTTGTTTCATAACACATGTGAAGGGTAAAGCTTAGGATGAAGGAGGAGGAGAGAAGAAGGAGAGAGAAAGTGTTTGTGATAATGAGAAAATTCAAGCATGGAAATTAGATATGGCTCAAATGAAATAATTGAAGCATGCATTATAAAATTAGCATCATGGTTCAATAGTAACTCCAAAACAATATAAAATAAAACAACCCGTTCTTTCAACCATGCTTGGACTTTCTAAATTCTACCTCATTTATTTATTTGCACAAAACAAATAATGTAATTATGAGGCGGCACCTTCTAGAAGGTATTCTTGTAACAATTACAAAAATACCCCTCCTCCGTATACTGTATACCGTATACGTATACCCGTATCCGAATTCCGAAAAATACGAATACAAATAATCCAATAATATAATACCGGTATCCGGCTTAAACCAAAGCCTACCAGTATTATCCTCCCGATCATTATTCCTGTAACAATTACACGAACATGATCGAAACCCTGCCGTAACACCTTACGGACGCTACATCTTTCGCCTGAACGAGGGAACCCTCTGTGTGGGACTCTAAAGACTCGACAGTATACTGGCAGTGGGTTTAACCACAAGCACGTCAACGGCACTAGCTGTGCGTAACGGCTACCCAGGTACATGACGAAAAGGTGGCCGACGAGCGAACTCATGACAACCCTAACGAGCCTGTAAGCAACACATACCGTACAGTCCGGTCTCTTCGTCTGATACGTCGCATATGAAGTCTAGAGGTGGTAAATATCAGACCCCAGTAACTTTATAAGTCATGCTGATTTACGGCTGATAACAGTTCGAGGAACTACTGATAACACTTATCAGTAAACCTCAAGAACCCTGGCCAGGGATTTAGGTGTTATAGCCGATCATACATAGCGCGACATCAACTCCCTATACCGGGAGAGACGAAACCCCTCCTATTGCTTACTGTCTTCATGTGATTCGGGACTGTACCCAAAGTCCACCTGTTTGCACGACTCAATAGAGCCGTGGTAGGGTGGAAATCAAAGTACAGTGGGAATCACACAAGACACCATGACGATCTCGGGTCTACAGACTAACCTGTACAAGTGCACCAGAGAACCGCTATCTGACAATAGGTATATATACCATCTAGGAGTTCTCGGCGAGTCCTATTCGGTGTACCCATTCTCCAATGAGCACCCGTGTACAATCTTTGATGTCAAACATCAATGGTTGTGGAATCAACCATCGCCCCCAGGGTCAAGAAACGTACACACTAGTCTAATCTGGTAATACCGATGCCCTGTCTCGATATACCCTCGACTAGGAACTATTAAAAGATATGCTTATAGACTGCCCAGGCCCCACTAGTCTGATCTCATCATAATCCTGGTAGTCAAGCATAATCCTAAGGGCTTCATCAACATGCATATAAAGATATGAAATATAACACAACACATCACATGTTAAGATGAAGATAAACCAGATAGTATACTATCATTTCGAGCAAAGATTGTTTCTGTACATATACATGCCTAGTATCCTATACAATACAGGCCTCTAGGGCATACATATCTAACAATCTCCCACTTGCACTAAGGCCTGTAGTTGATGCAATAATTACCTACTGTCTGCACTAGAACCAGTTGCCGGCGTACCGCATGCCCAACAGCTCGAACAGTTTCTCAAACTGGACTTGAGGGATAGCCTTGGTGAATGGATCTGTTGTGTTGTCTTTCGTGTCTACTCTCCGTACCTCGATATCTTGGCGATCCACTATCTCCCTGATGAGGTCATACCGCCTCAAGATATGTCTGGATTTCTGATGGGACCTCGGTTCCTATGCCAAAGCTATGGCTCCATTGTTATCGCAATACAGAGGTATTGAATTAGCAATGGATGGAACCACCTGAAGTTCAGAAATGAACTTCCTCATCCATACTGCCTCTTTTGCAGCATCATTAGCAGCAATATACTCAGCTTCCATCGTGGAGTCAGCGACGGTATCTTGCTTGGAACTTTTCCAACATACCGCCCCTCCATTTAGGGTAAACACAAACCCTGAGATGGACTTACTGTCATCCTTGTCGCTCTGGAAGCTGGAGTCGGTAAATCCCTCCATTTGGAGATCTCCATTACCATACACCAAGAACATTTCTTTAGTTCTTCTCAAGTACTTCAGAATGTTCTTCACAGCAGTTCAGTGTTTCTCCCCTGGGTTAGATTAATACCTGCTTACTGCACTCAGTGCATAAGTTACATCTAGGCGAGTACATAACATCGCATACATTATAGATCCTACTGCCGAAGCGTAGGGTATAATGCTCATGCGAGCCCTCTCCTCATCAGTCTTTAGAGACATCTTTTTGGAGAGGGTGATCCCTTGACAAGCGGGTAAATTACCCCTCTTGGAATCTTCCATACTAAACCTCTTTAGTATGGCGTCAATGTATCTCGATTGGGACAATCCCAATAATTTTTTAGATCTATCTCTATAGATCTTAATCCCCAGAATGTACGAGGCGTCGCCCAGGTCTTTCATGTAGAACCTCTGCGATAAAAATAGTTTGACCGATTGTAGCATAGGAATATCATTTCCTATCAAGAGAATATCGTCCATGTACAATACGAGGAATGTAACAGTACTCTCTACAATCCTTTTATAAATACATGGTTCATCCACATTTTTGATAAAACCAAACTCTTTGATTATATCATCAAAGCAGATGTTCCAACTCCGTGATGCCTGCTTTAATCCATAGATGGATTTAAGTAGCCTGCATGCCTTTCCGCTGCTCCCACTATCAATGAAGCTTTCTGGCTGATCCATAAAAACGCATTCTTCTAAATCACCATTTAGAAATGTCGTTTTAACATCCATCTGCCAGATCTCATAATCATAATGAGCAGCTATAGCAAGCAGGATCCGAATGGATTTCAGCATCGTGACTGGTGAAAAGGTTGCATCATAGTCCAAGCCTGGTCTTTGACGAAATCCTTTTGCTACCAGCCTAGCTTTATAGGTCTCCACCTGACCATCCACACCGATCTTTCTTTTAAAGATCCATTTGCACCCTATGGGTTTTACTCCAGAAGGTGCAACCTCCAAAGTCCATACTTTGTTGGTGTGCATGGATTCCATTTCGGATCTCATGGCATCCAGCCACTTCACTGAGTCACCACTCGTGATAGCTTGCTGAAAACTAGTAGGGTCATCATCATCCATGATGCAATCTTCTCTATCACCATCAATTAGAAAACCGTAGTATCTATCAGGTGGGCGAAAATTCCTACTAGATCTACGGAGTGGCTGAGGTTCGTCCGTTTCTATTGAAAGCTCAGGTTCAACCAAATCATCGGTAATTGTTTGTGTATCTGGAATTTCTTCCAGTTCTACCGCATTGCCAACAGTATCATTTGTAAAAAATTCATTTTCTAAAAATGTGGCATACTGAGAAACAAACACCCTTTGTTCCTCCTTGTGGTAGAAAAAATATCCATACGAGTGTTTTGGATATCCCACAAATCTACACAAAACCGATCGTGTTTCAAGTTTGTCCGGATTCTGCTTTTTCACATAAGCCGGACAACCCCATATCTTAACTCTTTTAAGAGATGGTCTCTTCCCATACCATATCTCATATGGAGTGGTAGACATGGCTTTGGTCGGAACCCTGTTCAATAGATAAATCGCAGTCTCCAATGCGTGCCCCCAGAATGATATTTGTAACTCAGCATCACTCATCATATATCGTACCATATCCAATAGGGTACGATTCCTCCTTTCCGATACACCGTTGTGCTGCGGTGTGTACGGAGGAGTGAGTTGAAAGAGAATCCCATTCTCTTTTAGGAAATCTAGAAACTCTGAGCTTAGATACTCACCTCCTCGATCCGATCGAAGTTTCTTGATACTTAAGCCTGTTTGTTTTTCTACTTTAGATTTATACTCCTTGAATTTTTCGAAGGCTTCGAACTTATGTTTCAACAAGAACACGTGCCCGAATCTCGATAAATCATCAGTGAAGGTTATGAAGTACGAAAAACCATCTCTTGGATGTGTAGACATTGGTCCACATACATCACTATGTATGAGGCCTAAGAGTTCAGTAGCTCTCTCTCCGTGTCCAGTAAATGGAGTTTTGGTCATTTTACCCTTGATACAAGACTGGCAAGTCGCATAAGATTTATATTCAAACGGGTTCAAATATCCATCTTTATGTAGCTTGGTTTGTCTTATTTCGTTAATATGACCAAGTCTACAATACCAAATGAAAGCTTCATTTATGTCTGAAACCTTTCTTTTGTTTGCGTGTTGTATATGAAAAACTGTATGCTGATTTAGGACGTATATCCCGTTATTTAATGTACCATACCCAATCAACTCTTGATTAAGGTTAATGTTCATAACATTATATTGCAATACAAAATTATATCCAGCATTTTCCAACAACGATACATATATAATATTACATAACATCGAGGGTACAAAATAACATGGTTCAAAACCAATATACAACCCGACGGCAAACCAAGATGATACTCTTCCATTGCAGTAGCATGTACCGAGGAACCATTCCCAACCCGGAGAGTGTTATCACCTTTCTTCAAAAGCCTGCTATTTCTCAGCCCCTGCACACAATTGCAGATGTGAGATCCTGACCCAGTATCTAATACTCAGGAAGCAGAGTTAATTGAAAAACAGTTTTCTGTTACAAACACACCTGAAGTGGAAGCATCACCATGCTTCTTCTTCTTGAGGTCGGCCAGGTATCCAACGCAGTTTCTCTTCCAGTGCCCAGTCTGGTGGCAGTGGAAACATTCCCCTCGTCCTGTCGCAGCAGCCCCTTTCTTGTCCCTTCCCGGTGCCTTTTTCACTCCGCCTCTCTGTTTGATAGGATTCTTCTTCTTCTTTCCCTTGGCCTTGGCTTTCGGGACGGAGGAAGAAGATGGCCCAGCAATAAGAGCGGGAGTTTTCTCTACCTTTAGTGTGCTCTCTGCACTCCTCAACATATTGAGGAGTTCAGGTAAAAACTTCTCCATGTTGTGCATGTTGAAGTTTACAATGAATTGAGCAAAAGCAGGGGGAAGGGACTGCAGAACAATATCAATATACTGCTCGTTCTCCATGGTCCAACCCAGGTCCTCAAGTTCTTCGATAAGTCCAATCATCTTCAATACATGGTCACCTACAGACGTGCCAGCAGCCATTCGCATCTGGAACAGCTTTCGAGATGCCTCGTATCGGAGAGTACGAGATTGCTCTACATACAACTCCTTTGTATGGAGAAAGATGGATTGAACATCCATCTTCTCGTGCTGCTTCTGATGTTCATTGTTCATAGAAGCAAGCGCGAGGCACTTGGCTGTTGCGCAGTCTATATCCCATGTCTTGCGGATTTCTTTATCCGCAACTGAAGAATCAGGGCCTGGGCTAGGAGGGGCTGGAGTAGTCAGGACGTATCCGACCTTATCATAGGTCAGGGCAATATTCACGCTCCTTAGCCAATCTTTGTAATTCGGTCCCGTGAGTTTATTTTTGTCTAATAAAAGCTTAAGTCCCGTCATAGGTATCTGCCATTAGGAGAGAGAAAAGAAGACACTCGGCGATTGCTCTTGCATAATTAGATTGGTTATTAATCTTATCTAATTGATGTCTCCCACTGCATTTTATCAAATTTTTCTTCAAACCTTTTAAAAGGAAAACTAGCCAGGATTAATTGCAATCTACAAGTTCGCTAACCGGTTGGCCAGGCCATTGTCGGTACTCCGAGGGAAGTTCCCCGTGCTTTCGCATGGACCTAAGCGTAACCCCGTTGACACCTTTCTAGTCACCTACTGGATTAGCTAATTGTAAAGTGCAAAACTCTCCCGGGAGCAACCTTTACTCACAGTGGGATCGGGATCCAACTATCATATAGAAGGTATGCAATCTCTTTGCAAATTTCAACTCTTGAAATTCCCGATATGATTTTTACCCCTAGTGTCTTATGACCTTAACTATGGTCAACAAATCATAAGCACTAGTCAAGTTCTACCCGCCATTTCGGTATTGATTTAGACCCACCAGCATGGCCCTTAACTATGGTCAACAAAGTCATGCGAATGTCCTAATCGATCGCATCAAATGCTTTGCAGGAAGACATCACTTAGCTACCGTACGCCACGCCTTAAGTATAGTCAACAAACGTGGCACGAATACTAAGTACTCTGCTTTCTAAAATGGCGGAGGGCTACGGATGGTTTTTATGAAAACCTTTAACGTTTTGAACTTGATATCGTTGTAGAATCGAGTAAGAAAGAGTGGTTTAAGCTCCAGTTTTAAAAATCGAATGGTTTTATAGCATTTTTCTAATCTTGCTAAAGATGTCATTCCCGGTGAAAGGATCTCGGCTCTTTCCTTATCGAATAAGGTGCTGGATATGTAAATACCACGATGCAAAGCAAAATTAGATCAACTATAAAATCAAATCGAGTTCTTTGTAACATTTGCCAGTTTCACTAAAGGGGTCACTCCCGGTGAAGGGATCTCGGCCCTTTCCTCATCGAATGAGGTGCAGGATATTCAAGAATACCACTATGCAAAGCAAAAGCTAGAGTTACCCATTTTTTAAAAAAAAATGATTCTACAACATCTTTAGATTTCTTTTTCTTAATATTAATCACATTAATGTTGTCCCATCATTTATGTTTCCTAAACATTACAGAAAAGAAATGAAAATAGAACGTACGCTTATGCCATCCGCATTCGCCACGGGGCCCCGTCATGCACCGTTAGGTTACTTAACTAGCGGCAGAGCGGGGGCTGGACTAGCGCGGGTGCAAAACATAAGCAACGTTTATTATGTATCTCATATATAAATATAGCCATTTCAGATCACAGATGAATACATTGGATATACTAGGAATTCCGTATTTCATTCAAGCCCTTCATGAAAGATGGGTTCCACGGTCGTGATGAATAGCCAAAACCCCACCCTAGACCCCTACGGGTGCGGCAAACTACCCGCCAAATTCCTGAAGTGAAGCAACCTCCCTCAACAAAGTGAGTAGGCCACTCGGCACTTCGAAAACCCGGTAGTTTGTGCACCCCACCTTGGGTCTATCCTAGGAGCAAAAACAGTAAAAAGAAATTATACCACGGTGGCTACAACCTCAACCCGGATGTGCCCCACAAAATAATATTACATTGCTTTTTACAAATTACATTGAATGAAAGAAAAGGAAAAACGCTCTTCTCACACCCCCCGGCCATTCATCACGACGATCCAACATATTCATATACACAAACCATCACAGAAGTGTGCAACCACGACTAAACGACTTATAGCAATTAGTCGACGTTTCAAACACACATATAAAAAGAACGGATAAACGATATTAAAAGTTCGAATTCGAAACACTCCATATTTCCCTAACACTTAGTTTACATCACATGTAATCTGGAAATAATCAAACAATACCATAAATCCCCAAACCCAGTGTACAGATAACCCTAAAAAACCCAAGCCCAAACCAAGTAGGAAATCCGGCGACGCCGGAAAAAATGGTCTAGTCGCCGGCCAAAGGCCGGTGGTTGGGGCTCGTTTTTCTAGGGTTTTTTAGTTATCATATAACAAGTATTCTGCACATGTTTAAAAAAATTTCAGAACACTTTTGAAAAATTTCCAGAGAGCAGGGTTTAAAAATACGGTTTTTGGAGTTGTTTCGTGTTCGAAACTTTAAACATCGTCTAATGATCTAATTGTGGTTTAGTTAGGCTCTGATACCATGTTAGTGCATGATGCATGCTCCCACAACTCTTGTGAGGCAGCGGAAGTGATAAACAAAAATTTTCTTTGCATACAGCATGCACTTTCCATTAGATCTTGTCTAAACCACAACCAGAAAACCCTAACTAGAAATATTATCTACTATGTTAGGGATTATACCTTGATGATCCGGTCCTTCGGGTCTTCTTTGATGAACTCCTTGGCTCCTTAGACGTTGCCGATGTACTCGATCTCCGGCCACCCCAAGACCTAGATGATCCACGCGAGAGTTGTCGTACAAGCTAGAAACCCTTCTCAAGAGTTTAACCTAGAGACCAAATTTGCTAGAAGAGGTCACTAGGATCATGTAGAGATTAGTGTGTTGGATTATCTTTAACCCTAAGCCTTTGTTTCATAACACATGTGAAGGGTAAAGCTTAGGATGAAGGAGGAGGAGAGAAGAAGGAGAGAGAAAGTGTTTGTGATAATGAGAAAATTCAAGCATGGAAATTAGATATGGCTCAAATGAAATAATTGAAGCATGCATTATAAAATTAGCATCATGGTTCAATAGTAACTCCAAAACAATATAAAATAAAACAACCCGTTCTTTCAACCATGCTTGGACTTTCTAAATTCTACCTCATTTATTTATTTTCACAAAACAAATAATGTAATTATGAGGCGGCACCTTCTAGAAGGTATTCTTGTAACAATTACAAAAATACCCCTCCTCCGTATACTGTATACCGTATACGTATACCCGTATCCGAATTCCGAAAAATACGAATACAAATAATCCAATAATATAATACCGGTATCCGGCTTAAACCAAAGCCTACCAGTATTATCCTCCCGATCATTATTCCTGTAACAATTACACGAACATGATCGAAACCCTGCCGTAACACCTTACGGACGCTACATCTTTCGCCTGAACGAGGGAACCCTCTGTGTGGGACTCTAAAGACTCGACAGTATACTGGCAGTGGGTTTAACCACAAGCACGTCAACGGCACTAGCTGTGCGTAACGGCTACCCAGGTACATGACGAAAAGGTGGCCGACGAGCGAACTCATGACAACCCTAACGAGCCTGTAAGCAACACATACCGTACAGTCCGGTCTCTTCGTCTGATACGTCGCATATGAAGTCTAGAGGTGGTAAATATCAGACCCCAGTAACTTTATAAGTCATGCTGATTTACGGCTGATAACAGTTCGAGGAACTACTGATAACACTTATCAGTAAACCTCAAGAACCCTGGCCAGGGATTTAGGTGTTATAGCCGATCATACATAGCGCGACATCAACTCCCTATACCGGGAGAGACGAAACCCCTCCTATCGCTTACTGTCTTCATGTGATTCGGGACTGTACCCAAAGTCCACCTGTTTGCACGACTCAATAGAGCCGTGGTAGGGTGGAAATCAAAGTACAGTGGGAATCACACAAGACACAATGACGATCTCGGGTCTACGACTAACCTGTACAAGTGCACCAGAGAACTGCTATCTGACAATAGGTATATATACCATCTAGGAGTTCTCGGCGAGTCCTGTTCGGTGTACCCATTCTCCAATGAGCACCCGTGTACAATCTTTGATGTCAAACACCAATGGTTGTGGAATCAACCATCGCCCCCAGGGTCAAGAAACGTACACACTAGTCTAATCTGGTAATACCGATGCCCTGTCTCGATATACCCTCGACTAGGAACTATTAAAGGATATGCTTATAGACTGCCCAGGCCCCACTAGTATGATCTCATCATAATCCTGATAGTCAAGCATAATTCTAAGGGCTTCATCAACATACATATAAAGATATGAAATATAACACAACACATCACATGTTAAGATGAAGATAAACCAGATAGCATACTATCATTTCGAGCAAAGATTGTTTCTGTACATATACATGCCTAGTATCCTATACAATACAGGCCTCTAGGGCATACATATCTAACAGTTAGGGTCAGATCCTCTTCCCGGGGTCGCGCGTCAGGGGCTGATCCCAGAGCGGAGGTGGCGGACGCCCCTGGTGTGCCATCCTTGGTGAGGTATAAGGGCGGGCTTGCCACCGCTCGGGCTTGTTTCCATATCCCTCCCGGCTATACTCTACGTTTGGCCGAAAAAGGAGAGAAGGCGGATCAGGTGCGGGGTAAAGAGATTGCCTTGTACCTGAAATCCTTTTGGGCCGGAATGCGCCTGCTCTTCTCTCCCGAGATTGTTAGAGCGTTAAAATACTTTGGGTTTGTCCCGGGCCAGCTAGTGCCGAACTTATGGAGGATTCTCCTTGGGTTCCTAGTCCGTTTGAAGTTGCAGATGATCCCATTCGGCCTGTCCATCCTTGCCTCTTCTCTCATTTACAAAGGTCACCCCGGCACTCGCGCGGGCGACCCGAGATGGATTTACCTCTCCTTTAGGAAACGACGGGGGAGTGCAGCTAGGTCGGGAGTCGTCGTCTTGCCTTCTTCCATCAACGATTGAAAGAAGAAGTTTTTCTTTGTTGGGCCGCCAGAAGGTGAGGACCGGCCCGTGCCTACACAGTGGTGTAGGGATAGGTGCTGGCGGGGAAACCCGTCCAACGACCCCGACGCGGTGAGAGTGGCGGAGTAGGAGCCCATTCTCCGGGCTGATGTGCTGCTTTCTGAGCGGGCCCTTAGTTGGGCCGGGCTCAGCCCCGCCCAGTTCGTCGGTAAGTTAGGAGCTCGTAGTCATTCTGTCATGCCCCGCTTCCCAGAGTGCGCTAAGATCGGCACGTGACAGAGCCAACCATGCTACTTGTGGTTAGGAAACATTCCTCCACAGTCACATTACGGCTACCATATCGCAATGAACCATCTTCATGAAACAACAAGTTCGTTCGAAGTCCCGCTTTAACCTGCACTCGAAACTTTTGCAATCTTGGGTCTTGTGATTGCGCTTCTTTAATACTCTCGATCAACGACGACTATACTTGTAGCTGTATCATCTGTCCTGAAGAATGTGGTAACATGATCTCCAACTCGAATATCTGAATATCTTCGATAAGCTCATTCTGTGCAGTCAACATCCGAATTGCTGGCAACCGACTAAGCGCATCCGGTACAACATTAACTTTCCCAGGATGGTACTTGAGATCAAGATCATAGTCAGCCATCAGCTCCAACCATCTACGCTGCCTCATATTGAGCTCTTTCTGCGTGATCACATACTTTAGGATTTTGTGATTGGTATATACTTCGACCCTTTCGCCCAATAAGTAGTGTCTCTAAATCTTCAAGGCGAAAATCACTGCTGCTAGCTCCAAATCATGAATTGGATAATTCTTCTCATGGGGCTTCAACTGTCTTGATGCATAGGCCATAACCTTCCCATGCTGTATAAGAACACATCCCAAGCCTTTCCCAGATGTGTCGCTGTGAATAACCAACCCTCCGAAAACGTCTGGCACGGTCAAAATAGGAGCGGTTGTCAATCTTTACTTCAACGCTTCAAAAGCTGACGCACAACCATCCGTCCAAACGAACGGTACATCCTTCCGCGTAGGTCAAAGGCTCAGCCAATTGAGCAAAATTCTCTACGAATCTTCTGTAATATCCTGCAAATCCCAGAAAACTTCTGATCTCCGCTATATTCCTCGGAATTGGCCAATCTTGAACTGCTGCAATCTTCTCAGGGTCAACGGCGATTCCATCTCTGGATACGACATGCCCCAAAAACTTCACTTCTTCAAGCCAAAATTCGCACTTGCTCATCTTTGCATACAATCTTTCATGTCTCAATGTCTGCAGTGCGATCCTCAAGTGTTCTGCATGCTCTTCTAGGCTCCTTGAGTAGACCAGAATATTATCGATAAACACCACTATAAACTGGTCCAAGAACGGTGAAAAGATTCGGTTCATCAAGTCCATAAATATCGTCGGTGCGTTCGTGACTCCGAATGGCATCACTAAATACTTGTAATGTCCATATCGAGTTCGGAACGCAGTCTTGCAAATATCCTCTGATTTAACTCGAACTTGACCGGATCGCAAATCCAGCTTTGAGAATACCCTCGCGCCACTGAGTTGCTCGAACAATTCGCCAATGCGAGGGATCGGGCAAAATACCCGTTTGCATCCATATCATTTAAAATATATATAACTGCATCTATAGATCAAATTAATTCATAGTATTATTATAGTAACACCCCATGCTTAATAAAGTGCATCCTAATTGGTATTGGAACTGTAAATGTAACCCCTAATCGATATTTGTGCATCCATACCATTAATTCTACATCTATTCGCATACCATGTCACATTATTACATATTATTGTTATATTGATACCCCATGCTTGATATTGTGCACCCTATATAGTCATGATGTAACCCCTGATCGATGTTTGTGCGTCCATGCTTTTATTGTATATCAGTACTTTCACCCTGATTCAATACTTGCTACAGTTTGATTATGAGCACCCGTTTGATATCTGTGCACTACTTGACATGACCTGATACACCACTACTTGACATGACTTGATACATATACACTACCTGACATGGCCTGATATATCACTACTTGACATGCTACCTGATTCTGTTTCTAATGCCGACAATCTTGACATGTTGTCCCAATGGACATATCATGTTGTCTGTATAGACAAACCTGTTCCTGCTTGATCCCGTGTTGGCATTAGTCCCAGATTTATCAATACCTGACTTGAACACATAACTTGGGGGCATAAGGAAATCAATGATGAACCTGACTTGTAACTCGACAGTTCGATACTTATACTGATTAGCCTTACGGGCTAGGCCAGCCCCGGGATGCTGCTGCTGGCATCATTCGTCTGTACATGTTACCTGTTTACTGCCTAGCGGCACGTCTCGGATTCAGCCCAAGAGTCTTGACCATGGTCCCGGGCATGCACGGGATACTATTGAGTTACATCGACGATTCATTAAATTTATTTCACAGACTTTAGAATAGATAACCCAGTAGCACAGTTTAGATTGATCACTGCACGTCACTTATACTGATATACTTCACTGTTATATATTCCTGTTTACTGTTTACTGTTCATACTCGTGTCTGCATGTCCTGCTACCCTTGATTATATTATTGTTGATATTATGACGTACTGACGTCTGGGTTTTGCATGGCCCAGATCCTCTACCTTTGCAGCTGACCGATCAGGAGTATTTCAGTGTACAGGCCGAGCAGTGAGGACATGTTAGTATTTTTAGTTTAGTTTTCTTCCAGCATTTTCATTCCTAATGTGAGCCCGTATTTGGGACGTACATTCCAGATTATTATTGTTTATTGGATCTATTGCTTCCGCATGTTATTTCTTGACTCGTTTATTCTGGCTTATGGACATGTACTAGATAGTTTATTTTATTTTTACTGTTCTTGATATTTTCTAGACAGCCGTAATGTGACTATGGAGGGATGTTTCCTAGCCACAGGTAGCATGGTTGGCTCTGTCACGTGCCGATCTTAGCGCACTCTAGGAAGCGGGGCGTGACAGGGTTTGTTTGGTATCAGAGCCATAGGATTTAGGTTAATCGGGTCATTCTTTTGTAGTTGGGTATTGGACCCAGTACATGAATCAGAAAATCCATGATTAGGAACATGTCCTGCCACATTGTTATCGGGATTCTTGAATCATATCTTTCTCTTGATCCTTATCTTGACGATATGCAAACAACTTTACAGCTCAACTTGAACTTTTGGTTCCCTGTTGTTTATCTCTAGGATTTGGGCGACTTTAGTGGAGTTATGTGATTGTAACTATGTACCGCGGCATGGTTACAATGCGATACTCTATTTAAGTAACTTGGAGTTCTAGTCTTGATTCATATCCTTGATCTATGGTCATTATTCATCAAAAGTTTGGATCTTGTTTATCATACTAATACTTTTCGGTGTTTTGGTTTCAGGAACATGGCAGATAGAAATCTGAGATCGTACCAGAGGCGCGTGGATGGCGCCGCCTTACTTGGAGTAATTCGTGGCATACTGGAGGACCAGAAGCGGCAGACCGAGCTGAACCAGCGGCAAGCCGAGACTTTTCAGGAAGGTTTGCGGACTGTCTAGCAGTCCGTAAACAATGTTACGGCCAAACCAGTAGAGCGTGTGGGTACCATGGCGGATTTCAGGAGACTTGGTCCGTCCATTTTCACTGGTCTGGAGGAACCGTTGCCAGCTGTAACGTTTTAAAAATAATTAAATAAATAAAATCGTTTAAGTGAATTTTATGATTTTCGGTAAAGTAAAACGTATTTTTCGTAAAACTAAACCGTAATTATTTTTCACTATAAATTTAAAAATGCCTATTTTAATTATGTTATTACTATTAAATGGTGTTTATTTAGTCACTTATAAATTTTTAGTTTAATTAAATATTTTTCCTAAATTAATTATTTTAAACATTAACATAAGCTTTATTTGTACATTAAATTAGTGTAAATTACAAATTTGAGTGGGTTTAATTTGCAAAAATGAACCATTGCATATTAGAATCTTGTGTGTTTCATGCAAAATTTATTTTCAAATTTATCCATGGTTCTAGACCATTCTAGGTTAAATTAAGTGAGGAAAATAAAGAATTTTTATTAATTTCATGAAAAGACTTAATTCTATGATATTTTAGTGAGACCTTCTACACTTTTCTTCACCTTTCTCACTCTCCACCCCCTCCTCCTAATTGTGGCCGGCCTCAACCCCCATGGCAGCCCCCTCATCTTCCAAATTTAAATTTACTCCAAAAATCATCAAAAATCCTACAAAAATCCAAATAAAAATCCACAAAATCCTAATAAATTCATACCCTCTATTCTTTGCTCTTCTTTACATGGATTTTGGAGATGGAAAGCACTCATTTTGGAGGCTCATTTTCATGTTTGGATTTTATGTTGTGGAGGTATAAATCTTTTTCTTTTGATTTACTTTTATTAGATGTTTCTTTTAAGCATAATTAGATTTATTAAATTAATTCTATTTGCAGGTTTTAAAATTCAAGTTAGGATTTGTAAATTCAAGTTGTGGTTTTATTAATTCATTAGGGTTATAATAACTAGTTTAACACTTTTGGAAAATGGAAAATCATGCATGGTTGATAGATTGTAAATTGCTTATCCAAAATTGTTAAATTAAACCATTTTTGCAAACTAGATTTATATATATTGTATATTTTGGTGAGATAAATTCCAATTAATATTTGTAACATTAGATTGTTGTTTAAATTAGGATATTGACATGTTTAAGGAATGAAAAACTTAGTTTGGTCACTAGTTTCTTTTGATAATTGAAAAATACTAATAAAAATGCTATTTTTGCTAACTAGTTTTTGGAAATTCTTAAATAAATAAGATTTAAAATATAAATTATGGTTTCATTATATCATTATCATTATAAATTGTATTTTAATACATTAATTCATGCAAAATCAAGTTTGTTGTGGAATTGTGGAATTTTGCTTCTAAGATGTTGAAAATTTATAAAAGTTGCAAACTAGGAATTTTGTATTAATACAAATTTGTGTAATAAAAATATAGTAATGGGTTGTATAGTCTAGTTATGCTATTTAATAAGTATCATGACCATTGGTTTCATTTAAATGTCAAGTTTTGAAGAAAAACGGTAAATTGGTATTTTCGGGTTTTACGAAATCGGGCGATTTGATAGATTTTAGGGTTTCGATAAATTAAATCATGTTTTATAATATAAGTAATGAGTTTTAAAACTATGAGTTGTTTGTTGATGTTTATCTCGATTAATCGGAGTTTGTATGCCGATATCGAGCGATATTTGGTTCTTTTGCGTGAACGGGACATAGGTTTTAACCTATGCGCGTTCCGTGTGTCGTTTTGACTTTTGTCCGTGATTTAGTTTACGATAGTATATATGTTTGCGTATAGGTACCTCTCACGTGAACTGCGGGCGATGAAGAAGAGGATGGCGACACCGTCTTCGGCAGACATGGACCAGGTGAGTAGATGTATATCTACGGGGGGAAGTCGGGTGGATGGCGTTTAGCACCCCCGCAACGTAGAATAGGAATAGTACTTATTGACATTAGGAAGCCAGATGTGACCCTAGATTCTTAATGAGTAGGACCCTAGTAATGACCCTAGGCTGGACTAGACTGATTTAGGAAGACCATACCAGAAGATGAATACCTTGGAAGAGATTCGTAGGTTTCAGGTAGACACACACACACGCACACACTGAAACTCGACGTGGTGTATACGTGTATGTGTATATATATATATAGGACTAGGTATAGGTATATATATATGTACAACACGTATATTGGATACAATGATGTGATATGATACACGGGAATGAAACAGTATAACTGGGATTGATGCCGTGATTCTTGGCTATGCAGTCGTATTAAAATGTTAGCGGATCATTAGAAAATGAGATAATGAACATGTATACATAAATTATAATGGGTGGTGATGATATTGAGGTACATGGGACTCTAAAATAGCACCCGGACTGTAACTTGTGACTGATCACGATATGATATATGTATGACTTGATTACAACATCATATAGGTGCGACTTGATGATGATATGATATAAGTGTGACTTAATCACAATATGATACATATGACATGATATCTCTTAGGATAAATTAATGATGTATATTTATGATGGCAATGATATATGATTGATGTATGCGATTACAGTATAACACCTTGATCATGACATATGTTGATGATGATATTATACGAATGATGAGACACCTAGGAGATACTTGACCCGTACCCGATATTAGGATGCCGTACGATGGATTTTACCGTACGAGGTATAGATATGATGATTGATCCGCACTCTTGATTCGAGAAAGCCGTACTACGTACGTGACGCTATTGAGGCTGGATCGCCGACTATTAGAGATATGGATTGAGACCTTAGGTGGACTCTTGTTTCTTATTGACTTGTTTCTTAGATTTAGTTCCTTAGGAGGTTAGATGGACACTAGTTTAGGTTCGATTCTTATAGTGGTAGTTGTACTTGTATATCGCAGATGAGTGGTTATTCACATCCGTCTTTACATTCATACTGTAATCATAATGGTGCATGTTCATTTTATATGTTTCTATAATCAGTATAAAACTCTGCCTGTTAGGACACCAGCACCATTACCGATGATGCGTATATTCCACGCACACTTATTTGCCGGCTCACACACATCATCATCGGTAATTGCTATGTCACGTACACTTTAGAACATATTATCTTTTATCGATAGAATTAGCTAACAGCTAGATCGATATAATATTGTGATTACTCTCTGGTGATAGTAGAGACATGGCATTTATTACTTAGACATTTCATGCATTCACATTTTCATGTTATCATGCAGTATTATGGGGCATATGCCGACATTTATCATATACTTACTCATGATTTTGGGATTTTGGATTTCTATGAGATTTCTGGATTTTGGGGAAAACCGCAAGAATATATAAAAACTTCTCTTTCTCTCCTCCTCTCTTTTTAAAATATAAGATGCGGTTTTCTCGTGATGTATGTGTCGTCCACCATGAGATTTCATGTTTTCTGTTGGATTTCGAGACCCGATTAGAGGAGTGGATGAACCGTCTCGGGTACATGGTGGGCCCGGTATGGTACCCCGGGGCAGGAAGATTGAGTTGTAGACGATGAGCCTGGCAGGGGAAGGACTACCTACCGGTGATGTCTGGCGCGGCGGATATCCGGAGGATACCGACCGTTGTCGTGAGATTTGATGATATGGGCCGATCCGGACTGACGGAGCCCGAGGTATTGAGACTATGTACATCGAGATTATGAGGTATTGAGACTTGAGATTTACATGTTTTGTGTCGATGCTTGGCACGGATTTCTATGGATTTCATCGTTGATATTTCAGATTTCTATACACATTTTACCATGATAAAAGCTAAAGATTTCTTATACAGATATATCTAGATTTCAGGATTGGTTATTTTACATTCATGATGCATGCATACTCATTCATATGACATGGTACTAGATAAGGCACTGACACGAGCACGGAGCTGTTGCACTTACACGTAGCTTATTATCCTGTCTTACTTGATGACTAGTAGTATATTAGTATATTATTATGACCTAGGATAGCGTCGTGCATTCGTTTTCTTTTCGTAGATATCTTCTACTCACGAGTTGGCAACTCACCCCCGTTGTGCCAAATTTTATTACAGGTTCGATGTACAGGGTTCCTTGGCTGTTTGCTGGCGCATCATTTCATTCCGAGTGATTTGCACGGTAGGTTGGTTCACTTGTATCTGGACCGCCATTGTACTTTTATTATTTCCTTTGTATCTAGGAAGCTCCATTAACCAAACATGTATTACTTGTTAACTTTATTGGACCAGTTGTTTATTTCGACCTTAGAGTCGCGCATGTATTATTCTGGTTTGGTGGATTTGTTTTCTTTTGAGTTTTGAGCCTCGCCCTTTGGCGTTGTATATTTTTGTGCTTGTTGTGGTTGTTTTCGCCTGTTGGCATTGAGCTAGCTCCCGTTTGGGGATGCTTTTTATTGTTTGTATATATATTATTCTTGTTTGTACCCGTTTGGGGCCAGTTTTTACAAGGAGACTCTGCCGAAATTTTTGAGAAAATTGGATGATACTTTTAAACTTGTTTTCTACATGTTTTCCTTCACTTCTTCTTTTTATGGTTTAGATTTCTGGGCTTCGGCTTACTTAGGTTACGTTGCGCCTCTAGACGCTTCGTAATTTAAGTGCCGGTCACGTTCCGTATTTTCGGGTCGTGACACCAGCGGAGCAGTGGCTGGTTGATACGGAGAATTTGCTCGTTGCGGCACAGATTTCAGAGGACAAGAGAGTGGATGTAGTATGCATCCAATTGGTAGACTATGCCCATGAATGGTGGCTTATGGAAGAGACCCGCTTGCCCAAGCCGATCAGTTGGGCAGATTTTTCGAAGAGTTTCTTGGAGAAGTTCTTTCCGCAGACTGCATGGGAGGAAATGGAAGAAAAGTTTATCAGTTTGAAGCAGAATGGAGGATCCGTGGATGCGCATGCGGCTGAGTGGACACGGCTCGGTCGATTCGCAGGACCTTTGGTGGCTAAAGAAGCTGATAGGGCACGAAGGTTTATGCGCAGTTTGGACGTGGAAATCCAGAGGCACATTATATTTCTGGGATTGACCACTTTCTCGCAAGTGCTTAAAGCAGCCAGGGAGCAGCAGAGTTTATCATTGAAGACTGAGGGAACGCAGCAGCAAGCAGTTGTGGTACGGAAGCCGGAGTTTACGCCGAATCGAGTGCCTTTACGCAGAGGTATTCCGGTGAATCGACTTGGCGTGGTGCCTATGAAGAAGCCCGTCGTAGTCAATCAGAGAAAAAGCGTGATTTCTGACTACTTCCATTTACCCGGACATGTGCAGAGGGAGTGTCGAATGATGCGAGGACTTTGTTTGGTTTGTGGATGAGCGGATCATACTATCAAGACTTGTCCGTTGAAGCTTCGTTTGAAGGATGATGTTCCGAAGCCACCGCAGAGGCAGTTTCAGGAGCAGAAGCAGATAACTCAGGGATCTAATCAAGCTCGAGCCTTTACCTTGACGGCTGAAGAGGCCAAGGCTTCAGAGGAAGTAGTTTCAGGTATCCTACTTGTTCATGATTTTCCCGCATTAGCATTATTCGATTCTGGTGCATCCCATTGTTTTATGTCGTCCAAGTTTATTACTACACACTCGATTTCTTGCACGACCATGTCTAGTTGTTGGGACATATACACTGGGAATGGGAAGATCATAGCTTGTAGAGAATGTAAGGATTGTTCAGTTATTATTTGTGGACGGGAGTTATTTGCATATTTCTTGGTGATCGATACTGGCAACTATGACATTGTCTTGGGAATGGATTTTCTCGGCACTTTCCACGCTCACATTGATTGTAGGGCAAAGAAAGTGATTTTCCAGATTCCCGGACATCCGGAGTTTTTCTTTACTGGGGGAAGCAGTTCTGTCGGGCCAGTCGAGTTTAGGGTTGGGCCGACAAGCAGTGTTCTTTCATCAATGGAAGTTGATAAGGAGGAAGCGCTAGCTGTAGTTCGAGAGTTCATGGACGTGTTCGAGGACATCTCGGGTTTAACGCCAAAACGAGATGTAGAGTTCGCGATCGATCTTGTTCCTGGTGCAGCACCAATCTCAAAGGCGTACTATCCAATGGCACCAGTGGAGTTGGAAGAAGTCAAGAAGCAGCTTACCGAATTGCTAGAGAATGGTTGGATTCGCAGCAGTAATTCACATTGGGGAGCTCCAGTTCTTCTAGTAAAGAAGAAAGACGGCACAAGGAGGATGTGCATCGATTATCGAGAATTAAACCGGGTAACTATTAAGAACAAGTACCCGATCCCTCGCATTGGCGAATTGTTTGAGCAGCTTAGTGGCGCGAGGGTATTCTCGAAGCTGGATTTGCGATCCGGATATCATCAGGTCCGAGTTAAATTAGAGGATATTTGCAAATATGGACATTACGAGTATTTAATGATGCCATTCGGAGTCACGAATGCACCGGCGATATTTATGGACTTGATGAACCGAATCTTTTCACCGTTCTTGGACCAGTTTATAGTGATGTTCATCGGTGATATTCTGGTCTACTCGAGGAGCATTGAAGAGCATGCGGAACACTTGAAGATCGCACTGCAGACATTGAGGCAAGAAAGATTGTATGCAAAGATGAGCAAGTGCGAGTTTTGGCTTGAAGAAGTGAAGTTTTTGGGGCATGTTGTATCTGGAGATGGAATCGCCGTTGACCCTGAGAAGATTGCAGCAGTTCAAAATTGGCCGATTCCGAAGAATGTAGCAGAGATCAGAAGCTTTCTTGGACTTGCCGGGTATTACAGAAGATTCGTGGAGAATTTTGCCCGTTTGGCTGAACCTTTGACCAAGCTTACACGCAAGGAAGTACCGTTCGTATGGACGGATAAATGTGCGTCAGCTTTTGAGGCGTTGAAGCAGAGATTGATAACCGCTCCTATTTTGACCGTACCAGACAGTTCCGGAGGATTGGTGATTCACAGCGACGCATCTGGGAAAGGTTTGAGATGTGTTTTGATGCAGCATGGGAAGGTTATAGCTTACGCATCGAGACAGTTGAAGATCCATGAGAAGAATTACCCAACTCATGATTTGGAGCTAGCAGCTGTGATTTTCGCTTTGAAGATTTGGAGACACTACTTATTGGGGGAAAGGGTCGAAGTATTCACCGATCACAAAAGCCTAAAGTATGTGTTCACGCAGAAAGAGCTTAACATGAGGCAGCGTAGATGGTTGGAGCTGATGGCTGACTACGATCTTGATCTTAAGTACCATCCGGGGAAAGTTAATGTTGTGCCGGATGCGCTTAGTCGGTTGCCAGCAATTCGGATAATGACTGCACAGAAATAGCTTGTCGAAGACTTTCGGAGATTCTAGTTGGAGATCGTACTACCGCATTCTTCGGGACAGTTGATGCAGCTGCAAGTACAGTCGTCGTTGATCAAGAATATTAAAGCAGCGCAGTCACAGGACCCAAGATTGCAGAAGTTTCGAGAACAGGTTGAAGCTGGACTTCGTACGGACTTGTTAATTCATGAAGATAGTTCGTTGCGATATGGTAGCCGTTTGTGTGTGCCAAAAGGAGACATTCGTGAAGAAGTGATGAAGGAGGCACACAGTTCTGCGTATTCCGTACATCCAGGAGGCACGAAGATGTACCGCGATCTAAGACAACATTTCTGATGGGAAGGCATGAAGAAGGGGATTGCCCGCTTTATAGCAAAGTGCTTGGTGTGTCAGCAAGTTAAGGCTGAACATCAAAGGGTTGCTGGTTTATTGCAACCACTTCCGATTCCTCAATGAAAGTGTGAACATATAACCATGGATTTCGTGACAGCTTTACCACGGAGTCCAAATGGCAACAATGCAGTTTGGGTGATTGTTGATCGTTTGACCAAGGCATCTCATTTCATACCATTTCAAGTTGGTCAATCAACGGAAGCATTGGCAGAACAGTACATGCAGGAGATTGTGAGATTGCATGGAGTACCTGTGAGCATCATTTCAGACCGTGACACCCGATTCTTATCACACTTCTGGAGGATTTTACAGGGACGCGATTGAAGTTTAGCACAGCTTATCATCCTCAGACAGATGGCCAGTAGGAGAGAACGATCCAAACTCTTGAAGATATGTTGAGAGCTTGCATGTTGGACTTCAAGGGTTCGTAGGAGGATCATCTACACTTGGTGGAGTTTTCTTACAACAACAGCTTTCAGGCGACTATTCAGATGGCTCCTTTCGAAGTATTGTATGGTCGCAAGTGTCGTTCACCTGTTTGTTGGGACGATATTGAAGAACGAAGATTGTTGGGACCGGATTTGATCGTGCAAACAGTTGAGAAAGTTAATACTATCCGGAATCATATGAAGGCAGCACAAGATCGACAGAAGAGTTGGGCCGACACATCGAGAAGACCTCTAAAGTTCGTTGTTGGTGATCTGGTATTCTTGAGGATATCACCGACTAGAGGAGTGATTCGTTTTGGGAGTCGAGGCAAGCTTAGTCCTCGATTCGTGGGGCCTTTCGAGATTTTGGAGCGTGTTGGAGAAGTGGCTTATCGATTGGCTTTACCACAATCTTTGGCGAATGTTCATGATGTGCTTCATGTATCTCAACTCCGTAAGTATGTTCGAGATGAAACACACGTGCTGGATCATTCGGAGCTGACTGTAAAAGAGGATTTGACCTTTGAGGAACGACCGATGTCGATTGTTGATCGAAGAGAAAAGGTCCTTAAAATAAGGTTATCCCTCTCGTACTTGTTTCTTGGGGGAATCGCTCGCACGGAGAATCGACTTGGGAACGAGAAGACGAGATTCGACAGAACTTTCCACATCTATTCTTGTAAATTCTTGATTGTTTATCTTTTCTTGTCTTGGGAATTTCGAGGACGAAATTCTTTTTGTAGTTGGGTATAATGTGACACACTAGTTTATTTATACCAATTCTAGTATTTCCTTAATTATGGTATTTTCCTGATTTACTGTACTTTGGGTGCGAATAGTATTTTGACATTTGTATTTGCATCCGACCTGACCCGCTTGCTTGAAAACTGTCTTGGTTCATGTTTATGATTTATCTTGACTTGTTACATAAACTTGTGCACTTTCATGTATACTGCATACTAGCATTTTATCTGGCATTTGCATTTTTACAATATAATATTTTTAAGTCACATAAAATATTTTAAAAATATATTGCATGGCCTGCTTGATACCCCTAATCCTGTGGTAGCATCCGCACATCTTGTTCTTGTCCCGTTCAGTGAAACGGACTTATTTGGATGGCTACGCGCACGTACGTGCATCCGTTCTTGGGGGTATGCATTTTCGTTACCCGGGCATCCAATTTTAATTTTGGTCGACACATATATTTTTCGTATTTTGAAACTGAATTTTAGACCCGACCCGGGCGTGTTTTGGACTAAATATGTATTTACCAGAAAATCCATTTTTTATTTAATATAATATTTATTTAAACGGTTACATTTAAAATTTATTTTAACTAACTTATCTTTTTTAAAAAAATTTAAAATCTTATAACAAATTTCCCCTAACAACCTATCCCTCTCTCTCTCACTGACACAGCCTCTCTCCTCTTTCTCTCTCCCCTCGCGCGCCTTTCTCTCTCCCCTCGCGCGCCTTTCTCTCTTCTCTCGGAAACATTGTTTCCTTCTCGACTCTCGTCACCGCCCCTCCGCTTACCGTCACCTCCCTTCTCTTCTCTTTAAAAGCCCGCGCCCACGAGAAAACCCACAACTCATCGCAACCCTAACCCTAAAACTTCTCTGCCTCATCACCCTCGACCTCAACCCTCACTCCATCTCCCTCAACCGAGCCTCCTCCTCCTCGTTGCCTTCTTCTTCTCCTTCCTCCTTTCCCTGAGCCTGCACCCTATAGAACCCAACACCTGCACACCTACCGCCGATCACCTCATCATCGCCAGCACCTTCTTCTCTCCTCATCTCCATCATCTCCTTCTCCTCTTCATTCTCTTCTCCTCCTCCTTTCCTTTTCTTCTTCTTTCTTAGAAACCACACACTAACAGAACCTTTACCTGCACCCTGCACCCTCGCCGGCACCTCACCGCCGGTGACCCCGACACCATCACCCCGTTTCCCTTGACCCCAGTACACCAACCCTAGTAAGCATCAACCCTTCTCCCTTCTTCTTCCTCTTCTTCTTTTCTTTTCTTTTCTTTTTCTTGTTCTTGAATTCTGTATTTTTCCAGCGTCGCCGGAGTCGCGTCGCCGTTGTCGTTCCAGATGACCCAGTGGACGTACCTTACCTGCGTGATCACCCTCTTGCTTTGCTTGGATCCGTCCCGTATGCCGTACGTGCGTTGCGACGTTTTACCGACGTCGGACGTGTCGTGCGTATCCGTATCGTGATCCATCGAGGCAAGTTTATCTTGCTACATGCTATGTTACTATATTTTACATCTATTTAAATAAATATAACACTTGTATTTTAAATCATGCATCCCATGTTTAGTTTTACAGTTTTACGACATCCGTATGCATCCATACAAGTTATTTCACATCTAGTGCATGCAAACCTATCTTGTTACATACTATATTACAATATACTGCATCCAATGGAATATTTACATCTCATATTGTTTAGTTGTACATCCTGCATTTACCAATTTATCATTTACTGTTATATGACGTCCGTGTACATCCGTATCATTATTTACATGTCTAGTCGCATGCTAAGTCATCTTGCTGCATGCTAGGTATAGTATTATACATCCTTATGAGTAAAATGTTACCCGTTCATCACATTATACATCCATACTAAAGTTTTACTGTTTTCGGATACCCGTTTGCATCCATATCATTTAAAATATATATAACTGCATCTATAGATCAAATTAATTCATATTATTATTATAGTAACACCCCATGCTTAATAAAGTGCATCCTAATTGGTATTGGAACTGTAAATGTAACCCCTAATCGATATTTGTGCATCCATACCATTAATTCTACATCTATTCGCATACCATGTCACATTATTATATATTGTTGTTATATTGATACCCATGCTTGATATTGTGCACCCTATATAGTCATGATGTAACCCCTGATCGATGTTTGTGCGTCCATACTTTTATTGTACATCCATACTTTCACACTTATTCAATACTTGCTACAGTTTGATTATGAGCACCCGTTTGATACCTGTGCACTACTTGACATGACCTGATACACCACTACTTGATATGACTTGATACATGTACACTACCTGACATGACCTGATATATCACTACTTGACATGTTACCTGATTCTGTTTCTAATGCCGACAATCTTGACATGTTGTCCCGATGGACATATCATGTTGTCTGTATAGACAAACCTGTTCCTGCTTGTCCCGTGTTGACATTAGTCCCGGATTTATCAATACCTGACTTCAACACATAACTTGGGGGCATGGGGAAATCAATGATGAAAACTGACTTGTAACTCGACAATTCGATACTTATACTGATCAGTCTTACGGGCTAGGCCAGCCCCGGGATGATGATGCTGACATCATTCGTCTGTACATGTTACCTGTTTACCGCCTAGCGGCACGTCTCGGATTCAGCCCGAGAGTCTTGACCGTGGTCCCGGGCATGCACGGGATACTATTGAGTTACATCGACGATTCATTAAATTGATTTCACAGACTTTAGAATAGATAACCCAGTAGCACAGTTTAGATTGATCACTGCACGTCACTTATACTGATATACTTCACTGTTATATATTCCTGTTGACTGGTTACTGTTCATACTCGTGCCTGCATGTCCTGCTACCTCTTGATTATATTATTGTTGATATTATGACGCACTGACGTCTGGGTTTTGCATGGCCCAGATCCTCTACCTTTGCAGCTGACCGATCAGGAGTATTTCAGTATACAGGCCGAGCAGTGAGGACCTGCTAGTATTTTTAGTTTAGTTTTCTTCCAGCATTTTCATTCCTGATGTGAGCCCGTATTTGGGACGTACATTCCAGATTATTATTGTTTATTGGATCTATTGCTTCCGTATGTTATTTCTTGACTCGTTTATTCTGGCTTATGGACATGTGCTAGATAGTTTATTTTATTTCTACTGTTCTTGATATCTTCTAGACAGCCGTAATGTGACTGTGGAGGGATGTTTCATAGCCACAGGTAGCATGGTTGGCTCTGTCATGTGCCGATCTTAGCGCACTCTGGGAAGCGGGGCGTGACACCACTGATGCCATCGGATAATACGCCTTTGAAATTGGCGCTGCACCAGGAACAAGATTGATCGCGAACTCCACATCTCGTTTTGGCGGTAAACCCGAGATGTCTTCGAATACGTCCATAAACTCTCGAACTACTGCTGACACTTCCTCCTTATCAACTTCCATCGACGAAAGAACGATGCTTGTCGGCCTAGCCCTAAACTCGACTGGCCCAACAGATCTGCTACCTCTAGTAAATACAAACTCCGGATGTCCGGGAATTTGGAAAATCACTTTCTTTGCTCTACAATCAATGTGAGCGTGGAAAGTGCCGAGAAAGTCCATTCCCAAGACATCATCATAACTGCCGGTATCGATCACTAAGAAATCTGCAAATAACTCTCGTCCATAGATAACAACTGAACAATCCTTGTACCCGCTACTAGATATAATCTTCCCATTTCCAGTGTGTATGTCCCAACACCTAGACAGGGCCATGCATGCAATCGAGTGTGCAGTAATAAACTTGGACGGCATACAACAACGGGATGCACCAGAATTGAACAATGCTAATGCAGGAAAAACATGAACAAGTAGGATACCCGAATTGATCTCACTTAAAGCCAAACACTGAAGAAGATAAGCACGGTAAACATGATTCAAGCTTGCGATAAAACATGAACTGGTAAGCAATGAAACCGAGAGAAGTAAGGTAATATAACGATCATAAAACAAGGAAATGAATCAAGACTAGGACTCCAAGTTACTTAAATAGAGTACCGCATTATAACCATGCCGCAGTTCATAGTTACAATCGCATAACTCCGTTCAAGTCGTCCAAATCCTACTATCAGAATCGAAAGAATAGGTAGGGAGAAACAATAAGGAATCAAAAGGATTTCAAGCCGGGATGCAAAGTCATTCCATCTTGTCAAGATAAAGGGCCAAGAGAAAGATAAGATTCAAGAATGGCAAGATAGTAAAGTGGCAGGACATGTTCCTAATTACAGGTTTTCTGATTCGTGTATTGGGTCCAATACCCAACTACAAAAGAATCAAACCCGATTAGCCTAAATACTATGGCTCGGATTCCAAACAAACCCTGTCACGCTCCGCTTCCCAGAGTGCGCTAAGATCGGCACGTGACAGAGCCAACAATGCTACCTGTTTTTAGGAAACATCCCTCCACAGTCACATTACGGCTGTCTATAAGATATCAAAAACAGTAAAATAAAATAAACTATCTAGTACATGTCCACATGCCAGAATAAACGAGTCAAGAAATAATATATGTGCGGAAGCAATAAATCCAATAAGCAATAACATCTGGAAAGTACGTCCCAAATACGGGCTCACATCAGGAAATGAAAATGCTGGAAGAAAACTAAACTAAACTAAACACCAATATGCTCCTCACTGCTCGGCCTGTCGGCTGAAATACTCCTGATCAGCCTGCGACAAAGCTAAAGGAACTGGACCATGCAAAACCCAGACGTTAGTGCGTCATAATATCAAATAATAGAATATAACCAGTAGGTAACAAGATATGCAGGCATGAAATATAAACAGTAACCTGAATGTAATAAATAAACATTGATATAGAACAGTGAAGTGTATCAGTGTATGTGACGTGCGGTAATCAATCTAATCTGTGCTACCAGGTTATATATTCTAAAACTTGTTTGAAATCAATTAGTGTACTCCTCCATGTAACACAAAAGAATATGTCCCGTTATCCCCCGGGACCACAGATCGGGTAGTAGGAATCACGAATGACTCTGTCCCGTTATCCCCCGGGACCACGGATCAAGCAAGAATCACGAATGATTCTATCCCGTTATCCCCCGGGACCACGGATCAAGTAATACCCTTTTAAGCTACACTTCAGTTACACTTTTGATTTCCCCATACCCCTAAGGTTATGTATTCAAGTCAGGTATTGATAAGCTGGAGCTAATGCCAACACAGGATCAAGTAGGTACATGTTTGTCTATGTAGACAACAGGATACGTCCGTCAGGACGACAGGTCAGGATTGTTGGCATTAGGAACAGGATCAGGTATCAAGTCAAGCAGTGGTATATCAAGTCTTGTCAGGTAGTGCACATGTATCAAATGGATGCCCAACAGTAAAATGTAGCAAGTATCGAATCACGGTAAAAGTACGGATGCACAGTAAAACATCGATGCACAAATGTCTATCAGGGATTACATCTACAACTCCATGACTACGTATGATGTACATTATCAAGCATGGGGTGCTAATATAACGGTAACATGAAATAATATGATATGGCATGCAACTATATATATAATAAATTGTACGGATGCGAACGGATATTGTAAAATTGTAAAACGGTAACATGGGATGCACAATGCAATGAACATGTAATATTATTATTGATATGGATGCAAATGTAATAACATAGCATGTAGCAAGATAAACTTGCATGCAACTAGATATGTAATAAATAATACGGATACGAACAGTTATCCGAAAACAGTAAAACGGTAACATGGATGTATAATACAGTAAACATGTGATATTTTTATTCATATGGATGCAAAATATATATCATAGCATGTAGTAAGATAAACTTGCCTGATCGGATCTCACATCGGGATGCGTACGCTGCGTCCGACGTCTGGTAAACGTCGCAATGTACACACGCGCGCACGGAACAGGACCAGGCGAAGCAAGAACATGACCACGCTGGCTGGGGATGTCCACAGGGTCGCCCGGATCGTCGGCGATAGTCACGGCTCCGGCGATCACCGGAAACACAAGATCAAGAAAGAGAAAGAGAAGAGAAAAAGAAGAAGAGGAAGAGGAAGAGGTGGTCTGTTGTGATGAGGCTGGGGGTTCAAGGGTCTGGGGTCAAAGAAGGCTGCGATGGGGCGACGACGACGAGTCATGGATTTTTCGGCGAGCTTTCACGGCCAAAGGCAGCTGCGGGTTTCTTGAAGTCGGGTGAGGGTTTTTGTGCAGGGGAAAGCTTGGGATCTGAAGTAGGAGAGAGGAGAGAGGGGAGATAGGGCGGTGGAGAGGACGTTGGGTTGGTCGACGACGAGGTGGTCGGCGGCGTGGGGCGACGAGAACTGCAGGCGTGGTTGCAGGTGGGTTCTTCATCGGGGATCTTGAGTTCTCGAGATGTGCAGGGGTTAGAGCTCGTGAATGAGGGTGAAGGGGAGAATGAGGAGGTGGTGGCGACGGGGTGAGGCCGACGGCGTGATCGGCGACAAGATGCTGGCGAGGTTCGGGTCGTGGGTTCTGGGTTGTTGCGGTCGGGGTGATGGGTCGTGATGTTGGGAGGAAGAGGAGGAGAAGTTGAGGGTGATGGGCACGGGTGGAGGCGGCGACGCACGGTGTGGGTTTGGGTTAGGGTTTTGAGTCGAAGGCGGGAACGTGAGGAGGAGGGAGAGAGGACGTAGTGAAAAAGTTAAGTAAATATTTTAATATATATATAATATATTATTGGAGAGAGAGAGAGATTGGATAGGGAAAAATATATTTTTTAGTTAAAGAAATTATATGTTTCTTATATAATAATAGTTTTCATATAAAGGATTTAATATATATAATTTGAGATTTTTGGCTAATACAAAAATAGTCCAAAACTTGTCCGGCTTGGATCTAAATTTATGGTTTGAAATACGGATAATATACGTGTTAACTAAAACCAAAATGCGATATCCGAGTAACGAAAATGCATATCCCCAAGAACGGATACACGTAGCGTGCACGTAGCTATCCAAACGAGTCCGTTTCACTGAACGGGACGAGAGCACGATGTACGGATGCCACCACAGGGTTAGGGGTATGATGCAGGCCATGCCAGATATTTTTAAAAATATATTATTGGATTATAATTGTATTATTAAAAATGAAGATGCCAGATATAATGCAGTTATACAATATGAAAGTGCACGGATTCTCTTAACTAGCCGGGATAAATTATAAATAGGAATCAGGACAGGCCTCCAGCATACGGGTCGGGTCGGATGCAAACACGGATACCAATTACACTATTCAGACCCAAAACACAATAAATCAAGAATAGCCATAAATAAAGAAATACCCAAACGGAATTGTATAAATGAACTAGTGTGTTACATTATACCCAACTACAAAAGAATTTCGTTCTCGAAATTCCCGGAACAAGAAAAGATAAACAAGCATGAATCTACGAGAAGAAGTGTGGAAACTTCTATCGAATCTCGTCTTCTCGTTCCCAAGTCGATTCTCCGTGTGAGCGATTCTCCCAAGAAACAAGTACGAGAGGGATAACCTTGTTCTTGAGGACCTTTTCTCTTCGATCATCAATCGACATCGGTCGTTCTTCATAGGTCAAGTCGTCCCTTACAGTCAGCTCCGAATGATCTAGTACGTGTGTCTCATCTCGAACATACTTACGGAGTTGAGATACACGAAACACGTCATGAACACTCACCAAAAATGGTGGTAAAGCCAATCGATACACCACTTCTCCAACACGCTCAATAATCTCGAAAGGCCCCACGAATCGAGGACTAAGCTTGCCTCGACTCCCAAAACGAATCACTCTTTTAATTGGTGATATCTTCAAGAATACAAGATCACCAACAGCGAACTCTATAGGTCTTCTCGATGTATCAGTTCAACTTTTCTGCCGATCTTGTGCTGCCTTCATATGATTCCGGACGGTATTAACTTTCTCTACTGTTTGCACGACAAGATTCGGTCCCAACAATCTTCGTTCTCCAATATCGTCCCAACAGATGGGTGAGCGACACTTGCGACCATACAATACTTCGAATGGAGCCATCTGAATCGTCGCCTGAAAGCTGTTATTATACGAAAACTCCACCAAGTGTAGATGATCCTCCCATGAACTCTTGAAGTCCAGCATGCATGCTCTCAACATATCCTCAAGAGTTTGGATCGTTCTTTCTGACTGGTCGTTTGTCTGAGGATGATAAGTGGTGCTAAACTTCAGTCGAGTCCCTAAACTTTCCTGCAAACTCCTCCAGAAGTGCGACAGAAATCGGGTATCACGATCGGAAACTATGCTCACGGGTACTCCGTGCAATTTCACAATCTCCTATAAGTATCGTTCTGCTAACGCTTCCATCGACTGACCAACTCTAAACAGTATGGAATGAGCTGCCTTGATCAATCGATCAACAATTACCCAAACTGCATTGTTGCCCTTTAGACTCCGCGGTAAAGCTGTCACGAAATCCATGGTTATATGTTCCCACTTCTATTGAAGAATCAGAAGTGGTTGCAATAAATCAGCTACCCTTTGATGTTCAGCCTTAACTTGCTAACACACCAAGCACTTCACTACAAAGTGGGCAATATCCCTTTTCATGCCTTCCCACCAGAAATGCTGTCGTAGATCACGGTACATCTTCGTGCTTCCTGGATGTACGGAATATGTGGAACTGTGCGCCTCCTTCAAACTTCTTCGCGAATGTCTCCTTTTAGCACACACAAACGGCCGGGCTCAGCCCCACCCAGTTCGTCAGTAAGTTAGGAGCTCGTAGGCGTTCTGTTAGGCTTGCGTTTATTTTCATTTTTGTTTGTGTTGCTGACTCCAGTGTATCTTGTCTTGTACAGAACCCATAGACTTGAGCTACCTTCGAGCGGCTATGCGCAAGCCGAAGAAGGGACCGAAGGCTGGAGAGGCCAGCTCTTCTCGTACGACGTCGGTCCCGTCTCCCCCAGTACCCGTACTGCCACAACGCTCGAGTGCGGATCGTGCCCCGGAGCCCAGCCAGGCGCTGAGCCGAAGGCGGGTTCGGGGGAAGGCGGCCCAGGCTTCGGAGGTTGAGACCAGCCCTCTGCCGTCGGCTTTCAAGAGGTTCCCTCGAACAGTTTCGCGGACCCCGGCTTCCCCGATCTTGGTGGACGAGGGGGACCTCCGCTTTGAGGTGCCCTCGGGGCTCTCTGTCGCCGACAGCTTGCTGGCCGACATGGAGAAGTCGGTCGGGGGCAAGGTCCCTCGTGGGACCCTGAAGGTGCAAATGGCGTCCATCGCTCAAGAGACCGTGCAGGTTGGTGCTCGCACCTCACTTGATCTTTCACTCAATGTCTCATCATTCGCGAAACTTGGTGCCTCCCCTTTTCTTTCTGACCCACTTCTGATTTCTTCAGCTCCTCCAGCACGTCGCCCTCGTCGTCCAGATGGAGGAGGAAATAGCCCCGGCGATGCGGGCCGCGAGCGAGCTTTCCTCGCTGGAGGAGGGCTCAAAGCGGGAGCTGGAGGCGGCGATGGCGAGGATCGCTGCCCTTGAGGGCGAGGTGGCGGCCGGAAAGGAGGAGGTGGCGGCCTCGATGCAGGAGATTGTCAGGTTCCGCGAGGCCACCCAGGCCGCCGAGGCTAAGCTTCAGGACTCCAAGATGCTCGTCAGCACCATGAAGAAGTCGGCGAGCACCCTCCGGAAGGAGTTGGAGGCGATGGTAGAGGCTGCGAAGCGAGCCGGCCTCAGAGCGGCGAAGGCGGTGGAGAACTTCCAGAAGTCAGAACATTCTTACACCGTCCTAGCCTCGGTCACTACCGCCATCTGCCATGAGGCCCTTGACGCCGTCAAGGCTTGGATGCCGGAGTTCGCCGACGAAGAGCTCCGAGCCGAATATCCTCTCGGGGATGACGAGCAGGGGGATGACCCCGAGGGCAAGGCCAGGGGAGAGATTCCCAGCGAGAGCGACGCCGAGGCTCCTGTGACGGGCGCTGGGCCCCCAGACGCCGCCCGAGCCATGGTAGATATTGAGCTTCCCGGGGTTGCTCTCGGCCCTGAGGCCTGAAGCCCCTCATCTTCTTGTTTCTTTATTTGTTGCATCGGGAATTTTGTAGCCCTCCGGGCATTTTGTAAGGCTGGGGAGCCCACAATACCCTTGTAAAAGCTTTGACTTTGTGAATAAAGATTTTTTACAGTCATATTTGCATGCGAATTTTCCTTTTGTCGGCAACACTTGTATTTGCACAGTACTGCCTTTGTGTAATGTCTATTCTTCGTTTAGCGATTACGCGTCGAGTTGAATCTGTCCACTCACCAAGTATGCAAAGACCGACGGGAAGACGGTATCTCCATGGCCCCGAAGTCGAGGTGGAGATCGCTCAGACGTAGATAGACCGGATGTCTCTTGGTAAGGTCATGTTCCTTAGCGTGGAAGGCTCGGCGAGGCATGCTAAGGATGGGCCGAGCAGGGTAGCTGCCCGGTGCCTCTAGGCGAAGGCTTCGATCCCTGGCGTTGTAAGGGCCATACATGGCCTGCTAGGGATGGACCGAGCAGTGAAGTTGCTCAGTTGCCTCTTGGCGAGGGCTTAGATCCTGGCTTTTTGGGGTGATGAATGACCAGTCGGGGATAACCGAGCAAGTGCGGGCTCGGTTGCCTCTTGGTGAGGGCTTTGATCCTTAGCGTGGGAGGGGTCGTAAGGGGCCTACTAAGGACGGTCCGAGCAGGGTTGCTGCTTGGTGCCTCTTGACAAGGGCTTTGATCCCTGGTGTGTTGGGGTAGGGAGCTACCAGCTAGGGATAACCGAGCAAGGGTGGGCCCGGTTGCCTCTTGTGAGGGCTTTGGATTCTTAGCGCGGGAGGGGCCGTAAGTGGCCTACTAAGGATAGGCTGAGCAGGGTTACTGCCCGGTGCCTCTTGGTGAGAGCTTTGATCCCTGGAATGTTGGGGTAGGGAGCTACCAGCCAGGGATAACCGAGAAAGGGTAGGCCCGGTTGCCTCTTGCGAGGGCTTTGGATCCTTAGCGCGGGAGAGGCCGTAAGTGACCTACTAAGGATGGGCCGAGCAGGGTTACTGCCCGGTGCCTCTTGGTGAGGGTTTTGATCCCTGGAGTGTTGGGGTAGGGAGTTACCAGCCAGGGATAACCGAGCAAGGACGGGCCCGGTTGACTCTTGCGAGGGCTTTGGATCCTTAGAGCGGGAGGGGCCGTAAGTGGCCTACTAAGGATGGGCCGAGCTGGGTTACTGCCCGATGCCTCTTAGCGAGGGCTTTGATCCCTAGTGTGTTGGGGTAGGGAGCTACCAACCAGAGATAACCGAGCAAGGGCGGGTCCGGTTGCCTCTTGCGAGGGTTTTTGATCCTTAAGGACGGGCCGGGCAGGGTTGTTGCCCGGTGCCTCTTGGCAAGGGCTTTGATCCCTGGTTTGTTAAGGTAGAGAGCTACCAGCCAGGGATAACCGAGTAAGGGTGGGCCCGGTTTCCTCTTGCGAGGGCTTTTGATCCTTAGCGCGGGAGGGGCTGTAAGTGGCCTACTAAGGATGGGCCGAGCAGGGTTACTTCCCGGTGCCTCTCGGCGAGGGCTTTTGGTCCTTAAGGATGGCCGAGCAGGGTTGCTGCCCGGTGCCTCTTAGCAAGGGGTTTGATTCCTGGTGTTGTGGTGTAGGGAGCTACCAGCCAGGGATAGCCAAGTAGGGTAGCCGCTCGGCTGCCTCTTGTGAAGGCTTAGATCCTTAGCACGGGAGGGGCCGTAAGTGGCCTACTAAGGATGGACCAAGCAGTGAAGCTGCTCGGTTGCCTCTTGGCGAGGGCTTTGATCCCTGGCGTTCTATGGTAGGGAGCTACCAGCCAGGGATAGTCGATCAGGGTAGCTGCTCGGCTGCCTCTTTGTAAGGGCTTAGATCCTTAGTGCTGGAGGGGCCGTGGGAGGCCTGCTAAAGATGGGCCGAGCAGTGAAGCTGCTCAGTCGCCTCTTAGCGAAGGCTTTGATCCCTGGCGTTGTAGGGTAGGAAAGCTACCAGCCATGGATAGCCGAGTGGGGTAGCCGCTCGGCTGCCTCTTAGTGAGGGCTTCGATCCCTGGCGTTGTAAGGGCCGTACAAGGCCTTCTAGGGATGGGCCGAGTAGTGAACCTGCTCAGTTGCCTCTTGGCGAGGGCATTGATCCCTGGCGTTCTGGGATAGGGAGCTACCAGCCAGGGATAGCCGAGCAGGGTAGCTGCTCGGCTACCTGTTAGTGAGGGCTTAGATCCTTAGCACTGGAGAGGCCATGGAAGGCCTGCTAAGGATGGGCCGAGCAGTGAAGCTGCTCAGTCGCCTCTCGGCGAGGGCTTTGATCCCTGGCGTTGTGGGGTAGGGAAGCTACCAGCCAGGGATAGCCGAGTGGGGTAGCCGCTCAGCTGCCTCTTAGTGAGGGCTTTGATCCTTAGCGCTGGAGGGGCCGTAAGAGGCCTTCTAAGGATGGACTGAGCAGTGAAGCCGTTTGGCTACCTCTTGGCGAGGGCTTTGATCCCTGGCGTCGCGGGGTAGGGAACTACCAACCAGGGATAGCCGAGCAGGGTAGCCGCTTGGCTGCCTCTTGGTGAGGGCTTTGATCTCTAAGGACGGCCGAGCAGGGTAGATGCTGGGCTGGCTCTTGTGCGAGGTTCTGTCCGTCCTTCCTGGTATGAGTACCGGGAAAAGGGACAGTCGCTGGCGACACATGTCGTGATCGCATAGGGAACGCGAAGCATCAGAGTAGTGTCGTTTCGATTGCACATCGAGCGGCGAAGAGGGAAAGTCGTTGGCGACACGTGTCATGATCGCGTGGGGAACACGAAGCGTCGGGTAGTGTCGTTTCGATTTCGCATCGAGCGGCGCGATGTCTACCGCGTGGCGGCACAGTTGCGGGTGAAACGGGCGACCGTTGAACTCCGGGGGCGTTGTGGGCTATAAAACGGAGGGAGTGTTGATTACTCCCTTCCTCACACCCGAAACGTAAGAATGGAGGACTTCTCTTTCACCATCCCCGACATCATAAACTTCGAGGACGTGTACCTCTACGATCAGTACTGTACTGATGACACGGTGCAGTTGGTGATAGGCCAGATCGAGGACCACTTTGGCCGACTGCTCCTTCGGCGTTCCCTCCTCCTTCAGCTGTTGATGTACTCCATCTGGAGGGCATCGCCGGGGCTTTACAACCCCTTGTCTGAATAGCTGAAGGAAGAGGCCGTTGGCAAGCTACGGTCTCTGAGGCGCTTCGGCCTGATCTCTGCGAGTCGGCTAAACCGCTCGGAGGCGCTCATCCTTGAGTGCTACCAGTTGAGGCACGATGCCAACGCTCGCGAGGGGATTCGGAGGCAGAGGTTAGACGCTGCGAGGGCTCGGCTGGCGGAAATATCGTCAGAGTACCACGAGCAGTGTCACGCCCCGCTTCCCAGAGTGCGCTAAGATCGGCACGTGACAGAGCCAACCATGCTACCTGTGGCTAGGAAACATCCCTCCACAGTCACATTACGGCTGTCTATAAGATATCAAGAACAGTAGAAATAAATAATCTATCTAGTACATGTCCATATGCCAGAATAAACGAGTCAAGAAATATAAATGTGCGGAAGCAATAAATCCAATAAGTAATAACACCTGGAAAGTACGTCCCAAATACGAGCTCACATCAGGAAATGAAAATGTTGAAAGGAAAATAAACAAAGCTAAACCCTAACATGCTCCTTACTGTTCGGCCTGTCGGCTGAAATACTCCTGATCAGCCTATGAAAGAGATAAAGGATCTAGGCCATGCAAAACCCAGACGTCAGTGCGTCATAATAGCAATAATAATAAGCAACCAGGATGTAACGAGATATGCAGGCATGAATTATAAATAGTAACATGAATGTAATAAGTAAACATGGATATAAAACAGTGAAGTGTATCAGTATATGCGACGTGCAGTGATCAATCTAAACTGTGCTACCGGGTTATCTATTCTAAAGTTTGTTTGAAATCAATTCGTGTACTCCTCCATGTAACTCAAAGAATATGTCCCGTTATCCTCCGGGACCACGGATCAGGTAGTGGGAGTCACGAATGACTCTGTCTCGTTATTCCCCAGGACCACGGATCAAGTAAGAATCACGAATGATTCTGTCCCGTTATCCCCCGGGACCACGGATCAAGTAATACCCTTTTAAGCTACACTTCAGTTACACTTTTGATTTCCCCATACCCCCAGTGTTATGTGTTCAAGTCAGGTATTGATAATCTGGAGCTAATGCTAACACAGGATCAAGCAGGTACAGGTTTTTCTATGCAGACAACAGGATACGTCCGTCAGGACAACATGTCAGGATTGTCGGCATTAGAAACAGGATCAGGTAACATGTCAAGTAGTGGTGTATCAGGTCAGACAGGTAGTGCACAGGCATCAAACGGATGCTCATAATAAAACTGTAGCAAGTACGGGTGCACGATAAAAGTACGGATGCACAGTAAAACACGGATGCACAAATATCTATCAGGGATTTCATCTGTAACTTCATGACTATGTAGGATGCACATTATCAAGTATGGGGTGCTAATATAACAGTAACATGAAATAATATGATCTGTAGATACAACTATATATATAATAAATGATACGGATGCACATGGGTATCCGAAAACAGTAAACATTAATATGGATGTACAATGCAATCAACATGTGATATTTTTATTCATATGGATGCAAAATATATAACATAGCATGTAGCAAGATAAACTTGTATGCGACTAGATATGTAAATAACGGTATGGATGCATACGGGTATCGAAAAACTGTAAAATTGTAATATGGATGCACAATGAAATAAAAATATCATATTTTTATTAATTTAAATGAAAATATATAGACATAGCATGTAGCAAGATAAACTTGCCTGATCGAATCTCACGATGGGGTGCGTACGCTGCGTCCGACGTCGGGTAAACGCCGCAATATACACGCGCGCACACGGAATAGGACCAGGCAAATAAAGAAGGTGACCACGCTGGCTGGGAACGTCCACTGGGTTGCTCGGATCTTCGGTGACGGCCACGACACAGGCGATGACCGAAATCAAGAATCAAGAAAGCAAGAGAAGAGAGAAGAAGAAGAAGAAGGAGAGGCTGGGACTTGGTCGTGGTGGTGCTCTCGATTCAGAGAGGAAGGCGAAGAAGTGACGTTGACGACGAGTCGTGAGTTTTCCGGCGAGGTTTCACGGCAAAGGGCAGTGAGGGTTCTTGATGTCGGGGATCGGGGTTTTGTGCAGTGAAGGGGATCGGGATCTTGTGGAGGAGAAGAGAGGAAGTGATGGAGAAGGTGGTAGCGAGGGCGTGGAGGCAACGACAGGGTCGGAGCTCCGACGACGAGGGTTCAGATGAGGGTTGCAGGCGAAGGCTTGCAGTGGCCGGATTCTTAGGGTGCAGGGGTTCGCTTGGGTCGAGGTTCTCTCTGTTGGGACTGCAAGGGAGCAGAGAGAGGTCGAGGAGAGGAAGTCGACGGCGAGGGCGTCGACGAGGTCGGGTTGTGCAGTCGGGCGAAGGTGGGTGCATGGGTATGTCGGGTTGGGTTTGCAGGGTTGGAGGAAGAAGTGGAGTGGTGGTGATGATGAAGGCGGAGACGATGATAAGAGGGCGAGGTCGACGGCGAAGGCGAAGGGTTGCAACGACGAGGCTGGGACGAGCGTGGGTTTCCACACGGTCGTGGGTTGTCGTGGAGGTGACGGAGGTGGTGGTTGGAGTCGGGGAGAGAGGTGAGGTGAAGAGAGGAAAGGTCGACGATGAGGTGCTGCGACGACGAAGTGCAAGCGAGGTTGGGGCTGTGGGTTCGAGTGAAGGTTGGAGACGAGGCGAAAAAAAATGAGGGAAGAAGAAAGAGAGAGAGAGAGAGAACGCGTGAGTGTTAATAGGGTTTAGAAAATAATTAAAAGAAAAGAAAAAGAAATATATATGGTGCAAAGGGAGGCAGATTTTATTATATTTAGGATATTATAAATCTTTTATAATATTTTTATAATATTTTTATGTTTAACGAAAATTTCTAAACTTATGAAATAGTTAATATATTATAAGAATATAATATTCGTTAAAATTTAGTTTTCTGGCTAATGCAAAAATAGTCCAAAACACGCCCGGATCGGGTCTAAAATTACGGTTTAAAAATACGGATAATGTACGTATAAACCAAAACTAAAATAGGATATCCGGGTAACGAAAAATGTATACCCCCAAGAACGGATGCACGAAACATGCACGTAGCTATCCAAACGAGTCCGTTTCACTAAACGGGACGAGAGCAAGATGTACGGATGCTACGACAGGGTTAGGGGTATGATGCAGGCCATCCTAGATATTTTAAAAATATTTTATTTGACTTTATATGTTATATTAAAAAAATGCAGATACCAGATATAATACAGATGAACAGGGTATACAATATGAAAATGCACGGATCCTCAAAACTAGCCGGGATAATTTATAAACAGGTATCAAGACAGGTTTCAAGCATGCGGGCCGGGTCGAATGCAAAGACGGATACCAATACACTATTCGCACCCAAAACACAATAAATCAAGAATAGCCACAAATAAAGAAATACCCAAAATAGAACTGGTATAAATGAACTAGGGTGTTACAAGCAGTGTTCTCTGCACCCCATTCCCCCGCTATTGTAAAAAAGAAATTCTTTTTTTGATGTACGGCTGAGGAGCCTACAATACCTTTTCAATGAATAAGATTCTTTTTCTTTTCTGCAATGTTTCATTGATCCCTTTTATTATATAAACGAAAAGATCTCAAGAAAGGTGTACATTACTTTGAAAAGAAAATACATTCTAGTAGATTTTCTTATTCGTGCGGCTTGAGCCCCTCGGATGTCTGTTGGCATCTATGCCCGGCATAGGGTACCGAGCTTCGTGGGTACCAGACGTATCCTCGGCTGACACAATCATGATTTGGCCGATGGTCAGTTCGGTGGGAGGGGGACGCTGCTCCTGTTCGCGGTCAGCTTGCCGCTTGTCCCTTAAGTACGCTGCGAGGTGCCCCGAACGGATGAGCTCCTCGATGTAGTCTCGGAGCTGCTTACAGCTCTCCTTGGAGTGGCCTAGCAACCTGTGAAAACCGCAGTAGGGGCCCCGGGTTCTCTTTGAGGCCATGCGCGAGATCGGGGGAAGCTTGAAGAACCCCTCGTCCTTAGCTTCTTCTAGTAGCACCGTCCGGGAGACGTTGAGCGGGGTGTACTCCTGAAACTTCGGAAGATAGGGCTTTGGCAGCTCAGGTCCCCTTCTCTCTTTTCTTGCCCTTTTCTTTGGTCGGCTCGATCTGCCCGGGGGAGATTTGCGTTCACCTCGGATTCGAGCTAGACCTCGCACTCGGTCCAGGCCTTTACCTCTGGTATGGTCTTAGGTTGCGCTAATGCAAAAGAGCGTAACCACTCCTTGTGCCTAAGACCAGACCTAAGTGTTGTGATGACCGTCTCGTCCCGGTGCTCCGGGACCTCGAGAAGGGCGTTGTAGAAGCGGGTGCGTATGCTTTGAACGTCTCCTTGTCCCCGCTCTTGATCGTGAAGAGATGGTCAACTGTGCGTTTTTGCCGCCTGTTTCCGACGAAGTGGCCGAGAAATTGGATGGCCAGCTCTTCGAAAGTTGAGATCGAGCGTGGCTCGAGTTCTCGGAACCAATCTCGTCCCGATCGGATGAGAGTGGTCGGGAAGGCTCGACACTGGGCAGCGTCGGAGTTGTCTTGGAAGCTCATCCCCGTGGTGAATGCATCCAGATGGTCCTTCGGGTCAGATTTGCCATCGAAGAGGGAGACCTTTAGGGGCTTGTTGCGAGAGGAGACGTGGACGGCGAGCAGCTCCTCGGTGAACGGTTTGGTGAGCGAGTCAGCGACGCACTTAGCCCCGTCGCTCGAGCGGTGACCTTCCCGATGCATACCTTCGATCTTCTTCTTGAGGGCATCGAGTCGGCCGTGGTACCCCGACGATTCGGCACATTCTGATCCCTGGCCTCTGCTGTTGGAGGCCCGCGTCTGGCCGCGGCCCCGGTTCCTCTCAATGAGGTTCCTTAGGTCCCCTGGCGAGGTTGTCTTCGAGTCGCCGTGGCGAGTCCTGTCCGCGCGACCCCGTTGAGGGAGGGGGTGTTGGTCATGCCTGGTAACAGGCGAGCTGACCGACATCTCCTCGGGAGGGCCAGGTGCGCGAAGGATCTCGGGGCAAGGTGCTCTGGCGACGGACCTCGGTGTTGAACTGTGGGGGGGCCAGCGGGTCTCCGAACGTATTGGCCCGGGAGATCTGCGGCCGTGGGAGATAGCGAGGCGGTGGTCGGCAGTGCCGACGCGAACGGAGTCTTCTCTCCCCCTGTAGGGGTCCCGGTCCCGAGACGGGGGAGCGGCGACTTGGGGATTTTGCCCTGCCGTTTGGACGTGGATGAATGCCTCCACAACGGACGCGAGTCGGTCTATCCGGCCGGCAAGAGCGTTGATGGCATTCGGTGGAGGAGGTTCGTCCGTGCCTCTATTGAAGGGGAGGCGGCGGCTAGTGCTTGGATCGTCATGATGATCGCTCGCCATTAGATCGAGATCGGAAGATGAACTTTTGTTTTTGTGGAATCAAGGATTTCCCACAGTCGGCGTCCAGCTGACGTAACCTGGATCACGCCAAGATGTTACCTTTCGTTGATCTGCTGATGGCGGTGACGGGTGGCTGAGATTGGATATGGAGGCAGACTCCTGAAGCGTGTGGATCTAAATGGGTTTGAGGTTGGTTATTGCCGAGTTATCTGCAAGGAAGTCCCGGGATGGTTGTACCACCGAGGACCCTCCGGCGGTCAAGTTAGACTAGAGATCTGAGCAGAGTAACGGCTTAGTGGAGTAAAAATGACTTACTTGAACCGTCTGAAGAAGGGGTTTATATAGCGGTGGCAGCAGGCAGGGCATGCGCGAGAATCACGCCGGCCGTTACGCTACCGACGTCACGCCCGCGTGATGAGCGGGATCTCCCATTAATGGCGAGACAGGTTCGTTAATGGGGGATCGTGATGGCGTGGAACGTGGGATGTGGCCGGCGGATATCTCGTGCATGGCGAGATTCGTGGGATGGCGGTTGCGCCTGTGAGCGGTACCGTTGGTCGGTCGATGAGACCGAGGGAGATGACCTCGGCGGGAGAGCTCGCGGAGGAGCGGAAGAGCCGAGGTATCTTGGTTCTGCGGTAGCCCGGAGACGAGCTGTGAGGCCAAGGAGGCCAATTGTGCTGGGGGCTCGGAGGTGAGCCAGCATTTGTCCGTACGACGGGCATAGGAGTGGTCTGGTCAGCCACTGTAGGTCCTTTCTTGCATGCTCTGGGACACGTCAGCTGCCATCGAGCATCATCAAGGATGGTTATAAGGATGAGATCCGCTCCTTGTTTTCTCGAGTATGTCCCTGCAGCTGATTAATTACATGTAACAGCGATCACAACAACATTAAAAGGTTTCATAATAGAGCAAGGCGATAATATTATCGTATTATAGCTCTGATTATGGTAGTTAGGAGTTTTATCTGCTTATCATTTCGTCCGGGGATCTTATAAAATAGAGGTTAGTTGTATTTAACTTACATTCCAATTAATCCATGCTAGAACCAACACGTGTTATCATAACTGCATTTATATATGCAGGAAAAAAAAGTTTAGGATCGTACCTTAAATATCTCGACTCTTACAACTTTCGACTCTAATCTTGGATTTTTTTTCTGTTTGCAAGAAACAAATTAGATTTATTTGTGTAGACGTGTTTACCTTTTGGTTTTATGCCTTTTCTAATTTTGACAACCTTTTTAAATATTTTAATATGGAAATTTTGAAGATGTCAACTGACCCTAAATATAAATAGGCATTTTGTTAAAATTATTGTTTAAAATCAAGATTAATTAGTAAATAATTGATGCCATATGAGAGATTAGTTGACGAGCAAAACTTTTAGCACTCCTTTGATGGAAAAAGAATTGCATTTACCCAGAAGACTTTTGTAATTATGTTCTCTCTCTCTCTCTCTCTCAATTCAGCTCCTTCAAATCTCAGCAAAAAAGCATGTTTGGCAAATTGACTCCTAAAAAAAATTGACTCTGCTTTAGGTCAAGAAATTTTTGTTCCAATGGAGTCAAGCGGTTTGTTTGGAAATTTTTGTTTCCATGGGCAGCAAAATTAATTGGGTTCTTTATTTATTTGGAGTTTGGTTGATTTTTTTGGAGTTTGAAAAGATTATGGAGTGTGAACACCTATAAAATATTTCACCGCTCTAAAACAAAAGTAGCATGAAATAAAATAACACTATATTAGAAGTCAACCATATCTTTTCTATTTATTTAATATTAAAAAGCATGAGTTTGTAAGAGTCAAGCCAAGAGTTAAGCCCGAAAAGAGTTGGTTTCAACTCTTGGCTTTTAATGATGCGGGATGATATTTTAGACTCCATAATCAAGAATTTGAGTGAAGCAAACAATCCCAATATTCCAAAGTGAAGATAACAAAAAAATTTGTTGGCCCTGTTCAACAGGCAAATCCATGACACAAGCACCCCCTTGGTCCTTGTTTCCCTCTATTTCGGGGTCAGGAGGTGTCATCAAAAGTTGGGGCCCATCAACTGGGCTCTTTCCAGTCAAGTGGGGCCCACATAAATCAGTGCAAAGGGTTGGCAATATGGTGCTAAATAAGTAGGTGCATAAAGTATTGCATAAAATGCGATCGGTATCTTGGCACCTGTTTACAAATGCACCAAAGTTACCCTTCGATGGTTGGCGGGTCCGACATAAGACTCCTCAGTCCCGGAAACCAAGAACGTTGGGATTTTTTTCTTCAACTCCCGTTGAGTAGATCTTAGTCTAAAATTTGGGAGCAAATGCTATTTGGATTTATCCGTCCACCTCTCCGAAAATGCCAAATCGATTTATGACACCGTGTATCGGAGGTTTGGACGGATGCGACCGTTGTAGCAGATTTCGTCAGATTCCCCTTCGTTTGCGAGGCGTTTTTGATTGTGGGGACGCTCTTCCCTGTAGGCGCAAACCCCTGCAGTTAATTACGTCACCGCGTAGCGATAACTATTTTCTCCTACTCCGGAAGTTCACTTCGTATCGTGTGTGTTTGTTTTATTTTTTGGCTGCCCATGGATTGGATACGGAGACTAATTTATGTTGTCGCCCGTAGGGCGTGGATTAGTCCAAATCCGTATATTCTTAAATTTGGTTTTGGTTTAATTTAAAGATCGTTAATCTCGTCCGAGATTAAAATCAACTTAAATGTTTGTTGAGAATACGTTAGCCTAATTTTTTTCTTCTTCCGAAAGACGAGCACAAAAAGCTCAAATTTTAGGAAAAAAAAAATTGTTACCAAAGAAATTAAATACAAACAACAAAATCAAGACTATTGCCGGTCAAAAGCTCAAGATCTAATTATAACCTTTAAAAAGGAAGGCAACGACAGTCCGATTGCGATCAATCGATCCACTATTAAGGCCCGTAACATTAAAGAATTTAGCCACCCTAATAGAACTATCGGTGATAATATTTGGAGGAGCCAAATATACCAAACAATATTTGCGATCACGATACGAAAGAGTGCTCCGATTGGCTTCGTACTTGAAACCTTCGATTCAATGAAATCAATCATGTCACATATGTTGGAGGGTGGATTAAAAACGCTACAACGTGCTAATGCTGCCTGTACCACCCAATTAGAGAAACAACACTCAAAAAGAGATGTTTATGATTTTCGGATTGTAGTTTGCAAAGTATATACTGTCCTTTTTCTCCAATACCTCTTGCTTGAAGTAGATCGAGAGTTTTTAACCTTTTAAGAGTGGTTTGTCATAGACAAAAATAGTTTTTGGGAATCGATTTATGGGACCAAACAAACTGAGCCAAACGATGTATCAAGCTAGGTTATGGTATAAACGATATTTTCGCCGATTTTGATAAGAATTTGCCGGAATGAGAAGGTTTCCAAAATAAGGTATCACCGGCGATGGATCTATCAATATTAATCGATCGAAATAATTTGCAGGCCTCCGAAATTTATGGTAAAGTAATTTAAGGTTGCAACCATTTTCCATCTTGAATGAAAACTGAAAACTGAAAACTTTGTGCTGAGATGTAAATCAATCTCTTGCACCAATTGCTCTCCAAATATATCCAAAAGATATTTTCTTTTGATCCAAGAGTCAAAAAATAAATAAGTGGAATTCTCATCATGAATACTGTAATGTATGAGTTTTGTCTATAACTTAATAAAATCTTTGTATAATTTTCCTTCGTATCTTTATACTTATTTTAGTATTTCTTTTGATCGAAAAGTTCAAAAAAAGGTAATTTTGTGGTTAAATATAATTAAAATAATTTCCGGGAGAAGAAAAGAATTTAAATATGATATTTAGTATTTTTTAAGATTTATTTTAATAAGTAGATTTTAGAAAAAAGAATTATTTTTGAAAAGCAAAATGGTTGAAAATTATGAAGTAACTATTTAGAATTTATCAATAAATTTTCCAAAATTTTTGGGTATTAAAAAGTGTTTTTAACTAATTTTTATTCAAAAAAAACAATTTATAAAAAAAGTTTTAAAAAACAAAAGAAAAAAGTTTTTAAGGACCCAAACACAAGCCCAGAACCCAAACCCAATCTCGGCCCAGGCCCAGGCCGCCTCTCGTTAACGCATGCTTGCGCCGGATCCAACCTAAGAATCAAACCAAAATACTAATCTTGATACAAAACTAGTAAGCTAAAACAAAAAACTTGGCGAATTACAACTTTTATAGTGCATTATCCACCTCTCCTTGGTCTCCGACTACTGTAATACCCAGCCCTTTTTATACCAAAATCTGTATTTTGCTACTTTATAATTCTATTTACTTTATTTATATTTTTATTTCATTCTATTTATATTTTATTTCATTCTAAACCCATTTTTCTTTTATCAAACAAACTCAAAACCCTAATTCCTTTATATTAACTCAACCAAGCCCATTCTTTAACAAAAATTCTTTAAGAAAACCCAAGCCCGTCAGCCCCTTCTCCAAGCCCAACCGCTCCTTCTTTCCCGAATTAAATTTTCCTTTTATATTCTTGGCCCGGTCCGTTATTCTTTTCCTATAATTTATTTAAATCCCTCACAGGCCGGCCCTTCTCCTTCAGCCCACGCCCAACCCGTTACACCCTATCCGACCCGCTACTACTGTTCTTCTCCCCAACGGCTAGTCCCTCATCTCCCGCGCGCGTTTCCTCCGCCGCACCCCACGCCTGCACCCACGTCGCCGCTCGTCACGCGCCTCGCTCGCGAACGTTACCACGACGCGCGCCCTCCACCTCTCTTCTCTACCCACTACTCCCTCTTCCTCGCTCGCTCTCTCCCTCGTTCTCTTTTTTCCTCCTCAAACTCTTCTGCAACCATTTTTCCCGACGATGACGTCGAAGACGGCAGCCATCTCACGACTACACCGTCTCCGCCTCCGGCCACTTCCCTCCATCACCATCGCCTCGTCTCCACGCAGAATCACCCACCTCGCCGACGCGCAACCCTCACGACCCCATCGCCCGCACCTCATCCCCTCACCACCCTTCTCGCTCCGAGCCCTCTCACTTCCGATCTCCCTCTCTCGAGCCCACGCCTCACTCCACCGGCTATCTCGTCGGACCTTCATCACCGCTCTCATCTCCTCACCACCCTCTCTCGTCTTCCTCCTCTTGCTCACCAAGCACCGCACCCGAGCCCCGCCTCCTGCACCTCTCGCCGGCGGGCCCACTGCACCGTCGTCGACCCCATCATCAACATCATCATCGTCGTACTCACTCTCTCCGTCTCCATCAATCCCTCTCTGTTTCCCTCTCTCTCACTTTCTCCCTCTCTGCCTCTCAGTTCTTTCTCATCCCTCCCTCTCTCTCTTCTCAACTCTCTCTCTCCCCCAATCTTTCTGTTTCTCACTCTCTCTTTATTCCTCTACTTTCTCTAACTCCCTCTCACAATCCCTCTCTGCCAACACACTCTCTCTTTCTAAAGCTCTACCCCCCAACCCGATGTCACCCCTGCACACCGTCGGAGCTCCTAGTTGTTGCCACCTGGATCGCCGCAGTTGAGATACCGAGCCCCAGCTCCTCTCCGCCTACCCGTCGCAGTCGAGCTTGAGTCTAGTCGTCGTGAGCCGAAGCCGTGAAACCAAACCACGTCGTTCGTCGCGCGCTCGTGACGTTGCCGCTGTCGTGCATCGCCCAAAACGTTCCCAGGCAAGTTCTCTACTTGCTACATGCTACAATATGATAATTACACATTATAATCTTGTATATCCTATGTTTTAATTTCTGCCAAATATTACGATGTAACTGTTCGATACATGTTCTCATAGGATAACATCATTTAATTTGACGGAACTAACTGGTATAAGTTGGCCCGTATGGCCGTGAATCTAATGTGTGAAATTCGTTGGAAAATATGACCGTTAACGACTAAAACGACTACCCCCAAGTTTGCCTGTAAAACTGGATATTTCTGTACCTGAAAACCGTAAAAATCACCATAAATTATATACATACTAGAATGATACGTTCAAGGGCTCAAATCGAAGCCGACTCGATGAACTTTAACCCTATACTAGTTTCCAGATATTCCTGTACATAAACTGTGACAATATTTGGATCGGAGTGCGATTCTGGACTGCAGTCCAGAGCGACTCCAATTGTTGCTTACTGTTCCGTAATGAACACCACCCTGTTTCCTAAACTTGTAGGTTGTGGAACTCCACTGTTTATTGTAGGTGAACCTGTTAGCTAGATAATACAAGTGGTTTCATCCTGTTTCGTTATGGTTTGTTATTTAATCTGTAATTTAATAGATCGGGACGCATAACAGTCCCAACAGAATCAGAACTGACATATTGGTATTGAATAGTGTATATCTCCTGACGTACAGATGAGATTGAAGATCCGTCTGTTGCGTTGAAAACCTCACTGAAAATTCTAGATTTCATCAAACTGCAGCATCGCTAAAATATGATCCCAACTTGGATTAAAATGCGTTGCGAAACGGACTTCTGATTCTGAAACCGGATTTCCAGCCGCGAGCGCTTAAAATGAAATGGTTATAATTAATGATCCTGGAACCCGATTGGCATGAAACTAAATTCGATGGATGGACAACTGAACATACTAATTATTACCTGTTTATCGTTTCGCTAAACTATATACGTACGTTTCATGATAAATCGTGCAAGTGATAGAATACTATTTTATGACACCTTAATCATGCTTCATATACTGTTTACGTATCATATCATACCCATATCATTGCATTGATAACCTAGTGATATCGTGCATTTACCCAGTGTTAGATTTTAGTGATGATTGTGGCAAGTACGTCAGTGTTCGTGTATCCGTGAATAAGTGAAAGTGATACGTACTTGTACGCAATCAGTGACCCTATTATTATATTGCATTGTCGACGTCTGTGGGATGCGTGTACGGGTGACTATAAGTGGTATGGGACACTTATGGAAGCTCTTGCACGAGTGTCACAGATAAGGCATCAGACACTGCCATTTATCTTAGGTATTAGTCGGGACGTGCTTGATGGAGGTCCTGCCTCCAGTTCTCACGCAGACATGTCACCGACCGATTGGTATTTAGGGTTATGGTTAGCGTTTGATGTAGACCACGGGGTGTGGGGTAGTTTGAGTGTGAGTTCAACGGAATCTCGGGAGTCCCATGCCGGCTTATATATTTAGGGAGATATATGGAGATTTACAGGGTATGTGATTATCACCGTGATATACATGTTGGGCCCGTGGTCCCTTGCCCTTGGGTTCTATCCTTGGGTGGAGGACACTCGCGAGTGGTTGACTCTCACACTTGAACTGACGATAGGCTTAGTGACTTGTACAGTGAGACTTAGAGACTGATAGGGATACTGGCATTGAGGTATCTTACTTACTGTGTTGACATACGTGGCATATCGTTCTTCTGCTTTTACTGTTCCGCTGCATTGATTACTGCACATTCATATTCATGTTGTCATTGATTTACTGTTATACATATCTATTACCACTGTTAGAATTGTCACATGATTTTTATATATATTATATTGCTATTGTGTCGCTCTGACGACCTGAGTATGCATGCTCAGTGTGAGGAGAAGATTTAGCCTGGACCAGGACTAGACGTATATCACAGACATTTCGATTTGATATCCAGAGTTATATCCATATTTGTTCCCCCTCAGGTCAGTTCTTTACATTGTTCCTTTCAGTTACTGCATCTCTCATTACCTGCGCATTATTTACTGTTTACCATGAAAAACTAGAAGCCGAAGTGTGACTACGGCAGGACATTTCCTTGACCGTAGGAGCATGGCTGGCCTTGTCTACCCCTCGTATTCCGTATTTTGGGAAGCGGGGCGTGACAACTACTCTCTACGAAACCCGAAACAAATTTGCTCGATGATCTCCTTATCGAAAATGATCCACCTTAATATAACTCCAACACAAGGTTTAGCTTCAAATTGATCTCATCAAAATTGAGCAACCCACTAATTAAACTTCCTAGGGATGATTAGTAGGAAATGTAAAATAATTAGTTCATTAAATGCTTCTCTTTTCTTTTTCACGTTCTCACTTAAACAAATTCGAGAGAGAGAGAGAGAGAGAGAGAGATTGAAAAATGAGAACAAGAAGATAAGGCTAAAGATGAGAATGTCACGCCCCGCTTCCCAGTAGACGGAAACGGTGACGCGGCAAACCCGTAACGTATTTATTATGAAAATACATTAAGTGTGAGTAAGCAATATAATAAGGTGCAAGAATAACAAGAGTAATAAAATGAAACAACAATTTTATTTACATTCAATTTTAAATACAACTGTCTGGAATAAAAAGATACAATGAAAAAAAACAAATGGCTAAACAGTGGCATACAGAAATAAAAGCAGGAAGAAACTAGTAGTCTGGCTGAGTAGCGAACTGGTTCAAGTCCTCCTAGTTCGGCTCTTCCTCCTCAGAGTCCGGTCCTCCTGACGAACATTCCAAAAAAAAAGAAATAGAGAGGAATGTCGTCGGCGAATTAGCGCTCGGTAAGTCTCCAAAAGAAGAAGATGACTGAATGGTATATAAAGTGAATAGAAACCAAGTAATGTGAACAGATAATATTATATAAGCGAATATCTATGCATGATCATTTACAGGTATAAAATTTGCTATTCTAATGTGGCTATTTGTAGTTTGATAAAGAAAGTATTCATGTATACGAGAGAAGTCCATCTTACCCCGTGGACTATGGTAACATATAGTACAAAATTCTGTCAAACCCATGGGACAACGACATGTGAATTCATGTAGGTGTCTTTTAAAGTGACCTCTCATGCCATGATATACGTTCCGTACCAATCTACCCATTTATTCCCGCGTATTGTAGTGTATAGTTCAAGTTAACAGGTCTTGGCCGAATCCATGAATATAAAAATAATGTGCAAGTTCATGTTCAAGTTGGAATCATGTATTCAGGTATTCATGTCAAGTTCATGTCAAGTATATTCATGGTTCGGTCAAGTCAAGTCAAGTATTCAAGTTCAAGTTTGGATGTTCAAGTTTGGATGTTCAAGTTTGGATATTCAAGTTCAAGATCAAGTGTTCAAGTTTGGATTTAAGTTTGGACTCTGGTTCGAGTTTGTATTCAGGCTATAGTCATTTCTTGTAAAATGGATTTAACTGTTGAAATTCTTAAGCTCGGGAGTACTCAGACAACTGTTGCACATGGACGGCAGAATTTGTGTCTTTTTCCAAGACAATTGCCCTTGATGACTCCGTTAATTTGCAGTGTTGTCTAACCTGAGTAGACAAGCACTCATTTTCTCCGGCTCCCTGGGGCTCAAGAGAAATGATACCGCTTAAATCTATATTAATTTAGGGTCCTTAAAAATTTATTCTTGTTTGTTTATCTTATTTTCATTTCTCGAGGGGGTTTTATGAAAAATGTTATAATATTGCTTAAAAATAACCTCGAAAGTAATATAGAATATTAAGAGTTTTTATAGAAATGTATTTTAGTTGTAGTGGTATTTTAGTTGTAGTGGTATTTTAGTGATGAAACATGTCTTTAAAAGTTTATGGTATTTTTATGAAAACTATTACTTTTGGAAATTTGATGATATTTTATTAAAATTTTAATTTTTCATTTTAAAATATAATTTTCATAATTTGTTTTTGTTGAAAATACGGATTCATAATTTTATATAATTTTTCAAAGTTTTAATTTGTTTTAAAATGCCGTATTCATTAAATCGCATTTTTATTTTCTTTCGAGACCGAATTCTCTATAAGAAGTTATGTATCTCACTCTACTATCCCAAGGACATGTGATAACCCACACCATTCGTAAATGGGTTTCTCTAAAAGGGTTGTAGAGACGCAATTGCAAAGGTCTTAAAAATATCGATTAAAAATATTTATTTGTAAAAGTAATGGTATTTTATTGTAAACCGTATTCTTTAAATTGAACATACATCTAAAAACTTTATGCTATGAAACCATAGTGTATATGATGGGATAGGTCGTTACCCTATGAGTTTTCCTAGAGGTATATAGTTTATTTATTGAATGAAGGGTTATATTTAAATCTCATGGTATTTATATGAAAAAAATTCGTTATATATTTATTTCACATAGAATTTTAATCACATAAAAGGTAAATAGCGTGAATAACATTTTAAAGTAATGTTAGAGTATTGGTGTGACTTATTTGGTGTCACGCCCCGCTTCCCGGTGTACGGCGAAGGGGACGCGACTGGTCCGCTACGTGAAGTAAATACGCTAAGCGTATATAAGCAATATAAAAATAAGTACAAGAGACAAGATATAATAAAAACAGCAACTTTATTTATTCACATTCTTTCTGTACAATCCATGGAAAGTAAATACAACTGAAATAAAGCAATGCCTAAATAATGGCATAACAGAAATGAAAAGTACTGAATGGAAAGTGTACAATGACTAGAGCTCGGGGTTTTCACTGAACTGGTCCAAGTCTTCTGCAGTAGGCTCGATCTCAGGAATGTCCAGATCACCTGACGACATTCAAAGAAGAAAGAAAGAGAATGTCGTCAGCGAACAGGTCGCTCGGTAAGTCCCAAAGAGAAGAGAGAAATAGAATAGACAGAATAAGAAGATAGTTTTTAAAGTTGTATTATATTGTTATAATATTGTGTTAACGCTGTTGTTTGTAGCTTGGTACAGAAGGATGCCAGTGTATACGAGAGGGGTCTCAGTATGCTAGAGATCAGGGCAAACGGAATATAGAGTACAAGGCTCCGTTATACAACCCGGACAACGACAATTGAATACGGTCAGGTGTCTTAAATCTTGCAGTCTCGTGCCACTTTTAACACCTTCCATACCAGTCTACCCCTTTAACCCCGTAGTGTTTTGATTGTATTGTATTGTATTGTAACTTTTATTGATTGTATATTTGGATGACTGACTAAAACCATGATATCTGTAAACGGATGTAACCGTAGAATCATGTAAATGGAATAACTGGAGAAGCATGCAAATGGAATGTATATCCATGGTTTGGTTCAGTCAAGTTGTATAAATTGATAATTGGATTCATGAATTCATGGATTCACATTGAATTGTAATATTGTAGATTATAATTTGTAGATTGTAGTTTGTAGATTGTACTTGAATCATATTCAAATCAGATTATAATGAGACTCAAACCGAGTCAGACAATTTGTAATACCCTAGTTCATTTATACCGGTTCTAGTTCATGTAGTTCTTTATTTATGGTATTTTCCTGATTTATTGTGTTTTGGGTGCGAATAGTGTATTTGACATTTGTATTTGCAGCCGACCCGACCCGCATGCTTGAAACCAGTCTTGATTCATGTTTATGAATTACCTTGACTTGTTACGTAGTGTTGGATATAGTGCCCTCAAAGTCAATTATTGGATCGCAGGCACGTGATTGCTGTTAGTTGTATGTATGCCCTAGAGGCCAGTATTGTACAGATGATGTATATTATATTGGATGCTTGGACATATATAGAGAGGACTTTCTTGCTCGATATGATAGTATACTATCTGGTTGCTCTTTATCTTAACATGTATACTTGTCTCTTGATACTGTCTTATAGTTACATGTTGGTAAAGCCCTTAGGATGTGTACTTGACTACCTGGACTATGATGCGGATCATACTAGTGGGGACATGGTAGTCCATAAGTACATCCTTCAAGCTCCCTAGTCGTGGGTGTATCGAGACCGGGCATCGATATACCAGAGTAGACTAGCGTATACGCTTCTCGACCCATGAGATGGGCGATGGATGATCCCATATCCATTGGTGTTTGACATTAGAGATGGTATACGGGTGCTCAGTGGAGACTGGGTACACTGGATGGAATCGCCGAGAACTCCCAGATGGTATTATACCTCACGTCAGATGGCAGTTCTCTGGTAACACTTGTACATGTTAGTCTGTAGACCCGAGATCGTCATAGAGTCTTGTGTGATTCCCACTGTGCTTTGATTTCCACCTTACCACGTCCACGAGGGCGTGCAAAATGGTGGTTTTTGGGTACAGTCCCGAGTCACATGGAGACGATGAGCGATAGGAGGGGTTCGTCTCTCCCGGTATTGGGGGTTGATGTTGCACAGTGCTCGATTGGCCGTAACAGGGAAGTCCCTGGCCAGGGCTGATTCAGAGATTTGCTGGTAAGTGTTACCAGTAGTTTCTCGACCCGTTATGAGCCTCACATCGGCACGACTTATCGGTTATTGGGGTCTGACGTTTACCACCCCTAGACTTGATATGCGACATATCAGACGAGGAGACCGGACTGTACGGGAAGTGTTGCCGGCTGGCTTTTACAGGAGTTGGAGCGGGCTTGCTTGCTGATCTTCTGATCGTTCAATACCTGGGTAGCCGTTACGTCCAGCTAGTACCGCTGACGGCTTGTGGGTGCGTGATGTGATCATCACTTACTGCCGGCGTATTGACGAGTCTTTAGAGTCCTACACAGAGGTTTTACTGGCTCAGGCAAAACGAAATAGGAGCACGTATGTGATATGTGCGAGACCGAGAATAAATGCGTGTATGTGATACCGTATTCTATTCTCGCGACTATATGTATCGGTCGGTTATATATGATATGGCCGGGTTATCGAATCAAGTGTTGATTCGATAAGTCGATACAATGGATGTTAGCCGGTTATATGAGATGTGACTGGATTATTAAGTCAAGTGTTGATTTAATAATTAAGTGTATAATTGTATATTAGATATACTAGTTTACATTTACTAACACTTGTTCACTTTAGGGTTTTTCTCACTTGTACACTATTTTAACATATATATGATATATGTTAAAATGTGTTATCATATTGTATCATGGTTGATGATACACAATCCATGGGTGTATGAGACTTACACTATGCTAATGTTTATTTTGGGTTTTTAATATTTAAAGTAATTGCAAAATCAAGTGGAGGATTTGTAAATACATGAAGCTTGTGGAAGCTTGTGGATGCATTGACTAATCAAACTTGATTTTGTTTTTACTATGGATTTTTATTAACCCAACCATAACCATTAGCCTAGGGTTAAGTCTCTACAAGGGTTAGTATATGATACTCACTCACCATGGTTACTCTTTACACTTGATCATTATCCTCATTCCTTTCTTTTGTTCATCTTCTTCATTGAGCAAAAGAAATTGCTTGCTAGGGTTTTAAAAAAGAGAGTGAAACTTTGTGAGAATTAAAAATCCAAAGAGAACCCACTTCCTATTTCTCCATCCTCAACAAGACTAGCACTCTTGTATAGGGTGTTTGCTTCACTAATTCTCAAATTAGTGAAGTAGTAGCTTGAGTCGGAATTCCCTTGACGTAGATCATCTTCGGCCTCGGAGACTTCAAGCAAGATCGCACCTTTCGCCTTGTGAAGTCTGTTAGTTATATGTATGCCCTAGAGGCCATTACTATACATAGGATGTATATTGTAGTGGATGCTTGGAATATATAGGGAGGACTTTCTTGCTCGACATGATAGTATGCTATCTGGTTGATCTTTACCTTAACGTGTATATTGATTGTCTCTCTGTTACATGTTGGTAAAGCCCTTAGGATGTGTACTTGACTACCTGGACTATGATGCGGATCATACTAGTGGGGACATGGTAGTCCATAAGTACATCCTTCAAAGTCCCTAGTCGTGGGTGTATCGAGACGGGGCATCGATATACCAGAGTAGACTAGCGTATACCTTCTCGACCCATACAGATGGGCGATGGATGATCCCATATCCATTGGTGTTTGACATCAGAGATGATATACGGGTGCTCAGTAGAGACTGGGTACACTGGACGGACTCGCCGAGAACTCCCAGATGGTATTATACCTTACGTCAGATGGCAGTTCTCTGGTGACACTGGTACAGAGTAGTCTGTTGACCCGAGATCGTCATAGAGTCTTGTGTGGTTCCCACTGTGCTTTGATTTCCATCTTACCACGTCCAAGAGGGCGTTCAAAACGGTGGTTTTTGGGTACAGTCCCGAGTCACATGGAGGCAATGAGCGATAGGAGGGGATTCGTCTCTCCCGGTATAGGGGGTTGATGTTGCGCTGTGTTCGATTGGCTATAACAGGAAATCCCTGGCCAGGGTTGCTGAGATTTACTGGTAAGTGTTACCTGTAGTTTCTCGAATTGTTATAGACCTCATATCGACACGACTTATCGAGCTATTGGGGTCTGACGTTTACCACCCCTAGGCGAGATATGCGACATATCAGACGATCAGACCGGACTGTACGGTAGTGTTACTGGTTGGATTCACTGGAGTGTGAGCGGGCTTGCTCGTCGATCTTCTGATCGCTCAATACCCGGGTGGCCGTTACGTTTAGCAGACCGCTTGCGGCTTGTGGGTGTTTGATATGATCATCATCTGCTGCCGGCGTATTGACGAGTCTTTAGAGTCCTACACAGAGGTTTCCTAGCTCAAGCGAAACGAAATAGGAGTGCATATGAGATATGTGCGGGACCGAAAATGATACCAGTATGTGATACTGTATTCGATTCTCGCGATTTGTGATATTGATCGGTTATATGCGATATAGCCGGGTTATCGGATCAAGTGTTGATTCGATAAGTTGTTACTGTAGATATTAGTCGGTTATATGCGATATGACCGGATCATTAAATCAAGTGTTGATTTAATGATTTAATGCATAATTATATATTTGATATATTACTTTGCATTAACTAGTATCGGTTCATTTTAAATGGATTTTCTCGCTCGGATGTGCACATTGTATATGTGATATACTTTTTGTGCACTTGATTGTATCATGTTTGATGATACATGCTCTCTAGGGTTTGTGTAAAGATTAAACCATGGTTGTGTAATGGTTAGGATTTTCTTTTTCATTTATTTATTTATTTCATTTATTTTATTTTGGAAAAGAAATGGCAAAAGAAAAGAAAATGGTTGCTAGTTTTGTTTTACATTGAAAGTTCATGAAGTTTGACTAAGTGACCATTTTGTCTTCATGCTTAACCCTAACCATCCCACTAACCATGATTTATTCTCTACACTTGACCATGGTTTGGTTATGATAAGTATTCTTTTAATTTTCTTTTTGGAATTAACTTATCATAACTTTTTCTTCTTCTTCTTCTTCATCTTCAAGATGAAGAACCTTGCTCCATCAATGGCAACTCTTGAAAATGAGTGAGAAATCCAATTCTAAAGTGAACCCACTTCCTATTTCTTCATCCTCTACCTCTTGCCAAGTAGTAGAGTGTGTTTTCTTCACAAGTTTCATGACTTGGTGAAGTGGGAGCTTGATCTTGTGATGCCTCGACGTAGATCATCTTCGGCACGAAGCCGACGACCTTGCCCGCCCATTTCTCCGATGAAGCCGACGCTAGAGCCCGGGATTTCATTTGGACAGCGGAGAGGACTTCATCACGGAGCCGTGGAGGTGGAGGACCGGATCTACAAAGGTTGTATTTCCGTACACTTAGTTAAAGTAGTTAACTAGTTGCTTTGTCGCCTAAACTTCTAGCCAACGATCCGTATTAGGGTTTCCCGGCACCCCTAAAATTTGAAATTGGCATGGTTGATGCCTTGTGAGACCTCTTGAGAGTGCCTAGGAACCCTACAAAGCCATGCAAGGGTCCGGGAGATCCACGATCGCAGCGAAGGGACTTCAACAAGGAGCAAATGAAGTGAAGGACCGATCTACAAAGGTTGTATTTCGTATCCCTTTAGAGTAAAGTTGTTTACTTGCTTTATGATTCGCCTAAACTCTAGTATACGATTTTGCTTAGGGTCGTTAGGCACATAAATTTTTTAATTTGGCATGGTCGATGCCTTGTAGAGCCTTGTTAGTGTGCCTAGCAACCCTACAGTGGTATCAGAGCCTAGCTAGAGTATTAGGCGATGTGTTAACGACGTTAAAACTCCGAACGAACCCGATAACGTCAAAATCAACCCCTCTCTGGACATTTTTTCAAATTTGTGATTTTTCTGAATTAAAAATACCTAAAAAATTCAGCAGGGAAATATAAGAATTGTGGTGAAAAACGACAGCCTAATCCGTACATTCCACCGCGGAACCGCGGCAATACCCTGCTTAGGCCACGGTTCCGCGGCCGTACAGAGGAGATAGGCCATCATTTTTGCACCGTAATTTCTATTTCTGTAATTTATATTTTCTGGGTATTTTTAAAACTGACTCAAGTGTTGAGTATTTTGGGGTTTATTTTGTAATCGTCGATTCGATTGGGAATTTTAAATTCGTTATTCTGTTTTCCGGATAATTTAGAAAGTATTAAAATGTTCGAACGGATATCCTTAACTCAATTTTTCCCGGCACGAAAAACATTCAAGTGTTGAATTTTTCTTGGGTTTAAATCTTTCGGAAATACGTGCATGTGACACGATGGACCCTCTAGAAGATAACAAACCTTAACTCGATTATGCGACCGTCTTGAACCGCCCTTTGAACCTTAGGGTTTGGGGCAGTACGGCGTGCCACATGTGAGGCGTTGGCTTGACCCTTCTACGGCTGGACCGTTGCTACTGTGACGCATTCTGGAATTTTTTGAACTCCGCTCAAGTGTTGAGATATTTAGGAAATCTTGGGTATTTGATTATTCGATCGGAAAGTTTAATACTGTTTATTTATCTGGAATGTGATACAATATGTGGAATTCATACAGTTAGGCATGAAATGCGAAATATGTGATATTTCGGATTTACGATGTCTAAAGAGATTGTGGATTCCAAATGTTGTAGTTTTACACTTTCTTTTCTGCGACCGTAAGTGTAATATGTGATATCGCCGGTTTCGTTGCTATATGTCAACGACAATTGGGATGCGCATATTTACTTACGTTGATGACATGTGATGTTCTGTGTTGCTGGTTATGTTATATTGGATCGTCGCGTTCTGAATAGCCGGGTTTTTTTTTATGTGAGATGAGAGTTTTTATTTTCATTCTTGTAAAATTTAAATGTATGTAATATTCTTTTATTGGGGCACTTCCGGGTTGAGGTTGATGTCACCATTTGTATATTATTTATTTTTCCGCACTAGGATAGACCCAAGGAGGGGAGCACAAGTAACCGGGTTCTAGGGTCCAGTGGGAGACCAACTCGAGGAGTCGAGTCCGGGTCTCCTAACCCTAGAATTGGAAGGGTTTCTTGCCGCTCTCGTAGGCGTCTAGGGGTGTGGGTTTGGCTATTCGTCGCGACCGTGGAATCCGTGTTTTATAGAGGCTCAAAATAAAACACGGACGTCCTAGTATATCCAATGTTTCATATGTTTCTTCTGCTGCGATATCTGTGATGTGATCATGTGATGTTCTGTGATAAATACTGTATATAGTATATATGATATATTATATAGGCGTTACTTATGTTTTACACCCGCGCTAGCCCTGCTCTGCTCTGCCGTTAGTTACCTAACCTAACGGTGCACGAGGGGACATCGAGGCGAATGCGGATGGCATAAGTGTACGTCGTATTTATCTGTGATGTTTAGGTGACTTAAATGATGGGACTTCATTAATGTGATTAATGAAAGAAAAGAAACCTAAAAGATGTTGTAGAATCAAATTTTTATAATAAAAAGGGTAGCTACAGTTTTGCTTTGCATAGCGGTATATATGATATACCCTGCACCTTATTCGATGGGAAAAGAGCCGAGATCCCTTCACCGGGAGTGACCTCTTTAGCAAAACTGGCAGATGCTACAACACTCGGTTTGACTTTTGACTGCTTTTGGAGTTTTGCTTTGCATAGTGATGTATATGATATATCCTGCACCTTATTCCGTAAGGAAAGAGCCGAGATCCCTTCACCGGGAGTGACCTCTTTAGCAAAACTAATGAAAGCCTCAAAATCACTCCATTTCAAAATTCACCAGATTCTACAACGATATCAAGTTCATTACGCAATAGTTTTTCAGAAAAACCTGTCGTAGCCCTCCGTCATTTCAGATAAGAACTATTTAGTATTCGTGCTGCGTTTGTTGGCCTTTGTCAAGGTGTAGTGTGCGGTAGCTAAATGGTGCTTATCTGCTTATGCATATGATGCAGATTGTTTTGGGGTAGTCGTACGACCTTGTTGGCCTTTGTCAAGGGTCGTACGGGTGGGTTTGATTCAATCAAGAAATGACGGGTTAAACTTGACTAGCATCCTATGATTTGTTGGCTTTTGTCAAGGTCATAGGGGTTAGGGGCAAAATATTATCGGGAATTTCAAGTGTTGAAATTTGCAATGAGATTGCATACCTTCTATGAGATAGTTGGATCCCGATACCCACTGCGAGTAATTGTTACTCCTGGGAGAGTTTTACACAGGACAATTAGCCGATCAAGTAGGTGTCTAGAAAGGTGTCAACGGGGTTACGCCTATGGGAAAACGAGGTTTACTTTAATTAGGTCCGTCCGAAAGCACGGGGAACCTCCCTCAAAGTACCGACACTGGCCTGGCTGAAAGATTGGCGAAGTTGTAGGGTGTAATTAATCCCGGCTAGTCTTTCCTTTTAGGGTTTGAAGGAAGATTTGATAAAAACAGTGGGAGCCATCCTGATTAGATAAGATAAATAACCAATCTGATCTTGCAAGAGCATACGCTAAAGTGTTTTCTTCTCTCTCTCTCCAGGTAGCGACCATATCATGCCTTAATAAAGATAATAATATGGATGTATTGACCGAACCCGCATATTATACTGTGCTGGGGAACGTTGGTTCTGTTCTTTCTTATAAGAGTTATAAGACTGAACAGGATATAGGGGAATACCAGGATTCTCATGCCACCTGAATGAAGAAAGTACATGTTGATGCATTTTCTTCGGGTGTGTTCGTTACAGAGAACTGTTTCTCCATTTCCTCTATGTCCTGGGTATTAGATACCGGGTCAGGATCCCATATATGTAATCAGTTACATGGGCTTAGGAAAGGTAGAGAACTTGGAGAAGGTGATAAAGACATAAGGGTTGGAAATGGTGCAATTGTTGCAGCTAAAACCGTCGGGGAATATCACCTTGTATTGCCAACCGGTAATACATTGATTCTGAACGAATGCTATTACATGCCGATCCTGATATGCAACATTATATCGGTTTCTTCGTTGAGTAAAGAGGGATATAATTTTGTATTACAGGATAATGTTATGAACATTTTCCTAAACCAAAAGTTGGTCGGATCAGGCACGATGTGCAATGGCATTTATGTTCTAAATCAATCAACAGTTCTGAGCATAACAAACACACACAAGAGGAAGAGTTCAGAACTGAACGAATCCTTCTTGTGGCATTGTAGACTGGGTCACATCAATGCGACACGACTCGCTAAGTTGCATAAGGATGGATATTTGAATCCGTTTGAATTTTCATCTTATGACACTTGCCAGTCATGTCTCAAAGGCAAGATGACCAAAACTCCGTTTACGGGACATGGAGAAAGAGTTACCGAACTCTTGGGACTGATACATAGTGATATATGCGGTCCCATGTCTACACATGCCAAGGATGGTTCTTCATACTTCATTACATTCACTGACGATCTCTCTAGATTCGGATATGTGTTCCTGATGAAACACAAATCAGAAGCTTTTGAGAAATTTAGAGAATATAAACAAGAAGTCGAGAACCAAACCGGAAAAAGTATTAAAATCCTACGATCTGATCGAGGAGGTGAATACTTAAGCAATGAATTCCTGGACTTCCTAAAAGAGAATGGGATTCTCTCTCAGCTGACTCCTCCATATACACCACAGCACAACGGTGTATCGGAACGGAGGAACCGCACCCTATTAGATATGGTGCGCTCTATGATGAGCACAGCCGAGTTACCTATTTCCTTCTGGGGGTATGCGCTGGAGACAGCAGCATACCTATTGAATCAAGTTCCATCTAAATCTGTACCTACCACACCATATGAGATATGGAGTGGGAAGAGACCATGTCTTAAATGAGTTAAGATATGGGGTTTTCCGACCTATGTCAAAAGGCAAAATCCAGACAAACTCGAGGCACGGTCAGTTTTATGCAAGTTTGTGGGATATCCCAAACATTCACATGGATATCTTTTCTACCATAGCGAGGAACAAAAGGTGTTTGTTTCTCGACATGCCACCTTTTTAGAAAAGGAATTTCTTGCAAAAGAAATTAGTGGCGACAAGGTAGAACTGGAAGAAATTCCGGCTACACAAACTCAAACTGAAGATTTAGTGGAACCGGAGAATTCAGTAGTTTCCAACGAACCTCAGCCTCTCCGCCGATCTAGTAGGGTTCCTCACCCACCTGAGAGATACTACGGTTTTCTCATGGATGGTGGGAGCGAGGATTGCATCATGGTTGATGATGACCCAACTAGCTTCGAGCAGGCCATCACGAGTGGGGACTCTGTGAAATGGCTGGATGCAATGCGGTCCGAGATGGAATCCATGTACACCAACAAAGTATGGACTTTGGAAGTTGCTCCTGAAAGGGTAAAACCCATTGGGAGAAAGTGGATCTTCAAGAAAAAAATTGGTGTAGATGGGAAAGTGGAGACTTTCAAAGCTAGACTTGTTGCAAAGGGTTTTCGTCAAAGACCAGGTGTGGACTATGACGAAACCTTTTCTCCTGTGGCTATGCTTAAATCCATCCGAATCATGCTTGCCATCGCTGCATATCATGACTACGAAATCTGGCAAATGGATGTTAAGACCGCCTTTTTAAACGGTGATTTAGAAGAGTGCGTGTACATGACTCAGCCAGAGGGCTTCGTAGATAGTGGGAGCAGCGGGAAGGTGTGCAAGCTTCTTAAATCCATTTATGGATTAAAGAAAGCATCGCGGAGTTGGAACATCTGCTTTGACGTCGTTATCAAAGAGTTTGATTTCGTCAAAAACGTAGATGAACCTTGTATCTACAAGAAGGAGGCAGAGAGTAAGGTTGTCTTCCTCGTATTGTACGTGGACGACATACTCTTGATAGGAAATGACATTCCTATGCTGCAATCGGTCAAGCTCTTCTTATCATAAAGATTCTCAATGAAAGATCTTGGTGATGCCTCCTGCATATTGGGAATTAGGATCTATAGAGATAGATCTAAAAGGATATTGGGATTGTCCCAATCCAGGTACATTGACACCATACTAAAGAGGTTTAGTATGGAAGAGTCCAAACGTGGGTTTTTACCCACGATCTCAGGGCTCACTCTCTCCAAAGAGAAGTCTCCCAAGACTGATTTGGAGAGAGCTCGCATGCAAGGGATACCCTATGCTTCGGCGGTAGGCTCTATCATGTACGCGATGCTATGTACCAGACCCGATGTAGCATACTCACTAAGTGTAGTGAGCAGGTATCAAGCTGATCCTGGAGAGAGTCACTGGACAGCTGTGAAGAGCATTCTCAAGTACTTGCGAAGGACTAAAGAGATGCTCTTGGTGTATGGTAACGGAGAACTCCAAGTGGAGTCCTTTACCGATTCGAGCTTCCAGAGTGATAAGGACGACTCTAAGTCGCAGTCGGGATTTGTCTTTACCCTTTACGGAGGGGCGGTTAGCTGGAAGAGTTCCAAGCAGGAAACCGTGGCAGACTCGACGATGGAGGCTGAATACATCGCTGCCAACGATGCTGCCAAAGAGGCTGTATGGATCAAGAAGTTCATTACTGAACTTGGAGTGGTTCCATCCATTGAGCATCCAATACCTTTGTATTGCGATAACAATGGAGCGGTGGCTTTGGCCAAGGAACCCAGGTCCCATCAGCGATCCAGGCATATTCTAAAGCGGTATCACCTGATCCGGGAGATAGTTGATCGCCGGGAGATCGAGGTCAGGAGGGTTGACACGAAGAACAACACAGCGGATCCACTCACGAAGGCCATTCCCCAGATACAGTTTGAGAGACTCTTCGGGATGCTCGGTATACGATACTACAGCAGCTGGCCCTAGTGCAAGTGGGAGATTGTTAGTTGTATGTATGCCCTAGAGGCCAGTATTGTACAGATGATGTATATTATATTGGATGCTTGGACATATATAGAGAGGACTTTCTTGCTCGATATGATAGTATGCTATCTGGTTGCTCTTTATCTTAACATGTATACTTGTCTCTTGATACTGTCTTATAGTTACATGTTGGTAAAGCCCTTAGGATGTGTACTTGACTACCTGGACTATGATGCGGATCATACTAGTAGGGACATGGTAGTCCATAAGTACATCCTTCAAGGTCCCTAGTCGTGGGTGTATCGAGACGGGGCATCGATATACCAGAGTAGACTAGCGTATACGCTTCTCGACCCATGAGATAGGCGATGGATGATCCCATATCTATTGGTGTTTGACATCAGAGATGGTATACGGGTGCTCAGTGGAGACTGGGTACACTGGACGGACTCGCCGAGAACTCCCAGATGGTATTATACCTCACGTCAGATGGCAGTTCTCTGGTGACACTTGTACAGGTTAGTCTGTAGATCCGAGATCGTTATAGAGTCTTGTGTGATTCCCACTGTGCTTTGATTTCCACCTTACCACGTCCATGAGGGCGTGCAAAACGGTGGTTTTTGGGTACAGTCCCGAGTCACATGGAGACGATGAGCGATAGGAGGGGTTTCGTCTCTCCCGGTATTGGGGGTTGATGTTGCACAGTGCTCGATTGGCCGTAACAGGGAAGTCCCTGGCCAGGGCTGATTCAGAGATTTGCTGGTAAGTGTTACCAGTAGTTTCTCGACCCGTTATGAGCCTCACATCGGCACGACTTATCGGTTATTGGGGTCTGACGTTTACCACCCCTAGACTTGATATGCGACATATCAGACGAGGAGACCGGACTGTACGGGAAGTGTTGCCGGCTGGCTTTTACAGGAGTTGGAGCGGGCTTGCTTGCTGATCTTCTGATCGCTCAATACCCGGGTAGCCGTTACGTCCAGCTAGTACCGCTGACGGCTTGTGGGTGCGTGATGTGATTATCACCTACTGCCGGCGTATTGACGAGTCTTTAGAGTCCTACACAGAGGTTTTACTGGCTCAGGCAAAACGAAATAGGAGTATGTATGTGATATGTGCGAGAACGAGAATAAATGCGTGTATGTGATACCGTATTCTATTCTCGCGACTATATGTATCGGTCGGTTATATATGATATGGCCGGGTTATCGAATCAAGTGTTGATTCGATAAGTCGATACAATGGATGTTAGCCGGTTATATGAGATGTGACCGGATTATTAAGTCAAGTGTTGATTTAATAATTAAGTGTATAATTGTATATTAGATATCCTAGTTTACATTTACTAACACTTGTTCACTCTAGGGTTTTTCTCACTTGTACACTACTTTAACATATATATGATATATGTTAAAATGTGTTATCATATTGTATCATGGTTGATGATACACAATCCATGGGTGTATGAGACTTACACTATGCTAATGTTTATTTTGGGTTTTTAATATTTAAAGTAATTGCAAAATCAAGTGGAGGATTTGTAAATACATGAAGCTTGTGGAAGCTTGTGGATGCATTGACTAATCCAACTTGATTTTGTTTTTACTATGGATTTTTATTAACCCAACCATAACCATTAGCCTAGGGTTAAGTCTCTACAAGGGTTAGTATATGATACTCACTCACCATGGTTACTCTTTACACTTGATCATTATCCTCATTCCTTTCTTTTGTTCATCTTCTTCATTGAGCAAAAGAAATTGCTTGCTAGGGTTTTAAAAAAAAGAGTGAAACTTTGTGAGAATTAAAAATCCAAAGAGAACCCACTTCCTATTTCTCCATCCTCAACAAGACTAGCACTCTTGTATAGGGTGTTTGCTTCACTAATTCTCAAATTAGTGAAGTAGTAGCTTGAGTCGGAATTCCCTCGACGTAGATCATTTTCGGCCTCGGAGACTTCAAGCAAGGTCGTACCTTTCGCCTCGTGAAGCCATGCAAGGGTCCGGGAGATCCACGATCGCAGCGAAGGGACTTCAACAAGGAGCAAATGAAGTGAAGGACCGATCTACAAAGGTTGTATTTCGTATCCCTTTAGAGTAAAGTTGTTTACTTGCTTTATGATTCGCCTAAACTCTAGTATACGATCTTGCTTAGGGTCGTTAGGCACATAAAAATTTTAATTTGGCATGGTCGATTCCTTGTAGAGCCTTGTTAGTGTGCCTAGCAACCCTACAGCTGCAATGATTGAGGAGGACCTATACCGGTAGTACAGTCTTACTCGAGATGATAGTATGCTATCTGGTTTGCCTTTATCAGTCGTGTACAGGTTCAGCTGACTGATCACTGTTACACGTTGATAGAGCCCTTAGGATCTTGCTTGACTACCAACAGTATGATGGAGATCATATACGTGATAGTTGGGTGGTCTATAAGCATATCCTTAATTGTGGTCCCTAGTCGTGGGAGTTTCGAGATAGGGCATCGATTCTTCGGAGTAGACTAGTGTATACAGTTGAGACCCCGACGAGGGGCGGTGGCCGGTCTCACAAGCCACTGGTGTCAGTTGGATCACCTAAGATGTATACAGGTGCTCATTGGGTTATGAGTACACCGGACAGGACTCGCCGGGAACCTGCTAGTTGGTATTATACCTATCGTCAGATAGCAATTCCCTGGTGACATGTGTACAGGTTAGTTCATCGACCTGAGGTCGTCATTTGTCTCGTGTGAGTTCCCACTGTGCTTTGATTTCTACCCTACCACGGCTCAAAGGAGTTGTGCAAACAGGTCTTTTTTGGGTACAGTCCCGAGCCACATGGAGGCAAGTGAGCGGATCGGCAGGGGATTCGTCTCTCCCGGTATTGGGGGTGAAATCGCGCTGTGTCTAGGAGAGCCATTACACAAAGCCTTCGGCCGAGGCAGGAGATTTATTGGTAGGTACTCCAGTAGTATCTCAAGGTGTTTTTGGGCTACACTCCGACACGACTTATACCGCTATTGGGGGTCTGACGTTACCAGCCCCCTAGGCCGATATGCGATACTTATAGACGAACGGACCAGACTATATGTATATTGTCACTGTTAGGCTCATTAGGGTTCCAGGATGAGTTCTCTCATCGGCTTCCCTTGAGGTCAGTACATAAACAGCCGTTACGCACAGCTTGTGCCGCTGACGGTTCGTGGTTAAACCCACTGCCAGCGTACTGAGGAGTCATTAGAGTTCCCCACAGATAGTTTCTCAAGTTCGGGTGAAACGTTGTAGAGGCCGTATGGTTTTATGGCAGGGTTCGGAAAATGTACGTGCGTTTACGCACTTGTCATATTTCGGGCAGATAATACTGGTGGGCTTTGGTTTAAGCCGGATCCGAGTATTATACTGTGTAGATATAATATCTTTGTCTCAGTTGCATTTGTATTCGGTCATAATACAAATGCGGGTATGTTTATACTGATACGGGTTATCCTGAAATTCGTTTCGGGATCACTTTTGGAAGCTGCCAGTTTTCTATCACCCGTCTTAAACATTCGGTTTTTTGCGGATTTATCTTTTCGTCACTTGGGTGAGTCATGAGTGTGGAAGGTTCTAGAAGCTTCTAGATGGTGACTAGGTTTCATGACTCATTTGTGCATTAATTGTTCATTTAATGTTTTGATGATGTGTTGTTATGATTCATTGTTTGCATTAATGATATGCAAGGTGTTTAAAATGACTCATCCTTTTCATTTTGTGCTAATGGTTACTCTCCCCTCTCCTACACTCACCCCCCTCTTCAAAAGTTGCCGGCCATTCATTTGGTGTGCTAAGTTTATTTTTGGAAAAAAGATTATGATAGTTTTTCTTCATGAAATTTCATATAGCTCATTTTTCCATCACCCGATTAAAAAGGAAACTTCATTAACCGTTCATCCATGGTTTTGGATGAAGCGAGACAAAGTGTTCTACTCATTCTCTACATCAATCTTGGTCATCTCTTTTGGCAAACTTGATGACCGAGTTGCCTCGGATCAGAGGCGGGAGCCCGTTTAAAGATCCGTTGACGTGGTGCCACCTGGATGAGGAGACCGGAGATCGATCGAGATCGGAGCAGCCGCAACAAAGCGTGGGATGATGGTTAAAGACTGAAGGACTCGGATCGTTCGGTATAACATTTCTACCCATTTTGTAGTTTATTAGTTTAGCAATAATGGCAGATCCGGGTTATAGTATACGATAGCGCCGGTTAAAAAGTTTTGTTCCGCATTTGGTGTTTGATAGACGACCGGGGCGCTACCGTAGACCATAGACGATCGGGGCGCTACCGTAGACTTACAGTAGTATCAGATCCTCACCATTAAGCTTTACTAACTTGTGCTAACGCGTTTAAAATATCGATCGAACGGAATTTCGCGAAACTACAATTTTCTGTTCAAAGTTTCTGTCGATTTTAAATCAGGTCTAAAAATTATTTTGAGCATCACTGAAAAACGAGCAGGCTTTTTGAAGAACACAGCAGAAATCCTGTAACGCTTCGAAAATCGTTTAGGCAGTTTTTCGGTAATCGGCTAAATTAGCAGTCTTTTCCGTAAAGAGTCAAAATAGGTATTTTTCATTATAGACCTAATTATACAAAATTTAGATAAGATATTACTATAAATTGTCACTAAAATGTCACTTAAAATTTTCTAGTTAATTAAATTTTTTTCCTTAATTAATTATTTTTAATATTATTTTAAGCTTTTAAAAATACATTTAATTAGTGATAAATACAAATTTAATTGGGTAAATTACATAATTAGGAACCATTATAAACTAAAATTATATGTAATAAAAAAATTTTAGCAAAACATTTCAAGTTTAATTGTTATGGTGAAAGGGGGTTGAAAATGGAAAGAAAATGGTGTTTTTTTGAAAGTTTTTGATGTGATTTGCATTTATTACCGTAAGAGATATTATTCCTTGGAAAATTCTACACAACTCACTCATTTCCTCACCTCCCCAACCCTTGGCCGAGACCCCCCCTCCAACAGCCCTATTTTCTTTTCCCATTTTCCTTTTTCAAAAATCCTTGCAAAAATCAACAAAATCCACAAAAATTACACACTTTTCCTTACAATTTCTAACCTAAATCCTATTCTACTTTCTCTCAAACCCTAACTTGTTTAAAAAGTGGAGAAAAGAGGTGTCTTGGAGACTAGTGCAAGCTAGGAATCATCACTTGTGAGGTATAATCCAAATCTAGTGTTTAATTGTAGTTTAAGTTTGCTAGATTTAGTAGTTTAAGTGTGGAATTTAGTTTAAATTGTTCGCTTATGATTTTCAAGAGAGGTGTTGATGATCTAATTAGGGTTTTCATTCTTGGGTATTGATCTAAATTTGTAGTTTAACATATTAGGAAATGTTAAGCCTAATCTAGTAGCAAAATTGCTAGTTGTTGCATTTAAATTGTTTGAATTAGGTTCTTTTTGCAAACTTGATTTTTACAAAATATATAATTAGGTTAGATAAAATTATAATTAGGGTTTTTATTATTATATTGTGGTGTTAATGTGTAGATTAATATGTAAATTGAGTGTGAATCATAATCTAATTACAAATTTCTAGCTTTCACTTTAAAATTGTCACAATATTGCTATTTTTATTAAACTAGGTTTTGAAAATTTATTTAAAATGAGGGATTAAAAATAAAGCTAGGATTTTAGCACATCCTTAAGGTTTCAAGGAGGGGGTTTAACAATTTGAAATGTGCAAAATCAAGTGAAATTGTGGAATTGTAAAAATTTTCTTAAAAGTATCGAAATCGGGCAAGTTTGCAAACTAGAATTTCGATTTAATACAAATTAGGGTGTTAAAAATATAGTAATGGTTTATATAATCTAGTTATGCTATTTAATGAGTATTATGACCATTAATTTCATTTAAACGTCAAGTTTTGAAGTAAAATGGTAAATTGACGTTTTCTAGGTTTTTACGAATCGGACGATTTGATCGATTTTAAGTTTTCAATGATTTAAACCATATTTTATATTATAAATAATGAGTTTTGAAATTACGAGTTGTTTGTTGATGTTTTACCTCGATCAATCGGCGTTTGTACGCCGATATCGAGCGACATTTGGTTCTTTTGCATGAGCGGGTCATAGGTTTTAACCTATGCGCGTTTCGTGCGTCGTTTTGGTTTTGTCCGTGATTCAGTTTACGATATTATATATGTTTGCGTATAGGTACCCCTCACGTGGACTTCGGACGAGGAAGAAGAGGAGGGCGGCATCGTTTTCGGCAGACAAGGACCAGGTGAGTAGATGTATATCTACGGGGGAAGTCGGGTGGATGGCGTTTAGCACCCCCGCAAACGTAGAATGGAAATATTACTTAATGTCATTAGGAAGCCAGACGTGACCTTAGATTCTTGGTGAGTAGGACCCTAGTAATGACCTTAGGTTAGACTAGACTGATTTAGAAAGACCTTACCAGAGGATGAATATTTTGGAGGAGGTTCGTAGGTTTCAGGTAGATACACACATACGCACACACAGAAACTTGACTTGGTGTATATGTGTATGTGTATATATATATAGGGTTATGTGTAGGTATATATATACACATCATGTATATGTGAGATAAGGATGTGATATGATACATGGGGATGAAACAATATAACTGGGCTTGATACTGTGATCTCTTGGCTATACAGTCGTGTTATGATATTAGCGGATCATTAGAGAATGAGATAACGGATAATTATACGTAAACAATAATTGGTGGTGATGATATTGAGATACATGAGACTCTAAAATTGAACCTGGACTATAACCTGTGACTGAAATCACGATATGATATATGTGTGACTTGATTACGAAATCATATAGGTGTGACTTGATTACGATATGATATAAGTGTGACTTAATCACGATATGATAGATATGACATGGAATTTCTGAAGATAAATTGACGACGTATATTTATGCTGGTAATGATATATGATTGATATATGCGATTACAGTACAGTACCTTGATCATGACATTAATTGATGATGATATTATACGAATGATGTTGTACGTAGGTGATACTTGACCCGTACCCCGATATTGGGATGCCGTACGATGGATTTTACCGTATGAGGCATATATGTGATGATTGATCCGCACTCTTGATTCGAGAAAGCCGTACTACGTACGTGACGCTATTGAGGCTGGATCGCCGACTATTAGAGATATGGACTCAGACCTTAGGTGGACTCTTATTTCTTATCGACTAGTTTCTTAGGTTTAGTTCCTTAGGGGGTTAGATAGACACTAGTAGGCTCGAGTCATATAGTTGTGGTTAGACATGTATATTACAAATGAGTGGTTAATACACATCCGTCTTTACATTCAGACCGTAATTATCATGTTGCATGTTCATACATATGTTTCTTTAATCATTATAAAACTCTGCCTGTTAGGACACCAGCACCATTACCGATGATGCGCATATTCCACGTACACTTATTTGCCGGTTCACACACTTCATCATCGGTAATTGCTATATCACGTACACTTTAGAACATATTATCTTTTATTGATAGAATCAGCTAAAAGCTAGATCGATATAATATTGCGATTATTCTCAGGTGTTAGTCTAGACATGGCATTTATTACTTAGACATTTCATGAATTCGCATTTTCGTGTTATCATGCAGTATTATGGGGCTTATGCCGACTTATCATTTACTTACTCATGATTTTGGGATTTTGGATTTCTATGAGATTTCTGGATTTTGGGGAAAACCGCAATAATATATATATATATATATATATATATATATAAACTTCTCTCTCTCCTCCTCTCTTTTTAAAATATAAGTTGCGGTTTTCTCGTGATGTATGTGTCGTCCACCATGAGATTTCATGTTTTCTGTTGGATTTCGAGACCCGATTCGAGAAGTGGATGAACCGTCTCGGGTACATGGTGGGCCCGGTATGGTACCCCGGGGCAAGAAGATCGAGTTGTAGACTATGAGCCTGGCAGGGGAGGACTACCTACCGGTGATGTCTGGCGCAACGGATATCCGGAGGGTACCGACCGTTGTCGTGAGATTTGATGATATGGGCCGATCCGGACTGACGGAGCCCGAGATATTGAGTCTATGAGGTATTGAGACTTGAGATTTACATATTTTGTGTCGATGCTTGACACGGGTTTCCATGGATTTCATCGTTGATATTTCAGATTTCTATACAAATTTTACCATGATAAAAGCTAAAGATTTCTTATACAGATATATCCAGATTCCAGAATTGGTTATTTTACATTCATGGTTCATACATACTCATTTACATGACATATTACTCTTTGAGGTACTGACACGAGCACGGAGTATTTGCACTTACACGTAGTTTATTACCCTGCACTACTAGATGACTAGTGAGATATTAGTATATTGTTATGACCTAGGATAGCGTCGTGCATTCGATTTCTTTTCGCAGATATCTTCTACTCACGAGTTGGCAACTCACCCCCGTTGTGCCAAATTTTATTCCAGGTTCGATGTACAGGTTTCCTTGGCAGCTTGCTGGCACATCATTTCATTCAGGGTGATTTGCACGGTAGGTTGGTTCACTTGTATCTTGACCGCCGTTGTACTTTTAATTATTTCATTTGTATCTAGTAAGGTCCATCAACCAAACTTGTATTACTTGATAAGTTTACTGGACCAGTTATTTATTGTGACCTTAGAGTTGCGCTTGTATTATTGTGATATCTGGTGGATTTGTTTTCTTTTGAGTTTTGAGCCTCGCCCCTTTGGCGTTGTATATTATCGTGCTTGGTGTGGTTGTTTCCGTCTGTTGGCGTAGAGCTAGCTCCCGCTTGGGGATGCCATTTTATCGTTTGTATATATTATACTTGTTTGTACCCGTTTGGGGCCAGTTTTTACAAAGGAGACTCTGCCGAAATTTTTGAGAAAATTTGATCTTGTTTTTAAACTTGTTTTCCTATATGTTTTCCTTTACTTCTTCTTTTATATGGTTTAGATTTCTGGGCTTCGGCTTACTTAGATTACGTTGTGCCTCTAGACGCTTCGTAATTTAAGTGCCGGTCACGTTCCGTACTTTCGGGTCGTGACAAAGTTGGTATCAGAGCGCTAGGTTCAACCTTTGTATAAGTCTAGGGTGATCCTTGGTTGATGGAGTAGGTGACTTAGGTAGAGTGACGTACCGTGGGTATGATCCGCGGTATACTTACGATACGCTACTCTGCTTAAGGAGCCTTAGGATGTACATTTCTTTGCACCGCATTTCATTCGTTCCTTTGATCTATCTTTGTCGATATCGGATGGTGGTTTCTGTCACCACGGTCGCACGGGCAGAGGGAGCTGCGGATCGAATGCAATAACCATTAGGGTATCGTTTATTCTTGAGGATTGAAGCAGTGTTTAGCGTGCGGACGAAGGGTATTCACATGCTGTCCAGGCGAAGTTAAAGGGTTCGAACGATTGTCTGAAACCCATTTTCCCAAGTTTAAGGTATTCGGAAGAACATGCAGGTATTTCTATGGACCCTTTAGAAGAATGAAACCCTAACTCGACATAATGACCACGAGAACGCCCTTGAACCTTAGGGTTTACGGCAGTTCCGCGGTGCCATTAGTGAGGCTTGGGTTTGCCCTTCTACGGCTGGTCCGCAGATGCTGGGGTATGTACTGGATATTTTTAAACTGTACTTGAGTGTTGAGCTCTCGGGGAATTATGGGATTTTGATGAATCGATCGAAAAGTTTAATGCAGTCCGGATATCAGGTGAAGGGATAGATTACGTGGGAGACTCTAGATATGAGTATTGCCGTTGGTAGCGCAGTCAGCACAGCTACGAAGAGACGAGTTCGAAGCAGTCGACATCAGAGGAAAGAGGCTCACATTGACGATAGTGTTTACGATTGTGATTTGGTGATTTGAATTTCATATTTCCGTTGATTGGATTTTGGTATTTTGAGGATTTTGTTCTACGATTGGTATTTCTTATGTGTACATTCATTACATTCTATTCGTGTTTCATATATCAGTTGTATTGATGTTGTTTTGTACATACCCAGTGCACTTGATTTGGTTTTATACATTTTGAGATATTGATTTGATTTCGTGCATGTGGGTTACACATGATTTTGACATATGCTTCGACTAAGTTTTCATGCATTTTCGTACTGTGATTTCGATTTTGATATTCGGTGTATGTTTTCGTGCACCATGTGCACTTGATTGAGATTCTTGCGCACACTTGGAGTACTTGATGCGATTTTGTGCACACCAGATGCACTAAATCGGGGTTTTGTGCAGATTAGATGCACCTGATATTAGAGTCGTGCACGCCCGTTGCACTTGACAGATGTTTTTGGTGCACACCTGTTGCACTCAGTTTTGTTTTTGTGCGTATTCGTGGCATATGTATTTGGTTTCGATTTCAGTGCGCACCGGACGCACATGATATCTTTATGATGTGATTGGGATTGATTTCAGTTTGAGCAGTATGTTTTTATAATCATTACTATTTGATTTAGTAACTAGGCGGGACGTGTATGTTAAATAAAAGATATAAATATGTATAGCTATTTAAAAAAAAAAAAATAAACGTCCGCTACTTGTGCCGTGACACGTGCATCGCACGGCGATTTTCAAAAAGGGGTTTTTGCGTGTTTCTTTATTAAGATGTTTAGCCGATTTTACTACGATGCGTACTATATCTAAGTTATAGTTTTGATATATATTATGTTGGTTTTCGTATTGGGTTTTGGATATTTTATTTTCACCATAACTCCGATGATTGCGTTATGCTTGACGGAGTTGATTTTAGTTATGTATTGATGATTTCGGAGCCCTGACGATTTGAGTGTTTTGGCTGAGTGTTTTAGTAATTGGGGGGGGGAGTTTTAATTTAAATTCAGGGACCGAATTTCTTAAAGGGGGGAAAATTGTAACGTTTCGAAAATCGTTTAGGCAGTTTTTCGGTAATCGGCTAAATTAGCAGTCTTTTCCGTAAAAAGTCAAAATAGGTATTTTTCATTATAGACCTAATTATACAAAATTTATATAATATATTACTATAAATTGGTCACTAAAATGTCACTTAAAATTTTCTAATTAATTAAATTTTTTTCCTTAATTAATTATTTTTAATATTATTTTAAGTTTTTAAAAATACATTTAATTAGTGATAAATACAAATTTAATTGGGTAAATTACATAATTAGGAACCATTATAAACTAAAATTATGTGTAACAAAAAAATTTTAGCAAAACATTTCAAGTTTAATTGTTATGGTAAAAGGGGGTTGAAAATGGAAAGAAAAGGGTGTTTTTTGAAAGTTTTTGATGTGATTTGCATTTATTACCTTAAGAGATATTATTCCTTGGAAAATTCTACACAACTCACTCATTTCCTCACCTCCCCCACCCTTGGCCGAGACCCCCCTCCAACAGCCCTTTTCCCCACCATTTTTCTTCTTCAAAAATCCTTGCAAAAATCAACAAAATCCACAAAAATTACACACTTTTCCTTACAATTTCTAACCTAAATCCTATTCTACTTTCTCTCAAACCCTAACTTGTTTAAAAAGTGGAGAAAAGAGGTGTCTTGGAGACTAGTGCAAGCTAGGAATCATCACTTGTGAGGTATAATCATAATCTAGTGTTTAATTGTAGTTTAAGTTTGCTAGATTTAGTAGTTTAAGTGTGGAATTTAGTTTAAATTGTTCGCTTATGATTTTCAAGAGAGGTGTTGATGATCTAATTAGGGTTTTCATTCTTGGGTATTGATCTAAATTTGTAGTTTAACATATTAGGAAATGTTAAGCCTAATCTAGCAGCAAAATTGCTAGTTGTTGCATTTAAATTGTTTGAATTACGTTCTTTTTGCAAACTAGATTTTTACAAATAGGTTAGATAAAATTATAATTAGGGTTTTTATTATTATATTGTGGTGTTAATGTGTAGATTAATATGTAAATTGAGTGTGAAGCATAATCTAATTACAAATTTCTAGTTTTCACTTTAAAATTGTCACAATATTGCTATTTTTATTAAACTAGGTTTTGAAAATTTATTTAAAATGAGGGATTAAAAATAAAGCTAGGGTTTTAGCACATCCTTAAGGTTTCAAGGAGGGGGTTTAACAATTTGAAATGTGCAAAATCAAGTGAAATTGTGGAATTGTAAAATTTTTCTTAAAAGTATCGAAATCGGGCAAGTTTGCAAACTAGAATTTCCATTTAATACAAATTAGGGTGTTAAAAATATAGTAATGGTTTATATAATCTAGTTATGCTATTTAATGAGTATTATGACCATTAATTTCATTTAAATGTCAAGTTTTGAAGTAAAATGGTAAATTGACGTTTTCTAGGTTTTCACGAATCGGACGATTTGATCGATTTTAAGTTTTCGATGATTTAAACCATATTGTATATTATAAATAATGAGTTTTGAAACTACGAGTTGTTTGTTGATGTTTTACCTCGATCAATCGGCGTTTGTACGCCGATATCGAGCGACATTTGGTTCTTTTGCATGAGCGGGTCATAGGTTTTAACCTATGCGCGTTTCGTGCGTCGTTTTGGTTTTGTCCGTGATTCAGTTTACGATATTATATATGTTTGCGTATAGGTACCCCTCACGTGGACTTCGGACGAGGAAGAAGAGGAGGGCGACATCGTTTTCGGCAGACAAGGACCAGGCGAGTAGATGTATATCTACGGGGGAAGTCGGGTGGATGGCGTTTAGCACCCCCGCAAACGTAGAATGGGAATATTACTTAATGCCATTAGGAAGCCAGACGTGACCTTAGATTCTTGGTTAGTAGGACCCTAGTAATGACCTTAGGTTAGACTAGACTGATTTAGAAAGACCTTACCAGAGGATGAATATTTTGGAGGAGGTTCGTAGGTTTCAGGTAGATACACACATACGCACACACAGAAACTTGACTTGGTGTATATGTGTATGTGTATATATATATAGGGTTATGTGTAGGTATATATATACACATCATGTATATGTGAGATAAGGATGTGATATGATACATGGGGATGAAACAATATAACTGGGCTTGATGCCATGATCTCTTGGCTATACAGTCGTGTTATGATCTTAGCGGATCATTAGAGAATGAGATAACGGATAAGTATACATAAACAATAATTCGTGGTGATGATATTGAGGTACATGAGACTCTAAAATAGAACCCGGACTGTAAACTGTGACTGAAATCACGATATGATATGTGTGACTTGATTACGAAATCATATAGGTGTGACTTGATTACGATATGATATAAGTGTGACTTAATCACGATATGATAGATATGACTTGAAATTTCTGAAGATAAATTGACGACGTATATTTATGCTGGTAATGATATATGATTGATGTATCCGATTACAGTACAGTACCTTGATCATGACATTAATTGATGATGATATTATACGAATGATGTTGTACGTAGGTGATACTTGACCCGTACCCCGATATTGGGATGCCGTACGATGGATTTTACCGTACGAGGCATATATGCGATGATTGATCCGCACTCTTGATTCGAGGAAGCCGTACTACGTTCGTGACGCTATTGAGGCTGGATCGCCGACTATTAGAGATATGGACTCAGACCTTAGGTGGACTCTTATTTCTTATCGACTAGTTTCTTAGGTTTAGTTCCTTAGGGGGTTAGATAGACACTAGTAGGCTCGAGTCATATAGTTATGGTTAGACATGTATATTACAAATGAGTGGTTAATACACATCCGTCTTTACATTCAGACCGTAATTATCATGTTGCATGTTCATACATATGTTTCTTTAATCAGTATGAAACTCTGCCTGTTAGGACACCAGCACCATTACCGATGATGCGCATATTCCACGTACACTTATTTGCCGGCTCACACACTTCATCATCGGTAATTGCTATGTCACGTACACTTTAGAATATATTATCTTTTATTGATAGAATCAGCTAAAAGCTAGATCGATATAATATTGCGATTATTCTCAGGTGTTAGTCTAGACATGGCATTTATTACTTAGACATTTCATGAATTCGCATTTTCGTGTTATCATGCAGTATTATGAGGCTTATGCCGATACTTATCATTTACTTACTCATGATTTTGGGATTTTGGATTTCTATGAGATTTCTGGATTTTGGGGAAAACCGCAATAATATATATATATATATATATATATATAAACTTCTCTCTCTCCTCCTCTCTTTTTAAAATATAAGTTGCGGTTTTCTCGTGATGTATGTGTCGTCCACCATGAGATTTCATATTTTCTGTTGGATTTCGAGACCCGATTCGAGAAGTGGATGAACCGTCTCGGGTACATGGTGGGCCCGGTATGGTACCCCGGGGCAAGAAGATCGAGTTGTAGACTATGAGCCTGGCAGGGAAGGACTACCTACCGGTGATGTCTGGCGCAACGGATATCCGGAGGGTACCGACCGTTGTCGTGAGATTTGATGATATGGGCCGATCCGGACTGACGGAGCCCGAGATATTGAGACTATGAGGTATTGAGACTTGAGATTTACATATTTTGTGTCGATGCTTGACACGGGTTTCCATGGATTTCATCGTTGATATTTCAGATTTCTATACAAATTTTACCATGATAAAAGCTAAAGATTTCTTATACAGATATATCCAGATTCCAGAATTGGTTATTTTACATTCATGGTGCATGCATACTCATTTACATGACATATTACTCTTTGAGGTACTGACACGAGCACGGAGTATTTGCACTTACACGTAGTTTATTACCCTGCACTACTAGATGACTAGTGAGATATTAGTATATTGTTATGACCTAGGATAGCGTCGTGCATTCGATTTCTTTTCGCAGATATCTTCTACTCACGAGTTGGCAACTCACCCCCGTTGTGCCAAATTTTATTACAGGTTCGATGTACAGGTTTCCTTGGCAGCTTGCTGGCACATCATTTCATTCAGGGTGATTTGCACGGTAGGTTGGTTCACTTGTATCTTGACCGCCGTTGTACTTTTAATTATTTCATTTGTATCTAGTAAGGTCCATCAACCAAACTTGTATTACTTGATAAGTTTACTGGACCAGTTATTTATTGTGACCTTAGAGTTGCGCTTGTATTATTGTGATATCTGGTGGATTTGTTTTCTTTTGAGTTTTGAGCCTCGCCCCTTTGGCGTTGTATATTATCGTGCTTGGTGTGGTTGTTTCCGTCTGTTGGCGTAGAGCTAGCTCCCGCTTGGGGATGCCATTTTATCGTTTGTATATATTATACTTGTTTGTACCCGTTTGGGGCCAGTTTTTACAAAGGAGACTCTGCCGAAATTTTTGAGAAAATTTGATCTTGTTTTTAAACTTGTTTTCCTATATGTTTTCCTTTACTTCTTCTTTTATATGGTTTAGATTTCTGGGCTTCGGCTTACTTAGATTACGTTGTGCCTCTAGACGCTTCGTAATTTAAGTGCCGGTCACGTTCCGTACTTTCGGGTCGTGACAAAGTTGGTATCAGAGCGCTAGGTTCAACCTTTGTATAAGTCTAGGGTGATCCTTGGTTGATGGAGTAGGTGACTTAGGTAGAGTGACGTACCGTGGGTATGATCCGCGGTATACTTACGATACGCTACTCTGCTTAAGGAGCCTTAGGATGTACATTTCTTTGCACCGCATTTCATTCGTTCCTTTGATCTATCTTTGTCGATATCGGATGGTGGTTTCTGTCACCACGGTCGCACGGGCAGAGGGAGCTGCGGATCGAATGCAATAACCATTAGGGTATCGTTTATTCTTGAGGATTGAAGCAGTGTTTAGCGTGCGGACGAAGGGTATTCACATGCTGTCCAGGCGAAGTTAAAGGGTTCGAACGATTGTCAGAAACCCATTTTCCCAAGTTTAAGGTATTCGGAAGAACATGCAGGTATTTCTATGGACCCTTTAGAAGAATGAAACCCTAACTCGACATAATGACCACGAGAACGCCCTTGAACCTTAGGGTTTACGGCAGTTCCGCGGTGCCATTAGTGAGGCTTGGGTTTGCCCTTCTACGGCTGGTCCGCAGATGCTGGGGTATGTACTGGATATTTTTAAACTGTACTTGAGTGTTGAGCTCTCGGGGAATTATGGGATTTTGATGAATCGATCGAAAAGTTTAATGCAGTCCGGATATCAGGTGAAGGGATAGATTACGTGGGAGACTCTAGATATGAGTATTGCCGTTGGTAGCGCAGTCAGCACAGCTACGAAGAGACGAGTTCGAAGCAGTCGACATCAGAGGAAAGAGGCTCACATTGACGATAGTGTTTACGATTGTGATTTGGTGATTTGAATTTCATATTTCCGTTGATTGGATTTTGGTATTTTGAGGATTTTGTTCTACGATTGGTATTTCTTATGTGTACATTCATTACATTCTATTCGTGTTTCATATATCAGTTGTATTGATGTTGTTTTGTACATACCCAGTGCACTTGATTTGGTTTTATACATTTTGAGATATTGATTTGATTTCGTGCATATGGGTTACACATGATTTTGACATATGCTTCGACTAAGTTTTCATGCATTTTCGTACTGTGATTTCGATTTTGATATTCGGTGTATGTTTTCGTGCACCATGTGCACTTGATTGAGATTCTTGCGCACACTTGGAGCACTTGATGCGATTTTGTGCACACCAGATGCACTAAATCGGGGTTTTGTGCAGATTAGATGCACCTGATATTAGAGTCGTGCACGCCCGTTGCACTTGACAGATGTTTTTGGTGCACACCTGTTGCACTCAGTTTTGTTTTTGTGCGTATTCGTGGCATATGTATTTGGTTTCGATTTCAGTGCGCACCGGACGCACATGATATCTTTATGATGTGATTGGGATTGATTTCGGTTTGAGCAGTATGTTTTTATAATCATTACTATTTGATTTAGTAACTAGGCGGGACGTGTATGTTAAATAAAAGATATAAATATGTATAGCTATTTAAAAAAAAAAAAATAAACGTCCGCTACTTGTGCCGTGACACGTGCATCGCACGGCGATTTTCAAAAAGGGGTTTTTGCGTGTTTCTTTATTAAGATGTTTAGCCGATTTTACTACGATGCGTACTATATCTAAGTTATAGTTTTGATATATATTATGTTGGTTTTCGTATTGGGTTTTGGATATTTTATTTTCACCATAACTCCGATGATTGCGTTATGCTTGACGGAGTTGATTTTAGTTATGCATTGATGATTTCGGAGCCCTGACGATTTGAGTGTTTTGGCTGAATGTTTTAGTAATTGGGGGGGGGGGGAGTTTTAATTTAAATTCAGGGACCGAATTTCTTAAAGGGGGGAAAATTGTAACGTTTCGAAAATCGTTTAGGCAGTTTTTCGGTAATCGGCTAAATTAGCAGTCTTTTCCGTAAAAAGTCAAAATAGGTATTTTTCATTATAGACCTAATTATACAAAATTTAGATAATATATTACTTTAAATTGGTCACTAAAATGTCACTTAAAATTTTCTAATTAATTAATTTTTTTTCCTTAATTAATTATTTTTAATATTATTTTAAGTTTTTAAAAATACATTTAATTAGTGATAAATACAAATTTAATTAGGTAAATTACATAATTAGGAACCATTATAAACTAAAATTATGTGTAACAAAATAATTTTAGCAAAACATTTCAAGTTTAATTGTTATGGTAAAAGGGGGTTGAAAATGGAAAGAAAAGGGTGTCTTTTGAAAGTTTTTGATGTGATTTGCATTTATTACCTTAAGAGATATTATTCCTTGGAAAATTCTACACAACTCACTCATTTCCTCACCTCCCCCACCCTTGGCCGAGACCCCCCTCCAACAGCCCTTTTTTCCCCCCATTTTTCTTCTTCAAAAATCCTTGCAAAAATCAACAAAATCCACAAAAATTACACACTTTTCCTTACAATTTCTAACCTAAATCCTATTCTACTTTCTTTCAAACCCTAACTTGTTTAAAAAGTGGAGAAAAGAGGTGTCTTGGAGACTAGTGCAAGCTAGGAATCATCACTTGTGAGGTATAATCATAATCTAGTGTTTAATTGTAGTTTAAGTTTGCTAGATTTAGTAGTTTAAGTGTGGAATTTAGTTTAAATTGTTCGCTTATGATTTTCAAGAGAGGTGTTGATGATCTAATTAGGGTTTTCATTCTTGGGTATTGATCTAAATTTGTAGTTTAACATATTAGGAAATGTTAAGCCTAATCTAGCAGCAAAATTGCTAGTTGTTGCATTTAAATTGTTTGAATTACGTTCTTTTTGCAAACTAGATTTTTACAAATAGGTTAGATAAAATTATAATTAGGGTTTTTATTATTATATTGTGGTGTTAATGTGTAGATTAATATGTAAATTGAGTGTGAAGCATAATCTAATTACAAATTTCTAGCTTTCACTTTAAAATTGTCACAATATTGCTATTTTTATTAAACTAGGTTTTGAAAATTTATTTAAAATGAGGGATTAAAAATAAAGCTAGGGTTTTAGCACATCCTTAAGGTTTCAAGGAGGGGGTTTAACAATTTGAAATGTGCAAAATCAAGTGAAATTGTGGAATTGTAAAATTTTTCTTAAAAGTATCGAAATCGGGCAAGTTTGCAAACTAGAATTTCCATTAATACAAATTAGGGTGTTAAAAATATAGTAATGGTTTATATAATCTAGTTATGCTATTTAATGAGTATTATGACCATTAATTTCATTTAAACGTCAAGTTTTGAAGTAAAATGGTAAATTGACGTTTTCTAGGTTTTTACGAATCGGACGATTTGATCGATTTTAAGTTTTCGATGATTTAAACCATATTTTATATTATAAATAATGAGTTTTGAAACTACGAGTTGTTTGTTGATGTTTTACCTCGATCAATCGGCGTTTGTACGCCGATATCGAGCGACATTTGGTTCTTTTGCATGAGCGGGTCATAGGTTTTAACCTATGCGCGTTTCGTGCGTCGTTTTGGTTTTGTCCGTGATTCAGTTTACGATATTATATATGTTTGCGTATAGGTACCCCTCACGTGGACTTCGGACGAGGAAGAAGAGGAGGGCGACATCGTTTTCGGCAGACAAGGACCAGGCGAGTAGATGTATATCTACGGGGGAAGTCGGGTGGATGGCGTTTAGCACCCCCGCAAACGTAGAATGGGAATATTACTTAATGTCATTAGGAAGCCAGACGTGACCTTAGATTCTTGGTGAGTAGGACCCTAGTAATGACCTTAGGTTAGACTAGACTGATTTAGAAAGACCTTACCAGAGGATGAATATTTTGGAGGAGGTTCGTAGGTTTCAGGTAGATACACACATACGCACACACAGAAACTTGACTTGGTGTATATGTGTATGTGTATATATATATAGGGTTATGTGTAGGTATATATATACACATCATGTATATGTGAGATAAGGAAGTGATATGATACATGGGGATGAAACAATATAACTGGGCTTGATGCCATGATCTCTTGGCTATACAGTCGTGTTATGATGTTAGTGGATCATTAGAGAATGAGATAACGGATAAGTATACATAAACAATAATTGGTGGTGATGATATTGAGGTACATGAGACTCTAAAATAGAACCCGGACTGTAACCTGTGACTGAAATCACGATATGATATATGTGTGACTTGATTACGATATCATATAGGTGTGACTTGATTACGATATGATATAAGTGTGACTTAATCACGATATGATAGATATGACATGAAATTTCTGAAGATAAATTGACGATGTATATTTATGCTGGTAATGATATATGATTGATGTATGCGATTACAGTATACTACCTTGATCATGACATTAATTGATGATGATATTATACGAATGATGTTGTACGTAGGTGATACTTGACCCGTACCCCGATATTGGGATGCCGTACGATGGATTTTATCGTACGAGGCATATATGTGATGATTGATCCGCATTCTTGATTCGAGGAAGCCGTACTACGTACGTGACGCTATTGAGGCTGGATCGCCGACTATTAGAGATATGGATTCAGACCTTAGGTGGACTCTTATTTCTTATCGACTAGTTTCTTAGGTTTAGTTCCTTAGGGGGTTAGATAGACACTAGTAGGCTCGAGTCATATAGTTGTGGTTAGCCATGTATATTACAAATAAGTGGTTAATACACATCCGTCTTTACATTCAGACCGTAATTATCATGTTGCATGTTCATACATATGTTTCTTTAATCAGTATGAAATTCTGCCTGTTAGGACACCAGCACCATTACCGATGATGCGCATATTCCACGTACACTTATTTGCCGGCTCACACACTTCATCATCGGTAATTGCTATGTCACGTACACTTTAGAACATATTATCTTTTATTGATAGAATCAGCTAAAAGCTAGATCGATATAATATTGAGATTATTCTCAGGTGTTAGTCTAAACATGGCATTTATTACTTCGACATTTCATGCATTCGCATTTTCATGTTATCATGCAGTATTGTGGGGCTTATGCCGACACTTATCATTTACTTACTCATGATTTTGGGATTTTGGATTTCTATGAGATTTCTGGATTTTGGGGAAAACTGCAATAATATATATATAAAAACTTCTCTCTCTCCTCCTCTCCTTTTAAAATATAAGTTGCGGTTTTCTCGTGATGTATGTGTCATCCACCATGAGATTTCATGTTTTCTGTTGGATTTCGAGACCCGATTCGAGAAGTGGATGAACCGTCTCGGGTACATGGTGGGCCCGGTATGGTACCTAGGGGCAAGAAGATCGAGTTGTAGACGATGAGCCTTGCAGGGGAGGACTACCTACCGGTGATGTCTGGCGCGGCGGATATCTGGAGGGTACCGACCGTTGTCGTGAGATTTGATGATATGGGCCGATCCGGACTGACGGAGCCCAAGATATTGAGACTATGAGGTATTGAGACTTGAGATTTACATGTTTTGTGTCGATGCTTGACACGGGTTTCCATGAATTTCATCGTTGATATTTCAGATTTCTATACAAATTTTACCATGATAAAAGCTGAAGATTTCTTATACAGATATATCCAGATTCCAGGATTGGTTATTTTACATTCATGGTGCATGCATACTCATTTACATGACATATTACTCTTTGAGGTACTGACACGAGCACGGAGTATTTGCACTTACACGTAGTTTATTACCCTGCACTACTAGATGACTAGTGAGATATTAGTATATTGTTATGACCTAGGATAGCGTCGTGCATTCGATTTCTTTTCGCAGATATCTTCTACTCACGAGTTGGCAACTCACCCCCGTTGTGCCAAATTTTATTACAGGTTCGATGTACAGGTTTCCTTGGCAGCTTGCTGGCACATCATTTCATTCAGGGTGATTTGCACGGTAGGTTAGTTCACTTGTATCTGGACCGCCGTTGTACTTTTAATTATTTCATTTGTATCTAGTAAGGTCCATCAACCAAACTTGTATTACTTGATAAGTTTACTGGACAATTATTTATTGTGACCTTAGAGTTGCGCTTGTATTATTGTGGTATCTGGTGGATTTGTTTTCTTTTGAGTTTTGAGCCTCACCCGTTTGGCGTTGTATATTATCGTGCTTGGTGTGGTTGTTTTCGCCTGTTGGCGTAGAGCTAGCTTCCGCTTGGGGATGCCATTTTATCGTTTGTATATATTATACTTGTTTGTACCTGTTTGGGGCCAGTTTTTACAAAGGAGACTCTGCCGAAATTTTTGAGAAAATTTGATCTTGTTTTTAAACTTGTTTTCCTATATGTTTTCCTTTACTTCTTCTTTTATATGGTTTAGATTTCTGGGATTCGGCTTACTTAGATTACGTTGCGCCTCTAGACGCTTCGTAATTTAAGTGCCGGTCACGTTCCGTACTTTCGGGTCGTGACAAATCCGATCCTCTGACTCGTCTGTACGGCCGCGGAACCGCCGCCAAAGCCATGCTTTGGCCGCGGATCCGCGGCCGTCTTGGAGCTTCAGAGGGTCAAATTTCTTCTGAGGATTCTAGACAGTGAATTGTGGTTTCTGGAATATTTCTTTTGGGCCCAGATTTTGTTACTGTACAGCAGATGTACGTGGGGACCACTTCGGGAAGTTTTGTCGATCGAAATTTAAACGTGTTAGTTTACAGTACTTATATTATATCTCCGACCGGGAATGTCATTTGAGCGGTAAATTGCGTCTAATTGCTATAGTCCTTTTAGACGGATTTGCGAACGTGACATTAGCGTTGATGTTCTGTGTTGTGCTGTGATGTTGCGGATTTGTCATGGTGGATAGCAGTGTGCAATGGTAGTCCAGTTTGGATTTATTTATACATTTGATATTGCGGGGCGAGCGTCCAACATGTGGACTGCTGTCACTGCCTGTTTGTATAATATTGTTTTGGGGCACGACCGGGCTGAGGTCGATGTACCCGTTGTACATATTTTTATTTCTGTACTAGGTTTACCCCACGACGGAGGGCACGGATAGCCGGGTTCTGGAGGGTAACGGGTCCGCATCTCATGGTTTTGAGAGGCAGAGGGGCCTCACTCTAGAATTGGTAGACTATTCGCCGCACTCGTAGAGGGTACAGGTTGACCCAATGTGGGGTGCTCAAGTTACCGGATTCCGTGAAGTGCAGGGTAGTCTATTCACTATGCTGTAGGGGGCTGTGTAACGTTTTGAAAATCGTTTCGGTGAAATTTCAAAAAAACGGTAAAATAAGGGGGTTTTCTGTAAAAAGTCAAAATGCAAATATCTTTATTATAAAATTAAATATACATATTCTAGCTATGTAATTGCTAGTATTTGGTGTTTACTGAGCCACTGCTGAAATTTCAAATTTTCTGAAATTTTTTCCGAAATTAATTATTTTAATATTATTTTAAGCCGGTAAGAAAATACGTTAAATTAGCGATAAATACAAATTTAAATGGGCTAATTTTAATCTTTAAAATCATGTTAATTAAAATCTGGTTGTAATATAATTTTTTAGTATTTTATTTCAAGTTTTAATTGATTTATTATATGGAAAACAAAAATATAGTTATTTTGAACTAAAACTTGCAAATATGGTATTGTGGGGGTCTTTTTGCATAGAATTTTTTTGTAAAGTCTCTCACACTCACCCTCACTCCCCTTGGCCGGCCCCATACTATTGTAGCAGCCCAAGAATTTTATTTCCCTCTTTTTGACCTTAAATCATGTGAGAAATGGGTTAAAATAAGGTTTTTATATATAGTAAAGTAGGTGGGGGTATTATGGTAATTTGGGAGGGCTTTGACTTGGATTCTTTTCCACAACTCCCCCACACCTCTCCCCACTCCCTCCTCAGCCGAAATTCTGCTACAACAGCCCCCATCTTTTCCCCCCATTTTCCATCTCTTTTGCTTCAAAAATTACCTCAAAATCCATCAAATAAATCCCAAAATCCAAATCCAACTCCTACCCATTTCTCATTAGCCAAACTTACATGGATCTAGGAGCATGGAAGCTACTTTTGGAGGCTAGAATTTGCATGCTAGATCCTTGATCTTGTGAGGTATAAATCAAGACCTTTTGTTAAATTGTTGTTTGAATACCTTAAATCAAGCATTATTAGTTATTAATTTGGGTTTAATTGTATGTTTGGGAAAACTTAGTAAGGGTTTATGAAATTCAAGTTAGGTTTTTGTGTATGTAATTGTGGTTGCAATTGTAGTTCTTCATATTGTGAAATGAAAACCTAATCAAATTTCTAGTTGCAAATTGTTAGTTCGGAATTGTAATATTTAAGCTATATTGCTAGCTAGGTTTTTGTAAACCATGAATTTGATTATGAGAAAAATATAATTAGGTTTTTTCATGACTTCATTAACATTATTAAGTGTATTTTAATACTTTAGTTCATGAAAATCCAAGCTAGATTGTAGTTTGTGCATTTTGCTATAAAATTGTTAAAATTGGTTAATATTGCAAACTAGGTTTTTGAAATCGAATTAAATTGTGGGTTTAAAATTTACGTAATGGTTTCTATGGCATAATTAAGATATTAAGTTATCATCTTGGTCACTAGAATTGTTAAAACATCATGTTTTGTACAAAAACGGCGAATTGTGCTTGCTAGATTTTCGGAAAAATGACTTTTTAAGTGAAATTGGGGTTTTTGTGAATTTTAACCTATTTTATATTAAAATTAGTGTTCGTGAATGTGCAAATGAGTGTGTTGGGAGTTTTCTCGATGGTTTGGCGTTTGTACGCCGACGTCGAGGGTTTTTGGGTCGATTTGCGAAAGCAACCATAGGTTTTGACCTATGTGGGATTCGTGCGTCGTTTTGGTCATGAGTCGGATTTTAATGCGGTATGGTGCGTTATGATATGTAGGTACCCCATGTGGACTTCGAGACGACAAGCAAGCGCGTGGCGACATCGGCACCGGCGAACGAGGACCAGGTGAGTAGATTTATATCTACGGGGAGAAGTCGGGTGGATGGCGTATAGCACCCCCGCAGTCCATGGTGGTGTATACGGATGCGTATACACACCAACAATTAGTATATGCTATTTGGGATTAATAACGATGTTAGGATGGATATTGGTGTGTTGGATTACTTTAGTGTTGCGAACCCTAGGGTAGTGTTGCACTACACATACACACATACATACTTGCATACATTCCTTTTTATATGTGCTCATGAGATTCTTTATAGTTATGTGTTCACATGGGTATGGGACTATGTGTTCACATACGGATTTGAGGATGATACTTGGGATTGAGCTGAGTCGATGAGATTTGTTTTATGGTTGTGATATCGGTGATATGGCAGGATTCGTACTTGAGGTACGTCCCGGTGTTATAGCGGATCTTGGGACGGCGATACGGGTGAATAGTGTTATAAATAAAATGGTCGACATGTGATCGTGATATGAGGCATGATATGCGAGGATATTGATATTAGGCCGTATCGGGCGATGTATACCCTTGATGATGCTATGTGCTGACGGTATCGGTTTGTACGAGATTGTCGATCTGTAGTCAGATCATGGGTATATTGAGGATATTAGTATTGTACTAGACATAGGTCAGTATCCTAGACTATGATCTTGAATAAAGAGGATACCAGAGGAATGGTGTGAGGAATATGATATTGACCCGTACCCAGATTTGGGGATGCCGTACGACGGATTTACGTACGAGCTATATCTTGATGATTGATCCGCACTCTTGACTTGGGATGGCTGATTGTAGATATAGTATCGGATATGATATTATTGAGGCGGGATCACCGACTAATATATATACAGGTATGTATATGGATCGACTCAGATGTTAGGCGGTTTCCTTACCTGTAGTCCAGCTTGTTAGCTTAGCCCTTTAGTTTAGTTTAGTTGTTAGATTAGATTCGATTCTTACCTATTTCAAAAACTAACGAATCGTGGGTATTTTAAAAGACAGCCCAAGGGATCCTACGGATATTTCAAAAGACGTATCTTTTCATAAAAACACCGTAGCCCCTATTTTCAAAACCCCATGATTCGTGTTATTTCAAAAGGCACCATCTGTAGGACTTATATTAGATTAATGCAGGTTAGTTACAGTTGCGTCTAGTATTCAGCTCCCGCTTATTATTGTGGTTCGCTTCGCATCGCATACTTATGTTATAATTTCTTATTGCAATGTTGATATCATATTGTTAGGACACCAGCACCATTACCGATGATGCGTATGTACCACGTACACTTACTTGCCGGCTCACACACATCTTCATCGGTAATTGCCATGTCACGTACACCTTAGAAAATATTATTGCTTGACTTAGCTTGTTAGTTAGTAATTTGACATGATATTAGTGTGCCTGCCTTATATGCCAGCTTAACATTGTAGTATTTACTTGTCACTTCATGCATACTGTTATTCATTGTTATGCCTATATTCATGGTTTTTACATGCTATTGATGATTTGGATTCGGATTTCCATGAAATTTTCTGGATTTGGGGGGGAAACCGCAAAACTTATATAAACTGATTTCTCTCTTTTTAAATAAAAAGTGCGGTTTTTCCCATGATGTATGAGTCGTCCACCATGAGTTTGCTGATGGATTTCGAGACCCGATTCGAGGAGACGGATGAACCGTTTCGGGTACATGGTGGACCCGGTAAGGTACCCCGGGGCAAGAAGCGCGTGATGATGACGATGTGAGCCTGGCAGGGGAGCACTACCTACCGGTGATTTTACCCGACGCGTCGGATATCCGGAGGATACCGTCGTGGTCTTGAGATGGATGGTAGGGGCCGGTCTGGACTGACGGCGCCCTAGATATTGTGATTGAGACATTGAGATTTCGAGATATTGAGGTACAGAGACCGTGATACAGAGATATCGAGATATTGGGATTACGTTTTGTGCCGATGCTAGGCACTGTTTTATGCTGATTTCATTATGATACCTCATTTTAAAAATACAAAGGAAATCTCACTAAATTATGAAAACAGTTCTTCATTTACATGTATTCTATTTTCATGCATTCATACCTCATTCATATGATATATTGCTACTTGAGGCACTGACACGGGCACATGAGATTACACTCGGGTTAGATATTTACCCTAGCCTTGTTATAGGCTACGTGTTATTCATATATTTGAGGATATATTATGATCATTGACCTAGGTTGCGTTATTTATGCGATTTCTGTGCGTAGATATTTTTCTATTCACGAGTTGGCAACTCACCCCCGTTGTGCCCCAGTTTCTTGCAGGTTTGCCGTACAGGTTTCATTACGGCTTTGCGGGCATAGTTTTCTTCGGGTGATTTGCTAGTAGGTGGGTTTACTTGTATCGTACCCCCATTATATATCTTGTATATCATTATTCTGTTGTATCTAGAAGTTCCATCAACCAAACATGTATTTATTTGAGATAGAGACCAGTGATGTTTATTCTTTCGACCTTAGAGTCGCGCGTTGTATTTATGTGGTTTTCTTGTGGTTTTTGAGTTTCCTTTTGAATTTTGATCCTCGCCCTTGGCGTTGTATATTATATTGCTTGTGTGGTTGTGACCGTCGATTGACGAAGAGCTAGCTCCCGCTTGGGGATGCCTTTTTATTGATTTCGTATACTATTCATGTTGTATCCCATTTGGGGGCCAGTATTTTCAAAGGAGACTCTGCCGAAATTTTCGGGAAATTTTTGATGTTTTTAAAACCGCCTAATTCGGCTTATGCTATTGAAACTACTTGCTTTAAGTTGGTTTTTCCTGCACTCTACATCTTTCTTGGTTTGGATTTCTGGGTTTTCGGTTTACTTAGATTACGTACGCCTCGAGACGTTCGTATTTTAAGTGCCGGTCATGTTCCGTACTTTCGGGTCGTGACAGGCTGCCTCGCTTCAGGTTTTGGCGGGTAACTTGCCGCACCCGTAGGGGTCTAGGTTTCATTACATAGGCTATCCACACGACCAGGGGAACGTCGGGTTTCAGTAGCGGCTCTGTGAACCCGGGGATCCCCGATTATCTGTATTGTTCTGTAATGCTTATTACTTTTCTGTAATGTTGCATATTATCACGCCTGGAGCGATTATTGTATATTGGTATATATACTATTAGATGTTGTTTATGTTTTACACCCGCGCTAGTCCAGTCCCCGCTCTGTCGTTAGTTAAGTAACCTAACGGGTGATGACGGGACCCAGTGACGAATGCGGACGGCATATACGTACATTTTATTTTCGTTCTTTTCTGGTGTGATTAAATGATGGGACTGCGTTGATTCTGATCAATGCAAAGGAAAACAAACCTATTTGGCAGTTGTTGGTACAGTTTTAAAAAGTGTTATAACAAAGGCGTTTCCTTTTGTTTTGCATAGTGGTATTCAGTTGGAATATTCTGCACCTCATTCGACGAGGCAAGGGCCGATATACCTTCACCGGGAGTGACACCTTGGGCAGAAGTTTGCATCAGGGTAAAAACTTCACTATATTCGATTACAAGTTGCTTTGCATCGAGGTATTCAGTTGGAATATCCTGCATCTCATTCCATGAGGAAAAAGCCGAGATCCCTTCACCGGGAGTGACATCTTTAGCAAAGGTTTTCGTCACTATATTTTTATAAAAAGCTATCAGGTTCCGTCAACAATATCATGTTCATTACGTTAAAGGTTTTTCGCCAAAAACCAGCCGTAGCCCTCCGTCATTTCTTTTGGGTATTCAGTAGTATTCAAGCTATGTATTTTGGCCAAAGTCAAGTCATAGTGTTTGGTAGCTGCTGGGTATTCATTTGTTACATAGATAGATGAGTTGGTTTGGGACAGTCGTTCTGCCATTTTGGCCAAAGTTAAGGGCATGTACGGGTGGGTTCAAATTGACAAGATAGTGACGGGTAGAACTTGGCATGTGACTTATGACATTTTGACGAAAACCAAGGTCATAAGAGCATGGGGCAAAAATCATATCGGGAGTTTCTAAAGAAACTGAAACTTGCCAGGCATGCGCATACCTTCTGGAGTGTGATAACGTGAGTGGATTCCGTCACGTTATCATGCGATGAGAGTTGGATCCCGATTCCCACTGATGAGTTGGTTTACTCTTCGGATGATCCCGATTGATTCTTCTTTCAGGTTTGGAGGAGAATTTGACAGTACAGTGGGAGGTTTCCTGATTAGATAAAGTGATAACCATTCTGATCTAGATTAGAGTGCACGCAGTGTGTTTCTTTTCTCTCTCTCTCTTTGGCAGCGACCTTTGACCGACCCGAGACTATGACTCAGTGACCAAGTTGACTGAACCTTCTTAAAATACTGGCTTTTGGATTGTTAGAGTTGCATAAGTCATTGCCACTCCTTCTTTTACCCTTTGCATTTCTCAGAACACCCCGTATTACTGCAGACATCCACTTCCATTGGATAGATCCATCGTATGGTTATATACGAACTCGGAGGGACTTCTTCGAGGATGGATCCAGGTTCAGGAGAAATATAATTGGTTTATTCAGTTGTCTTTTATTATCACCTTCTCTCAGATTGCGAGGGCTCCTTAGTTTAGGAGAGTACACCTATTACGCTTATTGGATAGTCTTATTCCAAACCATAGGCAGGTGCCGAAAGGTAGGGAATGAAGAAAACCAATTAGCCTAAGTAGGGTGTACAGAAGGTTATAAGTAAAGACAAAATAAAGGGATTAGAAAGAGGGCAGAGTAAATTGCGACTGTTATCATTCACGACCAAACCGCGTACTTCATCGCCACTCCTATATCACCTTTGCTTTTTTCCCCAGTTCGGGAGAAATAGAATGAGGTATTATTCAGTTGTCTTTTATCATCACCTTCTCTCAAGTTGCGAGTACTCCTTGGTTTAGGAGAGTACACCTATTATGCTTACTGGATAGTCTTCTTCCAAACCATAGGCTGGTGCCGAACGGTAGGGAAGGAAGAAAACCACTTAGCCTAACTATGGTGTACAGAAGGTAACGACTAAAGACAAATAAAGGAATTTGGAGAGATGGCAAAGAAATATACGGTTATAGTCATGAATTGGATTATGGAAGAGGTATTACTAGGAATACCAGGATACCCCTACGAAACATTTTCATGTTTCAGTGCATTGTTAAAGGAAAACTGATTTCCCGATTAGATACTTACTCCAGGGTATGTATTTACCAGGTTTGATTCTCACATCCGTATGGTTTTACAGATGATGAGTGGGAGTAAGTTATTGGGAATTAGGTGATCATCCTCATTATATCGGAATTCGTTGTAATTGGTGATATTTGAGAAAATCGCCTGGGTACAGTTTTCAACCTACGATGCACAGGTTTTGAGTTATTCAACTCAGCGGACTTATAGAGAGTATTGTATGTTGTCCAGTGTCCATCAGGACAAAGGGGTTGGTCCTCATACTATGTTCTATTTACTTGTGACTTCTCTAGTTTTTAGACAAGTGTTTCGCAGAAATACAAGGTCTTAGTTTTGAGAAGTTGTGGGTATAAGAATAAAGTAGAGAACCAGGTATCGCAAGTATCGGGATTCTTCAAAGAGATTGAAGATGTAGATTCTTGTGATTGGTATTCAGTTGATAGTAATGGTTTTGAGAAACTTGTTTCTCTTTCGGGTTACTCATAATTGGATGCATTCCTAAGTTGAGTAATACTGATTAGCCTCTCTCCATAAAATTGATATGCACTGGAGACAGCTGCATGATTAGAATCTGGTTCCAATTAAATCAGTGCCAAAGTTTCTATATTGGATATAGAATGGTTCATATCTTAACGATGTTAAGGTACGGGGAGTTGTCCGGCTTATGCTTAAAACCAGACTCTGGATAACTCAGGGCACGTTTCTGTAATGGCAGTTTGTGGGTTGACCCTGGCTATGACGAGGGTTGATTTTCTACTATCTGGAAGATCAATAGTGATATTGTTCTTGACTCGCCACAGTTTTAGTAAAATGGATTTTTTCAGAAAACAGTAGTGGGAGTATGGTAGAACTGGAAGTGATTCCAAAACCGCAAACGATTATGGAAAATTTAATAGGACCTACAGATTCAATCAGGTTTGACATTCCATTAGCCACTCCGCAGATATGGTGGGTAACCTCAGACACCCGAGAGGTACTCCGGTAGCCTCATGGACGGTGACAGGGAGGTTCTTGTTTACCCAGACTTGACACTACTGTTGTTCCAGGCTATGAGACCCGGCAGGAGGTTAAGTATAGCGTTGTTCTAAACTAGCTTTAGAAGTGCACGTGTATATTATTCTGCCAGAGGGTTGTTGTGGTCAGTGGGAGCAGCGGAAGCATTATGGGCAAGTGGCTTATGTCTATTTATAGACTAGAGCAGATATAGCGGAGATAGATCATCTATTTTTTATATGACAGTCATACGTTTGACTTCATCAGAATAGGGGATGGATCTATTAAGAAGGTAGTAGGGTGTGTGATGTCCTGGTATTTGGATAACATACACAGAGTAGGAAGTAAAATTCCTATACTACGATCGGTTATACTGTGGTCGTCACACAGTTGTTTCTCCACAAAGGATATGGATATAATATCTGACATTCTGGTTACTAGATTTATGGTTTTAGATCTAGAATTGGGTAGTTTCCCAATGTGGGTACTTTGACAGTATTCTAATAGTATTTTAGAACAGATGACTCCTGGCATGGTGGTGTACCTGCAGGTGATGGAGTCACCCTCTCTAAAGGTGTCTTACAGACTAAAGGGGAGAGGGATGTGCATAATTGGCATATCACTTGCTTAGGCAATTGAGTCAATCGTGAGATGTCAAGTACCACACCAGATGTTGATTCTGCACTAGATGCAATAAGTTTATATTAATCCAATCCTGAAGAAACATAAGGAAGCAGTTTTAGAACATAAGTGCATGTTCTTGGGATTTGATGACGGCAGCCTTCTTCGGGAGACGGTTATCATTCCAGGCTTCAAAGGTGACATGGATGACAGAGTGATTGTCAGAGTTATAGTTTTCCCTCTTATGAGTGACAGTATTATGGATAGGTGGTCCAAGAGGATACCGTGGGAGGCATAGTGCTGGACACCGATTAGTTTTAGTGATTGATACAGTCTAAGAAGTTTGGATTTGGAGTTTATTTATGAACTAGGTCGCATCAGATTTCCAGACATATTCTAAGACAGGTATTACTCAATTCGGGAGATGGTTTTTTTCGCGAACTTGAGATTAAGAGAGACATAGAAAGAAACATCGGGGCGGATCCACTCACTGAGGCTATTTCTCGAACACAATAGTTTTACAAACGGGCTTTGTAAAACTGATTAGTAGAGGAGTTGGATGTTCGGTATCACACGGGCTGTGAGTATGCGACATCGCAATAATTAGCCTTGAGTGCAAGTGGGAGATTGTTGGATATAGTGCCCTCAAAGTCAATTATTGGATCGCAGGCACGTGATTGCATGATCGAGGAGGACCTATACCGGTAGTACAGTCTTACTCGAGATGATAGTATGCTATCTGGTTTGCCTTTATCAGTCGTGTACAGGTTCAGTTGACTGATCACTGTTACACGTTGATAGAGCCCTTAGGATCTTGCTTGACTACCAACAGTATGATGGCGATCATATACGTGAGAGTTGGGTGGTCTATAAGCATATCCTTAATTGTGGTCTCTAGTCGTGGGAGTTTCGAGATAGGGCATCGATTCTCCGGAGTAGACTCGTGTATACAGTCGAGACCCCGACGAGGGGCGGTGGCCGGTCTCACAAGCCACTAGTGTCAGTTGGATCACCTAAGAAGTATACAGGTGCTCATTGGGTTATGAGTACACCGGACATGACTCGCCGGGAACCTGCTAGTTGGTATTATACCTATCGTCAGATAGCAGTTCTCTGGTGACATGTGTACAGGTTAGTTCATCGACCTGAGGTCATCATTTATCTCGTGTGAGTTCCCACTGTGCTTTGATTTCTACCCTACCACGGCTCAAAGGAGTCATGCAAACAGGTCTTTTTTGGGTACAGTCCCGAGCCACATGGAGGCAAGTGAGCGGATCGGCAGGGGATTCGTCTCTCCCGGTATTGGGGGTGAGATCGCGCTGTGTCTAGGAGAGCCATTACACAAAGCCCTCGGCCGAGGCAGGAGATTTACTGGTAGGTACTCCAGTAGTATCTCAAGGTGTTTTTGGGCAACACTCCGACACGACTTATACCGCTATTGGGGGTCTGACGCCCCTAGGCCGATATGCTATACTAATAGACGAACGGACCAGACTGTATGTATATTGTCACTGTTAGGCTCAGTAGGGTTCCAGGATGAGTTCGCTCATCGGCTTCCCTTGAGGTCAGTACATAAACAGCCGTTACGCACAGCTTGTGCCGCTGACGGTTCGTGGTTAAACCCACTGCCATCGTACTGAGGAGTCATTAGAGTCCCCCACAGATAGTTTCCCAAGTTCGGGCGAAATGTTGTAGAGGCCGTATGGTTTTATGGCAGGGTTCGGAAAATGTACGTGCGTTTACGCACGTATCATATTTCGGGCAGATAATACTGGTGGGCTTTGGTTTAAGCCGGATCCGAGTATTATACTGTGTAGATATAATATCTTTGTCTCAGTTGCATTTGTATTCGGTCGTAATACAAATGCGGGTATATTTATACTGATACGGGGTTATCCTGAAATTCGTTTCGGGATCACTTTTGGAAGTTGCCAGTTTTCTATCACCCGTCTTAAACATTCGGTTTATTGCGGATTTATTTTTTCGTCACTTGGGTGAGTCATGAGTGTGGAAGGTTCTAGAAGCTTCTAGATGGTGACTAGGTTTCATGACTCATTTGTGCATTAATTGTTCATTTAATGTTTTGATGATGTGTTGTTATGATTCATTGTTTGCATTAATGATATGCAAGGTGTTTAAAATGACTCATCCTTTTCATTTTGTGCTAATGGTTACTCTCCCCTCTCCTACACTCACCCCCCTCTTCAAAAGTGGCCGGCCATTCATTTGGTGTGCTAAGTTTATTTTTGGAAAAAATATTATGGTAGTTTTTCTTCATGAAATTTCATATAGCTCATTTTTCCATCACCCGATTAAAAAGGCAACTTCATTAACCGTTCATCCATGGCTTTGGATGAAGCGAGACAAAGTGTTCTACTCATTCTCTACATCAATCTTGGTCATCTCTTTTGGCAAACTTGATGTCCGAGTTGCCTCGGATCAGAGGCGGGAGCCCGTTTAAAGATCCGTTGACGTGATGCCACCTGGACGAGGAGACCGGAAATCGATCGAGATCGGAGCAGCCGCAATAAAGCGTGGGATGATGGTTAAAGACCGAAGGATTTGGATCGTTCGGTATAACATTTCTACCCACTTTGTAGTTTGTTAGTTTAGCAATAATGGCAGATCCGGGTTATAGTATACGATAGCGCCAGTTAAAAAGTTTTGTTCCGCATTTGGCGTCTGATAGATGACCGGGGCGCTACCGTAGACTTACACTTAGACTGTGCATTTTCATGTTTAGTGCATACTGGTATTTTATCTGGCAATGCAACTTTTACCATATTACATTTTAAGTCACATAAAATATTTTAAAATTACATAACATGACTTGCATGATACCCCTAACCCCGTGGTAGCATCCGCGCATCTTGTTCTCATCCCGCTCAGTGAAACGGACGTGTTTAGATGGCTATGCGCACGTACGTGCTTCCGTTCTTGGGGGTATGCATTTTTCGTTATCCGGACATTCATTTTTTATTTTGGTCGACATGTATATTTTTCGTATTTTGAAATCGTAATTTTAGACCCGATCTAGGTATATTTTGGAATAGTTTTGTATTAGCCAGAAAACTCAAATTTCTAAATATTTTATTCTAATAGATTATAACTGTTATATATATTAATTCCTTTAACCAGATTTATTTTTTAAAAATATTTTTTGATACTAACCGATCACATTCTACCAAATACAATCTAATCTTACCTGCCTAACTATACACACACACCTAAATATTTTTTCCTACCTCTAAATCCTAACACCTTAGCTCGTTTCTCTCTCCTCTATTTTTTCTTTTTTTTTAAACCCAGAGCCCACGTTATTTCTTCTCCCTCACCTCTTTTTCTCTATTCCGGGCCCCACCTATCTCTCTCCCTCCCTCTCTCTTCTTCTTTTCTCTCTCTCTCCCCTTCTCTCTCTTTTTCTCTCTCCCCCAAAAACGACGATTCTATCTCTCCTCACTATTCCTCTCTTTCCCCTCTCGATCTCTCTCATTCTCTCTCCTCTCTCTCTCCTCTCGAATCCCTTTCTCCCTCCAATTTCTCTCTCTCTCTCTCTCTAATTCTTTATACTCCTTTTAAAAACCTATCTCCTTTTCTTTCTCTTTTCTTCTTCGCCACGAGTTAAACCCTAGCCCCTCACGCTCACCTCGCCGCCTCAACACCCTCGTCTCCACCCTTTTTCCCTCGTCGCCGACCTCACCCTCGTCTCCACCCACTCGTCTTCCTGCTCTTCTCCTCCTCTCTTTCCCCGCTACAGACCCACAACCCACGTGAACCCATCGCTTCCCTCATCATCGTCGCCTCACCGCCGTTTCCGCCTTACCATCGCCTCCGTCCACTTTAACCGTCGACTTCCTCTCCTTGACCTCTCTCTTCTTCCCTGCCCACCCACCGTAACACTCCCGACGACCATCTTTTCCCGGCACAGCGGGAACCCCGACACTCTTCGCCTCCACCGCCGGAACCCCGTCAACGACCGATCCCCGTCATCCTCATCATCACCTTCGACTCCTGTCACCATCATCACCACCCTTACCCTACAGCCACCAAGAAACCCTCACCCGACTTCTAGTAACCCCCGCCGCCTTGCCGGAAACTATTGCCTGCATCCTCGCCGTCGACGGCCCATCGTCGACGTCGCCTCCTCGCACCTTTCTCTGACCCCTGAGCCAATCACCTGTGCACCTAAACCCTAGCTCTTCTTCCTTTTCTTCTTTTTCTTTCTTCTTCTCTCTTTTCTTGAATTTTCGTTTTCTTTTCCGGTGATCATCCGCCGGAGCCGTGCTCGCTGCCGACGATCCGAGCAACCCTGCGGACGTCCCCTACCTGCGTGGTCACATTCCTGCATTGCCTGGTTCTGTTCTTTACGTGTGCGCATGCATCGATACTTTTACCGACTTTGGACGTTGCCGTGCGTATCCGTCGCGTGATCCATCGAGGCAAGTAAAACTTGCTACATGCTATTTAATTTATTTATACTTATTTAATTGCATAGTAAACCTGTAGATTACATATAATGCCACATGTTCCATTTTAACAATTCGACGTTCCATTATATCATTTTAGATCTAGAACTTGAAATTTATCATGTTACATTTTAGTTTACAATACGTGGTACCCACGTCCATATTTATATCACATAGTGCCTGGTTGCATAGCCCAAAGTACCCTTTTAATAGTTTATACCCTATCGGACACCGTTTGCGTACATCTAGCCTAATATATATTCAATTGCATCCCTAGATCATTTAATACATATTATTGAGATTTTAGCATTCCATATTTGATAAAGTGTATTTAATTAGTGTTGGAACCATAACCCTAACTCAAATCGATAATCGTGCATCCATATGTCTTAGTTTATACCTATTTTGCACACTACATCACAATATTCCATTTTATTGTTCCATTAGTACCCTACACTTGTTTTGTATACCCATGCTTACTTTATAGTTTGATTATGAGCATCCACGTGACATTTGGTGCACCCCTGAGATGATTTGATACACTATTACTTGACACGACATGGTACCGTGCACTTTTAACATGACATGATACCTATATATTACTTGACTTGACCTGATGTACCATGGCTTTACCTGTTACCTGATCTTGTTACTAATGCCAACAAACTTGACCTGTTGTCCCTACGGACATTTCCTGTTGTCTATCCAGACAATCCTGTACCTGCTTGATCCTGCGTTGGCATTAGCTCCAGATTTATTAATACCCGACTTGAACATATATAACTTGGGGGTATGGGGAAATCAATGATGAAACCTGACTTGTAACTCGACAGTTCGATACCTTTTCTGATCAGTCTTACGAGCTAGGCCAGCCCCGGGGTGATGCTGCTGACATCACTCGTCATTACTTACTACCCTTTTACTGCCTTGCGGCACGTCTCGGATTCAGCCCGAGAGTCATAGACCGTGATCCCGGGCACGCACGGGATACTATTGAGTTACATCGATGATTCATCAAATTGATTTCAAAGACTTGAGAGTAGTTAACCCAATAGACCAGTTTAGATTATTCACTATACATTACCCTCACTATCCTCACTTATATCACTGTTATACCTGTTTTACCATTTATGATCATACCTGTATGTCTTGCTACCCCTGTTTATTTTATTGCTTGATATTATGACGCACTGACGTTTGGGTTTTGCATGGCTCAGATCCTCTACCCTTGGTGCAGACTGATCAGGAGTACTGCCGCTGTTAGACCGAGCGGTGAGGACCCTGTTGGTATCCAAATTTACTATTCCAGGTGTTTTATTTATTGGATCTTTTGCTTCCGCATATTATATTATTTCTTGACTCATTTACTCTGGCTTATGGACATGTACTGGATAGTTTAGTTTACTTTCTTGTTCTTGATATCTCTACAGCCATAATGTGACTGTGGAAGGATTTTTCCTATCCACAGGTAGCATGGTTGGCTATGTCACGTGCCTATCTTAGCGTACTCTGGGAAGCGGGGCGTGACACAATTAGAAAAGTAAATTGAAGTCCTGATTGTTTTGATGTTATCGGAAACCGCTGCACATATGCGGCAGGATTTGTGTCTTTTTCAAAGACGATTACCGTATTGATAACACCGTTGTTAAGTTGTCTACCTTAGATAGGCAAGCACCCACTTCTCCGGCTCCGTGAGGCTCAAGAGATTGGTCTCGCTTAAACCTATATTTACTAGGGTCCTTAGGGTAATTTATAGAACTTGAGGGGGTTTTATGTAAAAATACTTTTGTATAGTTTTCAAAATACACCCTAAGTATTTATTAATCGTCTTTAGAGTTGTAATGAATGTAGATTTTATATTGTGATATTTCTAGTAAAAATATCCTAATTCCATAATAAATGGTATTTATTTGTAATATTGATTATATGGAATTCATGGTATTTTAGTGTAAACTGATTCTTGTGATATTTTTAGAAAAAGATAGAATATTTATAATAATTCAAATTAGATATTTTTGAATTACATATACATATATTTATATGAAAATAAATTTTAATATATTTATTATATTCTAGAAATCTCATTTTTCTTAAGATATCGTATTTAAATCTTTTGAGCCCGAATGCTCCTTGCGGAGGTCTGAATCTCGCACTACTAAGCCCAAGGATGTACGATAATCCGCACCATCCCGAACGGGTTCCCCAAAATGGGTTATAGCGGCGCTTTGCAAAGATTTGTATAAATACTAATCATTAGAAAACGGTTTTATTAAGTAAATGGTATTTAAATGAAAAATATCGTTTTCTCGTATTCTAAATTCCCGAGGGCATCGTGTTATGTTGCATATAAGTGTGTGAGGAGGTAGGTCATTATCTCGTGATCTACTTAAAGGTATAGCAAGTTTTGTGATGTTAAATGTAGAATTGAAACTATGTGGTATTTAAATGAAAATACGGTAAAATGAAATAGCCATTATTTTATGATATGAAACTTGATCAATTTGGTTGATTAGTGTTTAATAGTCAACATGAGAGAGTTTAAGCGTAACTGTATTAACGAGAAGTGAAGTTTTATAAAGAAACCGAATCGGAAATCGGATTTGTTCCGATTCCGTCGGGTTTTGTAAATCCGTATTTTTAGAAAAGAAAAGAGAGGTAGAAATGGAGACTTACGGGTTTTGATCAAAGATAAGAGGAAGGTGGATCGGGAGGAGTCGCCGGTGCGTCGTTTCGTCTCCGGGAGTTCCTGCGGTCGTTGCCGGAAATTCCACCGAAGAATTCGCCGGAGCTTCACCTCGTGCTCGTTTTCAAAGTACACAAGTTTCTTGGAAATTTTAGAGAGTTAGCTCACAGTTTTGGGGTTAGAGGGTAGAGGGTAGGGGTGGTATTTATAGGGTTAGGCTAGGGTTAGGGTAGATGTAGGGTTTTAATTTTAAAAAATGTAAAAATGTGTGAAAAATGTATTAAAAATGAAGTAAATGAGAGTTAATGGGCTCTCTGGAACTGATATCAGAAATTGAAGTATGCAGGGGAGTGGGGCATTCAAAGAGGCACAATATTGTAGTTGACGACTCGGCCGACCGGCCGAGTCCGGTCGGCGGCGCCGGCCCGAGTCGGCCGAGTCAGGACGAGTCGGGGGCTCGGTAGGTGGGGGGTCGCCTGAGTAAGGCTCTGGTATACTTAGTTTTTCAGGTTCAGTGGAAAGTTTGGGAGTTATCTCGTATGGACTGTTGGGCTTCTATAAAATTTAAAATAAAATAAATATTAAAAATAATGTGGGGGCATGGGATTTGAACTCTGGTGGCTTGGTTCAGCAATGCAAGGTATTACCAATGAGCTACAAGCTCCTGTTTGTAATTAAATTGCTAATTAATTACTTAAGTCTTGTGCTCAGGCAATAAATACCGCTTTATGGATTTTTGAATTTTTTTTTTTGCAAAAACTTGTATAGGAAATTTAGGGTTGTTGCATTTGGCCTATGAAAGATACTAAAAGTTAAAAAATATAAATAATGTAGGTTAACTCCACTTTGTCGATATTGTTTTAGAATGCGATTTGAGTCAAAATTTGAAGAGAGAAATAGGGACTTACGGGTTTTGTAACGTTGAAAAAAGAGTAAGATAGAGAGACAGAGGGGAAGTCTTCGTGGGTCACGGTAGCGTCGGAAATGGTTTCGATCTTCAACGAAATGAACTTGGATTGCTAACTCCACTTGACTAGCCTTAACCCTTCTTGGACTCAGAGATTTTTTGAGAAATTTTCAGTATAGGGAGAGCTAGGGAATGGTGTGGTATTTATAGGGATGAATATAGGTATAGGGTGAATTAAAAAGAATTTAAAATTGGAATAAAGAGAGTGTAAATAGGTAGATGAAGGGGTGGAGTGCTCTCTGTTTAATTGCAGAGAAATCAAACAAGAAAATAGAGTAGAGGGAGCTGAAGGGGTGCACGGGCGAAGCACGGAGGTGTTTGGGGGCAAGGTAGACCGCCGGTAGCGGCCAGATTGGGGTTTTGGGTGGTTGTATGGGGGCCACGTGTCTCGAGCTTTGTGCCATGTGTGTTATTCTATGTTAACTCCTCATTTATCCCGTTTTATTTTTCTGAAACTTTTCGATTCTCCGTATATTGCACATGCAACTCTTGGGCTTCCGAAAAGTTAAAAAGGAAAATATTAAAAATAATTGGAACTGATGGGATTCGAATACGCAGGCTATAGGACAACAGTGGAGAGTTTTAACCAGTGAGCTACAAGGAGTTTCTTGCTTTTATTAAACAATATTAACTTATAACTCCTAATCAGGCTGAAATATCCTTTCTATATATTGAACACGTTACATTTGTACAAGGATTTCAAAGTCGTTACATTCTACTCTCCTTATAAAATTTTTGTCCTCGAAATTTACAAAAAGAATAATTTTCAAATAGGTGGGGGTATCATGTACGCACATCTTTTTCTCGCTCCCAGATTGATTCTCCTGGTGAATCTCTTCTCCACATCACTCGGACTAACTTCACCTCCTTATTCCATAATGTCTTCACCTTTCGATCCAAGATCTCAACTGGTTGCTACTCGCAAGTTAGATTGGTCTATACAGTGAGTTCTGAGTGATCAAGGATATGGCTGGGGTCGCTTACATATCATCGTAGCTGGGATATATGGAACATATTGTGCACTCCTTCTAATGAGGGTGGTAGTGCCAAGCGGTATGCCATTTCTTCAACTCGTTCAGGTATGTCGAACGGTCGGATATACCTTGGACTGAGTTTACCCCTCTTGCCAAAATGTATCTGATTGATCTTTTTAAAGATTGTTTGTTCGTAAAAGTAACCGCAATTAAGATGGTGTCGCTAGTAGCTAGCCGCGATGAGTACGGGTCGTTCGCAAGGAAACATGAAGCTTTATCTTGCTTTAGACGAGTTGATGAAAAATTGGTTGATTGGTTATTTGTAGATCTATTTTAATACAGATGTAAGATTTTATAAAGAAGAGGCTTGTAGGGTTGTCACGACCTGAAATGGCACGTGACCGGCACTTGAATCATATGAAGTCTATAGGACCCCATCTAATTCAAGTAAGACAAAAATCCCAGAAATTTAAACCATTTGAAAAGAGAGAGAAGGAAAAGTTTAGTTTTAAAGCAAGTAGTTTAACAACATAAGCCAAAGTATTAAATTTTTAAAATTTTAAGTCTTTTCTGAAAATTTCGGCAGAGTTTCCTTTGTAAATACTGGCCCCAAAAGGGCACAACACATGAAATATGTATAAAGGCATCCCCAAGCGGGCGCTAGCTTTTCGCCAATTGGCGGTCACAACCACGCAAGAAATATAATATATAACGCCGAAGGACGAGGATCAAAACTCAAAAGAAATCCAAAATCATCAAGAAAACCATAATAATACAAGCGCGACTCTAAGGTCGAAAGAATATACACTGGTCTTCTAAGTCTAAACAATATACAAGTCCGGTTGATGGAGTTACTAGATACAACTGGATATAAATAAAATACAATGGTGGTCATGATGCGAGTGAACCCACCTACCAAAGCAATCACCGGGAATGAAGCAGTGTGCCAGCAAAGCTGCCAAGGAAACCTGTACGGCAAACCTGTAAGAAACTGTGGCACAATGGGGATGAGTTGCCAACTCGTGAGTAGAAATTATCACCGAGCAGAAATCGCATGTATGACTCAATCCTAGGTCATACGATAATATATATCCTCAATATATAAACTTGTACCATCTACACATAAGTGTAATATTAAGTGCTCGTGTCAGTGCCTCAGGTAGCAACATAATACATATATGATGTATGAATACATTAAAATGAAAACAGAATACATCATGAAAGAGAAACTGTTTTCTTTATTTAGTGAGATTTCTGTATATAAAAATCGAAGCATCATCAATGAAATCATCAAAGAATCAGTGTCAAGTATCGACACAAAATATATATCCCAATATCTCAATATTTCAGGCTCCGGCAATCCGGTCTGGCCCGTATCATCAAATCTCAATATCTAGGGTTCTGGAAATCCGGACTGGCCCATATCATCAAATCTCAAGACCGCGTCGGTATCCTCCGGATATTCGGCGCGTCACAATAACCGGTCGGTAGTGCTCCCTTGCCAGGCTCAATGCCATCATCTGCGACCATCTTGCCCCGGGGTACCGCACCGGCTCCACCATGCACCCACAGATGGTTCCTCCTCCTCCTCGAATCGGGTGTATGATATCGCTCAAGAGCTGAGAAAACTCATGGTGGACTTCTCTCAAATCATATCATGAGAAAACCGCAATTTCTATCTTTAAAATGATAACGAGTTTATAAAATCTTTGCGGTTTCTCCAAATCCAGAAATCTCATGGAAATCCAAAGTCTCAAAATCACGATGTAAATAGACAGTGAATACTGGAATAAAGCTCCATAATATTTCATGACAAACGAATGTATAAATGCATGAAGTATCTCAGTAATAAATGCAATATCTAATCTAGCACAGTAATGATATATCGGAACTATCAGCTAGCAAGCGATATCAATGAATTAATATTCTCTAAAGTGTACGTGACATGGCAATTACCTATGATGATGTGTGTGAGCCGGCAAGCAAGTGTTGACATACGTATCATTGGTAATAGTGCTGGTGTCTTGATAACATGGGTTCAATATAACCATAAAAACACATTTAAGCATGCAATGCGATGCGAATAGCAGGAATATATGGCAAATGAATAGTAAATGGAACAATAAAGAATGTACATAATATATATGAGTCTTACAGTTTTAGCATTTGAAATAACACGAATCGTGGTGTTTAGAAAATAAGGACTACGGTGTTTTTAAGAAAAGGTACGTTCTTTGAAATATCCGTAGTTTCCCTTGGCCTGTCTTTGAAATACTCACGATTCGTTAGTTTTAGAAATAGATATGACTCGAGCCCAGCCTAACATCTACTAAGTAAACTACATGACTAAACTAACAGACTAACCGAAAGGGTAGGGAAAACCACCTAAGTCTGAATTGATATATATATACATCTAGTAGTCGGTGATCCCGCCTCAATGGTATCACATACGATACAATATATATAATATGACATTCTCGAGTCAAGAGTGCGGATCTATCATCATAATTATAGCTCGTACGGTAATTCCATCGTACGTCATCCCAAATCAGGGTACGGGTTAACTATCACATTTATCTCATTATTTATCTGGTATCATTATCATCATATCTCGAATTAAGGGTATTGTAAAGTCTAGTACATACTGATACCATCAACATATATCTGTGTGTGTATGAAAACACATCGCTAAATGATCCGCTAAAATCTCTTGTCGTATCTCATAATACGACCCAAGTCACATCACCGATCTCGTGGCATCATGCCCAATCACATCGACTCCAAGTACCATATACTATCCTCATTATCCTTGTATATGTATACATATATATATACATACTCACATACATACACACACACACACACACACACACATATATATATATACATATATATACATATCTATATCTATATCTATATATACATATATATACATCTATATATCTATATATATACATATATATATATATATATATATATATATATATGTATACATATATATATATATACATACATACATATATATATATATATTCCCATATACACATAAGTAAAACAAATGTATGTGTGTGTGTGCATGTGTGTATGCGTGTGTGCAAATCTATACTCTAGGGTTTCGCGACTAGGAAGCTAAACTAAGTTACTTCTAATTACACTAAAACTAACCCATGAACACCTAAACCTATCTTGATAATCATTAGTCTCACAACACACACACACACACACACACACACACACATAATATAACGTAATCGTATTTTACACTACGAAACTGCGGGGGTGCTATACGCCATCCACCCGACTTCCCCCGTAAATATATATCTACTCACCTTGATCCTTGCTTGCCGAAGTCGATGTCGCCATCCTCTTCTTCATCATCCGAAGTCCACGTGGGGGGTACTTAGATATCACACATAGTATCGTAAACCGAAATCGCACATGAAAACCAAAACGTAAGCGCCGTTTTGGTTGAAAATCTGCTAAGAGTTTAACTCTTCTAAAAAGAACTTAGTTCTATAAGCTCCCACAAAACAAAAGAGAATTTAATTCTCAAACTAAGAGTTTAACTCTTCTAAAAAGAACTTAGTTCTTCCTCTGGTTGAAAATCTGCAGAAGCAGATCTCCCCACAAGTTGAGAATTTAATTCTCATCGGAGAGATTCTGCCATGCAGATCCAAAACTTAGAGGGAGAAATGGGTTTAAAGAATTTAATTCTTTCAAACATATAGGAATTTAATTCCTCTAAATAAAATCAGGGTTTAACCCTATCAAAAGAATTTAATTCATAAACAAGGGATTTAACTCTCCATGCACGTAAAAGAGATCAGTACCCAACATGATCACGTGGTAACACGTGACCCCCTTTCTTTGAACCAGAAAAAGAGATTTCCCAAAGTGTTTAACACTTATTTAAAAGGGAAAACAATAAAGACAGTTTCTCTTTTAGGGTGTATCACGTGCTCCCACGTGACCCTTAAAAAGCTCCTCAAACAAGAGGGGGTAAAGCCAAAGCAGTTTCACTTTTTGGGCGTCTCACGTGTTCCCACGTGACCCCTAGCAATTATCAAACAAAAGAAGATTCTACCCAAAGGCAATGCCGCATAAGGGAAGGCATCACGTGCTCCCACGTGACCCCTGATAAATACTTTTAATATCCAACGCATGGATACCCATCACGTGCCCACACGTGATGGTCATAAAGGTCAAGTGTTTAACACCTATATATTCTGAGAGTAAAATAAAAGAAGTAAGGCCCAATTTTCAGGCGCCTTACGTGACCCCACGTGAGCGCTTCAGTTTTAGTGTTTAACACTACTTTAAGAGCCTCACGTGGGAGCACGTGAGCGCCGAATGTACTCTAGTGTTTAACACTATATTCGAGCCAATCTTAGCCCAAATTAGCTAATTCTTCCAGAGGCAAGACCCCCCTTCAACTGAACCCCAATTATACTCCTGTCTTCCAAAACTTATCATCTCATATGGCATTCAAAGTGATTCCCAGAGCCTTCTAACCAACATTGGTTTAAGGGTACATCTTTTCATACCTCTGATACATGTCGTTGTAATTCTTCAACGTCTTCAGAGAGCTGGAGGGTCCCAATAACCAATAACTTTTGGTGCATCCCCAAACGGTTGAACCAAAACCAGACAGACTATGACGTCTTTAAACTGGACTATGATGTCCTTAAACTTCACGGACTGTGGGGTCCTTAAACTCATGAACTATGATGTTCTTAAACTTTACAGACTATGATGTCTCTAAACTACTATGGACTGTGGGGTCCTTAAACTCATGGACTATGATATCCTTAAACTTTACAGACTATGATGTCTCTAAACTCCATGGACTATGATGTCCTTAAACCCACTGGACCGTAACGTCCTTAAACTAAAACGATAGAGCCCAAATGCTCTTTCGCTGGATCTAAATGATCCTAAAAACCCTGTTAAGTAGATCTTAATCTAAAATTAGGCTAACGTATCCTTTGTTAGTGTATATGCCCTAGGGGCCATTATTGTATCATACTAGTTTGTATATTACTTAATGGAAGCTTGGGATATTCACAGTTATATTAACAGTCTTGCTCAACATAGTAGTATGCTACTTGGTTTATATCTATCTTAATATGTGTATATATTTCTTTTAGCATATCGCGAATACATATTGATAGAGCCCATAGGATCTTGCTTGACTACCAGCGTTGTGATGGCAGTCACACTAGTGGAGGCTGGGTAGTCTACAAGCACATCCTTTTTCAGGTCCCTAGTCGTAGGATTATCGAGACAGGGTATCGATACTCCAGAGTAGACTAGTGCATACGCTTCTCATCCTAGCAGGGGAAATGGTCTGTTCCACAGCCATTAGTACGTTGTACTGAAGATAGTATGCAGGTGCTCGTTGGGTTACGGGTACACCGGACAGGACTCGCAGGGAACTGTTGGTTGGTATTATACCCGTCGTCAGTTAATAGTTCCCAAGTGACATGAGTACAGCATAGTCCGTAGACTTGACACTGCTGCTTCGCCTTGAGTATGTTCCCACTGTTCTTAGATTGCTACCCTACCACGGCTCAAAGGATTCGTGCAAACAGGTAGCAGCTGGGTGCAGTCCCGAAGCACTTGGAGGCAGTGGCGGTTAGATAGGATTCGTCTCTCCCGGTATTGGGAGTTGATATCGCACTGTGTTTGGAGAGCCATTACGCAAAGTCCCTGGCCAGGGCAAGCGAGATTTACTGGTAGGTTTTCCAGTAGCTTCTCAAGGTGTAATGAGCTTCACTCCAACACGACTTATACCGCTTTTAGGGGACTGATGCTTGCCGCCCCTAGGCCCGATATGCGATAGTCTTAGACGAACAGACTGGACTGTACGAAGATTGTCACATCAGGCTCAGTAGGAGTTCGGATGGGTTTCCTCATCGACCTTCTTATCGACATCTACCCGAGGACCGTTACGTACAGCTAGTACCGCTTGCGGCCTGTAGTTAAACCCACTCCCAGCGTAGTGTCGAGTCTTTAGAGTCCCACACAGAGAGTTTCTCTGCTTCAGGCGAAACGATATAGAAGTCGTATGGTTTTACGATAGGGTTCTGACATATACGTGTACTTGTGCACGTATGATGTTCAGACAGATTATACTAGCGGGCTTTAGTTTAAGCCAGATTCTAGTATTCGATTATTGGATTTATGTAGTCTCAGTATATCCATGTTTTTCGTAAATACGGATGGGAGGGATGTTCTCGTAATTAGTCGAGAAGCTTCTAGAAGAAAGGTGACTCATTTAGTTTTAATTCATTTGTGAATTAAACTTAATGAGGTGGAGAGCTTATGTGTTATTATCATTAATTTCACCATGACTCATGAGATGATTCATCTCAAGAATTAAATGAAGCATGGATGATATTTGTGCAAGATATTTTTTTGCTTCATATTCTTCAAAGTGAGAAGGGTTCAATTCATAATTAACAAAACACACACTCTCTCCTCAAGCTCTCCTCTTCTTCAACCTAACCCTAATCCTCTCATGTGTTGAGATCCCAAAGGTTAGAAAGACTAATAGATCCTTAATCTACTTCTATATTTTCTAGGTCACTTGGATTAGCAATCCTAGCCACTTAGTTACCTCAAGTTAGAGGTTAAAGCTTGAAGGAGGAACTCTCGGGTGGATCTTCTATTACATCGAGGAGGCCGACGAGGAGGTGAATAACAAGAACAAGAAGGACTAGTATCTTTAGGTATAATCATCTATCATAGTAGTTTAGCACTTCTAGATAGTTTGTTAGTTAGGGTTTAGCAAAGATCCGTAAAGTTAGTCGATGTTACCTTGAACAAAATGATTGTTTTACCTATTCCGCCTCCCCGCATCTAGTGGGGTGTGTAACGTCGACTTACATCCTTAACAACCATTTAAGTTGATCTTAATCTCAAATGAGATTAACGATCCTTAAATCAATCCAACTACAGATCCCTCAACTGATATTGGTTCAAGGGTACATCTCTTCACACCTCTAATATGTGTCGTTGTAATTCTTCAATGTCTTCAGAGAGATGGTGGGTCCCGACAACCAAAAACTTTATAGACTATGATGTCTTTACACCCTATGGACTACGATGTCCTTAAACCCAATGGACCACAAAGTCCCTAAACTAAAATAATAGAGTCCAAATGCTCTTTTGTTGGATCTAAATGATCCTGTTAAGTTGATCTTAGTCTAAAATTAGACTAGCGCGTTCTTAACAAACATTAAGTTGATCTTAGTCTAAAAACTAGACTAACGTATCCTTAACAAACGTTTAAGTTGATCTTAGTCTCAAATGAGATTAACGATCCTTAAACCCAACCCAAACCCAAATCTAAGAAAATACGGATTTGGACTAATCCACGCCCTACGGGCGACAACATAAATTAATCTCCGTATACAATCCACGGGCAACCAAAAATAAAACAAACATACACGACACGAAGTGATCATCTGGAGAAGGAGAAAGTTGTTACCGCGATGCGGTAGCGTAATTAATTGCAGGGGCTTGCGCCTGTAGGGAAGAGCGTCCCCACAATCAAAACCCCCTCAAATGAGGGGGAATCTGACGAAGTCTGTTACATCGGCCGCATCCGTCTAAACCTCCGATACACGGTGCCATAAATCAACTTGGCATTTTCGGAGAGATGGATGGATAAAACCAAATAGCATCTGCCCCCAAAATTCAGGCCAGACGTCCTAACATCCCGGTCGCGTCTTTCGGCGGAGAACAGATTCTGGCACGCCCGGTGGGACCTTTTCCTCTTTCCACTCCACACTTTATGTGTCGTATTTCACGAACGAATCGCGGTTTTCTATGGTTGCCCTTGGATTCGAGGTACTAAGATTTGGTCTCTTTCTCCGTGCAGAAAATAGAAGATCAATGGCTTCCAACGGTAGGGCTCCTAGGCACACTCAAGAGGTTTTACAAGGCATCAACCATGCCAAAATCAAATTTTTATGTGCCTAACAACTCTATGCAAGATCGTTTACTAGATGTAAGGCGAAACTACAAGCAAGCAAACTACTTTGCTACTAAGCGAATGGGAATACAACCTTTGTAGATCCGGTCCTTCACTTCTAAAGCTCCGTGTTGACGTCCCTTCGCTGCGATCATCGGGATCCCGAACCCTAGCGTTGGTTTCATTGGAGAAATGAGCGGGCTAGGTCGTTGACTTCGAGGCCGAAGATGATCTACGCGGGGAGACTCAAACTCAAGCTCCATCTTCACTTGGTCATGAACTTTGTGAAGAGAACACCCTATACTACATGACAAGTGGTAGAGGATGAAGAAATAGAAAGTGGGTTCACTTTGGATTTGGATTTCTCACTCTAAATCTTCACTTAAAAATTTCAAGCAAGCTTTCTTCTTCTTGAAGAAGAAGAAGAAGAAAGAAAAGAATAATGAATAATAGAAAATGAATAATTAAGTGAAGTCTATCATGTTGCAACCATGGGTGAGTAAACCATTGTAGAGACTAAACTAGAGTTTAGGTTGATGGTTAGGTCAAAGAACAAAACAAAATGGTTAGACTTTTTCAAAGATGCTATGAAGCTTCATGAAGCTTCAAGCCAAAACAAGAAAATCCACCATTTAGTTTTACCAAAATAAATAAATAAAAACTCAAACAATTAACCTAAACATGGTGTAAGTCATACAAACACCCAAGTTTGCATGTATCATCAATCATGATACAAACTAGTGCACAAACATATATCATATATACAACTTGTGCACATCAAGTGAGAAAATAAATCTTAAGTGAACCAATACTAGTTAATGTAAAGTAATATATCAAATATATAATTATACATTAAATCATTAAATCAACACTTGATTTAACGATCCGTTCATATTGCATATAACCGACTAATATCAATAGTAACAACCTATCAAATCAACACTTGATCCGATAACCCGGCTATATCGCATACAACCGATCAATGTCACAAATCTCGTGAATAGAATACAGTATCACATACTGGTATTATTTTCGGTCCCGCACATATCTCATATGCGCTCCTATCTCGTTTCGCTTGAGCCAGGAAACCCCTGTGTAGGACTCTAAAGACTCGTCAATACGCCGGCAGTAGGTGATGATCATATTAAACACCCACAAGCTGCAAGCGGTTTGCTAAACGTAACGGCCATCCGGGTATTGAGCGATCAGAAGATCAACGAGCAAGCCTTCTCACACTCCTGTGAATCCAACCAGTAACACTTACCGCACAGTCCGGTCTGTTCGTCTGATATGTCGCATATCTCGCCTAGGGGTGGTAAACGTCAGACCCCAGTAGCTTGATAAGTCATGCCGATGTAAGGTTCATAACAAGCATGAAACTACTGATAACACTTACCAGTAAATCAGTGCAACCCTAGCCAGGGATTTCCAGTTATGGCCAGTCGAGCATAGTGCAACATCAACCCCCAATACCGGGAGAGACGAATCCCCTCCTATCGCTCATTGCCTCCATGTGAATCGGGACTGTACCCAAAAACCACCTGTTTGCATGACTCAGTAGAGCCGTGGTAGGGTGGAAATCAAAGCACAGTGGGAGACACACAAGACTCTATGACGATCTCGGGTCAACAGACTAAGCTGTACCAGTGTCACCAGAGAACTGCCATCTGACATGAGGTATAATACCATCTGGGAGTTCTCGGCGAGTCCGTTCGGTGTACCCAGTTTCTACTGAGCACCCGCATACCGTCTCTGATGTCAAACACCAATAGATATGGGATCATCCATCGCCCATCACATGGGTCGAGAAGATATACGCTAGTCTACTCTGGAATATCAATGCCCCGTCTCGATATTCCCACGACTAGGAACATTGAAGGATGTACTCATGGACTACCCAGGCCCCACTAGTATGATCTACATCATAGTCCAGGAAGTCGAGTACTAATCCTATGGGCTTTATCAACATGCAACAGAGAGACAAAAAGTATACATGTTAAGATAAAGAGCAACCAGATAGCGTATTATCATGTCGAGCAAGAAAGTCCTACCTATATATGTCCCACCATCCACTACAATATACATCTCATGTACAGTAATGGCCTCTAGGGCATACATATAACTAACAATCTCCCACTTGCACTAGGGCCATCTGTAGCAGTGGTTGCAGTATCTCATACTCAACTATCCCATATGAGTCTCTCTCTGGGAAAATGCCTTTGTGAGTGGATCCGCCATGTTGTCCTCTGAGTCTACTCTCCTAACCTCGATCATCCTGGAGATCAACTATCTCCATGGTCAGGTGATGCTGCCTCAGAATATGTCTGGGTCACTGATGGGACCGTGGTTCCTTGGCCAAAGCCTTACTTCCATTGTCACACAATAGTAGGAACCTAGTTCATCTCATGAACTAATATACACCCAAACTTCCTCTTTTGGTAGTATCTTTGATAGCGATGTCACCAGCCTTTATCGTCTAGTTTGCCGGTATTTAGCTTGGAACTCTTCCAACATACCGTCCCTCCACTGAGGGTAAAGACAATGCCTGCGACTGACATTCAGTCGTCCTTATCACTCTGGAACTTTTCCAGTGATTCTCCCCAGGATTAATTGATACCATCTCACTACACCTAGTGAGAATCCTAACATCCAATTAGATCTATCTCATAGATCCAAAACCCAGGATTTAGGAGGTATCATCTTTATCCTATTTGGAAAATCCTTGTGATAAGAGGAGATTGACCGTGCGTAGCATAGGAAACTCTTTTCCTATCAAGAGTATGTTGTCCACGTACCATACGAGGATGACCACCTTACTCTCTACTACCTTTTTGTATATACAAGGTTCATCTACCATTTTGATGAAGTCAAACTCTTTGACTACCACATCAAAACAGACGTTCCAACTCCGTGATGCCTGCTTTATCCTGTAAAGCAACTCACACACGTTTCCGCTGCTCCCACTGTTTACGAAGCCCTCTGGCTGTGTACTTATAGACGTTCTCTTCTAAATCAATATTTAGAAAAATAGTCATGATACCCAACCACCAGATATCGTAGTCATGGTATGTAGCAAAGGCAAGTGGGATCCGGATGGACTTAAGCATAGCCACTGGAAAATGTTTCATCATTATCCACGCCTGGTCGATGACGAAAACCTTTAACAAGTCTAGCTTTGAAAGTCTCAACTTTTCTATCTACACCAAGTAATCTTCTCAAGATATACTTGCTCCTGATGGGGATTTAACCCTTCAGATATAGCAGCCAAAGTCCATACTTTGTTGGTGTACATGAATTCCATCTCAGATCGCTAAGCATCCAGCCATTCTTACAGAGTCCCTACTCCCGATGGCCTGCTCGAAACTAGTTGGGTCATCATCTCATGATGTAATCCCCGCTCCCACTGTCATCGAGAAACCGAAGTATCTCTTAGGCGGATGAGGAACCCTACCAGATCGGCGAAGAGGCTGAGGTTCGTCGGGGACCATTGAATCCTTTGGTTCTATCAGATCATCAGCTGTAGTTTGTATAGCTGGAACCTTTCCAGTTCTACAGAACTGACCTTGCCTCGATCTTGTCCGGATTTTGTTTTTGACATAGGCCGGACAACCCCAAATCTTAACTTGCTTAAGAGATGGGCTCTTCCCATACCATATCTCATATGGAGTGGTAGGCAGTGATCTGATTCGAACCTAATTCAATAGGTATGCAGCTTCTTAAGTGCATAACTCCCAAAAGGAAACAGGTAACTTAGCAGTACTCATCATAGAGCGCACCATATCATATAGGGTGTGATTGTTCCGCCCCGATACACCGACGTGCTGTGGTGTATACGGAGGAGTAATGCTGAGAGAGAATCTCATTCTCCTTTAGAATAGTCCAGGAATCCCGTGCTCAAGTATTCTCCTCCCTGATCACATCAAAGGACATAATACTTATACCCGTTTTTGCTTCTCTAATTCTAACTTATATTCATTGAATTTCTCAAAAGCTTCAGACATCTGTTTCAACAGAAACATGTGTCCGAATCTTGAGAGATCATCAGTGAATGTAAGGAAGTACAAAGAAACAGTCCTGGCATATGTAGACTGGGGACCTTCATACATCACTATGTATTAGTCCCAAGAGTTCACTAACTCTTTCTCTGTTTCGAGTAAACAGAGCTATGGTCATCTTATCTTTGTGACATGACTGGCAAGTTTCACAAGATGTAAATTCAAACTGATTTAAATATGCATCTAAATGTAACTTTAGCTAGTCGGGTCACATTGATATGACTTAGTCTACAATACCTCAAGAAGGATTCGTTCATTTCTGAACTCTTCCTCTTGTGTGTGTTCTATACGTAAGGAACTGTAGTTTGATTTAGAATGTATATGCTTTTAGATAACGTGCCTGAACCGATCAACTATTGATATAGGAAATGTGCAAAACATTATCCAACAATACAAAATTATATCCTTTCTTTGCTAATAAAGAGACTGATATGATGTTGTATATCAGGTTCGGTATCTAATAACATTCGTTCAGAATCAATGTATTCTGGTAATACAGGGTGATAGTGACCAACAGATTTGGCTGCAACACTTGCACCGTTTTCTGTCTCATGAAACTTTTCACCCGTTCTCAATTCTCTACCTTTCTTTAGCCCATGTAACAGATTACATATGCGGGATCCTGTTCCGGTATCTAATACCCAGGATGTAGAGGATACAGAGAAACTGTTCTTTGTAATGAACACACCCGAAGAAGATGCATCATCATGCACTTTCTTCGTTTGGGCGGCACGGGAAATCTGGTATTCCCCTAATTCCTGCTCTGTCTTATAACAATTATAAGTTGGAGCGGGACCAACGTTTCCCAGCTCAGTATACCAAGCGGGTTCGGTCAATACATCCATATTATTATCTTGATTAAGGCGTGACATGGTCGCTACCTGGAGAGAGAGAAAAGAAAACACTCTGCGTGCGCTCTTGCAAGATTAGATTGGTTATATATTTTATCTAATCAGGATGGCTCCCACTGTTTTTATCAAATCTTCCTTCAAACCCTAAAAGGAAAGACTAGCCAGGATTAATTACACTCTACAAGTTCGCCAATCTTTCAGCCAGGCCAGTGCCGGTACTTTGAGAGAGGTTCCCCGTGATTTCGCACGGACCTAATTAAAGTAAACCTCGTTTTTCCAGGGGCGTAACCCCGTTGACACCTTTCTAGACACCTACTTGATCGGCTAATTCTAAAGTGCAAAACTCTCCCAGGAGTAACAATTACTCGCAGTGGGTATCAGGATCCAACTATCATATAGAAGGTATGCAACTCATTGCAAATTTCAACACTTGAAACTCCCGATAAAGGTTTTTACCCCTAGCACTTATGACCTTAACTATGGTCAACAAATCATAACTACCAGTCAAGTTCTACCCGTCATTTCATGATTAATTAGACCCACCCACATGACCCTTAACTAAGGTCAAAAAAGTCACGCGACTGTCCTAACTAATCACATCATATGCGGTGTAGGAAGACATCACTTAGCTACCGTACACTGTGCCTTGACTATGGTCAACAAACACAGCACGAATACTAAGTACACTACTTCCTAAAATGACGGAGGGTTGCGGATGGTTTTTATGAAAACCTTTAACGCTTTGAACTTTATCTCGTTGCGGAATCAAATGGTTTTTAAATGGAGTGTTTTTTAGGCTTTTCTAGTTTTGCTAAAGGGGTCACTCCCGGTGAAGGGATCGTCGGCCCTTTCCTCATCGAATAAGGTGCAGGATATATCATATATACCGCTGTGCAAAGCAAAAACTATAGAAGCAATCAAAAGACAAACTGAGAGTTGTAGCATCTGCTAATTATTGCTAAAGAGGTCACTCCCGGTGAAGGGATCGTCGGCTCTTTCCTCATCGAATAAGGTGCTGGATGTTCTACAAGGAACACCGCTATGCAAAGCAACAACTAGAGCTACCTAATTTTTGAAATTCGATTCCACAACATCTTTTAGGTTTATTTTCTTTCATTAATCTCATTAATGAATGTCCCATCATTTAAGTCCACCTAAACATCACAGATAAATACAACGTACGCTTATGCCATCCGCATTCGCCTCGATGTCCCGTCTGCACCGTTAGGTTAGGTAACTAACGGTAGAGCGGGGCAGGGCTAGCGCGGGTGTAAAACATAAGCAACGTTTATATAATATATCATATATACTATATACAATATCTATCTGAACAAATCACATGATCACATCACAGATAACGCAGCAGAAAATATCATATGAAATATTGGATGTATTAGGACGTCCGTGTTTTATTTTGAGCCTGTATAAAACACGGATTCCACGGTCGTGATGAATAGCCAATCCCATACCCTTAGACCCCTACGAGAGATGCAAGCAACCTATCAATTCTAGAGTTAGGAGACCCGGACTCGACTCCTCGTGATGGTCTCCCACTGGACCCTAGAACCCGGTTACTTGTGCTCCCCGCCTTGGGTCTATCCTAATGCGGAAAAGTAAATAATATACAATGGTGACATCAACCTCAACCCGGAAGTGCCCCAATAAAAGAATATTACATACAATTTTTTACATGAATGAAAAAGAAAAACACTCATCTCACATAAAAACCCCCGGCTATTCAAACACGACGATCCAATATAACATATCCAGCAACACATAACATCACATGTCATCAACGTAAGTAAACATGCGTATCCCAATTGTCGTTGACATATATCAACGAAACCGGTGATATCACATATTACACTTACGGTCGCAGAAAAGAAAGTGTAAAACTACAACTGTTGGAATCCGCAACCTCCTTAGACATCGCATGCCTAACAATTATAAACCCCGCATTTTAGTCTCAATATCGAAAACACTTTTCAATAGAAAGTCGGGCAATTCAACAAGATTCCCGACATCCTGAACGAATGCTCGTCGCAAACTTTAGTAGACGGCCGCACCCCCGATACCGTCGACGAAGTGTACTAAGGCGGAACACCGCTGCCTCGAGCACCCGAACGGATGCTTTTGGCGACGGGGTTCTCTTACAGTCACCTGGTCGGGGCTATGGGGCGTGGTTATCTATTAAGTTTACCCGACGAGTATCCGCGTACGCTACGTGATTGCGACGGACTTTCGATCACATCAAAATTCCGTGGCAACCGATCAAGTGAGACTAAACTGCTAGATTTATAGCATTCAAATTAGTTATCTCATAACTATTTGTGGATTCCAAATATTGTATCACATTCCAGATAAATAGACAATGTTAAACTTTCCGATCGAATAATCAAACACCCAAGTTTTCCCAATAGCTCAAAACTTGAGGGGAGTTTAAAAACATCCATTTCATGCCACAGTACCAACGGTCCAGCCGTAGAAGGGTCAAGCCAACACCTCACATGTGGCACGCCGTACTGCCCCAAACCCTAAGGTTTAAAGGGCAGTTCAAGACGGTCACATAATCGAGTTAAGGTTTGTTGTCTTCTAGAGGGTCCATCGCGTTACTTGCAATACTTTGAACGTTCTTAAACTACGGAAAAATCCAACACTTGGAAATTTTCTGGGTCGGGAAAAAGTGAGATATTGATACCCGGTCGAACTTTTTAACACGTTCTAAAATACCCGGAAAAACAAAATAAACAAAGTTAAATAATCCGATCGAATCATCGAGTCCCCAATACAACCCAGAAAACTCAACTCTTGAGTATAAATTAAAAATACCCAGAAAACACAGGAATTACATACGGGAATTACTGTGCAAACCGTGACTAATGATTCATCTTTATGGCCGTGGAACCGCCGCACAAGCCAGGGTGGGGCCGCGGTTCCGCGGCGCATAGGTCGATTTAGGGTCACGTGCTCCACAGTAATTCCTAGAAAACCCTGCTGATTTTTTTGGATATTTTTAATTTGGAAAAATCCACAGTTTCAGAAAAAGTACAGAGAAAGGCATCGATTAGGGTTTCGGGGTTCGATCGGGTTTCTAACTTCGTCTACACTTCGCCTAAAGCTCTAGCCTGTCTCTGATACCACTGTAGAGTTCCTAGGCACACTCAAGAGGTTCTACAAGGCATCAACCATGCCAAAATCAAATTTTTATGTGCCTAACAACTCTATGCAAGATCGTTTACCAGAGGTAAGGCGAAACTACAAGCAAGCAAACTGCTTTGCTACTATGTGAATGGGAATACAACCTTTGTAGATCCGGTCCTTCACTTCTAAAACTCCGTGTTGACGTCCCTTCGCTGCGATCATCGGGATCCCGGACCCTAGCGTTGGTTTCATCGGAGAAATGAGCGGGCTAGGTCGTTGACTTCGAGGCCGAAAATGATCAATGTCGGGGAGACTCAAACTCAAGCTCCATCTTCACTTGGTCATGAACTTTGTGAAGAGAACACCCTATACTACATGGCAAGTGGTAGAGGATGAAGAAATAGGAATTGGGTTCACTTTGGATTTGGATTTCTCACTCTAAATCTTCACTTAAAAATTTCAAGCAAGCTTTCTTCTTCTTGAAGAAGAAGAAGAAGAAAGAAAAGAATAATGAATAATAGAAAATGAATAATCAAGTGAAGTCTATTATGTTGCAACCATGGGTGAGTAAACCATTGTAGAGACTAAACTAGAGTTTAGGTTGATGGTTAGGTCAAAGAACAAAACAAAATGGTTAGACTTTTTCAAAGATGCTATGAAGCTTCATGAAGCTTCAAGCCAAAACAAGAAAAGCCACCATTTAGTTTTACCAAAATAAATAAATAAAAACTCAAACCATTAACTTAAACATGGTGTAAGTCATACACACACCCAAGATTGCATGTATCATCAATCATGATACAAACTAGTGCACAAACATATATCATATATACAACTTGTGCACATCAAGTGAGAAAATAAATCTTAAGTGAACCAATACTAGTTAATGTAAAGTAATACATCAAATATATAATTATACATTAAATCATTAAATCAACACTTGATTTAACGATCCGGTCATATTGCATATAACCGACTAATATCAATAGTAACAACCTATCGAATCAACACTTGATCCGATAACCCGGCTATATCGCATACAACCGATCAATGTCACAAATCGCGTGAATAGAATACAGTATGACATACTGGTATTATTCTCGGTCCCGCACATATCTCATATGCGCTCCTATCTTATTTTGCTTGAGCCAGGAAACCCTTGTGTAGGACTCTAAAGACTCGTCAATACGCCGGCAGTAGGTGATGATCATATCAAACACCCACAAGCCGCAAGCGGTCTGCTAAACGTAACGGCTATCCGGGTATTGAGCGATCAGAAGATCAACGAGCAAGCCTGCTCACACTCCTGTGAATCCAACCAGTAACACTTACCGCACAGTCCGGTCTGTTCGTCTGATATGTCGCATATCTCGCCTAGGGGTGGTAAACGTCAGACCCCAGTAGCTTGATAAGTCATGCCGATGTAAGGTCCATAACAAGCATGAAACTACTGATAACACTTACCAGTAAATCAGTGCAACCCTGGCCAGGGATTTCCAGTTATGGCCAGTCGAGCATAGCGCAACATCAACCCCCAATATCGGGAGAGACGAATCCCCTCCTATCACTCATTGCCTCCATGTGAATCGGGACTGTACCCAAAATCCACCTGTTTGCACGACTCAGTAGAGCCGTGGTAGGGTGGAAATTAAAGCACAGTGGGAGACACACAAGACTCTATGACGATCTCGGGTCAACAGACTAAGCTGTACCAGTGTCACCAGAGAACTGCCATCTGACGTGAGGTATAATACCATCTGGGAGTTCTCGGCGAGTCCGTTCGGTGTACCCAGTCTCCACTGAGCACCCGCATACCGTCTCTGATGTCAAACACCAATGGATATGGGATCATCCATCGCCCATCACATGGGTCGAGAAGATATACGCTAGTCTACTCTGGAATATCGATGCCCCGTCTCGATATTCCCACGACTAGGAACATTGAAGGATGTACTCATGGACTACCCAGGCCCCACTAGTATGATCTACATCATAGTCCAGGAAGTCGAGTACTAATCCTAAGGGCTTTATCAATATGCAACAGAGAGACAGAAAGTATACATATTAAGATAAAGAGCAACCAGATTGCGTACTATCATGTCGAACAAGAAAGTCCTACCTATATATGTCCCAGCATCCACTACAATATACATCTCATGTACAGTAATGGCCTCTAGGGCATATATATAACTAACACCAACTGCACAAACTGCAACAGCTGCAACAACTCTCACTCTGTCTTCGCTGGAGGAGTGACTTACGGGCCTCAGGCGGCCTCCGTTTTCAAGATGCCAGTGGAACAGGTGACGCAAGCCACCACTGGGCTGTTCTTTGGGACCATGCTCCCACCCATGAACTTCAACGCCCCATTGTCAACGCAGGAGGCTCCAAAGAAGTTGGTCTTTGATTGGCTTACCACCACCGTGGCCCCTCTTAACGGGTCACCCAAGTCCAGTGCCTCGGTATTTAACAGGCTAGGCCAAAGCTCAAGCGGGTCCGTGAAGAAGCCTGCAATACCCGAGGGAGTTATCCCGAAGCGGATAGCCATTCCAGCTCCAGTAAACGAAGTCATCAGAGGGGCTCCTCCTGCTAAGGGGTCGGTCTTCGCTAGACTGTCCGTTCCGACTCCCATTTCGGGTGAGATCACCAAAGCTTCTTCCCCTGCCCAAGGGTCAATCTTCGACAGGTTGGGCGCCTCTTCTCCGCGGACGTCAGTCTTCAAGAGGCTGGCACCGGCAACAACCCTTCACCAGAGCAGGGGGCATGGTGAAGCCACCCCTGTAGCTAAGCCAATATAGTCTGCAAGGCATGCTCGATGTCGCCACTGGCGCCGAGTGAGGAAAGCTGGGGGCAATTCCCCTTCCGGACTGACTCCACCAGCTCCGATAGTGAAATTGATGCTGCTGTTAGTTATATGTATGCCCTAGAGGCCATTACTGTACATACGTTGTATATTGTAGTGGATGCTTGGACATATATAGGGAAGACTTTCTTACTCGACATGATAGTTTGCTATCTGGTTACACTTTATCTAAACATGTACTCCGATTGTCTCTATGTTACATGTTGATAAAGCCCTTAGGATGAGTACTTGACTACCAGGACTATGATGCAGATCATACTAGTGGGGACAGTGTAGTCGCCAAGTACATCCTTCAAATGTTCCTAGTCGTGGGAGTGCCGAGACAGGGCATCGATACTCCAGAGTAGACTAGCGTATGCGCTTCTTGACCCATATGATGGGCAATGGATGATCCCATATCCATTGGTGTTTGACATCAGAGAAGGTATACGGGTGCTCAGTGGAAACTGGGTACACTGGACGGACTCGCCGAGAACTCCCAGATGGTATTATACCTCACGTCAGATGGCAGTTCTCTGGTGACACTGGTACAGGTTATTCTGTATACCCGAGATCGTCATAGAGTCTTGTGTGATTCCTACTGTACTTTGATTTCCACCTTACTACGTCCATGGGGGTGTGCAAAACGGTGGCTTTTGGGTACAGTCCCGAATCACATGGAGGCAATGAACGATAGGAGGGGTTTCGTCTTTCCCGGTATAGGGAGTTGATGTTGCGCTGTGTTCGATTGGCTATAACTGGAAATCCCTGGCCAGGGTTGCTGAGATTTACTGGTAAGTGTTATCAGTAGTTTCTCGAATTGTTATGGACCTCATATCGACACAACTTATCAAGCTACTGGGGTCTGACGTTTACCACCCCTAGGCGAGATATGCGACATATCAGACGAAGAGACCGGACTGTACGGGAGTGTTACTGGTTGGATTCACGGGAGAATGTACAGGCTTGCTTGTTGATCTTCTGATTGCTCAATACCTGGGTGGCTGTTACGTTTAGCTGACCGCTTGCAGCTTGTGGGTGTTTGATATGATCATCATCCACTGCCGGCGTATTAACGATTCTTTACAGTCCTACACAGAAGTTTCCTGGCTCAGGCAAAACGGAGTAGGAGCACATATGTGATATGTGTGGGACCGAGAACAATACGTGTATGTGATACCGTATTAGATTCTCGCGATATGTGATATCGGCTGGGTATATGTGATATAGCCGGGTCATCGGATCAAGTGTTGATTCGATGAACTGATACAGATTATATTAGTCGGTTATTTATGAAATAGCCGGATTATCGGATCAAGTGTTGATTCAATAATTTAATGTATAATTATATATTTGATATATTAAATTACATTAACTAATATAAGCTCACTTAAAGATTCTTTTTCTCACTCGGGTAATACATTGATATATATGTGATATATGTTAATTGTATTATTTTATTTTGTTACAATAAATATTGTATATGTGATATATAATATTGTAACATGCTGTGGTTATAAATGCAACATGATTTGTGGAGTTTAAATATGGTTAGGGTTTGGATTAGGGTTAAGCTTTCATGAAGCTTTCAAGAAGCTTCTTGAAGCTTTGACTTTGACCTTGATATTTTGTGATATTTTGCAAAGATATTTCTTTAACCCAACCCAACCCTTTAACCATAGTTGATTCTCTACAGGGTTAAGTCTTCATACTTAACCCATGGTTGCATTTCTAACCTCACACTTGATTCATTATTCATCACAAAAGGATTTGATCATCTTCTTCTTCTTTCTTGCTTGATGAAAAGCTTCACTAGCTTTTTCATATGTGATGATTTTGAGTGAGATAAAGAAAACAAATGAGAGCAAAATTCCTACTTCATCATCCTCATTTATTCTTGCCACTTAGATTAGGGTGTTTGCTTTGTTAATACTTGATTAGCAAAGTAAGAGCTTGGGTTTGAGTTTCTTCAAGGTAGATCATCTTTGTTATTGAAGATCGGAAGCAAGATTGCATCTTTCTCTTCATGGAGCCTCTCTAGAGTCTGGGTACTCGATGATCGCAGTGAAGGGACCTCAACACGGAGCTTTAGAAGTGAAGGAACGGACTACAAAGGTTGTAATCCCAAACTCTTAAAAGTAAAGTTGTTTACTTGTTCTCTGTTTCGCCTAATCTCTAGTCTAAGATCTTGGTTAGGATTGTTCGGCACGTCTAAATTTTAAATCGGGTATGGTTGATGCCTTATAGACCCTTGTGACAGTACCTAGTAACCCAACAGCTGCTGTTCCAACTGGGAACAGCTTTGAACCACTTAGGAGGGTGCGCAAAAACTCTCCGACGGCCGTGCTGAAAAGATCTCCTCCACCTATGGAGAACGTTACAAAGGTGAAGCCAGAGCAGCCCTCTCAGCGGCTGTCCTCCAAAATCCATAAGGTCTGGCGACAGGTCCAAGACTCGGTGATCAACCAAGACTACTCCCACCGAGCGAAAAAGATGAAGGTTCAGTAAGAGAAGGACCAACCTGTCCAGCCACAAAATGTGTCGTCTACTTGGGTGCCCGCTGCAACGGTTCCCTCAACTTCGACCGCTCACAAAAGGGGAAGGCCGGAGAAAATTCCTATGACTATGACGAATCTCAAGGACACTGAATCTAAACGCCTCAAGTCTGGGGGCATGGTGGTGCACACTGTCTATATGGCATCCGGGAAAGAGGATGGCCGTTTCTCTACGGGTCATCGACCACTTACCAGATCCGTAACAAAGGCCCAGGAGCAATAGCAAAAACTCCAGAAAATGTTAACACAGATGACCGCACTCACTATGCCAAAAGAAAGCCAGGAGACGTCGTAAGAGCAGCGTCATGAACAAGAAACCGATGCTGAGTTTCTTCGCAGAATCCTCGAGAAGAAGGACAAAGAGACAGCGGAACAAGCTGCCAACATAAAACGAATGGCGCTTTTATTCCAAGATTTGGTCAGGATGATGTTACAGCCGGATCCTCCAGCTGAAGACCCTCCGATTATCCTTGAAGATGATAGGGGAGTGACATCGAACCCTCTTCTGGCTTGTTCAGTAGCCAAGGAAGAGACCATTTCCAAAGTCACTCTGGATGACTATATCGCTCAACAGATACGAGCTCATCAGGTGAACGAAGTAGCTAACCAAATTATTAAGACTGGACGACCCTATCCGGGTTGGTACGATCAAATAAAATACCCGCCAGGATAAACGATCCCTAAATTTCACGTATATAAGGGGACGGGAAATCCACACCAACACGCGGCTCAATTCAGGGCTCTATGCGGCAACACCGGAGGTGACGATAAGCTACTGCTTCGCCGGTTTGTTGGTAGTTTGTCGGAAACAGCGTTTGAATGGTACTCTGAGCTCCCGAATGATTCTGTTATGACATTTGCAGAAATGGAGCTACTGTTTATGCAAAGATTCGCGAGCGCTAGCGAGCGCACTCCGATCACCGCACTAATTAACACCAGGATGAAGCCAGGCAAAACATGGGTTCAGCATGCGATACGGTGGCGGAACCTATGGTCGAAATGCGAACAACGCATAAAATAGGCTCCTGCAGTAGGCATGTTTGTAGGAACCCTCGATCCGCAGGCGACAATATCTCAGTTCATGATGTTTTTCAAGCCGACTACCTTTCAGACCTTGATTGATAAGCTAGCCCAAATGGACCAGATGGGTCATAAGCCTTCATTTTCAAAGACAGAACTGCGGAATGAAAAGGGCAAAAGGAAAGCCAACTTTATCGCCAATGCTCAACAACAGCCGAGCGACTTAGAACCCGTTGTTCGTCAAAGCAACGTGCGTCCACGCCAATCCCTCGAGGAGAGACTGGGACGTCCTTACTCGTTTCCCCGGGATAAAATAAGGAGACTGTTCGAGCTGGCAATGCGCAACAGACTCATCAATCTACCAGAGCCAAGACGTCCGCTGCAGCCAGGCGATGCCAACAATCCTAATTACTGCCCCTACCACCGAGCAGCAAGCCATCCAATCGAAGATTTCTTCATTTTCAAAGGCTGAATTGAGGACCGATACCAACAAGACAAATTCGCACTGTCCGAGAATTGGAAAGTAAGCCCGCCCCAGCCGCACGCTCCTAAAAATATGGACACACCGGGAGCATCGTGCTCTTTTATAGAAGAAGCTCCATGGGAGTTGCTCTTTCAGCCAAGACGAAAAGAATGCTGAAGGATCTTCACACATGCCTGGCAATCAGGTGGAAAAGTCCGCTAGAACCCGAGGTCATTGAAGGAATGCTGAAGCCACGCCCAACGCCAAGAGTTGGTAACGATAATCAAAACGCTCAGGCCCAGTCGTCAAAGTCTTCAAAGAAGAAGACCAAAAAGCCCGTCCAACCCAAAGACAGCCATACAGGTCTGCAGAAATACATCGATGCACTGGAAGAATATAACCAGAAGCCACGGACCCCAATCATGTTGGACGAATTCTTTAAGAATGTTCTTGAGAATGAAGACGATGACGCTGATGAAGGAGACGATTCTTCAGAAGGGCCTGAAGACTATGTGGTGAGCTGCCATATGATCTCTCACTCGATAAATGGCAAAGTAGCTCCTGATGCAGAAAAACTGGGGGCAGATCCCGAAACGGAACTCCTAGAATCATCAGACAAGATGATTGACATGCTGCTGAACGAAGCCTGTCAAAAGAGCAAAACTGATCGAGAGTGCGAACTGGCTATATTCGAAAAAGCCAAACGCCGGTGATTGAATGAAAAGGTTGAGGCACTCCAACCAGATCGAAGTACGTCCGCCGCAGACAAAAGAAAACTTAAGACGAGGAAACGATTCGCTAGAGCCATGTCAATGGGAATGAAGTTGCCTCTTTCAGAGGAAATTCTCCTAGCGGTATACATCTTGATGAAGCAGACATACATCCTAACTTCTGCTTATACCATCAGAGGATTGCACACCCTATCGAAGAGTGCATGGCCTTTAAAAATTGGTGGCAGGGATACATTGCTCACCGGCAGCATTTCATGCGGATGAAGCGCAAAACTCGTCGGGAACAAAGAAGCACGACAGATGAGCATAAAAGAACTGCCAGTGAATGTCACATGGTTAATTCCGGGGGATCGCAAGTTCTCACCTTCGGGAGTGATTCCGATGAAAAATAGCCCCCGGCCCTCTCTTCAAGGAATCCATATTTGAAACAGAGGAGATGAAGACCTGCGAGAACATTCAGCTGCGCAATCGCACGCTACCTGAAAAGAATCTCGGACTCGCAAACAAGGGATCGAACAAAAAGGATAAGGGGAAAGAAAAGGTCCCTGAGGATATCGCCCTCGATGATCGAGTCGTCGAAGAGCTTGCAGCCAAGGACCCGCCCAAGAAAAACAAGGTGGATTACAACGTTCTGGCTCACCTGAGGAAGATACCCTCGCAGCTAAGCATTCTCGATGCCCTTCTGCTATCCAAAGAGGCGAGAGATTCTCTGATCAAGGCATTACAAGAGCCTGACCAGTTTCAAGCTTTCCTCGCCGAAGAAAAGATGAAGGACGAGCTGGAAGAAGTGCACACTGCTGACATCACTTTCGGCGATGAAGATCTCCTCCTTGGAACATGCGAGCACAACCGGCCCTTATATGTCTCCGGGTATTGCCATGACATTAAGATAGGGAAGATCCTAGTTGACAATGGGTCCTCTGTCAATCTCCTAAATGTGAGGGTGCTAAAAGAAATCTGCATGAGCGTTCAACACTTTACTCGGGATAAAATCACTATCTCTGGATTCGACTCCCAGTCATCACAGACGCTCGGGTCTGTGATACTGACATTACACTTTGGGCTGCTCGTCACTGATATCAAGTTTCACGTCATTGACGCCAAGACTTGCTACAACGCTTTGCTCGGCAGGCCTTGGTTACACGAGTACAACATTATCTCTTCTACACAACATCAATGTATGAAGTATTTCAAGGATGTCTCGAGTATACCGTGACAGGGGAGCTGAACCCATTCTCCGTGAATGAAGTCTGCAAATACGAGGACGCAAAGTACTTTCTGCCAGACTTTGAAGACACGAAAAGATGCCATAAACCGGAGAATAAGCAAAAAGCTATCACCACCATTCCGGTCTTCGGGAGCGATACCGAGGAGGAAGAAGAGATAGTCTATTCGGGACCTCCCCGATACAACAAACCAGGACCGTCTACTCCTATTCTGGTCTTTGGCAGTGACTCTGAAGACGAGGTCAACGCAGTATTCTCGGCTCGTCCATCAGTGCAAGCCTTCATTGGAGATGATCAGAGTTTGCAGATCGCCATGGTTCCGCAAGAGCATTACAAAGAGCTCGACGCACTTGATACATACAGTGTGCAAGAACTACAGACGTTCTACATCCCTCCCAGGCGAAGAGATAAAAAGGCGATCCTCTTTTATCGATCCATGGAAACCAAAGTGGAGAAAGTGATCTGGCATGGTTCCGATTCTATGCTTGACAGGCTCCAGCCCATCCGTTTGCCCAGATACTATACAGAAGAATTAAAAAGGCTGTTAAGGCACTAAGGCGTACCTTTCAAACAAACTGCTCAACAAGCTCAGTTCTACAACAGGATCTGGAATGTCCCCGGAACTTAGCGAAAATTGCCCAATGGGAGAATGGAAACGATCGGGCTCGGATATGTTCAATCCATGAAATGGGAGCGATTCCATGGCTACTACGTTATACAAGATTTCGATGAAGAAGGAGATGCTCTGTTAGAAGACGCTAACCCTGAACCAAAACGAGGTCTCACTATGAAAGTGCCAAGTCCGTCGTTCGAAGAACAGATGGATAAGCTAATAAGGGAAGCGGGTCAAAAGGTCCGGGATGACCATAGCCACGAAATGGCCATCTATGAAAAAGCCAGAACGCAACGCCTCCTTCAGCAGGCTATGAAAAATGACGATACCCTTCGTCGCCAGCCCATCATACAGAAGACTCGACGCGGATGCGAAAATAAACTGAAGAATGAAAAAAATGTTCGACAGCAGCAAAGCGGGTCCAAGAGGCATCGCGATCGAAAATTGAGCAGCCGGGATCCGTCTCTTATAAAGAAGATGGGTCGATTATATTCTTTTCCCCAAGAGAAGACAAAGAAGATACTCGGTCTTATCATGAAACATCAGATGATTACTCTCCTGGAGTCCAAGCACCCTGAACAAGCAAGTGAGGTTCATCACCCAGACTATTGCTCCCATCACTGAGCGATAGGACATCCTCTTGAAGACCGCTTCACCTTCAAAAACTGGGTCGAAGACTAGTATCGGTAAGGCAAGTTCGCTTTATCCAGCAGTTGGAGGGTAACCCCGCCACAGAAGCATTTACCAAAAGCAACGTATACAACGAGAATAGAACCGGATAAACATCGGTCTTGGAAGCGATCTCGTACCTGTCACGTCATAATGCTGGGAGAAGGAGTGCCCAAAGATATGGATGACCTCTCCTGGTGCTTCGAAAATGATGACGAAGTGATCTCAGAGTTTCCACCGGCGCCAAAAGAGCTGGAAAATGGGACACACACTACTGCAGATAACCTCAGAAAAATCGACTTGGGAACGGCAGACGATCCACGGCCGACATTCGTCAGTGAGCCATTGTTTGAAGAAAAGGTGGCTACGCTCAAAGACGTGCTCATGCAGTATAAAGACAGCTTCGCATGGAACTACTCCGAGATGCCGGGGCTAGATCCGGAAATAGCGGTGCATAAATTGGCGATATCTCCGGACGTCAAGCCAGTCAAGCAAGCACCAAGAAAAATACGGCTCGAACTTGAAATGAGCATCAACGCCGAAGTCAAGAAGCTAATCGACTCCGGCTTTGTCCAAGAAGTTCAGTATCCTGACTGGATTGCCAACATCGTCCCAGTGATGAAGAAAAATGGGACAGTGCGCATCTGCGTAGACTTTCGGGACCTCAACAAAGCTTGCCCAAAGGATGATTTTCCTGTACCGGTCACCGAGCTGATGATAGACAACACGTCCACTCACGAAGTTTTCTCCTTCATGTACGGCTCATCGGGGACAATCAAATAAAGATGCATCTCGAAAACCAGAAGCATACCGCTTTCCGGACCCCTTTGGGCATATTCTGCTACAAAGTGATGCCTTTCGGTCTGAAGAATGCCGGCGCTACCTATCAGAGGGCCATGACGAAGATTTTCGATGACCTCATACATGAAATCGTTGAATTCTATATCGACAACTTCATGGTTAAAAGCAAATCGCACGAGGAGCATTGGGAGCTGATTGAATGTTTTCCTGGTGTGTGTGTAGAAATGTGTAAGAAATCACAACCAAAAATATTTTTTGACCGCAATCAATAACGGTGTCGATTGTAGCGCGTTAGCGAGTGCGGATCGTCCACAGAGAAAGTGAGATCCGTTCGAATTCGAATTAGATGAATTGAAAATTAAAGAAAAGAGAAAAGACAATTCAATTCAAGATTTAAAAGTGAATTTCAAGAATTAGCAAAATCTAGATCTAATAACAAGAAAACATTAAAATCAAGAATTAAGAATTGATGATTTCCAATCCAATAATCAAGAATCGAAGTGAGGCTCGTAGGAATCGTTCGAATCTATAGACGTGATGAAATCTATTGATTACGTATTCTTATCCATCGATGATTTGATACTAGATCGATGATGATCAACGAGAATTAGGGATTTCTTGCGGAAACTAGGGTTTCATCATCTATCCCTTGTCCTTTCGTTGATTTCATTCACATTCTAGCTTCTAGTAAATTCAAGAATCGATCGTGGATCCCTAATTAAGAGCGAACACAATCAAGAAAGCATCGCTCGAAACTAGGTCATCGATTCTTCAATTTACAAGAGTTTACAAAACTCATAGGACTTAAGAATCATTTCAAGATTTGTAACATCATCATCTATTGATTCTCTCGACTCCTTCACGAGCGGAGTTTTACTCAAACATCATAACAAGAAACACAATCAAGAATTGAGATCGAATCATGATGTAAGAATGTAAAGAAAGAAAGATTAAAGAATTTCACCTTTTATTTATCAACAATTTTGTTACAATTCTCTCAAGATCTACAATGAGGAAAGAACTCGATCGTCGATTTGGCTTCGCTCGTCTTCGTGAGTCGCGGATCGTCTTGGATCACTTGCTCGGATGAAGATCGGCTTCACTCCTAAAAGGTTGAGGGCTTCTTGCTTGAATTGTACTCGGGGATCTTGAATTTGGCTTTGGATTTTGAATTAGGGTTAGGGTTTGAATGCACAAGTTGTGTCACTCAACTTGTGGTAAGAGATGAAGGATTGAACAACGAACAACCCTAGATCTAGGTTTCTTTTTATAAGCCTCTCAACCTTAGATCTAGAATTCAAATTTCAAATTTCTCTCCAAAATGAACCACTTTTCTCTCCAAAATGAAGAACTTTTCCCTCCAAAATGAACTACCTCATTTGAATTTTCCCTCCAAAATGAACTACCTCATTTGAATTTGAATTTTCCCTCCAAAATGAACTACCTCATTTGAATTTGAATTTTCCTTCCAAAATGAACTACCTCATTTGAATTTCCCCTCCAAAATGAGGTTGTTAGAAAGAATCTTCTAAAAGAAGTTTGTTGGAGGGAATATTCTAGAATGAGGTTGTTACAAGGAGGCTTCTAGAAAAAGGTTGTTATAAGGAGGCTTCTAGAAGAAGTTTGTTGGAGGGAATATTCTAGAATGATGAATATTCTTGGGTAAGGTTGTTAGGCCGAGCCTTCTGGATGAAGCCACATGGTCATTCTGGAGTCTTCTGGAAGCTGAGCCGTTAAAGGGAGACACGTGGAGGAAATTTGGGAAGCTGACGTGTCCATTGAGCCGCGGATCCGCCGCGGGAAGCACCTATTGGCCGCGGATCCGCGGCCCATTGATGGCCTTCTTGCATGAAAATTGCTGTGCTGCTTTGTGTTGGCCTTTTAGCACTTTTGTGATGTGTGGAATTTCATATTTCATTCTATATTGCTGCCAGATCACAAGTCTTGGACTTGACGTATTTTTACCTTCACTTTTAACTGTTTTGGCTTTTTTCCTGGAATTTCCTGCACAGATTCTCGAGACAAGTGTTGCGCTATACAAAGATGATACGATGCAATGATAAACACTCAATTTCCCTCAGAAATGTCTCTTTTAATATATAACACAAGTTATTTGGTATTTTACAGTCAATTTGCTAATATATGCTATATTAATACCGAACACCTCTAGATGAGTGCAAATGGTAGGGAAATTGACATGTTAAAAATGCAATATTTTCGACTGATCAGGAGCATATGAAGATAATGTTCCAACGTCTTTGGAAATACAATATGAAGATGAACCCTTTCAAATGCGTGTTCGGAGTGTCCTCAGGCAAATTCCTAGGATTCATCGTACGACACCGGGGCATCGAGATAGACCCGTTGAAGATCAAGGCGATTATGGAAATGCCTACTCCAAGAACTCTGAAACAACTGCGGTCTCTCCAAGGAAAGCTCACATATACCCGACGGTTCATAGCTAACCTCTTTGGCAAATGCCGCCCCTACAGTCACCTAGTGAAGAAAGTGACTCCGTTCGTATGGGATCGAAAATGCCAGAGTGCACTGGATGAAATCAAACAATACTTGCAGAATCCGCCGGTATTGACAGCTCCGGTTAAGGGAAAACCTCTCATCCTATATACAACTGCCCTTGAAGATTCCTTAGGCGCGCTATGGGCATAAGAAAATGATCAAGGGAAGGAAAGAGCCCTCTACTACTTGAGTCGAGTTCTCCTGGGGGTAGAAAACAATTACTCCCCCATTGAAAAACACTGCCTGGCGTTGATCTTCGCGATAACGAAGCTCAGACACTATGCGTTGGCGCATGAGGTCCATCTCATATCAAAGGTGGACCCTCTCAAATATTTGATATCAAGAGCCATACTAACATGGCGGCTCACTAAATGGGCCCTACTCTTAATGGAATTCTCGATAACTTATCTACCTCTCAAGGCAGTGAAAGGCCAAGCCATCGCCGACTTCCTCGCCGAGCATCCTATACCTGCCGATTCACCCCTAAATTGCGATTTTCCAGACGAGCACACATTTGACACGATCGATGGGAAGAAAGGAGAGAGTGGCACCCGATAGGAACTCTACTTCGACGGGGCATCTTCCATGAAGAAGCGAAAGCACAGCTCCCCCATAATCAAGTCTGGGGTAGGCCTCATCTTCGTGACTCCATAAGGAGGGATAATGCGCTTTGCCTTTTCCCTAACATAGTCGAGGACAAACTGTAACGTTTTGAAAATCGTTTCGGTGAAATTTCGAAAAAATCGGTAAAATAAGGGGGTTTTCTGTAAAAAGTCAAAATACAAATATCTTATTATAAAAATTAAATATACATATTCTAGCTATGTAATTGCTATTATTTGGTGTTTATTGAGCCGCTGGTGAAATTTCAAATTTTCTGAAAAAAATTATTTTATTATTATTTTAAGCCGTCACTAATACATTTAATTAGGGAAAATTACAAATTGGAATGAGTTGAAACAAATTTTGTGCATCATAAAACATTAAATAAAATTTTATCATGTGGTTTTTGGAACGAAATCATTTGCCAAAACGGTTTAGAAATTATTGAAGAAAAAAGGCTTTTTTTTAGCGTAAATGGATGTTTGGGGTATTGTATTTATCATTTTTCATCACCCCACACCCGTACCCACACCCACACACCCCCATTCACTTCTCCCCATGGCTGAATTCAGCAGCCACCATCTTTTCCCCACTTGAATTTCAAAGGAAATGATATGAAAGAAAAGAAAAGAAAAGAGTAGAAAATGATATAATTTGAGTTGACTTTGACTTGAACTAACTTTCTCCACCTCACTCTCTCTCCTCCCTCACCCAACCCCCCCACAATCTGGCCGAAACCAGTAACCCCTCAACAGCCCACTTTTCCTCTTCTCCTCTCTTTGTTCCATCAAAGAAAATCCAAAGAAAAATCCACTAAAAATCAAGCAAAAATCCAAATCAAAATCCGACTCCTACCCATTTTAGCTTAGCCCGTATAGCATGGATTTTGGTGACAAGGGAGCATTTTGGAGGGCTATGTGTGCTTGTGGGATCTTCAATTTGTTTGGGTAAATTCTAACCCTTTTGCTTAAATTGTTGTTAATTGCTTGTAGTTAGCTTAATTAAGTGTTAATTTGGTTTTATGTGGGTTCAATTGTATGAATAAGGAATTCTAGTTAGGGTTTTGTTTTGAAATTGGGTTGTGATCACTTGTGCATGGTTTATGATGTGAGCTAACATCTTGAAAAATTGTTAAAATTTATCTAGTTGCATATTACAAGTTGTTACTTGAAAAATGTCCAAATTAAGCTTTTTTGTGCAAACTAGGGTTTTATGAAATGCATTTATATGTGAGATTAAAAATATGGTTAGGGTTTTTATCATATTATTAACTTTATTAAGTGTAGTTTAACACTTTATTTCATGAAAATCCAACCTAAATTGTAGTTTGCGCATTTTTTTGCTATGAAATTGTTAAAAAAAGGGTATTTTGTAAACTAGAATATTAGGGTTTTTGGAATTTAATGAGATTAAATTCCGGAAATTGTTTCTATGACTTATTTAAGATATTTAATAAATATATTGGCCGCTACATTCATTTAAACATCCTGTTTTGTACAAAAACGGCGAATTGTGCTTGCAAGATTTTCGGAAAAGTGACTTTTTAAGTAAAGTTGGGGTTTTTGTGAGTTTTAACCTAGTTTATATTAAAATTAGTGTTCGTGAATGTGCAAATGAGTGTGATTGGATTTTTCTCGATGGTTTGACATTTGTACATCGACATCGAGGGTTGGTTTGACTATTCTTGCATGCGTAGGCGATAGGTTTGGACCTATGCGTGATATACGTGCCGATTTGATTTTCGTATGCCGTTTCGATTTCGAATTTAGTTTTAATGCGATACGGTGTGTTATGATATGTAGGTACCCCATGCGGACTTCGAGACGACAAGCAAGAGCGTGGCGACGTCGGCACCGACGAGCGAGGACCAGGTGAGTAGATTTCTATCTACGGGGAGAAGTCGGGTGGATGGCGTATAGCACCCCCGCAGTCCGTGGTGGTGTATACGGATGCGTATACACACCAACATTTATTATATGTTATTTGGGATTAATAACGTTGCTTAGGATGGATATTGATGTGTTGGATTACCTTAGTGTTGCGAACTCTAGGGTAGTGTTGCACTACACATACACACATACATACTTGCATACATTCCTATTGATATGTGCTCATGGGATTCTTTATAGTTATGGGTTCACATGGGTATGGGACTATGTGTTCACATACGGATTTGAGGATGATACTTGGGATTGAGCTGAGTCGATGAGATTTTATTTGAGGCCGTGAGATCGGTGATATAGCAGGGTTCGTTTTTGAGATACGACATGACGTTGTAGCGGGTCCTTGACGTAGTGTTTCACACACGTCCATGCATACGTAGGCGGTATCAGTATGGTACTAGACGTAGATCAGTACCCCGATCATGATAATTGATAAAGAGGATACCAGGTGAATAGTATGATGAATGTGATATTGACCCGTACCCAGATTGGGATGCCGTACGACGGATTTACGTACGAGCTATATTGATGATTGATCCGCACTCTTGACTTGGGATGCCTGATTATAGATATGGTATCGGATATGATATTATTGAGGCGGGATCATCGACTATACATATACAGGTATGTATATGTATCGACTCAGATGATAGGCGGTTCCCTTACCTGTAGTTCAGCTTGTTAGTTCAGCCGTATAGTTTAGTGTAGTTGTTAGATTAGATTAGACTTCTTACCTATTTCAAAAACCAACGAATCGTGGGCATTCTTAAAGACAGCCCAAGGGATCCTACGGATATTTCAAAAGACGTATCTTTTCATAAAAACACCGTAGCCCCTATTTTCAAAACCCATGATTCGTGTTATTTCAAAAGGCACCATTTGTAGGACTTATATTAGATTAATGCAGATTGTTATAGTTGCGTCTAGTTTTCAGCTCCCGCTCATTTTTGTGGTCCGCTTCGCATCGCATGCTTATTTTATGTTTCATACTCCATTAGTGATATCATGCTGTTAGGACACCAGCACCATTACCGATGATGCGTAGGTACCACGTACACTTAATTGCCGGCTCACACACATCTTCATCGGTAATTGCCATGTCACGTACACCTTAGAAAATATTATTGCTTAACTTAGCTAGATAGCTAGTAGTTCGACATAATATTAGTGTACTTACCTTATATGCCAGCTTAGATATTGTAGTTATTATTGTTAGTTATATGTATGCCGTAGAGGCCATTACTGTACATAGGATGTATATTGTAGTGGATGCTGGGACATATATAGGGAGGACTTTCTTGCTCGACATGATAGTATGCTATCTGGTTACCCTTTACCTTGACGTGTATGCTGATTGTCTCTCTGTTACATGTTGGTAAAGCTCTTAGGATCTGTACTTGACTACCTGGACTATGATGCGGATCATACTAGTGGGGATATGGTAGTCCATAAGTACATCCTTCAAAGTCCCTAGTCGTGGGTGTATCGAGACGGGGCATCGATATACCAGAGTAGACTAGCGTATACCTTCTCGACCCATACAGATGGGCGATGGATGATCCCATATCCATCGGTGTTTGACATCAGAGATGGTATACGGGTGCTCAGTAAAGACTGGGTACACTGGACGGACTCGCCGAGAACTCCCAGATGGTATTATACCTCACGTCAGATGGCAGTTCTCTGGTGACACTGGTACAGAGTAGTCTGTTGACCCGAGATCGTCATAGAGTCTTGTGTGGTTCCCACTGTGCTTTGATTTCCATCTTACCACGTCCAAGAGGGCGTGCAAAACGGTGGTTTTTGGGTACAGTCCCGAGTCACATGGAGGCAATGAGCGATAGGAAGGGATTCGTCTCTCCCGGTATAGGGAGTTGATGTTGCGCTGTGTTCGATTGGCTATAACAGGAAATCCCTGGCCAGGGTTGCTGAGATTTACTGGTAAGTGTTACCAGTAGTTTCTCGAACAGTTATAGACCTCATATCGACACGACTTATCGAGCTATTGGGGTCTGACGTTTACCACCCCTAGGCGAGATATACGACATATCAGACGATCAGACCGGACTGTACGGTAGTGTTACTGGTTGGATTCACTGGAGTGTGAGCGGGCTTGCTCGTCGATCTTCAGATCGCTCAATACCCGGGTGGCCGTTACGTTTAGCAGACCGCTTGCGGCTTGTGGATGCTTGATATGATCATCATCTGCTGCCGGCGTATTGACGAGTCTTTAGAGTCCTACACAGAGGTTTCCTGGCTCAAGCGAAACGAAATAGGAGCGCATATGAGATATGTGCGGGACCGAGAATAATACGTGTATGTGATACCGTATTTCATTCTCGCGATGAATGTATCGATTAGGTTATATGCGATATACCCTAATTATCGAATCAAGGGTTGATTCGATAAACCGATGCATTGCATACTAGTCGGTTATATACGATATGACCGGATCTTTAAATCAAGTGTTGATTTAATGATTTGATGCATAATTATATATTTGATATATTACTTTGCATTAACTAGTATCGGTTCACTTTAAATGGATTTTCTCACTCGGTAGTGCACATTGTATATTCGATATAGTTTTGTGCACTTGATTGTATCATGTTTGATGATACATGTTTACTTGTGTTTTGTATAAAGTTTAAACCATGGTTATGTAATGGTTAGGGTTTACATTTTCATATCTATTTATTTATTCATTTATTCATTTTGGAAAATGTAAAGCAAATGGGAAAATGGTGGCTTCTTTTGTTTTGTTCATGAAGCTTCATGAAGACTTTGACCAAGTTACCATTTTGTCTCATGCTTAACCCTAACCATCCCACTAACCATGATTTACTCTCTACACTTGACCATGGTTCAAGTTATGATAAGGATTATATTTCTTTTCTTTTTTGATTATTCTTATCATAACATTTCTTCTTCTTCTTCCTTGAACTCAAGAAGAAAAAGCTTTCTTCATCAATGGTGAATCGAGCAAACAAGTGAGAAATCCAATTCTAAAGTCTACCCACTTCCTATTTCTTCATCCTCTACCTCTTGCCAAGTAGTAGAGTGTGTTTCCTTCATAAGTTTTAGGGCTTGGTGAAGGTGGAGCTTGATTTAGCGATGCCTCGACGTAGATCATCTTCGGCATGGACATCGACGACCTAGCTCCCTTTTTCTCCGACGAAGCCGACTCTAGAGCCCGGATTTGTTTTGGACAGCGGAGACGACTTCGTTGCGGAGCTATGGAGGTGGAGCACCGGATCTACAAAGGTTGTATTTCCGATAACCCATTAGTTAAGTGTTAACTAGATTGTTTTTCGCCTAGAAATCTAGCAAACGATCCGTAGTTTAGGGTTTCTCGGCACCGTATTTTTGAAATTGGCATGGTTGATACCTTGTGAGACCTCATTAGCGTGCCTAGGAACCCTACAGTGGTATCAGAGCCTAGCTAGAGCCTTAGGCGAAGTCCAGACGGAATTTGAAGTCCGAACGAACCCGAAACCCCGAACCAATATTGCTCTCTGTCCTTTTTGCAAAAATGTGGATTTTTGTGTATTAAAAAATGTCAAAAAATTCAGCAGGTAATTATATGAGATACTGTGAAGCACGTGACAGTAACTCGACGACAGAGGCGCGGATTCGCGGCCCCACCATAGGATTAGCGGCGGTTCCGCGGCCACTGTGTCGAGTTACACCACGTGTCTTGCACAGTAATTCATGTCTTCTAATGCTGAGTCTTCTGGAATTTTTTAATTTTTATTCAAGAGTTGAATTTTCTGCAGTTGTTTTGAGGATTCGGTGTTTCGATCGGGGTATCAAATTTTGTCTGTGTGGCTTTCCGGATAAATTTTAGAATATGTTAAAAAGTTCGACCGGATATAAATACCCAATTTTTCCCCTGTCGGGAAATTTCCAAGTGTTGGATTTTTCCGTAGTTTAATGACGTTCTAAGTAGTGCAAGTAACGCGATGGACCCTCTAGAAGACAACAAACCTTAACTCGATTATGTGACCGTCTTGAACTGCCCTTTGAACCTTCGGGTTTGGGGCAGTACGGCGTGCCACATGTGAGGCGTTGGCTTGACCCTTCTACGGCTGGACCGTTGGTACTGAGGCACGAACGGAATGTTGTTAGACTTGCTTCATGTGTTGATCTGTATCGGGAAAACTTGGGTGTTAGAATGTTCGATCGGAAAGTTTAACATTTTCTATTTATCTGGAATGGGATACAATAATTGGAATTCACAAATAGTTATGAGATAACTAAATGAATGTTATAAACGTAGCACTTTAGTCTCACTTGATCGGTTGCCACGGAATTTTGATGTTATCAAAAGTCCGTCGCAATCACGTAGCGTACGCGGATAGTCGCCGGGTAAACTTAATAGACAGCCTCACTCCATAGCCCCGACCAAGTGACTGTAGGAGAACCCCGTCGCCGAAAGCATCCGTTAAGGTGCTCGCGGCAGCGGTGTTCCGCCTTGGTGCACTTCGTCGACGGTATCGGGGGTGCGGCCGCCTACTGAAGTTTGCGACGAGTATTCGATCAGACTGTCGGGAATCTTGTTGAATTGCCCGACTAGATATTGAAAAGTGTTTTCGATTTTGAGACTAAAATGCGGGGTTTATAATTGTTAGGAATGCGATGTCTAAGTAATTCATTTGGTCAGACATGCGATGTCTGAGGTGGTTGCGGATTCCAACTGTTGTAGTTTTACACTTTCTTTTCTGTGACCGTAAGTGTAATGTGTGATATCGCCGGTTTCGTTGCTATATGTCAACGACAATTGGGATGCGCACATTTACTTACGTTGATGACATGTGATGTTATGTGTTGCTGGATATGTTATATTGGATCGTCGTGTTCGAATAGCCGGGGTTTTTATGTGAGATGAGTGTTTTTCTTTTTCATTCATGTAAAAACTTGTATGTAATATTCTTTTATTGGGGCGCTTCCAGGTTGCGGAAGTTGTCACCTCTTGTATATTATTTACTTTTCCGCACTAGGATAGACCCAAGGAGGAGGGCACAAGTAACCGGGTTCTGGAGTCCAGTGGGAGACCAACTCGAGGAGTCGAGTCCGGGTCTCCTAACTCTAGAATTGGTAGGGTTGCTTGCCGCTCTCGTAGGGGTCTAGGGGTGTGGGTTTGGCTATTCATCACGACCGTGGAATCCGTGTTTTATACTGGCTCGTATTGAAAACACGGACGTCCTAGTATATCCAATATTTCATATGTTTCTTCTGCTGCGATATCTGTGATGTGATCATGTGATGTTCTGTGATAGATACAGTATATAGTATATATGATATATTATATAGATGTTACTTATGTTTTACACCCGCGATAGCCCTGCCCCGCTCTGTCGTTAGTTACCTAACCTAACGGTGCATGAGGGGACATCGAGGCGAATGCGGATGGCATAAGTGTACGTCGTATTTATCTGTGATGTTTAGGTACTTAAATGATGGGACTTCATTAATGTGATTAATGAAATAAAAGAAACCTAAGATGTTGTAGAATCGAATTTCAAAATAAAACAGGTAGCTACAGTTTTTTGCTTTGCACAGCGGTATATGTGATATATCCTGCACCTTATTCGATGAGGAAAGGACCGAGATCCCTTCACCGGGAGTGACTCCTTTAGCAATAACTGGCAGATGCTACACACTCGGTTTGTCTTTTGATTGCTTTTAAGAGTTTTTCTTTGCACAGTGGTATATGAGATATATCCTGCACCTCATTCGACGAGGAAAGGACCGACGATCCCTTCACCGGGAGTGACTCCTTTAGCAAAACTAGAAAAGCCTCAAAAGCACTCCATTTTAAAATCATTTGATTCTACAACGATATCAAGTTCATTACGCAATAGGTTTTCAGAAAAACCTGTCGTAGCCCTCCGTCATTTCAGATATGTACTAGTTAGTATTCGTGCTGCGGTAGTTTGGCATTCGTCAAGGCGTAGTGTACGGTAGCTAACTAGTGCTTATCTGCTAGCATATGATGCGATTGGATTAGGGTATTCGTACGGCGTTGTTTGGCATGCGTCAAGGGTCGTACGGGTGGGTTTAATTCAATCAAGAAATGTACGGGTTGAACTTGACTAGCAGACTATGGGTTGTTTGGCATGCGTTAAGGTCATAGCGAGCTAGGGGCAAAATATTATCGGGAATTTCAAGTGTTGAAATTTGCAATGAGATTGCATACCTTCTATGAGATAGTTGGATCCCGATACCCGCTGCGAGTAAGAGTTACTCCTGGGAGAGTTTTATACATTACAATTAGCCGATCAAGTAGGTGTCTAGAAAGGTGTTAACGAGGTTACGCCTCTGGGAAAACGAGGTTTACAGTAATTAGGTTCGTGCGAAAGCACGGGGGACCTCCCTCAAAGTACCGACACTGGCCTGGCTGAAAGATTGGCGAACTTGTAGTGTGTAATTAATCCCGGCTAGTCTTTCCTTTTAGGGTTTGAAGGAAGATTTGATAAAAAGCAGTGGGAGCCATCCTGATTAGATAAAATAATAACCAATCTATTCTTGACAGAGCGCACGCTGAGTGTTTTCTTCTCTCTCTCTCCAGGTAGCGACCATATCACGCCTTAATCAAGATAATAATACGGAATTTTGACCGAACCCGCTTGTTATACTGAGCTGGGGAACGTTGGTCCCGCTCCAACTTATAATTGTTATAAGACAGAGCAGGAAATTGGGGAATACCAGATTTCCCGTGCCGCCCAAACGAAGAGAGTGCATGCTGATGCATCATCTTCGGGTGTGTTCATTATACAGAACTGTTTCTCAGTATCCTTTACGTCCTGAGTATATGATACCGGATCAGGATCCAAGATATGTAATCAGTTACATAGGGCTACAGAAAGGTAAAGAACTGAGAACGGGTGATAAGTTTCAAAAGGCAGAAAACGGGGCAAGAGTTGCAGCCAAGTCTGTCGGTCACTGTCACCCTGTATTACAATACATTGATTCTGAACGAATGTTATTAGATACCGAACCTGATATACAAAATCATATCTGTCTCTTTATTTGTAAAGAAACAATAAAATTTTGTATTGTTGGATAATGTTTTGAACATTTCCTATATCAAAAGTTGATCGGTTCAGGCACGTTATCTAAAAACATTAATGTTCTAAATCAAACTACAGTTCTTAGTATACGGATCACACACAAGAGGAAGAGTTCAGAAATGAACGAATTCTTCTTGAGGCATTGTAGACTAGGTCAGATCTATATGACATGACTAGCTAGAGTTACATATAGATGCATATTTAAATCAGTTTGAATTTACATCTTGTGAAACTCGCCAGTCATGTCACAAAGATAAGATGACCATAGCTCCGTTTACTGGAAACAGAGAAAGAGTTACTGAACTCTTGGGATGATACATGTTGATGTATGTTAGGTCCCCTGTCTACATATGCCAAGACTGGTTCTTTATACTTCATTACGTTCTCTGATGATCTCTCAAGATTCAGACCTATGTTCCTGTTGAAACACAAGTCCGAACCTTTTGAGATATTCACAGAATATAAGTTAGAAGTAGAGAACCAATAAGGGTATAAGTATTACGTCCTTTGATGTGATCAGGGAGGAGAATACTTGAGTACGGAATTCCTGGACTATTCTAAAGGAGAATGAGATTCTCTCTCAGCATTACTCCTCCGTATACACCATAGCACGATGGTATATCGGGCGGAGCAGATACACCCTATTTGATATGGTGTGCTCTATGATGAGTACTACTGAGTTACCTATTTCCTTTTGGGAGTTATGCACTTGAGAAGCTGCATACCTATTGAATAGGGTTCCAATCAAATCAGTTGCCTACCGCTTCATATGTGATATGGAAAGGGAAGAGCCCATGTCTTAAGCTAGTTAAGATTTGGGGTTGTCCGGCCTATGTCTAAAAGCAAAATCCGGACAAGCTCGAGGCAAGGTATGTTATGTAGAACTGGAAGTGTTCCAGCTATACAAACTACAGCATGATTTGGTACAACCAGAGGATTCAGTGGAAACCAACGAACCTCAGCCTCTCCGCCGATCTAGTAGGGTTCCTCACCCACCTGAGAGATACTTCGGTTTCTCTATGACAGTGGGAGCGAGGATTGCATCATGAGATGTTGACCCAACTAGTTTCGAGCTGGCCATCAGGAGTAGGACTCTGTAAGAATGGCTGGATGTTTATCGATCTGAGATGGAATCCTTATACACCAACAAAGTATGGACTTTAGTTGCTATATCTGAAGGGTTAAATCCCCATCAGGAGCAAGTATATCTTGAGAAGATTACTTGGTGTACATGGAAAAGTTGAGACTTTCAAAGCTAGAATTGTTAAAGGTTTTCGTCATCGACCAGGCGTGGATAATGATGAAACCTTTTCCAATAGCTATGCTTAAGTCCATCCAGATCCTACTTGTCACGGCTACATACCATGACTGCGATATCTGGTGGTTGGGTGTCATGACTGCTTTTCTAAATGATGATTTGGAAGAGAGCGTCTGTAAGTACACAGCCAGAAGGCTTCGTAAACAGTGGGAGCAGCGGAAACGTGTGCAAGATGTTTTATCTGATAAAGCAGGCATCGTGGAGTTGGAACATCTGTTTTGATGAAGCGGTCAAAGAGTTTGACATCATCAAAATGGTAGATGAACCTTGTATATACAAAAAGGTAGTAGGGAGTATGGTGACGATCCTCGTAGAGTACGTGGATGACATACTCTTGATAGGGAAGGAGTTTCTTATGCTACGCTCGATCAATCTCCGCTTATCACAAAGATTCTCCATATAGGATTAAAGTGATACCTACTAAATCCTGGATTTTGGATCTATGAGATAGATCTAATTGGATGTTAAGAATCTCACTAGTAGTAGTGAGATGGTATCAATTGATCCTGGGGAGAATCACTGGAAGTGTTCCAGGGTGATAAAGATGACTGAATGTCAGTCGCAGGCATTGTCTTTACCCTCAGTAAAGGGACGGTATGTTGGAAGAGTTCCAAGTTAGATACCGTGACATACTAGACGATAAAGGCAGGATACATCGCTACTTAAGATGCTACCAAAGAGGCTGTTTGGGTGTATATTGGTTCATGAGATGAACTATGTTCCTCCCATTGTATGACAATGGAGTTGTGGCTTATGCCAAGGAACGCCGGTCCCATCAGTGATCCAGACATATTCTAAGGCAGTATCACCTGATCATGGAGATGGTTGATCTCCAGGGTGATCGAGGTTTGGAGAGTAGACTCAGAGGACAACACAGCGGATCCACTCACAAAGGACTGTTCCCAGAGAGAGACTTTTATGGGATGGTTGAGTATGAGATACTACAACCACTGCTACAGATGGCCCTAGTGCAAGTGGGAGATTGTTAGTTATATGTATGCCGTAGAGGCCATTACTGTACATAGGATGTATATTGTAGTGGATGCTGGGACATATATAGGGAGGACTTTCTTGCTCGACATGATAGTATGCTATCTGGTTACCCTTTACCTTGACGTGTATGCTGATTGTCTCTCTGTTACATGTTGGTAAAGCCCTTAGGATCTGTACTTGACTACCTGGACTATGATGCGGATCATACTAGTGGGGATATGGTAGTCCATAAGTACATCCTTCAAAGTCCCTAGTCGTGGGTGTATCGAGACGGGGCATCGATATACCAGAGTAGACTAGCGTATACCTTCTCGACCCATACAGATGGGCAATGGATGATCCCATATCCATCGGTGTTTGACATCAGAGATGGTATACGGGTGCTAAGTAAAGACTGGGTACACTGGACGGACTCGCCGAGAACTCCCAGATGGTATTATACCTCACGTCAGATGGCAGTTCTCTGGTGACACTGGTACAGAGTAGTCTGTTGACCCGAGATCGTCATAGAGTCTTGTGTGGTTCCCACTGTGCTTTGATTTCCATCTTACCACGTCCAAGAGGGCGTGCAAAACGGTGGTTTTTGGGTACAGTCCCGAGTCACATGGAGGCAATGAGCGATAGGAAGGGATTCGTCTCTCCCGGTATAGGGAGTTGATGTTGCGCTGTGTTCGATTGGCTATAACAGGAAATCCCTGGCCAGGGTTGCTGAGATTTACTGGTAAGTGTTACCAGTAGTTTCTCGAACAGTTATAGACCTCATATCGACACGACTTATCGAGCTATTGGGGTCTGACGTTTACCACCCCTAGGCGAGATATGCGACATATCAGACGATCAGACCAGACTGTACGGTAGTGTTACTGGTTGGATTCACTGGAGAGTGAGCGGGCTTGCTCGTCGATCTTCAGATCGCTCAATACCCGGGTGGCCGTTACGTTTAGCAGACCGCTTGCGGCTTGTGGATGCTTGATATGATCATCATCTGCTGCCGGCGTATTGACGAGTCTTTAGAGTCCTACACAGAGGTTTCCTGGCTCAAGCGAAACGAAATAGGAGCGCATATGTGATATGTGCGGGACCGAGAATAATACGTGTATGTGATACCGTATTTCATTCTCGCGATGAATGTATCGATTAGGTTATATGCGATATACCCTAATTATCGAATCAAGGGTTGATTCGATAAACCGATGCATTGCATACTAGTCGGTTATATACGATATGACCGGATCTTTAAATCAAGTGTTGATTTAATGATTTGATGCATAATTATATATTTGATATATTACTTTGCATTAACTAGTATCGGTTCACTTTAAATGGATTTTCTCACTCGGTAGTGCACATTGTATATTCGATATAGTTTTGTGCACTTGATTGTATCATGTTTGATGATACATGTTTACTTGTGTTTTGTGTAAAGTTTAAACCATGGTTATGTAATGATTAGGGTTTACATTTTCATATCTATTTATTTATTCATTTATTCATTTTGGAAAATGTAAAGCAAATGGGAAAATGGTGGCTTCTATTGTTTTGTTCATGAAGCTTCATGAAGACTTTGACCAAGTTACCATTTTGTCTCATGCTTAACCCTAACCATCCCACTAACCATGATTTACTCTCTACACTTGACCATGGTTCAAGTTATGATAAGGATTATATTTCTTTTCTTTTTTGATTATTCTTATCATAACATTTCTTCTTCTTCTTCCTTGAACTCAAGAAGAAAAAGCTTTCTTCATCAATGGTGAATCGAGCAAACAAGTGAGAAATCCAATTCTAAAGTCTACCCACTTCCTATTTCTTCATCCTCTACCTCTTGCCAAGTAGTAGAGTGTGTTTCCTTCACAAGTTTTAGGGCTTGGTGAAGGTGGAGCTTGATTTAGCGATGCCTCGACGTAGATCATCTTCGGCATGGACATCGACGACCTAGCTCCCTTTTTCTCCGACGAAGCCGACTCTAGAGCCCGGATTTGTTTTGGACAGCGGAGACGACTTCGTTGCGGAGCTATGGAGGTGGAGCACCGGATCTACAAAGGTTGTATTTCCGATAACCCATTAGTTAAGTGTTAACTAGATTGTTTTTCGCCTAGAAATCTAGCAAACGATCCGTAGTTTAGGGTTTCTCGGCACCGTATTTTTGAAATTGGCATGGTTGATGCCTTGTGAGACCTCATTAGCGTGCCTAGGAACCCTACAATTACTTGTCACTTCATGCATACTGTTATTCATAGTTATGCCGCATTCATGGATTCTCATGCATATATTCACTATTTTACGTGTTATTGAGGTTTTGGATTCGGATTTCCATGAGATTTTCTGGATTTGGAGGAAAACCGCAAAACATAAATAAACCTTTTCTCTCTTTTAAAATAAAAAGTGCGGTTTTCCTATGATGTATGAGTCGTCCACCATGAGTTTGCTGATGGATTTCGAGACCCGATTCGAGGAGTGGAGGAACCGTTTCGGGTACATGGTGGGCCCGGTATGGTACCCCGGGGCAAGAAGAATGTGGTGTTGACGTTGAGCCTGGCTGGGGAGCACTACCTACCGGTGATATTACCCGACACGTCGGATATCCGGAGGATACCGTCGTGGTCTTGAGATGGATGGTAGGGGCCGGTCTGGACTGACGGCGCCCTAGATATTGAGATTGAGACATTGATATTCGAGACATTGAGATTTATGTTTTGTGTCGATGCTAGACACTGTTGATACTGATTTCATTTATGATACCTCAGTTTAAAAATACAAAGGAAATATCACTAATTTATGAAAACAGTTCTTCATTTACATGTATTCTGTTTTCATGCATTCATACCTCGTTCATATGATATATTGCTACCTGAGGCACTGACACGGGCACATGAGATTACACTCGGGTTAGATATTTACCCTAGCCTTGTTATAGGCTACGTGTTATTCTTATATTTGAGGACATATTATGATCATTGACCTAGGTTGCGTTATTTATGCGATTTCTGTGCGTAGATATTTTTCTATTCACGAGTTGGCAACTCACCCCGTTGTGCCCCAGTTTCTTGCAGGTTTGCCGTACAGGTTTCATTACGGCTTTGCGGGCTCAGTTTCATTCGGGTGACTTGTAGTAGGTGGGTTTTTCTTGTATCGTACCCATCATATTACCTTGTATAATATTATTCCGTTGTATCTAGTAAATTCCATCAACCAAACATGTATTTATTGAGATAGAGACCAGTGTTGTTTATTCTTTCGACCTTAGAGTCGCTCGTTATATTTCTGGTGGTTTTGAGTTTCCTTTTGAGTTTTGATCCTCGCCGTTGGCGTTGTATATTATATTGCTTGTGTGGTAGTGACCGTCGATTGACGAAGAGCTAGCTCCCGCTTGGGGATGCCTTTTTATTGATTTCGTATACTATTCATGTTGTATCCCGTTTGGGAGCCAGTATTTACAAAGAAGACTCTGCCGAAATTTTCAGTAAATTTTGATATTCTTAAAAACCGCATAATTCGGCTTATGCTATTAAAACTACTTGTTTTAAATTGGTTTTCCTTTACTCTACTTCTTTTCTTGGTTTGGATTTCTGGGTTTTCGGTTTACTTAGATTACGTACGCCTCGAGACGTTTCGTAGTTTAAGTGCCGGTCATGTTCCGTACTTTCGGGACGTGACAAAGTTGGTATCAGAGCGTTAGGTTTTAACCTTCGGAGCGTAGGATGACCCTTGGTTGATGGAATAGGTGACTAAAGTAGAGTGACGTACCGTTGGTATGTTCCGCGGCATATTTACGACACGCCACTCCACTTATGAAGCCTTAGGATGTACATTTCCTTGTTCAGTATTATATTCCTTCCTGATCTAGCCTCATCGGTACCAGTTTGGTTTTGCTGCTACGGTTACGGGCAGGGAGAGCTACGGCTAGAGTTGCGGTCAGCACAAGCTCGTCACGAACGAGGACTGACCAGGGCGAAATTCTGGCGACACACGATTGCAGAGATGTGTCTTTTTACTGTGTTTCCGCCCCACGAGCGTTTGGCGGATCGCCTTTATGAGGTTACTCGGAGGTGCTGATCGACACTAGAGAATTGAGCCAATGATAGAGGCCAGCCAGATTTTGATGACCGTTGGTGTGTTGCTTACTCCTGACGATCGAGTCACTGTTCAGCGTGCAGACGAGCGAGCCAGTTATTGCCGCGAACGACGAGATATTGCCCCAGATGCTGGAATTCGTGCAGGACGAGTTGTACTAAGAGATGGTAGGAGGTCGCTAGTCATCTAGGATGAATGACTAGGACATGTGGATCGTTCGCTTACCCCGATGCGAGGTCATCAGATAGATTGATTCCAGCTAGAGACGACTTCACGCAGAGACGTGAGGGTCGACAGAGACGATCGAATGTCGGAAACCTATTATTCCAAGTTTAAAGTAGTCGGAAAGACATGCAGGCAATTCTATGGTCCCTCTAGAAGAATGAAACCCTAACTCGACTTAATGACCGTGTGAAAGCCTTTGAACCTTCGGGTTTGCGGCAGTTCTACGGCGCCATTAGAGAGGCTTGGGTTTGCCCTTCTACGGCTGGACCACTGATGCTGTGGTATGTATTCGATACTATTAAACTGTACCCAAGATGTTGAGCTCTTGGTGGATTATGGGGTTTTGACGAATCGATTGGATGGCTCGACTTAATTCGGATGCTAGGTGGTGAGATGCATTTCTTGGGAGACTCCAGATACGAGGATAGTCGTTGGAGCTCAGTCCATGCAGCCGCGACGAGACGAGTCCAAAGCAGACGACATTAGAGAAAAGTGGAGTAAGAGGTTCGCACCAGATCTAGATGAGATGACGTTCCACTCCGCCGACATCAGAGAGGCGATGCGCATGCCGAGGCATGGTACTTGGACTTACCTTCCAGAAGGAGTCGCGATGAGTATGCAGTCGTTCCAGAGCAAGATGCAGATATAGGAAAGGACAATGACTTCCGGACAGTTGGCAGAGACGAGACATGGAAGAGACCGTGAGCAGGATTCCTTCCAGGACACTGCTGCAATGATACTTGCACCCAGGATCAGAGGTGTCACGTACATTCAGAGAGCCAGAGGCCGACGCCAGTGATATGCTGTCTTACGAGTGGTCGTGATGATTGACCGGGAGATGACAAGAGACGTGCCAGAACTGGATCATCCCCGTTAGCACACCCGACAGGGCCGATGAGCCGATGGACCGAAAGATTGGTAATTCACAGTGAATACCTTGACCCAGGAGTGGTCATGGTTACGCACACCAGCAGGCCAGAGTTCATGATCATCGACGAGACGTCCCATTAGTGACCGCGACAGTTGGCCCGAGATTCTTAGAGGATGCACTTGAGCGATACTATTCCGCCATTATTGATTTCGATGTTTTGGGTGATTTATTCGCAAGATTTGATTTTGATGATTGAGGATTTACGATCTTTGCACAGTGTTGCACTTGATATCGTTTTCGTGCTTGGGTTTCACATGTTTGTGATTTTACGGTTTTAGACATTGAGTTGATTTTGTGCGTATGCACGCACACGAATTGGTTCCTGCACTCTGTATAGTTATTATATGCTTGCAGTGTGCACTGGACTTCGATTTCGATTGTGATACTCGATATTTGTTTTGTGCACCTTGTGCACCTGATTGATTTTGCGCACGTTCGGCGCTTGATATTGGATTTCATGATTTCGTGCACGATGGATGCACCTGATTTGGATTTTCGCGCATGTTGAGCGCATGTCTTGAGATGCGATTTTGGTGCACACCAGATGCACTAAATCGAGATTTTTCGTGCATGTCAGATGCACCTGATTTTGCTGTCAGGCACACATGTTGCCTACGACAGATGTTTCGTGCACACCCGATGCACTTAGATGTTGTTTCTGTGCGCATGTATGGCACATTCATGGATTTTGATTTCCGTGCGCACCAGACGCACGTAGCATTCATGTGCATATTTTGGGGATTGATTTCGTATAGAGCAGTACGTTTTTATGATATTGCTATGTGTTTTCGTACTGAGCAGGACTAGTCAGAGGACAGTACCTGAAAATATTTTGCATGCATTGATAGTTATTGAAGGGATTTCCAAAAAAAAAGAGAAAAAAAAGGCGAGCTATAGCCTCAGTATTTACCTACGTGTCTGATACGACACGAAATGTTTAAAACAAGGAGACCCTTCTAAATTGTTCCAAAACGGCGGAACGTACATTTCAAACGAAGGTATATATGTATATAGTTATTTTCTTATGATAGACGTCCGCCACTGTGCAGTGTTATACGCGTTGCACAGCGACTTAAAGAGATTTGGCATGCATTTCCTTCAGATACTTACATATATATATTCGATATTTACATGTATAGTTTCGAGTTATATCATACTGATTTTCATTTTGGATTTGGACATTGTGTCTTCACCATGACTCCGATGATTGCGGGATGCTGGATGGAGTTTTGATTTGAGTTATATGCTTATTTTTCACGCGCATGCGCTGCGCTACTATTTGCTTTATGTATTTATGATTTCGGAGCCCCGACGACTTGATGTGTTTTCTTAGATGTTTTAGTATTTGGGGGAGTTTGAATTTAAATTCGGGGACCGAATTTCTTTAAGGGGGGAAGATTGTAACGTTTTGAAAATCGTTTCGGTGAAATTTCGAAAAAATCGGTAAAATAAGGGGGTTTTCTATAAAAAGTCAAAATACAAATATCTTATTATAAAAATTAAATATACATATTCTAGCTATGTAATTGCTATTATTTGGTGTTTATTGAGCCGCTGGTGAAATTTCAAATTTTCTGAAAAAAATTATTTTATTATTATTTTAAGCCGTCACTAATACATTTAATTAGGGAAAATTACAAATTGGAATGAGTTGAAACAAATTTTGTACATCATAAAACATTAAATAAAATTTTATCATGTGGTTTTTGGAACGAAATCATTTGCCAAAACGGTTTAGAAATTATTGAAGAAAAAAGGCTTTTTTTTAGCGTAAATGGATGTTTGGGGTATTGTATTTATCATTTTTCATCACCCCACACCCGTACCCACACCCACACACCCCCATTCACTTCTCCCCATGGCTGAATTCAGCAGCCACCATCTTTTCCCCACTTGAATTTCAAAGAAAATGATATGAAAGAAAAGAAAAGAAAAGAGTAGAAAATGATATAATTTGAGTTGACTTTGACTTGAACTAACTTTCTCCACCTCACTCTCTCTCCTCCCTCACCCAAGCCCCCCACAATCTGGCCAAAACCAGCAACCCCTCAACAGCCCACTTTTCCTCTTCTCCTCTCTTTTTTCCATCAAAGAAAATCCAAAGAAAAATCCACTAAAAATCAAGCAAAAATCAAAATCAAAATCCGACTCCTACCCATTTTAGCTTAGCCCGTATAGCATGGATTTTGGTGACAAGGGAGAATTTTGGAGGGCTATGTGTGCTTGTGGGATCTTCAATTTGTTTGGGTAAATTCTAACCCTTTTGCTTAAATTGTTGTTAATTGCTTGTAGTTAGCTTAATTAAGTGTTAATTTGGTTTTATGTGGGTTCAATTGTATGATTAAGGAATTCTATTTAGGGTTTTGTTTTGAAATTGGGTTGTGATCACTTGTGCATGGTTTGTGATGTGAGCTAACATCTTGAAAAATTGTTAAAATTTATCTAGTTGCATATTACAAGTTGTTACTTGAAAAATGTCCAAATTAAGCTTTTTTGTGCAAACTAGGGTTTTATGAAATGCATTTATATGTGAGATTAAAAATATAGTTAGGGTTTTTATCATATTATTAACTTTATTAAGTATAGTTTAACACTTTATTTCATGGAAATCCAACCTAAATTGTAGTTTGCGCATTTTTTTGCTATGAAATTGTTAAAAAAAGGGTATTTTGTAAACTAGAATATTAGGGTTTTTGGAATTTAATGAGATTAAATTCCGGAAATTGTTTCTATGACTTATTTAAGATATTTAATAAATATATTGGCCGCTACATTCATTTAAACATCCTGTTTTGTACAAAAACGGCGAATTGTGCTTGCTAGATTTTCGGAAAAGTGACTTTTTAAGTAAAGTTGGGGTTTTTGTGAGTTTTAACCTAGTTTATATTAAAATTAGTGTTCATGAATGTGCAAATGAGTGTGATTGGATTTTTCTCGATGGTTTGACATTTGTACATCGACATCGAGGGTTGGTTTGACTATTCTTGCATGCGTAGGCGATAGGTTTGGACCTATGCGTGATACGCGTGCCGATTTGATTTTCGTATGCCGTTTCGATTTCGAATTTAGTTTTAATGCGATACGGTGTGTTATGATATGTAGGTACCCCATGCGGACTTCGAGACGACAAGCAAGAGCGTGGCGACGTCGGCACCGGCGAGCGAGGACCAGGTGAGTAGATTTCTATCTACGGGGAGAAGTCGGGTGGATGGCGTATAGCACCCCCGCAGTCCGTGGTGGTGTATACGGATGCGTATACACACCAACATTTATTATATGTTATTTGGGATTAATAACGTTGCTTAGGATGGATATTGGTGTGTTGGATTACCTTAGTGTTGCGAACCCTAGGGTAGTGTTGCACTACACATACACACATACATACTTGCATACATTCCTATTGATATGTGCTCATGGGATTCTTTATAGTTATGGGTTCACATGGGTATGGGACTATGTGTTCACATACGGATTTGAGGATGATACTTGGGATTGAGCTGAGTCGATGAGATTTGATTTGAGGCCGTGAGATCGGTGATATAGCAGGGTTCGTTTTTGAGATACGACATGACGTTGTAGCGGGTCCTTGACGTAGTGTTTCACACACGTCCATGCATACGTAGGCGGTATCAGTATGGTACTAGACGTAGATCAGTACCCCGATCATGATAATTGATAAAGAGGATACCAGGTGAATAGTATGATGAATGTGATATTGACCCGTACCCAGATTGGGATGCCGTACGGCGGATTTACGTATGAGCTATATTGATGATTGATCCGCACTCTTGACTTGGGATGCCTGATTATAGATATGGTATCGGATATGATATTATTGAGGCGGGATCACCGACTATACATATACAGGTATGTATATGTATCGACTCAGATGATAGGCGGTTCCCTTACCTGTAGTTCAGCTTGTTAGTTCAGCCGTATAGTTTAGTGTAGTTGTTAGATTAGATTAGACTTCTTACCTATTTCAAAAACCAACGAATCGCGGGCATTCTTAAAGACATCCCAAGGGAACCTACGGATATTTCAAAAGACGTATCTTTTCATAAAAACACCGTAGCCCCTATTTTCAAAACCCATGATTCGTGTTATTTCAAAAGGAACCATTTGTAGGACTTATATTAGATTAATGCAGATTGTTATAGTTGCGTCTAGTTTTCAGCTCCCGCTCATTTTTGTGGTCCGCTTCGCATCGCATGCTTATTTTATGTTTCATACTCCATTAGTGATATCATGCTGTTAGGACACCAGCACCATTACCGATGATGCGTAGGTACCACGTACACTTAATTGCCGGCTCACACACATCTTCATCGGTAATTGCCATGTCACGTACACTTTAGAAAATATTATTGCTTAACTTAGCTAGATAGCTAGTAGTTCGACATAATATTAGTGTACTTACCTTATATGCCAGCTTAGATATTGTAGTTATTACTTGTCACTTCATGCATACTGTTATTCATCGTTATGCCGCATTCATGGATTCTCATGCATATATTCACTATTTTACGTGTTATTGAGGTTTTGGATTCGGATTTCCATGAGATTTTCTGGATTTGGAGGAAAACCGCAAAACATAAATAAACCTTTTCTCTCTTTTAAAATAAAAAGTGCGGTTTTCCTATGATGTATGAGTCGTCCACCATGAGTTTGCTGATGGATTTCGAGACCCGATTCGAGGAGTGGAGGAACCGTTTCGGGTACATGGTGGGCCCGGTATGGTACCCCGGGGCAAGAGGAATGTGGTGTTGACGTTGAGCCTGGCTGGGGAGCACTACCTACCGGTGATATTACCCGACACGTCGGATATCCGGAGGATACCGTCGTGGTCTTGAGATGGATGGTAGGGGCCGGTCTGGACTGACGGCGCCTTAGATATTGAGATTGAGACATTGATATTCGAGACATTGAGATTTATGTTTTGTGTCGATGCTAGACACCGTTGATACTGATTTCATTTATGATACCTCAGTTTAAAAATACAAAGGAAATCTCACTAATTTATGAAAACAGTTCTTCATTTACATGTATTCTGTTTTCATGCATTCATACCTCATTCATATGATATATTGCTACCTGAGGCACTGACACGGGCACATGAGATTACACTCGGGTTAGATATTTACCCTAGCCTTGTTATAGGCTACGTGTTATTCTTATATTTGAGGACATATTATGATCATTGACCTAGGTTGCGTTATTTATGCGATTTCTGTGCGTAGATATTTTTCTATTCACGAGTTGGCAACTCACCCCGTTGTGCCCCAGTTTCTTGCAGGTTTGCCGTACAGGTTTCATTACGGCTTTGCGGGCTCAGTTTCATTCGGGTGACTTGTAGTAGGTGGGTTTTTCTTGTATCGTACCCATCATATTACCTTGTATAATATTATTCCGTTGTATCTAGTAAATTCCATCAACCAAACATGTATTTATTGAGATAGAGACCAGTGTTGTTTATTCTTTCGACCTTAGAGTCGCTCGTTATATTTCTGGTGGTTTTGAGTTTCCTTTTGAGTTTTGATCCTCGCCGTTGGCGTTGTATATTATATTGCTTGTGTGGTAGTGACCGTCGATTGACGAAGAGCTAGCTCCCGCTTGGGGATGCCTTTTTATTGATTTCGTATACTATTCATGTTGTATCCCGTTTGGGAGCCAGTATTTACAAAGGAGACTCTGCCGAAATTTTCAGTAAATTTTGATGTTCTTAAAAACCGCATAATTCGGCTTATGCTATTAAAACTACTTGTTTTAAAGTGGTTTTCCTTCACTCTACTTCTTTTCTTGGTTTGGATTTCTGGATTTTCGGTTTACTTAGATTACGTATGCCTCGAGACGTTTCGTAGTTTAAGTGCCGATCATGTTCCGTACTTTCGGGACGTGACACAAACAATGAAGCCGAATATGAAGATTTGATAGCAGGACTTGAGATCGCTGTCGACATGGGGATCGAAAACCTTCTCATATACGGAGACTCCCAGCTGATCGTTAGCCAAGTAAACGGTGATTATCAATCGTGCAAACCAGAGTTGGTGAAGTACGTCGAGAGAGTGCAACAATTGCTGATTCAAATCCCTGCCTATGCCCTGGAAAGCATACCGCGTGCGGAAAATAGCAAAGCAGATGCGTTAGCCAAACTTGCTAAAGAACTGACTGACGAAAACCTCGATGATGTGAGGATCGTTGTGCAAAGTCGCCGGGTTCTCGCACCGGCAGAAATATCTCCGGAGTCGTTTGAAGAAAAGGAAGCGACCAAGCAAGCGGACCTACAGATAGAGGACCAGGAAAAGGTCAAGGATTGGAGAGAAGTCTTTATAGACTACTTCAAATCCCGTCGGACACCCGAAGATGCATCCTCAAGGCATCAGCTCATGAAAAGAGCTCTGTCTTTTTCCTTCATCAATGGTACGCTGTATAAGAGGTCGTTTGACTCTCTGTGGCTAAGATGCCTTGGACTGGAAGAAGCAAGGAGAGTCGTCCAAGAAACTCATGACGGAATCTGCAGTTCTCACTAAGCCGGACCGTAGATGAAATTGAAGATCAAAAGGATGGACTACTATTGGCCCACAATGATCCAAGACTGCCTCAAATACGCGAAGCTGTGCCACTCGTGCCAGATTCACGGGGACTTTATCCACCAACATCCAAATCCGCTACATCCTACGGTGGATATCTGGCCGTTCGAAATGTGGGGAACTGACATAATCGCGCCCATTGAACTAGCATCGTCAAGAGGCCATCGGTTCATACTGGCGACAACTGATTACTTCTCTAAGTGGGCAGAAGCAGTACCACTAAGAGAAGTGAAGACAGAGAATATCCTCCATTTCTTCAAGACATATGTCATCTATCGGTTCGGCACTCCGCGACGGATTATCTCTGATAACGGGCCGACCTACAGAAGCCATAAAATCAGCCGCTTCGCACAGCAGCATAATATAGACTGGAGATACTCTTCGGTCTATAATCCTCGAGCCAATGTCTAGATGAGGCTTTCAACAAGACCTTGACGAAGATGATAAAGAAGACGGTGTCTCGAAATAGGAAAGACTGGCACGAGAGCCTGCATGAAGCTCTCAGGTCGTATCGAACCACATTCAAAATGGCCACAAACACAACGCCCTATGCATTGGTATTCGGCACTGAAGCAGTACTCCCCTTGGAGATAGAGCTACCCTCCTTATGAGTGGCAGTTCATTATGAGCTAACAGACGAAGACAATGCTCATCTTCGGCTTGAGGAGCTCGATGCCCTTGACGAAACACGGCTCATGGCGCAGCAAAACATGGAAGCTTACAAAGAAAAAATGACGCGCTCATATGAAAGATTGACTCGGCCGAGAACATTCCGCCAAGGCGAACTCGTGCTAGTGGTCAAGAGACCTATGATCCCCAATCATGCCAAACGGGGGAAATTCGAGCCGAACTATGAAGGCCCGTACATCATAGACAAAGTCTACCAGGGTGGGGCTTACTTGCTCATGGATATGCATGGCGAAAGACTTTTCAGGCCAATAAACGGCCGTTTCTTGAAGAAATACTACACCTGACCGAGACGTCTATAAACTACTACGGACCGCAGCATCCCAAGGTTGACGCAAAAAAAAAGGCACGTCCATAGATGGGCACGGATGAAAACCCGAAAGGGCTCCGTGAGTAAAAACAACAAGACCACCGGCGAGTTTGTGAAAACCCAAAAGGGCGCAATCTCGTTAAAAGACACTTGCAAGGTCCCCTCGACCCTGTAAGGAGAAAATACCTGCGTGAGATCCTTACGACTCACAAGAGAGCAACACACTTAGAAATTCCCACGATTCCTAAGGAGAAATTACACTTACGAGATCCTCACGACTCGTAAGGAGAACTCTCTTATGAGACCCTCACGGCTCATAAGATTCAAAAGTCTTAAGCTACAGGGATCTGAACTTGTTCTTATGCCATCACCTTTCCCAGATTGTCCTACAAGCGTTTCAATATTGACCCTTGTATACAATCCATGGGCATGAATAAACCTTTCCCTAACAAAGTCCCACCAGCAACTAGGGATATGCTCACACGGTGAACGACCTTTGTAAGTCCTCTCGACTTATAAGGAGAAAATACTCTTGTAAGATCCTTACGACTTATAAGAGAACATACACTTAAGAATCCTCACGATTTTTAAGGAGAAAATGCACCTACGAGATCCTCACGACTCGTAGGGAGAAACACCTTTATGAGACCCTTACGGCTCATAAAGTCAAAATCCTTAGTCGACAGGATCTTAACCCTATTTGCTAAGCCACCTTTGTTCGAACCGACAAAGGCAAATGATGATTCACTCTTGGCAATATCTCAGTTGTAGCGATACTGATTCCTAAATCGGTATCAAATCCCAAGTCTTTTCACGGCAAATGATGATTCGCTCCTGGCAATATTCCAGTCGTAGCGATGCTGATACTGAGATTGGCATCAGATTCCAAACTTAAAACTCGCGGAAAAAGTCAGTGAGCCATAAATGCATATGAAATAGCCGAAATGATAGGGCAACTTGCAACAAAATCAGCAAGTAAAATATATGCATGCAAAATAGCCGAAATGATTGGGCAACTCGCAATAAAAAGCAGGGAGTAAAGAAAAAGAAAAAGAAAAAGAAAAAGAAAAATAGCCGAAATAATTGGGAACCGCGAAAAATAGCCGAAATGATTGGGCAATCGCGACTTTCACGATATAAAAAGCTGAAATGATAGAGTATCGCAGAAAGAAATAAAAAAAATGAAGGAATGAAACTTTTGCCCTACAGATAAGATCACATCGATCCCTGTATACAATCCAGGGGCACAAACAAAGAGGGAATCATATCATCCCACCAGGCTCCATCAGAAAGAGAGCCAAGTAATGATGGCAACATCTGCATCTCAAGAGACCAACTCGACATTCGTCTCATTACAGCAGACGCAACGTCAGCAAAGCGGAGCCACGGCAAAATCCCTGGTTCCAAATCTCGACGGTTCACAGACAACTTAGAGACCACCTCGACATTTGTCTCGTTATAGCAGACGCAACGTCAGCAAAGCGGAGCCGCGGCAAAATCTCTAGTTCCAAATCTCGACGGTTCACAGACAACCTAGAGACCAACTCGACATTTGTCTCGTTACAGAAGACGCAACGTCAGCAAAGCGGAGCCACGACAAAGTCCCTAGTTCCAAATCTCGACAGTTCACAGACAACTTAGAGACCAACTCGACATTCGTCTTGTTACAGCAGACGCAACGTCAGCAAAGCAGAGCCACGGCAAAATCGCTGTATCCAAATCTCGACGGTTCATAGACAACCTAGAGACCACCTCGACATTCGTCTCGTTACAGCAGACGCAACGTCAGCAAAGCGGAGCCACGGCAAAATTCCTAGTTCTAAATCTCGATGGTTCACAGACAACCTAGAGACCAACTCGACATTCGTCTCGTTACAGCAGACGCAACGTCAGCAAAGCGGAGCCACGGTAAAATCCCTAGTTCTAAATCTCGACGGTTCATAGACAACCTAGAGACCACCTCGACATTCATCTCGTTACAGCAAACGCAACGTCAACAAAGCGGAGCCATGGCAAAATCCCTAGTTCCAATCTCGACAGTTCACAGACAACCTAGAGATCGAATCGACATTCGTCTTGTTACAGCAGACACAACGTCAGCAAAGCGGAGCCACGGCAAAATCCCTAGTTCCAAATCTCGACGGTTCACAGACAACCTAGAGACCACTGTTCATATCATAATATTGCATTGTTATATTCCCCATTCTTATGCATTTTACAAATAAACAGGTACTTTTGACCCATGTCTGCTACTTAGTTACAGGTTACAGGTTCTTGGAGCAAAAACAATGAAATTGATGAAAAAAGATGATACAAAGTGAGACTATGACCAATAAATGGTGGAATCTTAATCAAGTCTATACGAAGATCAGTTCACAAAGTACAAGGTAAAGAAAGGTTCAAGACTTCGCCACGAAGCAACGGTAAAAGTCCACTACAATTATTCACTGGGAGATCTGGAAGAAACCTAGAAGCCAATCTGAAGAACCAAACAGAGAATTAGGAAGACAAAGAGAACCAGAGCCAGCACACCAAATTTCAGAGTCCAAACCTTTCTTTTGGCCGCGGAACCGCGGCCAAACCAGGCCTGCGGCCGCGGTTCCGCGGCCGGGTATAGCACGTAGTGGCTTAATTTTTTACCAAAACTCATTGCGGCGCTGGATAGTCTTCCTAGCGGTATTTTTGTAATAGCAGACATGCGGCGATTGTAAACCTAGGGTTTTCTATGTCCTATAAATAGAGACCCAAATCCTTGTATTAGGCCATGCCTTCTTTCATTAATAAAATTCAGAATTCTTTTTGGAGAGCATCAATTTGTAAGTTCTTAATTTATTTTTCTGCCCTAGGTTAAATTTATTATCTGCCGTAGCTAATTTCTATTCTTGCCCTAGTTAGATCTTTAATTCCTTGCCTTAGATAAATAGTTAGATCTGTTCTTCAATTCCCTAATGAGCGAGTAGTCTCCTCGCTTGTTAGGGTTAGCTTTGGGGAAGGTTGAGAGATGAATATCTCTCACCCCTTTCTTGCCCGTCATATATTTTCATAGGACTTCATGCATACATGCACACACCGCTCCCTACGGCACCCTATCCCACGAGGTAGCGGTGATACCGTAGTATAAAGGCCCGGTTGAGCGTGTTTTCCATGGAGGTTAGGGTAGGGATTGATAAAGGAAGGACAAGAACCTGAAGGAAGAAATATCTTTCCGAATGGTTCTAATCCCCTTTATTAATAATTACCACAACTTCTCATAGATCTTAATATGGGTATAGAAAGCGGTAAGATTTATTGACTTTCCAAACTTAACCTAAACCTAACCCTAACAAGATTTAGATCTAGATTAATTTAGTTTTTAGATTTAATCAATCCGTTCACACCGTTCGGAATTAACTCGTAAGAACAATTAGGAAATTCACAAAATCCCTGTGGACCGACCCGTACTCACCGGCTAGCTACCAAGCGACGCCGTTCTTGATTGCGGTTACTAAATTCTTTGACGAATCAAATGGCGCTTAGATAGCTAGCCGGTGAGTGCGGGTCGGTCCACAGGGATTTTGTGAATTTCCTAATTGTTCTTACGAGTTAATTCCGAACGGTGTGAACGGATTGATTAAATCTAAAAACTAAATTAATCTAGATCTAAATCTTGCTAGGGTTAGGTTTAGATTAAGTTTGGAAAGTCAATAAATCTCACCGCTTTCTATACCTATATTAAGATCTATGAAGAGTTATGGTAATTATTAATAAAGGGGATTAGAACCATTCGGGAAGATGTTTCTTCCTCTAGGTTCTTGTCCTTCCTTTATCAATCCTTACCCTAACCTCTATGGAAAACACGCTCAACCGGGCCTTTATACTACGGTATCACCGCTACCTCGTGGGATAGGGTGCCGTAGGGAGCGGTGAGTGCATGTATGCATGAAGTCCTATGAAAATATATGGCGGGCAAGAAAGGGGTGAGAGATCTTCATCTCTCAAACCTTCCCCAAAACTAACCCTAACAAGCGATGAGACTACTCGCTCATTAGGGAATTGAAGAACAGATCTAACTATTTATCTAGGGCAAGGAATTAAAGATCTAACTAGGGCAAGAATAGAAATTACCTAGGGCAGATAATAAATTTAACCTAGGGCAGAAAAATAAATTAAGAACTTACAAATTGATGCTCTCCAAAAAGAATTCTGAATTTTATTAATGAAAGGAGGCATGGCCTAATACAAGGATTCGGGTCTCTATTTATAGGACATAGAAAACCCTAGGTTTACAATCTCCGCATGTCTGTGTTAGTTATATGTATGCCCTAGAGGCCATTACTATACATAGGATGTATATTGTAGTGGATGCTTGGACATATATAGGGAGGACTTTCTTGCTCGACATGATAGTATGATATCTGGTTGCCCTTTACCTTAACGTGTACAGTGATTATCTCTCTATTACATGTTGGTAAAGCCCTTAGGATGTGTACTTGACTACCTGGACTATAATGCGAATCATACTAGTGGGGACATGGTAGTCCATAAGTACATCCTTCAAGGTCCCTAGTCATGGGTGTATCGAGACGGGGCATCGATATACCAGAGTAGACTAGCATATACCTTCTCGACCCATACAGATGGGCGATGGATGATCCGATATCCATTGGTGTTTGACATCAGAGATGATATACGGGTGCTCAGTGGAGACTGGGTACACTGGACGGACTTGCCGAGAACTCCCAGACGGTATTATACCTCACGTCAGATGGCAGTTCTCCGGTGACACTGGTACAGAGTAGTCTGTTGACCCGAGATCGTCATAGAGTCTTGTGTGATTCCCACTGTGCTTTGATTTCCACCTTACCACGTCCAAGAGGGCGTGCAAAACGGTGGTTTTTGGGTACAGTCCCGAATCACATGGAGGCAATGAGCGATAGGAGGGGATTCGTCTCTCCCGGTATAGGGAGTTGATGTTGCGCTGTGTTCGATTGGCTATAACCGGAAATCCTTGGCCAGGGTTGCTGAGATTTACTGGTAAGTGTTACCAGTAGTTTCTCGAACTGTTATAGACCTCATATCGACATGACTTATCGAGCTACTGGGGTCTGACGTTTACCACCCCTAGGCAAGATATGCGACATATCAGACGATCAGACCGGACTGTACGGTAAGTGTTACTGGTTGGATTCACAGGAGTGTGAGCGGGCTTGCTCGTTGATCTTCTGATCGCTCAATACCCGGGTGGCCGTTACGTTTAGCAGACCGCTTGCGGCTTGTGGTTGTTTGATATGATCATCACCTGCTGCCGGCGTATTGACGAGTCTTTAGAGTCCTACACAGAGGTTTCCTGGCTCAAGCGAAACGAAATAGGAGCGCATATGAGATATGTGCGGGACCGAGAATAATACCAGTATGTGATACTGTATTCTATTCTCGCGATTTGTATCATTGGACGGTTATATAAGATATAGCCGGGTTACCGAATCAAATGTTGATTCGATATATTGATACACTTGATATTAGTCGGTTATATGCAGTATGACCGGATCATTAAATCAAGTGTTGATTTAATGATTTAATGTATAATTATATATTAGATATATTAATTTACATTAACTAGTATTAGTTCACTTAAGATGGATTTTCTAACTTGATGTGCACATTGTATATATGATATATGTTTGTGCACTAGTTTGTATCATGTTTGATGATACATGCAAACTTCGGTGTGTGTATGCTTTAAACTATGTTTAGGTTAATGGTTAGGGTTTTGTTTTCATTACTTATTTTCTTTATTCATTTTTGGCAAAAATGAAATGGTGGCTAACTTTGTTTTTTTTGCTTAAGCTTCATGAAGCTTCTTAGCATTATCTACCATTTTGTTTTTTCCTTTACCTAACCATTCACCTAAACCCTAGTTTAGTCTCTATACTAGTTACACTCACCCATGGTTGCTAAATGATAAGCATCACTTGATTTTCTATTTTGGATAATTCATTCATTCATTTCTTTCTTCTTCATCTTCTTCATGAGGTGAAGAAAGCTTACTAGAAAATTCTAAGTGATGAATCTAAGTGAGAAATCCAAATCGAAAGTGAACCCACTTCCTATTTCTTCATCCTCTACCACTTGTCATGTAGTAGAGTGTGTTATCTTCACAAGTTTCATGACCTAGTGAAGATGGAGCTTGAGTTTGAGTCGCCTCGACGTAGATCATCTTCGGTATCAAAGTCAACGACCTAGCCCGATTATTTCTCCGACGAAACCATCGCTAGAGTCCGGGATTTCGATGATCGCAGCAGAGGGACGTCAACACGGAGCTAAAGAAGTGGTAGAGCGGATCTACAAAGGTTGTAGTCCCTTTCACTTAGCAATAAACTTGTTTACTTGCATATTTTTCGCCTATCCTCTAGTTAACGATCTAGCATAGGGTTTCTCGGCACATAATTTTGAATTTGGCATGGTTGATGCCTAGTGGAACCTCTTGAGTGTGCCTAGGAACCCTACAGTCTGCTATTACAAAAATACCCCTAGGAAGACTATCCAGCGCCGCAATGAGTTTTGGTAAAAAATTAAGCCACTACGTGCTATACCCAGCCACGGAACCGCGGCCGCAGGCCTGGTTTGGCCGCGGTTCCGCGGCCAAAAGAGAGGTTTGGACTCTGAAATTTGGTGTGCTGGCTCTGGTTCTCTTTGTCTTCCTAATTCTTTGTTTGGTTATTCAGATTGGCTTCTAGGTTTCTTCCAGATCTCCCAGTGAATAAGTGTAGTAGACTTTTACCGTTGCTTCGTGACGAAGTCTTGAACCTTGCTCTGCCTTGTACTTTGTGAACTGATCTTCGTGTAGGCTTGATCAAGATTCCACCATTTATTGGTCGTAGTCTCACTTTGTATCATCTTTTTCATCAATTTCACTGTTTTTGCTCCAAGAACCTGTAACCTGTAACTAAGTAGCAGACATGGGTCAAAAGTACCTGTTTATTTGTAAAATGTATAAGAATGGGGAATATAACAATGCAATATTATGATATGAACAAATACCCCCAAACTTATCTTTTGCTCGTCCTCGAGCAAACCTAGTTTTATTCCCAACAAAAACCTAACCTCACTTTCACAGGGAAACGCGATTGCACTGAGCACGTGCAACAAGCCGTTAAACCTCTAGGTGTCCCTAGTAGGAGGAGTGTTGTCTTCTGAGGGTTTTCAGCGGATAATACCCATAAAATCCTATCAATTTGGCCCATTGACTTTATTCTCCAATTAAGTTTTCCAACAAGGAATTCTATTATCTTCGTCTCATAAATCATCCACCCGTATTCTTCACGCTTCCTTATCATTTAACTTAAGATTATATATGTTCTGTAGACTTACTTAGCTTTTGGCATCTTATTAGTTTTCCTTCTAGGGTTCCATCTCAACTTAGGAATTTTTATCATCTCTATTAAAGATATAAGTCATATTCTTCATTCCTATCTCTTATCTAAATCCCAATCATATACCCCTACGTGTGTGTGTATATCACCCCTACACTTGGAAATTCAAATCAGGCAATCATACTCTTGTCCGTGTCTAAAGCACTTCTTAATTGGTGAATTTTTAGATGAATTTCGCTTACACATCCTTCATACGACCGTTAATACTTCTTGAAGTACCAACAACCGATTACAAGATGTGTTTGCATATTAAAGCGTAATTCCTAGTCTTGTAACACCTAAGGCTTTAGCAGTGATTCCCAAACCAGTTGGTCTAAGGCACTAGGTGATGAAGCACCCTCGCTAAATATTTTTCTATTTTTTCAGCCTTAAGTAATCACAAAAACCAGTGTTCATTTTTTTTATTCACACTTGTATTTTTATTTTATTTTTTTTTCTTCGTACTAAGGACTTTTAGACAAGAGCATTTCAAGGTCTCCTCTACTATTCCAAGTTTCAAGGTGCGTGTTTGTGCAATTTGTAGGGTATATATTTTCAGAATTTAGACTTAAGCTAAGAATTATTTTTCAAACTTATACTTTAATAAAGATATCAATACTTTTCCCTCATTTTAACTTAGCCCAAGAAGTGAACTTAAAATTTGCCTATTTCTAAATAAACTACAAAGACATATACTTTCTACCGTTAAACTTTAAGAAAAGTTATTTTTAGGGTTTTCAATTTACTAAGTCTAAGATCTAGTTGTTCCTAACTAGTTAATCTTTTTTTCAAACTCAAGTCAATTATGGCCAAAATTGAATACATTAATTTTTTATAATTTTTATAATTTTTTTTTTCAATTTTTATGGGTTTTAAAAATAATTATGCAAATGCAAAAATATACACATGAATGCGAAGGAAGAAGACTTACCGAGCACACCCCCAAACTTAAACTTGACAGTGTCCTCACTGTCATGCTACACCAAGAGGGTCAAAATGTCGGCACTCCCCTGTTTATTTATGTTATATTTTATTATTGTTAAAAGAAAAACAAAATATATGTACAACAAGGTTCCCCCCAAACTTAAGTGAAACAGTGTTTCCACTGTTTAAACGTTAAAGTTCAGAGTTAGGGAGGAGAAAAATCAAACTATGCAAGGCCTTACACAGACCAAAAGTTAGCACCAACCATTCAAAAATCTTATCGTGATAAAGATAGAGTTGGTGAAAGAATGGAGTGTAAAGAGAAGAAATGAGAAACACATGAGACCGTATGGGAAGAAGAGTGGAATATGGTCTCGGTGGAGGAGAAGAATGACGGAAGGGAAAAAGAAATGGTAGTGGTTCTACTTCTTCGAGTGGAGCTTGATTAATCACAAAATTTGTATCGTTTAAGAATGCGAGTTCGTCGGCGAAAATATCTTCGAAACTTTCATCGAAGGTCCAGTTGAAAATTATCGAACTCAAAATATCGGATTGTGATTCATCAACACTCGGTATCATTAAAGGAAGATTAGAAGAACCAAAGAAAGTGGGAATACGAACTTGAGGGTGGGGATGGAGTGTATAAATTAGCATAATTTGTAATGACCGATGTGTAAAAATCGATTGTGCTAATCTATCAACCCGCGGAAAAATGAGATTAAATCTCTCAAGATTCATGAGCAAACATGGGTACGTCGAACTTGGTATTGGAGATGGAAGTGTAACGGTCTCTTGCAAAGTCGGAGCGAGGACGGAGGGAAGTGAGCGAGGAAGGGTATTAGTTAAAGATTCAGGAGGGTGTACACAATCAGTGGAAGGGACATGATGAATTGGGAAATCTGACTCATCAAACAAAACTGGTTCATTCTCAATAATTTCCTCAATATTCTCCTCAAAATTTAGCCTCTCCATGCCATTATCATCAAAATCAAGACGCATATGAAGTTCGGGAGAAACATTTAATGACTCGGGATGATGAATTGGACATAAAATTTCAATCAAATCTACGGGTTCATCATCCAAAATATTCCCGGCGTCTATATCCTCAATCAAGTGAAAATCAATTTTTTCTGACACCTCATCAAAAACATCTTCCCGAATGGTTCTAATCCCCTTTATTAATAATTACCATAACTCCTCATAGATCTTAATATGGGTATAGAAAGCGGTGAGATTTATTGACTTTCCAAACTTAACCTAAACCTAACCCTAGCAAGATTTAGATCTAGATTAATTTAGTTTTTAGATTTAATCAATCCGTTCACACCGTTCGGAATTAACTCGTAAGAACAATTAGGAAATTCATAAAATCCCTGTGGACCGACCCGTACTCACCGGCTAGCTACCAAGCGACACCGTTCTTGATTGCGGTTACTAAATTCTTTGATGAATCAACCACCTCGACATTCGTCTTATTACAGCAGATGCAACGTCAACAAGCGGAGCCACGACAAAGTCCTTAGTTCCAAATCTCGATGGTTCACAGACAACCTAGAGACCACCTCGACATTCGTCTCGTTACAGCAGACGCAACGTCAGCAAGCGGAGCCACGGCAAAGTCCCTAGTTCCAAATCTCGATGGTTCACAGACAACCTAGAGACCACTTCGACATTCGTTTCGTTACAGCAGACGCAGCGTCAACAAGCGGAGCCACGGCAAAGTCCCTAGTTCCAAATCTCGACGGTTCACAGACAACCTAGAGACCACCTCGACATTCGTCTCATTACAGCAGACGCAACGTCATCCGATGACCCCGTCACGGAAATCGTCATCAAATGACCCCATCTCAGAAACACGTCAGCCAATGACCCCGTCGCGGATATACGTCATCCAATGACCCCGTCTCGGAAATACGTCATCCAATGACCCCGTCGGGGAAATACGTCATCCAATGACCCCGTCGCGGAAATACGTCATCCAATGACCCTGTCTCGGAAATACGGCATTCAATCACCCCATCTCGGAAATACGTCGGCAAATGACCCCGTCACGGAAATATGTCAGCAAATGACCCTGTCACGGAAATACGTTAGCCAATGACCCCATCGCGGAAACACGTCAACAAATGACCCCGTCTCTGAAATACGTCATCAACTGACCTCGTATGGCCAAAGTCAAATCTCGACCTCCCCATCAAAGCAATGCTTTGATTCGGGAGCATGTCAACTCATCAATCACATACGAGTCCTCTCGACTTGTAAGGAAGAAAATTCTCTTGGGAGATCCTTACGACTCTCAAGAGAAAAACACACTTAGGAATCCTCACGATTCCTAAGGAAAAAATACACCTACGAGATCCTCTCGACTCGTAGGGAGAAAAATCTATATGAGATCCTCACGGCTCATAAAGTTGGAAAGCCTTAGATGGCAGACCTGAACCTGTTGCCTAAGCCATCACTACCCTATAAAGCGGTCAAGATGGACTATTTACAGACCACATTTGCCAAAATTACATGCCAGAGAAATGGAGGTGCTACTCAAGAGTGCGTAAACTGCTTTGCGTCAAATCGAGATGAAAAGGCGTAACCTACGGACGCCAATCACATACTATGAATGACAGTAAGAAGAACATTTGATTCGCATCCAGTTAAGCGTTCGAAGCATACCCATTTATGTATGTGCAAAAAAAGGTTTAGTGCATAAAATAAACATGCAGAAACAAGAATTGTCTATTTATACTTCAGAAAATTCTTACAGTGATGAAAACGGTAAACAAAAACATCATTAAAATGTTTACTGTGTATTCCGAAGCGACGGAGCGTGGCGTCATCTACTTCGGCAAGCGAAGACCAAGGTGAGTGGATCTATATCCACGGGGGAAGTCGGGTGGATGGCGTATAGCAACCCCGCACACTTTGATGGAAACCGATATATATATAGTTTATGGTTAATGAAACCTTTAATAGAAACTATAGATAGATTTAAATGATACTTAGAGAAACTATATTAGAAGCTAAATGATTGTTAGAAGTGATATGATACGGCTAATATGTGATGACGGGATTTGAGGATGATATTTGTTGATATTGCCGTTTAGGGTACAATAGGACTAGATAGTCGATGTAGATGTATCATCCGAACCATAACTATTTCTAAAATGAAGAATCGTATGCATCTTTTAAACTGATACCTTGAGGGATGTTACGGATTTTCAAATGATATCTTTTCCTTAAAAATTCCGTATCCCCTACTTTCAAAACCACGATTCGCACCTTTCAAAAAATGGTTGTATGGTTCGGGTGTGTATGTTAGATTAGATACTTATACTTATAGTAGAGATAGAATGTTTATGTAAACTCGACTTGATGTGAGATATAAATACGATGAAAAGAATATAAGACGAATATGATGATCTGATGATATGTTGGTATACGGATGCGAGTCGATTGTGATGATTGATACCCTGCTTGTCCCCTGATATGAGATTATTGCGGATGTGACCCGGGGCATAGGTATATAGAGATATTTGTATGTGTTGTGAATCGTGAGTGTTAGCCGTACGTGACGTTAGGTCCGTACCCTCCTCGTCTTATAGGATGATAGGATCCCTGTTAGCTTAATGCCGCCGTACGATGATTTTCCGTACGTGATGAGTTTGACTTGAGGTTTGATCTATACCCTTGACTAGAGGTTGTCGTACGATGGATTATACCATACGCGATGTTGTTAGGCTGGATTCCGATTGATAGATTCCCCGACTCGGTCATGTTAGATACGTATACCCGTCAGTATTTTCATATGATTTAACTTATGCTGCATTCATGTTATTCGCATTGCATTACTTATACCTGTGATAGTACACCTGCACCATTATCGATGATGCGTATGTTACACGTACACAGATTGTAGGCTCACACACTTCATCATCAATAATTGTCATGTCACTACACAGTAGGATTGCTGCATCATGATATAACTCTTCACATAACATACTTGCGTACATACATATTGTACACCATACTTGCGTACATGCATATTGTACACCATACTTGCACACATCCATATTGTGCACCATACTTACGTACATACATATTATACACTATACTTGCGTCCATGTATATTGTACACCATACTTGCGCACATCTATATTGTGCACCATACTTGCGTACATACATATTGTACACCATACTTGCGTACATGCATATTGTACACCATACTTGAGCACATCCATATTGTACACCATATTTGCGTACATGCATATTGTACACCATACTTGCGGACATACACATTTATACGTCCATACTTGCGTATATACACATATGTACCTTTATACGGTATTGCATTCGATTTTGGAGATTTGGGAACCGCATGATATATTTTAAAACTGGATTCATTTAAAAGAGCGATTTTCCCTCGATATGTGCATATCACTGTTCTATGTTGCATGATACACGGATATGCTCACATTTCTATTATATGTCGTATACATCATGCTCTATGATTTTACGCATTGAGATATGTTATTTTCATGAGATTTCTGGATTTGAGAACCGTGGACATTTTAAAAGAGAATATGTGTTGTTTTAAAAACCCGGTCTCTCTTGATATGATATTTCAGTGCGTCCACCATGTGTTTTCTCGGTTCTGAGAGCGACATGTGAAACCCGATTCGAGGAGGCGGTTGAGGCCGATTGCGTGTACATGGTGGACCCGGTATGGTACCCCGGGGAAAGAAAGGGATGCTGTGTATACAAATGGTGAGCCTGGCAGAGGGACTACTACCTACCGGTGATTGGTTGGGCCTGGCGGATATCCGGAGGATACCGACCGGAGTCGAGAGATGATATGGGCCGATCCGGACCGACGGAGCCCGTGGGTCGATCTGGACCGACGGAGCCCGAGATATGAGGATTTAGGTGTCGATGCTGGACACGGGTTTCATGATGTTTTCGGGTGTCGATGTTGAACACCCAGGTTCCATGATTTTGATGTGTCGCGAGGGACACCGTTGATTTATATCCTCATACTTACTTGCATACAGACATTGATTATATGGTTGGACGAGATCCACATGCATACATACATTGATTATGGTTGGATGAGATCCACATACATACATACACTGATTATCTGGTTGGACGAGATCTACATGCATATATACATTGATTATATGGTTGGACGAGTTCCACGTGCATACTTACATTGATTATATTGTTGGATTATATCCGCATACATATAGGTATTGATTACATTGTTGGCACATATGATGACCCGGTCACCCTAGATATCATAGTATTACCTTTATGATATAGTTAACGTAGGAGTCATCGTTTATTCGATTTCTACTTGTAGATGTTTTTCTACTCACGAGTTGGCAACTCACCCCTGTTGTGGCACAGTTCTTGCAGGTTGGCCGCTTGGATCAGTAGCGGCATCGCTGGTAAACAGTTGCTTTCGGGTGATTGCTTTGGTAGGTGGGACATTTGTATCGTACCCACTCTTGTATTTATATTTCATATTGTATCTAGTCAACTCCATCAATCAAAATTAGTATTTGTATAAGTAATGAGACTTAGTGAGATTGTGGTTGCAAGACTTAAAGCGAGGGGTTTTTCTGCTACTTGTGGTTTTGATGTCCTGCTTTACTTTATCTTTGTGGTGATCTTCGCCGTTGGGCATCGTATACTTATATACTGCTTTGCGTGGTTGTGACCCGTCGGTTGGCGAAGAGCTAGCTCCCGCTTGGGGATGCCATTATTCTTGTTATGTATTTGTGGTTTTGGATCAAAATATACAAAGGAGGTGCTGCCTAAAATTTTTAAAAAGACAAAATACGTTTTTAAACTAGCAAATTTCACTTGCATTTTGACGTTCGTTTTCTATGCATTTAGAAAACTTGATTTCATTATACCTTTATTTCAAAACTTCACCTCCTTTATTTTCTTAAAAAGGTTTGGATTTCTGGGTTTCAGCTTACTTGAATTCCGTTATGCCTTTAGACGTTGCGTGATTCAAGTGCTGGTCACGAGCTAATATTTCGGGTCGTGACAACGACTGTCCCAAAACAATGCATCTATCTATGCAATATATGAATACCCAGTAGCTAACAATCTTTATGCCTTGGCTAAGGCCAACAAACACAGCTTGAATACTATTGAATATTCATATGAAACGACGGAGGGCTACGAATGGTTTTGGAGAAACCGTGAACGTAGTGAACTTGATATAATCGAAGGAACCTGATAGATTTTAAAAGGAGTGGTTTAAGCTCCGCATTTAAAAGTCTGATGTTTTAAAATAACCGAGTGGTTTTAAAATTTGTTCCAACGATTCAGTTTTGGTTTGTTTGCTTTGCATTAATTTAATGCAGTCCCATCAATTAACCTACCATTGTAGAAAACAACGAAAATACAACGTACGCTTATGCCATCCGCATTCGCCACGAGGCCCCGTCATCACCCGTTAGGTTACTTAACTAATGACAGAGCGGGGGCTGGACTAGCGCGGATGCAAAACATAAGCAACGTCTATTATATAATACATATATAATAATATCCATTCGTCGGATTTAATGATAGGCATTCCAGATCACAGATGAACACATTGGATATAATAGAAATTCCGCGTTTCGTTTGAGCCTGTAACGAAAGACAAATTCCACGGTTGTGATAAATAGACAAACCCCACCTTAGACCCCTACGGGTGCGGCAAACTACCCGCCAAATACCCGAAGTGAAGCAACCTCCCTCAACAAAGTGAGTAGGCCACTCGGCACTTCAAAGTACCCGTTAGTTTGTGCACCCGACCTTGGGTCTATCCTATGAGCAAAAACAGTAAAAGAAATAATACAACGGTGGCTACAACCTCTACCCGGATGTGCCCAGCAAAAATAATATTACATCACTTTACAAATTTATATCGAATGAAAGAATGAAAACCCTCATCTCACATCCCCGACTATTCATCCACGACGATCCAACAAGTTTATATACACAAACCATCACAACAACGTCACAGATATGTGTAACCCCGACTAATCGACATATAGCAATTAGTCGACGTTTCCAAACACATATAGACATCACAAAGATTGTAAAGAAACTACGACATTAGAATTCCGCACGTAATTAGCAAACTTAAACAATTTTCCAAGACATTAAAATCCAGTGAGCTAATGTTCCAAAACCGATAGTTTTGAGCCAATTCGGAAGTCCGAATCAAAATGAAACGCGCCCGAACCTTCGCGGGAAGTTAGAGAACGAAATTAACTTCAAGTCGGGAGGCATAGAGGGGGTACCCTACCACCGAGGCCACCATAAGGTGGCCAGGGGGTGAGGCATACCCGAAACTTCCCAAGGTGGGGCAGTTTCTGTTGGGTCCCGGCAGCGTCCCGGCCGTCGAAACGCGGCCAAAATGCGGAACAAAAATTTTCTAAACCGGCGCTACCGCTACCCGAATCCCGGATCGACCTTAAAACCTAAACTAGTAAGCTAAGTAAGAGTTAGAAAGGTTATACCGAGTTGATCCGTGTCCTTCGGTTTTCATTCCAAGCTCCTAGTGTTTCTTTGACGATTTTTGGTTGCCGGTCTTCCTTTGTCTCCGATGATCCACCCGAGGGAAATGACGCAAGCTCCAACCTCGTCGAACGAGGTAACCGACGCTCCAAAGTCACTAGCGATGGAGAGTGGGGGTGTATGAATATGTCACTACAATTTTCTCTCTACCATGTGCTCATAGGAGCAACCAAAGAAGAAGAATGGAGGTGATGAAGACTTGGCATGAACCCAAAAATGGTGAAGGCTTTTATGAACTTTTGAGTGAATGAGAGAGAGGGAGAAAAAATGCAAGTGTGAATTAATTAATCAACCAAAATCCACACCCATCATAGTGGCCGGCCCCCCCTTTCTCATTCCCACAAAAATGTTTCAATTTTTAATTTCATTAAACAACTCCAAACCATTCCATACACCATGCTTTGACCTATGCTTTGACTTAGTCACCTTTTCCACCTCATTTCCTAATTAATTTTCTAAAGGAAAATCAATAATGAGGTGGCATCTTCTTCCAGAAGCTATTCCGTATAAAATACGGAATACTTCCCGGTACATGTACCGAAATACATATATGCGTATTCGTACCAAAATACGAATAGCCGAGAGAGAAAACGAACAGTGAACAATAATACTAGAATACATATATACAAATACATAAATAAATTATTAAATCAAAACCAGATTTAGTAAACTGGCTTAATCGTAAGCCGCTAGTATTATCAACCGTCCAATTAAGTCTGCGCAGCAAGTGCACATATTTAATCGGACATCTGTATGTATCAACATACCTCATGTACACCATATCGCCTGAACCGTGAAAACCCTCTGTGTAGGACTCTAAAGACTCGTCAATACGCCGGCAGTGGGTTTAACCACAAGCACGTTAGCAGCACTAGCTGTACGTAACGGCTACTCAGGTATTGAGCGAAAGGGAGGCCAACATGCAAACTCATGAAGAACCCCTACTGAGCCTGACAGTGAAAATATCCGTACTGTCCGGTCTGTTCATCTAAGAGTATCGCATATCGAGTCTAAGGGGGTGGATAAAGTCAGACCCCTAACAACGTGACATTTAGTGTCGGTATGAAACCCCATCACCGCCTGAGAAACTATCGATCCCGGATCGATAATTCTCGTGCACCGTGGCCACGGATTTATGGTGATGGCCATCCGTACACAACGCGACATCAACCCCTAATACCGGGAGAGACGAATCCCCGACGATCCGATCACTGCCTCCATGTGGCTCGGGACTATACCCAACTAAAACCTGTTTGCACGACTCCTTTGAGCCGTGGTAGGGTAGTAATCAAAGCACAGTGGGAACTCACATGAGACAAATGACGACCTCAGGTCGACAGACTAACCTGTACACATGTCACCTGGGAACTGCTATCTGACAATAGGTATAATACCAACTAGCAGGTTCCCGGTGAGTCTGTCCAGTGTACTCATAACCCAATGAGCACCTGTATACTATCTTAGGTGAACAAACTAACATCAATGGCTTGTGAGACCTGGCCACCGCCCCTCGTCGGGGTCTCGATCAGTATACACTAGTCTACACTGGAGTATCGATGCCCAATCTCGATACTCCTACGACTAGGGAGATTTAAGGATGTGCTTATAGACCCCAGCTCCCACATATATGATCGCCATCATAATGCTGGTAGTCAAGCAAGAATCCTATGGGCTTTATCAACTTGATGATAAAGACAAACCAGATAGCATACTATCATCTTGAGTAAGACTGTTTTATCGGTATAGGTCCTCACTCAATCATCATAATCACAAGTCCGCGACTATGATAATTGATTTGAGGGCACTATAGCCAACAATCTCCCACTTTCACTTAAGGCCAATTATTGCGATGTCGCATACTCACAGCCCGTGTGATACCGAACACCCAACTTCTCTACTAATCAGCTTCGCAAAGCCCGTTTGCGAAAATGATTGCATTCGAGAAATAGCCTCAGTGAGTTGATTCGCTCCAATGTTTCTTTCTATATCTCTGTTAATCTCAACTTCGTGGAGAAAGCTATCTCCCGAAATGAGCAATACCTGTCTTAGAATTTTGTCTGTATATCTGATGGGACCCAGTTCACAAATGAACTCCAAATCCAGTAAATTACTTAGACTGTATCATCCACTGAATTTAATCAGTATCCTGCGCCATGCCTTTCCTCAGTATTCGCTTGGACCACCCGTCCAACATACTGTCCCACAAAAGAGGGAAAACTATAACTCTGACAGTCACTCTGTCATCCAGGTCACCTTGGGAGCCTGAAGTGATAACCGTCTCCCAAAGGAGGTTGCCGTAATCATTTCCCAAGAACATTCACTTATGTTCAATAACTGCTTCCAAATGTTTCTCCAGGATTAGATTAATATATCTGCTTATTGCATCTAGTGCAAAAGCAATATCTGGTGTGGTACTTGACATTTCATGATTAATTCAATTGCTTAAGCAAGTGATATGCTAATCATGCAGGTCCCTCTCCCCTTTAGTCTGTAAGACACCTTTAGAGAGGTTGACTCCATCACCTGCAGGTACACCACCATGCCAGGAGTCGTCCATTTAATGTCAAAGTACCCAGATTAGGATACTTCCCAAATCTAGATCTAGTAACAAGAAACCCTGATATTACATCCATATCCTGTATGGAGAAATAAGTTTGTGACAATCATAGTACAACCAATCGTAGTATATGAATATCTCTTCCTATTAAGTGCATGTCATCCCGAATCCTCGGACATCTCACCCTACTACCTTCTTACCAGATCCATCTCCTATTCTTATGAAGTCAAAACCTATGACTGTCACATCAAAAATAGATGATCTATTTCCGCTATAGCTGCTTTAGTTTATAAATAGAGACAAGCAGCTTGCCCACTATGCTTCCTCCGCTCCCACTGACTACAACAACCCTCTGGCAGAGTCATATACATGTGCACTTCTAAATCTAGTTTAGATTGACACTATACTCATCCTCCTGCCGGGTCTTATAGTCTAGAACAGCAGCAGTGGCAAGTCTGGGTAAACAAGAACCTCCCTGTCACCGTCTCTGAGAAGACCGAAGTACCTCTCGGATGCCTGAGGTTACCCACTAAATCTGCGGAGTGGCTAATAGAACATCAAATACAAATGAATCCTTAGGTCCTATTAAATCTTCAGTGATCGTTTGTGCTTCTGGAATCACTTTCAGTTCAACCATACTCCCACTTTTGTTTTTCTGAAAAAGTCTATTTTACTAAAACTGTGGCGAGTCAAGAACAATATAAATATTGATCTTCCTGATGGTAGAAAGTTAACCCTTGTCAAAGCCCGGGATAACCCACAAACTGCCATTACTGAAACATGCCTTGAGTTTATCCGGATTCTGGTTTTAAGCATCAGCCGGAAAACTCCCTATACCTTAACATCGTTAAGATATAAATTGATTCTATATATATCTAATATAGAAAGAAAAGCACTAATCTAATTTGAACCAGATTCAAAATCTTGCAGCTGTCTCCAGTGCATATTCAACAAAATGGAAATAGGACAATCAGCATTACTCATCTAGGAGTGCATCCACATATGAGTAACCCGAAAGAGAAGCAAATTCTCAAAACCATTACTATCAGCGGAATACCAAACACAAGCATCTACATCATCGACCTTATCGAAGAATCCTGATACTTCCAACAAATGGTTCTCTACTTCATTCTTATACCTATAACTTCTTAATATCTAGACCTTGCATTTCAACGAAATACATGTCTAGAACTGGAGAAGTCACAAGTAAATAGAATATAGTACGAGTACCATACCCATTGTCCTAACGGACACTGGACAACACACAATACATTTTATAAGTCCCCTGAGTCCAATAACTAAAACTCTGTGCGTCGTAGGTTGAAAAACTGTACTTTGGTTAAGAAGAGTTACACCGTTGTTGAATGCACCTTATCTAATCACCAACTGATATAGGTAAGTGTTATAGACACAATATCAAAAAGTTATATCTCACTTTATAAAATAAATGTACAGATATATCAGTTTGAAATTGGTGCATAACAACGGATATTCAAAACCAAATATTTGCCATCCGGCAAAAACCAGATGATTTCCTCAAATATCACCAATTACAACGAATTCCGCTATAATGAGGATCTAATCACCCAATTCCCAATATCTTACTCCCACTCATCATCTGTAATAATATACAGATGTGAGAAACTGATCTGGTAAATACATACCCTGGAGTTAGTTTCCAACTGGGAAAACAGTTATCAATTAACATCGCACATTGAAACTGAAACATGAAAATGTTTCGAAAGGGTTTACCGGTATTCCTAGTAACGCCTCTTCCACTATCTTGATTCATGACAGTAACCATATACTATATCTGCCCTCACCGCAATCCCTTTATTATGTCTTTACTTATTACCTTCTGTACACCTTCTTTAGGCTAACTGGTTTTCTTCTTTCCCTACCCTTCGGCACCAGCCTAAGGTTTGGAAGAAGACTATCCAATAAGCGTAATAGGTGTACTCTCCTAATCCTAGGAGCCCTCATAACCAGAGAGAAGGTAATGGGAAAAGACATCTGAATAATCCTATCTTTTCTCTCCAGAACCAGAATCCATCCTCGAAAAGGTTCCTTCGAGTTCGTATATAACCATACGATGGATTTATCCAATGGAAGTGGATATCCATAGTGATACGGAGTGTCCTAGAGCAAAGCAAAGTGGATGTAGGAGTGGCAGGGGTATACATGGTCTTTGTCGTGAATGATGGTGATCGCAATTTCCTTTGCCATTATTCAAATCCCTTTATATGCCTTTACTTATTACCTTCTGTACACCATAGTTAAGCTTGTTGGTTTTCTTCCTTCCCTACCGTTCGGCACCTGCCTATGGTTTGGAAGAAGACTATCCAATAAGCTCAATAGGTATACCCTCTTCTAATCCTAGGAGCCCTCACAACCTAAGAGAAGGTAAAGAGAAAAGACAACTGAATAATCCTATTCAATCTCTCCAGAACCGGAATCCGTCCTCGAAAAAGTTCCTTCGAGTTCGTATATAACCATACGATGGATTTATCCAATGGAAGTGGATGTTCGTAATAATACGGGGTGTTCTGAAGAAATGCAAAGGTGATATAGAAGTGGCAATGATGTATGCGACACCGTGACATTCCAAAAGCCAAAGTGTTTAAAGAAGGTTCGGTCAACTTGGTTTCATGAGTTTTAGTCAAAGGCCGGGTCATCGTCGCAGCCAAAGAGAGAGAGAGAAAGAAGAAACACTCAGCGCGCATTCTAACCTAGATCAGAATGGTTAATCACTTTATCTAATCTGGATGGCTCCCACTGTTTCCTTGAATTCTCCTCCAAAACCCAAAAGGAGAATTAGTTGGAATCACCAGAGAAGTAATCCTACTCATCAGTGGGAATCGGGATCTAACTATCATCGTATGATAACTTGATGGAAGCCACTCAAGTCACCACACTCCTGAAGGTATGCGCAAGCCTGGCAAGTTTCCTGTTTGTTTGAAACTTCCGATATGATTTTTACCCCAAGCGGCTTATGACCTTGACAGAGGTCAACATATCATAAGTTGCAAGTCAAGTTCAACCCGTCATTGTCCTGGATTAACTTTGACCCACCCGGACAAGCCCATGACAGAGGTCAACATGACCGTGCGACTGTCCTAAATAATCACATATCTATGCAACAAACAAGCATTACCCAGCTACCAAGCACTGTGCCTTGATAGAGGTCAACATACACAGCTTGATGTAAGTCCACGTTGCCCACCCCAGTACTTGCGGGGAGGCGGAAAACGGAATAAAAATCGGATTTTTATCGAACTAGGCAACATGAACTAGCTTAAGGAGGATCTTTGCTAAACAAAAACTAACTAAAAGCTAACTAGAATTAGCTACATGGAAGAAAAGTTATACCTTGGGCTTTATGTCCTTCTCTCCTTGCTCCTTGGAGTGGAAGAAAGAGATCACCTTGTCGCCTTCTCTAGTCGAAGAAGGATCCACCCGAGAGCCTCAACCTTTGGCTTCAACTTCAAGCTAGAAGTAACTAAGGTGCTAGAAGTGCTAATCCTAGAACCTTAGATGAGAGTAGAGATTATATAGAAGAGGTTTTCTCAAGCTCAAGTGTTTCTCAACACATGAGAGGGGAGAGCTTGAGAGAGAGGAAGAGGAGGAGAGAGAATGAATATGACGGAATGAGAGAATAATGAAGCATTCTCACATATATGTGTGAATTATTGTAAATTGATAATTAGTGAGATAATTGTCATGGCTTAATCAAGACATGACCATTATCATTTCATATTTAATGCTAATTGCAAGGATCAAAGAGCATCTTTTATATGGAATGATGATGGTCAAAGTGTCAACCAGGTCAACAAGTCAAGAGTGGTTAAATAGTCATCAACCCTAACCATGCACAATTATATATAACTAATATCAATTAACCATAATACACACATAAGCATTAGGGTTAGCAAAATGACAATGGTCATTAACCCTAATCAAAGTCCTCTCCCTCTGTCTCAATCAACTGTGCATACGCACCCGTATTCGTGATCCGAGGAACACGAATACAAAGAGATAAAACCAATCCCAAATCATATACTAGGATCTGGCTTAAACCAAAGCCCGCTAGTATAAGCTGTCCGGACAGCAAACGTGCACAAGCGCGTGGATGTGAACGAACCCTGTCGCAAAACCATGCGACCTCTACTCATTTTGCCTAAAGGCGAATAGCTCTCTGTGTGGGACTCTAAAGACTCGACACTACGCTGGCAGTGGGTTTAACCACAGACCGCAAAAGGCACTAGCTGTACGTAACGGTCTCCAGGTAGATGCCGATAAGAAGACTGACGAGGTGACCCCATTCGAACTCCTACTAAGCCTGTATGTGACAGTCTCCGTACAGTCCGGTCTGTTCGTCTGATACATCGCATGGCGGGCCTAGGGCGGCGGTAAACGTCAGTCCCCTAATAGCGGTACAAGTCGTGTCGGAGTGTAGCCCAGAACACCCTGAGATAACACTGGAAACCTACCAGTATATCTCGCTTGCCCTGGCCAGGGACTACTCGTGTAATGGCTCTCCTAGACAGAGCGCGATGTCAACCCCCAATACCGGGAGAGACGAATCTTGTCTAACCGTCACTGCCTCCAAGTGCTTCGGGACTACACCCAAAAACTACTTGTTTGCATGACTCCTTTGAGCCGTGGTAGGGTAGTAATCAAAGTGCAGTGGGAACACACTCGAGGCGAAATGACAGTGTCAAGTCAGCGGACTAAGCTGTACTCATGTCACCTGGGAACTGATAATTGACGATAGGTATAATACCAACCAACAGTTCCCGATGAGTCCTGTCCAGTGTACTCGTAACCTAACGAGCACCCGCATACTATCTCAAGTACGACGTACTGACGGCTGTGGGACAGACCGTCTCCCATGATGGGATGAGAAGCGCATACGCTAGTCTACTCTGGAGTATCGATGCCCTGTCTCGATAGTCCAACGACTAGGGACCTGTATAAGGATGTGCTTATGGATTACCCAGCCCCCACGAGTGTGAGCGCCATCACAACGCTGGTAATCAAGCAAAGATCCTAAGGGCTCTACTAATATGTATATAAGCGATATGCTAAAAGAAACACATGCACATATTGAAGTAGAGACAAACCAAGTAGCATACTACCATTTTGAGCAAGATTGTCTATACAACTGTGAATATCCCAAGCTTCCATTAAGTAATATACAAGCTAGTATGATACAGTTGTTAGTTGTATGTATGCCCTAGAGGCCAGTATTGTACAGATTATATATATTATATTGGATGCTTGGACATATATAGAGATGACTTTCTTGCTCAACATGATAGTATGCTATCTGGTTGCTATTTATCTTAACATGTACACTAGTCTCTTTATACTGTCTTATAGTTACATGTTGGTAAAGCCCTTAGGATTTGTACTTGACTACCTAGACTATGATGCAGATCATACTAGTGGGGACATGGTAGTCCATAAGTACATCCTTCAAGGTCCCTAGTCGTAGGTGTATCGAGACGGGGCATCGATATACCAGAGTAGACTAGCGTATACGCTTCTCGACCCATGTGATGGGCGATGGATGATCCCATATCCATTGGTGTTTGACATCAGAGATGGTATACGGGTGCTCAGTGGAAACTGGGTACACTGGACGGACTCGCCGAGAACTCCCAGATGGTATTATACCTCACGTCAGATGGCAGTTCTCAGGTGACACTTGTACAGGTTAGTCTGTAAACCCGAGATCGTCATAGAGTCTTGTGTGGTTCCCACTGTGCTTTGATCTCCACCTTACCACGTCCATGAGGGCGTGCAAAACGGTGGTCTTTGGGTACAGTCCCGAGTCACATGGAGGCAATGAGCGATAGGAGGGGTTTCGTCTCTCCCGGTATTGGGGGTTGATGTTGCGCTGTGCTCGATTGGCCGTAACAGGGAAGTCCCTGGCCAGGGCTGATCAGAGATTTGCTGGTAAGTGTTACCAGTAGTTTCTCGACCCGTTACGAGCCTCACATCGGCACGACTTATCGGGTTATTGGGGTCTGACGTTTACCACCCCTAGACTTGATATGCGACGTATCAGACGAAGAGACCGGACTGTATGGTAAGTGTTACTGGTCGGATTCGCAGGAGTATGAGCGGACTAGCTCGTCGATCTTCTGATCGCTCAATACCCGGGTGGCCGTTACGTTTAGCAGACCGCTTGCGGCTTGTGGATGCTTGATATGATCATCATCTGCTACCGGCGTATTGACGAGTCTTTAGAGTCCTACACAGAGGTTTCCTGGCTCAAGCGAAACGAAATAGGAGCGCATATGAGATATGTGCAGGACCGAGAATGATGCGTGTATGTGATACCGCATTTCATTCTCGCGATATATGTTTCGATTGGTTATATTCGATATGACCTAGTTATCGAATCATTGATTCGATAAATCGATACATTACATTCTAGTCGGTCATGTGCGACATGACCGGATCATTGAATCAAATGTTGATTTAATGATTTAATGCATAATTATATATTTGATATATTACTTTGCATTAACTAGTATTGGTTCACTTTAAACGGATTTTTCTCACTTGATGCACATTGTATATGTGATATGCTTTCGTGCACTTTTTTGTATCATGTTTGATGATACTTGATCATTATGTTAAGTTTATAGAATTAATCCATGGTTAATTTGATAATTAGGGTTTTGCATATTCATTTATTTATTTATTTGTTTATTTATTTATTTGAAATAAGTTATGATAAGAATGGTGGCTAAGTTTGTTTTATATTGAAGCTTCATGAAGCTTTGACTTTGCTAACCATCCTTATCTTCATGCTTAACCCTAACCCATCCAAGTGACCATGGTTAATTCTCTACACTTAACCCTAGTTCAAGTTATGATAAGTATTTTGATTTAAATTTATTTTTATCACAAGACTTATCATATTCTTTTCTTGAGCTCATCTTCTTCTTCTTCTTCAAGCTTGCTACAAAAATGGCAACTTGAGTTAAAGTGAGATAAATCCAATTCTAAAGTGAACCCACCTCCTATTTCTTCACCCTCTACCTCTTGCCAAGTTGTTTTGGGTGTTTACTTCACAAGTTTCACAAGTTTGTGAAGTCGGAGCTTGAGTTTGTGCAACCTCGACGTAGATCGTCTTTGACACGAAGCCGACGACCTATTCCGCACGTTTCTCCGATGAAGCCGTCACGAGAGTTCAAGCTTCAAGATGGACAGCGAGAGGACGCCCTTGCGGAGCCGTGGAGGTGGATATCCGGATCTACAAAGGTTGTAATTTCCGTATCCCAGTAGTTAACTGTTAACTAGCTTTTGTTTCGCCTAGAATTCTAGCAAACGATCCGTAGTCGGGTCTCTCGGCACCGTTAAAATTTTAATATGGCATGTTTGATGCCTTGTGTGACCTCATTAGGGTGCCTAGGAACCCTACAGTGGTATCAGAGCCTAGCTAGAGCCTTAGGCGAAATCTAGACGGAGTTCGAAGTCCGAACGAACCCGAAATCCAAATACTTTAGAGCTCTCTGGACATTTTCATAAATCTGGGATTTTTTCATATTAAAAATGCCTAAAAAATTCACCAAGGAAATACAAGAATTACGATATAAATTTTTTCCCATGAACAGTTACTTGAGCCGCGGAAACGCGGCAGAAGCATGGCTTCTGCCGCTGTTCCGCGGCCATATAGTGACGTCATCCAATTTTCTCTGCACAGTAATACCTGATAAATTCTGGTGAGTTTTCTGGGTATTTTTAAATTGATTTAAAGGTTGAGTGCTCTGGAGTTATATTGGGAATCGATGAATTCGATCGGAATATCAAACTTTGTTTAAGTGTTTTTCCAGATAACTGTAGAATATGTTAAAAGAGTTCGACCGGATATAAATACCCAGGTTTTCCCCTGCCGGAATAATTCCAAGTGTTGGATTTTTCTGTGGTTAAAAGACGTTCCGAGTAGTGCAAGTAACGCGATGGTCCCTCTAGAAGAAACAAACCTTAACTCGATTATGTGACCGTCTTGAACTGCCCTTTGAACCTTCGGGTTTGGGGCAGTACGGCGTGCCACATGCGAGGCGTTAGCTTGACCCTTCTACGGCTGGACCGTTGGTACTGAGGCATGAAGTGAATGTCTTTGAACCTATTTCATGTGTTGATCGGTGTCGGGAAAACTTGGGTGTTCGAATGTTCGATCGGAAAGTTTAATATATTCTATTTATCCGGAATTGGATACAATAATTGGAATTCACAAACAGTTATGAGATAACTGGATGAATGTTATAGATCTAGCAGTTTAGTTTCACAAGATATCGAAAAGAGTTTTCGATGATGGGACTAAAATGCGGGGTTTATAACTGTTAGGCATGTGATGTCTAAAGAGGTTGCGGATTCCAATTGTTGTAGTTTTACACTTTCTTTTCTGTGACCGTAAGTGTAGTATGTTCATATCGCCGGTTTCGTTGCTATACGTCAACGACAATTGGGGTATGCATACTTACTTACGTTGATGACATGTGATGTTATGTGTTGCTGGATATGTTATATTGGATCGTCGTGTTCGAATAGCCGGGGGTTTTTATGTGAGATGAGTGTTTTTCATTTTCATTCATGTAAAAACTTGTATGTAATATTCTTTCATTTGGGGCGCTTCCAGGTAGCGGAAGTTGTCACCCGTTGTATATTATTTATTTTTCTGCACTAGGATAGACCCAAGGAGGGGAGCACAAGTAACCGGGTTCTGGGGTCCAGTGGGAGACCAACTCGAGGAGTCGAGTCCGGGTCTTCTAACCCTAGAATTGGCAGGGTTGCTTGCCGCTCTCGTAGGGGTCTAGGGGTGTGGGATTGGCTATTCATCACGACCGTGGAATCCGTGTTTTATACTGGCTCGTATTGAAAACACGGACGTCCTAGTATATCCAATATTTCATATGTTTATTCTGCTGCGATGTCTGTGATGTGATTCTGTGATGGATATAGTATATAGTATATATGATATATTATATAGACGTTACTTATGTTTTACACCCGCGCTAGCCCTGCCCTGCTCTGTCGTTAGTTACCTAACCTAACGGTGCACGAGGGGACATCGAGGCGAATGCGGATGGCATAAGTGTACGTCATATCTATCTGTGATGTTTAGGTATTTAAATGATGGGACTTCATTAATGTGATTAATGAAAGATAAGAAACCTAAGATGTTGTGGAATCGAATTTTAAAATAAAACAGGTAGCTACAGTTCTTGCTTTGCACAGCGGTATATATGATATACCCCGCACCTCATTCGACGAGGAAAGGACCGAGATCCCTTCACCGGGAGTGACTCCTTTAGCAATAACTGGCAGATACTACACATTCGGTTTGCTTTTGACTGCTTTTGGGTTTTTGCTTTGCACAGCGATATATATGATATATCCCGCACCTCATTCGACGAGGAAAGGACCGAGATCCCTTCACCGGGAGTGACTCCTTTAGCAAAACCAGAAAAGCCTCAAAATCACTCCATTTTAAAACTTCATTTGATTCTACAACGATATCAAGTTCATTACGCAATAGGTTTTCAGAAAACCTGTCGTAGCCCTCCGTCATTTCAGATAAGTACTATTTAGTATTCGTGCTGCGGTTGTTTGGCATGCGTCAAGGCGTAGTGTACGGTAGCTAACTAGTATTTATCTGCTTATGCATATGATGCAGATTGGATTAGGGTATTCGCACGGCGTTGTTTGGCATGCGTCAAGGGTCGTGCGGGTGGGTTTAATTCAATCAGGAAATGACGGGTTGAACTTGACTAGCGGACTATGGGTTGTTTGGCATGCGTCAAGGTCATAGCACGCTAGGGGCAAAAGATTATCGGGAATTTCAAGTGTTGAAATTTGCAATGAGATTGCATACCTTCTATGAGATAGTTGGATCCCGATACCCGCTGCGAGTAAGAGTTACTCCTGGGAGAGTTTTACACAGTGCAATTAGCCGATCAAGTAGGTGTCTAGAAAGGTGTTAACGATGTTACGCCTCTGGGAAAACGAGGTTTACATTAATTAGGTTCGTGCGAAAGCACGGGGGACCTCCCTCAAAGTACCGACACTGGCCTGGCTGAAAGATTGGCGAACTTGTAGTGTGTAATTAATCCCGGCTAGTCTTTCCTTTTAGGGTTTGGAGGAAGATTTGATAAAAAGCAGTGGGAGCCATCCTGATTAGATAAGATAATAACCAATCTGATCTTGCACGAGCATACGCTAAAGTGTTTTCTTCTCTCTCTCTCCAGGTAGCGACCATTTCATGCCTTAATAAAGATAATAATATGGATGTATTGACCGAACCCGCATGTTATACTGTGCTGGGGAACGTTGGTTCCGTTCATTCTTATAAGAGTTATAGGAATGAACAGGATATAGGGGAATACCAGGATTCCCATGCCACCCGAATGAAGAAAGTACATGATGATGCATTTTCTTCGGGTGTGTTCGTTACAGAGAACTGTTTCTCCATTTGCTCTACGTCCTGGGTATTGGATACCGGGTCAGGATCCCATATATGTAATCAGTTACATGGGCTTAGAAAAGGTAGAGAACTTGGAGAAGGTGATAAAGACATTAGAGTTGGAAATGGTGCAATTGTTGCAGCTAAGACTGTCGGGGAATATCACCTTGAATTACCAACTGGTAATACATTGGTTCTGAACGAATGCTATTACATGCCGAACCTGATATGCAACATTATATCGGTTTCTTTGCTAAGTAAAGAAGGATATAATTTTGTATTACAAGACAATATTATGAACATTTTCCATAACCAAAAGTTGGTTGGATCAGGCACGTTGTGCAATGGCATTTATGTTCTAAATCAATCAACAGTTCTGAGCATAACAAACACACACAAGAGGAAGAGTTCTGAACTCAACGAATCCTTCTTGTGGCATTGTAGACTGGGTCACATCAATGCGACACGACTAGCTAAGTTGCATAAGGATGGATATTTAAATCCGTTTGAATTTTCATCCTATGACACTTGCCAGTCATGTCTCAAAGGCAAGATGACCAAGACTCCGTTTACGGGACACGGAGAAAGAGTTACCGAACTCTTAGGACTAATACATAGTGATGTATGCGGTCCCATGTCTACACATGCCAGGGATGGTTCTTCATACTTCATTACATTCACTGACGATCTCTCTAGGTTCGGGTATGTGTTCCTGATGAAACACAAATCAGAAGCTTTTGAGAAATTTAGGGAATATAAGCAAGAAGTTGAGAACCAAACCGGAAAAACTATTAAAATCCTACGATCTGATCGAGGAGGGGAATACTTGAGCAATGAATTCCTGGACTTCCTAAAAGAGAATGGGATTCTCTCTCAGCTGACTCCTCCTTATACACCACAGCACAACGGTGTATCTGAACGGAGAAACCACACCCTATTAGATATGGTGCGCTCAATGATGAGTACAGCTGAGTTACCTATTTCCTTCTGGGGACATGCGCTTGAGACAGCCATGGACCTATTGAATAGAGTTCCTACCAAATCAGTGCCTACCACTCCATATGAGATATGGAAAGGGAAGAGACCACATCTTAATTATATTAAGATATGGGGTTGTCCAGCCTATGTCAAAAGACAAAATCCGGACAAACTCGAGGCTAGATCTGTCTTATGTAAGTTTGTAGGATATCCCAAAAATTCACAAGGGTATATCTTCTACCACCCCGAGGAACAAAAGGTGTTTGTTTCTCGACATGCCACTTTCTTAGAAAAAGGTTTTCTTATGAAACAGATAAGTGGCATTGAGGTAGAACTGGAAGAGGTTCCAGCAACACAGACTACAACAGAAGATTTGGTTGAACCCGAGGATTCCGTGGTTCCCGATGAACCCCAGCCACTCCGCCGATCTAGTAGGGTTCCTCGCCAACCTGAGAGATACTACGGTTTTCTCATGGACGGTGGAAGTGAGGATTGCATCATGGAGGATGATGACCCAACTAGCTTCGAGCAGGCCATCACGAGTGGGGACTCAGTGAAATGGCTGGATGCTATGCGGTCCGAGATGGAATCCATGTACACCAACAAAGTATGGACTTTGGAAGTTGCTCCTGAAGGGGTAAAACCCATTGGGAGCAAGTGGATCTTCAAGAAGAAACTTGGTGTAGATGGGAAAGTAGAGACTTTCAAAGCTAGACTTGTAGCAAAGGGTTTTCGTCAAAGACCAGGTGTGGACTATGACGAGACCTTTTCTCCAGTGGCTATGCTTAAATCCATCCGAATCATGCTTGCCATTGCTGCCTTTCATGACTACGAAATCTGGCAAATGGATGTTAAGACCGCCTTTCTAAATGGTGATTTAGAAGAGTGCGTGTACATGACTCAGCCAGAGGGCTTCGTAGACAGTGGGAGCAGCGGGAAGGTGTGCAAGCTGCTTAAATCCATTTATGGATTAAAGCAAGCATCGCGGAGTTGGAACATCTGCTTTGACGTCGTTATCAAAGAGTTTGATTTCGTCAAAAATCCAGATGAACCTTGTATCTACAAGAAGGTGGCAGAGAGTAAGGTTGTCTTCCTCGTATTGTACGTGGACGACATACTCTTGATAGGAAATGATATTCCTATGCTGCAATCGGTCAAGCTCTTCTTATCACAAAGATTCTCAATGAAAGATCTTGGTGATGCCTCCTGCATATTGGGAATCAGGATCTATAGAGATAGATCCAAACGGATTTTGGGATTGTCCCAATCCAGGTACATTGACACCATACTAAAGAGGTTTAGTATGGAAGAGTCCAAGCGTGGGAATATGCCCACGAACTCTGGAGTCACTCTCTCCAAAGAGATGTCTCCCAAGACTGATTTGGAGAGAGCTCGCATGCAAGGGATACCCTATGCTTCGGCAGTAGGCTCTATCATGTATGCGATGCTATGTACCAGACCCGATGTAGCATACTCACTAAGTGTAGTGGGCAGGTATCAAGCTGATCCTGGAGAGAGTCACTGGACAGCTGTGAAGAGCATTCTCAAGTACTTGCGAAGGACTAGAGATATGTTCTTGGTGTATGGTAACGGAGAACTCCAAGTGGAGTCCTTTACCGATTCCAGCTTCCAGAGTGATAAGGACGACTCTAAGTCGCAGTCGGGTTTTGTCTTTACCCTTTACGGAGGGGCGGTTAGCTGGAAGAGTTCCAAGCAGGAAACCGTGGCAGACTCGACGATGGAGGCTGAATACATCGCTGCCAACGATGCTGCTAAAGAAGCTGTCTGGGTCAAGAAGTTCATTACTGAACTTGGTGTGGTTCCATCCATTGAGCATCCAATACCTTTGTATTGCGATAACAATGGAGCAGTGGCTTTGGCCAAGGAACCCAGGTCCCATCAGCGATCCAGGCATATTCTGAGGCGGTATCACCTGATCCGGGAGATAGTTGATCGCCGGGAGATCGAGGTCAGGAGGGTTGACACGAAGAACAACACGGCGGATCCACTCACGAAGGCCATTCCCCAGATACAGTTTGAGAGACTCTTCGGGATGCTCGGTATGAGATACTACAGCAGCTGGCCCTAGTGCAAGTGGGAGATTGTTAGTTGTATGTATGCCCTAGAGGCCAGTATTGTACAGATTATGTATATTATATTGGATGCTTGGACATATATAGAGATGACTTTCTTGCTCAACATGATAGTATGCTATCTGGTTGCTATTTATCTTAACATGTACACTAGTCTCTTTATACTGTCTTATAGTTACATGTTGGTAAAGCCCTTAGGATTTGTACTTGACTACCTAGACTATGATGCAGATCATACTAGTGGGGACATGGTAGTCCATAAGTACATCCTTCAAAGTCCCTAGTCGTAGGTGTATCGAGATGGGGCATCGATATACCAGAGTAGACTAGCGTATACGCTTCTCGACCCATGTGATGGGCGATGGATGATCCCATATCCATTGGTGTTTGACATCAGAGATGGTATACGGGTGCTCAGTGGAAACTGGGTACACTGGACGGACTCGCCGAGAACTCCCAGATGGTATTATACCTCACGTCAGATGGCAGTTCTCAGGTGACACTTGTACAGGTTAGTCTGTAGACCCGAGATCGTCATAGAGTCTTGTGTGGTTCCCACTGTGCTTTGATCTCCACCTTACCACGTCCATGAGGGCGTGCAAAACGGTGGTCTTTGGGTACAGTCCCGAGTCACATGGAGGCAATGAGCGATAGGAGGGGTTTCGTCTCTCCCGGTATTGGGGGTTGATGTTGCGCTGTGCTCGATTGGCCGTAACAGGGAAGTCCCTGGCCAGGGCTGATCAGAGATTTGCTGGTAAGTGTTACCAGTAGTTTCTCGACCCGTTACGAGCCTCACATCGGCACGACTTATCGGGTTATTGGGGTCTGACGTTTACCACCCCTAGACTTGATATGCGACGTATCAGACGAAGAGACCGGACTGTATGGTAAGTGTTACTGGTCGGATTCGCAGGAGTATGAGCGGACTAGCTCGTCGATCTTCTGATCGCTCAATACCCGGGTGGCCGTTACGTTTAGCAGACCGCTTGCGGCTTGTGGATGCTTGATATGATCATCATCTGCTACCGGCGTATTGACGAGTCTTTAGAGTCCTACACAGAGGTTTCCTGGCTCAAGCGAAACGAAATAGGAGCGCATATGAGATATGTGCAGGACCGAGAATGATGCGTGTATGTGATACCGCATTTCATTCTCGCGATATATGTTTCGATTGGTTATATTCGATATGACCTAGTTATCGAATCATTGATTCGATAAATCGATACATTACATTCTAGTCGGTCATGTGCGACATGACCGGATCATTGAATCAAATGTTGATTTAATGATTTAATGCATAATTATATATTTGATATATTACTTTGCATTAACTAGTATTGGTTCACTTTAAACGGATTTTTCTCACTTGATGCACATTGTATATGTGATATGCTTTCGTGCACTTTTTTGTATCATGTTTGATGATACTTGATCATTATGTTAAGTTTATAGAATTAATCCATGGTTAATTTGATAATTAGGGTTTTGCATATTCATTTATTTATTTATTTGTTTATTTATTTATTTGAAATAAGTTATGATAAGAATGGTGGCTAAGTTTGTTTTATATTGAAGCTTCATGAAGCTTTGACTTTGCTAACCATCCTTATCTTCATGCTTAACCCTAACCCATCCAAGTGACCATGGTTAATTCTCTACACTTAACCCTAGTTCAAGTTATGATAAGTATTTTGAATTAAATTTATTTTTATCACAAGACTTATCATATTCTTTTCTTGAGCTCATCTTCTTCTTCTTCTTCAAGCTTGCTACAAAAATGGCAACTTGAGTTAAAGTGAGATAAATCCAATTCTAAAGTGAACCCACCTCCTATTTCTTCACCCTCTACCTCTTGCCAAGTTGTTTTGGGTGTTTACTTCACAAGTTTCACAAGTTTGTGAAGTCGGAGCTTGAGTTTGTGCAACCTCGACGTAGATCGTCTTTGACACGAAGCCGACGACCTATTCCGCACGTTTCTCCGATGAAGCCGTCACGAGAGTTCAAGCTTCAAGATGGACAGCGAGAGGACGCCCTTGCGGAGCCGTGGAGGTGGATATCCGGATCTACAAAGGTTGTAATTTCCGTATCCCAGTAGTTAACTGTTAACTAGCTTTTTGTTTCGCCTAGAATTCTAGCAAACGATCCGTAGTCGGGTCTCTCGGCACCGTTAAAATTTTAATATGGCATGTTCGATGCCTTGTGTGACCTCATTAGGGTGCCTAGGAACCCTACAACAGTAATGGCCTTTAAGGCATATACACTAACACATGAATACTAAGTAATACCTTTAAGAAATGATGGAGGGCTACGACTGGTGTTTGGCAAAAAACCTTTAACGTAATGAACTTGATATCGTTGAAGAAATCCAAGTGGTTTTATATATATATAGTGGCGAAAACTTTTGGTAAAGAGGTCACTCCCGGTGAAGGGATCTCGGCTCTTTCCCCGTCGAATGGGGTGCAAGATATCCCAAACTGAATACCACGATGCAAAGCAAAAGTAATCGACTATAGTGAAGTTATTATGTTGACGAAAACTTTTACTCAAGGGGTCACTCCCGATGAAGGGATCTCGGCCCTTGCCTCGTTGAATGAGGTGCAGGATATTCCAAAATGAATACCACGGTGCAAAGCAAAAGAGAACGTCTGTAATGTCATTTTTTAAAAACTTGGTTGCAACAACATCATATATTGGTTTGTTTTATCCTTGCATTGATAAGAATCTATGCAGTCCCATCAATTAATCACACCAGAAAAGAACGAAAATAAAATGTACGTATATGCCATCCGCATTCGCCACTGGGTCCCGCCATCACCCGTTAGGTTACTTAACGAACGACAGAGCGGGGATTGGGCTAGCGCGGGTGCAAAACATATACAACATCTACTAGTATATATAAATATATATATAACATTCGTCCCTGGCAAGATATAAAGCAACATCACAGAAACATCACAGAAGCAATACAGAATGGTGGATAATCTGGAGCCCCGGGTTTTACTTGAGCCGCAAGTGAGACCCGACGTCCCCTGTCGTGTGGATAGCCTGTGCAATGAAAACTAGACCCCTACGAGCGTGGCAAGTTACCTACCAAAACTAGAAGTGAGGCAGCCCCCTTCAGCAACGTGAATGGACCACCCACCACTTCACGGAATCTGGTAACTTGGGCACCCCTCCTGGGTCAACCTATACCCCTTACGAGTGCGGCGAACAGCCCGCCAATTCTAGAGTAAGGTCCTCTCCGTCCCAACGCCATGAGATGCGGACCCGTTGCCCTCTAGAATCCGGCTATTTGTGCAGCCCACCGCGGGGTAATCCTAGTACAAAAAAGAAAATAATATACAAGGGTAACATCGACCTCAGCCCGGTCGTGCCCCAAAAGAATAATATACAAACTGGCAGTGACGGCAGTCCACATGTCGGACGCTCGCCCCGCAATTTTAAATGTACAAATGAAATTGAAACTGTACTAACATTGCACCATAGCTATCCACCACGACGATCCAACTAACATCACAGCACAACACACAACATCAACGTGAATGTCACGTTCGCAAACCCGTCTAAAAGAACATAAAGCAATTAGACGAGTTTACCGATCAAATGACATTCACGGTCGCAGATAGAAATGTATGTACTGTTAAACGCACACTTAAAATATCGATCGAATAAGTTCCAAATTGGCCCCAATAGCAAAACCAACACTTCACCGAAACCTGGACCAAAACAGAATATCACAAAAAACAAAATTTAACATCAGGGGGCTACAGTAAAAATTTGGAAGCCCGTCGCCACTAAGTGGCTGCGGAACTGCCGCCAATGGGGGTGGAATCGTGATTTCGGTAAAATCCGTCGATCGATCTTTTAAGAACGTATAAGCAAGCTAGTAAGGGGTTTAAATGGTGGCTCTGATACCATGTTGGGTCCCGGTAGCGCCCCGGCCGTCGAAACGCGGCCAAAATGCGGAACAAAAATTTTCTAAACCGGCGCTACTGCTATCCGAATCCCGGATCGACCTTAAACCCTAAACTAGCAAGCTAAATAAGAGTTAGAAAGGTTATACTGAGTTCATCCGTGTCCTTCGGTCTTCATTCCAAGCTCCTAGTGATCCTTTGACGATGTTTGGTTGCCGGTCTTCCTTTGTCTCCGATGATCCACCTGAGGGAAACGGCGCAAGCTCCAACCTCGTCCAACGAGGTAACCGATGCTCCAAAGTCGCTAGCGATGGAGAGTGGGGGTGTATGAATATGTCACTACAATTTTCTCTCTACCATGTGCTCATGGGAGCAACCAAAGAAGAAGAATGGAGGTGATGAAGACTTGGCATGAACCCAAAAATGGTGAAGGCTTTTGTGAACTTTTGAGTGAATGAGAGAGAGGGAGAAAAAATGCAAGTGTGAATTAATCAATCAATCAAAATCCACACCCATCATAGTGGCTGGCCCCCTTTCTCATTCCCACAAAAATGTTTCAATTTTTAATTTCATTAAACAATTCCAAACCATGCCATACACCATGCTTTGACCCATGCCTTGACTTAGTCACCTTTTCCACCTCATTTCCTTATTAATTTTCTAATGGAAAATCAATAATGAGGTGGCATCTTCTTCTAGAAGCTATTCTGTACAAAATACGGAATACTTCCCGGTACATGTACCGAAATACATATACGCGTATTCGTACCAAAATACGAATAGCCGAGAGAGAAAACGAATAGTGAACAATAATACTAGAATACTTATATACAAATACATATATAAATTATTGAATCAAAACAAGATTTAATAAAATGGCTTAATCCTAAGCCGCTAGTATTATCAACCGTCCAATTATAGTCTGCGCTGCAAGAACACATATTTAATCGGACATCTGTATGTATCAACATACCTCATGTACACCATATCGCCTGAACCGTGAAAACCCTCTGTGTGGGACTCTAAAGACTCGTTAATACTCCGATAGTGGGTTTAACCATAAGCACGTCAGCGGCACTAGCTGTACGTAACGGCTACCCAGGTATTGAGCGAAAGGGAGGCCGACGAGCAAACTCATGCAGAACCCCTACTGAGCCTGACAGTGAAAATATTCGTACAGTCCGGTCTGTTCGTCTAAGAGTATCGCATATCGAGTTTAAGGGGTGGATAAAGTAAGACCCCTAACAACGCGACATTTAGTGTCGGTATGAAATCCCATCACCGCTTGAGAAACTATCGATCCTGGATCGATAATTCTCGTCCACCGTGGCCACGGATTTATGGTGATGGCCATCCGTACACAACGCGATATCAACCCCCAATACTGGGAGAGACGAATCCCCGACGATAAGATCACTGCCACCATGTGGCTCGGGACTGTAACCAACTAAAACCTGTTTGCACGACTCCTTTGACCCATGGTAGGGTAGTAATCAAAGTACAGTGGGAACTCACATGAGACAAATGATGACCTTAGGTCAACAGACTAACCTGTACACATGCCACCTGGGAACAGCTATCTGACAATAGGTATAATACCAACTAGCAGGTTCTCTGCGAGTCTGTCCAGTGTACTCATAACCCAATGAGCACCTGTATACTATCTTAGGTGAACAAACTAACACCAATGGCTTGTGAGACCTGGCCACCGCCCCACGTCGGGGTCTCGATCAGTATACACTAGTCTACACTGGAGTATCGATGCCCGATCTCGATACTCCTACGACTAGGGACATTTAAGGATGTGCTTATAGACCCCAGCTCCTACATATATGATCGCCATCATAATGCTGGCAGTCAAGCAAGATCCTATGGGCTTTATCAACATGATGATAAAGACAAACCAGATATCATACTATCATCTTGAGTAAGAATGTTTTATCGGTATAGGTCCTCACTCAATCATCATAATCATAAGTCCGCGACTATGATAATTGCCTTGAGGGCACTATAGCCAACAGTTTCGGGTCCCCACCGCCAAGACCACCTTGTAGTGGTCTTGGGGAGTGGGCCTAGCCGTTCGACCCCCCTGGGAGTGTTACGGGGTGTGCACGCTCCACTCTGCGGCTTCTCGGTTCAAACCGTGAGCCCACGGGGTTTGCAAACAACTCAAAACATCATTTTAGAAAACTATTTTTCAGCAGTTTTTGCGCGACAAAAACCGGCGGAATTCTAACATCGCTGCAATCTATGTACGGTTTATGAGAGGCTCTGATACCACTGTATGTTGATGTCGTGCACCCCACGTGTTCCTCGGGAGGCAGAATTTGCAAAATAATGATTTTTACGGGCTTCGCAACACCGACTAGAACCAGGGATCGTCCATAAACCCTAGCTAGCAAACTACATGAGTTTTAACTACTCGGAAAGAATGTTATACTTTATGATAAATGTCTTTCGGGTCCTCACCGCTGTCCTCATCGTCGTAGGCTCCAAGGATCGATCTGGATCATAGCTTCTTCGACGGCCTCCTCGAGTCAAAGACGATCCACCCGAGAATCTATAGTCCGAGTTTCACCTCAAAACCGAGGTAACTAGGGCAACAAGCTTGCTAAACTTGATGGCCTAGATAATATAAAGTATGAAGATGGATTTATTTGTCTCTTGAAACCCTAGGATTCTCAACGCATGAGAGATTTTAGGGTTTTGATGTGAGGAAGAAGAAGAGAGCTAGCTTGAGGAAAGAGAAATGATTTTTGATAATGTTAAAGATAAAATGAGATGGCTAACTTGACATGACCAAAAGCATGGCATGAAAAATATCTCATCAAAATATCTAGGTTATAAAATATCTCACAAAAATATCTAAGTCAAATAGTCAAACCAAGTCAAATGGTCAAGCCAAGTCAAATGGTCAAACAAAGTCAAGTAGTCAAAACAAGTAGCCATGCCTCAATTATCATTTACAAAAATAACAAATACTTTCCTCCACCTCATAATTGTTTTAATCAAGTCAATGGTCAAAACCCTAATGAGATGTCTCCTTCTATGCCCCTCTCATCCGTATATACATACCCGCATTCGTGTTACAAGAAACAAGAATACAAAGAGACGAAACCGATCCATCAATATAATACTAGGATCCGGCTTAAACCAAAGACCATTAGAATTATCCGCCCGAACATCATACGCACACAAGTGCACGTAAGTGATCGAAGCCCTGCCGTAAAACTATACGGCCTCTACACCTTTTTCTTGGTGCAGGGAAACTCTCTATGTGGGACTCTAAAGACTCGACACTACGCTGGAACTGGATTTAACCACAGGCCGCAAGCGGTACTAGCTGCATGTAACGGTCCCCAGGTTGGTGTCGATAAGAAGGCCGATGAGGAAAACCCATCCGAAATCCTACTGGGCCTGAATGTGACAATCTCTATACAGTTTGGTCTGTTCGTCTAAGAGTATCGCATATCGGGCGTAAGGGGTGGTAATCATCAGACCCCTAATAGCACAATAAGTCATGCTAGAGTGTAGCCTAAAACACCTTGAGAAACTACTGGAATACCAACCAGTAAATCTCGCTTTCCCTGGCCAGGGACTTTGTGTAATGGCTCTCCGAACACAGCACGATATCAACCCAATTACCGGAAGAAACGAATCCTATCTAACCGCCACTGCCTCCAAGTGCTTCGGGACCGCACCCAACTACTACCTGTTTGTACTACTCCTTTGAACCATGGTAGGGTAGTAATCAAAGTACAGTGGAAACACACTCGAGGCGAAGTAGCAGTGTCAAGTCGATGGACTAAGTTATACTCATGTCACCTAGGAACTGCTACCCGACGATAGATATAATACCAACCAACAGTTCCCGATTAGTCCTGTCCAGTATACTCGTAACCTAACGAACACCTGCATAATATCTCCAGTACGACGTACTAATGACTGTAGGACATGCCATCTCCCCTGCTGGGATGAGAAGCGTATGCACTAGTCTACTACGGAGTATCGATTTCCGGTCTCGATAATCCTACGACTAGGGACCTGTATAAGGATGTGCTTGTAGATTACCTAGCCCCCACTAGTGTGACTGCCATCACAACGCTGGTAATCAAGAAAATATCCTAAGGGCTCTACTAATATGTATAAGCGATATGCTAAAAGAAACACATGCACATATTGAAGTAGAAACAAACCAAGTAGCATACTACCATTTTGAGCAAGACTGTTAATACAACTGTGAATATCCCATGCTTCCATTAAATAATATACAAACCAGTATGATACAATAATGGCCGCTAGGGCATACATCACTAACAGCATATGTGGATATGTGTTGGTAAACCCTAATTGATGTGTGATCAATTAGGCGAGGTTGCACATTTGTTGAATGCTATATTGGTTTGTATGGTTTGGTTTGGATTATCACGATGAATATCCTCTCGTGTGAATGTGAATGTATATAAGTGTTGTATGTAATTCATTTATTTTGTGGATTGCGAAATGTATTATTCTTTTATGAGGCCACGGTCGGGTTGAGACCATCGGATCCTATTGTATGTATTTGATATAGGTTACCCCGTGGAGAAGCGCTTGAGCCGCTGGGTTCTAGAATGCGAGAGGTGGCCATCTCAAGGAGTTGAGACTGGGCCACTTCATTCTAGAATTGGCGGGTTACTCACCGCGCTTGTATGGGTATAGGCTTTGACCCGCGGAGGAGTGCTCGAGCCACCGAATTCTAGAAAGCGTTGGATGGCCCCCTCATGGTGTTGAGGCGGGGTTGCCTCATTTCTAGGATTAGCGGGTTGCTCGTCGTGCTCGTAGGACTCTTAGTTTGGCTATGTATGGGCTATTCACAAGGCCGTAGAATGTCGCGTTTCGTTTGCGGCTCAAATGAAACTCAGGATTTCTAGGATATCTGACTATTCCATTATTCTGTGATGTTTACCACATGCCTGTAATGTGATTACTTTTCTGTGATGTGTGTGTGTATGTATGATATATATAAGTGTTTCTATATGTTTTACATTCACGCTAGCCCTACGTCCGCCCTGCTGTAAGTTAACTAACCTTACGGTGAAGACCCGATGCCCCATGGAAAATGCAAATGGAATATAAAAACACCATATTTTCTTTTTCCTATCATGTTTTTCTGGTGTGGTAGGATATTGGGAAATAAATGTTATTATCTAAATGATGGTACTACATTAATATGATTAATGTAAAAGAAAATAAACCCAAACTGATGTTGTAGGAACCATTTTTGAAAACCACTAAGTTTCCAAAACCACTCGGTTCTATCAACGATATCAAATTCATTAAGTTATAGCTTTTCTTCAAAACCATGTTGGGATTCCTTAGCACGACTACTAGGTTTTAGGAGGCATCAGGCATGCAATTTTGAAATTTTAGTGTGCTAGGAACACGCAAACCTAGAATTGAACCAGAGGATTAGAGTTTAACTAAGCATGTAAACAACTTTAATCTAAGTGAACAAGGAATATAACCTTTGTAGACCGGTCCTTCACTTCAAAAGCTCCGTGTAGTAGTCCCTTCGCTCCATGTAGTGGTCTCCTGGACTCTCATTAGGCTCCACAAGACGAAAGGAACAAACTTGCTTGAAGAACTTCGAGGCCGAAGATGATCTACGTAGAGGAGACTCAAACTCAAGCTACCTCTTCACTAATTGATAATTAGTGAAGCAAACAACCTATACTAAATAGCTAGTCTAGTGTAGGTTGATGAAGTAGGAATTTGTAAACTTTAGAATAATTTTTCTCACTCTTTTTCTTCACCTCAAGAAAACCTAGAGAGCTCTCTTGAGATGAAGAAGGTGATGAAGTGATGAATGGAATGAGAGTGAATGGCAACCATGGGTGAGATAATATCGTATATTACCATTGTAGATACTTAGCCATGGTTAAAGATAATGGTTGGTTTAATAAATATCTAAAGAAATACAAAATTAGTGGACTAAGTCAATAGTTTCCACAAGCTTCTCTAAGCTTCTTTAAACCAAGGCTTTTCCACCTAATTTTGTTTATTTCCTTAAATAAATAATGTCCCTAATTATCTAAGGTTTGGTATGAGTCTCATACACCCATGTACAATATATCATCAAGCATGACACAATGAAAAATACATTAATATATATCACATATATATTAAATGTACAATGAGAAAAAGAAATTTTTAAGTGAGCTAATATTAGTTAATATATATTAATATATTAAATATATTATTATATATTAAATTATTAAATCAACACTTGATTTAATAATCCGGCTATATCATATATAACCGACTAATATCAAATCATTGAATCAACACTTGATTCAATAATCCGGTTATATCGCATATAACCTATATCGCGAGATTATAATATGGTATCATATACACGTATTGATCTCAGTCCTGCACATATCACATATGTGCCCTACTTCATTTCGCTTGAGACAGGAAAACTCTATGTATGACTCTAAAGACTCGTCAATACGCCAGTAGTAGGTAATGATCATATCAGTTACCCACAAGCCGTCAGCTGTACTAGCTGCATGTAACGGCTACCCAGGTATTGGGCTATCAGAAGACCAACAAGCAAGCCTGCTCATACTCCCATGTGTTGGGTTAGCCTAGCACCTCATGAAGGGATTGGAAGCATCACATGTACCAAAGATGGAATTTTTAGGGTGCTAAGTTAACGATCATTGAATCGTTCCTAGAAAATTAGGGTTTCAAATTTTTGCACATCAACATAAGCAAGAAAAGCTAAGGTTTTGAGAGTACAACCTTTGTAGCTCCCTACGCTAGACTCCTCGGCTACTTGGGGTTTGGAAAAGCTCCGCTTGAACTCCTCTAGGTCACCGATGATCCACCCGGAGTCCGCTTTGTCCAAGCTTGCAACTTCACCCGATCAAGAGAATGAAACGAAGCTAACACTCCAAACAAGTGGGCTAAACTTGTGTAGAATGGTGTTGTGGTTCTCTTTCTCACTTCAAAATCCTTTCTTGTTGAGTATATTGCTCACTACAAAAATCTAGAGAGCAAATGAGAGAGGAAGAAGAAGATGATGGCTATTCTTTTACAAGAGTGAAAAGAATAACTCTTGTTCAAGAAAAATGAAAATATATGTATATATATTTTCTTGTTCTCATCTCAAACCATGGTTAAACAATGAATATATTATTGAACTTGAGTTAAAACACAAAAAGAAAGTTTACCCAAGGTTAAAAGGTGGGTGAGGATGGTTAGGTCAAAAGAAGAGTGTAGAAACAAAACAATGATAACCATTTCCCTTTTTCCTTTTTGTTTTAAATCAAATGCAATAAAATCCATATATAAAATAATGGTGTGAGTTTTATATTGCCACCATTTTCATGTATGTACAACCATGAAGGATGCATGTATGTATGTATGTGTGCATGCACATCCATATGTGCATGAATCCTTAAAGAAAGCATACAAGCATGCATACAACCATCAAACTCAAGAAAGGATTTCAAGTGAGAAGCTAATGGTTAAATGATAAATCAACACTTGATTTATCAATCCGGTCATATCACATACGACCCCACCAAAAGCAAGCCGCCCAATCAATATACGGTATCCTATACGCGCATTTTAACCAGGTCCATGCGTATATCGCATACGCGCACAACAACGTTTCGCCTGGACTAGGTAACTCCTTTGTGGGACTCTACGACTCGTCAATACGCCGGCAGTGAGTGATGATCATATCAAGCACCCCCAAGCCGCAAGCGATCAGCTAAACGTAACGGTCACCCGGGTATTGAACGATCAGAAGAGAACAAGCGAACCTGCTACAACTCCCATCGAGCCAACCGGCAATACTACCGTGCAGTCCGGTCTCCTCGTCTGATATGTCGCATATCAAGTCTAGGGGTGGTAAATGTCAGACCTCAATAACCGATAAGTCGTGCCGATGTGAGGCTCATAACGGGTCGAGAAACTACTGGTAACACTTACCAGTAAATCTCCAATCAGCCATGGCCAGGGACTTCCCTGTTACGGCCAATCGAGCACAGTGCAACATCAACCCCAAATACCGGGAGAGACGAAACCCCTCCTATCGCTCATTGCCTCTATGTGACTCGGGACTGTGCCCAAAAACCACCATTTTGCACGCCCTCATGGACGTGGTAAGGTGGAAATCAAAGCACAGTGGGAATCACACAAGACTCTATGACGATCTTGGGTCTACAGACTAACCTGCATAAGTGTCACCTGAGAACTGCCATCTGACGTGAGGCATAATACCATCGGGGAGTTCTCGGCGAGTCCGTCCAGTGTACCCAGTCTCCACTGAGCATCCATATACGATCTCTGATGTCAAACACCAATGGATATGGGATCATCCATCGCCCATCTCATGGGGCGAGAAGCGTATACGCTAGTCTACACTGGTATATCAATGCCCCGTCTCGATACACCCACGATTAGGGACATTGAAGGATGTACTTATGGACTACCATGTCCCCACTAGTATGATCCGCATCATAGTCCAGGTAGTCAAGTACACATCCTAAGGGCTTTACCAACATGTAACTCTAAGACAGTATAAAGAGACAAGTATATATGTTAAGACAAAGAGCAACCAGATAGCATACTATCATATCGAGCAAGAAAGTCATCTCTATATATGTCCAAGCATCCAATATAATATACACCATCTGTACAATACTGGCCTCTAGGGCATACATACAACTAACAATCTCCCACTTGCACTAGGGCCAGCTGCTGTAGTATCGCATACCGAGTATCCCGACGAGTCTCTCAAACTGTATCTGGGGAATGGCCTTCGTGAGTGGATCCGCTGTGTTGTTCTTCGTGTCAACCCTCCTGACATCGATCTCCCGGCGATCAACTATCTCCCGGATCAGGTGATACCGTCTCAGAATATGCCTCGATCGCTGATGGGACCTGGGTTCCTTGGCTAAAGCCACCGCTCCATTGTTATCGCAATACAAAGGTATTGGATTCTCAATGGATGGAACCACTCCAAGTTCAGTAATGAACTTCTTGATCCAGACAGCCTCTTTGACAGCATCGTTGGCAGCGATGTATTCAGCCTCCATCGTTGAGTCTGCCACGGTTTCCTGCTTGGAACTCTTCCAGCTAACCGCCCCTCTGTAAAGGGTAAAGACAAATCCCGACTGCGACTTAGAGCCGTCCTTATCACTCTGGAAGCTTGAATCGGTAAAGGACTCCACTTGGAGTTCTCCATTACCATACACCAAGAGCATCTCTTTAGTCCTTCGCAAGTACTTGATAATGCTCTTCACAGCTGTCCAGTGACTCTCTCCAGGATCAGCTTGATACCTGCTCACTACACTTAGTGAGTATGCTACATCGAGTCTGGTACATAGCATCGCGTACATAATAGAGCCTACAGCCGAAGCATAGGGTATCCCTTGCATGCGAGCTCTCTCCAAATCAGTCTTGGGAGACATCTCTTTGGAGAGAGTGACTCCAGAGATCGTAGGTAAGTTCCCACGCTTGGATTCTTCCATACTAAACCTCTTTAGTATGGTGTCAATGTACCTGGATTGGGACAATCCCGATATCCGTTTGGATCTATCTCTATAGATCCTAATCCCCAATATGCAGGAGGCATCACCAAGATCTTTCATTGAGAATCTTTGTGACAAGAAGAGCTTGACCGATTGCAGCATAAGAATGTCATTTCCTATCAAGAGTATGTCGTCCACGTACAATACGAGGAAGACAACCTTACTCTCTGCCACCTTCTTGTAGATACAAGGTTCATCTACGTTTTTGACGAAATCAAACTCTTTGATAACAACGTCAAAGCAGATGTTCCAACTCCGCGATGCTTGCTTTAATCCATAAATGGATTTAAGCAGCTTGCACACCTTCCCGCTGCTCCCACTATCTACGAAGCCCTCTGGCTAAGTCATATACACGCACTCTTCTAAATCACCGTTTAGAAAGGCGGTCTTAACATCCATTTGCCAGATTTCGTAATCATGATATGCAGCGATGGCAAGCATGATTCGGATGGATTTAAGCATAGCCACTGGAGAAAAGGTTTCGTCATAGTCCACACCTGGTCTTTGACGAAAACCCTTTGCAACAAGTCTAGCTTTGAAAGTCTCCACTTTCCCATCTACACCAAGTTTTTTTCTTGAAGATCCACTTGCTCCCAATGGGTTTTACCCCTTCAGGAGCTTCTTCCAAAGTCCATACTTTGTTGGTGTACATGGATTCCATCTCGGACCGCATTGCATCCAGCCATTTCACTGAGTCTCTACTCGTGATGGCCTGCTCGAAACTAGTTGGGTCATCATCCTCCATGATGCAATCCTCGCTCCCACCGTCAATGAGAAAACCGTAGTATCTCTCAGGTGGACGAGAAACCCTACTAGATCGGCGGAGAGGCTGGGGTTCGTCGGGTACTACTGAATCCTCTGGTACTACCAAGTCTTCTGTTATAGTTTGTGTCGCTGGAACCTCTTCCAGTTCTACCTCAATGCCATTTGTCTGTTTCATAAGAAAACATTTTTCTAAGAAAGTGGCACGTCGAGAAACAAACACTTTTTGTTCCTCGGAGTGGTAGGAGATATACCCTCGCGAATGTTTGGGATATCCAACAAACTTACATAGAACACCTCGAGCTTGTCCGGATTTTGTGTTTTAACATAGACCGGACAACCCCATATCTAAATAAAATTAAGACATGGTCTCTTACCATTCCATATCTCATATGGAGTGGTAGGCACTGATTTGGTTGGAACTCTATTCAATAGGTATGCAGCTGTCTCCAGTGTATATCCCCAGATGGAAATAGGTAACTCAGCTGTACTCATCATAGAGCGCACCATATCTAATTGGGTGCGATTTCTCCGCTCCGATACACCGTTGTGCTGTGGTGTATAAGGAGGAGTAAGCTGAGAGAGAATCTCATTCTCTTTTAGATAATCTCTGAATTCATTGCTTAAGTATTCTCCTCCTCGATCAGATCGAAGGATCTTAATACTTTTTCCGGTTTGGTTCTCGATTTCTTGTTTATATTCTCTAAATTTCTCAAAAGCTTCTGATTTGTGTTTCATCAGGAACACATATCCGAATCTTGAGAGATCGTCAGTGAATGTAAAAAAGTACGAAGAACCATCCCTGGCATGTGTAGACATGGGACCACATACATCACTATGTATCAGTCCCAAGAGTTCGGTAACTCTTTTTCCGTGTCCTGTAAACGGAGTTTTGGTCATCTTGCTTTTGAGACATGAATGGCAAGTATCATAAGATGATAATTTGAACGAATTCAAATATCCATCTTTATGTAATTTAGCCAGTCGTGTCGCATTGATATGACCAAGTCTACAATGCCACAAGAAGGATTCGTTCATTTCTGAACTTTTCCTCTTGTTTGTGTTTTGTATATTGAGGACTGTATTTTGATTTAGAATGAATATGCCATTATGTAACGAGCCTGATGCGATCAACTTTTGATCTAGGAATATGTTCATAACATTATCCTTTACTACAAAATTATATCCTTCTTTACTTAATAAAGAAACTGATATAATGTTGCACATCATGTTCGGTATATAATAGCACTCATTTAGAATCATTGTATAACCACTTGATAATACTAGGTGATATTCGCCAACTGCTTTGGCTGCAATACTTGCACCATTCTCTACTTGAACGGAAAGATCACCTTTTCCCAGTTCTCTACCTTTCCGTAGCCCATGTAACTGTTTACATATGTGGGACCCTGATCCGGTATCTAATACCCAGGACGTAGGGTGAACTGAAAAACAGTTCTCAATGACAAACACACCCGAAGAAGGTGCATCAACATGCATGTTCTCCGTTTGAGCGGCGTGAGAATCCAGATATTCTCCTGTTTCCTGTTCAGTCTTATAACACTTATAAGATAGACCTTAGTAAAATAAGGGGTTGCCCCTACGGATATTGGAATCCGTAGGGGCAGATTTAACTTGGCCCTACGGATTAATCCGTAGGGCTAAAAGGTTGCCTCTACGGGCCCAGACATCCAAGAATAAAAATATTAATTCTTAATTTGGTGTTTGCCCCTACGGAGCCGCAAACAAAGGACCTACGGGTATATCCGTAAGGGCAACTAAATATCGATTTAATAAAGGCACAGATCGATCGCCTACGCTCACTTTCTTTCTCTCTCTCTCGATCGCGCACGAAAAAATCCCCAAATCGCCACGCCGTTCTCCTCGTCGCCACCGTCGTTCTCCTCGTCGCCGCCGCCGTTCTCGTCGCCACCGCCGTTCAGGTCGTCGCCACCGCCGTTCATGTGAGTAAATCTTGAGGTAAATTAAAGAATTTTTTGATTATTTTGGGCTTAGGGTTCATGGCTGGGTCTGGGGTTGCGCGCGTGAGTTGGGGTTCGGCAGGGTTCGCGGTCGGGGTCGGGGTCGGGGTTGGGGTTAGGGTTAGGGTTGGGGTTCGGCTGCTGCTGGGGCTGGGGCTGGGGTTAAGGTTTGCCTTAGGGTTGGTGTTGGGGTTTAGCTGGCCGCGCTGGGGTTAGGGTTAGGTTGGGGCTGGGCTGGGCTGGGGCTGGGGCTAGGGTTAGGTTAGGGTTACCACGTGGGAAGTTGGAAAAAAACAAGAAAATGAAAGAGTAATGAATGTGAGAAATTAAGAATGAGAACAATTGCACAACAAATTTGTTGACAAGAAAATGAGAGAGTAATGAATGTGAGAAATTAAGAATGAGAACAATTACACAGAGAAAGCTATGCTTGACTAGGGGGGATGGTTCTATGTGCTTTCAGAGAGCAACTTAGGGTTAGGGTTAGGTGGATTGATGACAACAAAATACCATAATTTATAACTATATTACTCATCTAATGTGTATGGCATGTGAAAGCTAGATGAAGGTCGAGGCAAGCACAACAAATTTGTTGGATGGGACAATGTCAATAGGAGCTCAATGCTATTTGGAAAAATAATAATTCAAAGACATAGTGGAGTTTCCGATTGGTGGCATGGACTAGTTTGATGTATGTAGTTGGTTTGATTTATGAAAAAATGGGAAGACAACATGCATGTATGCATATAGGTAACATCTGCCAATATGCCATATCCAGACCGCAATCTATTTTTGCCTATTGACTAATATGAAAATATCGGCCCGCGTATATGACATAATCAAAGTTGTTAAATCTTGATACGGTTTGTGTTTCGTTTTTTTATTTATCAGTTCTATCAATGTTGCGTATAACGCTTTATGATATCAGTATCCTATATTTGTAGTTTTAATTGTTGATTGTTATAGATGAATACCATTGCAATAATAGTTTTTGGTTGATGAATGCTATTGCAATGTAGGATGATCAGTTCTATCAATCTTGATCTCAATGGTTCAAAATCATGTTACACATACAACACGAATGCACAACAAACGCATAATTAGAGAGCGACTCGAGATATTCAGGTTAAAACCAATATATGATACTCGATGATAATATGAAACCTTCATATTCCCATCGATACTTATATATGAAACTAAAAGCGCCACTTAGTCCCCGTCTATCGGTTAACATACTTGCGATGCTCGTCGTGACCTAGAACTATACGAAGGTTGTTAAATATCGGACAGTATAGCTCGATACTAACAACCGTCGTATAGTCTACGCGACGAGAAAATTCAATCGTATGGTAACCCATAGATTTGTCCCCTGTGGACAAGTTAAGAATGTATAAAGCAAACGCCTTCATTCACTTGTGTTTTCATCCGTTTCGAGATATTTCGTCGGTACCTTTCCGCTGGTTCTCCGTGTACAAAGATAGATTAGATGTTCATTTCAACGTTGTTTCACAGCTTTGAAATGATTATCTATTCTATTACAGTGTACTCGGAGAACAGCGGGGAGGTGCTGCCGAAATTTACTCGAAACGGTTGAAAGCACAAGTGATGGGCGTTCGCTCTATACATTCTTAATGGGATAGAAGCCTACCCCCGACAGCCGGAACACACACATACAAACGCATAATTATAGAGCGATTCGAGATGTTCGGGTTAAAACCAATATATGATAATATGAAACCTTCATATTCCCATCGATACTCATATATGAAACTAAAAGCGCCACTTATTCCCCGCTTATCGGTTAACATACGTGCGATAATTTATTCTTTTCAACGACAAACGCACACACAAAACATATACACGGATTTTCTCCTTTGTCAGTAACTATCCCGTTCTTATATTTCTCAATATAGTCAGCATAACCTACAATTTATATGTTATTCAGTCTAACATGGCCCATGAGTACGTCAGAGTTAAGGACTGGATGCATGTGGATTGGAAACAACGTATGCAACCTAAGTTTGTCGCAGGAGTTGCTGCTTTCCTTGAATTTGCACGCGCACATAATAAGATCATAATAGAGAAGATTCTCTGTCCGTGCGATAGATGTGGCAATAAGTACTGGCAGAAGGTAGAATTGGCAGAGCTTCATATTGTAAAACATGGGTTTACTAGACTTTATTCAACTTGGAAATATCACGGGGAAGGAGAAGAATGCAGTACTGCGGTAGAAGAAGAAGGAGAACACGATAATGCGGCAGGAGAAGAAGAAGAATTCGGTAATACGGCAGGAGACGGAAATTTATTTCCATCAGAAGAAATGGAGGATATGGTAGAGGCTGCCCTAGGTGAATCTACTCGTACCGAAGAGGACATTCCTTCCGGTCAAGGACCGCGTGCGGATAAATATGAAAATTTCATGAATGATGCTAGGAAACCAATTTATGAGAATGCGAAGTATTCCACCCTCTCATGGTTCGTCCAACTTTTCCAGATTAAGTGCCTAAATGGATGGAGCAACAAGTCATTCACAATACTTCTTTCGTTCTTGAAAGATTATATGCCTCCGGGAAATAATGTGCCCGAAAGCTGGTACGAAGCCCAGAAGATGATGTCTGATTTGGGTATAAAGTGCAAGAAGATTCAAGCATGTCCTAAAAATTGCGTGTTGTACCGGAAAGAGAATTCAGATTTGAAAGAGTGTCCAACATGCGGAGAGGCCAGGTATAAGCCGAAAGATTCTGATAAGAAGCCTGATATACCTGTGAAGATAGCACGATACTTTCCCATAACACAGAGGCTACAGAGGCTATTCAGGTGCAAGAAAACAGCCGAGGCAATGATTTGGCATCACCGTGCTCCTCCAAGCGAAAATGGAAAAATGAGCCATCCAAGAGATTCACCGGCATGGAAGGATTTCGATATGAGGCACGCAATATTCAGTAGCGATCCTCGCAATGTCCGGCTCGGACTGGCTACCGATGGCTTCTGCCCATTCAACTATATGGCTGGAAGTCACAGTACATGGCCCGTTGTAATGATAATTTATAATCTGTCGCCTTGGTTGGCTATGGACCAATCATACTTTATGATGCCTCTTCTTATCGACGGACCAAACTCACCGGGGAACAATATCGACGTCTATCTCCGACCTCTGATCGAGGAGCTGAAAACTTTGTTCATTGATGGTGTAGAGACATATGATTCAAACACAAATACAACCTTCATACTGCGTGCGGCTTTAATGTGGATAATTAATGACTTTCCTGCGTATGGAATGCTATCAGGTTGGTCCGTACATGGTCACAAAGCATGTCCTCATTGCCATGAACACACAACATCAAATTTTTTGAATTTTAGCAGGAAGGTTTGTTATTGCGGCCATCGACGTTTTCTGCCTCCAGACCACCCCTATAGGTTAGACACGGTTCACTTTGATGGTCATCAGGAGCTTCTTGGACCTACATCCCCATTGTCCGGAGAGGACGTGACTGCTAAATGGGATGGTTACAATAACGTGACCTTCGGGATGGATCCGACGAAACAGGCCAAACCACAATATTGGAACAAGTTAAGCATTTTCTTCGAGCTTCTGTACTGGTCTACAAATTCAGTGCGTCATTGTCTGGACGTCATGCATATAGAGAAGGGAGTATCATAGCACATACTTAACTTGCTTCTGTGTAAAGACGGGAAATCGAAAGACAACATGAATGCTCGGATGGATCTATAAGAGTGGGGAATAAGAAGTGAACTGCACCCTAAACCGGTAGCGGGTAAACCGGGCAAGTTTATACTTCCCAATGCCGCTTATCATATGTCACAACTGGAGAAGAAAAGATTCCTGCAGGTGTTGCATGATTTGAAAGTCCCCACAGGTTTCTCAGGATCATTCAGTAAGAAGATAAAAATTGTGAAGGGCAAGATCGATAGGCTGAAAAGTCATGATCACCATGTTATCGTGGAGCACCTTCTTCCATTAGCCCTCAGGACTTCTCTCCCCGACTCGGTTGGTCTAGTAATCAACGACCTATGTTGTTTTTTCAGGGAGTTGTGTGCTAAAACACTGGAGGTTGCGACGCTGGATAAACTAGAAAATTCTATTGCGTTAATACTTTGCAAGTTTGAGCGTATTTTCCCACCGTCATTCTTCGATATCATAATACACTTGACGGTTCATCTTGCAACTGAGGCGAAGCTAGCCGGACCGGTACAATATCAATGGATGTATCCCGTTGAGAGGTACGTGTAATTTTTCGTTTCGCGCAATTTATAAATTTATTGTTGTCCTGTATGCCCGTATTTATTTATTCAACATATTCTCATTAGGTACCTTTACACTCTTAAGAAGTATATACGCAATAAAAATCGACCAGAGGGTTCTATCATGCAAGGTTATCTTCTTGATGAAGCAACCACATTTTGTTCCCGCTATCTGGACGAGAACATTGAGATAAGGCTTAACCGACCACGAATAATTCAAGACGGGCCATATGGTAAAGCCGAGTATAAGAGGGTAGACACTATATTTATCAACAAGATATACCGGTTTATCTTGCTTAATTGCGCATGTCTTGAACAAATTAGAGAGTAAGTTCTTTTGGATTAATTGTTATATCTGTGTTTGTGTGTGTATGAAATGACATAATATTAATGTCATAATTATTTGTCGAAAACAGAACTCATTTTAACGAGGTACGTGAGGGGCATCCTGATTGGAACGAAGAACGTTTGGAAAAATACCATCAGGATAATTTTTGTGATTGGGTCACAGAGCATGTAAGTTATTCGAATTACATTTTAATTCTATCAGTTTTAATCTAAACTTGTATCGTTATGTATTTGTCGTAAAATTTATTTTGTTAGATCCATGATCCGAACTTGTCTGCATCATTTGAGAGTGATTCAAGATGTTTAGCTCAATTTCCTAGTATGGAGGTTGCATATTACAGAGGATTTGGTGTCCTTGGATACAAATTCGAAGTTAAGGACATAGAAACATCTAGAACCACTCAGAATAGTAGGATTGCGACGGTAGGATCGGACGGTGTGATTTACTATGGGTACTTAAATTGTATACTCGGCATCCACTATCCCGGACGATCAGAACCCTTTTATATATTCCAGTGTACTTGGTACGATCCGCGAACCGATACGGACAGGTGGAGAAGCAGTCTTGGGACTTGGAAAGATGAATATGGATTGACCAGTGTGAACACACTTCGATTTTACGGTCAGGACGATCCGTTTATCTTTCCGAACCAAGCATTCCAAGTATACTATTCACAGTGTTTGAAGCATCCGGGGTGGAGTGTTGTATGCCGATGGAAACCCAGAGATGTCTACGATGTCCCAGAATACGAGGACATCGATGAGGAAGAAGAAGAGAGAAGGCTTAAAGTGCTCCGACCGTCTGTTTCGAAGGACGGGTTGTCTTCAACCGATCATGAAGTTACGTGGGTTAGAAATGACATCGACGATGAAATCCAAGTAGATATGTATGATGCGCCCACGAAACGAAAAAGGTTATCAGTAATGTTATATTATTACTTCACATTTTACGCTCTATACATATATAGTCAATACTTTTAATGATTGTCTAATGCGTACACGAACCGTTTATCTAGATTTGATGACGATGTCGGGAGCAGCGAGGGGCGGCAGGAGCTCCAGCCGCGGCAGAGGCAGAGCGGTTCTGCCGCCCGGAGAGCTCCGTAGGGAGCTTCAGAGGGCCGGTCTTGCACCTAGATCGGAGACCCCTTCGGATGCCTCCTTCCGTGTGGATTTTACCACACCTCCAGGTATACTGCACGCATATCCATTTTGAATGTAATATTACAGATATTCATCCCTGTTTATGTCAAAATTACTTATACTGTCAATGTTTGATTGTCTAGTTGTTGGTGATGCGTCCACATCTGGGACAGAGGCCACCCCCGCTCCTCCAGGTATGTTTATATATCATATAGTGTATGTATATTGATTTAGAATGCTATATCATAAATACACACATTCCTTTTGCTCTTACTTAGCAATTTTTATTATTGTCTAGCTGTAGGTGGTGACACCACCGCACCTGCGGGTATGTTTATATATCCTATAGTGCATGCATATTGATTTAGAACATTATATTATAGATCTACACATTCTTTTTGCAATTACTTATATAATTTATTTTTAATTGTCTAATTATAGGTGGTGCGTCCACATCTTCCGCAGGGGCCACTCCTGCCGCTTCCATACCCTCCGCATCGTCTGCAGGTTAGTATGAATAAATTTATAATATTTACTCATTTTACATATGCTCTATAGAATAAATATGAACTTCATGGAAATTTAGCGTCGATGTTTATTTTCTAGTTGGAGGGGATGCGTCCGCATCCGGGACCCCGGTTGTTCCTCACCGGAGGAACTATCGTCTCGCTCGTGCTGCTGCCCGGGCCCAGGCTCGTGCGATAGTCACCGGAGGTATATATCACACTTGAATTTTCGTTTAACCTTGATTTCTTAATACAACTTTGTCTTATTATTGATTGTCTTGATATTTCGTGCAGACGCAGGGCCTCCCCATCCCCAGAGGGGGACTCGAGGCCCGAATCAGTCCCATAGGCTGAGGCCTGACAGAGCTAGGGGGAGGCAGCATTCCCACTTTTTTTTACCCTTGACTATCGCTATACCGGTCCTCATGCCGAGAGGTTTGGCCGGTATTTGGGGGACGAGAGCCGGCTCGTGAAGAACTATCCACTTCACGTTGAGTGGGGCAAGCAGCACCCGCGCTCATTCGCCCTCTTCTTTGATCAGGCTCGGGTATGTATTAATATATATTTTCATTTGATCTATCCAATATATTTATTATTAACACTTGCAATCTAATAACAATGTTTTTTTGTATTTTCAGTTGGATTACGATTTTCAGCCTGTAGCCGACCCTGATCACCCGGGGAGGGTGCTCGACCTTCATGCTCTGTACAATGGCCTAATGAAGAACATGCAGGCCAAGGTCCAATACAACAGGAATGAGCTGAAGGCCGACTGCTACTCCCTGTGGATGGCGACCCCCGAGGCAGAGAGAGCGGCCCTCCTATCTACTCCGGCGTTTGCGAGAGTCGACGTAGAGACATGGCCTCTATTGTGCGCTTATTTCGACTCCCAACGCAAACAGGTATGTATTTTAAATGTAATTCATTATTTATGATATAATTTATTTCTTTCTGTTTCTTAATTAGAAAACTAAATGTTAATGCGTTGTGCAGAAACAGGCCGCTCAGAATACAGAGAACAGGAAGTCGGCGAAGAGGGGTCGCCCCACTTACACAGGTGGCTCGAGGAACATTACTCGAGCCATGGTGTTTGTTCCCCTCCGAACGGCGGCCGGGACGTCGTGTCCGCGCCTGAGGTTCGGGGCAGATGCTATTTGGTTTTATCCGTCTATCTCTCCGAAGATGCCAAGTTGATTTATGGCACCGAGTATCGGAGGTTTAGACGGATGCGGCCGATGTAGCAGACTTTGTCAGATTCCCCCTCAGGGTGAGGGGTTTTTGATTGTGGGGACGCTCTTCCCTGCAGGCGCAAGCCCCTGCAGTTAATTACGCTATCGCGTTGCGATAACAACTTTCTCCTTCTCCAGAATTTCACTTCGTGTCGTGTATGTTTATTTTGTTTGTGGTTGCCCGTGGATTGTATACGGAGACTTAGTGATGTCGTCGCCCGTAGAACGTGGATTAGTCCAAATCCGTGTTTGCTTAGATTTGGGTTTGGTGTTTTTTTTTTAGTTTAAGGATGCATTAGTCGCGTTGCGGCTAAGATCAACTTAAACATTCGTTAAGGATACATTAGTCCTGTTTTAGACTAAGATCAACTTAACATAGTGATTGATTTAATTATCTGGCCATCGGGACACGTCACCTCTCCGACGTCATTGAAGGATTACAACGACGGGTGTCAGAGGAGTTCAGAGATGTACCCTTGAACCAGAGTTGATTTGGGGTTTTATTGTTTATTTAAAGATCTAAGGACACATTAGCCGTAGCTGGGGCTAAGATCGACTTAGACGGGACCGTTTAGATCCGACAAGAGAACATTTGGTCTCTATTGTGCCAGTTTAAGGACGTGGCGGTCCATTGCCAGTTTTAGGGACGTGGTGGTCCATTATTAGTTTAGGGACGTTTCGGTCCGTCGCCAGTTTAAGGACGTAGTGGTCCATATTCCAGTTTAGGGACGTGGTGGTCCGTCGCCAGTTTAGGGACGTGGTGGTCCGATATTAGTTTAGGGATGTTTCGGTCCGATTTTTAGTTTAGGGACGTTTCGGTCCATTTTTAGTTTAGGGACGTTTCGGTCCCATTTTTAGTTTAGGGACGTTTCGGTCCAATATTAGTTTATGGACATTTCGGTCCGATGTTAGTTTATGGACATTTCGGTCCAATATTAGTTTAGGGACGTTCCGGTCCGATGTTAGTTTATGGACATTTCGGTCCGATGTTAGTTTATGGACATTTCGGTCCACGAGTTTAAAGACCCCGCAGTCCATATCGAGTGTGGTCGTTGGGACCCGTCACCTCTTTGACGTCGTTGAGGAATTACAACGACGGATGTCAAAGGAGTTCGGAGATGTACCCTCGAACCGGATGTAAATTGATTTAGAAGAGCCATTTTGCTCAGTCAATTTAATTTAAGGACTTATGGCCAAAATTGGGCTAAGTCCAGTTGAAATGTTCAACATTTTATTTGCTTTTGCATTGCATTTCTTTTTTTTATTTTTATTTGGGCCTTGCCCAGAAAGGATGCAGAGCATCAATTTGTTTTGGGCTCTGCCCTTTTAGAAATGATGCAAGGCATCAATTTTATTTGGGCTCTACCCTTGTATAAAGGATGCAAAGCATCAATTTATTTGGGCTCTGCCCATTTATTGCCTTGCAATTTATTTTGGCCTGTCAGGTCATTTTGATTTGGGCCTGGCCCTTCAAATAGTGCAAAGCACCAAGAATCTTTTGGATTCAAGAAAATGAGTGCAGAGCACTTTTTAATGATCTAAATTTAGATCAAAGAAGAGAAAAGAAAATCTTTTCTTTCTTTCTGTCTCAGAGAACCAGAGGTTCATAGCAAGTGCAAGGCACTATTTTTATTTATTTATTTATCTGAGAACCAGAGGTTCATAGCAAGTGCAAGGCACTATTTTTATTTATTTATTTATCTGAGAACCAGAGGTTCATAGCAAGTGCAAGGCACTATCTGTTGTGCGCACGTGCGTTGCACGTGGTGCCGCATGGCGGGCATACGTGCGTTGCACGTGGCGCACATGCGCATTATGAGGAGAAGCAAAGCTTCTATATATGGAGAACAAGCTCCTTTTAATATTATTAAATATTCTCATGTGGTGCGCACGTGCGTTGCACGTAGTGCCGCATGGCAGGCACACGTGCGTTGCACGTAGCACACATGGCGCTTGCGCATATGCGCATTATGGAGGAGCATGCTCCTATCTTGGAGAACTAAGCTCCTTTGAGTATTGAATCCTTTGAGGATTTTTACTCTACCTTTCTAAGAGGTATGCCCTCTTATTTATATGGGAGTGGTAGAGAAGCCATCTCTCCTTTTCCCGATGTGGGACTAAAAAATGCATTCCCCATGTAGTAGAGCATTACTTTAGGTTACACGTGCATAACACATTTGCTCATAACTTTTGATCCCGAATGAATTATGAGGCCCATAATATATCAAATCGAAGGTCTTTTCGAGATGCTTTCAATATCATCAGAATTTAGCCATTTCTCATTCCGGAGTTTGTCAAAATACAGCTCGGAAAATACTGGTTCGCATCTTCTTCCTTATATCACATGTGCATAGACATTTGCTCATAACTTTTGATCCCGGATGAATTATGAGGCCCATAATATATCAAATCGAAGGGTTTTTCGAGACGCTTTCAATAAAATCAGAATTTATCCGTTTCTCCTTCGGGAGTTTGTCAAAAAACAGCCCGGAAGATACCGGTTCGCATCTTCTTCCTTATATCACATGTGCATAGACATTTGCTCATAACTTTTGATCCCGGATGAATTATGAGGCCCATAATATATCAAATCGAAGGTCTTTTCGAGACTCTTTCAATACAATCAGAATTTATCCGTTTCTCCTTCGGGAGTTTGTCAAAAAACAGCCCGGAAGTTTCTGGTTCGTATTTCCTTAAGCGTATCGCTGCCATTTGATACCTTGGACTCTTTTGCGCAGAAATTTTTAGCGGGAACAAATGCCCCCCACTACTTTGCCCACGTAAGTATATACGTGGGTGAAGTAGTGCAGAGTAATGCATAGCGTATGACCAGTTTCGGGTTGGTATATAACTTTCAGAATCTTGATCTGAGAAGATAACGAGCGGACACAAACGTCGTCATTTATCATTGACTCAAATCTCGGCTCTTAAAAGATATAGTTCTAAACTCTCAATTTCATGAGCCACACCCTTCTATTTCTTTATATTTTACTCTGGTGTGAAATAGTTTATATGCTCATCAGTAGGGCAATAATGGCTTAGAAGACAGGGGTAGGATCTGCCACCTAAGACTTTTCAACTCTATGAGCCGTGAGGGTCTCATAGAGACTTTTCTCCCTACGGATTGAGAGGATCTCGTAGGTGGGTTTTCTCCTTAGGAATCGTGAGGATTCCTAAGTGTGGTTTTCTCTTATAAGTCGTAAGGATCCTACAAGAGAATTTTTCCCTCTTACGAGTCGAGAGGACTTGTAAGCGGTTGTTTCCCTCCTTGTCGAAGTTCGATGTTGGAGAGTGAGACCCGTGGATGGTATGCAAGAGACCGTTTTGGGCCAACTTGCAGGGTCCCAGTGCTTAGGAAATAGACTTCTTTTATGCCCATTGCCTAAGGCTTTATCTCACGAGTCGAGCCGCTTCGACAATTTTTTACAAGTCGAGCCGAATCGAACGTTTCTCGCAAGAACATCTTAACGTCGCATTTAACCTCTGCTCTTTACGACAGAAGCCCGTTAAGGTCGGTGGTACTTAGGGTTTTGGCCATCGTACCGTCGCATAAGCTGATATAGTCCTCGATAGGCAATCGTGCTGTTCGAGTAGCCCTGCGACTGCCGTGTCTCTGATCCCTTCGGGGGCTGGACAAGACGTCTTCAAGCAATCCTCCTTGGCAGTTTGACCGTCGGAAGAGCAAGCGCTAGGAATTTGCCATGTCGCTTTTTACTTGAGGTTAGGCTCATTTTGGAGAGCCCCGATGAGTCATAACCATTCCGCGCTGGTGTGGGATGATCTCCGATAGTCTTTCAGGCTTTATATGACTTGCCGTTAAGACCCTGAAGCTAGGAATTTGGCCTTTGCTTCGTTTGCTGGCATTGCGTCCTCTGTATCGAGACGAATGTCATGGTGGGAACTAGGGATTTTGCCGTGGCTCCGTTTGTTTGATGACGTTGCGTCTGCTGTATCGAGACGAACGTTGGGGTGACATCTCGTCTGCTGTATCGAGACGGATGTCGAGGTTGTCTCTAGGTTGCTGGTGAACCGTCGAGGTTTGGAACTAGGGATTTTGCCGTGGCTCCTTTTGGTGATGTTGCGTCTGCTGTATCGAGACGAACGTCGAGGTGGTGACCACTCCATGTGGGATGATCTCCGGTGGTCTTTCAGGCTTTATATGACTTGCCGTTAAGACCCTGAAGCTAGGAATTTGGCCTTCGCTTCGTTTGCTGGCATCGCGTCCTCTGTATCGAGACGAATGTCATGGTTGTCTCTAGGTTGCTGGTGAACCGTCGAGGTTTGGAACTAGGGATTTTGCCGTGGCTCCTTTTGGTGATGTTGCGTCTGCTGTATCGAGACGAACGTCGAGGTGGTGACCACTCCATGTGGGATGATCTCCGGTGGTCTTTTAGGCTTTATATGACTTGCCGTTAAGACCCTGAAGCTAGGAATTTGGCCTTCGCTTCGTTTGCTGGCATCGCGTCCTCTGTATCGAGACGAATGTCATGGTTGTCTCTAGGTTGCTGGTGAACCGTCGAGGTTTGGAACTGGGGATTTTGCCGTGGCTCCTTTTGGTGATGTTGCGTCTGCTGTATCGAGACGAACGTTAGGGTGACATCTCGTCTGCTGTATCGAGACGGACGTCGAGGTTGTCTCTAGGTTGCTGGTGAACCGTCGAGGTTTGGAACTAGGGATTTTTCCGTGGCTCCTTTTGGTGATGTTGCGTCTGCTGTATCGAGACGGACGTCGAGGTGGTGACCATTCTGTGCTAGTGCGAGATGATCTCCAATTGTCTTTCCGGTTTTATGTGAGTTACCGTAAAGACTTTGAAGCTAGGAATGTGGCCCTCGCTTCGTTTGCTTTGGCGCGTCCGAATCCTGTTGGAGGAAGAACGCTGGGGTCGATATCTCGTCTGCTGTATCGAGACGGACGTCGAGGTGGTGACCACTCTGTGCTGGTGCGAGATGATCTCCGATTGTCTTTCCGGTTTTATGTGAGTTACCGTAAAGACGTTGAAGCTAGGAATGTGGCCTTCGCTTCGTTTGCTTACACTGCGTCTGGTGTATTGAGACGAATGCTGAGGTGGAGGTGGGATTTTGCCATCACTCCGCTTTGTTTCGACCATGGGGTCTTTTGTTAACTTTGCATGTACACCCTGCTGGGCTGCGAAGGAACGCCGTTGTTGACATTGCGTCTTTTGTAACGAGACGAATGCTAAGGTGGAGTTGGGATTTTGCCGTTACTCCGCTTTGTTTCGACCGTGAGGTCTTTTGTTGACGTTGCATCTGCCTCCAGCTGGACTGCGGAGGAACGCTGTTGTTGACATTGCGTCTACTGTATCGAGACGAATGCTGAGGTGAAGCTAGGATTTTGCCATCGCTCCTCTTGATGGTGTAACATCTGTGTCCTGTTGGAATGAGGAGGCACACCGTTGTTGGTCTCCAGGCTGTAGACGTGGCCATTGAGATTTGGAACTAGGGACTTTGTCATGGTTCCGTTTCGTTGCGATTCTGAGGTCAGTTGTTGACGTCATGTCTGCATCTGGTTGGAGTAAGGAGAAACGCCGTTGGTGGTCTCTAAGTTGTCGATGTTGACGTCGAGACCCTGAAGCTCGGGATCTTCATTTGCTTCATTTGTTGACATCGTGTCTGTAATATTGCGACAAATGTCGAGAAGGTCTCTAGGTTATCTATGAACCGTCGAGATTTGGCTTCACTTTCTGGTGGAGCCTGTTGGGAAGGTATTGCTCCCTTTTATCTGTGCCCCTGGATTGTATACAGGGATCGATGTGATTTCACCTGTAGGGCAAAAAGTTTCATTCTTTCATTTTTTTTTTATTCTTTCCGCGATGCTCTATCATTTCAGCTTTTTATATCGCGAAAATCGCGATTGCCCAATCATTTCGGCTATTTTTCGCGGTGCCCAATCATTTCGGCTATTTTTTCTTTTTACTCGCTGTTTTTTATTGCGAGTTGCCCAATCATTTCGACTGTTTATTTTATTTTTACTCGCTGTTTTTTTTTATTGCGAGTTGCCCAATCATTTCGGCTATTTTTCTTTTTACTCGTGCATACATTTTTACTTGCTGATTTTGTTTGCAAGTTGCCCCATCATTTCGGCTATTTCGTATGCATTTTTTTTTATGAGTAGGGGATTTGGGATCTGATACCAATCTTGGCATCAGCATCGCTGCGACTGGAATATTGCCAGGAGCGAATCATCATTTGCCTTGAAAGGACTTGGAATTTGATACCGGTTTAGGCATCAGCATCGCTGCAACTGGGATATTGCCAGGAGCGAATCATCATTTGCCTCTGTCGATGTTGAACAAAGGTGGCTTAGTAAACAGGGTTAAGGGTCCTGTCGGCTAAGGCTTTTGACTTCATGGGCCGTAAGGGTCTCACAAAGGTATTTCTCCCTACAAGTCGTGAGGATCTTGTAGGTGTGTCTTCTCCTTAGGGATCGTGAGGATTCCTAAGTGTATGTTCCCATGTAAGTCGTAAGGATCTTACAAAAGGATTTTCTCCTTGTAAGTCGAGAGGACTTACAAGTGTTGTTTGCTGTACAAGCATATCCCTAGTCACGGATGGGACTTTGTTAGGGAAATATTTATTCGTGCCCGTGGATTGTATACAAGGGTCATTATGAGCCGCTTGTAGGGCAATATTGGAAGTTTGTGGGGGTTTGCTTAAGCACAGGTTTAGGTCTCTGTGACTTAAGACTTTCAAATCATATGAGCCGTGAGGGTCACATAAGAGAGTTCTCCTTACGAGTCGTGAGGATCTCGCAAGTGTATTTCTCCTTAGGAATCGTGGGGATCCCTAAGTGTGTTGCTCCTTTGTGAGTCGTAAGGATCTCACGCAGGTGGTTTCTCCTTACAGGGTCGAGAGGATCCTATAAGTGTTTCTTAACGAGGTTGCGCCCTTTCAGATTTTCACAAACACTCGCCGGTAGCCCTGCTGTTTTTACTCACGGAGCCCTTTCGGGTTTTCATCCGTGCCCATTTTGCTTATGGACATACCGTTTTTTTTTGTTTTTTTTGTTTTTTTTTTTTTAAACGAGGTCGCGTCCTTTCGGGTTTTCACGAACACTCGCCGGTAGCCCTGCTGTTTTTACCCACGGAGCCCCTTCGGGTTTTCATCCGTGCCCATTTTGCTTGTGGACATACCGTTATTATTATTTTTTTATTTTTATATATTTTTTTTTAACGTCAGCCTGAAGATACTGCGGGTTGGGAGTAGTTTAACGACGTTTCGGTCATTTGCAAGTTTTTAGGACATTGCGGTCCATCATTAGTTTAAGGACATCTCGGTCCGTTGTTAGTTTAAGGACGTTTCGGTCCGTTGTTAGTTTAAGGACGTTTCGGTCCGTTATCCAGTTTTAGGACGTAGTGGTCCGTTAGGCTTTCTCTATGAATGAGCATGATGCCCCCGGCGTGTCCATATTTTTCGGAGCATGCGGTCGTGGCGGGTTCACCTTTCAAATTTCGGACAACGCGAACTTGCCCTGTTGGTATTGGTCTTCAACCCAGTTTTTGAAGACGTATCAGTCCTCGATCAGGTGACCTACTGTTTGGTGGTAAGGGCAATAATTAGGATTATTAACGTCGCCTGGCTGCAACGGACGTTTTGGATTCGGCAGATTAATGAGTCTGTTGCGCATTGCCAGCTCGAACAGTCCCCTTGTTTTATCTTGCGGAAACGAGTAAGGGCGTTCCAACTTTTCCTGGAGGGATTGCCGCTTGTTGCTTTGGCAAGCAACCGGTCTAGGGTCACCTGATTGTTGGTGAGTGCCGACGACGAGGGCCTTTTTTCCTTTTCTTTTATCCTTTTTGTTCGCTCCGTTGTTTGCAGGGCCGGGATTCTTTCCGAGTAGCATGCGATTGCATGGCTGAACGTTCTCGCAGCTTCTCAATTCCTTTATTTTTGAAATAGATTCCCCGAGGGAAGAGTTGGGGGTAGCTTCTTCGTCAGAGTCGCTTCCAAAGGTGATAATTTGTGATCCCTTGAAGTCGCTATATGACAGTCGGCGGTGGCTCTTTTGCGCTCATCTATCGCATTTTTCCGATGTCCACAAGCTTCACACTTTGTCCTGTCGAAGTGTCGCTTTTGAGCGACATACCCTTGCCACCAACAGTTAAAGGATTCGCAGTCTTCGGTAGGATGTATGATCTTCTGATGATATAAACAGAAGTTAGGGTGCATTTCTACATCAGAGAAAGGATTTTCTTCGGAGGGCGGTAGCTTCATTCCTACTGACAGAGCTTTGGCGAACCGTTTCCTCGTCTTGAATTTGTTTTTACCCGCAGTGTATGGCTTTTGATTTGACGGAATACCTTGGTTCTTTCCAGTATGGCCATTTCATGCTCTTGATTGGCTTTTGCTTTCAGACGAATTTCATTTAGGAAGGTATCGATCAAATTGTCTGACGGCCGTGGAATTTCTGTTTCAGGGCCCACCGTTGATTTCTCAGCGCGAGGATCCTCCTCCTCATCCGTCAGTGAATGAGAAATCACATGACAAGTCGCTACGTAGTCTTCGGATTCATCCGATAAGTTTTCTCCATCGTTTTCATCCTCGACGAAAGAACAAGTTGCCCCCGGCGTGTCCGTTTTCTTTGGAGAGTGCGGCTGTGGGGGGTTTACCTTCCAGCTTTCAGACAGCGTGAACTTGCCTTGCAGGTATTGATCCTCGATCCATCCCTTAAAGACGAAACAATCCTCAATCGGGTGACTTACCGTTTGGTGGTAAGGACAATAATTGGGATTATTAAGATCGCCTGGCTGCGACAGACGCTTTGGACTCGGCAGATTAATAAGTCTGTTGCGCACTGCCAGCTCAAACAGTCTTCTCGTTTTATCCTGAGGAAATGAGTAAGGACGTCCTAGCCTCTCTTCGAGGGATGGGCGTGGACGCACGTTGTTTTGGCGAGCGACCGGCTTTGAGTTGCTCGACTGTTGCTGAGCGTTGGCGACGATGATCGCTTTTCCTTTCTCATTTCGGGGCTCGGGTCTTGGAGGAAACGGTCTATGGCCCATCTGGTCCATTTGGGCTAATTTGTCGATCAAGGCCTGGAAGGTGGTCGGCCTGAAGAACATCATGAATTGCGAGATGGTCGTCTGCGGATCGAGAGTGCCCACAAACATGCCTACCGCAGGTGCCTCTTCTATGCGTTGTTCGCATTTCGACCATAGGTTCCGCCATCGTGTTGCGTATTGGACCCACGTTTCGCCGGGCCTTATCCTGGCATTTATCAGTGCTGTAATCGGGGTGCGTTCACTAGCACTTGCGAATCTTTGTGTAAACAGCAGTTCCATCTCTGTAAATGTTTTGACAGAGTCGTTAGGTAGCTCCGAATACCATTCAAAGGCTGTTTCTGCTAAGCTGCCGACGAATTGACGTAGCAACAATTTGTCATCGCCTCCGGTATTGCCGCATAAGGCCCTGAATTGAGCGACATGCTGATGCGGATTCCCTGTCCCTTTATATACGTGGAATTTAGGGATAGTATATCCTGGCGGGTAACTGATTTGGTCATACCAGCCCGGATAGGGTCGTCCGGTTCTAACAATTTTCCCAGCCGCTTCATTCGCCTGATGAACTCGGATCTGCTGAGTTATATATTCGTCTAGGTCAACTTTGGAGATTGCCTCCTCCTTGGCTGTTGATAGAGCCGGCGGAGGATTTGACGTTTCTCCCCTGTCGTCTTCAAGGACGATCGGAGGATCTTCAGCAGGAGGGTCCGGCTGTAACATCATCCCTACTATATCTTGGAAGAGGAGCGCCATCTGTTTTATGTTAGCCGCTTGCTCTGCAGCTTCTTTGTCCCTCTTTTCGAGGACTCTGCGTAAAAAGTCAGCGTCAGTTTCTTGTTCTTGACGCTCATCCAAAGACGTTTCAGAGCTTTCTTTTGGCTCAGTGAGTGCAGCCATTGTAGTCATCATTTCCTGAAGCTTTTGTTGTTGCTCCTGGGCTTTCGTCACGGATCGGGTGAGCGGTCGGTGGCCCGTAGAAGTACGGCTTTCCTCCTTTCCAGAAGCCATATAAACAGTATGCACCCCCATGCCCCTAGACTTGGGGCGTTTGTGTTCGGTGTCTTTGCGATTTGCCGAAGACACAGGGGCTTTTTGCGGCCTCCTTTTTTGAGTGATTGGAGTTAAGGGAGCCGTTGTAGTGGGCACCCGAGTAGCTTTTGCTTCTTGTGGTTTGACAGAGTAATCCTTCCCCTGCCGAACCTTCATATTTTTCTGTCGTCGGAGGCAGTCTCGATCGATCACCGACTCTTGGACCTGTCGCCAGACTTTGTAAATTTTAGAGGACAGCCGTTGAGGGGGCTGCTCTAACTTCTTCTCTGGAGTATTCTCCACAGGTGAAGGAGTTCGTTTCAATATCGCAGTAAGAGAGTTTCTGCGCACCTTGTTGAGCAGTTCAAAGCTGTTCTTGGTTGGAACAGCAGCATCGATCCTCACCATCGGAGTTGGAGGAGTAAGTCCAGAGGGGGAGTTGCCCCCAGCCTTCCTCACTCGGCGCCAGTAGCGACGTCGGGCATGTCGTGCTGATGGAGTTGTTTCAGCTATAGGGGTGACCTCCTCATGCCCCCTGTGTTGGTCAGAATATACTGGTACCAGCTTTTTAAAGATCGACGTCCGTTGAACGGGGACGGCCAACTTGTCAGAAGCGGACTTCTGAACATGGGAAGCAGCCTTGGTGATTTTGCCAGGAACGGGAGTTGGAATGGCTATCCGCTTCGGGATAACGCCTTCTGGTATGGCATGCTTCTTCATTAGCCTGTTAGAGCTCTGGCCTAGTCCGTTAAAAACTGAAGCAGTGGAGTTGGACGACCCGTTGAGAGGGGTCGCGGCAGTAGTAAGTCGATCGAAGACCGACTTTTTTGGAGCTTCTTGCAATGTCATTGGGGCATTGAAGCTCATTGGTGGGAGCATGGTCCCAAAAAATAGTCCAGTGGTGGCTTGAGCCATCTGCTCCACCGGCATTTTGAAAAGGGAGGCCGCTTGGGGCCCATAAGTCACTCCTCCAGCAACGGCGGAGCGAGAGTTATCGCTGCGGACGATGCAGTTCGAAGCCATTGATCTTTTGTTTTCTGCACGGAGCAAGACACCAAATCTTAGTACCTTGAATCCATAGGCAATCACAGCAAACCGCGATTTGTTCGCGAACACGACACACGAAGTGTGGAGTGGAAAGAAGAAGAGGTCCCACCGGGCGTGCCAGAATCTGTTCCCCTCCGAACGGCGGCCGGGACGTCGTGTCCGCGCCTGAGGTTCGGGGCAGATGCTATTTGGTTTTATCCGTCTATCTCTCCGAAGATGCCAAGTTGATTTATGGCACCGAGTATCGGAGGTTTAGACGGATGCGGCCGATGTAGCAGACTTTGTCAGATTCCCCCTCAGGGTGAGGGGTTTTTGATTGTGGGGACGCTCTTCCCTGCAGGCGCAAGCCCCTGCAGTTAATTACGCTATCGCGTTGCGATAACAACTTTCTCCTTCTTCAGAATTTCACTTCGTGTCGTGTATGTTTATTTTGTTTGTGGTTGCCCGTGGATTGTATACGGAGACTTAGTGATGTCGTCGCCCGTAGGACGTGGATTAGTCCAAATCCGTGTTTGCTTAGATTTGGGTTTGGTGTTTTTTTTTTAGTTTAAGGATGCATTAGTCGCGTTGCGGCTAAGATCAACTTAAACATTCGTTAAGGATACATTAGTCCTGTTTTAGACTAAGATCAACTTAACATAGTGATTGATTTAATTATCTGGCCATCGGGACTCGTCACCTCTCCGACGTCATTGAAGGATTACAACGACGGGTGTCAGAGGAGTTCAGAGATGTACCCTTGAACCAGAGTTGATTTGGGGTTTTATTGTTTATTTAAAGATCTAAGGACACATTAGCCGTAGCTGGGGCTAAGATCGACTTAGACGGGACCGTTTAGATCCGACAAGAGAACATTTGGTCTCTATTGTGCCAGTTTAAGGACGTGGCGGTCCATTGCCAGTTTTAGGGACGTGGTGGTCCATTATTAGTTTAGGGACGTTTCGGTCCGTCGCCAGTTTAAGGACGTAGTGGTCCATATTCCAGTTTAGGGACGTGGTGGTCCGTCGCCAGTTTAGGGACGTGGTGGTCCGATATTAGTTTAGGGACGTTTCGGTCCGTTTTTAGTTTAGGGACGTTTCGGTCCATTTTTAGTTTAGGGACGTTTCGGTCCCATTTTTAGTTTAGGGACGTTTCGGTCCAATATTAGTTTATGGACATTTCGGTCCGATGTTAGTTTATGGACATTTCGGTCCAATATTAGTTTAGGGACGTTCCGGTCCGATGTTAGTTTATGGACATTTCGGTCCGATGTTAGTTTATGGACATTTCGGTCCACGAGTTTAAAGACCCCGCAGTCCATATCGATGTGTGGTCGTTGGGACCCGTCACCTCTTTGACGTCGTTGAGGAATTACAACGACGGATGTCAAAGGAGTTCGGAGATGTACCCTCGAACCGGATGTAAATTGATTTAGAAGAGCCATTTTGCTCAGTCAATTTAATTTAAGGACTTATGGCCAAAATTGGGCTAAGTCCAGTTGAAATGTTCAACATTTTATTTGCTTTTGCATTGCATTTCTTTTTTTTATTTTTATTTGTGCCTTGCCCAGAAAGGATGCAGAGCATCAATTTGTTTTGGGCTCTGCCCTTTTAGAAATGATGCAAGGCATCAATTTTATTTGGGCTCTACCCTTGTATAAAGGATGCAAAGCATCAATTTATTTGGGCTCTGCCCATTTATTGCCTTGCAATTTATTTTGGCCTGTCAGGTCATTTTGATTTGGGCCTGGCCCTTCAAATAGTGCAAAGCACCAAGAATCTTTTGGATTCAAGAAAATGAGTGCAGAGCACTTTTTAATGATCTAAATTTAGATCAAAGAAGAGAAAAGAAAATCTTTTCTTTCTTTCTGTCTCAGAGAACCAGAGGTTCATAGCAAGTGCAAGGCACTATTTTTATTTATTTATTTATCTGAGAACCAGAGGTTCATAGCAAGTGCAAGGCACTATTTTTATTTATTTATTTATCTGAGAACCAGAGGTTCATAGCAAGTGCAAGGCACTATCTGTTGTGCGCACGTGCGTTGCACGTGGTGCCGCATGGCGGGCATACGTGCGTTGCACGTGGCGCACATGCGCATTATGAGGAGAAGCAAAGCTTCTATATATGGAGAACAAGCTCCTTTTAATATTATTAAATATTCTCATGTGGTGCGCACGTGCGTTGCACGTAGTGCCGCATGGCAGGCACACGTGCGTTGCACGTAGCACACATGGCGCTTGCGCATATGCGCATTATGGAGGAGCATGCTCCTATCTTGGAGAACTAAGCTCCTTTGAGTATTGAATCCTTTGAGGATTTTTACTCTACCTTTCTAAGAGGTATGCCCTCTTATTTATATGGGAGTGGTAGAGAAGCCATCTCTCCTTTTCCCGATGTGGGACTAAAAAATGCATTCCCCATGTAGTAGAGCATTACTTTAGGTTACACGTGCATAACACATTTGCTCATAACTTTTGATCCCGAATGAATTATGAGGCCCATAATATATCAAATCGAAGGCCTTTTCGAGATGCTTTCAATATCATCAGAATTTAGCCATTTCTCATTCCGGAGTTTGTCAAAATACAGCTCGGAAAATACTGGTTCGCATCTTCTTCCTTATATCACATGTGCATAGACATTTGCTCATAACTTTTGATCCCGGATGAATTATGAGGCCCATAATATATCAAATCGAAGAGTTTTTCGAGACGCTTTCAATATAATCAGAATTTATCCGTTTCTCCTTCGGGAGTTTATCAAAAAACAGCCCGGAAGATACCGGTTCGCATCTTCTTCCTTATATCACATGTGCATAGACATTTGCTCATAACTTTTGATCCCGGATGAATTATGAGGCCCATAATATATCAAATCGAAGGTCTTTTCGAGACTCTTTCAATACAATCAGAATTTATCTGTTTCTCCTTCGGGAGTTTGTCAAAAAACAGCCCGGAAGTTTCTGGTTCGTATTTCCTTAAGCGTATCGCTGCCATTTGATACCTTGGACTCTTTTGCGCAGAAATTTTTGGCGGGAACAGTGTTATCGGTAAATTACAATAGACCGACGTTTGTGATATTCTGCAATATCAAGAGTTATTTTCTAATATTTCTAATATTAAGAGTTACTTTCTAATATTGCAGACATCTCGGACCGTGGCGTCAGGTGGTACACCGAGCGTGCTGTCCGCATATCTTGCCGTCCACGGCACCTCGACAGATCCCGCCACGGGCGAGGTTCGATATCCCGACGTCGCTACCCAGGAGTACTGCGTAAGTGTTAATATTTTTTCTACCCAAATTTGAAATTTTAGTTTTGGAAGGTTCAAGTTTAAATCTTATACTTATACTTTACTGCTTAATGTGGGTGTAGGAGCGGGTGGTTGAGCAGGCCCAGGCCTCGGGGATCGATTTTACCGGACAGAGTGATCCGAGGCTGCTGACCCCAGTTCTGGACGCCGCACACGGAGGGCACCACGGAAGTTGGGAGAGAGGCCGGGGACTGGGCCCTAGCAGGGCCCATATGAGGTTGGACTCCACCCCGGCGGTTACTTCCTCCGTCTCTGGTGACCGACGTGTCCATCAGGAACTGGAGAGCTTGAGGGCCACCGTTCAGGAGTTGAAGGAGATGCTGGTATGTATACTGCTTTATAGTAAAATATCATGTCATATTATATAGATATCAACATATCCATAATTAGTACGTAGCTTGAGATTATTTGGTTTTAGACTTAAGTTTGATTAATCATACATACAGATGTAATTAAAATAAACAACAAACTAGATATCCAAACGGGGTTTCGAAATAACTTAATAATGATACGAATTCGAATAATACACAGTTCTTACACGCTTATTACACACGTTAGGTCCAGACGCGACAGGGTACATCGGCCGAGCCTCCACATGCATCTCCTTCGGCTGCGGCTCCGCAAGCCACTACATCGGCTGCGCTTCCGCAGACAGCTCCTGTAGCTCCACCGCCCACTCAGACTCCCGCAGCCGTGGCTCCGCAAGAGACTACCTCGACGGCGGCTGCGCAGACCACATCGCCAGCTCCACAGGCCGCTCAGACTCCCGCTCGTGCCGAATTGCAGAGTTTATTGACCGAGGAGCAGGCGCGTGTTATTCTATCGTTATTCAGAGGTGGAGCTGGACCGAACTAGGGTAGCTTTTTGGTTCTTATTTTTTGAAACATGTATTTATTTATATCATACACATTGTACTACATTTCGAAACGATATCGATATTGGTTTATATTTATATCATATTCAATTTTTGGATTTCTTTTGTATATTATATGCGTGAGATGTGATTATGAATATTGCGATATATGTTGTGTGATGATTATTTTTATATTTGATTGATGTATATATTATTGTGCACAGGGCGGGAAAAAATCAGGCAAAACTTTTTTTAAAAAAAAATACAGACAATATGTACCTACGGATTAATCCGTAGGCATACATGTTTGTTAGTTATATGTATGCCCTAGAGGCCATTACTGTACATTGGATGTATATTGTAGTGGATGCTGGGACATATATAGGGAGGACTTTCTTGCTCGACATGATAGTATGCTATCTGGTTACTCTTTACCTTAACGTGTACATTGATTATCTCTCTGTTACATGTTGGTAAAGCCCTTAGGATGTGTACTTGACTACCTGGACTATGATGCGGATCATACTAGTGGGGACATGGTAGTCCATAAGTACATCCTTCAAGGTCCCTAGTCGTGGGTGTATCAAGACGGGGCATCGATATACCAGAGTAGACTAGCGTATACCTTCTCGACCCATACAGATGGGCGATGGATGATCCCATATCCATTGGTGTTTGACATCAGAGATGATATACGGGTGCTCAGTGGAGACTGGGTACACTGGATGGACTCGCCGAGAACTCCCAGATGGTATTATACCTTTCGTCAGATGGCAGTTTTCTGGTGACACTGGTACAGAGTAGTCTGTTGACCCGAGATCGTCATAGAGTCTTGTGTGATTCCCACTGTGCTTTGATTTCCACCTTACCACGTCCAAGAGGGCGTGCAAAACAGTGGTTTTTGGGTACAGTCCCGAATCACATGGAGGCAATGAGCGATAGGAGGGGATCGTCTCTCCCGGTATAGGGAGTTGATGTTGCGCTGTGTTCGATTGGCTATAACCGGAAATCCCTGGCCAGGGTTGCTGAGATTTACTGGTAAGTGTTACCAGTAGTTTCTCGAAATGTTATAGACCTCATATCGACACGACTTATCGAGATATTGGGGTCTGACGTTTACCACCCCTAGGCGAGATATGCGACATATCAGACGACGAGACCGGACTGTCCGGTAAGTGTTATTGGTTGGATTCACAGGAGTATGAGCGGGCTTACTCGTCGATCTTCTGATCGCTCAATACCCGGGTGGCCGTTACGTTTAGCAGACCACTTGCGGCTTGTGGGTGTTTGATATGATCATCACCTGGTGCCGGCGTATTGACGAGTCTTTAGAGTCCTACACAGAGGTTTCCTGGCTCAAGCGAAACGAAATAGGAGCGCATATGAGATATGTGCGGGACCAAGAATAATGCGTGTATGTGATACCGTATTCTATTCTCGCGATGAATGTATCGATTGGTTGTATGCGATATAACCTAGTTATCGAATCAAGGATTGATTTGATAAGCCGATACATTGAATATTATTCGGTCATATGCGATATGACCGGATCGTTAAATCAAGTGTTGATTTAATGATTTAATGCATAATTATATATTTGATATATTACTTTGCGTTAACTAGTATTGGTTCACTTTAAAAGGATTTTCTCACTTGATGTGCACATTGTATATGTGATATATTTTTGTGCACTTGATTGTATCATGTTTGATGATACATGATTGCTAGGGTTTGTATAAAGAATTAAACCTTGGTTAAGTAAATGGTTAGGGTTTTTATTTATTTATTCATTCATTTATCTTTTTAATTTGGATTAAAAAGAAAAGGGAAAAGAAAACATAATGGTTGATGCCTTATGAGACCTCATTAGCGTGTCTAGGAACCCTACAATGTTGCCCCTACGGATATAGCCGTAGGGGCAAAATATCAGCAGTAACTGATATTTGCCCCCCGATCTCTGTACCAGGGGGTTGGAAGTGCCCCTACGGACATATCCGTAGGAGCTACTGCCTCTCCCCTACGGAGATATCCGTAGGAGAAAAATATCAGGAATCCTGATATTTTGCCCCTACGGATAGGTACCTACGCAGTTATCCGTAGGGGATATAACTTGGACCTACGGACATATCCATAGGTACACTTAATATATTAAAAAAAACCGTAAATAATATAAATTTTTTTACCCTACGGCTTCGTCCGTAGGGACACTAGGACCTACACAGAAATCCGTAGAGGCAAGAATTTGCCCGTAGGGGCAAGTTCAGGGCCTCAACTTGCACCTGCGGCCTTTACACCTACGGGGTATTTTTTCGTCCCTACGCATATATCCGTAGGGGCAACCCTTATTTGTAGTAGTGAGAACGGGTTCAACGTTCCCCTGCACAGTATAACATGCGGGTTCGGTCAATACATCCATATTATTATCTTGATTAAGGCATGACATGGTCGCTACCTGGAGAGAGAGAAGAAAACAATTTAGCGTATGCTCTTGCAAGATCAGATTGGTTATTATCTTATCTAATCAGGATGGCTCCCACTGTTTTTTATCAAATCTTCCTTCAAACCCTAAAAGGAAAGATTAGCCGGGATTAATTACACCCTACAACTTCGCCGATCTTTCAGCCAGGCTAGTGTCGGTACTTTGAGGGAGGTTCCCTGTGTTTTCGCACGGACCTAATTAAAGTAAACCTCGTTTTCCCAGAGGCGTAACCCCGTTGACACCTTTCTAGACACCTACTTGATCGGCTAATTGTCCTGTGTAAAACTCTCCCAGGAGTAACAATTACTCGCAGTGGGTATCGGGATCCAACTATCTCATAGAAGGTATGCAATCTCATTGCAAATTTCAACACTTGAAATTCCCGATAATGCTTTTGCCCCTAGCGTCCTATGACCTTGACGGAGGCCAAACTACCCATAGGGCGCTAGTCAAGTTCAACCCGTCATTTCTTGATTGAATTAAACCCACCCGTACGACCTTTGACGGAGGCCAAACTATGCCGTACGAATACCCTAATCCAATCGCATCATATGCTAGCAGATAAGTACTAGTTAGCTACCATACACTACGCCTTGACGGAGGCCAAACTACCGTAGCATGAATACTAAGTAGTACTTATCTGAAATGACGGAGGGCTACGCAGGTTTTTCAGAAAAACCATGAGCGTAATGAACTTGATATCGTTGTAGAATCGAATGAATTTTGAAATGCTGCTAGAACCAGGAGTTTACAAATGCTTAGTGCGCCGAAATCATGCGTCGCTTTGATGAATACAATGGTCGACTTCTTTCTCGTCGTTCCGCTCTTTTGAAGATCATTATGAGAGCGATCTGGGAAGCACTTCCGTTATTCTATGACGGCATGTCGCTTAAAGCATTGGATGACGCCGAAGATAAGGTACACTCAGTGTATCTGATGGGCCTAATCTCAAACAAAAGGCGAGACAATCTTGTTGATATTCTGCATCAAACTTTTCAGCAGGTGACAATAATCGCTGCCTATCGAAGGGCGGAGGATATCAGTGAGGACCCTGACGCTTGTGATCGTGAGAGGAAGCATACGAGAATGGTCCGAGAGGCCCGAAACATTTTAGATGGCCTAACTTTAGAATTTCTCAATCCATGTCCTGGATTTGATGTCTTGCCAAGAAATAATATCGTCAAGATCATACAGATGAGCGGCCATAACGTCTGAAAAAGAAAATCAGTGAGATTTTAGTGGACAGACTGATTAAGAAAAAGCTTATTGAAACGAGCATTGGAATTCAAACAAATTCTTGGGAAGACAAGTTCTGTTAAGCTAGCAACAAAATTCAAATCTGTGCGAATAAGGGTAAAACCCTATGAAAAGATTTTCAAGAACATCAGGGAATAAAATTCCCGAAGAGTCCCATTGATCTTTCAGAGCTAAGCTCTTCGCCAGAGGAATTAAATTCCTTTATGTAATGGAATTAAATTCCAAGAATCCATAAAAATACGTGAGAAAAAAAATCCCATGAACCCTCAAAATCAGAGGGAAACGTTCTAGATATGGTAGTTTATTACTCAAAGATCACATCTTTGGAGGATGGGTTTCTGAGGAGAGCAAAGCTCTCATAATGGATTTAAAGTCCAGAGGCATTCTCAAAGAAAGAAAGTTTTCTGATGTACAAAGCGTTACCTGAAAAAGGTTTCTTTGGACATAGTTTAACTCTGGATTTGTAATGGCAGAGAACTGAGCTCTGAGGAAGAGAATTAAATTCTCAAAGAAATTGAAAAAGGAAGAAGATGAAGGAATGGAGGCGTTGCTGATGAGACCTCTGCATTTATAGGACGTGATAGGAAACGGTTCAGCTTCCCTGTTCCCTAAGCAAATCCAAAGGCCACAAAGGTGACAGCGTTGCACTCACGTGCAAACACGTGAGAACAACGCTGTGGGGGTATTTGTTCCCTCATGGGAACTGAATAAAAATATAAATAAAGCATCAAGAAAACCCCCCAAATAGGGCATCATGTGCTCACACGTGACCAGGCCTCACGTGCAAACACTTGACCTTTTTATGGGAAGATTCTATCTACGTCTGAATGCCTAATTGATAAAGTCACGTGCCCACACGTGATGGGCTCTTGAACCCACTGAATTAATAGAATTAAATTCTAATTAAAAGGAATTAAAAGCATTTGTTCCCTCATGGGAACTGAATAAAAATATAAATAAAGCTGCAAGGAAACCCCCAAAGGGGGCATCACGTGCCCACACGTGACCAGGTTTCACGTGCAGACACGTGACCTTTTACAGGCAAAGCCTATATGCGCTGAATAAAATAAACAAATGGAAATACTTAATCAATGGGGTCACGTGCCAACACGTGATGAGTTTCTGAGCCCTCTGAACTAATAGAATTAAATTCTAGTTAAATGATTAATCAGTGGGGTCACGTGCCAACACGTGATGGGTTTCTGATCTCTCTGAACCAACAGAATTAAATTCTAATTAATTGCTTAATCAGTGAGATCACGTGCCAACACGTGATAGACTCTTAAACCCTCTGAACTAATAGAATTAAATTCTAATTAAAAGGAAATCAAAACCCCTAATTGGAAAAATATTTCCCCAGATCTTTCCAAACAGAAAAGATTGCACTCTGTAAAGTGGAGCACCGTTGGATCAAAAATCCAATAGTGATTAAAAATTACCAATTTATAGAAAAATTCTATACAATGAAATATTTTCCTAAAATTTGCCAGGAACAACAAATAAAATATCTTTTGGATTGAAAATCCAATGGTGAATAAAATTCATCGAATGATCTAAAAGATCGTGTTGGTTATAAAATCAATCAAAATCTTTCAATGAAAGATTGACTAAACAAACTGATTCTTTTCTTTCTCCTATAAATAGGAGCCAAGAAGAGGAAAAAAAAAGGGATACAACAACAGAGAGAGAACAACAGAGAGAAAAAAAGAGAATTTAATTCTCCAAAGAGAAAAAAGGTCTTTTCAGATAAAGAAAACTCTAGGTAAGAGAAGGAAGGAGATCATTCTATAAGCTCCCACAAAACAAAAGAGAATTTAATTCTCAAACAAAGAGTTTAACTCTTCTAAAAAGAACTCAGTTCTTCCTCTGGTTGAAGATCTGCAAAAGCAGATCTCCCCACAAGTTGAGAATTTAATTCTCATCGGGGAGATTCTGCCATGCAGATCCAAAAGTTAAAGGGAGAATTGGGTTTAAAGAATTTAATTCTTTCAAACATATAGGAATTTAATTTCTCTAAATAAAATCAGGGTTTAATCCTATCAAAAGAATTTAATTCTTAAACAAGAGATTTAACTCTCCGTCCACGTAAAAGAGATCAGTACCCAACATAATCATGTGGTAACACGTGACCCCATTTATTTGAACCAGAAAAAGAGATTTCCCAAAGCGTTTAACACTTATTTAAAAGGGAAAACAATAAAGACAGTTTCTCTTTTAGGGTGTATCACGTGCTCCCACGTGACCCTTAAAAAGCTCCTCAAACAAGAGGGAGTAAAGACAAGGCAGTTTCACTTTTTGGGCGTCTCACGTGTTCCCACGTGACCCCTAGCAATTATCAAACAAAAGAAAATTCTACCCAAAGGAAATGCCGCATAAGGGAGGGCATCACGTGCTCCCACGTGATCCCTGATAAATACTTTTAATATCCAACGCATGGATACCCATCACGTGCCCACACGTGATGGTCATAAAGGTCAAGTGTTTAACACTTATATATTCTGAGAGTAAAATAAAAGAAGTAAGGCCCAATCTTCAGGCGCCTCACGTGACCCTACGTGAGCACTTCAGTTTTAGTGTTTAACACTACTTTAAGCGCCTCACGTGGGAGCACGTGAGCGCCGAATGTATTCTAGTGTTTAACACTATATTCGAGCCAATCTTAGCCCAAATTAGCTAAGTCTTCCAGAGGCAAGGCCCCCCTTCAACTGAACCCCAATTATACTCTTGTCTTCCAAAACTGATCATCTCATATGGCATTCAAAGTGATTTCCAGAGCCTTTCAACCAATATTGGTTCAAGGGTACATCTCTTCATATCTCTGATACATGTTGTTGTAATTCTTCAACGTCTTTAGAGAGCTGGAGGGTCCCAATAACCAATAACTTTTGGTGCATCCCCAAACGGTTGAACCAAAACCAGACAGATTATGACGTCTTCAAACTGGACTATGATGTCCTTAAACTTCATGGACTGTGGGGTCCTTAAACTCATGGACTATGATGTCCTTAAACTTTACAGACTATGATGTCTCTAAAGTACCATGGACTGTGGGGTCCTTAAACTCATGGACTATGATGTCTTTAAACTTTACAGACTATGATGTCTCTAAACTCCATGGACTATGATGTTCTTAAACCTACTGGACCATAACGTTGTTAAACTAAAACGATAGAGCCCAAATGCTCTTTCGCTGGATCTAAATGATCATAAAAACCCTGTTAAGTAGATCTTAGTCTAAAATTAGGCTAACGCATCCTTAACAATCATTTAAGTTGATCTTAATCTCAAATGAGATTAACGATCCTTAAATCAATCCAACTACAGATCCCTTAACTGACATTGGTTCAAGGATACATCTCTTCACACCTCTGATATGTGTCGTTGTAATTCTTTAACGTCTTCAGAGAGGTGGTGGGTCCCGACAACCAAAAACTTTATAGACTATGATGTCTTTAAACCCTATGGACTACGATGGCTTTAAACCCAATGGACCGCAAAGTCCCTAAACTAAAACAATAGAGTCCAAATGCTCTTTTGTTGGATCTAAATGATCCTATTAAGTTGATCTTAGTCTAAAATTAGACTAACGTGTCCTTAACAAACGCTAAGTTGATCTTAGTCTAAAAACTAGACTAACGTATTCTTAACAAACGTTTAAGTTGATCTTAGTCTCAAATGAGATTAACGATCCTTAAACCCAACCCAAACCCAAATCTAAGAAAATACGGATTTGGACTAATCCACGCCCTACGGGAGACAACATAAATTAGTATCTGTATATAATCCACGGGCAACCAAAAATAAAACAAACTTACACGACACGAAGTGACCATCTGGAGAAGGAGAAAGTTGTTACCACGATGCGGTAGCGTAATTAACTGTAGGGGCTTGCGCCTGCAGGGAAGAGCGTCCCCACAATAAAAACCCCCTCAAATGAGGGGGAATCTGACGAAGTCTGCTACATCGGCCGCATCCGTCTAAACCTCCGATACACGGTGTCATAAATCAACTTGGTATCTTCGGAGAGATGGATGGATAAAACCAAATAGTATTTGCCCCCAAAATTCAGGCCAGACGTCCCAACGTCCCGGTCGCGTCTTTCGGCGGAGTACAGATAATAATAAATTTTTAAATAGGGATTTTAGGGAGATAGCAAACCATGATTTTAGTTGGACGAAAATTTTTAGTTAGGATAAGTATTCACTTAAGATATGACAGATAAAAAAATATCAATTTGCTTTAAAGAGTGTTATAGATCTAGATTTACAAAATTTTGAAATAATTTCTAAAAAATTAAACTAGATCATTTTCATGCCAAAATAAACTAATAACCTATTTTAACCAAAAATGTTGGCTCAATCCTGTTACCTATGGAATAGCAGTACTCTGTCTCAACTGTAGAGTGTTTTTCGTCACACATTAGGATGGATGTGCTCGCTTGTCAGGCATTTGCACAGTATATTTATCTGATTATAATGTTCAAGCAGAGAGTGCAATATAGTGGGAGTGATGGCTCGAATAAAGAATACGACATAGTAACCCTGAGTGCTCGTGAGCAGGCTTAATGATATAAGGATTGTTCATGCAGGACATGTCAATTTAGTCATGGTGCTTGTGTTTACGGGTGAAACCTAGCCAGGTAGAGCGGGCATTTAACAATTTTTATACTCGGCCCGAATTTTATAATCTAAACAAGAATCACATCCAAACTTAACCAGTTTTCAATGCATTATATCTAAACATATAAGTTCAGGTTTCGATCGTGACGTGACCTGGATCACGCCAAGATGTTACCTTCCGTTGATCTGCTGATGGCGGCGATGGATGGCTGATATTGGATCTGGAGGCAGGCTCCTGAAGCATATGGATCTCAGTGGGTTTGAGGTTGGTTGGGCCGAGCTACCTTCAAGGAAGTCCCAGGGTGGTTGTACCACCGAGGACCTTCCGACGGTCAAGTTAGAGAGGAAATCCGAGCAAACTAACGATTTAGTGGAGTAAAAATGGCTTACTTGAACCGTCTGAAGGAGGGGTTTATATAGTGGTTGCAGCAGGCAGGCAGGTGCGAGAATCACGCCGGTCGTTACGCTCCCAATGTCACGCCCGCGTGATAGGTGGGATCCTGCATTAATGGCGAGGCAGGCTCGTTAATGGGGATCGTGATGGCATGGTACGCGGGATCGTGGGCGGCGGATATCTCACGCATGGAGAGATTCACGGAGGCGAGGCGGATACACCTGCGATCGGTGCCGTGGGTCGGTCGATGGGACCGAGGAAGATGAGCTTGGCGAGAGGCTCGTGGATGAGCGGGAGGCCAAGGCATCTTGGTTCTGTCGTAGCCCGGAGACGAGCTGATAGGGCCGTGGAGGCCGCTTGTGCAGGATGGTACGAAGGCGAGCCGGGAGGGCGAGGTAGCTCAGCCCGAAGGAAGGCTCGGAGGCGAGCCGGATGGCCAAGGAAGCTCGGGCCTGTGATAGCTTGGAGCAGAGCAAAGGGACAGTTGGCTTGGCTGCTGAAGTGCTCGGGGGCAAGGAGTGGGGTGTAACCTCGGAGACTGGGTTGGAGGGAAGCCCCACCGTAGGACACTGGTTCCCCTTCCGTAGCCCTCAGGGGCCTAACTGGCTTACGCATGTGACACGTCATCCGCCATGTGTCATGATATAAGGAGTTACCGTTATTGAGCATCATCATTAGCCCCCCACTCTCGTTCCGATCTATTTGTGGGTCGGGTCGAGAGTGGACTACTTGGTTCTTTTTGTGCGGCTTGGCGCTGGTAATCCCTCATGGTGGATTGTTCGGGGACGACACGGCGTTCTTGTTGTCACGCATCGAGTATGAGTCGAACGAAGGACGAGTGTGGGAAGGTCGGTATCCTCCCTTTGCCGGAGTTGAGGCGTTGATCGCGCGTTGAGTATGAGTTTATTTGGCGGGTCTTGGATCCGTGTCTTTGTAGGGTAGGAAGCTACCCTCCGCGGATGTGCCAAGCGGGAAACTACTCAGCGGCCTCACGAGGAGGGCTTCGGACCCACCGCGTTGATAGGCAGGAGGATGCCCGCTGGGGATGCACCGAGCAGGAAGAAACTTGGCGGCCTCGTGAGGAGGGCTTCAGATCCTCAGCGTCTGATGGGCAGGAGGCTGCCCGCTGGGGATATGCCGAGCAGGAAGAAACTCGGCGGCCTCGTGAGGAGGGCTTCGGACCCACCGCGATGATGGGCAGGAGGATGCCCGCCGGGGATGCGCCGAGCAGGAAGAAACTCGGCAGCCTCTTGGTGAGGGCTTCGATCCTTAGCGCGGGAGGGGCCGTAAGGGGCCTACTAAGGACGGGCCTAGCAGGGTTACTTCCCGGTGCCTCTTGGAAAGGGTTTTGATCCCTGGCCTTGTAGGGTAGGGAACTACCAGCCAGGGATAACCGAGCAAGGACGGGCCCGGTTGCTTCTTGGTGAGGGCTTTGATCCTTAGCGCTGGAGGGGCCGTAAAGGGCTTACTATGGACGGGCCGAGCAGGGTTACTGCCTGGTGCCTCTTGGCGAGGGCTTTGATCCTTGGCGTTGTGGGGTAGGGAACTACCAGCCAGGGATAACCGAGCAAGGACGGGCCCGGTTGCCTCTTGGTGAGGGCTTTGATCCTTAGCGCGGGAGGGGCCGTAAGGGGCTTACTAAGGACGGGCCGACCAGGGTTACTTCCCGGTGCCTCTTGGCGAGGGCTTTGATCCTTAAGGACGGGCCGAGCAGGGTTACTGCCCGGTGCCTCTTGGCGAGGGTTTTGATCCCTGGCGTTGTGGGGTAGGGAACTACCAGCCAGGGATAACCGAGCAAGGGCGGGCCCGGTTGCCTCTTGGTGAGGGCTTTGATCCTTAGCGCGGGAGGGGCCGTAAGGGGCCTACTAAGGATGGGCCGAGCAGGGTTACTGCCCGGTGCCTCTTAGCGAGGGCTTTGATCCTTAAGGACGGGCTGAGCAGGGTTACTGCCCGGTGCCTCTTGGCGAGGGCTTCGATCCCTGGCGTTGCGGGGTAGGAAACTACCAGCCAGGGATAGCCAAGCAGGGTAGCTGCTCGGCTGCCTCTTGGTGAGGGCTTCGATCCCTGACGTTGCGGGGTAGGGAACTACCAGCCAGGGATAGCCAAGCAGGGTAGCTGCTCGGCTGCCTCTTGATGAGGGCTTCGATCCTTGGCGTTGGCGGGTAGTGAACTACCGGCCATGGATAGCCAAGCAGGATAGCTGCTCGGCTGCCTCTTGGTGATGGATTTGATCCTTGGCGTTGGTGGGTAGTTAACTACCAGCCATGGATAGCCAAGCAGGGTAGCTGCTCGGCTGCCTCTTTGTGAGGGCTTCGATCCCTGGCGTTGCGGGGTAGGGAACTACCAGCCAGGGATAGCCAAGTAGGGTAGCTGCTCGGCTGCCTCTTGGTGAGGGCTTCGATCCTTGGCGTTGGTGGGTAGTGAACTACCAGCCATGGATAGCCAAGCGGGGTAGCTGCTCGGCTGCCTCTTGGTGAGGGCTTCGATCCTTGGCGTTGGTGGGTAGTGAACTACCAGCCATGGATAGCCAAGCGGGGTAGCTGCTCGGCTGCCTCTTGGTGAGGGCTTCGATCCTTGGCATTGGTGGGTAGTGAACTACCAGCCGTTGATAGCCAAGCAGGGTAGCTGCTCGGCCACTTCTTGGTGAAGGTTTCGATCCTTGGTGTTGGTGGGTAGTGAACTACCAGCCATGGATAGCCAAGCAGGGTAGCTGATCGGCTGCCTCTTGGTGAGGGCTTCGATCCTTGGCATTGGTGGGTAGTGAACTACCAGCCATGGATAGCCAAGCAGGGTAGCTACTCGGCTGCCTCTTGGTGAGGGCTTTGATCTCTGGCGTTGTGGGTAGGGAGCTACCAGCCAGGGATAATCGAGCAAGGGCGAGCCCGGTTGCCTCTTGGTGAGGGTTTCGATCCTTAGCGCGGGAGGGGCCATAAGAGGCCTGCTAAGGATGGACCGAGCAGTGAAGCTGCTCAGTTTCCTCTTGGTGAGGACTTTGATCCTTGACGTAGCGGGGTAGGGAACTACCAGCCAGGGATAACCGAGCAAGGGTGAGCCTGGTTGCCTCTTGGCGAGGGCTTCGATCCTTAGCGCTGGAGGGGCCGTAAGAGGCCTGCTAAGGATGGACCGAGCAGTGAAGCCGCTCAGTACCTCTTGGCGAGGGCTTTGATCTCTGGCATTGTGGGTAGAGAGCTACCAGCCAGGGATAACCGAGCAAGGGTGAGCCCGGTTGCCTCTTGGTGAGGGCTTCGATCCTTAGCGTGGGAGGGCCGTAAGAGGCCTGCTAAGGATGGACCGAGCAGTGAAGCTGCTCAGTTGCCTCTTGGCGAGGGCTTTGATCCCTGGCGTTGCGGGGTAGGGAACTACCAGCCAGGGATAATCGAGCAAGGGCGAGCCCGGTTGCCTCTTGGCGAGGGCTTCGATCCTTAGCGTTGGAGAGGCCATAAGAGGCCTGCTAAGGATGGACCGAGCAGTGAAGCTGCTCAGTTGCCTCTTGGCGAGGACTTTGATCCCTGGCGTTGCGGGGTAAGGAACTACCAGCCAGGGATAACCGAGCAAGGGCGAGCCCGGTGGTGTGAGCATCGGGAAGCGGGACAGTCACGGGCGACACTTGTTATGGACGCGTGGGGGAGGCGAAGCGCCGGAGTCACGTCGTTTCAATTTTGCCGAGAGAGGCTCGATGTCTGCCGCGTGGCGGTACAGTTGTGGGTGAAACGAGCGACTATTGGACTATTAGGGGCGTCCAGCGGGTCATAGAATATGTTGTCTTGGGAGATCCGCGACCGTGGGAGGCAGCGAGGCGGTGGTCGGCAGTGCCGACACGAGCAGAGTCTTCTCTCCCTCTGTAGGGGTCCCGGTCCCGAGGTGGTGGAGCGGCAACCTGGGGATCTTGCCCTGCCGTTTGGACGTGGATGAGAGCCTCTACGAAGGATGCGAGTCGGTCTATCGGGCCGGCAAGGGCGTTGATGGTATTCGGTGGAGGAGGTTCGTCCGCGCCTCCGTTGAGGGGGAGGCGGCGTCTAGTGCTTGGATCGTCGTGATGATCGTTTGCCATTGGATTGAGATCGGAAGATGAACTTTTATTTTTATGGAATCAAGGTGTTCCCACAGACGGCGCCAGTTGACGTGACCTGGATCACGCCAAGATGTTACCTTCTGTTGATCTGCTGACGGCGGCGATGGATGGCTGATATTGGATCTGGAGGCAGATTCCTGATGCGTGTGGATCTCAATGGGTTTGAGGTTGGTTGGGCCGAGCTACCTGCAAGGAAGTCCTGGGGTGGTTGTACTACCGAGGACCCTCCGACGGTCAAGTTAGAGAGGAAATCAGAGCAGAGTAACGGCTTAGTGGAGTAAAAATGGCTTACTTGAACCGTCTGAAGGAGGGGTTTATATAGTGGTGGCAGTAGGCAGGCAGGTGCAAGAATCACGCCGGCCGTTACGCTTCCGAGGTCATGCCCGTATGATAGGCGGGATCCCGCATTAATGGCAAGGCAGGCTCGTTAATGGGGATTGTGATGGCGTGGAACGTAGGATCATGGGCGGCGGATATCTCGCGCATGACGAGACTCATGGAGGCGGGGCGGATGCACCTGCGATCGGTGCCGTTGGTCGGTTGATGGGACCGAGGAAGATGAGCTCGGTGAGAGGCTCAGGGACAAGCGGGAGGCCGAGGCATCTTGGTTCTGTGGTAGCCGGGAGACGAGCTGATAGGGCCGAGGAGGCCGCTTGTGCAGGATGGCTCGAAGGCGAGCCGGGAGGGCGAGGAAGCTCAGCCCGAAGGAAGGCTCGGAGGCGAGCCGGATGGCCGAGGAAGCTCGGGCCTATGATAGCTCGGAGCAGAGCAAAGGTACCGTTGGTTTGGCTGCTGAAGTGCTCTGGGGCAAGGAGTGGGGTGCAACCTCGGAGACTGGGTTGGAGGGAAGCCCCTACTGTAGCATACTGGTTCCCCTTCCATGGCCCTCAGGGGTCTAACTGGTTTACGCATGTGACACATCATCCACCACGTGTCATGATAGGAGTTACCATTATTGAGCATCATCAGATCGGGTTTCAAAGTAGAAGGTGGATCAAGTTTTGCAGACTTTTCGGGCTTGTCCTACATAAATTTTGAGAAAATCGAAGAAGTAAAACTTTTGGAAATTCCTTTCGAAAATATACATGTAAAATAAACACACGTAGAGGGAATATATTAAATTGTATATTATAGTAAATTCAATACAATAAATTGCAATTGTCAACATTTAGAATCAAATGTCTAACGGTTAACACTTTGGTTCAAACTGGCTTGGTTATAGGAAGCAAGTTTGGTTTCAGACGGGTATATTTATACTAAATCTGTTAGATATGCCTCACATTTGGATTTCTGAAGATTTCTTATTTTGAAGATCCAGTATTATCACGAATAACTCGAAAATTTGATGTTATCAGCAAGGCATTCGTCTCAAGCTCATCACGACATACATCCGTCTCCATCCTGTACACATGATTTTTCATTATGCAGACGTCTGTCCTGTTGAGGTTCAGACGTTTGTCAAGCGCTTTGTTATTTCGATTGGAATTCCAGACGTCTGCCAGATCCTTCTGCAGACGTCCGCCGGATCCTTCTACAGACGTCTGGTAGCACTCTAGATTTTTGTGATACAATTCCATACGTCTGCCTATTCCTTTAGCAGAAGTTTGCTGTTTGTTTGGACCGGATATTTTCTTTGTTTGGAAATTCGTTTTTTAGGAAAATCTTTTGTATGCTATTTATATAATAGTGCCAGATCCTTCTGCAGACGTCTAGTAGCGCTATGAATTTTTGTGATACAATTCCCAACGTCTGTCTATTCCTTCAATAGATGTCTTCCGCCTATTTGAGTCGGACATTTCCTTTGTTTGGAAATTAGTTATTTAGGGAAATCTTTTTTATGCTAGTTTGTATTAGCCCTAGATATGATAGTTTTGATAGATTGAAAGATCCTATTGTATTGTGAGAGAGCTAGGGTTTATTTAAGAGGGATTTATAATTCTTCATCTATTTGTACTCCTCCGGATTTTGTTAATTAATAACGTTTCGTCTTCGCCAATTAGCAAGTGCTCATATTTCTATTTGTCTGTGACTTGTTCTGCTTCTCTATATCTCTAGTTTGGCGATCGTCTTAAACGCAACAAAATCCATATTCAACCCAAAATTTTATAGCTGATTTTAAACCTACTTGTTCGAGTTCCAAGAGAGGGGAAGGGTGGTTGTTATAGGATGCCAAAAACCTGGAAATAACAGGTTGGGATTGGGCCAACCCAACTTGACTTTCATCTATACTTGTGTTTGAGATAGTGATGATAGCATGATCTGTTTACGGTAGGTGGAGCAGGATGTATGAGCGGCACATGTCTGTGGGGAAAATTACAAGAACAGCAGTTTGTATCTAGATCGATCTGTTCAACGTATTCGAGCCAAGATGGAGATTGTTGGGTTCATGTCTTGATTGTGTGCTTCCATGGACCAATCAGACCATGTGATGTGGTCTACCAATCGATGATGAATAGTGTTAAGAGTTTTGAGCATCATATACATCTCTCTCCGGGATGAGCCCGGCTCCTTAAAAATAAAATAGCAAGAAGAGGACGGAAAACACACCAATGTGGCATCCAATATATCAATAATATTAACTGCATCATCACTTGCAATTTAATACCCAAAAAAATGAATGAATTTCAATATAAGTAGTTACATTATTGGGTACCTTCATTGGCATCATAAGTAGTTAGTTATAGGAGAGATCAAGAGGTCTGTCAATTTTCTCATTGCTCTTTTGTAGTAATTAATAATAATGGCTCCTGCTTCTCCCAAGTAATAATGCCCGTGACTTCTGAATCCGATTCTGAAAGATTCCTGATTTCAAACATCACCAATTTTAACACGACACTAGATATGGCCAAAATTATATTATGATGACAAAAGAGATGGGTAAAATATTCTTTGTGAATTCATTAACATAAAGCAAATTATTAGATTTATTATAGGCAAGAGCCCGAACTTTGGAAATATTCCACTTTTAATAGATGGTGAATTTGTTCATTAGCCCTCTTGAAGTTGTTCTGCTTCAAATTAACTGCAAATAATTAATTGGCAGATGGAGGCAAATTTGGACGGAATTTGATGCGATAACTCCAATCCTATGCGAAAAGCCAAGATCATCATTTACCAGGTATCAAAGGTCTTGTTTGGTAACATGTTAACGGTTTCCGAAACCGTTCTTTCGCAGGATAAATTTAAAACTTTGTAACCGATGCCTATTTGACAACCAAAATTGAGCTTTTTAAAACGCGGTTTCTAAAAGTTTTAAGAGCCCGAAACCCGATTTTTCTAAACTCCAAAAAGTCTTGAGTTTCGAAAAGCTTCGAGCTCCTCCTTCTCCCTGATGATGCTCTATATTGGCGACCTCGCAGATCATGACACGTGGCAGATGACGTGTCTCAGAGCTCAGATGAAAAGGCCCGCAGGGGCCGACCAGGCCATCCCTGTACCCGACCTGCAAGCACAAGCTGGATCATCTCAGAGCCCCCTGCGAGTTGGCTTTCTCGGCCTCTCAGCTCGCCCCCGAGCTACCACAGGACCAAGATACCTTGCCCCCCCCGCTCGTTCCCGAGCTCTCCTGCCGAGGCCTTCTTCCCCGGTCCTTCTGACCGACCGACCCCACCACTCACAAGCGTAACCGCCGCTCCGCAAATCTCGCCATGCACAGATTCTCCGCCGGCAACATCCCACATCCACGCCATCACGATCCCCATTAACGAGCGATCCGCTCGTTACGCGGGTGTGACATCGGGAGCGTAACTGCCGGCGAGATTCTCGCGCCTACTGCTGCGTGCTACCGCCACTATATAAATCCCCATCACAGAGGGGTCAAGTAAGCTTTTTTCACCCCACTTAGCCGTTACTCTGCTCGGATCTTGTGCTAACTTGATCGTCGGAGGGTCCTCGGTGGTACCAAACCACTCCGGGACTTCTTTGCAGGTACTCAGCGTAGACTCCTCAAAACCACCAATCTCCTCAAAACCCATTGAGACCCACACGCAACAGGAGATCACCTCCAAGATCCACCAGGAGATCGACGGAAGACAACATCCGACGGAGACCCGAAAAGGACCTCCATCAGTTGGCGCCGTCCGTGAGAAACGAAACTTCACAAAAAAAAACAAAGTTGGCCTTCCGATCTCCATCCACATGGCAAGCGATCACCCTGAAAATTCAGGTACCAGCCGCCGCCTCCCCCTTACCGGAGGCGCGGACGAACCTCCTCCGGCGACCATCATCAACGCCCTCGCCGGCCGAATAGATCGGCTACAGTCCCTCATGGAGGCGCTCGTCCGCATCCAAATGGCCGGGCCAGGGGCCCAGATCGCCGCTCCTCCGCCTCCAGAAGGCTCTGCCCTCGTCGGCATGTCTGACCACCGGCAGGCTACGACCCATGGCCACAGATCTCACGGGTCGATATCCCCTGAGGCCCGTTGGGCGCCTCACAGCTCCACACCAAGATCCGCTGCCGGAGCGCTTCGCCTCGAGCCTCCTCGTGACCCTTACCCCCCCTGAGGAGATGTCGGTCACCTCGCCTGTCCCCAGGCATGATCAACACCCCCTCCCTTGACGGGGTCGCACAGAAGGGGCTTGCTATGATGGCTCGAGGGCCACCTCGCCCGGGGATCTGAGGAACCTCATCGAGAGGAACCGGGGCCGCGTCCAGACGCAGATCTCCCACAGCAGAGGCCAGGGATCACAAGGCGCCGAATCCTCGGGGTACCATGGCCGACTCGACGCCCTCGAAAAGAAGATCGAAGGCATGCGCCGGGAAGGTCACCTCTCGGGCGACGGGGCTAAGTACGCCGCCGACTCGCTCACCAAGCCGTTTACCGAGGGACTGCTCGCTGTCCACGTCTCCTCGCGCAACAAGCCCCCGAAGGTCTCTCTGTTTGATGGGAAAACTGACCCGAAAGACCATTTGGATGCTTTCACCTCGGGGATGAGCTTACAGGACCATTCCGACGCCGCCCAGTGCAGGGCCTTCCCAGCCACCCTCATCCGCTCTGGTCGGGACTGGTTCCGAGGACTCGAGCCTCGCTCAATCTCGACCTTTGACGAGCTGGCTACTCAGTTCCTCGGCCACTTCGTCGGGAACCGTCGGCAGAAGCGCATGGTCAACTACCTCTTCACAATTAAGAGCGGGGACAAGGAGACGTTCAAAGCTTACGTCACCCGTTTCTACAACGCCCTCCTCGAGGTCCTCGAGCACCGGGACGAGACCGTCATCACGGCACTCAGATCCGGCCTTAGGCACAAGGAGTGGTTGCGCTCCTTTGCGTTGGCGCAGTTTAAGACCATGGCCGAGGTCAAGGCGTGGACCGAGCGCGAGATCCAACTCGAGTCCGAGGTGAACGCGAACCTCCCTCGAGCAGAACGGTCCGACCGAAAGAAGAGGGCTCGGGAAGAGAAGCCAGAGCATCAGCAGCCTTATCACCCAAAGTTCCAGGAGTACACCCCGCTCAACGTCTCCCTCGCAGTGTTACTAGAGGAGGCCCAGGGCGAGGGGTTCTTCAAGTTCCCTCCAATTCCGCGTCAGGCCTCGAAGCGAACCCGGGGCCCCTACTGCGCCTTCCACCGGACGCTGGGCCATGCCACGGAGGATTGCAAGCCACTCCAGGACTACATCGAGGAGCTCATCCGATCAGGGCACCTTGCCGCCTACTTGAGGGATAAGCGGCAGGGCGACCGCGAGCAGGAGCAGCGTCCCCCTCCCGCCGAGCTGACCATTGGCCAAATCATGCTCGTTTCGGCAGATGACCAATCCGGAGCCCAGAGAGCCCCGTACCCGGTGCCGAGCACGGAGACCAACAAGCCTCTGGGGAGCTTGGGCCACGCTAATGTGATCATTTATTAGCATGTACTTTTTTTAAGGGCAATGTAAACTCTTCTTAGGGTCTGTTGTTAATTTAATAAAGATCAATGGAACATTGCGAAAAAGAAAGAAATGTCTCATTTATTCAAAAAGGTATTATGGGCTCCTCAACCATACATACAAAAAGAAAAAGAAAATTATAGCAGCGGGGGAAGGGGGTGCAAAGAGCACTGCTCATGGTACTCAGTAAAGATCTCCGCCAGCCGAGGCCTCGTGAGATCTAGCCTCTGCCTTCGATTCCCCCCACGCTTGTTGACCTCGAGCCTCAGTTCGTAGCACTTACGGACGAGCGTCACCGAGCGAGCCGGCCGACTCACGGAGATCAGGCCGAAGCGCCTCAGAGACCGCAGCTTGCCCACGGCCTCATCGTAGAGCTGCTCGGACAAGGGGTTGTAAAGCCCCGGCGACGCCCTCAAGATGAAGTACATCAGCAGCTGCAGCAGAGAGGAGCGCCGGTGGAGCAGCCAGCCGAAGTGGTCTTCGATGCTCCCATAGACCAACTGCACCGTGTCCTCGGTGCAGTTCCGGTCATAGAGGTATACGTCTTCGAAGTGGATGATATCGGGGATGGTAAAGGGGAAGTCTTCCATTCTCAACGATCTGTTTACGAAGAAAGGAAGGACCAGTGCTCTCTCAGCCTTATATAGCCCACTGTGCCCCAATGGAACCCAACAGTCGCCCGTTTTCGCCCACAAAGTCGCTACCACGCGGCGATCATTGAGCCTTCTCTGGCAGAATCGAAACGACGCGAATCTGGCGCTTCGCCTCCCTACACATTCAAAGCGCATGCTACGCGCAAGTTCGCCGCGACCGTTCCTGTTTCCCATACCTGCCACGGGATGGTCGGGCGAAACCTCATGAAAAATCGGCCAAGCATCTACCATACTCGGCCATCCTTAGCCGGTAGCTTCCCTACACGTAACGCCGGGGATCAAAGCCTTCGCCGAGAGGCAACCGCGCCGCTTCACTGCCTGGTTATCCTTATAAGGTCTCTTACGGCCCCGCCAACTCTAAGGATCAAAGTCCTCCGTGGAGGCAGCCGAGCGGCTTCCCCGCTCGGCTATCCCTGGCCGGCAGCTTCCCTATTCACAACGCCAGGGATCAAAACCCTCTCCAAGAGGCAACCGCGCAGCTTCACTGCCCAGTTATCCTTAGCAGGCCTCCTACGGCCTATCCAACGCTAAAGGATCAAAGTCCTCCTTAGAGGCAGCTCAGCAGCTACCCTGCTCGGCTATCCCTAGCCGGTAGCTTCCCTATCGCAACGCCAGGGATAAAAAAGTCCTTCCAGAGGCAGTCGAGCCCAACCCTCGCTCGGTTATCCCCGGCTGGTAGCTTCCTACCACAACCGACAGGGATCAAAAGCCTTCCCAGACGCAGTCGAGCCCGACCCCCGCTCGGCTATCCTTCAGGATAAAAGCCTTCGCCAAGAGGCACCGGGCAGTTACTCTGCTTGGCCAAGGGTCCTTGGTAGGCTTCTTACAGCCCCTCCCGCGCTAAAGACCAAAGTCCTCCTTTGAGGCGGTCGAGCCCGACCCTTGCTCGGCTATCCCCAGCTGGTAGCTTCCTACCACAACCGACAGGGATCAAAGTCCTCGCCAAGAGGCACTGGGCAGTAACCTTGCTCAGTCCCCGTCCTGAAGGATCAAAAACCCTCGCAAGTAGCAACCGAGCCCGACCCTTGCTCGGTCATCTCCGGCTGGTAGCTCCCTACCCATGACGCCAGGGATCAAAGCCCTCGCAAGAGGCGTCCGAGCGGCTACCCCGCTCGGTCATCCCAGGCTAGTAATTGCCTACCCACGACGCCAGAGATCAAAGCCCTCGCCAAGAGGCAACCGTGCAGCTTCACTGCCCGGTCATCCTTAGTAGGCTTCTTACAGCCCCTCCAACGCTAAAGATCAAAGTCCTCCTTAGAGGCAGCCGAGCGGCTTCCCTGCTCGGCTATCCCCGGCTTGTTGCTTCCTTACTCGCAACGCCAGGGATCAAAGCCCTCGCCAAGAGGCAACCGCGCAGCTTCACTGCCCGGCTATCCTTAGCAGGCCTCCAATGGCCCCTCCAACGCTAAGGATCAAAGTCCTCCTTAGAGGCAGCTCAGCAGCTACCCTGCTCGGCTATCCCTGGCCGGTAGCTTCCCTACCCGCAACGCCAGTGATCAAAAAGTCCTCCCAGAGGCAGTCGAGCCCGACCCTCGATCGGCCATCCCCGGCTGGTGGCTGCCTGCTCGTAACGCCAGAAATCAAAGCCCTCGCCAAGAGGCAACTGAGCAGCTTCCCTGCCCGGTCATACCTAGCAAGCATCCTCCTGCCCAACAGACGATGCGGGTTTGTAGCCCTCATAACGAGGCTTTTGAGTCCATTCATGCTCGGCACAACTACGGCGGACATCCCTCTGCCCATCACATGCAGCGGATTCGAAGCCCCAACAAGGGACATCAGGTCTATCCAAGTATGAGTGATCCCCCCTCGACTTCGGGGCCATGGAGATGCCTCCTTCTCAGCAGCGCTTGGCACACTTGGCAAGTGATCGATCAACTCGACGAACGATCGCTAGACAGATAGCCGACCTGACATGGAAGCCCAACAGTGCAAACAAAGATATTTTACGAGCATTCTTCACAAACAAAAGATAAAGTGCAAACTCATTGCAAACTGATGAAACAAAAAAATTTTACTACCAAAAGCAAAGTCTTTACAAAGGGTATTTTGGGCTCCCCAACCTTACAGACTGCCCGGAGGCTTACAAAATAAAAGGAGGAGGAAGACAGGGGGCTTTAGGGGGGTCAGGCACAACCTCGGGGTCCTCGATATCTACCACGAGTCGAGCAGGGTCCTCGGCCAACTCCTCGTGAGGAATCTCTTCCCCCTGCTCATCGGCGTCCGCGGGGGGGTATTCGGTCCGGAGCTCTTCATCAGCGAACTCCGGCATCCGGGCCTTAACGGCGTCGAGGGCTTCATGCCAGATGCGGGTAGTGGCTGTTCATATCATAATTTTGCATTATTATATTCCCCATTCTTATTCATTTTACAAATAAACAGGTGCTTTTGATCCATGTCTGCTACATAGTTGCAGGTTACAGGTTCTCGGAACAAAAACAGTGAAAACGATGAAAAGAAGATACAAAAGTGAGACTCCGACCAACAAATGAAAGAATCCTGATCATGCCTACAGTTTAAGGGACAAATGAAGATCAATGGACAATTTCACAAAGCACAAAGGCAGCGCAAGGTTCAAGACTTCGACATGAAGCAAACGGTAAAAGTCCATGACATTATGCACTGTGGAAATCTGGAAGAAAAGTAGAAGACAATCTGAGAAACCAAGTGAAGAAACAAGTAGCCAAATGTAACCAGACCAAGACCAGAAAAGTCCAGCCCAAGACCCCACCATATGGCCGCGGATTCACGGCCAAACAAGGCTTTTGGCCGCGGTTCCGCGGCCATAGTGAGCACGTGTCGTTGCAAAATTCAACGCAGGTGGCGGTGCGTTGACTAGGCTTCTTAGGGTAAAATTGTAAATGCAGATAGGGATCGGATGTAACCCTAGAGTTTCTATGATCTATAAATAGAATCCCTAAACCTCTTTTTGAGGTATGCCTCTTCTTGTGCCTCATTTTATCAAAATCCAGAATTTCAATTCCTGTAATGTTTGAAGAGAGCATCAAATAAAAGATAAAGTAAGTTTTTCCTTTCATTGCCCTAGTTAATTTCCTTTCTGCCCTAGTATAGCTTTTATTTATCCGCCTTAGTTTAGATTTTATTTATCTGCCGTAGATTAGATAACTAGGTTATTAAAAACAATCACAAACAAAAATGTTTCTTTTAATCAATTCCCTAATGAGTGAGTAGTTCTTCACTTGTTAGGGTTAGGAATTGGAAATGTTTGAGAGATGAAAATCTCTCATCCCTTTCTTGCCCATCACATATTATTTATAGGACTCCATGCATACATACACACACCGCTCACTACGACACCCTATCCCATGAGGTAGCGGTGATACCGTAGTTTAAAAGACCGGTTGTGTAGGTTTTCCATCGAGGTTAGGGTAAGAATTAAGAAAGGACGGACAAGAACCTAGAGGAAGAAACCTAGTTTCTTCCCGATGGTACTAATCTACTTTGTTAATTATTACCTTAACACCTAAATAGATCTTAATTACGGCATAGAAAGCGGTGGGAAATATTGAATTTCCAAACTTAACCTAAACCTAACCCTACCAAGATTTTAGTCCTAATCAAACTCATTTCAGTGTTTAGTGATAATCAATCCATTCCACAACAATTGGAATTAACTCGTTAGAACAAATAGAAAATACACAAAATCCCTATGGACCGACCCATACTCACCGGCTAGCTACCAAGTGACGTCGTTCTTGATTGCGGTTAAATATTCTTTGATTCATCTTTTTGAAGCGCAAGCGTGCATAAAAAATCCTCACAACAATCAAATGGCGCCGTTGCCGGGGATGGCGTAGTTATTTTCTTTTTGTAATTTCGGGTTAATATAAAAATTGAAAAATCATAAAAACTGAAAAATATAAAAATATAAAAAAATTATCATCTTGTTATTCTTTGAAGGGTGTTTCGTTTGAATTGTGCAGGATCGACGAACGGATTCAGATCTGGAAAATTCCAGTGAGCAAAACAGCAAACATCAGATCTGAACAGACAGAGGAAAGTCAGAACAGAGAAAAAGAAAAACATTTGGGATCTGAACCGACGACTTGACCGCGTTTCCGCCGCGTTGACCCGCTTTTGACCGCGGAACCGCCGCATGGTGGTGACGTCATCATTTGAAATTTTCTCTGTAAGCATCTTTTCTTCTTCTGAACCCCCTGATATCCTCTGGAAAAAAAAATTCCTGCAGGGTTCTTTGTGCAAAAACTTCTCTCCCTTCTCCAATAACTTGATCTTGTGCAGGATTCTTTGCGCCGCAATAAAAAAAAATTGGCAAGTGTTTGATTGTGTTTACTGCTTTGCATCTTTAAAATTGACTTTAAGTGGCTTTTACACCAATCTAGATTGGGTGGGGATTTCATTACCCTTCCTAGGACCCCAAAAATCACATAAAGCATATTGTATTGACCATCAAGTTAATTAAAAAAGATTAGACTCAACCCTAAGGACTTCATGCTTAATAGGACAAAGAAATAGTTGTAGGCATCGATCGTTGATCTAAACCTGACTTTGTGGTGTCTAGGCTAGACAGGTAGGGAAAGGTAACTTTAAAAGGCCCGTCTCACGGTGATTTGTGAGCGGATCCCTTCTTTCTCTACTTGTGCTTACCTGACCACAATTGGCGGTGAAGAGGCGATTTGAGGTCCTCACATCTTGCCCTTTGGAACAGTTAGGGGCAGTCTAGTTGACCTAGGTGACCCTAGATCTAGGCTTGATTGTGCATTTTGTGATTGCTTGAACTTGTGTTTAAGCTTTTTATTGAAAATCTTTTTGCAAAAAAAAGCTCATAAAAAAAACATAAACAGAAAATTTTTTTTACAAAAACTTTCCACTTGTCTCTAAGAAATCCATTTGCACCCCACTTGCACCCACATTCTTTTTCTTCTCCTTTCTTACATCATGGGTACCCCACGTCATAAAACTCTTGCCGAACTTTGGTACCCTCATCCAAACATTGCTTCCTACGCGAATTGTTTTGGTCGAATTACGGACGACCCCTCCATGCCTAAAATTTCTTTGAAAGATCGAATAGAAGCGTCTAGGAGAAACATTTCGACTCCGCAATCCACTTTGTATCAACCATTTCAACCTTCACCCCCTCCTTACGTTGATACTCCTTTTTCGAGTCCTGTTGTAACTCCGAAACCCATGTCTATTGCTGAACATATTGAACAAGCTCATAACCGATCTTTCACTCCTTTCAACACTTCCAGTTCTTGGGATCAACAAGTCCACTCACCTTTTTATCCAAATGTTGATCCTACTCTTGTCCAACCATTCAATTCCTACCAGTCCTACCCGACTTTCACACCTTCCCTAGACATTGCTTCTACACAGCCATTAGGGAGTTTCACGTATCCAAACAACTTTGAATCTTTTACTGAAACCCCTTCATAACCCATATCTAGTCTGGAACAGTCGTTGGAAGCTTATATTGTAGCGATAAACCAACAGATGAGGAATTTGGATGCGTCCATTGCCGCCCTTATGCAACCTAGTGACCCGGTAGCTAGTTTCCAACTAGCTCCAAAAATTCCAATGTATGATGAGGCGGTTGGACAGATTAAGAATTTGAGTGGAGAGAGTGAGCTGTGCACCCTTCCAAATCAAACCCACCCATCACCAATTGAATCCCACAACTCCGGTTTTGAATGTCTATCAAGTGTCCCAAATGATTCACCAGTTGAAAATATAACTGTTAATGCGTCGTGCGACTTTGTAGTGCTTGATTTGCCAGATTGTGAAGGGTCCCTTTCGAGTGAAACCATCACCAATCCTTTCGACCTCTACACCTCCAATCTAGAACCTGAATTGATAAATATCCATGCTTTTGATGAGGTGTCCGAAAAACTTGATTTTCACTTGATTGAGGATATTGACGCAGGGAATAATTTGGATGATGAACCCGCAGATTTGACTGAATTTTTCTCTCCAATTCAGCATCCTGAGTCATTAAATGTTTCTCCCGAACTTCATTTGCGTCTTGATTTTGATGATAATTGTATGGATGGGATAACTTTTGAGGACAATTATGAGGATAGTGTTGAGGAGCGTATTGAGGATAGTATTGAGGATGAACTGGTTTTGTTTGATGAGTCGGATTTTCCAATTCATCCTCCTGAACCTTTAACTGTTATACTTCCTAAATCACCCCCTTCATCCTTTCCATCGTTCCGACCATGCAAGAGATCACGCAGGAGGATCGTGAGCTTGAAAAATTTCTGTTCGATTACAGCAGTTTTGACGCCACTAGTGCGTTCCTCCTTGAATCTGACACAGTTCTCACAACCGATAACGATTACTAGTGTTTCACTTTTTCGGACGATTTTGAAGACTCACCGCCCGAGTTTGAGTCCTTTGAATTTTCAGATGAGTTAGTTGAACCATCAGACTCGGTTGCTTACAGTCATTTCGAACCATTGATAGAGTCCTTCGAGTTCGAGACAGTTTCACCAATTTCACCTTCTATCGTTTCACCTTTGAAACTCGAACTGTTGTCGTCTCACCTTACATACGCTTACTTAGGTGAGAATGAGACCCTTCCTAAATCACTCCCCTTCGTCCTTTCGATCGTTTTGACCGTGCAAGAATCCGTCACGCTTCCATTTTCAATGGCTGGTTTACCAAGTTCAGCGTACCCATGTTTTCTCGTGAATCTTGAGGGATTTGATCCCATTTCTCGACGGGTTGATAGATTAGCACAATCGCTTTTAACACATCGGTCATCACAATTTGCGCTAATTTATTCACTCGATTTACACCCTCAAGTTCGTACTACACTTCTTTCTCTCTTCCGCCATTCTTCTCCTAATATACCGAGACCATATTCCACCTTTCTTCCCATACGGTCTCGAGTGCTTCTCATTTCTTTCCTCTACACTCCATTCTTTCACCAAGCACACCATTATAATGATAAAATTTTTGAATGGTTGGTGCTAACCTTTGGCCTGTGTAAGGCCTTGTATAGCTTGATACTGTGTTTTTCTCCTCCCTAACTCTGAATTTTAACGTTTAAACAGTGGAAACACTGTTTAACTCAAGTTTGGGGAGGGGGGACCTTTTTGTATATATGTTTTGTTTTTCTTTGAACAATAAAAAAATATAAAAAATAAATAAATAAGCAGGGGAGTGCTGACATTTTTGACCCTCTTGGTGTGGCATGACAGTGAGGACACTGTCAAGTTTAAGTTTGGGGGTGTGCTCGGTAAGCTTTCTTCCTTCGCAATCATGTATATATTTTTTTGAATTTGCATACTTATTTTAAAAACCCATAAAAATTATAAAAATTGAAAAATTTAATTTTGGCCATAATTGACTTGAGTTTGACAAGAAGGTTAACTAGCTAGGAATAACTAGATCCTAGACTTGGTAAATTAAAAATCCTAAAAATAACCTTTCTTAAAATTTAACGGTAGAAAATATATATCTTTGTAGTTTACTTAGAAATAGACAAATTTTGAGCTCACTTCTTGGGCTAAGTTAAAATAAGGGAAGAGTATTGAAATTTTTATTAAAGTGTAGATCTGAAAAATAATCCCTAAGCTTAAATCTAAATTCTGAAAATATATACCCTACAACTTGCACAAACACGAACCTTGAAACTTGGAATAGTAGAGAAGACCTTGAAATGCTCTTGTCTAAAATCCTTAGTATGAAGAAAAATAAAATAAAAATACAAGTGTGAATAAAGAGATGAAAAAATGAACACTGGTTTTGTAATTACTTAAGGCTGCAAAAATAGAAAAATATATAGCGAGGGTGCCTTATCATCTAGTGCCTTAGACCGACTGGTTTGGGAGTCACTGCTAAAGCCTTAGGTGTTGCAAGTCGAGAAATTACGCCTTAATGCGCGAACACATTTTGTAATCGGTCGTTGGTACCTCAAGAAGTATTAACGGTCGCATGAAGGATGTGTGAGCAATTTCATCTAAAAATTCACCAACTAAAAGTACTTTGGATGATGGACAAGAGTATAAGAGTTTGAATTGAATTTCTAAGTGTAAGGGTGATACATACACACACGTAGGGGTATATGATTGGGTTTGGATGAGAGGTAGGAATGAAAAATAGGACTTATATCTTTAGTAGAGATGATAAAAATTCCTAAGTTGAGATGAAACCTTAGAAGGAAAACTCAAAAGATGCTAAAAGCTAAATAAATCTACAGAACATATACAATCTTAAGTTAAATGATAAGGAAGCGTGAAAAATTTGGGTTAATAATTTCTGAGTTGAAGATAATAGAATTTCTTGTTAGAAAACCTAATTGGAGAATAAAAGTCAATAGGCCGAATTGATAGGATTTTGTGGGTAGTATCCGCTGAAAACCCTCAGGAGACAACACTCCTCCTACTAGGAACACCTAGAGATTTAAAGGCTTGTTGCACGAGTTCAGTGCAATCGCATTTCCCTGCGAAAGTGAGGCTAGGTTTTTTCTTCGAGAATAAAACTAGTTTTGCTCGAGGACGAGCAAAAGATAAGTTTGGGGGTATTTGTTCATATCATAATTTTGCATTATTATATTCCCCATTCTTATTCATTTTACAAATAAACAGGTGCTTTTGATCCATGTCCGCTACATAGTTGCAGGTTACAGGTTCTCGGAACAAAAATAGTGAAAACGATGAAAAGACGATACAAAAGTGAGATTACGACCAACAAATGAAAGAGTCTTGATCATGCTTACAGTTTGAGGGACAAATGAAGATCAATGGACAATTTCATAAAGCACAAAGGCAACGCAAGGTTCAAGACTTCGACACGAAGCAAACGGTAAAAGTCCACGATATTATGCACTGTGGAAATCTGGAAGAAAAGTAGAAGACAATCTGAGAAACCAAGTGAAGAAACAAGTAGCCAAATGCAACCAGACCAAGACCAGAAAAATCCAGCCCAAGATCCCACCATATGGCCGCGGATCCGCGGCCAAACAGGGCTTTTGGCCGCGGTTCCGCGGCCATAGTGAGCATGTGTCGGTGCAAAATTCAACGCAGGTGGCAGTGCGTTGACTAGGCTTCTTAGGGTAAAATTGTAAATGCAGATAAGGATCAGATGTAACCCTAGGGTTACATCTGATCCCTATCTGCATTTACAATTTTACCCTAAGGGTTTCTATGATCTATAAAAAGAAACCCTAAACCTCTTTTTGAGGTATGCCTCTTCTTGTGCCTCATTTTATCAAAATCCGGAATTTCAATTCCTGTAATATTTGAAGAGAGCATCAAATAAAAGATAAAGTAAGTTTTTCCTTTCATTGCCCTAGTTAATTTCCTTTCTGCCCTAGTATAGCTTTTATTTATCTGCCATAGTTTAGATTTTATTTATCTACCGTAGATTAGATAACTAGGTTATTAAAAACAATCACAAACAAAAATGTTTCTTTTAATCAATTCCCTAATGAGTGAGTAGTTCCTCACTTGTTAGGGTTAGGAATAGGAAAGGTTTGAGAGATGAAAATCTCTCACCCCTTTCTTGCCCATCACATATTATTTATAGGACTTCATGCATACATACAAACACCGCTCACTACAGCACCCTATCCCACGAGGTAGCGGTGATACCATAGTTTAAAAGACCGGTTGCGTAGATTTTCCATGGAGGTTAGGTAAGAATTAAGAAAGGACGGATGATCAGTCGAAAATATTGCATTTTTAACACGACAATTTCCGTACCATTTGCACTCATCTATAGGTGTTCGGTATAAGTATAACACATATTAGCAAAACATCTGTAAAATACTAAATAACTTGTGTTGTATACTAAAACCGGCATTTTTGAGGGAAATTGAGTGTTATCATTGCATTGCATAATCTTTGTATAGCGCATTACTTGTCTCGAGAATCTGTGCAGGAAATTCCAGGAAATGAGCCAAAACTGTTAAAAGTGCTGATAAAAATGCGCCAAGTCCAAGACTTGAGATCTGGCAGAAATCAAGAAAGCAAAATGAGATTCAACACATCAGAAAAGTGCCAAAATGTCAGCCCAAGAATAACACAGAAGTTTCAAGCAGCAAGGCCTCTAAAGCGCCGCGGATCTGCGGCCAAAGGCCCATTCCCGCCGCGGATCCGTGGCACTATAATGACGTCATCTCCTCAGATTTCCTCCACGTGACTTATGTAACGGCCTCAGCTTCCAGAAGATTCCAGAATCACACGTAGCTTCATCCAGAAGGCTCGGCCTAACAACTTAGCCCTAGAATATACCTTATTCTAGAATATTCCCTCCAACAAACTTCTTCTAGAAGCCTCTCTCTAACAAACTTTTTAGAGGGAAATTTGAATTTTGAATTCTAGATCTGGGGTTGAGATGGTTATAAAAGGAAACCTAGATCTAAGGTTTTGGGGTGGTTAATTAGTTCATTAATTAGTTCAAGGGGTTGTTCTCCAATTCCCAACACAAGTTGAGTGACACAACTTGTAACCCTAACCCTAATTCAATCACCAAAGCCAAATTCAAGATCCCCGAATACAATTCAAGCAAGAAGACTTCAACCTTTTAGGAGCGAAGCCGATTTTCATCCGAGCAAGTGGTCCAAGACGATCCGCGACTCACGAAGACGTGCGACGCCAAATCGACGATCGAGTTCTTTCCTCATTGTAGATCTTAAGAGAATTGTAACAAAAATGTTGATAAATAAAAGGTGAAATTCTTTATCTTGCTTTCTTTACATTCTTGCATCATGATTAGATCTCGATTCTTGATTGTGTTCTTTGATATGATGCTTGAGTAAAAACTCCGCTCGTGAAGGAGTCGAGAGAATCAATAGATGATGATGTTACAAATCTTGAAACGATTCTTAAGTCCTATAAGTTTTGTAAATTTTAGTAAATTGAAGAATCGAAAACCTAGTTTCGAGCGATGCTTTCTTGATTGTGTTCGCTCTTAATTAGTGATCCACGATCGATTCTTAAATTTACTAGAGGCTAGAATGTGAATGAAATCAACGAAAGGACAAGGGATAGATGATGAAATCCTAGTTTCCGCAAGAAATCCCTAATTCTCGTTGATCGTCATCGATCTAGTATCAAATCATTAATGGATAAGAAAACGTAATCACTAGTTTTCATCACGTCTATAGATTCGATCGATTCCTACGAGCCTCACTTCAATTCTTGAAACCTAATTCAATTGGATATCATCAATTCTTGATTCTTGATTTTAATGTTTTTTTGCTATTAGATCTAGATTTTAATAATTCTTGAAATTCACTTTTAAATCTTGAATTGAATTGTCTTTTCTTTTCTCTTTAATTTTCGACTCATCTACTTCAATTACAAGCAAATCTCACTTTCCCTGTGGACGATCCGCACTCGCTAACGCGCTACATACGACACCATTATTGATTGCGGTTTATAAATTTCTTTGGTTGTGATTTCTATACATTTTCTAACTACACACCGAGATTTCAATTCAATCAACGGACAAGAACCTAGAGGAAGAAACCTAGTTTCTTCCCGATGGTACTAATCCACTTTGTTAATTATTACCTTAAAACCTAAATAGATCTTAATTAGGGCCTAGAAAGCAGTGAGAAATATTGAATTTCCAAACTTAAGCTAAACCTAACCCTAGTAAGATTTTAATCCTAATCAAACTCATTTCAGTTTTTAGTGATAATCAATCCATTCTACAACAATTGGAATTAACTCGTTAGAACAAATAGAAAATACACAAAATCCCTGTGGACTGACCCGTACTCACCGGCTAGCTACCAAGCGACGCCGTTCTTGATTGCGGTTAAATATTCTTTAATTCATCTTTTTGAAGCGCAAGCGCGCATAAAAAATCCTCACAACAATCAGTGGCCACGGCTAAGTCATTGTAGAAGTCTTTCGACTTCTTGTAGCCCTCCACCGCTTTTGCCGCTGAGTGGTCGGCCTACTTCGCTGCCTTGACTGCCGCCCCCAGCTCCTTCCGGAGGGTCCTTACCGTCTTCTTCAGGTTGCCGGCAAGTGCCTGAGCGTCCCTTGGCGGCTACGGCGGCCTCACGGTGCCGGGCAGCCTCCCGTTTCCCGGCCTCCACCTCGCCCTCCAGGGCGGCAACCCTCGCCATCGCCGCCTCCAGCTCTTGCTTGGAGCTCTCTTCCAGCGGGCAAGCTGGTCCGCGGCCTTCATCGCCGGGGCTATCACCTCGGCCTCCATACGTAAGGCAAGGGCGACGTGCTGGAGAACCTGAAAAAATAAGAAAGAGGTCAGGAAGCACCAAATCTCATAAGCAACCGAGCACTTACCTGCACGGTCTCCTGGGCGATGGACGCCATCTAGTCCTTAAAGGCCCTCCCGGGGACCCTGCCCTCTGCCGACCTCTCTATTTCGTACAGCACGCTATCCGCGATAGATAGCCCTGAGGGAACCCCGAACCGGAGGCCCCCCTCCTCCACCATGATCGACGAGGACGGGCTACGAGGAGGCCTCCGAGACCCCCTCTTGAGTGGCTCCGATGGAGAGCCGGTCTCCTCCTCCGAGGCCGGGTCCTCCAGAATTCGAGCCCGCTTCCGGCCCGGCGCTCTGCTGGGCCCCGGGGTGGGATCCGCCCCCGAATACTCAAGGGACGCGGCCACCGGAGGCGCTAGGACGGAGGCCGAAGGAGCCGGGGCAGTCTTCGAACGGGAAGAGCTGGCGCTTCCAGCCTTCGGGACCTTCCTCGGCTGGCACATGGAGGCTCGGAGCTCGTTCATATCCATGGGTCCTGCACAAAACCAAAGGCAAAGAAGTCAGCGACACATGCAATATACAAGCCAAAAAGCAAGCTTAACTTACTGACGAACCCGACGGGGTTGAGTCCGGCCCAACACAGGACCCTTTCAGACAGCAACACGTCAAATCGGGAGACGGCTCCCACGACGCCACTCTCACCGTGGTGGGGTCATTGGACTGGATCCCTGTCAAGCACTTTTCCCTCGACCACTTGGTGGGCACTGGCCAGTCCTCGCCTTCGGGCGGCGCGATGAAGAAAAACTTCTTCTTCCAGTCGTGAATGGAAGAAGGCAGGGCAACAACCCTTGTCCCAGCGGCGCCCCCTGTCGCTTTCTAAAAGAGAGGTAGACCCACCTCAGGTCGCCCGCTCGGTCCCTAGAATGATTTTTGAAAACAAGGGAAGAATCAGGGATGGAGAGGCTGAAGGGAACCGCCTGTAGCTTCAGGAGGATCGGGAACCCGAGGAGAATCCTCCATGAGTTCGACACTAGCTGGCCAGGGGCTAACCCGAAGAAGTTCAGCGCTTCGACGAACTCGGAAGAGAAGGGCAGGCGCATTCCACCCCAAAAAGCTTCCAAATACAGGGCGATCTCCCTACCCCGTACTAGGTCTGCCCTCTCTCCCTCCTTGGTCAGACGAAGCGTATAACGTGAAGGGATGTGGAAGCGAGCCTGAGCATTGGCAAGCTCGTCCTCATGCCTCACCCAACACGACGCACCGGGGGTAGCGTCTACCGCCTCCTCCCTGGGGGCTACCCTCGCCGCACGATCCCGGGAAGAGGATCCGACCCCTGCTCCCCGGGAATGTAAGTCTACGTTACCCACCTAGGTACTTACGGGGAGGCGGAATTGGTAAAAAACAAATTTTTATCACAAGGTAACATAGACTATCTTGAGGATCTTTGCCAAAATATTTTTAACAAACAACTAGAGGTCCTATCTACTGTGCTTAGGAGATTATACCTCACGAAAACTGTCCTTCGGTTCTTCCCTCCGCTGTCCTCCTCGTCTATGCAAGCTCCGAGGATCGGTTTGGATCTTGGTCACCTCCGTGGCCTCCTAGAGCCGAAGACGATCCAACCGAGAGTCTATAGTCCGAGCTCCACCTCAAGCCGAGGTAACTAGGGCAACAAGTTTTCTATGCTTGATGTCCTAGGTGATGTAGAGGAAGAAGATGGATTTGTTTGTCTATTTTATTTCTATTTTTCTCAACACATGAGAGCTATAGAAAAATCTAGAGAGGAGGAAGAAGAAGAACCATGGGAGCTCTTATTTGATGAGAGAGAATGAGAAGAAGATAATGATCCATGAGAAAAATAATTACCATTCTTTTGTCATGATAAAGTGTGATGGTTACCATTGATTTGACCATTATCATGTCAAATTAAATCTAAGCCATAAGAAGAGTCTAGAGCTCACAAGAAATATCCAAGTCAACAATGGTCAACTAGGTCAAATGGTCAACATGGTCAAATGGTCAAAGCAATTAGCCATAACACAATTATCATTAAAAAGAATAGTAAATATTTTCCTCACCTCATAATGGTTTTGATCGAATCAATGGTCAAAACCCTAATGAGGCAACTCCTTCTTCGCTCCTCACAACCGTGCATACACACCCGCATCCGCATTCCATAGAATACGAATGCACAGAAGACAAAACTAATCCATCTATACAATACTAGGATCCGGCTTAAACCAAAGCCCACTAGTATTGTCTGCCCGAACATCATACGCGTACAAGTGCACGTAAGTGATCGCAGCCCTGCCGTAAAACCCTACGGCCTCTACACCTTTTGCCTAGTGCAGGGAAACTCTCTGTGTGGGACTCTAAAGACTCGACACTACGCTGGTAGTGGGTTTAACCACAGACCGCAAGCGGCACTAGCTGTATATAACGGTCCCCAGGTAGATGTCGATAAGAAGGCCGATGAGGTAAACCCATCCGAACTCCTACTGAGCCTGAATGTGACAATCTCCGTGCAGTCCGGTCTGTTCGTCTAAGAGTATCGCATGTCGGGCCTAGGGGGCGGTAAACGTCAGACCCCTAATAGCGGTCGTGTCGGAGTGTAACCCAGAACACCCTGAGAAACTACTGGATACACTACCAGTAAATCTCGCTTGCCCTGGCCAGGGACTTTGTGTAATGGCTCTCCTAGACACAGCGCGATATCAACCCCCAATACCGGGAGAGACGAATCCTATCGAACCGCTACTGCCTCCAAGTGCTTTGGGACTGCACCCAACTACTACCTATTTGCACGACTCCTTTGAGCCATGGTAGGGTAGTAATCAAAGTACAGTGGGAACACACTCGAGGAGAAGTAGCAGCTTCAAGTCGACGGACTAAGCTGTACTCCTGTCACCTGGGAACTGTTATCTGACGATAGGTATAGTACCAACCATCAGTTCCCAACGAGTCCTATCCAGTGTACTCGTAACCTAATGAGCCCCCGCATACTATCTTCAGTACGACGTACTAATGGCTGTGGGACAGACCATCTCCCCTGCTGGGATAAGAAGCGTATACGCTAGTCTACTCCGGAGTATCGATGCCCCGCTCGATAATCCTACGACTAGGGACCTGTATAAGGATGTGCTTGTAGATTACCCAGCCCCCATTAGTGTGACTGCCATCACAATGCTGGTAATCAAGCAAAGATTGGGCTCCACTAATATGTATAAGCGATATGCTAAAAGAAACACATGCACATATTGAAGTAGAAACAAACCAAGTAGCATACTACCATTTTGAGCAAGATTGTCTATACAACTATGAATATCCCAAGCTTCCATTAAGTAATATACAAACTTGTATGATACAGTAATGGCCTCTAGGGCATATACACAAACAATCTCCCACTTGCACTGGGACCATGTATTGGCGTATCAAAGACCTATCATCTCGATCAGCCGCTCGAACCAAGTCTGGGGTATGGCCTTCGTGAGTGGATATGCAGTGTTATTCTCCGAATCTACTCTCCTCACCTCGATCTCCCGGCGATCTACGATCTCCCTGATCAGGTGGTACCGCCTCAGAATATGTCTGGACTTCTGATGGGACCCGGGTTCCTTCGCTAAAACTATAGCGCCGTTGTTGTCACAATACAGCGGTATTGGATCAACAATGGTAGGAACCACCTGAAGCTCCGTGAGGAACTTCTTCATCCAGACAGCTTCCTTTGCGGCATCGCAAGCAGCTATGTACTCCGCTTCTATCTTCGAGTCAGCAACGGTTTCCTGTTTGGAGCTCTTCCAACAAACCGCCCATCCATTGAGGGTAAACACATAACCCGATATGGACTTGGAATCATCCTTTTCACTCTGGAAGCTGGAGTCAGCATAGGCCTCGATCTGGAGGTCTTTTCCGCCATACACCAAGAACATCTTCTTAGTCCTTCTCAGGTACTTGAGAATGTTCTTTACTGCTATCCAGTGTTTCCTCCCTGGGTCCGACTGATACCGGCTTACAACGCTCAATACGTATGCTACATCTGGTCCGGTACACAACATCGCATACATTTTAGAGCCTACCGCAGATGCGTAGGGTATATATGATATGCGAGCCCTTTTCAAATCAGTCTTGGGAGACATCTCTTTGGAGAGGGTGATTCCGTGACAAGCCGGTAGATTACCGCGCTTTGAATCTTCCATACTGAATCGTTTCATTATGGTGTCGATATACCTGGACTGCGAAAGTCCTAACATCCTCTTAGATCTATCACGATAGATCTGATTCCCCAGAATGTAGTTGGCATCGCCTAGGTCCTTCATGGAGAACCTCTGTGACAAGAATCCTTTGACTGACTGTAGCATAGGAATGTCATTTCCTATTAAGAGAATGTCATCAACGTACAAGACGAATACCACAATTCTCCCTACAATCTTACTGTAAATGCATGGTTCATCCGGATTTTTGATAAAGTCGAATTCTTTGACAATATCATCAAAGCAGATGTTCCAACTCCGCGATGCCTGCTTTAGTCCATAAATGGACTTAAGCAACTTGCACACTTTACCGCTGCTCCCATTCTGAATGAAACCCTCCGGCTGATCTATATAGACCCATTCTTCCAAATTTCTATTTAGAAAAGCCGTCTTTACGTCCATCTGCCAGATCTCATAATCGTGGAAGGCAGCAATGGCAAGAAGGATCCGAATGGATTTGAGCATAGCCACTGGAGAAAAGGTTTCGTCGTAGTCCAATCCAGGTCTTTGACGAAAACCCTTCGCAACAAGTCTAGCTTTATAGGTTTCGACCCGCCCATCTACACCAATCTTCTTTCTGAAGATCCATTTGCAGCCTACGGGTTTTACCCCTTCTGGAGCAATGTCCAAAGTCCAAACTTTGTTGGTGTACATGGACTCTATCTCGGTCCGCATTGCATCCAGCCATCTTACTGAGTCACCGCTCTGAATGGCTTGCTGGAAGCTAGTAGGCTCATCATTTTCAATGATGCAATCCTCTTGATCCCCATCTATGAGAAAACCGTAGTATCTCTCGGGTAGATGAGACTGCCTACTACTCTTGCGGAGTGGCGCTGGGGTGTCCGGTTCTCCTGAAACTTCTGGTTCCACCAAGCTTTCAGTAATAGCTTGTGGTTCTGGAATTTCTTCCAATTCTATTGCGCTCCCACTTATCTGATTTTCTAAAAATTCAGTTTCCAAGAAGTGAGGATGCTGAGAAACAAAAACCTTTTGTTCCTCTGCGGAATAGAAAAGATACCCCTAGAGTTCTTGGGGTCTCCCATAAACTTATACAGTACTGAGCGTGCCTCGAGCTTGTCCGCATGCTGCCTTTTTACAAAAGTTGGACATCCCCATGTCTTAAGATACTTAAGACAGGGTTTCTTCCCACTCCACATATGATATGGTGTGGTAGGCACAGTCTTGGTTGGAACCTTGTTCAAAAGATATGCAGCTGTTTCTAGTGCATAACCCCAGAAGGATCGCGGTAACTCAGCCTTACTCATCATGGAACGAACCATATCCAATAGAGTTCGATTCCGCCTTTCCGATACACCGTTGTGTTGCGGTGTGTATGGAGGAGTAAGCTGAGAGAGAATTCCATTCTCTCTTAAGTAGCCCAGGAACTCGGCACTCAAGTATTCACCACCTCGATCAGATCTTAGTGTCTTGATACTTTTGCATGTTTGTTTTTCAACTTCATTCTTGTATTCTCGAAATTTCTCAAAGGCCTCGGATTTATGCTTCATCGGGAAGACATGTCCATACCTAGAGAAATCATCCGTAAAAGTAATGAAGTATGAATAACCACTTCGCGCATGTGTAGACATTGGACCACACACGTCACTGTGTATGAGCCCCAAGAGCTCGTTCGCTCTTACTCCGTGTCCAGTGAACGGAGTCTTTATCATCTTTCCCATGAGACAAGATTCACAAGTAGCATAAGACTGATACTCGAATGGATTCAAATATCCTTCTTTATGTAACTTCATTAACCGTGTCTCATTGATGTGACCCAGTCTACAATGCCATAAGAAAGCCTGATTTGTTTCCGGAGACTTTCTTTTAAGTGTGTTCTGGACACTGAAAACCTGAGCTTGATTTAATACGTATATTCTATTTTCTAATGTACCTGACCCAATCAGAACTTGATTTAGGTGGATGTGTACCACATCACTTACAAAAGTAAAATCATATCCTTCCTTAGAAAGTAAGGATACAGATATGATATTACAGGCTAGTCTAGGTACATATAAACAGTTACGTAGAATCAATATCTGCCCACTTGTCAATCCTAGGTGATATTCCCTTACGGATTTAGCGTTCACGCTCATTCCGTTCGCAACTCTGAGAGTCATATCACCTACCCTGATAACTCTACGGTTTCTCAAAGGCTGTAATGAATTACAGATGTGTGATCCTGATCCGGTATCTAGTACCCAGAAAGTAGAGTTAATTGACATACAATTTTCTATTACAAACACACCCGAAGCCGAAGCCACAACATGCTTCGAATCCTGGCCACTGGCTTTCAAAGCCCTGCAATCTTTCTGCCAATGTCTTTTCCTGTAACAATAAGGACGTCCCTCCTTCGCTATATCTAGTCCCAAAACTTTTGCCCTTCCCTTTCCTTCTACTTCCCTCCTTTCCTTCAGGGTATTAGCAGAGGGCAGAGACTGTAGAATCAAGTTAGTATTTGACCCGTTCTTCAACGTGGTCTTTAGGTTCGTGAGCTCATCAAAATAGCTAGTCTCTGTAAGGACGTTGTCCTCTATAGATGACCCGACAGCCAATCCCGCTTGAAGCAATTCGTTCGAAGTCTCATATCTTGCGATACGAGATTGCTCTCTATATAAATCTTTGTTATGGAGGAAGACAGAAACTAAGTCTATCTTCTCGTGCTGTCTCTGGTATGTACCATCAACTGAGGCCAACACGAGGCACTTGGTATTCGCACAGTCTTTTTCCGATGTCTTACGGATATCAGTATCCGTGACGATGGAAACTGGTCCTGAGACGGCAGGGGTTGGATTAGTGAAGAGGTGTCCCAGTTTGTCATGAGTAATGGACATCTGGACAGACCTTTGTTAGTCATTACAGTCAGATTCAGTCATTTTATTATCTAGATGTAACCTATGTCTGGTCACTGAGTTGCTGCAATTAAGAGAGAGAGAAGAAAACACTTAGCATGATACTCTTGCAAGTTTAGATTGGTTTTTAGTTTATCTAAACAGGATGGCTCCTACTGTTTCTCGAATCCTTCCTCAAACCATAAAAGAAGAATTAGTCAGGATTAATCTCACCGTATACTTCTTGCTTAACCGTTTAGCCAGGCTAGTGTCGGTACTTCGAGGGAGGTTTTACGACGCTTTCGCGAAATGCCTTAATTAAATAACATCTTTTCCCTGGAGGCGTAGCCCCGCTAACACTGTTCTAGACACCTACTTGGTTTATAGCATTGATCGTTAAGTGAAGAGTTTCCCGAGGAGTAGCGGATACTCATAGTAGGATCGGGATCCAAATTTCATTGTGAGATAATGCTGAAGGAATCCTACCAACATTATCAAACTCCAAATGGTATACAGCACTAGCAAGTTTCAGTTTCTTTAGAAACTCCCGATGCGGATTTTTGCCCCATGCTCTTATGACCTTGACGAAGGTCAACAAATCATAAGTCACATGTCAAGTTCTACCCATCATTGTCCAGGTTAATTTGAACTCACCCGTATGTACCCTTGACGAAGGTCAACAAGGTAATACGACTATCCCAAACCAACGCATCTATCTATGCTACATATGAACACCCAACATCTACCAATCACTATGCCTTGACGAAGGTCAACAAACATAGCTTGAATACTATTGAATATTCATATGAAAAGACAGAGGGCTACGAATGGTTTTGGCAAAACCGTGAACATAGTGAACTTGATATAATCGAAGGAACCTGATAGCTTTTAAAAGGAGTGGTTTAAGCTCCGCGTTTTTAAAAGTTTTTTGTTTTAGAAAAAACCGAGTGGTTTTGAAATTGTTCCAACGATTCAGCTTTAGTTTGTTTTCTTTGCATTAATATAATGCATCCCATAAATTAATCCTACCATTGCAGAAAACAACGAAAATATAACGTACGCTTATGCCATCCGCATTTGCCACGGGGCCTCGTCATCACCCGTTAGGTTACTTAACTAACGACAGAGCGGGGGCTGGACTAGCGCGGATACAAAACATAAGCAACGTCTACTAGATATCATATATAGATATATACATTCGTCAGATGCAATGATAGCCATTCCAGATCACAGATGAACACATTGGATATATTAGGAATCCGCGCTTCGTTTGAGCCTGCAACGAAAGACGGATTACACGGTCGCGATGAATAGCCAAACCTCACCCTGGACCACTACGGGTGCGGCAAACTACCCGTCAAGTACCCGAAGTGAAGCAACATCCCTTAACAACGTGAGTAGGCCACTCGGCACTTCAAAGTACCCGATAGTTTGTGCACCCCTCTTTGGGTCTATCCTAGGAGCAAAAACAGTAAAAGAAATAATATACAATGGTGGCTACAACCTCAACCCGGATGTGCGACCATAAAATAATATTACATCAAATTACAAATTTACATCGAATGAAAAATGAAAACTCTCATCTCACATCCCCTGCTATTCATCATGACGATCCAACAAGTTCATATACACAAACCAATAACACAGATCACAGATATATACAACCCCCACTAATCGACGTATAGCGATTAGTAGACGTTCAATACATATATCACATCACAGAAGATCCGATTAGCTAAAGTACTTAGAATTTCGATCGGTAACTTGATTTGAAACTACCCCAAGCATAACACAGTACTCAACAAAATCTGGGCAGAAACAAAGTATCAGAAAAATCATAAAATACAAATCTGGACAGACTGCAGGAAAAACGAGTTGACTCGGCGTCGACTCGGCCGCGGATCCGCGGCTAAACGCTTGGTTTCGCCGCGCTTCCGCGACGGTCTGACCGATTCACGAGCTCGTTTTTCTTGTGTGTCCTTCAAAAAGCCTGCACGTATTTTTAAGATCCCTGAAATAATTTTTGGACCAGTTTTAAAATCGACAGAAAACATGCATTTTTGACATGTTTTTGCGATTTTTCCGGCTATCGAATTTCTAACACTTTGCTAACATGTTAATAATGGTTTAGCTAGGCTCTGATACTACTGTAAGTCTACGTTACCCACCCCGGTACTTACGGGGAGGCGGAATAGGTAAAAAACAAATTTTTATCACAAGGTAACATAGACTATCTTGAGGATCTTTGCCAAACCATTTCTAACAAACAACTAGAGGTCCTATCTACTGTGCTTAGGAGATTACACCTCACAAAAACGGTCCTTCGGTTCTTCCCTCTGCTGTCCTCCTCGTCCATGTAAGCTCTGAGAATCGGTTCGGATCTTGGTCACCTCCGCGGCCTCCTAGAGTCGAAGACGATCCACCCGAGTGTCTATAGTCCGAGCTCCACCTCAAGACGAGCTAACTAGGGAAACAAGTTTGCTATGCTTGATGTCCTAGGTGATGTAGAGGAAGAAGATGGATTTGTTTGTCGATTTTATTTCTATTTTTCTTAACACATGAGAGCTATAGAAAAATCTAGAGAGGAGGAAGAAGAAGAACCATGGGAGCTCTCATTTGATGAGAGAGAATGAGAAGAAGATAATGATCCATGAGAAAAATAATTACCATTCTTTTGTCATGATAAAGTGTGATGGTTACCATTGATTTGACCATTATCATGTCAAATTAAATCCAAGCCATAAGAAGAGTCTAGAGCTCACAAGAAATATCCAAGTCAACAATGGTCAACTAGGTCAAATGGTCAACATGGTCAAATGGTCAAAGCAATTAGCCATAACACAATTATCATTAAAAAGATTAGTAAATATTTTCCTCACCTCATAATGGTTTTGACCGAATCAATGGTCAAAACCCTAATGAGGCAACTCCTTCTTTGCTCCTCACAACCGTGCATACACACCCGCATCCGCATTCCATAGAATACGAATGCACAGAAGACAAAACTAATCCATCTATACAATACTAGGATCCGGCTTAAACCAAAGCCCACTAGTATTGTCTGCCCGAACATCATACGCGTACAAGTGCACGTAAGTGATCGCAGCCCTGCCGTAAAACCCTACGGCCTCTACACCTTTTGCCTAATGCAGGGAAACTCTCTGTGTGGGACTCTAAAGACTCGACACTACGCTGGTAGTGGGTTTAACCACAGACCGCAAGCGGCACTAGCTGTACGTAACGGTCCCCAGGTAGATGTCGATAAGAAGGCCGATGAGATAAACCCATCCGAACTCCTACTGAGCCTGAATGTGACAATCTCCGTGCAGTCCGGTCTGTTCGTCTAAGAGTATCGCATGTCAGGCCTAGAGGGGTGGTAAACGTCAGACCCCTAATAGCGGTACAAGTCATGTCGGAGTGTAACCCAGAACACCTTGAGAAACTACAGGAAACACTACCAGTAAATCTCGCTTGCCCTGGCCAGGGACTTTGTGTAATGGCTCTCCTAGACACAGCGCGATATCTGTAAGTATACATTACCCACCCCGGTACTTACGGGGAGGCGGAATAGGTAAAAAAAAAACAAATTTTTAACGAGAGGTAATATAGACTAAAACTTAAGGATCTTTGCCAAACTATTGCTAACAAACTACATGAGATTCTATCTACTATGCAAGGAGATTATACCTCATGCTACTAGTACTTCGGGTCTTCTCCGCTATCCTCCTCGTCTCCGTAGGCTTCATGGGTCGATCCGGATCTTGGTCACCTCCGCGACCTCCTTGAGTCGAAGACGATCCACCCGAAAGTCTATAGTCCGAGCTCCACCTCAAGCCGAGGTAACTAGGGCAACAAGTTTGCTATTCTTGATGCCCTAGGTGTTGTAGAATATGATGGTGGATTTGTTTGTCTATTTGAACCCCAACTTGCTCAACACATGAGACCTTTTGGGAGTTCTAGTGAGGAAGAAGAAGAAGAGAAAAGCTTGAGAGCTCAAGTGAAGAGAGAGAATGCAAATGAGATAATGAGCCATAGAAAAAATAAAAACCAATCTTTTATCATAATAATTATGATGGCTAAGTTTGATTTGACCACTATCATGTCTTGATAAAGCCAAAGAAGAGTCTAGAGCTCACAAGAAATATCCAAGTCAACAATGGTCAACTAGGTCAAATTGTCAAGCATGGTCAAATGGTCAAAGCAATTAGCCATAACATAATTATCATTAAAAAGATTAGTAAATATTTTCCTCACCTCATAATGGTTTTGACCGAATCAACGGTCAGAACCCCAATGAGGCACCTCCTTCTTCGCTCCTCACAACCGTGCATACACACCCGCATCCGCATTCCGTAGAATGCGAATGCACAGAAGACAAAACCAATCCATCCATATAATACAAAGATCCGGCTTAAACCAAAGCCCACTAGTATCGTCTGCCCGAACATCATACGCGCACAAGTACACGTAAGTGATGGTAGCCTTGCTGTAAAACCATACGGCCTCTACACCTTTTGCCCAGTGCAGGGAAACTCTCTGTGTGGGACTCTAAAGACTCGACACTACGCTGGCAGTGGGTTTAACCACAGACCACAAGCGGCACTAGCTGTACGTAACGGTCCCCAGGTAGATGTCGATAAGAAGGCCGATGGGGTAAACCCATCCGAACTTCTACTGAGCCTGAATGTGACAATCTCCGTACGGTCCGGTCTGTTCGTATATGAGTATCGCATGTCGGGCCTAGGGGGCGGTAAACGTCAGATCCCTAATAGCGGTACAAGTCGTGCCGGAGTGTAGCCCAGAACACCCTGAGAAACTACTGGAAACACTACTAGTAATTCTCGCTTGCCCTGGCCAGGGACTTTGTGTAATGGCTCTCCTAGACACTGCGCGATATCAACCCCTAATACCGGGAGAGACAAATTCTATCTAACTGCTACTGCCTCCAAGTGCTTCGGGACTGCACCCAACCACTACCTGTTTGCACGACTCCTTTGAGCCATGGTAGGGTAGTAATCAAAGTACAGTAGGAACACACTCGAGGAGAAGTAGTAGCGTCAAGTCGACGGACTAAGCTGTACTCCTGTCACCTGGGAACTGTTATCCGACGATAGGTATAGTACCAACCAACAGTTCCCGATGAGTCCTGTCCAGTGTACTCGTAACCTAACGAGCACCCGCATACTATCTCCGGTACGACGTACTAATGGCTGTAGGACAGACCATCTCCCCTGCTGGGATGAGAAGTGCATACGCTAGTCTACTCCGGAGTATTGATGCCCCGTCTCGATAATCCTACGACTAGGGACCTGTATATGGATGTGCTCGTAGATTACCTAGCCCCCACTAGTGTGACTGCCATCACAACGCTGGTAATCAAGCAAAGATCCTAAGGACACCACTAATATATATAAGCGATATGCTAAAAGAAACACATGCACATATTTAAGTAGAAACAAACCAAGTAGCATACTACCATTTTGAGCAAGATTGTCTATACAACTATGAATATCCCAAGCTTCCATTAAGTAATATACAAACTGGTATGATACAGTAATGGCCTCTAGGGCATATACACTAACAATCTCTCACTTGCACTAGGGCCATGTACTGGCGTATCGAAGACCTATCATCTCGATCAGCCGCTCGAATTGAGTCTGGGGTATAGCCTTCGTGAATAGATCTACAGTGTTATTCTCCGAATCTACTCTCTTCACCTCGATCTCCCGGCGATCTACGATCTCCCTGATCATGTGCTACCGCCTCAGAATGTGTCTGGACTTCTGATGGGACCCGGGTTCCTTCGCTAAAGCTATAGCGCCGTTGTTGTCACAATACAGCGGTATTGGATCAACAATGGTAGGAACCTCCTGAAGCTCCGTGAGGAACTTCTTCATCCAGACAGCTTCCTTTGCGGCATCGCAAGCAGCTATGTACTCCTCTTCCATAGTTGAGTCAGCAACGATTTCCTGCTTGGTGCTCTTCCAGCAAACCGCCCCTCCATTAAGGGTAAAGACATAACCCGACATGGACTTGGAGTCATCCTTGTCACTCTAGAAGCTGGAGTCAGCAAAGGCCTCGATCTGGAGGTCCTTTCCGCCATACACTAAGAACATCTCCTTAGTCCTTCTCAGGTACTTGAAAATGTTCTTTACTGCTATCCAGTGTTTCTCCCCTGGGTCCGACTGATACCGGCTTACAACGCTTAATGCGTATGCTACATCTGGTCTGGTACACAACATCGCATACATTATAGAGCCTACCGCAGATGCGTAGGGAATAGATAACATGTGAGCCCTTTCCAAATCAGTCTTGGGAGACATCTCTTTGGAGAGGGTGATTTCATGACAAGCCGGTAGATTACCGCGCTTTGAATCTTCCATACTGAATCGTTTCAGAATGGTGTCGATGTACCTGGACTGCGAAAGTCCCAACATCCTCTTAGATCTATCACGATAGAACTGGATCCCAGAATGTAGTTGGCATCGCCCAGGTCCTTCATGGAGAACCTCTGTGACAAGAATCCTTTGACTGACTGTAGCATAGGAATGTCATTTCCTATTAAGAGAATGTCATCAATGTACAAGACGAGGAATACCACAGTTCTCCCTACAATCTTACTGTAAATGCATGGTTCATCCGGATTTTTGATAAAGCTGAATTTTTTGACAGTATCATCAAAGCAGATGTTCTAACTCCGCGATACCTGCTTTAGTCCATAAATGGACTTAAGCAACTTGCATACTTTACCGCTGCTTCCACTCTGAATGAAACCCTCCGGCTGATCCATATAGACGCACTCTTCCAAATTTCCATTTAGAAAAGCCGTCTTTACGTCCATCTGCCAGATCTCATAATCGTGGAAGGCAGCAATGGCAAGAAGGATCCGAATGGATTTGAGCATAGCCACTGTAGAAAAGGTTTCGTCATAGTCCAAACCAGGTCTTTGACGAAAACCCTTTGCAACAAGTCTAGCTTTATAGGTTTCAACCTGCCCGTCTATACCAATCTTCTTTTTGAAGATCCATTTGCAGCCTACGGGTTTTACCCCTTCTGGAGCAATGCCCAAAGTCCAAACTTTGTTGGTGTACATGGACTCCATCTCGGTCCGCATTGCATCCAGCCATTTTACCGAGTCACCGCTCTGAATGGCTTGCTGGAAGCTAGTAGGCTCATCATTTTCAATGACGCAATCCTCTCGATCCCCGTCTATGAGAAAACCGTAGTATCTCTCGGGCGGATGAGACTGCCTACTACTCCTGCGGAGTGGCGCTGGGATGTCCGGTTCTCCTGAAACCTCTGGTTCTACCAAGCTTTCAGTAATAGCTTGTGCTTCTGGAATTTCTTCCAGTTCTATTGCACTCCCACTTGTTTCCTTTTTTAAAAACTGATGTTCCAGAAAGTGGGCATGACGAGAAACAAAAACATTTTGTTCCTCTGCGTAATAGAAAAGATACCCCCTGGAGTTCTTTGGGTATCCCACAAACTTACACAGTACTGAGCGTGCCTCAAGTTTATCCGCATGCTTCTTTTTAACAAAAGCTGGATATCCACATATCTTCAGATATTGAAGATAGGGTTTCTTCCCACACCACATCTGATATGGTGTGGTAGGCACAGTCTTGGAGGGAACCTTGTTCAAAAGATATGCAGCTGATTCTAGTGCATAACCCCAGAAAGAACGCGGTAACTCAGCCTTACTCATCATGGAACGAACCATATCCAATAGGGTTCGATTCCGCCTTTCAGATACACCGTTGTGTTGTGGTGTGTATGGAGGAGTAAGCTGAGATAGAATTCCATTCTCTTTTAAGAAGTCCAGAAACTCGGCACTTAAGTATTCACCACCTCGATTAGATCTCAATGTCTTGATACTTTTGCATGTTTTTTTTTCTACTTCATTCTTATATTCCTGGAATTTTTCAAAGGCCTCGGATTTATGCTTCATCAAGAAGACATGTCCATACCTGGAGAAATCATCCGTAAAAGTAATGAAGTATGAATAACCACTTCGCGCATGTGTAGACATTGGACCACACGTCACTGTGTATGAGTTCCAAGAGCTCGCTCGCTCTTACTCCGTGTCCAGTGAACGGAGTTTTTGTCATCTTTCCCATGAGACAAGATTCATAAGTAGCATAAGACTGATACTCGAACGGATTTAAGTATCCCTCTTTATGTAACTTTGTTAACCGTGTCTCATTAATGTGACCCAGTCTACAATGCCATAAGAAAGCCTGATTTGTTTCCGGAGACTTTCTTTTAAGTGTGTTCTGGACACTGAAAACCTGAGCTTGATTCAATACGTATATTCCGTTTTCTAATGTATCTGACCCAATCAGAACTTGATTTAGGTGGATGTGGACCACATCGCTTACAAAAGTAAAATCATATCCTTCCTTAGAAAGTAAGGATACAGATATGATATTACAAGCCATACTAAGTACATACAAACAGTTACGCAGAATCAATATCTGCTCACTTGTCAATCCAAGGTGATATTCCCCTACGGATGCAGCGTCCACGCTCATTCCGTTGGCAATCCTGAGAGTTATATCACCTATCCTGATAACTCTACAGTTTCTCAAAGCCTGTAATGAATTACAGATGTGAGATCCTGATCCGTTATCCATTACCCAAGAAGCAGAGTTAATTGACATACAGTTTTCTATTACAAACACACCCGAAGCCGAAGCCACAACATGGTTCGAATCCTGGCTACTGGCTTTGCTAGCCCTGCAATCCTTCTGCCAATGTCCTTTCCCGTAACAATAGGAACGTCCCTCCTTTACTACATCCAGTCCCGAATCTTTTGCCCTTCCCTTTCCTTCTTCTTCCCTGGTTTCCTTCAGGGTATAAGTAGAGGGCAGAGACTGTAGAATCAAGTCAGTATTTGACCCGTTCTTCAACGTGGTCTTCAGGTCCGTGAGCTTATCAAAATAGCTAGTCTCTGTAAGGATGTTGTCCCCTACAGATGACCCGAAAGCCAACCTCGCTTGAAGCAATTCGTTCGAGGTCTCATATCTTGCGATACGAGATTGTTCTCTATATAAATCTTTGTTATGGAGGAAGACAGAAGCTAAGTCCATCTTCTTGTGCTGCCTCTGGTATGCACCATCAACTGAGGCCAACACAAGGCACTTGGCATTCGCACAGTCCTTTTCCGATGTCTTACGGATATCAATATCCGTGACAGGGGAAACTGGTCCTAAGACGGCAGGGGTTTGATTAGTTAGGAGGTGTCCCAGCTTGTCATGGGTAATGGACATCTGGACAGACCTTTGCCAGTCATAACAGTTAGATTCAGTCATTTTATTATCTAGATGTAACCTATGTCTGGTCACTGGGTCGCTGCAATTAAGAGAGAGAGAAGAAAACACTTAGCATGATGCTCTTGCAAGTTTAGATTGGTTTTTAGTTTATCTAAACATGATGGCTCCCACTGTTTCTCGAATCCTTCCTCAAACCATAAAGGAAGAATTAGTCGGGATTGATCTCACCGTACAATACTTGCTTAAGCATTCAGCCAGGCTGGTGTCAGTACTTCGAGGGAGATTTTACGACTCTTTCGTGAAGTTTCTTAATTAAATAACCTCTTTTCCCTGTTGGCGTAGCCCCGCTAACACCTTTCTAGACACCTACTTGGTTTATAGCATTGATCGTTAAGTGAAAAGTCTCCCGAGGAGTAGCGGATACTCACAGTAGGATCGAGATACAAATATCATTGTGAGATAATGCGGAAGGAATCCTACCAACATTATCAAACTCCAAATGGTATGCAACACTAGCAAGTTTCAGTTTCTTTAGAAACTCCCGATGTGGATTTTTCCCCATGCTCTTATGACCTTGACGAAGGCCAACATATCATAAGTCACATGTCAAGTTCTACCCGTCATTATCCAGGTTAATTTGAACCCATCCGTACATATCTTTGACGAAGGCCAAAATAGCAGTACGACTGTCCCAAACCAACGCATCTATCTATGCAACAGATAAATATTTGGCAGCTACCAATCACTATGCCTTGGCGAAGGTCAAAATACATAGCTTGAATACTACTTAATATTTAGCCGAAATGACGGAGGGCTACGAATGGTTTTGACGAAACCGTGAACGTAGTGAACTTGATATAATCGAAGGAACCTGATAGCTTTTAAAAGGAGTGGTTTAAGCTCCGCGTTTTAAAAGTTTTCTGTTTTTGAAAAAACCGAGTGGTTTTGAAATTGTTGCAACGATTCAGTTTTGGTTTATTTTCTTTGCATTAATATAATGCGTCCCATCAATTAATCTTACCATTGCAGAAAACAATGAAAATATGGCGTACGCTTATGCCATCCGCATTCGCCACTGGGCCCCGTCATCACCCGTTAGGTTGCTTAACTAACGATAGAGCGGGGGCTGGACTAGCGCGGATGCAAAACATAAGCAACGCCTACTAGATATCATATATAGATATATACATTCGTCATTATCTGTTTTTACAAAAATATCTATATATGATATCATAAGCAACACAATACAGATCTGAATTTATGAAGTGAAAAGAGGAATACCCTCATACAAGATTTAGAGTTCCTATTTATAGAGGATAGGAAACCTAGGGTTACAATTGACTCGCATATCTGTTTTTACAAAAATACCCCCTAAGAAAAGACCTAGTCAACGATCCGCGCACGCCACAAAATTTCGCGCCGACACGAGTCATACCCGGCCGCGGTTCCGCGGCCAATAGCATGCCTTGGCCATGGATCCGCGGCCAAGTGGGGACATCAAAAGCTGCTTTTTCTTGTGTTGGCTCTGTTACATTTTTACTTCTTGTTTCTTTGGTTCTTTTCTCAGGTTGGCTTCTAGGTTGTTTCCAGATCTTTCCAGTGAACATTGTAGTGGACTTTTGCCGTTACTTCGTGACGAAGTCTTGAACCTTGCACTGCCTTGTACTTTGTGAACTGATCTTCGTGTAGGCTTTATCAAGATTCTCTATTTGTTGGTCGAAGTCTCACTTTTGCATCGTCTTTTGTCTTTTTCACTGTTTTTATTCCAAGAACCTGTAACCTCCAACTAAGTAGCAGACATGGGTCAAAAGCACATGTTTATTTGTAAAATGACTAGGAATGGGGAATATAATAATGCAATATTATGATATGAACAAATACCCCCAAACTTATCTTTTGCTTGTCCTCGAGCAAACCTAGATTTTATTCTCAATAAAAACTTAACCTCACTTTCGCAGGGAATCGCGATTGCACTGAGCTCGTGCAACAAGCCGTTAAACCTCTAGGTGTCCCTAGTAGGAGGAGTGTTGTCTCCTGAGGGTTTTCAGCAGATACTACCCACAAAATCCTATCAATTCGGCCCATTAACTTTTATTCTCCAATTAGGTTTTCTAACAAGGAATTCTATTATCGTCGACTCGTAAATTATCCACCCATATTCTTCACACTTCCTCATCATTTAACTTAAGATTATATATATTCTGTAGACTTACTTAGCTTTTGGCATCTCTTAAGTTTTCCTTCTAGGGTTCTATCTCAACTTAGGAATTTTTATCATCTCTACTAAAGATACAAGTTCTATTCTTCATTCCTATCTCTTATCTAAACCCCAATCACATACCCCTACGTATGTGTATATATCACCCCTACACTTGGAAATTCAAATCAAGCAATCATACTCTTGTCCATTGTCCAAAGCACTTCTTAATAGGTGAACTTTTAGATGAATTTTGCTCACACATCCTTCATGGGATTGTTAATACTTCTTGAGGTACCAATAACCGATTACAAGATGTGTTTGCACATTAAAGCGTAATTCCTAGTCTTGCAACACCAAAGGCTTTAGCAGTGACTCCCAAACCAGTTGGTCTAAGGCACTAGGTGATGAGGCACCCTCGCTAAATATATTTTCATTAATGCAGCCTTAAGTAATCACAAAAATCAGTGTTCATTTTTTTCTCTTTATTCACTTTTTTATTTTTTTTTTATTTTCTTTGTACTGAGGACTTTAGACAAGAGCATTTCAAGGTCTCTTCTACTATTCCAAGTTTCAAGGTGCGTGTTTGTGCAAGTTGTAGGGTATATATTTTCAGAATCTAGACTTAAGCTTAGGAATTATTTTTCAAACTTATACTCTAATAAAAATATCAATACTCTTCCCTTGTTTTAACTTAGCCCAAGAAGTGAACTCAAAATTTGCCTATTTCTAAATAAACTACGAAAACATATATTTTCTACCGTTAAATTTTAAGAAATGTTATTTTTAGGGTTTTTAATTTACTAAGTCTAAGATCTAGTTGTTCCTATCTAGTTAACCTTTTTGTCAAACTCAAGTCAAATACGGCCAAAATTGAATACATTAATTTTTATAATTTTTGAAAATTTTCAATTTTTTATGGATTTTAAAATAAGTATGCAAATGCAAAAAATGTACATATGAATGCGAAGGAAGAAGGCTTACCGAGCATACCCCCAAACTTAAACTTGACAGTGTCCTCACTGTCATGCTATACCAAGAGGGTCAAAATGTCGGCACTCCCCTGTTTATTTATTTACAAAATATATATATTTTTATTTTATTGTAAAAAAAAAACAAAAATATATAAAGAAAGGTTCCCCCAAACTTCATTGAAACAATGTTAAACGTCATTGCCAAACTTTGCAAAGACCAAACGTCAACACCAACCAGTCGAAAAATTTATCTGTATAGAGTATCGGTTGGTGGAAGAACATGTTGTACCGATCCAAAAAGAATTGGGGAAGATAGAAGTGGTGGGATGGAAAGTGTGGAAGTGAATAGATAGAAGGTGGTAATGAATCAAAACGAGAATGTGAATGATCAGCAATCAGTGGAATATTGGCCTTCTCGTAGCTTATTAAAAGAAAAAGGGGGTGGTTCAACTTCTAAAGGAGGGGGTTGACTATCCACACTATCCCCAAGATATTTCTGTCGATCCTTTATCGACTTGGCATCATCCATCATATGCATATGATATTCAGTTATGAGGAAACTAATCTCCTCGATGTTCGCCATAGTCCAGCCGAAAGATTGTCGCCTATCTTGTAAGACCATTAAAAGGGCGTTCTCTTGCTCGAGGGCTAGAGAGGCCGATATGATAACGGGGAAGGTCTTATTCTCGCCTATGTAAGCATATTTAAGGTGAGACGGCAAGGGCATGAGTTCGAATTTCGGAGGTGAAACAATCATAGGCAAAATTGGGAAGTCTACCTCGAACTCAAAGGACTCCAACACTGGTCCGAAATCACTGCAAACAACTGATTCGGATGGTTCAACTAACTCATCCAAAAATTCAAAAGACTCATATTCGGGCGGTGAGTCGTCAAAATCGTCCGAAAAAGTGAAACATTCATAATCAATATCGGTTGTGTCAACTGTGGTAGATTCAAGGAGGGACGCACTAGTGGCGTCAAAACTGTTTTCAACAAACAGAAATCTTTCAAGCTCGCAGTCCTCCTGCGTGATTTCGTGAATAGAGCAAACTTCTTGTGTACTAGTTTTAGGCACGGCGGGCAGACTTCCTAACTTGTAAATATTAAATTCACTAGACGTCTTCCCGAAGGATAGAGTCATGGAGCCATTGCGACAATTTATTACGGCATTGGAAGTGGCCAAAAATGGTCGACCGAGAATCACCGGAATTTGGTTCCATGGGTTAGCAACAGGTTGTGTGTCCATAACAATAAAATCAACGGAGAATATGAAATCCCCTACTTTGATCAACACATCCTCTAGCTCACCCCTAGGATGGATGATTGATCGATCAGCCATTTGGAGAGTACAACGAGTGGGTTTCAACCCTCCAACCCCTAATTGCTCGTACACGGAGTAGGGAAGCAGGTTAACACTAGACCCAAGATCTAAAAGTGCTCGATTGATTTTCTTATCCCCAATTGTTATTGAAATTGTAGAACAACCGGGGTTCTTTCGTTTTTGGGGTAAGGGTTGAGGTTGGTTAATAGCATTGCTCACTGCACTAGCCACTAGCACTTTCTTGGGTATTTGAGACTTTCTCTTCGAGGAGCATAATCCCTTTAAGATTTTTGCGTACGAAGGGACTTGTTGGATTGCATCCAAGAGAGGTATATTTATGCTAACCTGTTTAAATAACTCCACAATCTTCTCCATTTGTGGATTTGGTTTATTGGGACTCAACCTGCTTGGAAATGGAGCATTTTGAAAATCTGTTGAGTCCAATGTCTGTGGAGTAGAATGTGGAGTTGGAACGGATCCCAGTGTGGGTGTGTTCGTGAAGTAAGAAGTGGGTCCGTTCGGATTAGAAGAAGAAGAGCCTTTTGAAGAATGAAGAATAGGCTCTAACGGAGGAGATGAAGGTGAAGAAGAAGAAGGAGAAGGAGGAGAAGAAGAAGGAGAAGGAGGAGGAGAAGAAGGAGGAGAAGAAGGAGAAGGACCGGCGGGGGTGTCATCACTAATACCCACATTATTTTGCAACACTCTTCCAGATCTCAACGTGGTCACCGTATTTACATTATGATTGTGATATTCATGTGCGTTGTGTGTGTGACCGGGATTTGGCAATGATTGAGATGGAAGCTTTCCCTTTTCTCTCTCGCTCAACGCAGCAGTTAGTTGTGCAATTTGTGCCTCAATAGATTTGATGCTTTGATCGTGTGAAGCATTGTTGTGCACCAAAGACTGGACGGAATTTTCCAACCTTGCTGCGGATTCTGTAAATTGCGTGAGAAACGCATCTAGACTTTTTTTTAGCGAGATAACCTTATCATCATTTGGTTGAACCAAATTGTTCGTTTGATTTGGATAAGCTTGTAGTTGGAAAGGTTGCCGGTATTGAGTTTGTTTGGGTGCTTGATGTTGTGGAGGAGGAGGCCTTTGAAAGTTGTTGTTTCCTTGGAGTTGTTGATTTTGATTCCAAGCAAAATTTGGGTGACTCCTTCAACCCGGATTATAGATCGAAGAGTAAGGATCATTTCGTTGTCGTTGCTGAAAGGCAGCATCGACTTGATCTTTTCCTTGAACAGGTGGATTGTAAGGACACTCTTCGGTAAGGTGTGATGGATCCGAACAACAAGCACAAACAGTTCGTGGGGGTAAAGCAGGGGCAGGAGAAGACGATGAGATTTTGGTCTCAATGGCTTCTGCCTTTTTCATAAATGCGGCCATCTCGGCCTTCATAGCAATCGACATATCTAATTGATGTATGCCTGCCCTAGATTGACCAATAGAAGAAGATGAGGTGGTCTTTGTGCTCTCCCACTGAATTGTTTGTTCACTAAGATCCTCGAGAAACTGCCATGCTTCCTCACTAGATTTGGTTAGAAAGTGACCTTGACAAACGGTTTCTAGCAACTGCTTCGTTGCCGGGTTCAATCCCTCGTATAATGTTTGGCAAAGTTGCCAATTTTCGATCCCATGGTGCGGGCATTGAACAAGTAGGTCTTTGAATCTTTCAAAACACTTCCAAAATGGTTCAGAAGGAAGCTGGGAAAATTGTATTATCTCATTGTGAATTCTCGCGGTCTTGTGATGAGGATAAAACTTTTTAAGAAAAGCTTTAACAAACTCGTCCCAATTTCTAATTGAATGTGATGCGGTGCTGTATAGCCACTTCTCGGCTAAGTCACATAAGGTGAAAGGAATGACCCTTAGCCTTATAGCAACGTCGGATAATTGGGTTGTTTTCATCATGGCGCAAACGTTTTGGAATTTATTGATGAAGATATAGGCATCTTCGGATTCCAATCCATGAAATTTTGGCAGCATATTGATGAAGTGGGGTTTTATCTCAAAATTGTCCCCATTTGCCGGTGGGGGTGAAAGACAGGTAGGTAAGGAGGTGCGGACAGGGTAGAAGAGATCCTGGAGCGCGATTCGTTGGGGCGCTACAACAGGTGGGTGATTCGGGTTATTCGCACTTAACGGAGGTGGAATCAGTCCCGTGGGTAAGGTGTTGTTGGGATTATAACCCGACATACCTTCGGAAGAAGAATTTGAAGGTGGAGGTAAGGAGGTGGACGGAATTTTGACTTCGGAGTCGAAAGGTTCGTCGGTCGGTACCAACGAAAGATGGACTAATCGGGTGCTAGTGTCCCTAGTCCAAAATGACATACACTAAAGAGGTAGTGCAGCCAAAAAGGTGAAAAACAGAATGTGGGGGTAAGAAAATGTCAATGAGAAGGAAGTGGGTGGTGGTGCGGTGCAAGGATTTTGAGCGACAAGTTGCAAGTTTTTATAAAAAAAAAATTTCCTTTTTCCGTTTTTTTTATTTGGAACTTTTTGCAAAAAAGATTTTCGACAAAGGGCTAAGACACACTTTCGATCAACCAAAAATGCACAATCAGGCCTAGATCTAGGGTCACCTAGGTCAGCTAGACAGCTCCTAACTGTTCCAAAGGGCTAGAAATAGGACCTCAAACCGTCTCTTCACCGCCAATTGCGGCCAAGTAAGTGCCAGGTGAGTGGGAGGCTCTCCACTACAAGTAGTGGCCCTAATTAAGTAACCACTCGCCTTAGACACATTTGCCTAAACACCGTAAAGTCAGGTTAGGATTAATGGCCGATACCTATAACTAGTCCTCTGTCCTATTGAGCGCGACGTCTTTAGGGCTGAGTCTAGTATTTTTTTTAATTAAGAATGGTCAATGTATATGCCTTATGTGATTTCTGGGGTCCTGGGAAGGGTGATGAAATCTCCACCCAATCTGAATTGGTCTCAAGCCCCTTAAAGTCAGATTAAATATATGCAAAACAGTAACAATCAGTTGCAATCAATTTTTTATTTTTAGCGCGGCGCAAAGAATCCTGCACAAGATTTGTTATTGGAAGGGGGAAGATTTTTAAGCGCAAAGAATCCTGCAGGAGATTTTTACAGAGGAGATATTTAGATTTGCAGAGGAGAGAGAAAAAGCACACAAAGATTTTTTTTTCAAGCGCCGTATCGATTAGGGAGCGGCGGTTCCGCGGCAATAAGGTAGTTGGGGCAGCGGTTCCGCGGTGGGAGCGCCAGATCAGTACTCCAAATTTTGCTGACGTCACTAGATGGCAGCGCTTCCGCGGCCCAAGCAAGGTCCTGCGGCGTTTCCGCGGTCTGATAGAAGGTTCGGTCTTCGAGATTTTTTCAGTTCCTCTATTTTGATTTTCTCCTATTTTTCAGATCTTCGGTTTTCTGTTTTGATCTCTGGAAATTTCCAGATCCGAACGCGATTGTAGATCCTGCAAAATTCAAACAAGAATACCCTTCACAAAGTACAAAGATGATAAATTTTTATATATTTTTTTTAATTTTTCAGTTTTTTATGATTTTTCAATTTTTAGATTAACCCGAAATTGCAAAATGGAAATAACACGCCATCCCCGGCAACGGCGCTTTTTGATTTAATGATTTTAATCGGCTTATGCGCTTTTAAAAGATGAATCAAAGAATTTATATAACCGCAATCAAGAACGGCGTCACTTGGTAGCTAGCCGGTGAGTACGAGTCGGTCCACAGGAATTTTGTGTTTTCCTAATCGCTCTAACGAGTTAATTCCGATGGGTGTCGGATTGATTATTTCTAAAACCTAAATTGATTTATACTAAGATTATCTAGATCTAAGTCTTGCTAGGGTTAGGTCTAGGATAAGTTGGGAGATTGAAGGTTTCCTCACCGCGTTCAATGCCCTATTTTAGATCTATTAGATGTTATGGTAATTATCAATAAAAGGGATTAGTACCATCCGGAAGAAACGGTGTTTCTTCCTCTAAGTTCTTGTCCTTCCTTTATCGATCCTTACCCTAACCTCCATGGAAATCATACACAACCGGTCCTTTATACTACGGTATCACCGTTACCTCGAGGGGCAAGGTGCCGCAGGGAGCGGTGTGTGTGTGTATGCATGGAGTTCTAATTCTTATGTGTGATGGGGCAAGAAAGGGGTGAGAGATCTCATCTCTCAAACCTTTCCCTAAAACTAACCCTAACAAGCGAGGAGACTACTCGCTCATTAGGGGATTAAAAGACATTCTAAATTAAAAGTAAACTAAGGCAAAGAAATAAAAGAACTTACTAATTTTTATTGATGGCTCTCTCCAAACATCAACACAGTACAGATATGAATTTATGAAGTGAAAAGAGGTATACCCTCATACAAGATTTAGAGTTCCTATTTATAGAGGATATGAACTCTAGGGTTACAATTGACTCGCATATCTGTTTTTACAAAAATACCCCCTAAGAAAAGACCTAGTCAACGATCCGCGCACGCCACAAAATTTCGCGCCGACACGGGTCATACCTGGCCGCGCTTCTGCGGCCAATAGCATGCCTTGGCCGCGGATCCGCGGCCAAGTGGGGACATCAAAAGCTGCTTTTTCTTGTGTTGGCTCTGTTACATTTTTACTTCTTGTTTCTTTGGTTCTTTTCTCAGGTTGGCTTCTAGGTTGTTTCCAGATCTTTCCAGTGAACATTGTAGTGGACTTTTGTCGTTACTTCGTGACGAAGTCTTGAACCTTGCACTGCCTTATACTTTGTGAACTGATCTTCGTGTAGGCTTTATCAAGATTCTCTGTTTGTTGGTCGAAGTCTCACTTTTGCATCGTCTTTTATCTTTTTCACTGTTTTTATTCCAAGAACCTGTAACCTGCAACTAAGTAGCAGACATGGGTCAAAAGCACCTGTTTATTTGTAAAATGACTAGGAATAGGGAATATAATAATGCAATATTATGATATGAGAACACGACTCCTTTGAGCCGTGGTAGGGTAGTAATCAAAGTACAGTGGGAACACACTCGAGGCGAAGTAGCAGCGTCAAGTTGACGGACTAAGCTGTACTCATGTCACCTGGGAACTGTTATCTGACGATAGGTATAGTACCAACCAACAGTTCCCGACGAGTCTTGTCCAGTGTACTCATAACCTAACGAGCACCCGCATACTATCTCCAGTACGACGTACTAATGGCTGTGGGACAGACCATCTCCCCTGCTGGGATGAGAAGCGTATACGCTAGTCTACTCCGGAGTATCGATACCCCGTCTCGATAATCCTACGATTAGGGACCTGTATAAGGATGTGCTTGTAGATTACCCAGCCCCCACTAGTGTGACTGCCATCACAACGCTGGTAATCAAGCAAAGATCCTAAGGGCTTCACTAATATGTATAAGCGATATGCTAAAAGAAACACATGCACATATTGAAATAGAAACAAACCAAGTAGCATACTACCATTTTGAGCAAGATTGTCTATACAACTGTGAATATCCCAAGCTTCCATTAAGTAATATACAAACTAGTATAATACAGTAACGGCCTTTAGGGCATATACACTAACAGGGAAGACTCAGGCTCAATTAGAGGGTCCCTAGAACCTACTCCTATGGCATCTACAGATTCTGCGAAAGAAAACATCTAACCTAAAGAAGAGGGATCCTCGGGAAACGAAAGCAGAAAAACGAAGACGAGTGCCAAGCAACCAGGACTTAGAGCGAGGAAATATGAAGGAGTAGGGGCCCTGGAGTGGGCCCCACCCCTATTTATCACCGCAATCGCTCTCATCCAATGGCGCCCTTCATCTCCCGCCAAAACACTTCCTCGCGTCCAATGGCCCCGATCGCTCCACCTGTCGTTCCCACACTGGGCCGCATCCCATCAGACGCTGCAGGTCTGCACACGTCGCGTCGACCAACCGACGCTTGATACGTAGACCATCACTTCAGTGACAGGATGCACGAACCGGCGCACCTTCCTTAAATGCAGAGATCTCGCCCTGATTCGCTGGCAGAAAACATAGCTGACGGCCCGGGAATGCGTCCCGACGAAATCTTGAAAGAGAGCTCACCCTGGGCGGCCCGGCAGACCACCCTTGACCCGACCCGTCAGCTGGTCGGGACAAGAGTGGGGGCTAATGATGATGCTCTATATTGGCGACCTTGCACATCATGACACGTGGCAGATGACGTGTCCCAAAGCTCAGAAGAAAGCGCCCACAGGGGCCGACCAGGCCACCCCTGTACCCGACCTGCAAGCATAAGCTGGCTCACCTCAGAGCCCCCTGCGAATTGGCTTCCTCGGCCTCTCAGCTCTCCCCCGAGCTACCACAGGACCAAGATACCTCCGCCCCCCCGCTCGTTCCCGAGCTTTCCTGCTGAGGCCTTCTTCCTCGGTCCCTCCGACCAACCAACCCCACCACTCACAGGCGTAACCGCCGCTCCGCAAATCTCGCCATGCACAGATTCTCAGCCGGCAACATCCCACGTCCACGCCATCACGATCCCCATTAACGGGTGATCCGCTCGTTACGCGGGCGTGACGTCGGGAGCGTAACTGCCGGCGAGATTCTCGCGCCTGCTGCTGCATGCTGCCGCCACTATATATACCCCCATCATAGAGGGGTCAAGTAAGCTTTTTTCACCCCACTTAGCCGTTACTCTGCTCGGATCTTGTGCTAACTTGATCGTCGGAGGGTCCTCGGTGATACCAAACCACCCCGGGACTTCTTTGCAGGTACTCGGCGTAGACTCCTCAAAACCACCAATCTCCCCAAAACCCATTGAGACCCACATGCAACAGGAGATCACCTCCAAGATCCACCGGGAGATCGACGGAAGACAACATCTGACGGAGACCCGAAAAGGACCTCCATCACTCCCGCATTCTGAAAAAATTAGCGTCGTCCTTTTTCTTTTTTTACACCTCTCTATCCCCCTCTTTCTCATCCTTCAATCTACAGATCTCTCTCTCTCTTTCTCTCTCTCTCTGTGCATAACTCTAATCTTCTTTTAGCTCTCATAGATTCTTTCTTACCTTGGTGTATCTCACCTAGATTTATGATCTCTTTTTTTTATGTTATTTTTTTTCTCTTTTCTAATTAAACTTAAAAATTTATATTAATGATTTTGTTGTCTGGACTAGCCAAATCGATCCTACAAAGAAATAATATTTATTCATATACTTTGACATACTTCGACTTTCTCGTCTCAATTTCATACTCATGAAGATATGAATGAAAGTAATATAAAAGGGGTTAAGGGTCCTGTGTTCGAACTCAGGAAATATTCCTGAGGCTGTAACCCAAAAAAAAACCCCACCCTCACGATATCATCATCTCCTCGTGATTAAAAAAAGAAGCGAGAAAAAAAAACTCTCATCCCTCCCTCGAGTGCCTCCTCACGCCTCCCTCCCTCCTCATGCCTCCCTCCCTCTAACTCGCCGCCTCTCCTCCATCTCCTCCTCCCTCGACCACCTCGCTGCGGACCCTCCCTCCTCCAACGCCTCCCTCCCTCACCTTCTCGAGCGCCTCCATCGAACTCGCCGCCTCTCCTCCCTCGCCTCCTCCCTCGAGCACCTCGCCGCGCGACCCTCTCTCTTCTAACGCCTCCCTCCCTCACCTTCTTGAGCGCCTCCTGGAGCATGCTCTCCCTCACTGCGTCTTTACCCTCCCTCCTCGAGCACCCTCGCCCTCGCTGCCGCGCCTTTCTCTTGTGATTGGGTAAAATTTATGCCTCAATGGATATCACTAAATTTAAAGCTTTCTTCTTCACAATATTGTTCAAATTCATTCAAACGTGAAGTAATTTATTTAATAGGAATAATATGATTTCTTTTAAATAGATGAACTAATTGATAGTTTCATCATAAAATCCTAATAGAATTTGCTAGAAATTACTCACAATTTCACAAATCATATATGCATGACTAAGTTCTTCTATACGTTGATATGCACGATCAAAGTGTGTATCCGACGACCGGTTAGGATCCGATCCTCTCATCCTCTTCTAATTCTTTGCTACGATGTTTTGAGTAGAAATATTTTGAGAATAGTGGACTTTCCAGGAGCCCCTTACTGCGTGCCATTACAGCAAGATATCGGATGTTTCACTTTGATACTTTTAAATTTGAAACTGCCATGACAAAGTCACATCTTGGTTGCAACCTGCAAATAAGATATAATCATCTGAGGTTCTTATATTGTATGCGTCTTTGGCTGAAAGTTTAACTACTAGACGATAGAAAACATGTTATGAACTAACAATGGAACGAATTTCACTATCAACAACCAACTTTATCATTAATGGAACACAAATTTAACTTATACAAAGATTCAAGAATATGTTATTATCTGATGAACGCAGATTGACATAAATCAACTATGACATGATAAATGCTATGCATATATTGCATTATGCAGGTAATCGTTTGTAACATTTCATAAAAATAAAATATTATTTTTAGAAATTTTTATAATTAAATAATAAATATTAAGAATATTTTAATAGTGCGGTATAATTAAATACCGATAAATTGGGAAAAATTTGGAAAAAATTATAGAAATTTCTAAAAAGAGGGTGTTTTATTGGATTTAAGCAAATTATGGAATTTTATGATTTATTATATACTATTTTAATGCTTATCGCGATTAAATATCGCTAATCGTGTATTAAGCCGGATTTTGTGCACATGACATGCACCATGTCATTTTTACACTTTGCAACATTTTCTTTCATGATTTCTTTCTCTTTATTCATGCATGGTTTGTTTTTTTAAAGAGAAAAGATAAGAAAAGAAAAGAAAAGAAAAAGGAAAAGAATAAAGAAATGGGAAGCATGGGCAAGAGAGAGAAAGGGAGGGGTTTACTTTGACTTGGGCCATTCCTCCTTCACTTCATCACCCTCATCCTCCCTCCTCTCACCTCCATGGCTGCTGCCCTCTCCCTCCACCACCTCCTACACCTCACTTCACCCCCAAATCAACATCAAAACACAAACTTCACTTCACAAAAAACTTGCACAAGCTTAATACAAACACATTGTACCAAGAAAAATCGGATTTTGAAGACTTGGGGCAACTCAAGAAAATTCTTGAGTTGCCAAATGAGGTACTTTGATTGTCATTAGCATTGTATTTCATTCACTTTAGTATCCATATGTGTTTAGTTGTGATTTAGTGCGGTTTAGTGAACATTGAAATTCCTAGTTAGGGTTGTGATGAAATCTTGAGTAGTGAAGGGTAATTGAGATTAGTAGAGGCTACACAACCCCTGTTGTGATGATTTAGTAGACTGAACCTGAGACTTAAACCCCGGATTATGAACTTAGAAAACCCGATATCGGAGAATTATGGATTCTGTAAGGGTATAATGAAATCTGCCAACACCTGGGTGACCTGAAAATATTTTAGCAAACACAGAGCAGTGTGTAGGAAACCTAGGACCCCCTACTGAAACCCTAGCCCCTAAGCCCTCACCATGGCTGCAAATATATCCCTTCTGACCGCAAATTGCGGCCAGACCTGGAGCAAATTGGTTCGTATTGGTTCTATGGCTTTATCTCCAGTAAAATAGGCCCCTCATATATGAAAAATTGGCTAATTTGATCTAGGGTAAAATCTGGGACTAAATTCATGAGTTGCTGTTTTGATTCGGGGTTATATTTTCGTATTTTGGATTCTGGATTTTACCTCGATCACTTGACGTTTGTACGACGATATCGAGGGTTGTTTGGTGGTTTGAAAGGCGTAGTCCATACGTTCTAACCTATAGGCTTTTAGCATGTCGTTTTGGTTTTGAATTGGGTTTTAAGGCGGCACGATACGTTATGATGTGTAGGTACCCCCATGAGGACTTCGAGACGACAAGCAAACGTGTGGCGACGTCAGTAACGGCAAGTGAAGAGCAGGTGAGTAGATATATATCTACGGGGGAAGTTGGGTGGTTGGCGTATAGCACCCCCGCAGTTCGTAGTATAGCGTACGGTATATATACTATATGGATGTATTTATATGTTATTGTGAGGTTATGATTATCTAGATGGACTTTGGGAGTCATGGATAATTTTAGTATTATTGGATGATGGTGTTGCTAGTTAGTTTAGTTGTGAGCCCTAGAACAAGGTTTACACCCACACGCACACCCATGCTTGTCTTGTTTTACTGGTGCATATATGGGGATATGTATACACACACACAGACACACAGGTATAGGACTATGTATATATATATATATATATATATATATATATATATATATACGTATACCTTCACATGGATGATGGGGATTGTATATGGTATTTGGAGATGAGTCGATGAGATTGGGCATGATGCTATGAGATCGGTGATATATTTTTTTCGTATTGTGAGATACGACATGAGATTATAGCGGGCCTTTAGGCGTGTGTTTTCATACACGCATATAATTATATAGATGGTATCAGTTTGTACTAGACTTAAATCAGTACCCCCAGTTCATGAGATATGATGATAATGGATACCAGATGAATAATGTGATGAATGTGATATTTGACCCGTACCCAGATTTGGGATGCCGTACGACGGATTTACGTACGAGCTTTATTTTGATGATAGATCCGCACTCTTGACTCGAGGATGTCATGTTATATATTGTATCGTATGTGATACTATTGAGGCGGGATCACCGACTATTATATTTATGTATCGACTCGGATTTAGGTGGTTTCCTTACCTTTCGATTAGTCCTGTAATTTACTTATAAATGTTAGACTAGACTCGAGTCATACCTATTTCAAAACTAACAAATCATGAGTATTTTAAAGACAGGCCAAGGGATTCTACGGATATTTTCAAAACACGCATCTTTTCTTAAAACACCGTAGCTCTTATTTTTCTAAACATCACGATTCGTGTTATTTCAAATGGCAGAACTGTATGACATATATATATTGATGTAGATTCTTCTCTGTTGCGTTTGTTATTCATTTTCCGCCTATTCTTGCTATTCGCATCGCATTGTATGTTTGAATGTATTTATTGTTATATTAAACCCATGCTGTCAGGACACCAGCACCATTATCGATGATGCGTATATTCCACGCACACCTGCTTGCCGGCACACACACTTCATTATCGATAATTGCCATGTCATTACACAGTAGGATTGCTGCATCAGGATATGACTCCTTGCATGATATACTTGCGTACATACATATTGTACACCATACTTGCGCACATACATATTGTACACCATACTTATGTATATACCTACTTATACATGCATATTGGCGCACAGACATATTGTACACTCATACTTACGTATATACCTACTTGTATATTCATATTGGCGTACAGGCATATTGTACACTCATACTTGCGTATATACTAGTTGTACATCCATATTGGTGCACATACATATTGTACACTCATATTTGTATATATACCTACTTGTACATCCATATTGGCGCACATGCATATTGTACACTCATACTTGCGTATATACCTACTTGTACATCCATATTAGCGCACAGACATATTGTACACTCATACTTGCGTATATACCTACTTGTACATGCATATCGGCGCACAGGCACATTGTACACTCATACTTGCGTATATACTTACTTGTACATCTATATTGGCGCACAGGCATATTGTACACTCATACTTGCGTATATATCTACTTGTACATCCATATTGACGTACAGGCATATTGTACACTCATACTTGCGTATATACTACTTGTACATCCATATTGGCGCACATACATATGACACACTCATACTTGCGTACAGACATATTGTACACTCATACTTGCGTACACACATATTGTACACCCATACTTGCATACATATGTATTTGCACATACATAGATGATTCTGGCTTGATTTTGGAGATTTGGGAACCGCAAGATATATTTTAAAACTGGATTCATTTTAAAAGAGCGGTTTTCCCTCGATATGTGCATATTACTGTTCCATGTTGCATAATATATGGATATGCTTACATTTCTGTGATATGTCGCATACATCATGCTTTATGATTATACGCATTGAGATATATTGTTTTCATGAGATTTCTGTATTTGGGAACCGTGGTTATTTCAAAAGAGAGCATGCATTATTTTAAAAACCCGGTTACCCTTAATATGATAATTCAATGCGTCCACCATGTGTTTTCTCGGTTCTGAGAGTGGCATGGGAAACCCGATTCTAGGAGCGGTAGGCACCGTCTGCGGGTACATGGTGGACTCGATGAGGTATTCTGGGGCAAGAAGACTCGTATATGTTAGACGGTGAGCCTGGAGGGAGCACTACCTACCGGTGATAGTATTTGGACTCGGTAGTTATCCGGAGGATACCGACCGGAGTAGTGAGATGGATGTGAGGGCCGACCAGATTATGCGGCGCCTGAGGGCCGATCTGAGGATGCGGCGCCTGAGATATATGAGGATTTACGTGTCGATGCTAGGCACGGTTTTCATGTTGTTTCGAGTATCGATGCTGAATACTCAGGTTCCATGATTTTGATGTGTCGCGAGGGACACACGTTGATTTATATCCTCATACTTTCATGCATATGCTTTTATGACTTTTACATGCATGATATTGTTGTGTCATTGGTTGACACATGGACAAGATCTACATACATACAGGCATTAATTTCATAGTTGGATGATATCCACATACTTATAGACTTCATGACATAATTGACACTGATTTCATGATGATTATATTGATCACGCCTCATATTTATGATTTGTTGCTACCTGAGGCACTGACACGAGCACTTGGTATTACACTTATGTGTAGATGTTTACCCTTGCCACCTTATCATGCTTCAGACTTTATCATATTGAGAATATATATTACTGATCGTATTGACCTAGGATTGAGTCATACATACGATTTCTGCTATGTGATGTTTTCTACTCATGAGTTAGCAACTCACCCCCGTTGTGCCACAGTTTCTTGTAGGTTTTGCCGTACAGGTTCGTTGGGGCTTTGTTGGCACGTTGTCCTTTTTCGGGTGATTGCTTGGTAGGTGGGTTTACTTGTATCGTGACCACCATTGTACTCCATTTATTTCAGTTGTATCTAGAAACTCCATCAACCAGACTTGTACATTTATTTCAGACTCAGAAAACCAATTGTATATTTTTTCGACTTTAGAGTCGCGCGTTGTATTATTATGGTTTTCTTGATATTTTGAGTTTCCTTTTGAGTTTTGATCCTGGCCCTTCGGCATTATATATTGTATTGCTTGCGTGGTTGTGACCGTCGATTGACGAAGAGCTAGCTCCCGCTTGGGGATGCCTTTTATCATTATGCATATATTATTCATGCTGTACCCTGTTTGGGGCCAGTATTTACAAAGGAAACTCTGCCGAAATTTTCAGAAAAGACTTGAGATTTAAAAATGCATATTCAGCTTATGTTATTTAAAAACCCCTTGTTTTAAAATAGGTTTTCTTCACTTCTTTCTTTAAATGGTTTAGATTTCTGGGATTTCTTGGCTTACTTGAATTAGATGGGGTCTTATAGACTCCATTTGATTCAAGTGTCAGTCGCGTGCCATTTCGGGTCGTGACATCGTTTCATCATCATCACATATTCGTCACAGCCATTTTCAGAAAATGGATTTGTGTATGGAGGAACTCTTTAAACTGAAAAGTTTTTTTTAATTAAAAAAAAGAGAGAACTGGTATTCGATGCCAGCATTTCCCCCGTTAATAGCTGCATTTTAATTTGATATCAAATTCATGGCCGGTGAAGCTGGTGGATCTTTTATCATAACAAGACTAAACTAATTAATAAAATTAGGAAGCCTACCTTCAAATTTAGCATACTTTTATATTGAAGGTGTTAGGAAGTGTAATTCTGATATTTAGATGTATGACAGCTTGAAACAATTTGATGATGGTTTTGTAGAATAGATAATGGCTGGTTTCTTTATATCATCAAAGGTCTAACCCCATGGACTAATTTATTATAAGCTACTTATGTAGGACCTGAAAGGTAAAAATTGTTTCCGTGGAATGAATCAGTATTGCATATCAACACTTATACTACATAAGTACAATCTACATGGAAGGTTACTTAAATTAGATATTACTTATTTGAGTTTAGGCAATTTACTCTAACAGAAAAACAGTAAGTCGGTTAATATGCAAAGCTGAGTCTGAAAAAAAAACCATACCAGAAGAAACCTTGGTACACCAAACTATTGTGGATTTATCATGAAGGATCAGATGGAAGGTCCAGATTTTTATCTTCACTACTGCATATTGTAAGCCAACAAAATATTCACTTGTACAATAATCTAGTAACCATATGAATGTAAGAGCAGAAACAAAATGCCTGAAAATATCGAATGACTTCAACATAAGTCCACCTTATATTATTTCCAATACACCTTTTCCTCGCATTTGTTTCTTTAAATTTTTCCATCCATCAGACGAGACTCAGTTGTAAATTGTAATTCCATTCCTCCTTTCTTACACTTCATGCTAGCATAATTGAGCAATATTGAAAAAGGAAAAGTAGGGAAAAGGTGAGACTTGGAGTTCAATACACAGCACATTACGCAGCAATGATTTGAATAGAATTTTATTTTAATAAAAGAAATCTCTAAGAGACATTAACTTCTCAGTAAAAAAGAAAAAAAAGGATGGAAGAACTATAATGCAAGCAACGCGTGTGCCATTGATGAGAACATAGGACAACATATATGCTCATAATGTGAATAAAGAGATCAACTTCTTTAGACCGACTTCTTTCTTCTCAGTATTATCAATTTATCATTCATTAATGAAAATATTACAATGTCCACAAATTTGATATGCAAAGTGACGACTACATAGACGGAAATGGTGAGAAAATGCAATCCACATTCATTCACTCGCTTTCCAGGTCTAACATCTTTCTAGTATTGTCTGGGTTTTGGCACTATATAAACCGTCTAGTATTGTCTGAGTTTGGACACTATAAACAACAATACAAGTCTTAGAAATAAACGTGAAGGGTAAACAAGATAAATATCTTGTATTAATAGAGTTTCAAATGCAACTTCTTGGCACACCAATATTTGATCCATGGCAAATGAAGCAGACAAATATAAATATTTGCGCTTGGTAATCAATTAACAAGGAAAATTTAGAATTTATGATACACAGACTGTGTATCCAGTTTCAAAGACTCTAATATTATCTTAACGGGTTGTTTCCAGTTTCTCGTTCTTGTGTCTTCTGCATTTCTTAATAACATGAATAAACAACAATACAACAATTACAACAATTGAAGCAAATTCCTCATGATTTTTATAGGCAAAAATCATTACCGCCAATGAGTTTTCTAGCAAAAGCAATCAATTTGGCCAGAAATTGAAAAATAAAATCCTAAAAATTAAAATAAGAATATCATATCTGAAGCCAAATTTTGAGAGAACAAGATAAAATTTTAACATGTTCAAGTTGTCGGAACGATCCATAAGGGAAAGAGAAAAAAATTTCCCGATCGTCATCGTCAGAACCCTGGTTTTTTTCCCGGTAAAAAAAAACCTTTGTTGTTGTACTCATGTTTAGCGATTCGAGATCTCAAGGGTGCTCGAAGAGGTGATCGAGAAAGCGAGGGATTGTCACACCCGCTTCTCAGAATACGCTAAGATCGGCACGTGACAGAGCCAACCATGCTACCTGTGACTAGGAAACATCTCTCCACAGTCACATTACGGCTGTCTAGAGATATCAAGAATAGTAAAGTAAAATAAACTATTTAGTATATGTCCATATGCCAGAATAAACGAGTCAAGAAATAATATGCGGAAGCAATAAATCCAAGTAACAATAACAATCTGGAAGGTACGTCCCAAATACGGACTCACATCAGGAAATAAAATGCTGAAAGGAAACTAAACTAGAATACTAACAGGTCCTCACTGCTCGGCCTGTCGGCTGAAGTACTCCTGCTCGGCCTGCGATAAGGGTAAAGGATCTGGGCCATGCAAAACCCAGACGTCAGCGCGTCACAATATCAACAATAATATAATCAGGGGGTAACAAGATGTGCAAGCATGAACTATAAAATAGTAATATGAATGTAATAAGTAAACAGGGATATCGAACAGTGAAGTGTAACGGTATAGGTGAAGTGCAGCGATAAAACTAAACTGTGCTACTGGGTTAACTACTCACAAGTCTGTGAAATCAATTTAATGAATCATCGATGTAACTCAATAGTATCCCGTGCGTGCCCGGGACCATGGTCCAGATTCTCGGGCTGAATCCGAGACATGCCGCTAGGCACTAAACAAGAAACATATACAGATGAATGATGTCAGCAGCATCATCCTCAGGCTGGCCTAGCCCGTAAAACTGATCAGTATAAGCATCGAACTGTCGAGTTACAAGTCAGGTTTCATCATTGATTTCCCCATACCCCCAAGTTATGTGTTCAAGTCAGGTATTGATAAATCTGAAGCTAATGCCAACACAGGATCAAGCAGGAACATGTTTATCTATACAGACAACATGATATGTCCATCGGGACAACATGTCAGGATTGTCGGCATTAGAAACAGGATCAGGTAACATGTCAAGTAATGGTATATCAGGTCATATCAAGTAGTGCACAGTGAATCAAATGGGTGCCCAACAGTACAATGTAGCAAGTATTGAATCAGGATAAAAGTACGGATGTACGATAAAAGTATGAATGCAAAAATTTCTATCAGGGGTTACATCATGACTATGTAGGATGCACGTTATCAAGTATGGGGTACTAATGTAATAATAATATGAGTCAATGTAATATGGCATGCAACTAGGTACATAATTAATGGTATGGATGCATAAATATCGATCAGGGGTTACATTTACAGCTCCAAGTCTAAGTGGGATGCACATTATTAAGCATGGGGTGTTACTACAATAATAACTTGAATTAATATGATCTATGGATGCAGTTATATATATTTTAAATGATACGGATGCAAACGGGTATCCGAAAACGGTAAAACTTTAATATGGATGTATAATGTGATAAACGGGTAATATTTTACTCATATGGATGCATAATAATATACCTAGCATGAAGCAAAATGAACTAGCATACGACTAGATATGTAAATAACGATATGGATGCATACAGATATCCGAAAACAGTAAAACTGTAAAATAGTAATGCGGGTGTTGGGGTCAAAATTTGCACCCCCGGTTGACCGAGTCAAAGTCAAGGTCAAGGTCAACCCCAAGCCAGGTGGGCCTAAGCCCAGGTCAAGCGGGCCCATGCCTAAGTCGAGCCCGCAGCTAGCCTCCTCCATGCCAAAATATAGATTATGTAATAAATAATTTTTATGTAATTTTTTATGCATGAATGTATGCAAAATGGGCATAAAGTCAAATTTTTGTAAAGCCCATGGCTTATGTGCAAAAAGAAATGGCACATGAGCCATGGGATGGGCAAATGTCATTTTGTAAAGCCCAAGGGGCTATATGTAAATGTGTAAGCCTATATAAGGAAACATGATGATGAATAAGATATACACTTTTCATTCTCCCAAAAAAATCTAAGGTTTGTGCCTCCACTCTCTCTTTTTCAAGTTCTTCCTCTTCCTTTTTATTTTCCAAATAAATCGAGAGCTTAGCTCTCTTTTTTTTTAAAAACTAAATAAAGTTTTATCATAAACCCATCTCCCAAAACTCCATCAAGTGAAGAAAAAGGGTCTCTTTTTTTATCATCCAAGATCTAGATCTTGGAGTTTCAAGAGAATCCATTTTGGGTTTCTTCTCAAAGGAGAAAGGAGAAAATCTTTTGGAGTTCAACTCCACAAATAAAATTCGTTTGGAGTTCAACTCCACAAATAAAATTCTCTTGGAGTTTAACTCGACTACAGAAAATCTTTTGGAGTTCAACTCCACAAATAAAATTCTTTTGGAGCTCCACTATAGAAATTCTTTTGGAATTTAACTCCACAGTAAAAATCCTTTTTTTGGAAGTTTAACTCCACATTATATTTTTTTCAGCCATATAAAATTCTTTTAGAGTCAAACTCCACGTTAAAAAAAAAAATGGGTCACATGCAGATCATGTGACGGCCCCCCTCACATGCTGAGCATGCGACGGGTCACATGCTGAGCATGTGATGGACCCCATTTTTTCCCCTCTTTCTTCTTTTCATTATTTTAAGTTTTTTTTAAAACAAATAAAAAAAATAAATAATAAATAAATAAAAATAAATTATAAATAATATTTAAAAATAAAAAAAATAATAATTCTTTTCTTTTCTTCCTTGTTTTCTTTATTTAATCCTATTTTTTATTTTAAAAAATATTAAATAAATATTAAATAAATAAAAATAAATTATAAATAATATTTTAAAATAAAAAAATAATAATAATTTTTTTAAAAAAAAATCTCTAAATATTTATTTACTTATTTATTTTTGTTTATATATATATATATATATATATATATATATATATATATATATATATTTTACAAGTGGAACAAAACAAACAAAAAATACGCACACCAACGCACTGCATATTGAGTTCTTATGACCAGTTTAACCCGTCAATCGGAGGTTCTTTCGCTCCAAATGCGATGGGTAATTAACGGCAGCTTAATCCGCGGCTGCCGGAGATTCGGATCCCCACAATCAATAAACCCCAGCCTACCCTAGACAGGGGGAATCTGTAATGCGCCTGACAAGCGCGCTCGTATTCCCATCTCAATGGGGTAACGAGAAACACCCTACAGATTCTGGCACGCCCGGTGGGACCTATCTCTCCTCCCATATTTTGGGTCAAACGTTCATGCGAACTCAATCAATATACATATATATATATATATATATATTTATACTAAAATAATGCTCTTTCATACAGGTTTTCAAGCAATCACTCTTCAACAATGTCTCCAAAGATGAACTCAGCTCTCAGCATGGCTCCCGTCTCCTACACGATGAAGATAGACTCTAGGACGGTCCTTCCGGCCAGTCTCGGGCGACAATGGGAGGAGCCGCCACTATCATTTGGATCTATTATGTTCATGTCAGCTAATGCCGTCCCAGCTTCTCAAGCTCCGGTAATAGACAAACCGGTCTCAAAAGGGAAAAGGACGAATGTCATGGTCGTGAGGGCACCTCAACCCAAGCACAAATCTGTTTCCGAACGACTCTCCATCGCCCCAGCTGGGGGCAAGGCCATCAACACCAACAAAGCAACAAGGCGTCTCGAGCAAGCTCTGGCGGTGCCCCTGACAACTGCTCGATCGGGTGTCTTCTCTAAGCTCCCTACTAATCGACTCACGGTGGCTTCCCAGGAAACAGATGCCCGCCAAGCGCTTAAAATTGAGAAGCTAAGGCAGAAAAGGCTCAGATATAGAGTCAATAAAAGGGCTAGGGCTCCTGCTAGGCTGAACCTCATGAGTTTTGAGGAACAGGATTACCCCGCCAAAGATGAGGAAATGGCTGGATATGTGGTCCACACTGTCTACATGGTGGGCACGCGCAGCAAGAGCAAGGATGGGATCACCGCATCTTAAATCCAACCCGGTGTGAATATAGCTGTCACTTCTCAAGACCAGCATCCTCCGGAGGGTGATGAAAATCCTCCCAATGAGGACGGTAGGCAGAAAGTCCTTTCGGTCTATGAAGAGTCAAGCTCGGACAGCGAAGAAGAACCGACTTTCCGCCCCAGGACCACGGAGCAAGAGCTGCTTCAAGAGCTCCGAAAACAGCTCAGAAGCAAAGACAAGGAGATGGCCAAGCTCTATTCAAAAATTGACGACTTGACAAACGTCGTCTTACAGCTCACGGCCCAACTTGCCTCTCAGCCGTCCAATCAGGCGCAGGGCTCTCATGAACCGGGAAACGGTGACCCGAAACAGCCGACGCCCGTTCCCTCAAATCTAAAAGTGGGCGGACCGCATGAAAATCAGTCGCATCATATCTCGGGAAATGTCTTGGCTGCCGATGACAGTAGCCCGCTAACTCAAGATCAAATCATGGATTTGGTCGCCAGCAAAGTCAAAACATTGGTGGCTGAAGCCGAAGCGCAAAAAGATATCAGCAGTAGTGGGAGACCATATCCTGCTCAGTATGATCTGGTAGAATTTCCCAGCGGCTATGTCATCCCCAAATTCGGAAGATTCGATGGGACGGGAAATGCGAATCAGCACATCGCCCACTTCAAAGCCTCATGCGGGAATACTGGGGGCAACGATGCGCTTCTCCTCCGCCAGTTCGTTAATAGCTTGACCGATATTGCTTTCGACTGGTACGCAAGCATACCGGATGGCTCCATTATTACTTTCGTCCAAATGGAATCTTTGTTTCGACAAAGGTTCATGAGCGTCAGCGATAAGAGCACCATTGCCGAGCTCGTAAGGACCAAGCCCAAGAACAATGAAAGCAGCACGGATTTTATAACCCGATGGCGCAATCTCTCCGTCAAATGTGAACCGCCGATAGAGCAGGACCAATCTGTCAGTCTCCTTGTCGGAAATCTCAACAATTGGATGGCCCCGTTCTATGCACCGCGGGTCTCAAAACATTCCAAGAGCTGACCAGGAAAGTTCAAATGCTGGAGCGCTCAAAGCAGGAGTCCTCCTCGGATTCCCAAAATAATAATAGGTCCTGGAGAAACCGAAAGGATGATAATCGCAAAGGCGGAAATTCCGACGATTCTGAATCTTTCAATGCCTCGGCTAACCAAACTAAGCAAGGGTTGAGCGGGCCTAACGCCAACCAGCCTCAGAAGCCAGTGTTCGGAGAGGGAGGAGAATCTCTACTGAAAGAGAAGCTGGATAAGGTCTATTCTTTCAAAAGGGACAAAATCCGTAAAATATTCAAAGACGCCCTGAGGAACGGTCTACAACTGCCAGAGTCAAAAAGACCGCAGGAAGCGAATATGACCGACGACCCCAAATACTGCCCCTATCACAGAGTGATAGGTCATGCCATTGAGGACTGCTTCGTCTTCAAAGATTGGGTTGAAAAGCAATACAAGGCAGGAGAGATAGAACTGTCCAAAGGCGTGTTAGTAAACAGTCAAACTGCGACCGCCAATTTCATACAAACGGAGACCGAAGTTCTTCGTGAAACTGATTCTCTCAGACATGTGCCTTTCTCTGCAAACAATCGACCACCACGTCATTAAACTGGGAACAATCGACCTCTAAGTCGTTAAACTGGGAATGTAAAAAAATGTGTAAATAAAAAAATGTGTAAATAAAAAGAGAAAAAATAATAAAAAGCCGAAATGATGGGGCAACTCGCAATAAAGATCAGCGAGTAAAAATAAAAATAAAGCCGAAATGATGGGGCAACTCATAATAAAAATTAGCGAGCAAAAATAAAAATGAAAATAAAGCCGAAATGATAGGGTGATTGTTCGAAAAAGTGTGTTTGTAGTTTAACCGCAATCAGAACGGTGTCGCGTGTAGCTAGACCGAGGTGAGTACGGGTCATCCTCAGGGAAACGTTGAATCTTTTATTCTTACTTTAGATGTGTTGAGAGAGAGAGGGGGAATAAAGAATATTGTAGAATGGTTTCTAAATCTACGTTAAGCACTAATGCAAAATATAGATCTAGATTATTTATGGATGTAGTTAATATAAGAAGGGGCTTGTAGGGTTCGTTAGGATTTAGTAGTTATGGATGATTAATTAAAAATTACTCTTTCTATCCTTTAATAGATTTAAAACTAGAACGACAGTGATGCATGTAGATTAGGGTTTTTGGAGGGAAAAGGAATCCCACTCTTAACCCCTATCTCGACACGGAACTCCGTTCATATCTAGCCTTTACCAAAACAATCATTAATCTAATCTCTAATCGCGGTCGAGACTAACAATGAATTGTTAGCGCGCCCGATTAGGATGTTAATGATTGTCTTGATAAAGTTTATAAACTTTATAGGACGTAAAAAGAGTTTAGGGATTTTCATCATCCATTAGCCTACCCTCATCCTACGAACCCTAACAAGCGGAGAATTACTCGCGCATGTTGGGAGAAAAAGAGATGGAGAGAAAATGCATAATTAAACTACGAAGAAATAAGAAAAAGAAAGCTACCTTTATTAATCAACAATATTCATTACACTTTGATCCCTTAGAAAATGATTACAAATACTAGTTTGCTTCTCGATCTCTTCCAAGGAGGTAGACGAACAGTTGATGATCAGCATGGATGCGTGAGCCGTCTTGGACTTCGTGATCTCGTCGGCTTGATGATTTTTCCAAGAGGCTCTCGGTCTTTATTTATAGTCCTAAAGCCAGAAACCTTGGTTCTAAGTTTGGAAGCAAACAGTAAAGATTCACCCAAAAAAGTCGCATCTCCTAACTCCTCTTTCCTGCGGCGGATCCGCGGCCTTATGATCAGGTCCATTGATTTTCTTTCTGGGGTTTTTCTCTACTTGACACGTGGAGTTCTCCGGAATCTTTGGAATTTGGAAATCTTCTCGTAGTTGCTGCCAGACTTGATTTCTAAGTTTTGATTTCTTAATTAGGCAGGTTTGCTTTAACAACTTGATTTCCTTGATTTTAGTCCTGAAAATTCCGCACAACACCTCAAATGATAATTAGTAGTTTGTTTTCTTAAGATTTGGTCAATGATATTTTTTTGCATACATTTTCCTACCAAATGCTAATTATAATATATCAACACATGGAAAATAGTATTTTTATAGATAAACCCTCATATGTATCATATATTATAATAAACACCTTTTCTAATATAGAAATAGTAGGAAAAATGTAATAACAAATGTGTAGTTTTATCAACTGAACAAATACCCCCAAACTTATCTTTGATCGTCCCGAGCAAACTAGTTTATTCAAGAGAAGGAGAAAAAGAAAGGAAAAAAACTAAGCACACTTTCGTAGGCAGACACAATTGCACTGAGCACGTGCAACAAGCCGTTAAACCTCTAGGTGTCCCTAGTAGGAGGAGTGTTGTCTCCTGAGGGTTTTCAGCGGATTACACCCACAAAATCCTATAATAAAAGAGAGATGGTGAAATTTACATATAAAGATAAGAACCATAAAAGAAATACTTTGAAAATTTAGAGTTTCCAACTACACTGGCTTTTCAGTTGTCATGAGCTCTATCTTAATAGTCATGAAAAGATGTTAGAAATCACATTATCCCTCAATAAAACATCGTCTTTATTCTTCATTTCTACCTTTCATCCAAACATCGATCATCTAACCCTACGTGTGTGTAATGGACATCCCTACACTCGGAGAATTCAATTCAAGCTATCATACTCTTGTCCATCTACCTCAGTACTTTTTAATTTGATGAATATTTATGGAATTGCTCACACATTTTTATGCGACCGTTAGTACTTCTTGAGGTACTAACCGACCGATTACTTATGTGCTTGCTGATTAGGTGATAGTATTTTCCTCATCTTGCACCACCTAAGGTTTAGCAGTGACTCCCAAACCAGTTGGTCTAAGGCACTAGGTGATGAAGCACCCTCGCTATATTTTTTTATTGCTGCCTTGGCGATAACAAAACCAGTGTTCATTTTTCTTTTCACCATTTTTTTTATTTTCTTCATTTTTTTTATTTCCTTCATACTTTGGCTTTCAGACAAGAGCATTTCAAGGTATCCTCTACTATCCCGAGTTTCAAGACGTGTGTAAGTGCATATAGTAAGGTATCAACATTTAAATGTTTGGCTTCCAGAGTAGAAACTATTTTTCAGACTTATTTTTATCCTCAGATTAGTGACTTCCTTCATCTTACAAACCCTTGGGACAACAGCTCATAGCTACTTATTACTAGTTCGTTTAAGAAAACTTCTAATTTTCTTGGTTTTCTTAAGCTATTCCTATCTTTCATATATAATTTTTCACTTTCTATTCTTTTATTATCAAAGAAAAAAAAATTTAAATTTTTTGAAAATGTTGTGCTTATGCAAAGTATGATGAAAATTGATGCGTAAATAAGCACAAACCTCCCCCAAATCTGTTTACAGCAGTGTCCTCACTGATGTCATCCGTTAAGCTCAAAAAATCTGTAGACTTGGGAAGAAAAAAGGGACAAGAAATAATGAAAGTGAAATCCTCCCCAAAACTTATTTTTGGCTCACAATCTTATAAAAAATTTCTTTCAAGAGCCAAAATACCCCCCCAAACTTGAGTTAAACAATGTTAATCTTTTAAAATCACACGAGGGGGTCAAAGTTATTGGTCAATGCCAAGCTTTGCAAAGACCAAAAGTCAACACCAACCATTCAAAAATTTTATCGATGAAGCACCAAGGTTGATGGAAGAACATGTCACCTTTCGACGTGAAGAAGTGGGGAGGTGATAAGAGGTGTAATGGAAAAGGATTGCGTCTCAATTTGGAGAGACGACACAGTGATAATGATGATGGATTACTCGCTTTAACGTGATTGTCCAGAAGAAGGGGTGGAGGTTCAATTTCTTTATCTTAGAGTTGATTCATCTCAACACCCGTGTCGTTTAAAATGCGAGTTCATCAGCGAAAATTTCCTCAAAGCTTTCATCGATACCCCGAAGAATAATGTCATCAGAAAAAATGGGTGATCGTCAGACTCTATAAAAAGTTCCTCATCAGCGTTATATGTTGACTCAGACAACTCGGTGGAAGAGTCCGTGTATGTATAATACATGGTTAGGTCAAGCAACAATATATGAAAAGAGTCAGTATCATGAGGTTGATCAAATTCGCTGCTGTCGACATCCATTAATTCGAAAGAACACACATGAGCATAGGGTTCGGAAGGTTCACTTCCCAACCTGTAAATGTTAAGCTCAATTGACTTCTTGCCAAAGGATAGGGTCTTAGAGCCGTTTCTACAATTGATTACTGCGTTGGAAGTTGCTAGGAAGGGTCGACCGAGTATCACCGGGATTTGGTTTTGTAGGTTCGCTACAGGTTGTGTATCTATAACGATAAAGTCCACAGGGAATATGAATTCCCCAACTTTGATTAACACATCCTCTAGCTCACCCCTAGGTTGGGTGATAGATCGATCGGCCATCTGAAGAGTGCAATGCCCAGGTTTTAACTCTCCAATCCCTAATTGCTCATAAACAGAATACGGAAGCAAGTTAACACTAGCACCTAAATCGAGTAGAGCACGATTGATATTTTTACCCCCAATAGAAATAGAAATTGTAGGACTCCCGGGGTCCTTTCGTTTCTTGGGTAGTTGTTGTATAAAAGCAGTGCTCACATTACTCGCAAGGAAAAAAATTTAGGTACTTGAACTTTTCTCTTCCTAGTGCACAAGTCCTTTAGGATTTTTGCATAAGACGGAACTTGTTGAATAGCATCTAGGAGAGGTATGTTTATGTTAACTTGCTTAAAAATTTCCACAATCTTCTCCATTTGTGGACTTGGTCTGTTGCCCCTTAACCTGTTTGGATAAGGTGCTTTATCAATAAGGGTTTGGTCCAATATTGGAGAGGATTGTGGGGATGGAGTGGATCCCAGAATTGGAGTGGGGATCGTTTTAGGTAGATTCAAGGAAATGGGAGAAGGGTTCGAGCCTTGGGGAAAACGGAGAATAGGCTCGGATGAAGGTGGGAAACTAGACGAATTATGGGAAGAAGAAGAAGCTGGGGTATCATTGGTGTCACTAACATCATCACATTGCTCACCCACTCGGTTATTCAGCACTTTTCCCGATCTCAACGTAGTAACGGCACTCACATTATGATTTTGTGAATAGCCAGGATTCTGTAGGGGTTGAGATGGGAGTTTCTCTTTCTCTCTCGCACTCATTGCGGCGTTCAACTGTGCAATTTGGTTTTCTATTGATTTAATACTCTCACCGTGGGAGGCGGAGTCTTTCTTTATGGTATCAATAGAAGACTTCATATCAGCCGACATTTTAATGGTATGTTTCATAAACATATCCAAAGTTTGTGCGAGTGAAGAGTTGTCAGTACCGGCCACTTGTGGTGTAGATGTGTTGGCCGGATTTTGAAAATTTTGGGACTGAAAGGGGAGCTGACTTTGTGGTTGTGGTTTCTGTGGAGGAAGTCTTTGATAATTGATTTGGAACTGATTTTGATTTTGGGGTTGGTTTTGGTTCCAAGCAAAATTAGGATGATTCCTCCATCCTTGATTGTACGTGGAAGAATAAGGATCGTTTCTAGGTCGCTGCTGAAAAGCAGCATTAGTTTGAAACGATGCGTTCATAGGAAATTCTTCCGTTAAATATGAAGGATCTGAACAGCAACCACGGACGGTCTTGGGAAGCGTGACCTGATTTAGGGACACTGATGAAAATTTGTTCTCAATAGCGTCGAGTTTCTTCTACATCGATGCCATTTCGGCTTTCACTGCGATGGAAACATCGAGCTGGTGAATACCTCCCCTAGATGAAGGTGGTCTTACGCTTTCCCACTGCAAAGTGTTTTCAGCGAGATCTTCCAGATATTTCCATGCTTCTCCGTCATCTTTAGACATAAAATTGCATTGACACATTGTTTCAAGCATCTGCTTTATCGCTGGATTAATGCCCTCATATATAATTCGACATAAATCCCATCTTTGTATTCCATGATGAGGACATTGGACAAGCAGATCCTTGAAACGTTCAAAGCACTTCCAAAATGGTTCATTGGGAAGCTGGGTGAACTGGTTGATCTCGTTCCTAATATGGGCAGTCTTATGGTTTGGGTAAAACTTCTTAAGAAATGCTATTACGAATTCATCCCAATTAGTGATAGAGTGTGCGGCGGTATTATAAAACCATTTTTCTGCCAAGTCGCACAGTGTGAATGGGAGAAGACGCAAGCGCATAGCATCCACAGTCAATTGTGAAGTACCCATCATTACGCATACGTTTTCGAATTTAGTGATGAAAACGTACGCGTCTTCCGACTTAAGCCCGTGAAATTTGGGCAGCAGATTGATGTAGTGGGGTTTAATTTCGAAATTATCCCCGTTAGCTGGTGGAATAGATAGACAAGTGGGAAGAGGACCACGGATAGGATAGCATCTCTCTTGGAGAGAGATGCGCGGTAGATTCTGCGCACCTACGGGCGGTGGCAACGTGGTGTTATAATCTGATGGAGTACCGTCCATCTCGGTCGTGGTGTGTGGTGGGGGAAAAGAAGATGAAGAAGTACCGACTTCGGCGTTGATAGCAGGAACGCGGACAAAACGGGCACTAGAATCCCGTGTCCAGCCAAGCATGCACTAAGCGGGTTTAGTGCAAGTGGCAGCGTGTGTGTGATTTAAAATTTGGTTTGTTTTGAAAAAAGTGGGACTCAAGACAAATCACTCTAAAATGCACAAACAACCCTAGAACTAAGGTTACCTAGGTCAGTCTCTAGACCGCTCCTAGACTTCCAAAGAACAAGCCGTAGGATCAATCCTCTACCACCTCTTTACTACTCTTGTGGCCAGGTAAGTGCCAGATAAGTGGGAGATATCCGCTATACGAATCACTGAAAATAGCGGGCCTTAATTAAGTAACCACTTGCCTTAGACACACTTTTCTAGGCACCACAAAAGTAATGCGGATAAGCGATAAATTACCCACGACCTTCCTTTGTCCTTAATGAGCGCGACAATCCTTAGAGTCTGGTCTAGATATTTTTGAAATTAATGTAGGGTTGATGCAGATGTTCTGTTTGTGATTTGTGGGGCTTAGGAAGGGTGATGAAATCCCCACCTAATTTGGATTTGGTCTTTGCCCCTTAAAGTCCGTATTAAAATATGCAAAACAAAACCAATCACAAAACTTTTGCAAAAAGATTTTTGAGCGGCGCTATTTTGCAAAGAATCCTACAGAAAATAGATTTTATTGGATTTTAGAGGAGAGAGAAAGAGTTGAGAAAGATACCAGAGAAGTTTGGAACCCTAGATCTCCTAGCCCGCCGCGCTTCCGCCGCGGATATGCCTCCTTTGCCGCGGATCCGCCGCAGGAAGGAAAGATCTGTTGATGAAATTTTCTCTGTTCCCTTCTGTGCTCTTCTGGATCTCTAAGAATGTCTCTGTTTCCTGTTTCCTCAAGTCTGTGACTCCAGATCTCCTTGCAAAAATTCATGCACAAATCGTTAAATATGCAATTTGCAGTTTTGTTTTAATTATGATATGGATCGTATAAGAATTCAACACAAATAATAAGAATAAAAAATTACGCAAGTATCCCCGGCAACGGGGCCATTTGATTGGTTCGAAAAAGTGTGTTTGTAGTTTAACCGCAATCAGAACGGTGTCGCGTGTAGCTAGACCGAGGTGAGTACGGGTCATCCTCAGGGAAACGTTGAATCTTTTATTCTTACTTTAGATGTGTTGAGAGAGAGAGGGGGAATAAAGAATATTGTAGAATGGTTTCTAAATCTACGTTAAGCACTAATGCAAAATATAGATCTAGATTATTTATGGATGTAGTTAATATAAGAAGGGGCTTGTAGGGTTCGTTAGGATTTAGTAGTTATGGATGATTAATTAAAAATTACTCTTTCTATCCTTTAATAGATTTAAAACTAGAACGACAGTGATGCGTGTAGATTAGGGTTTTTGGAGGGAAAAGGAATCCCACTCTTAACCCCTATCTCGACACGGAACTCCGTTCATATCTAGCCTTTACCAAAACAATCATTAATCTAATCTCTAATCGCGGTCGAGACTAACAATGAATTGTTAGCGCGCCCGATTAGGATGTTAATGATTGTCTTGATAAAGTTTATAAACTTTATAGGACGTAAAAAGAGTTTAGGGATTTTCATCATCCATTAGCCTACCCTAATCCTACGAACCCTAATAAGCGGAGAATTACTCACGCATGTTGGGAGAAAAAAAGATGGAGAGAAAATGCATAATTAAACTACGAAGAAATAAGAAAAAGAAAGCTACCTTTATTAATCAACAATATTCATTACACTTTGATCCCTTAGAAAATGATTACAAATACTAGTTTGCTTCTCAATCTCTTCCTAGGAGGTAGACGAACAGTTGATGATCAGCCTGGATGCGTGAGCCGTCTTGGACTTCGTGATCTCGTCGGCTTGATGATTTTTCCAAGAGGCTCTCGGTCTTTATTTATAGTCCCAAAGCCAGAAACCTTGGTTCTAAATTTGGAAGCAAACAGTAAAGATTCACCCAAAAAAGTCGCATCTCCTAACTCCTCTTTCCTGCGGCGGATCCGCGGCCTTATGATCAGGTCCATTGATTTTCTTTCTGGGGTTTTTCTCTACTTGACACGTGGAGTTCTCTGGAATCTTTGGAATTTGGAAATCTTCTCGTAGTTGCTGCCAGACTTGATTTCTAAGTTTTGATTTCTTAATTAGGCAGGTTTGCTTTAACAACTTGATTTCCTTGATTTTAGTCCTGAAAATTCCGCACAACAACTCAAATGATAATTAGTAGTTTGTTTTCTTAAGATTTGGTCAATGATATTTTTTTGCATACATTTTCCTACCAAATGCTAATTATAATATATGAACATATGGAAAATAGTATTTTTACAGATAAACCCTCATATGTATCATATATTATAATAAACACCTTTTCTAATATAGAAATAGTAGGAAAAATTTAATAACAAATGTGCAGTTTTATCAACTGAACATAGGGCAACCGCGAATAAAAGCCGAAATGATGGGGCAATCGCGATCTTCGCGATAAGAAAAGCTGAAATGATAGAGCAATCGCGGTAAAACAAAAAAAAACCAAAACCAAAAACAAAACGAAATAAAAAACAACGGCGAATGATGAGTCGCTCCTGGTACCATATTCCAGTGCAGCGATGCAGACGCTAACCAAAATCCAATTTTCCAAAATTCTTCCAGCCCTACGGCCAGTCCCCAAATTGACTACCGTATACAATCCACGGGCTCAAATAACTCTCATCATACCCATATCCTATCGCAATCACCAGTTACGCGGTTTGTCTCCGCCTTCGGAATTATGCTCTATTGAGAAGACCCACTCATGTGTCCTCACGATACATGAGGAGAACAAAGCTTTGTGGGATCCTTACGACTCAAAAAGGGAAAACACACTTGGGAGTCCTCACGACTCCTAAGGAGAAAATGCACCTACGAGATCCTTACGACTCGTAGGGATAAAATGCTTTTATGAGACCCTTACGTCCCATAAAATTGAAAAGCCTTAGGTGATAGGGATCTAAACCTGTCTCCTAAGCCATCGCTCCCCAATACCCCAATGGCGAATGATGAGTCGCTCCTGGTACCATATTCCAGTGCAGCGATGCAGACGGCAACCAAATTCCAACTCCCATACCCCAACGACGAATGATGAGTCGCTCCTGGTACCATATTCCAGTGCAGCGATGCAGACGCCAACAAAGTCCCGAAATTTTTTCGGCCCTACGGTCTGGATCATACATCATGCAAAATCGTATACAATCCACGGGCGTAAAACGATCCCAATCTCTCTCAAGTCCTACCGGCGAGACCACATTCAAAGTCCCATCGGCGGGGAAGATTCAAAAAAAAAAGAGAAGAAAAAAACAAGGTATGTCCACAAGCAAAATGGACACGGATGAAAACTCGAAAGGGCTCCGTGAGTAAAAACAGCAGGACTGCCGGAGAGTTTGTGAAAACCCGAAAGGGTGCAAACTCGTGAAAAAGAGATGAAATGAACTAGCATAGTTCTCTCGACTCTGTGAGGAGAAAATTCCCGCGTGAGATCCTTACGACTCACAAAGGAGCAATACACTTGGGAGTCCCCACGACTCCTAAGGAGAAAATACACTTACGGGATCCTTACGACCCGTAGGGAGAAAATACTTTGTGAGACCTTTACGGCTTACAAAATTGAAAAGTCTTAGGTGATAGGGAACTAAAACCTGTCTCCTAAGCCATCGTTTCCTAATAAGCAAACGCAAATGATGATTCGCTCCTGGTACCATATTCTAGTGTAGCGATGCTGATGCCAAACAAAAAAAAGCCAATTCCCAAGTCCGCCCGGGGCAAATGATGAGTTGCTCCTGGCATTATTCCAGTGCAGCAATGCAGATGCCAAACCAAAACTGAAATCCTCAAATCCACTCATGGCAAATGATGATTCGCTCCTGATACCATATTCCAGTGTAGCGATGCTGATGTCAACCCAAAACAGATCAAACCAACCAATTCCAATATCGACCTCTGCGTCAAACAACAGACACTCCATAAAGGGGAAACGTCAAGCCGACACTCCATCTCGGGGACACGTCAACCAGCGACACTCCGTAACGGGGAAACGTCCAACAACGACACTCCGTGCCGGGGAAACGTCACCTACAGACACTCCGTACCGGGGAAACGTCATAAACAGACCCTCCGTAATGGGGAAACGTCAAGCCGACACTCCGTCTCGGGGACACGTCAACCAGCGACACTCCATCTCGGGGAAACGTCCAACACAGACACTCCGTCTTGGGGACACGTCAACCAGCGACACTCCGTCTCGGGGAAACGTCCAACACAGACACTCTGTGCCGGGGACACGTCGACCAGCGACACTCCGTAACAGGGAAACGTCCAACAACGACACTCCGTGCCGGGGAAACGTCACCTACAGACACTCCGTACTGGGGAAACGTCACAAACAGACACTCCGTAACGGGGAAACGTCAAGCCGACACTCCGTCTCGGGGACACGTCAACCAGCGACACTCCGTCTCGGGGAAACGTCCAACACGGCACGTCTACTAAATCACTCCGGGCCAGGGAAACGTCTATCATGGACACTCCATCTCGGAGACGCGTCAAGCGTCGACCGTCCATGTCGTTAAAAGGGCAGTGCATCCCCAAAAGTGGGAACCAAAGCAAGTCGCCTCCACGCGAAAGAAGATCCATCAATCTCATGCATACGACCCACATATGTGGTGTGCATTTATTGATGGGGGGCACTTTGTTGGGGTCGAAAATTGCACCCCGGTTGACCAAGTCAAAGTCAATGTCAACCCTAAGCCAGGTGGGCCCAACCCCAGGTCAAGCGGGCCTATGCCCAAGCCGAGCCCGCGGCCAAGCCTCCCCATGCCAACAACAAAATCATGTAATAAATAATTTTTATGTAATTTTTTTATGCATGAATGTAAACAAAATGGGCATAAAGCCAAATTTTTGTAAGCCCATGGCTTATGTGCAAAAAGAAATGGCACATGAGCCATGGGATAGGCAAAAAGCCATTTTGAAAAGCCCAAGGGGCTATATGCAAATATGTAAGCCTATATAAGGCAACATAATGATGAATAAAATACACTTTTTCATTGGGGTCAAAATTTGCACTCCCGGTTGACCGAGTCAAAGTCAAGGTCAACCCCAGACAGGTGGGCCTAAGCCCAGGTCAAGAGGGCCCTTGCCCAAGTCGAGCCCGCTGCCAGCCTCCTCCATGCTAAAATATAGATCATGTAATAAATAATTTTTATGTAAATTTTTATGCATGAATGTACGCAAAATGAGCATAAAGTCAAATTTTTGTAAAGGCCATGGCTTATGTGCAAAAAGAAATGGCACATGAGCCATGGGATGGGCAAATGCCATTTTGTAAAGCCCAAGGGGCTATATGTAAATGTGTAAGCCTATATAAGGCAACATGATGATGAATAAGATATACACTTTTCATTCTCCCAAAAAAAACTAGGGTTTGTGCCTCCACTCTCTCATTTTCAAGTTCTTCCTCTTCCTTTTTATTTTCCAAATAAATCAAGAGCTTAGCTCTCTTTTTTTTTAAAAAACTAAATAAAGTTTTACCATAAACCCATCTCCCAAAACGCCATCAAGAGAAGAAAAAGGGTCTCTTTTTTTATCATCCAAGATCTAGATCTTGGAGTTTCAAGAGAACCCATTTTGGGTTTCTTCTCAAAGGAGAAAGGAGAAAATCTTTTGGAGTTCAACTCCATAAATAAAATTCTTTTGGAGTTCAACTCCACAAATAAAATTCTCTTGGAGTTTAACTCCACTACAGAAAATCTTTTGGAGTTCAACTCCACAAATAAAATTCTTTTGGAGTTTAACTCCACTACAGAAATTCTGTTGGAGTTTAACTCCACAGTAAAAATCCTTTTTTTGGGGAGTTTAACTCCACATTATATTTTTTCAGCCATATAAAATTCTTTTGGAGTTGAACTCCACGTTAAAAAAAAAAGTGGGTCACATGCTGAGCATGTGACGGCCCCCTCACATGCAGAGTATGTGACGGGTCACATGCTGAGCATGTGATGGGCCCCATTTTTTTTTCCTCTTTCTTCTTTTCATTATTTTAAGCTTTTTAAAAAAAATAAAAAAAATAAATAAAAATAAATAAAAATAGATTATAAATAATATTAAAAAATAAAAAAAATAATAATTCTTTTCTTTTCTTCTTTTCTTTATTTAATCCTTTTTTTATTTAAAAAAATATTAAATAAATATTAAATAAATAAAAATAAATTATAAATAATATTTTAAAATAAAAAAATAATAATAAATTTTAAAAAAAATCTCTAAATATTTATTTGCTTATTTATTTTTGTTTTTATATATAGAATATATATATATATATATATATATATATATCTTTTTTTTTACAAGTGGAACAAAACAAACAAAAAATACACACAAACCAACGCACTGCATATTGAGTTCGCATGACCAGTTTAACCCGTCAATCGGAGGTTCCTTCGCTCCAAATGCGAGGGGTAATTAACGGCAGCTTAATCCGCGGCTGCCGAAGATTCGGATCCCCACAATCAATAAACCCCAGCCTACCCTAGGCAGGGGGAATCTGTAATGCACCTGACAAGCGCGCGCGTATTCCCATTTCAATAGGGTAACGAAAAACACCCTACAGTAGGATGCACAATTAAGCAATATGAAATGTTATTATTCAATTGGGAGCATTATATAGTAGTACAGCATGTAGCAAGATTAAATTGCCTGAACGGATCGCACGGCGGGTGCGCACGGCACATCCGACGTTGGGTAATCGTCGCAACGCATACATGGCACACGGGACGGGTCCAGGCGAGGCAAGAGGATAACCACGCAGGTAGAGAACATTTACTGGATCGCCTGGATCGGCGGCGGCGGCGCGGCTCCGGCGGTGATCACCGGAAAAATACGAATCAAGAAAAGAGAAGAAAAGAAAAGAAGAAGGAAGAAAGAAAGAAAGAAAGGGCTGGGGTTTCAATGTGCTTGGGTATTTAGACCGAGGCAAGGACAGAGAAGGTGATGACGTCAATGGGTTTTCCGGCGATGGGGTTTGCCGGCGAGGCAGTGGGCTAGGGTTCTTGAGTTAGGGTTCTTGGTCAGGTGCTATGGGTTTGAGTTGCAGGGAAAGAAGTGAGAGGAGGAAGGAGAGGTGGTTATGGGGACGATGATGACGGGGTCTGTAACAACTTAGTTCATTTATACCAATTACAGTTTCCATATTTCCTTTTTGGTAGTATTTTCTTGATTTATCGTGTTTGGGTGCGAATGGTAGTTTACATTTTACATTGCATTCGACCCGACCCGCTTGTTTGAACTGGTTGATTCATATTTATAAATTACCATGGCTTGTTACATAGACACGTGCATCTAGTGTAAACTGCATATTGGCATTTCATCTAATATTGCATCTTTTCCCATATAACATTTTAGGTCATGTATAATAAATTAAAATTGCATTTCATAGCCTGCATGATACCCCTAACCCCGTGGTAGCATCCGCGCATCTTGTTCTCGTCCCGTTCAATGAAACGGATTTGTTTGGATGGCTACGCAATCGTACGTGCATCCGTTCTTGGGGGTATGCATTTCCGTTACCCGAGCTTTCATTTTGATATTTGGAAGTCGCATATATTTTTCATATTTTAAAAACGGATTTTTAGACCCGACCCGGGCATATTTTGAAGTAAGTTTGTATTTGCCAAATCTCAAAACGGACTAATATTATATTCCTTATAAACTATTATATACCTTAATTAAACTAAAATATATTTTAGTTTTATCCTAACTGTTACTAACTGTTACATATCATTATGTATATTTTAAAAGAAAATAAAAGATTTTCTTAATAAAATCTTAACAGATCTCAATTCTCTCTCTCTCTCTCTTACTTTTTTTTATAAAAATATTAATCCTTTTAATTTTTTAAAGAAACCATGCACTGTTCCCTCTTCTCCCTCGTGCTCGTGCCCTGGGAACGAAACCCAAACCCTAACCTTGCCTCCTCGTCGCCGACGCCGCCTCCGCCATCTTGTCGCCGCCTAACCCCCGACCTCGTCTCTTCTCTTCAACCTCCTCCACTCCTTCTCCTCAACACCAACCCCAGAACCTTCTTCCCCGAGCCTGCAACCATTATCGCCTACACCTCCTCGTCGCCGCCGTGCCTCACCGTCGCCGGTGACCTTCCCCTCGTCACCACCACCTTCTCCTCCTCTCCCTCTCCTCTTCCCTTCTCCCCTAACCGAACCTACCCTGCAAGAACCCTCGCCTGCAACCCACTGCGGCCACCTTTCTGTCTCATCGCCGGAGCTCCGACCACCTTGCCGACCATCCCAACTTCATCACCCTTGCAGCCTCCTCTGACCCAGAGCCAAACCAGAGATCCCCGGCCTTCTTCTCCTTTCTTTGTCTTCTCCTTCTTCTTGTTCTTCTTGGTTTTCTCGTTTTCACATCTTTCCGGTGATCGCCGGAGACTTGTTGCCGTCGTCACCCTCTGCCCTCGCCCTTGTTCTAAACCCCAGAGGCACTCCTTCTTCTCCTCCTTCTTCTTCTTCTTTCTTATTCTTTTCTTTTCTCTTTCTTAATCCATGTTTCCCGACGATCGCTGGAGCCGTGCCGCTGCCGACAATCCGAGCAACCCTGTGGACGTTCCTAGCCAGCATGGTCACTTTCTTACATTGCCTGGTCCCGTTTTGTACACGCGAGCGTGCATAGCGACTTTTACCGACGTCCGACGTGCTGTACGCCTTCCGTTCTGTGATCCGTCCAGGAAAGTAAAACTTGCTACATGCTATTTATATTATTTCATATTTATTTAGATATATATTAAACATGTTGTTTGAATTTAGTACCCTATATTACATTTTACCATTCGATGTCCCGTTTATATCATTTTAGAGTTAAACATGAAAACATACCTTGTTGCATGTTAGATTACAATGTGTTGTAACCACGTCCATATTTATATCACATAGTGCTTGGTTGCATAGCCCATAATACCGTTTTAATAATTTATAACCTTTCGAACACCCGTTTGCATCCATCTCGTCTAGTATACATATTATTGCATCCAATGATCACTTGAATATATAACATTGAAATATTAACATTCCACGTTTGATAAGTTGTATTTTAATTAGTATTGGAACTATAACCTTAACCCAATTCGATAACTGTGCATCCATATGCTTTAATCTGTACCTATTTGCATATAACATCATAATATTCCATTTTTATTGTTCCATTAGTACCCATACCTGTTTTGTATACCCATACTTATTTTTGTTTGACTATGAGCACCCACATGACATTTTGTGCACCCCTGACATGACTTGATACACCTATTAATTGACACAACGTGATACCGTGCACTTTTTGACATGACATGATACCTATATACAACCTGACTTGACCTGATGTACCATGGCTTTACCTGTTACCTGATCTTGTTACTAATGCCAATAAACTTGGCCTGTTGTCCCTACGGACATTTCCTCTTGTCTATCCAGACACACCTATACCTGCTTGATCCTGCGTTGGCATTAGCTCCAGATTTATTAATCCCTGACTTGAACATATGTAACTTGGGGTTATGGGGAAATCAATGATGAAACCTGACTTGTAACTCGACAGTTCGCTTACTTATACTGATCAGTTTTAGAGGCTAGGCCATCCTTGGGATGATGCTGCTGACATCATTCATCTATACATATTTCCTATTTTAGAGGCTAGGCCAGCCTTGGGGTGATGCTGCTGACATCACTCATCGTTACATACTACCTTTTAGTTCCTAGTGGCATGTCTCGGTTTCAGCCCGAGAATCTTCACCGTGGTCCTGGGCATGCACGGGATACTATTGAGTTACATCGATGATTCATCAAATTTATTTCAATGACTTGAGGGTAGATAACCCAATAGACCAGTCTAAATTACTTACCACACATTACCCCTACTGTTCTCATTTATATTACTGTTATATCTGTTTTACTGTTCATACACATACCTACATGTCTTGCTACCCTGTTTAATTTAGTGCTTGATATTATGACGCACTGACGTCTGGGATTTGCATGGCCCAGATCCTCTACCTTTGTTGCAGACTGATCAGGAGTACTGCCGCTGTTAGACCAAGCGGTGAGGATCCTGTTGGTATCCAGTTTTACTTTCCAGGTGTTTTATTTATTGGATCTTTTGCTTCCGCATATTATTATTTCTTGACTCATTTATTCTGGCTCATGGACATGTACTAGATAGTTTAGTTTACTTTCCCGTTCTTGATATCTTTACAGCCGTAATGTGACTGTGGAGGGATTTTTCCTATCCACAGGTAGCATGGTTGGCTATGTCACGTGCCTATCTTAGCGTACTCTGGGAAGCGGGGCGTGACATGGTTTGTTTGGTATCAGAGCATAGGTTCTAGGTTAATCGGGTTTGATTCTTTTGTAGTTGGGTATTGGACCCAATACACGAATCAGAAAACCTGTGATTAGGAACATGTCCTGCCACATCGTTATCGTGATTCTTGAATCATATCTTTCTCTTGACCCTTGTCTTGACGATATGCAAACCACTTTGCATCTCGGCTTGAAACCTTTTTGGTTCCCTATTGTTTCTCCCCATTCCTTGATTCTGATACTACGATTTGAGCGACTTGAGTGGAGTTATGTGATTGTAACTATGAACTGCAGCATGGTTACAATGCGGTACTCTATTTAAGTAACTTGGAGTCCTAGTCTTGATTCACTTCCTTGTTTCAAGGTCGATATATTGCCTTGCTTCTCTTGCTTTCCAGTTCATGTTTATCGCAAGCTTGAATTCGGTTTACCGTGCTTATCTTCTTCAGTGTTTGGGTTCAGGTGAAATCGTTTCAAGCTTGAATTCGGTTTACCGTGCTTATCACCCACTCTTCACCCTTCTCGCTCATTTTCTTTCCCCCTCCCACAACGCGCATGTTCCTGAGCCCCACTCTATGCCGCGCCCGCCTCCCTCGCGCCCCACGTCCCCATGACCCCACACGCACGTGCTCGCGAAGCCTCATTCGACCCCGTCTCCACCGCGCTCCCCTCTTTCTTGCAACTCTCTCTCACCCTCCTTCATTCCTCATGTTCCCTCTGCGAGCACCAACTCATAGCTTAGCCCATGCCTTCGTCGTCGCCATCACCGTCTCCCTCTCGACGTCACCCTCTTCTCCTCCTCATCCCGACGACCTAACTAACTTTCCCCGACGTCGAGAAACCTTCGACCTCGCCGGCAACCTCACTCTCGCCGGGAAAATCCGTCACCACCGACCTCCTCTTCACCTCCTTGCCTCCCCCTCCAACTCAGCACCACCCTTTTCCCGAGCACCGCGCTGCAACCGCTTTGTCCGCGCTTGTTGCCGCGCTCGCCTGCATACTCCCGCACCAGAGCTTCCTCCACTGCCGACGAACGCCGCACCACCACGATGAGACCCCCATGCATCGCCGAGCCGCTACCGTCAACGAACCCCTCCACGGACGCCTGCCACTTCCGACTACCGTGCGACCTCCCCAACACCATCTTCATCACTACCAAGCTCACCCCTGAGCTCGCTGTTGTCGCTGCTGCTGGTGCCGGGCCGGGCCCTTACGTGACTCTCACCGTCGTTGCTGCCGGGCTTATCATCGTCGCGTCCTTGAACACCACCTCCGGTTACCGTCGCCTCCAAGCTCCGTCTTCTTCACCGAGGCCAGGCTCGAATCCCAGCCGTGTGTATTCGTGTGCATGTCGCTGTGCTAACCGTGCCGTCGCTGCAGGCTGCCTCCATCATCGCCTTCGTGACCATCGATCGTCGTCAGGCAAGTTTTAATACTTGCTTCATGCTACATATATTCATTTCGATTGCGATCTGATACTATTATAAGTGTTCGATGTAAACCATGACCTACAAACCCCGTTAAATTGACGACAACAAATAACACTTGATGGGCCGAGTTATAATGAATATCCCTTAAGATTTTGGTTACAAAACAATGTCGTTTGCTCACGTAAAATAGTATCCCGATTTCTGTCGTAAAGCCTGAAAACTTCCGTACATGCTAAACCGTAAAATTTATATTAAATTGTGTATGGATAGGATTTTAGCGTTCGATGGCTCGTATCAAAGATAACTGTTTAAAATACCGTATTATATAGTTGATCACTGAATTTTAACAAATTATGATAGAGATAATTGCAGAGGATTACGATTCTGGACTGCAGTCCAGAACGGAAATCCCAGTTAACCCCTGTTTATAAATCCCTGTATATTCCTGCTCAAATATGAGAATGCGCGAAACCCTATATATTTACGTATAAAATTGAGTTATATTTCTTACTCCACTGGTCTCACTGGATTCCTCAACTGTTTGATATTTTAAACCCATTTTATAATGTCGATATGTTTTGCTGAATTCTGCAGCGGCAGATTTTTACACATCGAACATAACCTGTCCATAACTCCCTATCTATATAGTATATCACTGATCCGTTAATTGAGGTGGAAACCTAACTGTGAAACCTAAATATTGTTCAACTATAGCGTCGCCTAATTATGATCCCAATTGGGGTTAAAATGTGTTACGAAACGGACTTCCGATTCTGAAACCGGATTTCCAGCAGCGAACACTTAAATTGAAATGGCCATATCTAGCGATCCTGAAACCCGATTATCGTGAAACCAATTTTGATGGATAGATAATTAAACATACAGAGTACCCCCTTTACATTATTTTGCTTAATTCTGCATGTATAATCTATGATAAATTATGCAAGTGGTAGGACACTGACTGATGATATCTTAATCATGCCTTAATTATTGTATTCTCATCACATCATATAGATGTCATTGCATTGGTAACCTAGTGATCATGTGCATTAACCGGTGTTAGGTATTAGTGGTCTGATTGTGGCAAGTACGTTAATGTTTAAGCATGAATGAATAAGTGGAAGTGACACGTACTTGTACACAATCAGCGGACCCTATTGATATATTGCATTGTCGACGTCTATAGGACATGTATAAGTGTAACTATAATTGGTATGGGATGATTATGGAAGCATTTATATGGGTGTCATATGTAAGACATCAAACATTGTCCATTTATCTTGGGTATCAATCGAGACATGCTTGATGGAGATCCTGTCTCCAGTTCTAGCGTAGACTTATCATGGACTGACGGGTATTTGAGTTTATGGTTGGTGTTTGATGTAGACCACGGGGTGTGGGGTAGTTTGAGTATGAGTTCAACAGAATCTCGGGAGTCCCATTCTCGCACATACAGCGATTTTGGAGATATATGGGGATATTACTGATTAGCGAGCGACTCGGGCCTGTGTTCCCTTGCCTTTGGGTCCTACCCTTGGGTTGGGGATACTCACGAGTGTTGGCTATAGTGCCCTCAAGGTAATTATCATAGTCACGAACTTATGATTTTGATGATTGAGTGAGGACCTATACCGATGGAACAGTCTTATTTAAGATGATAGTATGTTATCTGGTTTGTCTTTATCATCATGTACATGTTGATAAAGCCCATAGGATTCTTGCTTGACTGCCATCATTATGATGGCGATCATATATGTGGGAGATGGGGTCTTTAAGCACATCCTTAAATGTCCCTAGTCGTAGGAGTATCGAGACCGGGCATCGATACTCCAGTGTAGACTAGTGTAAACTGATCGAGACCCCGACGAGGGGCGGTGGCCAGGTCTCACAAGCCATTGGTGTTAGTCTGTTCACCTAAGATAGTATACAGGTGCTCATTGGGTTATGAGTACACCGGATGGACTCGCCAGGAACCTGCTAGTTGGTATTATACCTATTGTCAGATAGCAGTTCCCAGGTGACATGTGTGCAGGGTTGTTTGTCGACCTGAGATCGTCATTTGTCTCGTGTGAGTTCCCACTGTGCTTTGATTACTACCCTACCACGGCTCAAAGGAATCGTGCAAACAGGTTTTAGTTGGGTACAGTCCCGAGCCACATGGAGGCAGTGATCGGATCGTCGGGGATTCGTCTCTTCAGGTATTGGGGGTTGATGTCGCGTTGTGTACGGATGGCTATCACCATAAATCCGTGGCCACGGTGGACGAGAATTATCGATCCAGGATCGATAGTTTCTTAAGTGGTGATGGGGTTTCATACCGACACTAAATGTCGCGTTGTTAGGGGTCTGACTTTATCCACCCCCTTAGACTCGATATGCGATACTCTTAGACGAACAGACCGGACTGTACGGATATTGTCACTGTCAGGCTCAGTACGGGTTCAGGATGAGTTTGCTCGTCGGCCTCCCTTTCGCTCAATACCTGGGTAGCCGTTACGTACAGCTAGTGCCGCTGACGTGCTTATAGTTAAACCCACCGTCAGCATAATGACGAGTCTTTAGAGTCCCACAAAAAGGGTTTTCATGGTTCAGGCGATATGGTGTACATGAGGTATGTTGAAACTTACAGGTGTCCGATTAAATATGTGCACATGCTGCGCAGACTTTAATCAGACGGTTGATAATACTAGCGGCTTAGGATTAAGCCGGATTATTAAATCGGATTTTGATTTAATAATTTATATATGTATTCGTATATACGTATTCTAGTATTATTGTTCACTATTCGTTTTCTCTCTTGGCTATTCGTATTTTTGATACAAATACGCATATATGTATTTCGATACATGTACCGGGAAGTATTCCGTATTTTATACGGAATAGCTTCTAGAAGGCGGCCACCTCATTTGTATGATTTTCCATTTTTGGAAAATTCATTTGACTCACAAATGAGGTGGAGGTGTGAGGTGGCATGTGCATAGTTTTTAGCATGGTTTTGAGCATGGTTCAAAGTATGGCGTGAATTGTTTATTTGATTAATTGGATAAGATTTTTTTTGGGGGGGCATGAGAGAGGGGGACGGCCACACTTGATGATGGGGGGTTCATTTCATTTGAGGAATTACACTTTCTTCACTCTCCACTCTCTCATGCTCACAAAAACACTTAGCCAATTTTGTTGCTCATGCAAAAGCTTCCTCACCTCCATTCTTCTTCTATGGTTGCTCTCATGAGCACATGAGTTGAGAGAAAATTAAAGTGACACATTCATACACCCCCACTCTCCATTGCTAGCAACCTTGGAGCGTCGGTTGCCTCGTTCGACAAGGCTGGAGCTTGCGCCATTTCTCTCGGGTGGATCATCGGAGATGGAAGAAGACCGGCAACCAAACCACATCAAGGAACCGTTAGGAGCTTGGAATGAAGACCGAAGGACACGGATCAACTTGGTATAATGATTTTAACTCTTAGTTAGTTTGCTAGTTTAGGGTTTAAGGTCGATCCGTAAATCGAGTAACGGAAGCGCCAGTTTAGAAAATTTTGTTCCGCATTTTGGCCGCGTTTCGATGGTCGGGGCGCTGCCGCAACCCTTCGTGGTATCAGAGCCACCCTTTAAACCCCTTACTAGCTTGTTTAAACATGCTTAAAAGATCGATCGACGGAAATTGCCAAAATCACGATTTCATTTTTGTGTTTGTTGTCGATTTTCAAAAGTGTTCAAACAATTATTTACAGAGGCTTACAAATCCGTGCAGGCGTTTTTATGGGTACAGAAAAAATTTGGGCTTCTGATGCCTCCAAATCGCCGTGGAACCGCCGCACTTACCCCCTATTGGCAGCGGTTCCGCGGCTATTTAGTTGTGACGAGCTTCGAAATTTTTCCTGTAGCCCCCTGACTTGGAATTGTGATTTTTGACATATACTGTCTTGGCCCAGGTTTCAGTGAAGTGTTGTTTTTGCTATTGGGGCCAAATTGGAATTTAGTCGATTGATATTTTAAGTGTACGTTTATCAGTACATACATTATAATCTGCGACCGTGAATGTCATTTGATCGGTAAACCCGTCTAACTGCTATATGTTCCTTTAGACGGGTTTGCGAACGTGACATTCACGTTGATGTTCTGTGTTGTGCTGTGATGTTGGTTGGATTGTCGTGGTGGATAGCTATGGTGCAATGTTAGTACAGTTTAATTTCATTTATACATTTGATATTGCGGGGCGAGCATCCGACATGTGGATTGCCGTCACTGCCAGTTTGTATATTATTCTTTTGGGGAACGACCGGGTTGAGGTCGATGTCACCCTTGTATATTATTTTCTTTTCTGTACTAGGATTACCCCGCGGTGGAGTGCACGAATAGCCGGGTTCTAGAGGGCAACAGGTCCGCATCTCATGGCGTTGGGACGGAGGGGACTTTACTCTAGAATTGGCGGGCTATTCGCCGCACTCGTAGGGGGTATAGGTTGACTCAGGAGGGGCGCTCAAGTTACCGGATTCCGTGAAATGCCGGGTGGCCCATTCACGTTGTTGAAGGGGGCTGCCTCACTTCTGGTTTTGGCGGGTAAATTTCCGTGCTCGTAGGGGTCTAGGTTTCATTTCACATGCTATCCACACGACAGGGAACGTCAGGTCTCACTTGCGGCTCAAGTGAAACCCGGGGCTCCAGATTATCCACCATTCTGTGTTGCTTCCGTGATATTTTTGTGATGTTACTTTATATCATGCCTGAGACGAATGTTATATATATATATATTTATATATATATATATATACTAGTAGATGTTGTATATGTTTTGCACCCGCGTTATCCCAGTCCCCGCTCTGTCGTTATTTAAGTAACCTAACGGGTGATGACGGGACCCAGTGGCGAATGCGGATGGTATATACGTACATTTTATTTTCGTTCTTTTCTGGTGTAATTAATTGATGGGACTGCATAGATTCTTATCAATGCAAGGATAAAACAAACTTATATATGATGTTGTTGGAACCAAGTTTTTAAAAACTGACATTACAGACGTTCTCTTTTGCTTTGCACAGTGGTATTCGATTATGAATATCCAGCATCTCATTCGACGAGGCAAGGGCCGAGATCCCTTCATCGGGAGTGACCCCTTGAGTAAAAGTTTGCGTCAACGTAATAATTTCACTATAGTCGATTCTTTTGCTTTACATCGTGGTATTCAATTTGGAATATCCTGCACCTCATTCTACGGGGAAAGAGCCGAGATCTCTTCACCGGGAGTGACCTCTTTAGCAAAAGTTTTCGCCACTATATATTTGCAAAACCACTTGGATTCCTTCAACGAGATCAAGTTCATTACGTTAAAGGTTTTTTTGCCAAAACCATTCGTAACCCTCCGTCATTTCAGATTAGTATTGCTTAGTATTCGTGCTGCGTTTGTTGACCTTGACAAGGCGTAGTGTGCGGTAGCTCTGTAATATTTTTCTGTTGCATGGATATGTGCATTGGTTAGGACAGTCGTTCGACCTTGTTGACCTTGTCAACGGTCTGTGCGGGTAGGTCTAATGCAATTAGGATAATGACGGGTTGAACTTGACTAGGATCCTTTGACTTGTTGACCTTGTCAAGGTCACTTGGATCCTAGGGGTAAAAATCACATCGGGAGTTTCAAACATACAGGAAACTTGCCAGGCATGCGCATACCTTCTAGAGTGTGATAACTTGAGTGACTTCTATCAAGTTATTATGCGATGAGAGTTGGATCCCGATTCCCACTGATGAGTAGCATTACTCCTCAGGTGATTCCGACTAATTTTCCTTTTAGGTTTGGAGGAGAATTCGAGGAAACAGTGGGAGCCATCCAGATTAGATAAACTGATTAACCATTCTGATTTAGGTTAGAGTGCACGCTGAGTGTTTCTTCTCTCTCTCTGGCTGTGACTATGACCCGACCTTTGACTAAAACTCATGAAACCAAGTTGACCGAACCTTCTTAAAACACTTTGGCTTTTGGAATGTCACGGTGTCGCATACATCATTGCCACTTCTATATCACCTTTACATTTCTCCAGAACACCTCGTATCACTACGAACATCCACTTCCATTGGATAAATCCATCGTATAGTTACATACGAACTCAAAGGAACTTTTTCGAGGATGGATTCTGGTTCTGGAGAGATAGAATAGGATTATTCGGTTGTCTTTTCTCTTTACCTTCTCTCAGGTTGTCAGGGCTCCTAGGATTAGGAGAGGGTACACTTATTGGGCTTATTGGATAGTCTTCCTCCAGACCATAAGCAGGTGCCGAACGGTAGGGAAAGAAGAAAACCAACCAGCTTAACTATGGTGTACAGAAGGTAATAAGTAAAGACATATAAAAGGATTAGAATAATGGAAAAGGAAATTGCGATCACCATCATTTATGACAAAGACCGTGTATACCCCTGCCACTGCTACATCACCTTTGTTTTTCTCCAGAACACCTCGTATCACTACGAACATCCACTTCCATTGGATAAATCCATCGTATAGTTACATACGAACTCGAAGGAACTTTTTCGAGGATGGATTCTGGTTCTGGAGAGATTGGATAGGATTATTCAGATGTCTTTTCTCTTTACCTTCTCTCAGGTTGCGAAAGCTCCTAATATTAGGAGAATACACCTATTACGCTTATTGGATAGTCTTCTTCCAAACCTTAAGCTGGTGCCGAAGGGTGGGGAAGGAAGAAAACCAATTAGCGTATAGAAGGTGTACAGAAGGTAATAAGTAAAGATATAATAAAGGGACTGGAGTGAGGGCGGGTAAGTATATGGTTACTATCATGATTCAGGATAATGGAAGAGGCGTTATTAGGAATACCAGTTAACCCTTTTGAAACATTTTCATGTTTCAGTTTCACTGTGCAAAGTTAATTGAAAACTGTTTTCCCAATTGGAATCTAATTCCAGGGTATGTATTTACCAGATCAGTTTCTCACATCTGCATGTTATTACGGATGGTGAGTGGGAGTAAGATATTGGTAATTAGGTGATTAGATCTTCATTATATCGGAATTCGTTGTAATTGGTGATATTTGAGGAAATCATCTGGATTTTGCCGGATGACAAATATTTGGTTTTGAATATTCGTTGTTATGCACCAATTTCAAACTGATATATCTGTACATTTATTTTATAAAGTGAGATATAACTTTTTGATATTATGTCTGTGACATTTACCTATATCAGCTGGTGATTAGGTAATGTGCATTAAACAGTGGTGTAATTCTTCTTAACCATAGTACAGTTTTTCAACCTACGATGCACATGGTTTGAGTTATTGAACTCAGGGGACTTATACAAAGTATTGTATGTTGTCCAGTGTCCATTAGGACAATGGGGTTGGTACTCGCACTGTATTCTGTTTACTCATAACTTCTCTGATTCTAGACATGTATTTCGTTGAAGCGCAAGGTTCAGATTTTGAGAAGTTATAGGTATAAGAATAAAGTAGAGAACCATTAGTTGGAAGTATCAGGATTCTTCGAGGAAATCGAAGATGTAGATACTTGTGTTTGGTATTCCATTGATAGTAATGATTTTGAGAACTTGCTTCTTTTTCAGTTTACTCATATATGGATGCACTCCTAGTTGAGTAATGCTGAATAGTCTCCTTCCATTTGGTTGATATGTACTGGAGACAGCTGCATGATTTTGAATCTGGTTCAAATTAGATTAGTGCTTTTGTTTCTATATTAGATATATATAGAATCAATTTATATCTTAACGATGTTAAGGTATAGGGAGTTGTCCGGCTGATGCTTAAAACCAGAATCCGGATAAACTCAAGGCACGTTTCAGTAATGGCTGTTTGTGGGTTATCCCGGGCTTTGACGAGGGTTAACTTTCTACCATTAGGAAGATCAATATTTATATTGTTCTTGACTCGCCACAATTTTAGCAAAATGGACTTTTTCAGAAAAACAAAAGTGGGAGTATGGTAGAACTGGAAGTGATTCCAGAACCACAAACGATCACCGAAGATTTAATAGAACCTAAGGATTCAATTGGATTTGATGTTCCATTAGCCACTCCGCAGATTTTGGTGGGTAACCTCAGGCACCCGAGAGGTACTTCGGTCTTCTCAGAGATGGTGACAGGGATGTTCTTGTTTACCCAGACTTGCCATTGCTGCTATTCTAGACTATAAGACCCGGCAGGAGGATGAGTATAGTCGTTCTAAACTAGCTTTAGAAGTGCACGTGTATATGACTCTGCCAGAGGGTTGTTGTAGTCAGTGGGAGCAGCGGAAGCATAGAAGGCAAGTAGCTTATGTCTATTTATAGACTAAAGCAGGTATAGCAAAAATAGATCATCTATTTTTGATGTGACAGTCATAGGTTTTGACTTCATCAGAATAGGAGATATATCTGGTAAGAAGGTAGTAGAGAGTGATGTCCAAGTATTTGGATGACATGCACTTGATAGGAAGAGATATTCCTATACTACGATCGGTTATACTGTGGTTGTCACAAAGTTGTTTCTCCACATAGGATATGGACATAATATCAGGGTTTCTGGTTACTAGATCTATGGTTTTAGATCTAGATTTGGGAAGTATCCTAATCTGGGTACTTTGACATTAAATGGATGACTCCTGGCATGGTGGTGTACCTGCAGGTGATGGAGTCAACCTCTCTAAAGGTGTCTTACAGACTAAAGGGGAGAGGGATCAACATGATTAGCATATCACATGCTTAGGCAATTGAGTTAGTCATGAAATATCAAGTACCACACCAGATATTGTTTTTGCACTAGCTGCAATAAACATATCCAATCCTGGAGAAACATTGAGAAGCAGTTATTGAACATAAATGGATGTTCTAAGGGTATGATAACGGCAGCCTCCTTCAGGAGACGGTTATCATTTCAGGCTTCCAAGATGACCTGGATGACAGAGTGACTGTCGGAGTTATAGTTTTCCCTCTTTTGAGGGATAGTATGTTGGACAGGGGGTCCAAACGAATACCGAGGAAAGGCATGGCGCAGGATACTGATTAAATTCAGTGGACGATACAGTCTAAGGAGTTTACTGGATTTGGAGTTCATTTGTAAACTGGGTCCCATCAGATATCCAGACAAATTCTAAGACAGGTATTGCTTATTTCGGGAGATAGCTTTCCCCGCGAAGTTGAGATTAAGAGAGATATGGAAAGAAACAATGGAGCGGATCCACTCACTGAGGCTATTTCTCGAATGCAATCATTTTCGCAAACGGGCTTTGCGAAACTGATTAGTAGAGAAGTTAGGTGTTCGATATCACACGGGCTGTGAGTATGCGACATCACAATAATTGGCCTTAAGTGCAAGTGGGAGATTGTTGGCTATAGTGCCCTCAAGGCAATTATCATAGTAGCGGACTTGTGATTATGATGATTGAGTGAGGACTTATACCGATAGAACAGTCTTACTTAAGATGATAGTATACTATCTGGCTTGTCTTTATCATCATGTACATATTGATAAAGCCCATAGGATTCTTGCTTGACTGCCAGCATTATGATGGCGATCATATATGTGGGAGCTGGGGTCTATAAGCATATCCTTAAATGTCCCTAGTCGTAGGAGTATCGAGACCGGGCATCGATACTCAAGTGTAGATTAGTGTATACTGATCGAGACCCCGACGAGGGGCGGTGGCCAGGTCTCACAAGCCATTGGTGTTAGTCTGTTCACCTAAGATAGTATACATGTGCTCATTGGGTTATGAGTACACTGGACGGAATCGTCGGGAACCTGCTAGTTGGTATTATACCTATTGTCAGATAGCATTTCCCAGGTGATATGTGTGCAGGTTAGTCTGTCGACCTGAGATCGTCATTTGTCTCGTGTGAGTTCCCACTGTGCTTTGATTACTACCCTACCATGGCTCAAAGGAGTCGTGCAAACAGATTTTAGTTGGGTACAGTCCCGAGCCACATGAAGGTAGTGATCGGATCGTCAGGGATTCGTCTCTCACGGTATTGGGGGTTGATGTCGTGTTGTGTACGGATGGCCATCACCATAAATCCGTGACCACGGTGGATACGAATTATCGATCCAGGATCGATAGTTTCTCAAGTGGTGATAGGGTTTCATACCGACACTAAATGTCGCGTTGTTAGGGGTCTGACTTTATCCACCCCCTTAGACTCGATATGCGATACTCTTAGACGAACAGACCGGACTGTACGGATATTGTCACTGTCAGGCTCAGTACGGGTTCAGGATGAGTTTGCTCGTCTCGGCCTCCCTTTCGCTCAATACCTGGGTAGCCGTTACGTACAGCTAGTGCTGAAGACGTGCTTGTGGTTAAACCCACCACCAGCGTATTGACGAGTCTTTAGAGTCCCACACAGAGGGTTTTCACGGTTTAGGCGATATGGTGTACATGAGGTATGTTGATACATACAGGTGTCTGATTAAATATGTGCACATGCTGCGCAGATTTTAATCGGACGGTTGATAATACTAGCGGTTTAGGATTAAGCCGGATTATTAAATCAGATTTTGATTTAATAATTTATATATGTATTCGTATATACGTATTCTAGTATTATTGTTCATTATTCGTTTTCTCTCTTGGCTATTCGTATTTTTGGTACAAATACGTGTATATGTATTTCGATACATGTACCGGGAAGTATTCCGTATTTTATACGGAGTAGCTTCTAGAAGGTGGTCACCTCATTTGTATGATTTTCCATTGTTGGAAAATTCATTTGACTCACAAATGAGGTGGAGGTGTGAGGTGGCATGTGCATAGTATTGAGCATGGTTTTGAGCATGGTTCAAAGTATGGTGTGAATTGTTTATTTGATTAATTGGATAAGATTTTTTTGGGGGGGGCATGAGAGAGGGGCCGGCCACACTTGATGATGGGGGGTTCATTTCATTTGAGGAATTACACTTGCTTCACTCTCCACTCTCTCATGCTCACAAAAACACTTAGCCAATTTTGTTGCTCATGCAAAAGCTTCCTCACCTCCATTCTTCTTCTATGGTTGCTCTCATGAGCACATGAGTTGAGAGAAAATTAAAGTGACACATTCATACACCCCCACTCTCCATTGCTAGCAACCTTGGAGCGTTGGTTTCCTCGTTCGACGAGGCTGGAGCTTGCGTCGTTTCCCTCGAGTGGATCATCAGAGATGGAGGAAGACCGGCAACCAAACCACATCAAGGAACTACTAGGAGCTTGGAATGAAGACCAAAGGATACGGATCAACTCGGTATAATGATTCTAACTCTTAGTTAGTTTGCTAGTTTAGGGTTAAAGGTCGATCCGTAAATCGGGTAACGGTAGCGCCAGTTTAGAAAATTTTGTTCCGCATTTTAGCCGCGTTTCGATGGCCGGGGCGCTGCCGCAACCCTTCAACGAGTGGTTGACTCTCACACTTAGACTGACGATAGGTTTAGCAACCTGTACAGTGAGACTTAGAGACTGATATGGTTAGTGACATTGACATGCATTGCTTACTGATTCAACATACCTGCCATACTGTTTACTGCTTTACTGTTTACCTGCTCTATTAGCTACCTGTATTGGCTACTGTAAGTCTACATTACCCACCCCGGTACTTACGGGGAGGCGGAATAGGTAAAAAACAAATTTTTTATCATAAGGAAACATAGACTACCATGAGGATCTTTGCCAAACCATTTCTAACAAATAACTAGAGGTTCTATCTACTAAGCTTAGGAGATTATACCTCACGAAAACGGTCCTTCGGTTCTTCCCTCCGTTGTCCTCCTCGTCCATGTAAGCTCCGAGGATCGATCCGGATCTTGGTCACCTCCGCGGCCTCCTAGAGTCGAAGACGATCCACCCGAGAGTCTATAGTCCGAGCTCCACCTCAAGCCGAGGTAACTAGGGTAACAAGTATGCTAAGCTTGATGTCCTAGGTGATGTAGAGGAAGAAGATGGATTTATTTGTCTATTTAAATCCTAATTTTCTCAACACATGAGAGCTATAGGATTTTCTAGTGAGGAGGAGGAAGAAGAGAGTATGAGAGCACTCTTTTGATGAGAGAGAATGAGCAAGAGATAATGATCCATGAGAAAAATAATTACCATTCTTTTGTCATGATAAATTGTGATGGTTACAATTGATTTGACCATTATCATGTCAAGTTAAATCCAAGCCATAAGAAGAGTCTAGAGCTCACAAAAAATATCCAAGTCAACAATGGTCAACTAGGTCAAATGGTCAAAGCAATTAGCCATCACAATTATCATTAAAAGGATTAGTAAATATTTTCCTCCACCTCATAATGGTTTTGACCAAGTCAATGGTCAAAACCCTAATGAGGCATCTCCTTCTTCGCTCCTCACAACCGTGCATACACACCCGCATCCGCATTCCGTAGAATACGAATGCACAGAAGACAAAACTATCCATCTATACAATACTAGAATCCGGCTTAAACCAAAGCCCACTAGTATTGTCTGCCCGAACATCATACGCACACAAGTGCACGTAAGTGATCGTAGCCCTGCCGTAAAACCATACGGCCTCTACACCTTTTTCCCAGTCTAGGGAAACTCTCTGTGTGGGACTCTAAAGACTCGACACTACGCTGGCAGTGGGTTTAACCATAGACCGCAAGCGGCACTAGCTGTACGTAATGGTCCCCAGGTAGATGTCGATAAGAAGGCCGACGAGGTAGACCACATTCGAACTCCTACTGAGCCTGAATGTGACAATCTCCGTACAGTCCGGTCTGTTCGTCTATGAGTATCGCAAGTCGGGCCTAGGGGGGCGGAAAACGTCAGACCCCTAATAGCGGTACAAGTCGTGCCGGAGTGTAGCCCAGAACACCCTAAGAAACTACTGGAAACACTACCAGTAAATCTCGTTTGCCCTGACCAGGGACTTTGTGTAATGGCTCTCCTAGACACAGCGCGATATCAACCCCCAATATCGGGAGAGACGAATCCTGTCTAACCGTTACTGCCTCCAAGTGCTTCGGGACTGCACCCAACTACTACCTGTTTGCACGACTCCTTTGAGCCGTGTTAGGGTAGTAATCAAAGTACAGTAGGAACACACTCGAGGCGAAGTAGCATTGTCAAGTCGACGGACTAAGTTGTACTCCTGTCACCTGGGAACTGCTATCTGACGATAGGTATAGTACCAACCAACGGTTCCCGATGAGTCCTGTCCAGTGTACTCGTACCCTAACGAGCACCCGCATACTATCTCCAGTACGACATACTAATGGCTGTGGGATAGACCATCTCCCCTGCTGGGATGAGAAGCATATACGCTAGTCTACTCCGGAGTATCGATGCCCTGTCTCGATAATCCTACGACTAGGGACCTGTATAAGGATGTGCTCATAGATTACCCAGCTCCCACTAGTGTGACTGCCATCACAACGCTGGTAATCATGCAAAGATCCTAAGGGCTCTACTAATATGTATAAGATATATGCTAAAAGAAACACATGCACATATTAAAGTAGAAACAAACCAAGTAGCATACTACCATTTTGAGCAAGACTGTCTATACAATTGTGAATATCCCAAGCTTCCATTAAATAATATACAAACTAGTATGATACAGTAATGGCCTCTAGGGCATATACACTAACAATCTCGCACTCGCACTAGGGCCATGTACTGGCGTATCGCAAACGACCTTATTTTGTAACCAAAATCTTAAGGGGTATTCGTTATAATTCGGGCCACTCAAATTTATTTTGTGCCATCAATTTGAATGGGTTTATATGTCATGGTTTACATCGAACACTTAACTTATAACAATCTATACGAAAGTGTATGCGGGAAATTTTTTTGGTAATTAGAATTGTAATATGAAATTTTGCATGAAGCAAGTACTAAACTTGCCTGAAGACGTTCGATGGTCACGAAGGCGATGATGACGGCAGCCTGCAGCGACGGCACGGTTAGCACAGCGACATGCACACGGCTACACACGGATGGGATTCGAGTTTGGCCTCGGTGAAAGAGATGGACCTTGGAGGCGACGGTAACGGGAGATGATGGTCAAGGCCGCGACGATGAGAAGCCCGGCCCGGCACCAGCAGTAGCGACGGCAGCGAGCTCAGGGTGAGCCTGATAGCGATGAAGATGGTGTCAGGGTGCTGAGATGGAGAGAGAGGTGTTGTAAGAGAGAGAGGGAAGAGATGTTGCCTGTGAGAGAGAGGGCTTGGCGGTGGTCGGCAGAGGCAGCTCCGGCGAGGGGTTAGCGAGGGTGCTCGGGAAAGGTGATGGGTTCCGGTGTGCAGGATGAGGGGGTATGCGCTCGGGGAAGATGGTTGGAGCTCCGGTGACATGGGGACAGCGAGGGTGTTCGTGCAGGTGAGGAAGCTCGGAAAGGCGATGGGTGCTGTGGCCGTCGGCAGTGGGGGAGCTCCGGTGCTGAGCATGCAGTTGATGATGTGCAGGGGGAGGCTCGGCGGGTTGATGGTTTAAAGGAGAGAGGTGTAGATGGCTCGAATCGTGGTGTAGTGATGGTGAGAAGGCAGCCGGCGGTGGTGGCGCGGCGAGCGCGGCGTGGGCGTGGGTTCGAGAGAGAGAGGTGATATGGGGAAGGAGAGAGAGAAAACGAGAGTGAGGAGGGAGCGAGTTAGAGAGATGAGGAGGGGTGAGGCTTCTCGTGCGTGGGGTCGTGGGGACGTGGGCGCGAGCGGGGCGTCGGCGAGGCAACACGGGCACGTAAGGAGGCGGGGACGTGGGTTCGCGGTGAAAGAAAGGAGCGGGAAGGAGAAAACGAGTGGGGAAGAGGAGATGACAACGAGTCGGGTCGGGTCACGGGCGTAGGTAAGGAGAGGCATGGGCCGGTAATGGAAATAAAAATAGAAGGAGAGGTAGGGAAAATGGGCCGGGCTTGCAAAGAGAGGGGGAGAATAATGGGCTCGGGGAAATTGAGAAAAAGGAAATGGGAAATAATAAAGGAAAGGGGAGTGAGAGTTTGGGATTGGGCTGGGTAGAAAAGAAATATGAAAAGAAAAAATAAAGGGATAATAATAATAGGATTAGTTTTAGGTTAGGAGTTTAAATTAGTTTAACTAAGAATTTTACACATATATATATTTAGATTGGAATAAATCTGGATTAAATTTTGGGAAAATATACGGGAAATTTGTAGGAAATTTGGGAAAGTATCTGAAGACGTTATTTATTAAAACACGCTAATTATTTATAGGGACTGGGTATTACATCATACTACCCTTACAAAAATTTCGTCCTCGAAATTTAAAATAACGATAAGCTATAGAATAATAAGCGAAAAGCTATCACATCGAACACTAATACATAGTGATTTACTTTAAAACAGCTAGATAAAATTTGAAGGTCTTTTTATGTATAAGAACTAACGCAACTAAAAGGACAGGTCTAAGTAAGTACAAGGCAGAATCAACTATAAGGGTAACCTATATATACAAGAGAATAAAAAATTGCAATAACGAACATTAACATTCGAGGCATGCTAAATAAAATCGAAATCCTAAATATGCATCCATACGTATATCAAAATAGCGCAGCTAAAAATAATGGTATCGGACATAACCATTTATAATAGCAAACTATAAGCACAATACCCGGGAAAATAAAGTAACAGTAATAAAATAGTGAATGATCTGTCGATAGGCCAAAGTATTTTAGAATAACTGTATCGGTCAAACGATTTTAAAATAACTTAGAAATCCACGTGGTGATACTAAGCGACATAGCGCAAAGTACAATTGCACGATATATGATTGCGCTATTGAAAATATGAGGAATAATAGAGCCTCTAAAATGGGTAAAACGGAAATAATCAATAACACACAATTTATCGATAAATACGAAATAATGAGAACTAAATTTTTCGAAGGATGATGCCCCTAAAAGTAATTATGGTAAAAGGAGATAGCACAAGAAATGTATAGGGGCTATCCATGGTGGAGATTACAATGGAGTATGGCCCATTCAAAGGTCGGATTGTAGTACTTCAAACTGAATGTCGGAGAGACAGGGGTCGGGTCAGCACAGGGTGTAAGGGCGAACAGTAATGAATCTCGGGAGGGAAGAAATTTATGGGGAAGGAAAACGGTCGATATATCATGCGAATCAAAATTCGAAAGATTAACGAACTCAGAGGTCTTATTATCATTCCAGAAAATTCTAAACAAGGCATTCTCGAAAAGTAAGAGATGGCCCTAAACTATATATAGATTTATTTGACCAGAGGAGACAAAAGCTAAATCACGTCAGTCGCGGTTGTGGAGGTTCAGCAGGTTACGGTAGGCTCGCGCGCTCAGATAGGGGCGTCCATTCCCATATCGCCTCGCAGGGATCGCCACTGGAGGTTCATCTGCCATGGGGTCTTCTTCTTCTGGCCCTTCTTCTTCTGGCCCTTCTTCCTCGACTGGAGCTTCTTCATCGAGGTCTGATTCTACGTGATTCTCTTCTTCAGGATCCTCTTCCATAGGATTTTCTTCTACTGGATTCTTCCCAAGGTTTTTCTCTCCTGGATTTTCTTCTATCAGGTCCTCCTCAGAATCTTCCTCTATTGGGTCTTCTTCGAGGTCTCCTTCCTCCTCATCGGAATCACCGATCATGTCAACTTCTGGGGTTGCGGCTCCCTTGTCCTCGGAATCGTTGTTTCCGAAAATAACCTGGGGCCGTTGATTTCGTCATCTGATCTTACCAGCATGTAGTCCGAGAAAACGCACGACTGTGTGTCCTCATCTAGTGGCGGCGCTGCTCCAGGGTGGGCCATGGCCTGAAAAGGAAGAGTTCTTATTAGACAGTGGAACACACCAAGAAAATAATTGAGGATACGGAGCAAAAGGAAAATATGCGGTAGGCAAGGACTGAAAAACAAAATTTAGGATATTGATGCAATGAATAGTATAAGTAAAGTGAGTGGGAAGGGGACGATACATACACCACAACTCAGAATTTTATTACATTCAACTAAAAGTTCAACGGATACAAAATCTCAAACGAAAAGAAAATATTTACAAAGAAGTGACAACATTTTTATTAAAAGCAGAAAACGTGATAACTCTTCCTTTGATTTCTAGACCGCTGCATTCTCGTCATGCGAGTTGAATCCTGCGCTGGGTCCGTACTATTCCTCGAATCTCGAACTATGAAATACCATCACTTAGCAGGAGTGGAGAGTGTGGACGAACCCCCTCCTTGTAGCTCCTTCCTTTTAGGGCAACCTTTGACAAGGTGTTCGCTGGATCCGCAAATCAGGCATTGCCCTTTGGCGCTGCGACAATCTCTCTGAAGGTGTCCTGGCCTCTTGCAGTATCCACAACGTTGAGCCTTCTCTTGCTTCCGTGGCTGGGGAACAAGTGTGCGCTTCATCTTCACCTCTTTTCCTTGTTTAACGGGGACTCCCTTACGCTTGGAGGCTTCCGCTGGTGCCTGAGTCATCTGCCTTCTTAATCCTTCAGCTAACAGGTCGTTCGTCCGCTCCTGGGCTTCCTTCAGACCTTGCAGTACACTCAGAATCTCTACGGTCTGATTCTGGGAAGTGGAGATAGAAGAAGAGTCGTTAGAAGACATGGTCCTGAAACAATAATTTTGAGTACGATATAAGGCACACGCTATAATAATTAAAATACAATATGGATTAGGCAAGGAATCAAAAATATCGGGTGCGGTGAAGTTCAAACAAGTGGAAATCAACTGTAGAACTCCAAGTCACTCAACAGAGTACAGTATTGTAACTATGCTGCAGTTCACAATTACAACCACGTAACTCTACTAAGTCACCCAAAACCCTAGCGAAGGGATCAAAATATATAGCAGAACACACTATGTAAATCAAGATCAAGAATAACAAGTTTACAATCTAGACCGAAGGATGTCTTAGATTGTCAAGCACTACACGGAAACTGCAATCCCAATCGAAGCAAAACCTGGCTCTGATACCAACAAAAACCATGTCATGCCCTGCTTCCCAAAATATGGAATACGAGGGGTTGACAAGGCCGGCCATGCTCCTACGGTCGAGGAAATATCTCTCCGTAGTCACACTTCGGCTTCTAGCTTTACGTGGTAATCAGTGATCAATGCACAGGTAATGAGAAATGCAGTAACTAAATCAAAACAAATACAAAAGAACTAACCAGATGGAGGTCAAAATAGTATAGCTCTGGCTAGCTGATCAAGATGTTCGCGATGTCCTCGAGGTACGTCAGGTCCTGGTCCAAGCTAGATTCACTTCTCACTCTGAGCATGCATACTCAGGTCGTCAGAGCGACACGATAGCAATATATATATAGATAAAATGGTAACCCGTGCAATAATAGTGAACATGAAACAGTAATCAAGGGATAATGATGGGAGCGTGAAGTAGTCAATGCAGGTATCCAATAGAACAGGCCAACAGTAAAGCAGTAAACAATATGGCAGGTAGGTTGAATCGGTAAGCAATACATGTCAATGTCACTAACCCTATCTGTCTCTAAGTCTCACTGTATAGGTCACTAAGCCTATCGTCAGTCCAAGTGTGAGAGTCAACTACGCAGGAGTATCCCCCACCCAAGGGTAGGACCCAAGGGCAACGGAACACGGGCCCGAAACACGCACGATAATAATCAGTAATATCCCTATATATCTCCATATATCTCCATATGTGCCGGCATGGGACTCCCGAGATTCTGTTGAACTCACACTCAAACTATCCCACACCCCGTGGTCTGCATAAAACGCTAACCATAAACTCAAATACCAGTCGGTCCATGACGAGTCTACGCGAGAACTGAAGACAGGGTCTTCATCAAGCATGTCTCGACTGATACCCAAGATAAATGGACAGTGTTTGGTGCCTTACCTGTGACACCCATACAAGTTCTTCCATAATCATCCCATACCAATTATAGTCACACTTATACACGTCCCACAGACGTCAACAATGCAATGAATCAATAGAGTCCACTGATTGTGTACAAGTACGTGTCACTTTCATGTATCCATTGATGCTTAAACACTAACGTACTTGCCACAATCAACCACTAAAACCTAACACCGGGTAATGCACATGATCACTAGGTTACCAATGCAATGATATATATATAATGTGATGAGAATACAATAACTAAGGCATGATTAAGATCTCATCAGTCGGTGTCCTACCACTTGCATAATTTATCATAAATTATACATGCAAAATTTAGCGAAACAATGAACAGGGGGTAAGCAGTATGTTTAATTATCTAACCATCAAAATTGGTTTCATGCTAATCAGGTTTCAGGATCACTAGATATGGCCATTTCATCTTAAGCGTTCACTGCTAGAAATCCGGTTTCAGAATCGGAAGTCCGTTTCGTAACGCATTTCAATCCTAGTTGGGATCGTAATTAGGCGACGCTATAGTTGAACTATATTTAGGATTATCAGTCAGGTTTCCACCGCAATTGGCGGATCAGTAATATATTATGGCGACAGGGAGTTATGGACAGGTTATGTTCGATGTGAAAAATCTGCTTCTGCAGAATTCAGCAAGACGTATCGACATTGTAAAAAGAATTAAAAATATCAAAAGGTTGAGGCATCAAATAAGACCAGTGGAGGAAGAAAGATAATTCAATTCTATACGTAACGATATATGGTTCTGCGCATTCTCATAATTGAACAGGAAAATACAGGGGTTTATAGACAGGGGTTAACTGGGATTTCCGTTCTGGACTGCAATCCAGAACCGTAATCCTACGCGATTATCTCTATCATAGTTTATTAAAATTCATTGATCAATAATATAATGCAGTGGGTTAAACAGTTGGCTTCGATACGAGCCATCGAACGCTAAAATCTGGTTTGTCCATAATTTATTATAAATTTTATAGTTGTCATGAACGAAGGTTTTCAGGTTTCACGACAGAAATCGGGACACCATTTTACGTGAGCAAACGACCATATTTTGTAACCAAAATCTTAAGGGGTATTCGTTATAATTCGGGCCATTCAAAGTTATTTAGTGCCGTCAATTTGAATGGGTTTATATGTCATGGTTTGCATCGAACACTTAACTTATAACAATCTACACGAAAGTGTATGCAGGAAATTTTTTTGGTAATTAGAATTGTAATATGAAATTTAGCATGAAGCAAGTACTAAACTTACCTGAAGACGTTCGATGGTCAGGAAGGCGATGATGATGGCAGCCTGCAGCGATGGCACGGTTAGCACAGCGACATGCACACAGCTACACACGGCTGGGATTCGAGTTTAGTCTCGGTGAAGGAGATGGAGCTTGGAGGCGATGGTAACGGGAAGTGATGGTCAAGGCCGCGACGATGAGAAGCCCGGCACGGCACCAGCAGTAGCGACGGCAGCGAGCTCAGGGTGAGCCTGATAGCGATGAAGATAGTGTTGTAAGTCCATGCTACCCCTCCCGGTACTTACGGGCTTGCGGAAATGATGAAAAAGGATTTTTTCTAGGGTGGTAACATAGACTCATAATACGGATCTTTGTTAAACAACTACCTAACAACCTAACTAGGAGTTTTACGTACTCGGTTAGGGGGTTATACATTTCTTGAACTCCTTCGTCTTCAACTCTTGTGGTGTATGGACCGTCCTCCCCTCGTCGTCTTCTCGCGCCGAAGATGGATCCACCCGAAAGCTTCTACCTTTTGGCTTCTTCTTCGAACTTGAAGAAACTAGAACACTTGGCTTGCTAGGCCTTGTGAACTAGGATGAGTAGAGCATTGTTTTGGTGTTTTTATCTCTGAGGCAATGGTTCTCAACTCATGAGAGGGGTTTGCCTTGAGCTAGAGAGAGCAAGAGGAAGATGGAGAGCTTGAGCAAGTGATGGCAAGAGAGAGAAATGAAATAAGAGAATGAATAATCCTTTTGCCATCCAAGCTCTCATAATCAAAAATCATCATAACAATGTAATAATAATTGAGTATATTGTAATGGTTGTTATTATGACAAATGACACTATCATTTCTTGCATTAAATGCAAATGGTGAACAAAACAAGCAAGCATAAATCAATGCAACCAAATGATGGCAATTGTCATGATGGTGGTCAACAAGTCCAACCTAATCAACCGGTCAACAAAAGTCAACAAGTCAACAAGGTCAACCTTTCAACCCTAACCATGTCACTATAATACTCAATTAATATTATTGTTAATCATATTTCTAATTCTCATTAAGGTTAAGCAAAAGTCAACAGTCAACAACCCTAATGAGAATCCTCTGCCTCTGTCTCTGTCAACTGTGCATACACACCCGTATCCGCGTTCCGGGGAACACGAATACAAACGAGATAAAACCAATCCCATAACGTACACTAGGATCTGGCTTAAACCAAAGCCCACTAGTGTTAACTGTCCGGACACTAAACGTGCACAAGTGCACGGATGTGACCGAACCCTGTCGCAAAACCATGCGACCTGTCGTAAAACCATGCGACCTCTACTCTTTTACCTAAAGGCGAATAGCTCTCTGTGTGGGACTCTAAAGACTCGACACTACGCTGGTAGTGGGTTTAACCACAGACCGCAAGCGGCACTAGCTGTGCGTAACGGCCCCCAGGTAGATACCGATAAGAAGACGGACGAGGTGAAACCCATCTGAACTCCTACTGAGCCTGAATGTGACAATCTCCGTACAGTCCAGTCTGTTCGTCTGAATACATCGCATGGCGGGCCTAGGGGGGCGGTAAACGTCAGTCCCCTAATAGCGGTACAAGTCGTGTCGGAGTATAAGCCAGAACACCCTGAGATAACACTGAAAACCTACCAGTATATCTCGCTTGCCCTGGCCAATGACTGCTTGTGTAATGGCTCTCCTAGACACAGCGCGATGTCAACCCCCAATACCGGGAGAGACGAATCCTGTCTAACCGTCACTGCCTCCAAGCTCTTCAGGACTGCACCCAATTACTACCGTTTGCACGACTCCTTTGAGCCGTGGTAGGGTAGTAATCAAAGTACAGTGGGAACACACTCGGGGCGAAGTGACAGTGTCAAGTCAGCGGACTAAGCTGTACTCATGTTACCTGGGAACTAATAACTGATGATAGGTATAGTACCAACCAATCAGTTCCCGACGAGTCCTGTCCAGTGTACTCGTAACCTAACGAGCACCCGCATACTATCTCAAGTACGACGTACTGACGGCTGTGGGACAGACCGTCTCCCCTGCTGGGATGAGAAGCGCATACGCTAGTCTACTCCGGAGTATCGATGCCCTGTTTCGATAGTCCTACAACTAGGGACCTGTATAAGGATGTGCTTGTGGATTACCCAGCCCCCACGAGTGTGACTGCCATCACAACGCTGGTAATCAAGCAAAGATCCTAAGGGCTCTACTAATATGTATAAGCAATATGCTAAAAGAAACACATGCACATATTAAAGTAGAAACAAACCAAGTAGCATACTACTATTTTGAGCAAGATTGTCAATACAAGGTGAATATCCCAAGCTTCCATTAAGTAATATATAAACTAGTATGATACAGTAATGGCCTCTAGGGCATATACACTAACAATCTTCCACTTGCACTAAGGCCATGTACTGGCGTATCGAAGACCTATCTTCTCAATCAGCCGCTCGAACTGAGTCTGGGGTAAGGCCTTTGTGAGTGGATCAACAGTGTTATCTTCCGTAGCAACCCTCCGAACCTCGATCTCCTGGCGATCCACGATCTCCCTGATCAGGTGATACCGCCTCAAGATGTGTCTGGATTTCTGATGGGGCCTGGGTTCCTTCGCTAAAGCTATAGCCCCGTTGTTGTCGCAATACAGAGGTATTGTATCAACAATGGACGGAACCACCTGAAGTTCCGTTAAGAACTTCCTCATCCAGACAGCTTCTTTTGCGGCATCAGCAGCAGCGATGTATTCCGCTTCCATCGTCGAGTCAGCAACGGTTTCCTGTTTGGAACTCTTCCAACACACCGCCCCTCCATTGAGGGTAAAGACAAAACCCGACATGGACTTGGAATCATCCTTGTCACTCTGGAAGCTAGAGTCAGCAAAGGCCTCGATCTGGAGGTCTTTTCCGCCATACACCAAGAACATCTCTTTAGTCCTTCTCAGGTACTTAAGAATGTTCTTTACCGCTATCCAGTGTTTCTCCCCAGGGTTTGACTGATACCGGCTTACTACACTCAGTGCATAAGCTACATCCGGTCTGGTACACAACATCGCATACATTATAGAGCCTACCGCAGAAGCGTAGGGTATAATAGACATGCGATCCCTTTCCAAATCAGTCTTGGGAGACATCTCTTTGGAGAGGGTGATCCCGTGACAAGCCGGTAGATTACCGCGCTTGGAATTTTCCATACTGAATCTTTTCAGTATGGTGTCGATGTACCTGGACTGCAAAAGTCCCAACATCCTCTTAGATCTATCACGATGTATCCGGATCCCCAGAATGTAATTGGCATCACCCAGGTCTTTCATGGAGAACCTGTGTGACAAGAACCCCTTGACAGATTGTAGCATAGGAATGTCATTTCCTATCAAAAGAATGTCATCCACGTATAATACGAGGAACACGACAGTTCTTGCTACAAATCTACTATAGATGCATGGTTCATCTGGATTTTTGATAAAGCCAAATTCTTTGACCGTCTCATCAAAACAGATGTTCCAACTCCGCGATGCCTGCTTTAGTCTATAGATGGACTTAAGCAACTTGCACACCTTTCCGCTGCTCCCACTCTGAATGAAACCCTCTGGCTGGTCCATATAAACACACTCCTCTAAATTTCCATTTAGAAAAGCGGTCTTTACGTCCATCTGCCAAATCTCATAATCGTGGAAGGCGGCAATGGCAAGAAGGATCCGAATGGATTTCAGCATAGCCACTGGAGAAAAGGTTTCATCATAGTCCAAACCAGGTCTTTGACGAAAACCCTTTGCAACAAGTCTAGCCTTATAGGTCTCAACCTGTCCATCTACACCAATCTTCCTTTTGAAGATCCACTTGCATCCTACGGGTTTTACCCCATCTGGAGCAATGTCCAACGTCCATACTTTGTTGGTGTAGATGGACTCCATTTCGGTCCGCATTGCATCCATCCATTTTACCGAGTCAACGCTCTGAACGGCCTGCTGGAAGCTAGTAGGCTCATCATAATCAATGATGCAATCCTCTCTATCCCCGTCTATGAGAAAACCGTAGTATCTCTCGGGCGGATGAGACTGCCTACTACTCCTGCGGAGCGGCGTAGGAATATCCTGTTCTTTTGAACCCTCTGGTTCTACTAAGCTTTCAGTAATAGTCTGTGGTTCTGGAATTTCTTCCAGTTTTATTGCGCTCCCACTTATTTCTTTTTCTAAGAACTGGTGTTCCAAGAAGTGGGCATGACGAGAAACAAAAACCTTTTGTTCCTCTTCGCAATAGAAGAAATATCCCTTGGAGTTCTTTGGATATCCCACGAACTTGCACTGTACTAAGCGTGCCTCGAGTTTGTCCGCATGTTGCTTTTTGACAAAAGCTGGACATCCCCATGTCTTAATGTGATTAAGATAGGGTCTCTTCCCACACCACATCTGATATGGTGTAGTAGGCACAGTCTTAGTTGGAACTCGGTTCAAAAGATATACAGCTGATTCTAGCGCATATCCCCAGAATGATCGCGGTAACTCAGCGTTACTCATCATGGAACGTACCATATCCAATAGGGTTCGGTTCCGTCTCTCCGATACACCGTTATGTTGCGGAGTGTATGGAGGAGTAAGCTGAGAGAGAATTCCATTCTCTTTTAGGTAATCCAGGAACTCGGCACTCAAGTATTCACCACCTCGATCAGATCTCAGTGTTTTGATACTTTTGCCGGTTTGGTTTTCTACTTCATTCTTATATTCCTGGAACTTTCCAAAGACTTCGAATTTATGTTTCATTAAGAAGACATATCCGTACCTTGAAAAGTCATCCGTAAAAGTAATGAAGTAAGAAAAATCGCTTCGCGCATGTGTAGACATTAGACCGCACACGTCGCTGTGTATGAGTCCCAAGAGCTCGTTCGCTCTTACTCCGTGTCCAGTGAACGGAGTCTTTGTCATCTTTCCTTTGAGACAGGATTGACAAGTTGCATATGATTGATATTAGAATGGATCCAAATATCCTTCTGTATGTAACTTAGTCAATCTTCTCTCATTGATGTGACCCAGTCTACAATGCCATAAGAAAGCCTGATTAGTTTCCGGAGACTTTTTTTTGTGTATTGTGGACATTGAAAATCTGTGGTTGATTTAATACGTATATACCATTGCTTAATGTACCTGACCCAATCAAAACTTGATTAAGGTGAATGTTCACAACATTACTTACAAATGCAAATTCATAACCTTCTTTAGATAATAAAGATACAGAAATGATATTACAAGTTGCATTGGGTACAAAATAGCAATTACGCAAAACCAAAATGTGTCCATCTGACAAGCCCAGGTGATAGTCCCCCTCGGACTCAGCATCCATGCCTGCTCCGTTTGCAACTCTGAGGGTCATATCACCTGCCTTCAAAACCCTACGCTTTCTCAGTGCCTGCAAAGAATTACAGATATGAGATCCTGATCCGATATCCAATACCCAGAAAGTAGAGTTTATTGAAAGACAGTTTTCAATAACATACACACCTGAAGCTGAAGCCGCAACTTGCTTCAGATCCTGGGTTCTGGCCTTCCAAGCCCTGCAATCTTTCTTCCAGTGTCCCTTCTTATGACAATAGAAGCATTCTTCATTTCCCACAAGCTGCCCCGCTATCTTTGTTGCCTTTGCTTTTCCCTTCGTATCCACTTTACTAACACCGCCCCTTGGTTTGGCGGGGGCTTTCTTCTTCTTTCCCTTGGCTTTTGCCTTGGACTTAAAAGAGGAGGATCCTCCTACAAACAAAGTGGATGTTTCCCTACCTTTCTGTAGGGTGCCCTCTGCACTCTTCAGCATGTTGAGGAGCTCTGGACGTTCAACTTCTTTTCCTTGCAAGTTGAAGTTCAGGATGAACTGGGCGTAAGTGGAAGAAAGGGACTGGAGAATCAAGTCCGTATAGAGCTCGTTCTCTAACGTGGTCCCAAGGTCCGCGAGCTCCTCAATGAAGCCAATCATCTTAAGCACGTGTTCCGCTACCGATGATCCGATGGCCAACCTTGCCGAAAATAGCTTCTTCGACACTTCGTATCTTACGATACGAGATTGCTCTCCATACAGTTCTTTTGTATGGAGAAATATGGATTCGAGGTCCATATTCTCGTGCCTCCTCTGATGTTCATTGTCCATAGAGGCAAGCACGAGGCACTTGGCCTTCGCGCAATCGATCTCCCAGGTCTTACGGATTTCCCTATCCGCGACGCTGGAGGTGGGACCTGGGACAGGGGGAGCTTTGGTGGTAAGAAGATACCCCAGCTTGTCGTAAGCGATTGCCATTTTGACATTCCTGAGCCAATATTTGTAGTTTGGCCCTGTCAGTATGTTTTTATCTAGAAGTAACTTAAGTCCGGTCATGTCGATTGGTCGCTGCAATTAGGAGAGAGAGAAGAAACACTCAGCATGATGCTCTTGCAAGTTTAGAGTGGTTTTTAGTTTGTCTAAACAGGATGGCTCCCACTGTATCTCGAATTCCTCCTCAAACCAAAAAGGAAGAATTAGTCGGAATCAATCTCACCGTACAATATTTGCTTAACCGTTCAGCCAGGCCAGTGTTGGTACTTCGAGGGAGGTTTTCCAACGCTTTCGCGAAGTTCCTTAATTAAATAACTTCTTTTCCCTGGAGGCGTAGCCCCGCTAACACCTTTCTAGACACCTACTTGGTTTATAGCATTGATCGTTAAGTGAGAAATTTTCCGAGGAGTAGCATATACTCACAGTAGGATCGGGATCCAAATATTATCGCGTGGCAAAACTGAAGGAATCCTACCAGAATCAAATGGTATGCAGCACTAGCAAGTTTCTGGTTCTTTAGAAACTCCCGATGTGGATTTTTGCCCCATGCTCTTATGACCTTGACTTTGGCCAAAATATCATAAGTCACATGTCAAGTTCTACCCGTCATTCTCCAGGTTAATTTGAACCCACCCGTACATACCCTTGACTTTGGCCAACATGGCAGTACGACTGTTCCAAACCAACGCATCTATCTATGCTGCACATGAATACCCAATAGCTACCAATCACTATGCCTTAACTTTGGCCAACATACATAGCTTGAATACTATTGACTATTCATGTGAAACGACGGAGGGCTACGAATGGTTTTGGCGAAACCTTGAACATAGTGAACTTGATATAATCGATGGAACGAGATAGCTTTTAAAAGGAGTGGCTCAAACTCCGCATTTAAAAGTTGGTTTTTGAAAAGAACCGAGTGGTTTTGAAAGTGTTCCAACGACTTTACTTGGTTTATTTTCTTGCATTAATTCTTTTTAATGCGTCCCATCATTTAATCCTACCATTGCAGAAAACAACCAAAATATGACGTACGCTTATGCCATCCGCATTCGCCACGGGGCCCCGTCATTACCCGTTAGGTTACTTAACTAACGACAGAGCGGGGGCTGGACTAGCGCGGATGCAAAACATAAGCAACGCCTAAATAATATCATATATAGATATATTGCAATGATAGCCACTTCAGATCACAGATGAACACATTAGATATACTAGGAATCCGCAATTCGTATGAGCCTGTAACGAAAAGCGGATTACACGGTCGCGGTGAAAAGCCAAACCCTACCCTAGACCCCTACGGGTGCGGCAAACTACCCGCCAAGTACCCGAAGCGAAGCAACCTCCCTCAACTCGTGAGTAGGCCACTCGGCACTTCGAGATACCCGGTAGTTTGTGCACCCCTCCTTGGGTCTATCCTAGGAGCAAAAACAGTAAAAAAGAAATTATACAATGACGGCTACAACCCCGACCCGGTTGTGCGGCCATACAAATAATATTACATCAATTTACAAATTACATGAATTGAAAGAAAAGAAAACTCTCATCTCACAACCCCCGTCTATTCACCCGCGACAATCCAATGAATTCATATACACATACCATCAACATTACAGATCACAGATATGTATAACCCCCACTAATCGACGTATAGCGATTAGCAGACGTTCAATACATATATCACATCACAGAAATAAACCCGTCAGCTTAAGTCTTTAGAAACCCGATCAAAATACGGTTTTTTAAGCCCCAAAAATAAACTTTGCTTTCTGGAAAATCTGGGCTGAAGAAACATACTCCAAAAATCCCAAAACACCCCCAGAGACACTCTGCAGGAAAACAGTGCCACGACCAAAAATCTGGGCTGAAGAAACACGCTCCTGCCGCGGTTCCGCGGCGATTTGACCGAGTCAGTGGATCTGTTTTCTTAGGTGTCTTAACAAAAGCCTGAGTCGATTTTTGGTGCAAGATTTATTAATTTTTGAACAGAATACAGAATCGACAGAAACTTGATTTTTCGGGGAATTTTCGCGACTTTTTCTCCGATCGAATTTCTATTTGCTTTGCTAACATGTTGGATAGTGTTTAACTAGGCTCTGATACCACTGTAAGTCCATGCTACCCCTCCCGGTACTTACGGGCTTGCGGAAATGATGAAAAGGATTTTTTCTAGGGTGGTAACATGGACTCATAATACGGATCTTTGTTAAACAACTACCTAACAACCTAACTAGGAGTTTTACGTACTCGGTTATGGGGTTATACCTTTCTTGAACTCCTTCGTCTTCAACTCTTGTGGTGTACGGACCGGCCTCCCCTCGTCGTCTTCTTGCGCCGAAGATGGATCCACCCGAAAGCTTCTACCTTTTGGCTTCTTCTTCGAACTTGAAGAAACTAGAACACTTGGCTTGCTAGGTCTTGTGAACTAGGATGAGTAGAGCATTGTTTTGGTGTTTTTATCTCTAAGGCAATGGTTCTCAACTCATGAGAGGGGTTTGCCTTGAGCTAGAGAGAGCAAGAGGAAGAGGGAGAGCTTGAGCAAGTGATGGCAAGAGAGAGAAATGAAATGAGAGAATGAATAATCCTTTTGCCATCCAAGCTCTCATAATCGAAAATCATCATAACAATGTAATAATAATTGAGTATATTGTAATGGTTGTTATCATGACAAATGACACTATCATTTCTTGCATTAAATGCAAATGGTGAACAAAACAAGCAAGCATAAGTCAATGCAACCAAATGATGGCCATTGTCATGATGGTGGTCAACAAGTCCAACCTAGTCAACCGGTCAACAAAAGTCAACAAGTCAACAAGGTCAACCTTTCAACCCTAACCATGTCACTATAATACTCAATTAATATTATTGTTAATCATATTTCTAATTCTCATTAGGGTTAAGCAAAAGTCAACAGTCAACAACCCTAATGAGAATCCTCTGCCTCTGTCTCTGTCAACTGTGCATACACACCCGTATCCGCGTTCCGGGGAACACAAATACAAACGTGATAAAACCAATCCCAAAACGTACACTAGGATCTGGCTTAAACCAAAGCCCACTAGTGTTAACTGTCCGGACACTAAACGTGCACAAGTGCACGGATGTGACCGAACCCTGTCGCAAAACCATGCGACCTGTCGCAAAACCATGCGACCTCTACTCTTTTGCCTAAAGGCGAATAGCTCTCTGTGTGGGACTCTAAAGACTCGACACTACGCTGGCAGTGGGTTTAACCACAGACCGCAAGCGGCACTAGCTGTGCGTAACGGCCCCTAGGTAGATGCCGATAAGAAGACGGATGAGGTGAAACCCATCTGAACTCCTACTGAGCCTGAATGTGACAATCTCCGTACAGTCCGGTCTGTTCGTCTGAATACATTGCATGGCAGGCCTAGGGGGGCGGTAATCGTCAGTCCCCTAATAGCGGTACAAGTCGTGTCGGAGTGTAGCCCAGAACATCCTGAGATAACACTGGAAACCTACCAGTATATCTCGCTTGCCCTGGCTAGGGACTGCTTGTATAATGGCTCTCCTAGACACAGCGCGATGTCAACCCCCAATACCGGGAGAGACGAATCCTGTCTAACCGTCACTGCCTCCAGGCGCTTCGGGACTGCACCCAACTACTACCTGTTTGCACGACTCCTTTGAGCCGTGGTAGGGTAGTAATCAAAGTACAGTGGGAACACACTCGAGGCGAAGTGACAGTGTCAAGTCAGCGGACTAAGCTGTACTCATGTCACCTGGGAACTGATAACTGACGATAGGCATAGTACCAACTAATCAGTTCCCGACGAGTCCTGTCCAGTGTACTCGTAACCTAACGAGCACCCGCATACTATCTCAAGTACGACGTACTGACGGCTGTGGGACAGACCATCTCCCCTGCTGGGATGAGAAGCGCATATGCTAGTCTACTCCGGAGTATCGATGCCCTGTCTCGATAGTCCTACGACTAGGGACCTGTATAAGGATGTGCTTGTGAATTACCCAGCCCCCACGAGTGTGACTACCATCACAACGCTGGTAATCAAGCAAAGATCCTAAGGGCTCTACTAATATGTATAAGCAATATGCTAAAAGAAACACATGCACATATTAAAGTAGAAACAAACCAAGTAGCATACTACTATTTTGAGCAAGATTGTCAATACAAGGTGAATATCCCAAGCTTCCATTAAGTAATATACACACTAGTATGATACAGTAATGGCCTCTAGGGCATATATACGAGCAGGTGTCGGGGTGCTGAGATGGAGAGAGAGGTGCTGTAAGAGAGAGAGGGAAGAGATGTTGCCTGTGAGAGAGAGGGCTTGGCGGTGGTCGACAGAGGCAGCTCCGGCGAGGGGTCAGCGAGGGTGCTCGGGAAAGGTGATGGGTTCCGGTGTGCAGGATGAGGGGGTATGCGCTCGGGGAAGATGGTCGGAGCTCCGGTGACGTGGGGACAGCGAGGGTGTTCGCGCAGGTGAGGGAGCTCGGAAAGGCGATGGGTGCTGCGGTCGTCGGTAGTGAGGGAGCTCCGGTGCTGAGCATGCAGATGATGATGTGCAGGGGGAGGCTCGGCGGGTTGATGGTTTAAAGGAGAGAGGTGTAGAGGGCTCGACTCGTGGTGTAGTGATGGTGAGAAGGCAGCCGACGGTGGTGGCGCGGCGAGAGCGGCGTGGGCATAGGTTCGAGAGAGAGAGGTGATATGGAGAAGGAGAGAGAGAAAACGAGAGTAAGGAGGGAGCGAGTTAGAGAGATGAGGAGGGGTGAGGCTTCTCATGCGTGGGGTCATGGGGACGTGGGCGCGAGCAGGGCAACGGCGAGGCGATGTGGGCACGTAAGGAGGCGGGGACGTGGGTTCACGGTGAAAGAAAGGAGCGGGAAGGAGAAAACGAGTGGGGAAGAGGAGATGACAACGGGTCGGGTCGGGTCGCGGGCGCAGGTAAGGAGAGGCATGGGCCGGTAATGGAAATAAAAATAGAAGGAGAGATAGGGAAAATGGGCCGTGCTTGCAAAGAGAGGGGAAGAATAATGGGCTTGGGGAAATTGAGAAAAAGGAAATGGGAAATAATAAAGGAAAGGGGAGTGATAGTTTGGGATTGGGCTGGGTAGAAAAGAAATATGAAAAGGAAAAATAAAGGGATAATAATAATAGGATTAGTTTTAGGTTAGGAGTTTAAATTAGTTTAACTAAGAATTTTACACACATATATATTTAGATTGGAATAAATCTAGATTAAATTTTGGGAAAATATACGGGAAATTTATAGGAAATTTGGGAAAGTATCTGAAGATGTTATTTATTAAAACACGCTAATTATTTATAGGGACTGGGTATTACAGGGGAAATGGTCCTGTCCAGTGTACTCGTACCCTAACAAGCACGCGCATACTATCTCCAGTACGACGTACTAATGGCTGTGGGACAGACCATCTCCCCTGCTGGGATGAGAAGCGTATACGCTAGTCTACTCCGGAGTATCAATGCCCCGTCTCAATAATCCTACGACTAGGGACCTGTATAACGATGTTCTTGTAGATTACCCATCTCCCACTAGTGTGACTGCCATCACAACGCTGGTAATCAAGCAAAGATCCTAAGGGCTCTATTAATATGTATAAGCGATATGCTAAAAGAAACACATGCACATATTAAAGTAGAAACAAACCAAGTAGCATACTACTATTTTGAGCAAGACTGTCTATACAACTGTGAATATCCCAAGCTTCCATTAAGTAATATACAATCTAGTATGATACAGTAATGGCCTCTAGGGCATATACACTAACAATCTCCCACTTGCACTAGGGCCATGTACTGGCGTATCGAAGACCTATCATCTCGATTAGCCACTCGAACTGAGTCTGGGGTATGGCCTTCGTGAATGGATCTACAGTGTTATTCTCTGAATCTACTCTCTTCACCTCGATCTCCCGGCGATCTACGATCTCCCGGCGATCTACGATCTCCCTGATCAGGTGGTACCGCCACAAAATGTGTCTGGACTTCTGATGGGACCTGGGTTCCTTCGCTAAAGCTATAGCGCCGTTGTTGTCGCAATACAGCGGTATTGGATTAACAATTTTTGGAACCACCTGAAGTTCTGTGAGGAACTTCTTCATCCAGACAGCTCCTTTTGCGGCATCGCAAGCAGCTATGTACTCTGCTTCCATCGTCGAGTCAGCAACGGTTTCCTGCTTGGAGCTCTTCCAATAGACCGCCCCTCCATTGAGGGTGAAGACATGACCCGACATGGACTTGGAGTCATCCTTGTCACTCTGGAAGCTGGAGTCAGCAAAGGGCTCGATCTCGAGGTCTTTTCCGCCATACACCAAGAAAATCTCCTTAGTCCTTCTCAGGTATTTGAGAATGTTCTTTACTGCTATCCAGTGCTTCTCCCCTGGGTCAGACTGATACCGGCTTACAACGCTCAGTGCGTATGCTATATCTGGTCTGGTACATAACATCGCATATATTATAGAGCCTACCGAAGATGCGTAGGGTATAGATGACATGCGAGCCCTTTCCAAATCAGTCTTTGGAGACATTTCTTTGGATAGGGTGATTCTGTGACAAGCCGGTAGGTTACCGCGCTTTGAATCTTCCATACTGAATCTTTTCAGTATGGTGTCGATATACCTGGACTGCAAAAGTCCCAACTGTTAGTGTATATGCCCTAGGGGCCATTATTGTATCATACTAGCTTGTATATTACTTAATGGAACCTTGGGATATTCACAGTTATATTAACAGTCTTGCCCAACATAGTAGTATGGTACTTGGTTAGTATCTATCTTAATATGTGTATATGTTAGCATATCGCGAATACATTGTTCCCGCCAAAAATTTCTACGCAAAGGAGTCCAAGGTATCAAATGGCAGTGATACGCTTAAAGAAATGCGAACCAGTATCTTCCGGCCTATATTTTGATAAACTCCCGAAGGAGGAACTATTAAATTCTGATGGTATTGGAAGTATCTCGAAAAACCCTTCGATTTGATATATTATGGGTCTCATAATTCATCCGGGATCAAAAGTTATGAGGTATCACGTGTCCACACGTGATGGACCTTTAAGAACCCGCTGGAGGAGTTAAAAGATATAATAGAAACTCAGAAAAGACCCCAATGGGACATCACGTGCTCACACGTGACCATGAGTCATGTGCAGACACGTGATGGGCTCTTAAGGCCTCTAAAATAATGAATAGAATTAAATTCTAAAATCTGTTCCCTGATTAAAAATCAGAAGTTACCTCAATGAGGTATCACGTACTCACACGTGACCAATGGTCACGTGTTGACACGTGATAGTTAAAACAACAACATAAACAAGCGGCTGTTAAAAGAACCAATTTGGGGGTCACGTGCTCACACGTGACCAAGGGTCACGTGCCAGTACGTGCCAGGCTTTGAAAGCCTTACAGTTTAATAGAATTAAAATTCTAAATTTCTCTAAAATCTTTCGAAATAGAATTAAAATTCTAAAAGCTTCTAAATCTTTCCAAATGGAAAAGAATTATGAGGACCGTTGGATTAAAGATCCAAGGGTGATTAAAAATCACCAATTTATGGAAAAATCTTGGACAAGGAAAGATTTCCCCTAAATCTCACCGAAAATAACAAACAGAATGTCTTTGGATTTAAAATCCAACGGTGAATAAAATTCACTGAATGATCTAACGGCTCATATTAAATATGAAAACAAATCAAATCTTTCAATGAAAGATTTGCTAAACAAATTGATTCTTTTCCTTCTCCTATAAATAGGAGCCAAGAAAAGAAGAGGGGGGATCTACTTTTTTGAGAGAAAAATATAGAGAGGAGAATTTAATTCTCAAGAGGGAAGAAAAGAAAGGAGAATTTAATTCTCAATAAAGAAAACCCTAGGTGAGAAAAGAAAGGGAATCAAACTTCAAACAGAGAATTTAATTCTCAAAATCCAAGAGTTTAACTCTTATATAAAAAAGAACTTAGTTCTTACTCTAGTTGAAGATCTGCAGAAGCACATCTCCCCATAGGTTGAGAATTTAATTCTCATCAGGTCGAGATCCTGCCATGCAGATCCTAAACTTAGAAGGGGAATTGAGTTTTGAGAATTTAATTCTCCTAAAATGAAACTAGGGTTTAACCTTAATCAAGAATTTAATTCTTTTACATATCTGTGAATTTAATTCCTTTAAAAAGAAATTAGGGTTTTACCCTAAATAAGAATTTAATTCTTTTACAATAGGAATTTAATTCCTCCAAAATAAAATTAGGGTTTAACCCTACAGAGAATTCAATTCTTAAAAGATCTCTGTTCATGAAAAGAACTAGGGTCACGTGCCCCCACGTGACCCTTGAAAAGATCCCCAAAAATAAAAAGGAAGAAGCTTTGAGGCAATGCCTCACGTGCTCCCACGTGACTGCCAAAACGCAGAAAGAAAAAGAAAAGGAAATGAAAGCTTTGGGCGCTCTCACGTGTTATCACGTGACCCCTCAGCAAATGCTTTAACAATTGGCGCACAGATCCCCATCACGTGCCAACATGTGATGCTCTAAAATAAAAATGAAAGTGTTTAACACTTAATGGCAGAACGAAGAAAGGAGTTTCGGCCCAATCTCAGGCACCTCACGTGACCCCACGTGACCACCCCTTTTAGTGTTTAACACTATTTTTAAAGCGCATCACGTGGGAACACGTGATCGTCAAATACCTTCTAGTGTTAACACTATTTCAAAACCAACCTAGCCCAAAATGGCTAAGTTTTTCCAGAGGCAGGATTCCCCTTTGATTGAACTCCAAATATACCCTTGTTTTCCAAACTTGATCATTTTACATGACATTCAAAGTAAACTCCAGAGCCATGATGAATGGTCAGTGCCTAATAAAAGACAAAATGTTGTCAGAACCCCCAAACCTCTGTTTAGCACTGCTGAATGATGAGGGGCTGAACCCAGACAAATGTCTAATGGCCCAAAGGGCCAATATTTCAAATATAATTGGACTTAGCCCAAACTGGCCATAAGTCCTCAAATCATCTTGAACTCAGCACATCTGCTCTTTCAACCAACTCATTGGTTCAAGGGTACATCTCTGAACTCCTCTGATATTTGTCGTTGTAATCCTTCAACGTCTTCAGAGAGGTGATGGGTCCCGACAACCATACATTTTATGGACCACTATGTCCTTAAACTGGCAATGGACCACTATGTCCTTAAACTGGCAATGGACCACCATGTCCCTAAACTGGAACTTGGACCACCAGGTCCCTATACTGGCAATGGACCACCACGTCCCTAAACTGGAACTTGGACCACCACGTCCCTAAACTGGAACTTGGACCACCAGGTCCCTAAACTGGCAATGGACCACCACGTCCCTAAACTGGAACTTGGACCACCACGTCCCTAAACTGGAACTTGGACCACCATGTCCCTAAACTGGAACAATAGAGCCCCCAAATGCTCTTTTGTCGGATCTAAACGATCCTGTTAAGTTGATCTTAGTCTCAAATCGGACTAATGTATCCTTAACAAACGTTTAAGTTGATCTTAGCCTCAAATATGGCTAACGTGTCCTTAAACTAAGATCCGTCCCCAAAATGGGAATGTTGGACCACTATGTCCAAAAACTGGAACAATAGAGCCCCCAAATGCTCTTTTGTCTGATCTAAACGATCCCGTTTAAGTTGATCTTAGCCTCAAATATGGCGAACGTATTCTTAAACCTTCAAACAGACTATAGTCCCAAATTGGACTATGGATCCCCTAAACAACTTTGGTTCAAAGATACATCTCTGAACTCCTCTGACATCTGTCGTTGTAATCCTTCAACGTCGTCAGAGAGGTGACGGGTCCCGACGGCCATACATGCAATGGACCCCTATGTCCCTAAACTGGAACAATAGAGCCAATTGCTCTTTTGTCGGATCTAAACGATCCCGGTAAGTTAATCTTAGTCTCAAATCGGACTAATGTATCCTTAACAAACGTTTGAGTTGATTTTAGCCTCAAATATGGCTAACGTATCCTCAAACCAAAATCCCAAACCCAAATCTAAGAAAATACGGATTTGGACTAATCCACGTCCTACGGGCGACGACATAACTCAGTCTCCGTATACAATCCACGGGCAACCGAACACAAAACAAACACCCACGACACGAAGTGAAATTCTGGAGAAGGAGAAAGTTGTTACCGCGAAGCGGTAGCATAATTAACTGCAGGGGCTTGCGCCTGCAGGGAAGAGCATCCCCACAATCAAAAACCTCTCAAGCGAGGGGGAATCTGACGAAGTCTGCTACATCGGTCGCATCCGTCTAAACCTTCGATACACGGTGCCATAAATCAACTTGGCATCTTCGGAGAGGTGGACGGATAGCACCAATTAGCATTTGCCCCGAATCTCAGGCAAGACGTCATGTCGCGCCGTCTTTCGGAGGGGAACAGATTCTGGCACGCCCGGTGGGACCTCTTCCTCTTTCCACTCCACACTTCGTGTGTCGTGTTTGCGAACGAATCGCGGTTTGCTGTGGTTGCCTGTGGATTCGAGGTACAAAGATTTGGTGTCTTGCTCCGTGCAGAAAACAGAAGATCAATAGCTTCAAACTGCACTACCTGCAACTGCAACTCTCGCTCCGTCCCTACCGGAGGAGTGACCTACGGGCCCCAAGCGGCCTCTCTTTTCAAGATGCCAGTGGAGCAGGTAACTCAAGCCACCGCTGGACTATTCTTCGGGACCATACTCCCACCCATGAGCTTCAACGCCCCTGTACCGTCACAAGAAGCTCCAGAGAAGTCGGTATTTGACCGGCTTGCTACTACTGCGGTCCTTCTCAACGGGTCGCCCAACTCTACTGCCTCGGTTTTTAACAGACTAGGCCAGAGCTCCAACGGGCCCATGAAGAAGCCTGCAATACCAGAATGCATTATCCCGAAGTGGATACCCATCCTTGCTCCCAAAATCGTCAAGGCGGTTTCTCCTGCCAAGGGGTCGGGCTTTACAAGACTGACCGTCCCAACTCCAACTCCCGCTCCGGCTACTCAAAGGATATCAGTCTTTAACAAGCTGACACCGGCAACGGCTCCTCACCTGAGCCGGGGGCAAAACGAAACCATCCCCATCACCGGACCAGCTCCAATGGCTCGACACGCTCGACGTCGCTACTGGCGCCGAGTAAGGAAGGCCGGGGGCAACTCCCCCTCAGGACTAACTCCACCGACTCCAATGGTGGAAGTTAATGCTGCTGTTCCAATTGGGAACAGCTTTGAACCGCTAAGGAGGGTACGCAAGAACTCTCCGACTGCCACGTTGAAAAGATCTCCTCCACCTGCGGAGAGTGTTACAGAAGCGAAGCCGGAGCAGCCTCCTCAACGGCTGTCCTCCAAAATTTACAAGGTCTGACGACGGGTTCAGGACTCGGTAATCATTCAAGATCACTCTCACCGGCAAAAGAAGGTGAAAGTCCAGGAAGGAAAGAACCGTCCTGTCAAATCACAAAGGACGACAACCACTTGGGTGCCTGCTGCAACGTCTCCCTCAACTTCGATGGCCCATAAGAGAAGAAGGCCGGAGAAAGTCTCCACGCCTGCGAAAAATGTCAAAGGCAATGAGCCTAAACGTCCTGAGTCCGGGGGCATGGTGGTACATACCATCTACATGGCGTCCGGAAAAGAGGATAGCCGCATATCCACGGGTCATCGACCGCTTACGCGATCAGTGATTAAGGCTCAAGAGCAGCAGCAGAAGCTCCAAGAAATGATGAATGCGATGGCCGCACTCACCGGGCCAAAAGAAAGCCCCGAAGCATCCTCGGATCAACGCCAGGAACAGGAAACTGACGCTGAATTCCTTCGCAGGATACTGGAAAAGAAGGATAAAGAGGCTGCGGAACAAGCAACCAATATAAAGCAAATGGCCCTTCTGTTTCAGGATATGGTAGGTATGATGATCCAACAAGATCCTCCTGCTGAAGATCCTCCGATCGTCCTCGAAGATGACAAAAGAGAAACGTCGAATCCTCCACCGGCTCTGTCAACAGCCAAAGAGGATATAATCTCTAAAGCTGCCCTGGATGACTATATAGCTCAGCAGATACGAGTTCACCAGGCAAACGAAGCGGCTGAACAAGTTGTTAGAACTGGGCGACCGTATCCAGGGTGGTATGATCAGATAAAATATCCGCCGGGCTATACGATCCCGAAATTCCATGTCTATAAGGGGACAGGCAACCCCCATCAGCATGTCGCTCAATTCAGGGCCTTATGCGGCAACACGGGAGGCGACGACAAACTGTTGCTTCGCCAATTCGTCGGCAGCTTAACAGAAACAGCCTTTGAATGGTATTCGGAGCTACCTAACGACTCTGTTAAAACATTTACGGAGATGGAGCTGCTGTTTACACAAAGATTTGCGAGCGCTAGTGAACGCACCCCGATAACAGCACTGATCAACGCCAGGGTAAGGCCAGGCGAGACGTGGGTTCAATACGCAACACGATGGCGGAATCTATGGTCGAAGTGTGAACAACGCATTGAAGAAGCACCTGCGGTAAGCATGTTCATGGGCACTCTCGATCCGCAAGCGACCATCTCGCAGTTCATGATGTTCTTCAAGCCAACTACTTTCCAGGCCTTGATTGATAAGTTGGCCCAAATGGATCAGATGGATCATAGACCATCTCCTTCAAAGACGGAGCCTCGAAATGAAAAGGGGAAAGGGAAAGCAACTTTCGTCGCTAATACTCAACAACAATCGAGCAACTTAAAGCCGGTTGTCCGTCAAAACAATGTGCGACCACGCCCATCCCTCGAGGAGAGACTGGGACGTCCTTACTCGTTTCCTCAGAATAAAACAAGGAAACTGTTCGAACTGGCAGTGCGCAATAGACTCATCAATCTGCCGAGTCCAAAACGTCCGTTGCAACCAGGTGATGTCAACGATCCCAATTATTGCCCTTACCACCAAACGGTAAGTCACCCGATCGAGGATTGTTTCGTCTTTAAGGGGTGGATCGAGGATCAGTACCTACAAGGCAAGTTCGCGCTGTCTGAAAAGTGGAAAGTAAACCCACCACAGCCGCACACTCCAAAGAAGACGGACGCACCGGGGGCAACTTGTCACGTGATCTCCCACTCATTTACCGACGATGAAAAAACTCCTTGCACTGAGAAACTAGGGGCAGAGCCTCCCCTGTCGGGAAATTTCCAAGTGTTGGATTTTTCCGTAGTTTAACGACGTTCTAAGTAGTGCAAGTAACACGATGGTCCCTCTAGAAGACACAAACCTTAACTCGATTATGTGACCGTCTTGAACTGCCCTTTGAACCTTCGGGTTTGGGGCAGTACGGCGTGCCACATGTGAGGCGTTGGCTTGACCCTTCTACGGCTGGACCGTTGGTACTGAGGCACGAACGGAATGTTGTTATACTTGTTTCATGTGTTGATCAGTATCGGGAAAACTTGGGTGTTCGATTGTTCGATCGAAAAGTTTAACATTTTCTGTTTATCTGGAATGGGATACAATAATTGGAATTCACAATAAGTTATGAGATAACTGAATGAATGTTATAAACGTAGCAATTTAGTCTCACTTGATCGGTTGCCACGGAATTTTGATGTGATCAAAAGTCCGTTGCAATCACGTAGCGTACGCGGATACTCGCCGGGTAAACTTAATAGACAGCTTCACTGCATAGCCCCGACCAAGTGACTGTAGGAGAACCCCGTCGCCGAAAGCATCCGTACGGGTGCTCGCGGTAGCGGTGTTCCGCCTTGGTGCACTTCGTCGACGGTATCGGGGGTGCAGCCGTCTACTGAAGTTTGCGACGAGTATTCGATCAGACTGTCGGGAATCCTGTTGAATTCCCCGACTAGATATTGAAAAGTGTTTTCGATTTTGAGACTAAAATGCGGGGTTTATAATTGTTAGGCATGCGATGTCTAAGTAATTCATTTGGTCAGGCATGCGATGTCTGAGGAGGTTGCGGATTCCAACTGTTGTAGTTTTACACTTTCTTTTCTGTGACCGTAAGTGTAATATGTGATATCGCCGGTTTCGTTGCTATATGTCAACGACAATTGGGATGCGCATATTTACTTACGTTGATGACATGTGATGTTATGTGTTGCTGGATATGTTATATTGGATCGTCGTGTTTGAATAGCCGGGGGTTTTTATGTGAGATGAGTGTTTTTCATTTTCATTCATGTAAAAACTTGTATGCAATATTCTTTTATTTGGGGCGCTTCCAGGTTGCGGGAGTTGTCACCTGTTGTATATTATTTACTTTTCCGCACTAGGATAGACCCAAGGAGGGGAGCACAAGTAACCGGGTTCTAGAGTTCAGTGGGAGACCAACTCGAGGAGTCGGGTCCGGGTCTCCTAACTCTAGAATTGGTAGGGTTGCTTGCCGCTCTCGTAGGGGTCTAGGGGTGTGGGTTTGGCTATTCATCACGACCGTGGAATCCGTGTTTTATACTGGCTCGTATTGAAAACACGGACGTCCTAGTATATCCAATATTTCATATGATTTCTTCTGCTGCGATATCTGTGATGAGATCATGTGATGTTTCTGTGATGGATATAGTATATAGTATATATGATATATTATATAGACGTTACTTATGTTTTACACCCGTGCTAGCCCTGCCCTGCTCTGCCGTTAGTTACCTAACCTAACGGTGCACGAGGGGACATCGAGGCGAATGCGGATGGCATAAGTGTACGTCATATCTATCTGTGATGTTTAGGTACTTACATGATGGGACTTCATTAATGTGATTAATGAAATAAAAGAAACCTAAGATGTTGTAGAATCGAATTTCAAAATAAAACAGGTAGCTACAATTCTTGCTTTGCACAGCGGTATATGCGATATATCCTGCACCTTATTCGATGAGGAAAGGACCGAGATCCCTTCACCGGGAGTGACTCCTTTAGCAATAACTGGCTGATGCTACACACTCGGTTTGTCTTTTGATTGCTTTTAAGTGTTTTGCTTTGCACAGTGATATATATGATATATCCCGCACCTCATTCGACGAGGAAAGGACCGACGATCCCTTCACCGGGAGTGACTCCTTTAGCAAAACTAGAAAAGCCTCAAAAGCACTCCATTTCAAAATTCATTCGATCCTACAACGATATCAAGTTCATTACGCAATAGGTTTTCAGAAAAACCTGTCGTAGCCCTCCGTCATTTCAGATAAGTACTGGTTAGTATTCGTGCTACGTTTGTTGACCTTAGCCAAGGCGTAGTGTGCGGTAGCTGATTAGTGCTTATCTGCATAAGCATATGATGCGATTGAGTTAGGGTAGTCGTGCGACTTTGTTGACCTTAGCCAAGGGTCGTGCGGGTGGGTTTAATTCAATCGGGAAATGACGGGTTGAACTTGGCTAGCACTTATGATTTGTTGACCTTAGCCAAGGTCATAAGCTGCTAGGGGCAAAATATTATCGGGAATTTCAAGTGTTGAAATTTGCAATGAGATTGCATACCTTCTATGAGATAGTTGGATCCCGATACCCGCTGCGAGTAAGAGTTACTCCTGGGAGAGTTTTATACATTACAACTAGCCGATCAAGTAGGTGTCTAGAAAGGTGTCAACGAGGTTACGCCTCTGGGAAAACGAGGTTTACATTAATTAGGTTCGTGCGAAAGCACGGGGGACCTCCCTCAAAGTACCGACACTGGCCTGGCTGAAAGATTGGCGAACTTGTAGTGTGTAATTAATCCCGGCTAGTCTTTCCTTTTAGGGTTTGAAGGAAGATTTGATAAAAAGCAGTGGGAGCCATCCTGATTAGATAAAATAATAACCAATCTATTCTTGACAGAGCGCACGCTGAGTGTTTTCTTCTCTCTCTCTCCAGGTAGCGACCATATCACGCCTTAATCAAGATAATAATACGGATTATTGACCGAACCCGCTTGTTATACTGAGCTGGGGAACGTTGGTCCCGCTCCAACTTATAATTGTTATAAGACAGAGCAGGAAATTGGGGATTACCAGAATTCCTGTGCCGCCCAAACGAAGAGAGTGCATGCTGATGCATCATCTTCGGGTGTGTTCATTATACAGAACTGTTTCTCAGTATCCTTTACGTCCTGGGTATGTGATACCAGATCAGGATCCCAGATATGTAATCAGTTACATAGGGCTACAGAAAGGTAGAGAACTGAGAACGGGTGATAAGTTTCATGAGGCAGAAAACGGGGCAAGAGTTGCAGCCAAGTCTGTCGGTCACTGTCATCCTGTATTACAATACATTGATTCTGAACGAATGTTGTTAGATACCGAACCTGATATACAAAATCATATCAGTCTCTTTATCTGAAAAGAAAGGATATAATTTTGTATTGTTGGATAATGTTTTGAACATTTCCTATATCAAAGGTTGATCGGTTCAGGCACGTTATCTAAAAGCATTAATGTTCTAAATCAAACTACAGTTCTTAATATACGGAACACACACGAGAGGAAGAGTTCAGAAATGAACGAATCCTTCTTGAGGTATTGTAGACTAGGTCATATCAATGCGACCCGACTGGCTGAGTTACATTTAGATGCATATTTAAATCAGTTTGAATTTACATCTTGTGAAACTCGCCAGTCATGTCACAAAGATAAGATGACCATAGCTCCGTTTACTGGAAACAGAGAAAGAGTTAGTAAACTCTTGGGATGATACATGTTGATGTATGTAGGTCCCCTGTCTACACATGCCAAGACCGGTTCTTTGTACTTCATTACATTCTCTGATGATCTCTTTCGAGTTTCAGACCTATGTTCCTGTTGAAACACAAGTCCGAACCTTTTGAGATATTCACGGAATATAAATTAGAAGTAGAGAACCAAAATACGGGTATAAGTATTATGTCCTATGATGAGATCAAGGAGGAGAATACTTGAGCACGGAATTCCTGGATTATTCTAAAGGAGAATGAGATTCTCTCTCAGCATTACTCCTCCGAATACACCATAGCACGATGGTATATCGGGGCGGAGCAGATACACCCTATTTGATATGGTGTGCTCTATGATGAGTACTACTGAGTTACCTTTTTCCTTCTGGGAGTTATGCACTTATGAAGTTGCATACCTATTGAATAGGGTTCGAATCAAATCAGTTGCCTACCACTCCATATGAGATATGGAAAGGGAAGAGCCCATGTCTTAAGCCAGTTAAGATTTGGATTTGTCCGGCCTATGTCTAAAAGCAAAATCCGGACAAGCTCGAGGCAAGGTCAGTTATGTACAACTGGAAAGGTTCCAGCTATACAAACTACAGCTGATGATTTGATAGAACCAAAGTATTCAGTAGAAACCAACGAACCTCAGCCTCTCCGCCGATCTAGTAGGGTTCCTCACCCACCTGAGAGATACTTCGGTTTCTCTATGACAGTGGGAGCGAGGATTGCATCATGAGATGATGACCCAACTAGTTTCGAGCAGGCCATCAGGAGTAAGACTCTGTAAGAATGGCTGGATGTTTAGCGATCTGAGATGGAATCCTTATACACCAGCAAAGTATGGACTTTAGCTGCAAGATCTGAAGGGTTAAATCCCCATCAGAAGCAAGTATATCTTGAGAAGATTACTTGGTTTAGATGGAAAAGTTGAGACTTTCAAAGCTAGACTTGTTAAAGCTTTTCATCATCGACCAGGCATGGATCATGATGATACCTTTTCAAGTGACTATGCTTAAGTCCATCCAGATCCTACTTGTCACGGCTACATACCATGACTGCGATATCTGGTGGTTGGGTGTCTTGACTGCTTTTCTAAATAATGATTTAGAAGAGTGCGTCTGTAAGTACACAGCCAGAGGGCTTCGTAGACAGTGGGAGCAGCGGAAACGTGTGCAAGATGCTTTATAGGATAAAGCAGGCATCGCGGAGTTGGAACGTCTGTTTTGATGAAGTAGTCAAAGAGTTTGACATCATCAAAATGGTAGATGAACCTTGTATAAACAAAAAGGTAGTAGGGAGTATGGTGATGATCCTCGTAGAGTACGTGGATGACATACTCTTGATAAGAAAAGAGTTTCTTATGCTACGCTCGATCAATCTCCGCTTATCACAATGATTCTCCATATAGGATCAAAGTGATACCTCCTAAATCCTGGATTTTGGATCTATGAGATAGATTTAATTGGATGTTAGGATTCTCACTAGTTGTAGTGAGACGGTATCAACCGATCCTGGGAAGAATCACTGGAACAGTTCCAGGGTGATAAAGACGACTGAATGTCAGTCGCAGGCATTGTCTTTACCCTCAGTAAAGGGACGGTATGTTGGAAGAGTTCCAAGCTATATACCGTGGCATACTAGACGATAAAGGCAGGATACATCGCTACTTAAGATGCTACCAAAGAGGCTGTTTGGGTGTATATAGGTTCATGAGATGAACTATGTTCCTCCCATTGTGTGACAATGGAGTTGTGGCTTATGCCAAGGAACGCCGGTCCCATCAGTGATCCAGACTTATTCTAAGGCAGCATCGCCTGATCATGGAGATGGTTGATCTCCAGGGAAATCGAGGTTAGGAGAGTAGACTCAGAGGACAACACAGCGGATCCACTCACAAAGGCCTGTTCCCAGAGAGAGACTTTTATGGGATGGTTGAGTATGAGATACTTCAAACCACTGCTACAGATGGCCCTAGTGCAAGTGGGAGATTGTTAGTTATATGTATGCCCTAGAGGCCATTACTATGCATAGGATGTATATTGTAGTGGATGCTGGGACATATATAGGGAGGACTTTCTTGCTCGACATGATAGTATGCTATCTGGTTGATCTTTACCTTAACGTGTATGCTGATTGTCTCTCTGTTACATGTTGGTAAAGCCCTTAGGATCTGTACTTGACTACCTGGACTATGATGCGGATCATACTAGTGGGGACATGGTAGTCCATAAGTACATCCTTGACAGTCCCTAGTCGTGGGTGTATCGAGACGGGGCATCGATATACCAGAGTAGACTAGCGTGTACCTTCTCGACCCATACAGATGGGCGATGGATGATCCCATATCCATCGGTGTTTGACATCAGAGGAGATATACGAGTGCTCAGTAGAGACTGGGTACACTGGACGGACTCGCCGAGAACTCCCAGATGGTATTATACCTCACGTCAGATGGCAGTTCTCTGGTGACACTGGTACAGAGTAGTCTGTTGACCCGAGATCGTCATAGAGTCTTGTGTGGTTCCCACTGTGCTTTGATTTCCATCTTACCACGTCCAAGAGGGCGTGCAAAACGGTGGTTTTTGGGTACAGTCCCGAGTCACATGGAGGCAATGAGCGATAGGAGGGGATTCGTCTCTCCCGGTATAGGGAGTTGATGTTGCGCTGTGTTCGATTGGCTATAACAGGAAATCCCTGGCCAGGGTTGCTGAGATTTACTGGTAAGTGTTACCAGTAGTTTCTCGAACAGTTATAGACCTCATATCGACACGACTTATTGAGCTACTGGGGTCTGACGTTTACCACCCCTAGGCGAGATATGCGACATATCAGACGATCAGACCGGACTGTACGGTAGTGTTACTGGTCGGATTCACTGGAGTGTGAGCGGGCTTGCTCGTCGATCTTCAGATCGCTCAATACCCGGGTGGCCGTTACGTTTAGCAGACCGCTTGCGGCTTGTGGATGTTTGATATGATCATCATCTGCTGCCGGCGTATTGACGAGTCTTTAGAGTCCTACACAGAGGTTTCCTGGTTCAAGCGAAACGAAATAGGAGCGCATATGAGATATGTGCGGGACCGAGAATAATGCGTGTATGTGATACCGTATTCTATTCTCGCGATAAATATATCGAAAGGTTGTATGCGATATAACCTAATTATCGATTCAAGCGTTGATTCGATAAGCCGATATATTAGATACCAGTCGGTTATGTGCGCATAACCGGATCATTGAATCAAGTGTTGATTTAATGATTTAATGCATATTTATATATATGATATATTACTTTGCATCAACTAGTATCGGTTTACTTAAGATGGATTTTCTCACTCGGATATGCGCATTACATATGCGATATGATTTTGTGCATTTGATTGTATCATGTTTGATGATACATGTTTACTTGGTTAAGTGCAAAGATTTAAACCATGGTTAAAAGAATGGTTAGGGTTTCTTTTCCTTTATTTATCTATCTATCTATTTATTTATTTATTGATTTTTGGAAAATAAAAGGCAAGAGAAAAGGATGGTGGCTATTTTTGTTTTAAGTTGAAACTTCATGAAGCTTTGACCTAAGTCCACCATTCTTATCTCATTCTTAACCCTAACCATACAACTAACCTTGGTTAACTCTCTACACTTTACCATAGTTAAAATTATGATAAGAATTCATTTTTCTTTTCATTATTCTTTTAACTTATCATAATATCTTTCTTCTTCTTCTTCATTCTTCAAGTGAAGAAAAGCAAAGTCCATCAATGGTGATTGTTGGATATGAGTGAGAAATCCAATTCTAAAGTTAACCCAATTCCTATTTCTTCATCCTCTACCTCTTGCCAAGTAGTAGAGTGTGTTTCCTTCACAAGATTTTAGGGTTTGGTGAAGGTGGAGCTTGATTCATCGATGCCTCGACGTAGATCATCTTCGGCATGGACATCGACGACCTAGCTTGCCCATTCTCCGACGAAGTCGACTCTAGAGCCCGGATTTGATTTGGACAGCGGAGATGACCTCGTTGCGGAGCCGTGGAGGTGGATATCCGGATCTACAAAGGTTGTAATTTCCGTATCTCTTTAGTTAACTGTTAACTAGTTCTTGTTCGCCTAGATATCTAGCAAACGATCCGTACTTTAGGGTTTGTAGGCACCATAATTTTTGAAATTGCCATGGTTGATGGCTTGGAAGACCTCACTAGTGTGCCTAGGAACCCTGCAAATTTTCCCCTTTCCAGAGAACTCAGCACAGCTAAATAGGAGTTACTGTGAAAACAACCCTACATAAAACGACAAACCCACCGCCCGACCGCCGCGCTTCCGCGGCATGAGCCTTGCTCGTGCGGCGGAAGGGCGGTGGGTTTGGGTATTTATATCCGGTCGAACTTTTTAACATATTCTAAGATTTATCCGGAAAGCCACACAGACAAAATTTGATATCCCGATCGAAATACCGAATCCCCAAATCAACTTAGAAAAATTCAACTCTGGAAAAAATATTAAAAATATCCAGAGAACTCAGCACAGCTAAATAGGAGTTACTGTGAAAACAACCCTACATAAAACGACAAACCCACCGCCCTTCCGCCGCACGAGCAAGGCTCATGCCGCGGAAGCGCGGCGGTCTGATGGAATTAGGGCTACGAAATTCACAGTTTCTCTTATATTTTCCTGCATGTTTTTCTGAATATTTTTAATGTGGAAAAATCCCAGATTTTAAAAATTGTACAGAGAGCAACTTTGAATCGGGGTTTCGGGTTCGTTCGGACTTCAATTTCCGTCTGGACTTCGCCTAAGGCTCTAGCTAGTCTCTGATACCACTGCAGGGTTCCTAGGCACACTAGTGAGGTCTTCCAAGCCATCAACCATGGCAATTTCAAAAATTATGGTGCCTACAAACCCTAAAGTACGGATCGTTTGCTAGATATCTAGGCGAACAAGAACTAGTTAACAGTTAACTAAAGAGATACGGAAATTACAACCTTTGTAGATCCGGATATCCACCTCCACGGCTCCGCAACGAGGTCATCTCCGCTGTCCAAATCAAATCCGGGCTCTAGAGTCGACTTCGTCGGAGAATGGGCAAGCTAGGTCGTCGATGTCCATGCCGAAGATGATCTACGTCGAGGCATCGATGAATCAAGCTCCACCTTCACCAAACCCTAAAATCTTGTGAAGGAAACACACTCTACTACTTGGCAAGAGGTAGAGGATGAAGAAATAGGAATTGGGTTAACTTTAGAATTGGATTTCTCACTCATATCCAACAATCACCATTGATGGACTTTGCTTTTCTTCACTTGAAGAATGAAGAAGAAGAAGAAAGATATTATGATAAGTTAAAAGAATAATGAAAAGAAAAATGAATTCTTATCATAATTTTAACTATGGTAAAGTGTAGAGAGTTAACCAAGGTTAGTTGTATGGTTAGGGTTAAGAATGAGATAAGAATGGTGGACTTAGGTCAAAGCTTCATGAAGTTTCAACTTAAAACAAAAATAGCCACCATCCTTTTCTCTTGCCTTTTATTTTCCAAAAATCAATAAATAAATAAATAAATAGATAGATAAATAAAGGAAAAGAAACCCTAACCATTCTTTTAACCATGGTTTAAATCTTTGCACTTAACCAAGTAAACATGTATCATCAAACATGATACAATCAAATGCACAAAATCATATCGCATATGTAATGCGCATATCCGAGTGAGAAAATCCATCTTAAGTAAACCGATACTAGTTGATGCAAAGTAATATATCATATATATAAATATGCATTAAATCATTAAATCAACACTTGATTCAATGATCCGGTTATGCGCACATAACCGACTGGTATCTAATATATCGGCTTATCGAATCAACGCTTGAATCGATAATTAGGTTATATCGCATACAACCTTTCGATATATTTATCGCGAGAATAGAATACGGTATCACATACACGCATTATTCTCGGTCCCGCACATATCTCATATGCGCTCCTATTTCGTTTCGCTTGAACCAGGAAACCTCTGTGTAGGACTCTAAAGACTCGTCAATACGCCGGCAGCAGATGATGATCATATCAAACATCCACAAGCCGCAAGCGGTCTGCTAAACGTAACGGCCACCCGGGTATTGAGCGATCTGAAGATCGACGAGCAAGCCCGCTCACACTCCAGTGAATCCGACCAGTAACACTACCGTACAGTCCGGTCTGATCGTCTGATATGTCGCATATCTCGCCTAGGGGTGGTAAACGTCAGACCCCAGTAGCTCAATAAGTCGTGTCGATATGAGGTCTATAACTGTTCGAGAAACTACTGGTAACACTTACCAGTAAATCTCAGCAACCCTGGCCAGGGATTTCCTGTTATAGCCAATCGAACACAGCGCAACATCAACTCCCTATACCGGGAGAGACGAATCCCCTCCTATCGCTCATTGCCTCCATGTGACTCGGGACTGTACCCAAAAACCACCGTTTTGCACGCCCTCTTGGACGTGGTAAGATGGAAATCAAAGCACAGTGGGAACCACACAAGACTCTATGACGATCTCGGGTCAACAGACTACTCTGTACCAGTGTCACCAGAGAACTGCCATCTGACGTGAGGTATAATACCATCTGGGAGTTCTCGGCGAGTCCGTCCAGTGTACCCAGTCTCTACTGAGCACTCGTATATCTCCTCTGATGTCAAACACCGATGGATATGGGATCATCCATCGCCCATCTGTATGGGTCGAGAAGGTACACGCTAGTCTACTCTGGTATATCGATGCCCCGTCTCGATACACCCACGACTAGGGACTGTCAAGGATGTACTTATGGACTACCATGTCCCCACTAGTATGATCCGCATCATAGTCCAGGTAGTCAAGTACAGATCCTAAGGGCTTTACCAACATGTAACAGAGAGACAATCAGCATACACGTTAAGGTAAAGATCAACCAGATAGCATACTATCATGTCGAGCAAGAAAGTCCTCCCTATATATGTCCCAGCATCCACTACAATATACATCCTATGTATAGTAATGGCCTCTAGGGCATACATATAACTAACAAGCCTGAGCCGGAATTCGTGTAGCCGTCAGACGAAATGATCGACGCTTTTCTGGATGATATTCGTCTAAAAAGTAAAGCTGATCGAGGGCGCGAGATGGCCATATTTGAAAAGGCCAAACGCCGGCGATTGGACAAAAGGGTCGAAACACTCCCACCATATCAACGTACATCCGCCGCAAATGAAAGCAGGATCAAGACAAGGAAACGATTCGCCAAAACCATATCAATGAGGATGAGGCCGCCCTCTTTCAGAGAAAATTCTCCCGGTGGTATACGTCTTGATGAAGCGGACGTACATCCTAACTTCTGCTTATATCATCAGAAGATCGCACATCCTACTGAAGACTGCAACTCCTTTAAGTGTTGGTGGCAAGGGTATGTCGCTCACAGGCAACACTTCAATAGAACAGAGCGTGAAGCCCGTAGACAGCAGAAAAATGCGACAGATGAGCGTAAAAGAATTTCCGGAAATTGTCATAGGGTTGATCCCGGGAAATCGTGAGTTCTCACCTTCGGGAGCGACTCCGACGAGAAAGTAGCCCCCGGCCCTCTCTTCGAGGAATCCATCTCTAAAACGAAAGAATTGAAGAGTTGCGAGAACGTTCAGCCGTGCAATCGCACGCTACCTGGAAAGAATCTCGGACCCGCAAACAAGGGATCAAACAAAAAGGATAAAGGGAAGGGAAAAACGGCCTTCATCGCCAACGCTCAACAACAATCGAGTGACCCTAGACCGGTTGTTCGCCAAAGCAACAAGCGGCAACCCCTCTATGAAAAGTTGAAACGTCCTTACTCATTTCCCCGGGATGAAACAAGGAGCCTGTTCGAACTAGCAGTGCGCAACAGGCTTATCACTCTACCGGAGCCGAAACACCAGATGCAACTGAATAATGCCAACAATTCTAATTACTGCCCTTACCACCAAGTATTGGGCCATCCGATCGATAACTGCCACGTCTTCAAAAACTGGGTTGAAAACCAATACCAACAGGGCAAGTTTGCGTTGTCCGAAAACTGGAAGGTGAGCCCGCCACAACCACATGCTCCGAGAAAGATAGATATGCCGGGGGCATCATGCTCATTCACAGGGCCTATAGACCGAAAAGTCAGTAAACTAGAGATTCGTCTCAAATACGGCGACGGCGGACCGAAACGTCCTTAAACTAACGGCGGACCGCAATCTCCTAAAACTTGCAAATGACCGAAACGTCATTAAACTACTCCCAACCCGTAGCATCTTCAGGCTGAAGTGGTAAAAAAAACGGTACGTCCACAAGCAAAATGGGCACGGATGAAAACCCGAAAGGGCTCCGTGAGTAAAAACAGCAGGGCTACCAGCGAGTGTTCGTGAAAACCCGAAAGGGCGCGACCTCATTAAAAAAAAGAATAAAAATAAAATAAAAAGAACGGTATGTCTATAAGTAAAGGGGGCACGGATGAAAACCCGAAAGGGCTCCGTGAGTAAAAACAGCAGGGCTACCGGCGAGTGTTTGTGAAAACCCGAAAGGGTGCAACCTCGTTAAAAGACACTTATAGGGTCCTCTCGACCTTGTAAGGAGAAACCACCCGCGTGAGATCCTTACGACTCATAAGGGAGCAACACACTTAGGGATCCTCACGATTCCTAAGGAGAAATTACACTTGCGAGATCCTCATGACTCGTAAGGAGAACTCTCTTATGGGACCCTCACGGCTCATAAGATTTGAAAGTCTTAAGTTATAGAGACCTGAACCTGTTCTTAAGCAACCCCCCCCCCCACAACCTTCGATATGGCCCTATAAGTGGCTCAGTATTGACCCTTGTATAAAATCCATAGGCACGAATAAACATTTCCCTAACCAAGTCCCACCCGTGACTGGGGATATGTCCATACGGTGAACAACCCTTATAAGTCTTCTCGACTTGTAAGGAGAAAACCCTTTTGTAAGATCCTTACGACTTACATGGGAACATACACTTAGGAATTCTCATGATTTCTAAGAAGAAAACACACTTACGAGATCCTCACGACTCGTAGGGAGAAATACCTTTGTGAGACCCTTACGGCTCATGAAGTCAAAAGCCTTAGTCGACAGGATCCTAACCCTGTTTACTAAGCCACCTTTGTTCAACATCGACAGAGGCAAATGATGATTCGCTCCTGGCAATATCCCAGTTGTAGCGGTGCTGATGCCTAAACGAGTATCAAATTCCAAGTCTTGTCATGGAAAATGATGATTCGCTCCTGGAAATATCCCAGTCGTAGCGATGCTGATGCCTAAACCGATATCAAATTCCAAGTCCTTTTACGGCAAATGATGATTCGCTCCTGGCAATATTCCAGTCGCAGCGATGCTGATGCCAAGATTGGTATCAGATCCCAAATCCCACACTCGCGATAAAAAGTCTGCGAGCCAAAAATGCATATGAAATAGCCGAAATGATGGGGCAACTTGCAACAAAATCAGCAAGTAAAAATGTATGCATACAAAAATAGCCGAAATGATTGGGCAACTCGCAATAAAAAGCAGCGAGTAAAAAGAAAAATAGCCGAAATGATTGGGCACCGCGAAAAATAGCCGAAATGATTGGGCAATCGCGACCTCCGCGATATAAAAGCTGAAATGATAGAGAATCGCGGAAATTAAAAAAAATCTGAAAGAATGAAACTTTTTGCCCTGCAGGTGAGGTCACATTGACCCCTGTATACAATCCATAGGCACGAACAAAGAGGGAACCATACCTTCCCAACAGGCTCCATCAGAAAGCGAAACCAAATCTCGACGGTTCATAGACAACCTAGAGACAATTTTGACATTTGTCGCAATATTGCAAACACAATGTCAACAAACGAAGCAAAAGAAGATCCCTAGCTTGTCGATATCGACGTCGATATCGACAACTTAGAGATCACCAACGGCGTTTCTCCTCATTTCAACCAGATGCAGACGTGACGTCAACAATCGACCTCAGAGTCGCAACGAAACGGAACCATGGCAAACTCCCTAGTTCCAAATCTCAATAGCCACATGTACAGCCTGGAGACCAACAACGGTGTGCCTCCTCATTCCAGCAGGACATAGATGCTACATCATCAAATGAAGCCACTGCATAGTCCCTAGTTCCAAATTCTTAACGGTAATATCTACAGCCTAAGAATCAGCAACGGCGTTCCTTTGCAGTCCAGCAGGATGCAGATGCAACGTCAAGACCCCATGGTCGAAATAAAACGGAGCGACGGCAAAATCCCAGCTTCACCTCAGCATTCGTCTCGTTACAGCAGACGAGATGTCAACAACGGTGTTCCTTCGCAAGTCCAGCAGGATGTAGATGCAACGTCAACGAAAGACCCCATGTTCGAAACAAAGCGAAGCGACGGCAAAATCCCAGCTTCACCTCAGCATTAGTCTCGTTACAGCAGACGAGATGTCAACAACGGCGTTCCTTCGCAAGTCCAGCAGGATGTAGATGCAACGTCAACGAAAGACCCCATGGTCGAAATAAAATGGAGTGATGAAAAAATCCCAGCTCCACCTCACCATTCGTCTCGTTACAGCAGACGCAATAATAATAACGGCGTTCCTTCACAGTCCAGCAGGATGTAGATGCAACGTCAACGAAAGACCCCATGGTCAGCTAAGTGGAGTGACGACAAAATCCTGGCTCCACCCCAGCGTTCGTATAGATACATCAGACGCAACGCCAAAAGAAAATGAAGCAAAAGGCCAAATTCCTAGCTTCAGGGTCTTGACGGCAAGTCATATAAAGCCTGAAAGACAATCGGAGATCATCTTGCACCAGCGTGGAGTGGTCACCACCTCGACAATCGTCTCGATACAGCAGACAAGATGTCACCCCAGCGTTCTTCCCCCAGCAGGATTCAGACGCGCCAAAGCAAATGAAGCAAAAGGCCAAATTCCTAGCTTCAAGGTATTGACGGCAAGTCATATAAAGCCTGAAAAACAATCGGAGATCATCTCGCACCAGCACAGAGTGGTCACTACCTCGACGTTCGTCTCGATACAGCAGATTAGATGTCACTATGGCATCCTTCCTCCAACAGGATCCGGACACGCCAAAGCAAATGAAGCAAAATGCCAAATTCCTAGCTTCAGGGTCTTGACGACAAGTCATATAAAGTCTGAAAGACAATCGGAGATCATCTCGCACCAGCGCGGAGTGGTCACCACCTCGACGATCGTCTCGATACAGCAGATGAAATGTCACCCCAGCGTTCTTCCTCCAACAGGATTCGGACACGCCAAAAGCAAATGAAGCAAAAGGCCAAATTCCTAGCTTCAGGGTCTTGACGGCAAGTCATATAAAGCCTGAAAGACAATCGGAGATCATCTCGCACCAGCGCGGAGTGGTCACCACCTCGACAATCGTCTCAATACAGCAGACGAGATGTCACCCCAGCGTTTTTCCCCCAACAGGATTCGGACGCGCCAAAGCAAATGAAGCAAAAGGCCAAATTCCTAGCTTCAAGGTCTTGACGGCAAGTCATATAAAGCTTGAAAGATAATCGGAGATCATCTCGCACTAGCACAGAGTAGTCACCACCTCAACGTTCGTCTCGATACAGCAGACGAGATGTCACTACGGCATCCTTCCTCCAACAGGATCCGGACACGCCAAAGCAAATGAAGTAAAAGGCCAAATTCCTAGCTTCAGGGTCTTGACGACAAGTCATATAAAGCCTGAAAGACAATCGGAGATCATCCCACATCAGCGCGGAGTGGTCACCACCTCGACATTCGTCTCAACACAGCAGACGCAACATCACCAAAAGGAGCCACGGCAAAATCCCTAGTTCCAAACCTCGACGGTTCACTGGCAACCTAGAGACAACCACGACATTCGTCTCGATACAGCAGACACAATGCCGCCAAACGAAGCAAAGGCCAAATTCCTAGCTTTAGGGTCTTAACGGCAAGTCATATAAAGCCAGGAAGACAATCGGAGATTATCTCGCACCAGTGCAGAGTGGTCACCACCTCGACGTTCGTCTCGACACAGCAGACGCAGCATCACCAAAAGGAGTCACGGCAAAATCCCTGGTTCCAAACCTCGACGGTTCACCAGCAACCTAGATACAACCGCGACATTCGTCTCGATACAGCAGACGTGATGCCAGCAAACGAAGCAAAGGCCAAATTCCTAGCTTCAGGGTCTTAACGGCAAGTCATATAAAGCCTGAAAGACTATCGGAGATCATCCCACACCAGCGCGGAGTGGTTATGACTCATCGGGGCTCTCCAAAATGAGCCTAACCTCAAGTAAAAAGCGGCATGGCAAATTCCTAACGCTTGCTCTTCCGACGGTCAAACTGCCTAGGAGGATTGCTTGAAGACGTCTTGTCCAGCCCCCGAAGGGATCAGAGATACGGCAGTCGCAGGGCTACTCGAACAGCACGATTGCCTTTCGAGGGATACATCAGCCAATGCGACGGTACGACGGCCAAAACCCTAAGTACCACAGACCCTAACGGACTTCTGTCGTAAAGAGCATAGGTTAACTGTGATGTTAGGATATTCTTGCGAGATCTGCTCGATCCGTTTCGACTCGTGAGGAAATTGATGTCTTTGCGAGAACTTCTCGATTCGTCTCGACTCGTGAGATAAAGCCTTAGGCAGTGGGGATTAAAAAACCTGTTTCCTAAGCACTGGGATCCTACAAGTCGGCCCAAAACGGTCTCTTGCATACTATCCATGGGTCACACTCTCCAAAATCGAATCTCGACAAGGAGGGAAACAACCGCTTACGGGTCCTCTCGACTCGTAAGAGGGAAAACTCTCTTATAGGATCCTTACGACTTATAAGAGAAAACACACTTAGGAATCCTCACGACTCCTAAGAAGAAAATACTCCTACGAAATCCTCAGGACTCGTAGGGAGAAAAGTCTTTATGAGACCCTCACGGCTCGTAAAGTTGAAAAGTCTTAGGTGGCAGATCCTACCCCTGTCTCCTAAGCCATCACTGCCCTGCAAAGAGGTCAAGATGGACCATCTATGAGCCACACTTGCCAAAGCTACATGCCACTGAAATGGAGAAGCTACTCATGAGCATATAAATTACTTCACGCCAGAGTAAGACATAAAGAAATGGAAGGGTGCGGCTCATGGAGTTAAGGGTTTGGAACTATATCCCTTAAGAGTTGAGATTTGAGTCAATGATAAATGACGACGCTTGTTTCCGCTCATTATCTTCTCAGATCAAGATTCTGAAAGTGATACACCAACCCGAAACTGGTCATACGCCATGCATTACTCTGCACTACTTCACCTACGTACAAACTTACGTGGGCAAAGTAGTGGGGGGCATTTGTTCCCGCCAAAAATTTCTACGCAAAGGAGTCCAAAGTATCAAATGGCAGTGATACGCTTAAAGAAATGCGAACCAGTATCTTCCGGCCTGTATTTTGATAAACTCTCGAAGGAGGAACTATTAAATTCTGATGGTATTGGAAGAATCTCGAAAAACCTTTCGATTTGATATATTATGGGCCTCATAATTCATCCGGGATCAAAAGTTATGAGGTATCACGTGTCCACACGTGATGGACCTTTAAGAACCCGCTGGAGGAGTTAAAAGATATAATAAAAACTCAGAAAAGACCCCAATGGGACATCACGTGCTCACACGTGACCATGGGTCACGTGCAGACACGTGATGGGCTCTTAAGGCCTCTAAAATAATGAATAGAATTAAATTCTAAAATCTGTTCCCTGATTAAAATCAGAAGTTACCTCAATGAGGTATCACGTGCTCACACGTGACCAATGGTCACGTGTTGACACGTGATGGTTAAAACAACAACATAAACAAGCGGCTGTTAAAAGAATCAATTTGGGGGTCACGTGCTCACACGTGACCAAGGGTCACGTGCCAGCACGTGACAGGCTTTGAAAGCCTTACCGTTTAATAGAATTAAAATTCTAAATTTCTCTAAAATCTTTCGAAATAGAATTAAAATTCTAAAACCTTCTAAATCTTTCCAAATGGAAAAGGATTATGGGGACCGTTGGATTAAAGATCCAAGGGTGATTAAAAATCACCTATTTATGGAAAAATCTTGGACAAGGAAAGATTTTCCCTAAATCTCACCGAAAATAACAAACAGAATGTCTTTGGATTTAAAATCCAACGGTGAATAAAATTCACTGAATGATCTAAAGGCTCATATTAAATATGAAAACAAATCAAATCTTTCAATGAAAGATTTGCTAAACAAATTGATTCTTTTCCTTCTCCTATAAATAGGAGCCAAGAAAAGAAGAGGGGGGATCTACTTTTTTGAGAGAAAAACAGAGAGAGGAGAATTTAATTCTCAAGAGGAAAGAAAAGAAAGGAGAATTTAATTCTCAATAAAGAAAACCTTAGGTGAGAAAAGAAAGGGAATCAAACTTCAAATAGAGAATTTAATTCTCAAAATCCAAGAGTTTAACTCTTATACAAAAAAGAACTTAGTTCTTTCTCTAGTTGAAGATCTGAGGAAGCACATCTCCCCATAGGTTGAGAATTTAATTCTCATCGGGTCGAGATCCTGCCATCCAGATCCTAAACTTAGAAAGGGAATTGAGTTTTGAGAATTTAATTCTCCTAAAATGGAACTAGGGTTTAACCTTAATCAAGAATTTAATTCTTTTACATATCTGGGAATTTAATTCCTTTAAAAAGAAATTAGGGTTTTACCCTAAATAAGAATTTAATTCTTTTACAATAGGAATTTAATTCCTCCAAAATAAAATTTGGGTTTAACCCTACAGAGAATTCAATTCTTAAAAGATCTCTGTTCATGAAAAGAACTAGGGTCACGTGCCCCCATGTGACCCTTGAAAAGATCCCCAAAAATAAAAAGGAAGAAGCTTTGAGGCAATGCCTCACGTGCTCCCACGTGACTCCCAAAACGCAGAAAGAAAAAGCAAAGGAAATGAAAGCTTTGGGCACTCTCACGTGTTATCACGTGACCCCTCAGCAAATGCTTTAACAATTGGCGCACAGATCCCCATCACGTGCCAACACGTGATGCTCTAAAATAAAAATGAAAGTGTTTAACACTTAATGCAGAACGAAGAAAGGAGTTTCGGCCCAATCTCAGGCACCTCACGTGACCCCACGTGACCACCCCTTTTAGTGTTTAACACTATTTTTAAAGCGCATCACATGGGAACACGTGATCGTCAAATACCTTCTAGTGTTAACACTATTTCAAAACCAACCTAGCCCAAAATGGCTAAGTTTTTCCAGAGGCAGGATTCCCCTTTGATTGAACTCCAAATATACCCTTGTTTTCCAAACTTGATCATTTTACATGACATTCAAAGTAAACTCTAGAGCCATGATGAATGGTCAGTACCTAATAAAAGACAAAATATTGTCAGAACCCCCAAACCTCTGTTTAGCACTGCTGAATGATGAGGGGCTGAACCCAGACAAATGTCTAATGGCCCAAAGGGCCAATATTTCAAATATAATTAGACTTAGCTCAAACTGGCCATAAGTCCTCAAATCATCTTGAACTCAGCACATCTGCTCTTTCAACCAACTCATTGGTTCAATGGTACATCTCTGAACTCCTCTGATATTTGTCGTTGTAATCCTTCAACGTCTTCAGAGAGGTGATGGGTCCCGACAACCATACATTTTATGGACCACTATGTCCTTAAACTGGCAATGGACCACTATGTCCCTACACTGGAAATGGACCACCATGTCCCTAAACTGGCAATGGACCACCACGTCCCTAAACTGGAACTTGGACCACCACGTCCCTAAACTGGAACTTGGACCACCACGTCCCTAAACTGGAACTTGGACCACCACGTCCCTAAACTGGAACAATAGAGCCCTCAAATGCTCCTTTGTCGGATCTAAACGATCCTGTTAAGTTGATCTTAGTCTCAAATCGGACTAATGTATTCTTAACAAACGTTTAAGTTGATCTTAGCCTCAAATATGGCTAACGTGTCTTTAAACTAATATCCGTCCCCAAAATGGGAATGTTGGACCACTATGTCCCTAAACTGGAACAATAGAGCCCCCAAATGCTCTTTTGTCGGATCTAAACGATCCCGTTTAAGTTGATCTTAGCCTCAAATATGGCTAACGTATTCTTAAACCTTCAAACAGACTTTAGTCCCAAATTGGACTATGGATCCCCCAAACAACTTTGGTTCAAGGGTACATCTCTGAACTCCTCTGACATCTGTCGTTGTAATCCTTCAACGTCGTCAGAGAGGTGACGGGTCCCGACGGCCATTGTTCAGACTATAATATTGTATTATTCATTCCCCTATTCTTATTCTTTTTATAAATAAACAGGTACTCTTGACGCACTTTTGATACATGTTACAGGATACAGGGCTTGGATGCGAATACAGTGAAAAAGACGAAAGCTGATACAGAAAAGGGACCTTTGACGAACAAGTAGATGGATCCTAGTCAAGCCTAGTCGAAGAACAGTGTAAGGTCCAAAATGTCAAGTGAACGGTTAAAAGATCGCTACAAGTATTCACTGAAACATCTGGAGGAGAATAAGAAGCCCAACAGAGAAAATACATATAAAAATAAAGAGCCCAAGAACCCCTGAACCAAGTCCAAAAAGTTCAGGGCCCAACTCCATTCTTTGGCCGCGGAACCGCGGCCAAACCCAGCCTGGCGCCGCGGTTCCGCGGCCATATAAGGCCCGTGTCGGTGCAATTTTCCTGTGCTGTTGTGTCGGTGCAGATGTTAGGATCTTTCGAGGGCAAATCTGTAACTTCATGTCTACGAGAGTCTGTAACCCTAGTTTTTATGTTTTCCTATAAATTGTATTTCCAGATCTGTAAAAAGCTATGCCTCTTTTCAATCAATAAATTTCAGAATTTCTGGGAGTTATATTCAGATCTGTTCTATATCGTTTGGAGGGAGCCGTCAACCTAGTAAGGTAAATTATGTTTTTTCTTCTTTTAATTAGTATGCATTATCATCCCCTAATAAGCGAGTAGTCTCCTCGCTTGTTAGGGTTAGCCTTAAGGAAAGGGTTGAGAGATGAGATCTCTCACCCCTTTCAATGCCACATTCACCTAAGAGTTAGAACTCCATGCATGCGCGCACAACCGCTCCCTACGGCATCCTACCCCTCGAGGTAATGATGAACCGTAGTATAAAGGGCCGGTTGCGCGTGTTTTCCATGGGGGTTAGGGTAATTATCAACAAAGGAAGGATGCGAATCTAGAGGAAGAAACATCTTCCCAAAGGATTCGGATCCACTTTATTGACAATTACCGTAACACCTAATAGATCCAAAAAAGAAGGCATTGAAAGCGGTGAAGAAAACGTTAATCTCCAAAACTTCCCCTAAACCTAACCCTAGCAAGACTTTTAATTAGATTAATTAGATCCAGTTTTCATAGATTTTTATAAACCAACCAAAACGACACTTTGAATCAACTCGTTAAAACACATAAAAGGAATTTACCCATCTCTGTGGATCGACCCGTACTCACCGGCTAGCTGCAAACCGACGCCGTTTCTGATTGCGGTAAATACAAGTTTTCATACTAATCAGCCATACATGCAATGGACCCCTATGTCCCTAAACTGGAACAATAGAGCCAATTGCTCTTTTGTCGGATCTAAACGATCCCGTTAAGTTGATCTTAGTCTCAAATCGGACTAATGTATCCTTAACAAACGTTTGAGTTGATCTTAGCCTCAAATATGGCTAACGTATCCTCAAACCAAAACCCCAAACCCAAATCTAAGAAAATACGGATTTGGACTAATCCACGTCCTACGGGCGACGACATAACTCAGTTTCCGTATACAATCCACGGGCAACCGAACACAAAACAAACACCCACAACACGAAGTGAAATTCTGGAGAAGGAGAAAGTTGTTACCGCGAAGCGGTAGCGTAATTAACTGCAGGGGCTTGCGCCTGCAGGGAAGAGCGTCCCCACAATCAAAAACCCTTCAAGCGAGGGGGAATCTGACGAAGTCTGCTACATCGGTCGCATCCGTCTAAACCTCCGATACACGGTGCCATAAATCAACTTGGCATCTTCGGAGAGGTGGACGGATAGCACCAATTAGCATCTGCCCCGAATCTCAGGCAAGACGTCGTGTCGAGCCGTCTTTCGGAGGGGAATATACATATTGATAGAGCCCTTAGGATCTTGCTTGACTACCAGCGTCGTGATGGCAGTCACACTAGTGGGGGCTGGGTAGTCTACAAGCATATCCTTTTTCAGGTCCCTAGTCGTAGGATTATCGAGACAGGGCATCGATACTCCAGAGTAGACTAGTGTGTACGCTTCTCATCCCAGCAGGGGAAATGGTCTGTCCCACAGCCATTAGTACGTTGTACTGGAGATAGTATACAGGTGCTCGTTGGGTTACGGGTACACCGAACAGGACTCGCAGGGAACTGTTGGTTGGTATTATACCCGTCGTCAGTTAACAGTTCCCAGGTGACATGAGTACAGCATAGTCCGCAGACTTGACACTGCTGCTTCGTCTCGAGTGTGTTCCCACTGTTCTTAGATTGCTACCCTACCACGGCTCAAACGAGTCGTGCAAACAGGTAGCAGTTGGGTGCAGTCCTGAAGCACTTGGAGGCAGTGGCAGTTAGAAAGGATTTGTCTCTCCCGGTATTAGGAGTTAATATCACGCTGTGTTTGGAGAGCCATTATGCAAAGTCCCTGGCCAGGGCAATCGAGATTTACTGGTAGGTTTTCCAGTAGCTTCTCAAGGTGTAATGGGCTTCACTCCAACACGACTTATACTGCATTTAGGGGACTGACGCTTGCCGCCCCTCTAGGCCCGATATGCGATAGTCCTAGACAAACAGACCGGACTGTACGGAGATTGTCGCATCAGGCTCAGTAGGAGTTCGGATGGGTTTCCTCATCGGCCTTCTTATCGACATCTACCTGGGGACCGTTACGTACAGCTAGTGCCGCTTGCGGCCTGTGGTTAAACCTACTGCCAGCGTTGTGTCGAGTCTTTAGAGTCCCACACAGAGAGTTTCCCTGCTTCAGTCGAAACGATATAGAGGTCGTATAGTTTTACGACAGGGTTCGGACACTTATGTGTATTTATGCACATACGATGTTCGGACAGTTTTTACTAGCGGGCTTTAGTTTAAGCCAGATTTTAGTATTGGATTATTGGATTTATACAGTCTCAGTATTTCCGTGTTTTCACGGATGGGAGGGGCATTCTCGTAATTAGTCGAGAAGCTTCTAGAAGAAATATGAGGTGGAGAGCTTAGGTGTTATTTGCATTAAATGGATTAGTGACTCATGAGGTGATTCATCCAAATGAGTTAATGAATCATTTATTGCTTAATGACTCATGAGATGATTCATTGTATGTATTAAATGAAGCATGGTTGTAAATATCACATAATGATTTATTTGATATTCTTTATGCTTCATCATATATAGAAATGAGACATAATTCATTTTCATTCTCACTTACACGTTCTCTCTCCTCAAGCTCTCTCTCTTCAAAGAACTAACCCTAATCCTCTCTTGTGTTGAGATCCCAAGGGTTAGCAAGACTAATAGATCCCTAATCCATCTCTATATCCTCTAGGTTACCTTGATTAGCAATCATAGCCACCTAGTTAGCTCAAGTGAAAGGTTAAATCTTGGAGAATGGACTCACGGGTGGATCTTCTATCACATCGAGGAGGCCGACAGGGAGGTGAACTACAAGAGCAAGAAGGACTTGAATCTTTAGGTATAATCATCTATCATAGTAGTCATTCTCTTCTAGATAGTTGTTAGTTAGGGTTTAGCAAAGATCCGTAAAGTTAGTCGATGTTAATTTAAACAAAATGATTGTTTTACCTATTCCGCCTCCCCGCATCATGTGGGGTGTCTAACGTCGACTTACACCAACATCCTCTTAGATCTATCATGATAGATCTGGATCCCCAGAATATAGTTGGCATCGCCCAGGTCCTTCATAGAGAACCTCTGCGACAAGAATCCTTTGACTGACTGTAGCATAGGAATGTCATTTCCTATTAAGAGAATGTCATCCGCGTACAAGAGGAGGAATACCACAGTTCTCCCTACAATCTTACTGTAAATGTATGGTTCATCTGGATTTTTGATAAAGTCGAATTCTTTTACAGTATCATCAAAACATATGTTCTAACTCCGCGATGCCTGCTTTAGTCCATAAATGGACTTAAGCAACTTGCACACTTTACCGCTTCTCCCACTCTGAATGAAACCCTCCGGGTGATCCATATAGACGCACTCTTCTAAATTACCATTTAGAAATGTCGTCTTTACGTTCATCTGCCAGATCTCATAATCGTGGAAGGCAGCAATGGCAAGAAGGATCCGAATGGATTTGAGCATAGCCACTGGAGAAAAGGTTTCGTCATAGTCCAAACCAGGTCTTTGACGAAAACCCTTCGCAACAAGTCTAGCTTTATAGGTTTCAACCCACCCATCTACACTAATCTTCTTTCTGAAGATCCATTTGCAGCCTACGGGTTTTACCCCTTCTGGAGCAATGTCCAAAGTCCAAACTTTGTTGGTGTACATGGACTCCATCTCGGTCCGCATTGCATCCAGCCATCTTACTGAGTCACCGCTCTGAATGGCTTGCTGGAAGCTAGTAGGCTCATCATTTTCAATGATGCAATCCTCTCGATCCCCGTCTATGAGAAAACCGCAGTATCTCTCGGGCGGATGAGACTGCCTACTACTCCTGGGGAGTGGCGCTGGGATGTCCGGTTCTCCTGAAACTTCTGGTTCCACCAAGCTTTCAGTAATAACTTGTGGTTCTGGAATTTCTTCCAGTTCTATTGCGCTCCCACTTATCTAATTTTCTAAAAATTCAGTTTCCAAGAATTGGGGATGCTGAGAAATAAAAACCTTTTGTTCCTCTGCGGAATAGAAAAGATACCCCCTAGAGTTCTTAAGGTATCCCACAAACTTACACAGTACTGAGCGTGCCTCGAGCTTGTCCGCATGCTGCCTTTTTACAAAAGCTGGACATCCCCATGTCTTAAAATACTTAAGACAGGGTTTCTTCCCACTCCACATCTGATATGGTGTGGTAGGTACAGTCTTGGTTGGAACCTTGTTCAAAAGATATGCAGCTGTTTCTAGTGCATAACCCCAGAAGGATCGCGGTAACTCAGCCTTACTCATCATGGAACGAACCATATCCAATAGAGTTCGATTCCGCCTTTCCGATACACCGTTGTGTTGCGGTGTGTATGGAGGAGTGAGCTGAGAGAGAATTCCATTCTCTTTTAAGTAGCCCAGGAACTCGGCACTCAAGTATTCACCAGTTCGATCAGATCTTAGTGTCTTGAAACTTTTGCCTGTTTGTTTTTCCGCTTCATTCTTGTATTCCCGGAATTTCTCAAAGGCCTCGGATTTATGCTTCATCAGGAAGACATGTCCATACCTAGAGAAATCATCCGTAAAAGTAATGAAGTATGAATAACCACTTCACGCATGTGTAGACATTGGACCACACACGTCATTGTGTATGAGTCCCAAGAGCTTGCTTGCTCTTACTCCGTGTCCAGTGAACGGAGTCTTTGTCATCTTTCCCATGAGACAAGATTCACAAGTAGCATAAGACTGATACTCGAACGGATTCAAATATCCTTCTTTATGTAACTTCGTTAACCGTGTCTCATTGATGTGACCCAGTCTACAATACCATAAGAAAGCCTGATTTGTTTCCGGAGACTTTCTTTTAAGTGTGTTCTGGACACTGAAAACCTGAGCTTGATTTAATACGTATATTCCGTTTTCTAATGTACCTGACCCAATCAGAACTTGATTTAGGTGGATGTGTACCACATCGCTTACAAAAGTAAAATCATATCCTTTCTTAGAAAGTAAGGATACAGATATGATATTACAGGCTAGACTAGGTACATATAAACAGTTACGTAGAATAAATATTTGGCCACTTGTCAATCCTAGGTGATATTCCCCTACGGATTCAGCGTTCACGCTCATTCCGTTCGCAACTCTGAGAGTCATATCACCTACCCTGATAACTCTACGGTTTCTCAAAGCCTGTAATGAATTACAGATATGAGATCCTGATCCGGTATCTAGTACCTAGGAAGTAGAGTTAATTGACATACAGTTTTCTATTACAAACACACCCGAAGCCGAAACCACAACATGCTTCGAATCCTGGCTACTGGCTTTGCTAGCCCTGCAATCCCTCTGCCAATGTCCTTTCCCGTAACAATAGGAACGTCCCTCCTTCACCACATCAAGTCCCGAAACTTTTGCCCTTCACTTTCCTTCTACTTCCCTGGTTTCCTTCAGGGTGTAAGTAGAGGGCAGAGACTGTAGAATCAAGTTTGTATTTGGCATGTTCTTCAACGTGGTCTTCAGTTCCGTGAGCTTATCAAAATAGCTAGTCTCTATAAGGATGTTGTCCCCTACAGATAACCCGACAGCCAATCTCGCTTGAAGCAATTCGTTCGAGGTCTCATATCTTGCGGTACGAGATTGCTCTCCATTTAAATCTTTGTTATGGAGGAAGACAAAAACTAAGTCCATCTTCTCGTGCTGCCTCTGATATGTACCATCAACTAAGGCCAACACGAGACACTTGGCATTCGCACAGTCTTTTTCCGATACCTTACGAATATCAGTATCCGTAACTGTAACACCCGAGCCCAATGCTACTATTTTCAGTTACTGTTTGAGCATAATGTGGTACTCATTTCATTTAACCTGCTTGATTGTTACTTACTGTAAAATTTTACCCGGCAAATTCATTTCTACATATAACAAATTTTAGCATCTAAAATAAAATTAAGAATATTCATCTTGGCCTACTTGACACCCCTAACCCCGTTGTAGCGTCCGTGCATCGTGTTCTCGTCCCGTTCAGTGAAACGGGCGAGTTTGGATAGCTACGTGCACGTACGTGTGTCCGTTTTGGGGGTATGCTTTTTAATCATAAAACACTTCATTTTAAAATTTGGATCCCGCTTAAAATCCTATTATTTCAATTTCAAATTTTTGGACCCGACCCGGGCGCGATTTGGAAATATTTTACTGTGCGCCAAAATCCCAAATTTTATTAATTTAAAACGTCGAATATTTTTCCTAACTATATATATTTTACTGTTGCTTAAAATCTTATAAATACGTTTAATATATTTCCTAAATCCCTTCTCACCAATCAGCTCTCTCTCTAAAACCCCGCGGGCCCCATCTATCCCTCACCGTCTCTCTCTCTCTATCTATATATTTCTCTATCTCTCTCTCTCTCTCTCTCTTTATCCCCGATCTCTCTCTCTCTCTCTCTCTCTCTCCCCCATATATTTAAAACCCGCTCCCTTCTTTCTTTCCTTTTCAAAAAAAAAAATAGAGCGAGAACCCATCATCGCAGCGAGCCCTAGCCGCCACCCTCCTCGCCGCCGCAGCCCAACGCCGACGACACCCTCGCCGGCCTCGTTGCCTTCTCATCCTCCCCTCACCAAGCCTCCTCCTCCTTCTCCTTTCTCCCTGTGCACCCCGACCAGACCCGCAACCCCTGCACACACTGCCGGATCTGTCGCCGCCGACGGCCTCGCCTCCGTAGCCCCGGCCTCGCAAGCACTCCTCAGTGAGCATATTTTTCCCCTCCTCTTTCCTTTCCTCCTTCCTTCCCTTCTCTGTAAAAAGTTTTCTTGATCTGCAAAACTTGGTGTCGCTGTCGGGTAGGCCACCGCCGGAGTTCTTCGACGCCGTCTATCTTCGCGTCTCCCCTCTAGATAAACCGCAGGGGCAGAACCTTGGTAAGCCTTCTTTCCTTCTCTGTTTCTATTCTTTTCTTGATCGCAATTCTTGACGTCGCTGTTTTGCATCTCGCCGGAATCCGGCCGTGCCGGCGACGCGTCCAGATGTTCCAGCGAGGTACCTCGACCCGTGTGGTTCCATTGTTCGTTGTTTGGGTTCATTCCGTGAACCGTACGCCCGTCGCGAGTTTCCCCGCCGACGTTTATCGTTCCGTTTTTCCCGGTTCGCGACCCGTCGAGGCAAGTACCCCTTGCTACATGCTATACAATATTTACATATACATTATGACACCCTAAACCTGTAAATTTAGCTTTGGTACAATTATTCCTCATTTTCATGTACAATATTGTATTATATCATTTTACCGCTACACTTGGAACCTACAGTTTGCAAATTGAACCTAATAACCATATTTACCTGTTTAATCACATTTTTAATGTTAACATAGCTTGTGGCATTTATTCCTGTAGTTTTGTTCCATTCGGACACTCGTATGCATTTAACCTGTAATAGCTACACTGAACCGTTATTTAAATCATTGCACCTCTAAGGTTTCTTAAACTTGTTAACATGACTAAACGGCTATCATTGTCTTACTGAATGCTTATATGGTTGAAATCGTATCTGTGACACACTTGATAACGGTATTGCTAATTGAACGAAACTGCCTATTACTTAATTCATTGCTTATATCATGTTATTGATGACCATGCTTGATTATATAACTGATTGTGAGCACACCCACGATATTGTTTACATCTTGACCTGACTTGCCACACATATATATTGATATACCTGACATGGTACCGTATACTGTTGACTTGACCTGATGTACCATGACCTGACCCGTTACCTGATCTTGCGTCTAATGCCAACAATCCTGACATGTAGTCCTCATGGACCGTTCCTGTTGTCTATCCAGACAAACCTGCTTTTACCTGATCCTGTGTTGGCATTAGTTCTTGATTACTGAATACCTAACTTGACATACATAACTTGGGGGTATGGGGAAATCAAAGGTGAAACCTGACTTGTAACTCAACAGTTCACTACCTGTTCTGATCAGTCTTACGGGCTAGGCCAGCCCCGGAGTGATGATGCTGGCATCACTCGCCTGTACCTGCTACCTTTTACTGCCTAGCGGCACGTCTCGGTTCAGCCCGAGAGTCTTAGACCGTGGTCCCGGGCATGCACGGGATACTATTGAGTTACATCGACGATTCATCAATTTGGTTTCGAAGACTTTAGAATAGAAAACCTGATAGAACAGTTTAGTTTACCCACTGCACACTACCCTGCACTGCTTTGATTCATATTATTGTTACTCTCGTTTTATTCATGTTTATATTGCATTGCCTGCTACACTGTTCATATTATATTACTTGATGACATGACGCGCTGACGTCTGGGTTTTGCATGGCCCAAATTCTGTACCGCTGTTGCAGTCCGAGCAGGAGTATTTCAGCCAGCAGGCTGAGCTGTGAGGTGTTAGTATTAGTTAGTTTTTATTTTCTGCAGTTTATTCCTGATGCGAGCCCGCATTATGGGACATACATTTCAGTTATTTGTATTGGATCATTTGTTTCCGCATTTATTTATCATTGACTCCTGTTATCTTGGATTATGGACATGTTTAGATAGTTTTATTTTGTTCTTGATATCTCTACAGCCGTAATGTGACTGTGGATGGATGCTTCCTACCCACAGGTAGCATGGTTGGCTATGTCACGTGCCCATTTTAGCGTACTCTAGGAAGCGGGGCGTGACATGGTTCTTTTGGTATCAGAGCCATAGGTTAGTCGGGTTGATTGTTTTGTAGTTGGGTATTGTACCCAATACACGAATCAGAATACCCGTGTTTAGGAAACATGTCCTGCCACCTTGCCGTTTTACCCTTTCTTGAATCACATTCTTCCTGATTATATCTTTTACGATGTGCAAACTTCCTTTGCATATCGACTCGAAAACCTGATTCCTTGTTATCTCTAGGACTTAGGCGACTTGGGTGGAGTTATGTAATTGTGGCTATGATACCGCGGCATAGTTACAATGCGGTACTCTATTTAAGTATCTTGGAGTTCTAGTCTTGATCTATATTTTGAATCTATCATCATGCTAATGTTGGGTGTTTTGATTTCAGGAATATGGCAGATAAAAATTTGAAGACGTACCAAAGGCGTGTGGACGAAGCCGCCATGCTTGGAGTGATAAGGGGAATGCTGGAGAATCAAAAGAGACAGACCGAGCTGATCCAGCAGCAAGCAGAATCATTCCAGGAAGGTTTGCGGACCGTTCAGCAGTCCGTAGATAAGGTTGAAGCTAAACCAGTTGATCGAGTTGGGACCGTGGCAGATTTCAGGCGTTTGGGTCCGTCTACATTTACTAGTTTGGAGGAGCCGTTGCCAGCAGAGCAGTGGGTAGTTGACACGGAGAATTTGCTTATCGCGGCATAGATTCTAAATGACAAAAGAGTTGATGTGGTACGCATTCAGTTAGTGGACTACGCCCGAGAATGGTGGCTTGTGGAGGAGACCCGCTTGCCCAAGCCGATCAAGTGGGCGGATTTTTCTAAGAGTTTCCTGGAGAAGTTCTTCCCGCGGACTGCACGGGAGGAAATGGAAGAGAAGTTTATTGGGCTAAGGCAGAATGGAGCACCCGTGGATTTGCATGCAGCAGAATGGACGAGACTCAGCAAATTCGTTGGACCTTTAGTTGCCAACGATGCAGACAGGGCACGGAGGTTCATGCGCAGCTTGGATGTGGACATCCAGAGGCAGGTTGTCTCCCTGGGTTTGACCACTTTCTCACAGGTTCTTACGGCAGCTCGGGAACAGCAGAGTTTATCTGGGATGAAAGGGAGTTTGCAGCAGACAGCAGTTGCGGCAAGGAAGCCCGTATTTGTACCTAACCGAGCTCATGGTCGCAGAGGTATTCAGTGGACCGTCGGGGTGTAGCACCCATGAAGAAGCCTGTGATCGTTGATCGAAGAAGGAGCATGATTTGTGACTACTGCCATTTACCTGGGCACGTGCAGAAGGAGTGTCGAAGGAGGCTGGGACTTTGTTTGGTTTGTGGAGCGGCTGATCACGCCGTTGGTGCGTGTCCATCGAAGCTTCGTACGAGGGATGATATTCAGAAGCTTCCGCAGAAACCGTTCTAAGGGCAGAAACAGCTGACTCAAGGACCTAATCAGGCTCGAGCTTTTACCTTGACAGCTGAGGAAGCCAAGGCGTCAGGAGAAGTTGTTTCAGGTACTTTACTCGTTCATGGTTTTCCCGCATTGGCATTATTTGATTCTGGTGCATCCCATTGTTTTATGTCATCCAAATTTATAACTACACACTCGATTGCCTACACGACCATGTCTAGTTTCTGGGACATACACACTGGGAATGGGAAAATCATATCTAGTAGGGAATGTAAGGATTGTACAGTTGTTGTTTGCGGATGGGAACTCGTTGCAGATTTCTTGGTGATTGATACGGGCAGCTACGAAGTTGTCTTGGGAATGGATTTTCTTGGCACTTTCCACGCTCATATTGATTGTAGGGCAAAGAAAGTAATTTTCCAGATTTCCGGACATCCCGAGTTTACCTTCACTGGAGGAAGCAGTTCTGTCGGGCCAGTCGAGTTTAGGGCTAGGCCGACAAACAATATTCTTGCAGCAATGGAAGTTGATAACGGTGAAGAGCCGGCGGTTGTTCGCGATTTTATGGATGTGTTTGAAGATATATCGGGTTTACCGCCGAAGCGAGACGTGGAGTTCGCAATTGATCTTATTCCTGGTGCAGCGCCAGTATCTAAAGCGTATTATCCAATGGCACCAGTAGAATTAGAAGAAGTCAAGAAACATGTTGCTGAATTGCTTGAAAAGGGTTGGATTCGAAGCAGTAACTCGCTTTGGGGAGCTCCAGTTCTTCTAGTAAAGAAGAAGGATGGCACAAGAAGGATGTGCATAGACTATCGAGAATTAAACCGGGTGACTATTAAGAACAAGTACCCTATCCCTCGCATTGGAGAACTTTTTGAGCAGCTTAGTGGCGCGAGGGTATTCTCGAAGCTGGATTTGCGATCCGGATATCACCAAGTCCGAGTGAAAACAGAAGATATTTGCAAGACGGCGTTTTGAACTCGGTACGGACATTACAAATACTTAGTGATGCCCTTCGGAGTAACGAATGCGCCGGCAGTATTCATAGACTTGATGAACCGAATCTTTTCACCGTTCTTGGATCAGTTCATTGTGGTATTCATTGACGATATTCTGGTTTACTCGAAGAGTTTTGAGGAGCATGCTGAGCATTTGAAGATCGCGCTACAGACGTTGAGACAGGAGAAGCTTTATGCGAAGATGAGTAAATGCGAGTTTTGGCTGGAAGAAGTAAAGTTTTTGGGGCATGTTGTGTCTGGCGATGGAATTGCCGTCGATCCAGAAAAGATTGCAGCAGTTCGAGATTGGCCGATTCCAAAGAATGTTGTGGAGATAAGAAACTTTCTTGGACTCGTCGGAAACTACAGACGATTTGTGGAGAACTTTGCTCGTCTGGCGGAGCCGTTGACCAAACTTACGCGTAAGGAGGTACCTTTTGTATGGACGGATAAATGTGCGTTAGCTTTTGAGACGTTGAAGCAGAAGTTGATAACCGCCCCTATTCTGACCGTGCCAGACAATTCCAGAGGATTGGTGATTCACAGTGACGCATCTGGGAAAGGATTGGGGTGTGTCTTGATGCAGCATGGTAAGGTTGTAGCGTACGCATCGAGACAGTTGAAAACCCATGAAAAGAATTATCCAACTCATGACTTGGAGCTTGTGGCTGTGATTTTCGCTTTGAAGATTTGGAGACACTATCTTTTAGGCGAAAGGGTCGAAGTTTTTACAGATCATAAGAGCTTGAAGTATGTGTTCACACAGAAGGAGCTTAACATGAGGCAACGTAGATGGTTGGAGCTAATGGCTGACTACGATCTTGATCTTAAATACCATCCGGGGAAGGTTAATGTTGTGCCGGATGCACTTAGTCGGTTACCAGCAATTCAGGTGTTAACTACGCAGAAGGTGCTCGTTGAAGATTTTCGAAGATTTGACTTGGAGGTTGTGCTACCGCGTTTTACGGGACAATTGTTGCAGCTGCAAGTACATTCGTCATTAATCGAGAATATTAAAGCAGCACAATTGCAGGATCCTAGACTGCAAAAGTTTCGAGAGCAGGTTGAAGCCGAACTACGAACAGATTTACAGATCCACGAAGATGGTTCGTTGAGGTACGGTAGCCGTTTGTGTGTGCCAAAGGGAGATATTCGTGAAGAGCTTATGAAGGAGGCACACAGTTCAGCTTATTCTGTACATCCAGGAGGCACAAAGATGTACCGAGATATTCGACAGCATTTCTGGTGGGAAGGCATGAAACGGGAGATTGCTCGCTTTGTGGCAAAGTTCTTGGTGTGTCAGCAAGTTAAGGCTGAACATCAAAGGGTTGCTGGTTTATTGCAACCACTTCCGATTCCTCAGTGGAAGTGGGAACATATAACCATGGATTTCGTGACGGCTTTACCGCGGAGTCCAAAAGGCAACAATGCTGTATGGGTGATTATTGATCGGTTGACCAAGGCAGCTCACTTTATTCCTTTTCGGGTTGGTCAATCAACAGAGACCTTGGCGGAGCGGTACATGCAGGAGATTGTAAGATTACATGGAGTACCGGTGAGCATCGTGTCCGATCGGGACACTCGGTTCTTATCACAATTCTGGAGGAGTTTACAAGAAAGTTTAGGGACTCGATTGAAGTTTAGCACAGCTTATCATCCTCAAACTGATGGCCAGTCGGAGAGAACAATCCAAACTCTTGAAGATATGTTGAGAGCATGCATGTTGGATTTCAAGGGTTCTTGGGAGGATCATCTACATTTGGTGGAGTTTTCTTACAACAACAGTTTTCAGGCAACTATCCAGATGGCTCCGTTTGAAGCTTTGTATGGTCGTAAATGCCGTTCACCTGTTTGTTGGGACGATGTCGGTGAACGAAGATTGTTGGGACCAGATTTGGTTGTGCAGACTGTTGAAAAGGTTAACACTATCAGAAATCATATGAAGGCAGCTCAAGACCGACAGAAGAGTTGGGCAAACACGTCAAGAAGACCTCTAGAGTTCGCCGTGGGTGATTTGGTATTCTTGAAGATATCACCGACTAGAGGGGTGATTCGTTTTGGGAGTCGAGGAAAGCTTAGTCCTCGATTCGTTGGACCCTTTGAGATCTTGGAGCGTGTTGGTGAGGTAGCGTACCGTTTGGCGTTACCGCAGTCCTTGGCAAGTGTGCACGATGTGTTTCACGTATCTCAACTACGAAGGTATGTTCGAGATGAAACGCACGTATTGGATCATTCGGAGCTAACAGTACGGGAAGACTTGACTTTTGGGGAGCGACCGGTTGAAATTGTGGATCGAAGGGAAAAGGTTCTTAAGAACAAAGTGATCCCTCTTGTGCTTGTTTCTTGGGGTAATCGCTCGCATGGAGAGTCCACTTGGGAACGAGAAAATGAAATCCGGCAGAAGTTTCCTCACCTTTTCTTATAGTTATCCATCTTTGTATTCTTGAAATTTCGAGGACGAAATTCTTTTTGTAGTTGGGTATAATGTAACACCCGAGCCCAATGCTACTATTTTCAGTTACTGTTTGATCATAATGTGGTACTCATTTCATTTAACCTGCTTGATTGTTACTTACTGTAAAATTTTACCCGGCAAATTCATTTCTACATATAACAAATTTTAGCATCTAAAATAAAATTAAAAATATTCATCTTGGCCTACTTGACAGCCCTAACCCCTTGTAGCGTCCGTGCATCGTGTTCTCGTCCCGTTCAGTGAAACGGGCGAGTTTGGATGGCTACGTGCACGTACGTGTGTCCGTTTTGGAGGTATGCTTTTCAATCATAAAACACTTCATTTTAAAATTTGGATCCCGCTTAAAATCCTATTATTTCAATTTCAAATTTTTAGACCCGACCCGAGCGCGATTTGGAAATGTTTTACTTTGCGCCAAAATCCCAAATTTTATTAATTTAAAACGTCGAATATTTTTCCTAACTATATATATTTTACTGTTGCTTAAAATCTTATAAATACGTTTAATATATTTCCTAAATCCCTTCTTACCAATCAGCTCTCTCTCTAAAACCCCGTGGGCCCCATCTATCCCTCACCGTCTCTCTCTCCCTCTATCTATTTCTCTGTCTCTCTCTCTCTATCTATTTATCTCTCTCTCTCTCTATCCCCGATCTCTCTCTCTCTCTCTCTCTCTTTCTCGCGTTCTCTCTCTCTCTCCCCCCCCATATTTTTAAAACCCGCTCCCTTCTTTCTTTCCTTTTCAAAAAAAAAAACCAGAGCGAGAACCCATCATCGCAGCGAGCCCTAGCCGCCTCCCTCCTCGCCGCCGCAGCCCAACGCCGACGACACCCTCGCCGGCCTCGTTGCCTTCTCATCCTTTCCTCACCAAGCCTCCTCCTCCTTCTCCTTTCTCCCTGTGCATCCCAACCAGACCCGCAACCTCTGCACACACCGCTGGATCTGTCACCGCCGACGGCCTCGCCTCCGTAGCCCCGGCCTCGCAAGCACTCCTCAGTGAGTATATTTTTCCCCTCCTCTTTGCTTTCCTCCTTCCTTCCCTTCTCTGTAAAAAGTTTTCTTGATCTGCAGAACTTGGTGTCGCTGTCGGGTAGGCCACCGCCGGAGTTCTTCGACGCCGTCCATCCTCGCGTCTCCCCTCTAGATAAACCGCAGGGGCAGAACCTTGGTAAGCCTTCTTTCCTTCTCTGTTTCTATTCTTTTCTTGATCGCAATTCTTGACGTCGCTGTTTTGCATCTCGCCGGAATCCGGCCGTGCCGGCGACGCGTCCCGACGTTCCAGCGAGGTACCCCGACCCGTGTGGTTCCATTGTTCGTTGTTTGGGTTCATTCCGTGAACCGGGCGCCCGTCGCGAGTTTCCCCGCCGACGTTTATCGTTCCGTTTTTCCCGGTTCGTGACCCGTCGAGGCAAGTACCCCTTGCTACATGCTATACAATATTTACATATACATTATGACACCCTAAACCTGTAAATTTAGCTTTGGTACAATTATTCCTCATTTTCATGTACAATATTGTATTATATCATTTTACCGCTACACTTGGAACCTACAGTTTGCAAATTGAACCTAATAACCATATTTACCTGTTTAATCACATTTTTAATGTTAACATAGCTTGTGGCATTTATTCCTGTAGTTTTGTTCCATTCGGACACTCGTATGCATTTAACCTGTAATAGCTACACTGAACCGTTATTTAAATCATTGCACCTCTAAGGGTTCTTAAACTTGTTAACATGACTAAACGGCTATCATTGTCTTACTGCATGCTTATATGGTTGAAATCGTATCTGTGACACACTTGATAACGGTATTGCTAATTGAACAAAACTGCCTATTACTTAATTCATTGCTTATATCATGTTATTGATGACCATGCTTGATTATATAACTGATTGTGAGCACACCCACGATATTGTTTACATCTTGACCTGACTTGCTACACATATATATTGATATACCTGACATGGTACCGTATACTGTTGACTTGACCTGATGTACCATGACCTGACCCGTTACCTGATCTTGCGTCTAATGCCAACAATCCTGACATGTAGTCCTCATGGACCGTTCCTGTTGTCTATCCAGACAAACCTGCTTTTACCTGATCCTGTGTTGGCATTAGTTTTTGATTACTGAATACCTAACTTGACATACATAACTTGGGGGTATGGGGAAATCAAAAGTGAAACCTGACTTGTAACTCAACAGTTCACTACCTGTTCTGATCAGTCTTACGGGCTAGGCCAACCACGGAGTGATGATGCTGACATCACTCGCCTGTACCTACTACCTTTTACTGCCTAGCGGCACGTCTCGGTTCAGCCCAAGAGTCTTAGACTGTGGTCCCGGGCATGCACGGGATACTATTGAGTTATATCGACGATTCATCAATTTGGTTTCAAAGACTTTAGAATAGAAAACCTGATAGAACAGTTTAGTTTACCCACTGCACACTACCCTGCACTGCTTTGATTCATATTATTGTTACTCTCGTTTTATTCATGTTTATATTGCATTGCCTGCTACACTGTTCATATTATATTACTTGATGACATGACGCGCTGACGTCTGGGTTTTGCATGGCCCTGATTCTGTACCGCTGTTGCAGTTCGAGCATAAGTACTTCAGCCAGCAGGCTGAGCTGTGAGGTGTTAGTATTAGTTAGTTTTTATTTCCTGCAGTTTATTCCTGATTTGAGCCCGCATTATGGGTCATACATTTCAGTTATTTGTATTGGATCATTTGCTTCCGCATTTATTTATTATTGACTCCTGTTATCTTGGATTATGGACATGTTTAGATAGTTTTATTTTGTTCTTGATATCTCTACAGCCGTAATGTGACTGTGAATGGATGCTTCCTACCCACAGGTAGCATGGTTGGCTATGTCACGTGCCCATTTTAGCGTACTCTGGGAAGCGGGGCGTGACAGTAACGATGGAAACTGGTCCTGAGACAGCAGGGGTTGGATTAGTTAAGAGGTGTCCCAGTTTTTCATGGGTAATGGACATCTGGACAGACCATTGCCAGTCATTACAGTCAGATTCAGTCATTTTATTATCTAGTTGTAACCTATGTCTGGTCACTGGGTCGCTGCAATTAAGAGAGAGAGAAGAAAACACTTAGCATGATGCTCTTGCAAGTTTAGATTGGTTTTTTGTTTATCTAAACAGGATGGCTCCCACTGTTTCTCGAATCCTTCCTCAAACCATAAAAGAAGAATTAGTCAGGATTAATCTCACCGTACAATACTTGCTTAACCGTTCAGCCAGGCTAGTGTCGGTACTTAGAGGGAGGTTTTACGATGCTTTCACGAAGTTCCTTAATTAAATAACCTCTTTTCCCTGGAGGCGTAGCCCCGCTAACACTGTTCTAGACACCTACTTGGTTTATAGCATTGATCGTTAAGTGAAAAAATCTCCCGAGGAATAGCGGATACTTACAGTAGGATCGGGATCCAAATATCATTGTGTGATATGCTGAAGGAATCCTACCAACATTATCAAACTCCAAATGGTATGCAGCACTAGCAAGTTTCAATTTCCTTAGAAACTCCCGATGTGGATTTTTGCCCCAAGCTCTTATGACCTTGACGAAGGTCAACAAATCATAAGTCACATGTCAAGTTCTACCCATCATTGTCCAGGTTAATTTGAACCCACCCGTATATATCCTTGACGAAGGTCAACAAGGTAATACGACTGTCCCAAACCAACCAATCTATCTATGCTACATATGAATACCCAACAGCTACCAATCACTATGCCTTGACCAAGGTCAACAAACATAGCTTGAATACTATTGAATATACATATGAAATGACGGAGGGCTACAAATGGTTTTGGCGAAACCGTGAACGTAGTGAACTTGATATAATCGAAGGAACCTTGATAGCTTTTAAAAGGAGTGGTTTAAGCTCCGCGATTTAAAAAGTTTTGCTGTTTTGAAAAAAACCGAGTGGTTTTGAAATTGTTCCAACGATTCATCTTTGGTTTGTTTTCTTTGCATTAATATAATGCATCCTATCAATTTAATCCTACCATTGCAGAAAACAACAAAAATATGACGTACGCTTATTCCATCTGCATTCGCCACTGCGCCTCGTCATCACCCGTTAGGTTACTTAACTAACGACAGAGCGGGGGCTGGACTAGCGCGGATGCAAAACATAAGCAACGCCTACTAGATATCATATATAGATATAAATATTCGTCAGATGCAATAATAGCCATTCCAGATCACAGATGAACACATTGGATATGCTAGGAATCCGCGTTTCGTTCGAGCCTGCAACGACAAACGGATTACACGGTCGTAATGAATAGCCAAAACCCCATCCTAGACCCCTACGGGTGCGGCAAACTACCCGCCAAATACCCGAAGTGGAGCAGCATCCCTCAACAAAGTGAGTAGGCTACTCGGCACTTCAAAATACCCGGTAGTCTGTACACCCCACCTTGGGTCTATCCTAGGAGCAGAAAACAGTAAAAGAAATAATATACAAATGCGGCTACATCCTCAACCCGGATGTGCAACCCAAAAATAGTATTACATCAATTTACAATTTACATCAAATGAAAGATAAATAAACACTCATCTCACATCCCTGGCTATTCATCCACGACAATCCAACAAGTTCATATACACAATCCAACATCACAGATAACAGATATGTACAACCCCCACTAATCGACGTATAGCGATTAGTAAACGTTCAGTACATATATCACGTCACAGAAGATCCGATTACCTAAAATACTTAGAATTTGGATCGATAAACAGATTTGAATCTACCCCAAGCACAACACAGCACTCATAAAATCTGGGCAGAAACAAAATATCAGAGAAATCACAAAACACCATGCTGGACACTCTGCATGAAAAACGAGTTGACTCGGAGTCGACTCGGCCGCGGATCCGCGGCGAAACGCTTAGTTTCGCCGCGCTTCCGCGGCGGTCTGACTGATTCACGATCTCGTTTTTCTTGGGTGTCCCTAAAAAAGCATGCACGTATTTTTAAGGTCCCTGGAAAAAATTTTGGACCAGTTTTTAAAAACGACATAAAAGTGCATTTTTAGTTCGTGTTTTGCGATTTTTCGGGCGATCAAATTTCTAACACTTTGCGAACAAGTTAGTAATGGTTTAGCGAAGCTCTGATACCACTGTAAGTCTACGTTACCCACCCCGGTATTTACGGGAAGGCGGAATAGGTAAAAAACAAATTTTTTATCACAAGGTAACAAAGACTACCATGAGGATCTTTGCCAAACCATTTCTAACAAACAACTAGAGGTTCTATCTACTATGCTTAGGAGATAATACCTCACAAAAACGGTCCTTCGGTTCTTTCCTCCGTTGTCCTCTTCGTCCATGCAAGCTCCGAGGATCGATCCGGATCTTGGTCACCTCCGCGGCCTCCTAGAGTCGAAGACGATCCACCCGAGAGTCTATAGTCCGAGCTCCACCTCAAGCCGAGGTAACTAGGGCAACAAGTATGCTAAGCTTGATGTCCTAGGTGATGTAGAGGAAGAAGATGGATTTGTTTGTCTATTTAAATCCTAATTTTCTCAACACATGAGAGCTATAGGATTTTCTAGTGAGGAGGAAGAAGAAGAGAGTATGAGAGCTCTCTTTTGATGAGAGAGAATGAGCAAGAGATAATAATCCATGAGAAAAATAATTACCATTCTTTTGTCATGATAAATTGTGATGGTTACAATTGATTTGACCATTATCATGTCAAGTTAAATCCAAGCCATAAGAAGAGTCTAGAGCTCACAAAAAATATCCAAGTCAACAATGGTCAACTAGGTCAAATGGTCACAAATGGTCAAAGCAATTAGCCATCATAATTATCATTAAAAGGATTAGTAAATATTTCCTCCACCTCATAATGGTTTTGACCAAGTCAATGGTCAAAACCCTAATAAGGCATCTCCTTCTTCGCTCCTCACAACCGTGCATATACACCCGCATCCGCATTCCGTAGAATACGAATGCACAGAAGACAAAACTAATCCATCTATACAATACTAGGATCCGGCTTAAACCAAAGCCCACTAGTATTGTCTGCCGGAACATCATACGCACACAAGTGCACGTAAGTGATCGTAGCCCTGCCGTAAAACCATACGGCCTCTACACCTTTTTCCCAGTGCAGGGAAACTCTCTGTGTGTGACTCTAAAGACTCGACACTACGCTGGCAGTAGGTTTAACCACAGACCGCAAGCGGCACTAGCTGTACGTAACGGTTCCCAGGTAGATGTTAATAAGAAGGCCGACGAGGTAGACCCCATCCGAACTCCTACTGAGCCTGAATGTGACAATCTCCGTACAGTCCGGTCTGTTCGTCTATGAGTATCGCATGTCGGGCCTAGGGGCGGTAAACATCAGACCCCTAATAGCGGTACAAGTCGTGCCGGAGTGTAGCCCAGAACACCCTGAGAAACTACTGGAAACACTACCAGTAAATCTCACTTGCCCTGACCAGGGACTTTGTGTAATGGCTCTCCTAGACACAGCGCGATATCAACCCCCAATACCGGGATAAACGAATCCTGTCTAACCGTTACTGCCTCCAAGTGCTTCGGGACTGCACCCAACTACTACCTGTTTGCATGACTCCTTTGAGCCGTGGTAGGGTAGTAATCAAAGTATAGTGGGAATACACTCGAGGCGAAGTAGCGGTGTCAAGTCGACGGACTAAGCTGTACTCCTGTCACCTGGGAACTGCTATCTGACGATAGGTATAGTACCAACCAACATTTCCCGACGAGTCCTGTCCAGTGTACTCATACCCTAACAAGCACCCGCATACTATCTCCAGTACGACGTACTAATGGCTGTGGGACAGACCATCTCCCCTGCTGGGATGAGAAGCGTATACGCTAGTCGACTCTGGAGAATCGATGCCTCGTCTCGATAATCCTATGACTAGGGACCTGTATAAGGATGTGCTTGTAGATTACCCAGCCCCCACTAGTGTGACTGCCATCACAATGCTGGTAATCAAGCAAAGATCCAAAAGGCTCTACTAATATGTATAAGCGATATGCTAAAAGAAACACATGCACATATTAAAGTAGAAACAAACCAAGTAGCATACTACCATTTTGATCAAGACTGTCTATACAACTGTGAATATCCCAAGCTTCCATTAAGTAATATACAAACTAGTATGATACAGTAATGGCCTCTAGGGCATATACACTAACAGCTACTTCATGCTTACGTCATTATTCCATGCTTATGGTTTCATATTCATCATTATTGCACGTGTTCACATTTGTATCTATATATATTGCTATCGTGTCACTCTGACGACCTGAGTATGCATGCTCAGAGTGAGAAGTGGATCTACCTTAGACCAGGACCTGACGTACCTCGAGGACATCGTGGATATCTTGATCAGCGACCCAGATCCATACTTCCTTGACCTCCATCTGGTTAGTTCTTTTGATTTAGTTACTACATTTCTCATTACCTGTGCATTGATTACTGATTACCACGTAAAGATAGAAGCCGAAATGTGACTACGGAAGGATATTTCCTCAACCGTAGGAGCATGGCTGGCCTTATCAACCACTCGTATTCCGTATTTTAGGAAGCGGGGCATGACATGGTTTTGTTGGTATCAGAGCCAAGTTTTGCTATGATTGGGACTGCAGTTTCTGAGTAGAGCTTGACAAATTAAGTCGCTCTTTCGGTCCAGATTGTGAACTGTTATCTTTGACTTGAATCTTTATTATTCGTTATGCCATATTTTGACTCCATCCGTTAGAGTTTTGGGTGACTTAGTAGAGTTACGTGATTGTAATTATGAACTGCAGGATGGTTACAATACTGTACTTTGTTGAGTGACTTGGAGTTCTACATTTGATTTCCACTCATTTGAGTTTCACCTCACCCGATACTCTTGTTTCATTGTTTATTATATATCGTATTTTGACTCTAATTCCTGTGCCTTATATCTTCCTCAAAATTATTGTTTCAGGATCATGTCTTCCAACGACTCTTCTTCAATCTCCACTCCCCAAAATCAGACCGTCGAGATTTTGAATGTACTGCAAGGTTTGAAGGAAGCCCAGGAGCGAACGAACGACCTGTTAGCTGAAGGATTTAGAAGGCAGATGACTCAGGTACCAGCGGAAGCCTCCAATCGTAAGGGAACCCCCGTTAAACAAGGAAGAGAAGTGAAGATGAAGTGCCCATTTGTTCATCGACAACAGAAGCAACGGAGAACTCAACGTTGTGGATACTGTAAGAAGCCAGGACACCTTCAGAGAGATTGTCGCAGCGCCAAAGGGCAGTGCCTGATTTGCGGATCCAGCGAACATCTTGTCAATGGTTGCCCTAAAAGGAAGGAGCTACAAGGAGGAGGTTCGTCTACACTCTCCACTCCTGCTAAGTGATGGTAATTTCGTAGTTCGAGCTTCGAGGATAGTACGGGTCCCGCGCAGGATCCCACTCGCTTGGCGAGAATGCAGTGGTCTAGATATCAAGAAGAATTATCACCTCTCTGCTTTCAATAAAAATATTGTCACTCTTTTGTAAATACTTCCTTTCGTTTAAAAATCTTGTATCCGTTGAACTTTTAGTTGAATGCAATAAAATTCTGAGTTGTGATGTATGTATCATCCCCTTGCCACTCATTTTCCTTATAACTACTTATTGCATCAGTCTTCTAAATTTTGATTTTTCAGTCCTTGCCTACCGCATATTTTTCTTGTGCTCCGTTTCCATGGGCTGCATGCTGGTGAGTTCAGATGACGAGATCAACGACCCACAGGTTGTTTTCGGAAACAGCGATTCCGAGGACGAGAGAGTCGCAGCCCCAGAAGTCGACATGATCAGTGATTCCGACGAGGAGGAAGAAGACCCCAAAGAGGACCCAATAGAGGAAGATCCCGAGGAGGACCCGATAGAAGAAAATCCAGGGGAGGAAAACCGTGAGGAGATTCCAGCGGAAGGAAATCCCATGGAGGAAGATACAGAAGAAGTGAATCAAGTGGAAGCAGACATCGATGAAGAAGCTCCAGCTGAGGAAGAAGAACCAGAAGAAGAAGACCCCGTGGCAGAAGAACCTCCAGTGGGAAACCCTGCGAGGCGCTATGGAAATGGACGCCCCTATCTTAGCGCGCGAGCTTACCGTAACCTGCTGAACTTCCATAACCGCGCCTGATGCGATTTATCTTTTGTTTGCTCTGGCCAAATAAATCTATGTATAATTTATGGCCACCTTTCATCCCTCGAGTATGCCTTGTTTGAAATTCTTCTGGAGAATAAATGATAATGAAGTTTCTGTGTTCGCTAATCTTTTGAGTATTGATTCGCATGATGCATTTACCGTTTTCCCTCCCCAATAAATTCTTTCCCTTCTGAGATTCATTACTATTCACCCTTGCACCTTGTACTGACCTGACCCCAGCCTCTTCAACATTCAGTTTGAAGTACCACAGTCCGACCTTTTGAGTGGGCCATACTCCATTATAATCCCTACCCTGGTTAGCCCCTATACATTTTTTTTGTGCTCTCTCCTATTACCATAATTACATTCAGTGATATCGGATTCGAAATTTAGCTCCCACTACCTTGTGTTTACAAAAATTGCGTGTTATTAACTACTTCCGTTTTACCCATTTTAAATGCTTTACTATTCTTCACATTTCCAATAGTGCAATTATATGTCGTACTTACTGTTTTGTTTAATCATCTATTTTTTTGCCATATGGGTTTTCTCAAGTTATTTTAAAATTGTTTGATCGATACATTTATTCTAAAATATTTTGGCCTATCGGCAAACCCTTCACTACTGGTTGTTATTGCTATTTTTATTCTCTTGTACATATAGTTTACCCTTATAGTTGATTCTGCCTTGTACTTACATAGACCTGCCCTTTTAGTTGCGTTAGTTCTTATACATATATAGACCTTCGATTTTTATCTACCTGTTTTTAAGTAAATCACTATATGTTAGCGTTCGATGTTGTAGCTTTTCGCATATTATTTTATAGCTTATCGTTTATTTTAAATTTCGAGGACGAAATTTTTGTAAGGGTGGTATGATATAATACCCAGTTCTTTTATACGCCAATATCCATATTTTTTTATAAAAGGGTCACTTACAAAATTTACTTATTTATATTTATAATTATTTTAAGTATTTTAAAACCCTAATCCCTTAATTGTATCTTGTTTCCTTTTATAACCCTAACCCTATTATCTAATTTCCCTTTTCCTTTTCCCTTTTATTTTCCCGAGCCTGGCCCATCTCCCTCTCCCTTTCCCAATTTCTTTTATTTTCCCGAGCCCGGCCCATCTCCTCAACCGACCCGGCCCAACTCCTCTCCCTTCTTCTTCACCCACTCTTTCCCTTCCCGCTCATTTTCTTCCCCCCCATAACGTGCACGTTCCTGAGCCCCACTCCACGTCGCGCCCGCCTCCCTCGCGCTCCACGTCCCCATGACCCCACGCGCGCGCGCGCGCTCGCGAAGCCTCTTTCGACCCCGTCTCCATCTCGCTCCCCTCTCTCTCGCAACTCTCTCTCACCCTCCCTCATTCCTTACGTTCCCCCTGCGAGCACCAACTCATAGCTTAGCCCACGCCTTCATCATCGTCATCACCGTCTCCCTCTCGACCTCACCCTCTTCTCCTCCTCATCCCGACGACCTAACCAACTTTCCCCGACGTCAAGAAACCTTCGACCTCGCCGACAACCTCACTCTTGCCGGGAAAATCCGTCACCACCGACCTCCTCTTCACCTCCTCGCCTCCCCCTCCAACTCAGCACCACCCTCTTCCCGAGCACCACGCTGCAACCCATTCGCCCGCGCTCATTGCCTCGCTCGCCTGCATACTCCCGCACCGGAGCTTCCTCCACTGCCGACGAACGCCGCACAACCACGACGAGACCCCCGTGCATCGCCGAGCCGCTACCGTCAACGAACCCTTCCACGGCCTCCTGCCACTTCCGACCACCGTGCGACCTCCCCGACACCATCTTCATCACTACCGGGCTCACCCCTAAGCTCGCTGCCGTCGCCGCTGCCGGGCCGGGCCCTTACGTGACCTCTCACCGTCATTGCTGCCGGGCTTATCATCGTCGCGGCCTTGACCACCACCTCCAGTTACCGTCGCCTCCAAGCTCCGTCTTCTTCACCGAGGCAAGGCTCAAATCCCAGTCGTGTGTAGCCGTGTGCATGTCGCTGTGCTAACCGTGCCGTCGCTGCAGGCTGCCTCCATCATCGCCTTCGTGACCATCGATCGTCGTCGGGCAAGTTTTAATACTTGCTTCATGCTACATATATTCATTTCGATTGCGATCTGATACTATTATAAGTGTTCGATGTAAACCATGACTTACAAACCCGTTAAATTGACGACAACAAATAACAGTTGATGGCCCGAGTTATAATGAATATCCCTTAAGGTTTTGGTTACAAAACAATGTCATTTGCTCACGTAAAATGGTGTCCCGATTTCTGTCGTAAAGCCTGAAAACTTCCGTACATGCTAAAACGTAAAATTTATATTAAATTATGTATGGATCGGATTTTAGCGTTCGATGGCTCGTATCGAAGATAACTGTTTAACCTACCGTATTCTATAGTTGATCACTGAATTTTAACAAATTATGATAAAGATAATTGCGGAGGATTACGATTCTGGACTGCAGTCCAGAACAGAAATCACAGTTAACCCATGTTTCTAAATCCCTGTATATTCCTGTTCAAATATGAGAATGCGTGGAACCCTATATAGTTACGTATAAAATTGAGTTAGCTTTCTTAATCCATTGGTATCACTAGATTCCTCAACTGTTTGATATTTTAAACCCATTTTATAATGTCGATATGTTTTACTGAATTCTGCAGCGGCAGATTTTTACACATCGAACATAACCTGTCCATAACTCCCTGTAGATATAGTATATCACTGATCCTCCAATTGCAGTGGAAACCTAACTGTGAAACCTAAATATTGTTCAACTATAGCCTCGCCTAATTATGATCCCAATTAGGGTTAAAATGTGTTACGAAACGGACTTCCGATTCTGAAACCGGATTTCCAGCAGCGATCACTTAAATTGAAATGGTCATATCTAGCGATTCTGAAACCCGATTATCGTGAAACCAATTTTGATGGATAGATAATTAAACATACAGCGTACCCCCTTTACATTGTTTCGCTTAATTCTGCATGTATGATCTATGATAAATTATGCAAGTGGTAGGAAACTGACTAATGATATCTTAATCATGCCTTAATTATTGTATTCTCATCACATCATATAGATGTCATTGCATTGGTAACCTAGTGATCATGTGCATTAACCAGTGTTAGGTATTAGTGGTCTGATTGTAGCAAGTACGTTAGTGTTTAAGCATGAATGAATAAGTGGAAGTGACACGTACTTGTACACAATCAGCGGACCCTATTGATATATTGCATTGTCGACATCTATGGGACATGTATAAGTGTAACTATAATTGGTATGGGACGATTATGGAAGCATTTATATGGGTGTCATAGGTAAGCCACCAAACACTGTCCATTTATCTTGGGTATCAGTCGAGACATGCTTGATGGAGATCCAGTCTCAAGTTATCACGTAGACTTGTCATGGACCGACTGGTATTTGAGTTTATGGTTGGCGTTTGATGTAGACCACGGGGTGTGGGGTAGTTTGAGTGTGAGTTCAACAGAATATCGGGAGTCCCATTGCCGGCACATACAACGATTTTGGAGATATATGGGAATATTACTGATTATTAGCGAGCGACTCGGGTACGTGTTCCCTTGCCCTTGGGTCCTACCCTTGGGTGGGGGATACTCACGAGTGGTTGACTCTCACACTTGGACTGATGATAGGTTTAGCAACCTGTATAGTGAGACTTAGAGACTGATAGGGTTAATGATATTGACATGCATTGCTTACTGATTCAACATACCTGCCATACTGTTTACTGCTTTACGGTTTACCTGCTCTATTAGCTACCTGTATTGGCTACTTCATGCTTACGTCATTATTCCATGCTTACGGTTTCATATTCATCATTATTGCACGTGTTCACATTTGTATCTATATATATATTGCTATCGTGTCGCTCTGACGACCTGAGTATGCATGCTCAGAGTGAGAAGTGGATCTAGCTTGGACCAGGACCTGACGTACCTCAAGGACATCGTGGACATCTTGATCAGCGACCCAGAGCTATACTTTCTTGACCTCCATCTGGTTAGTTCTTTTGATTTAGTTACTGCATTTCTCATTACCTGTGCATTGATTACTGATTATCACGTAAAGCTAGAAGCCGAAGTGTGACTACGGAGGGATATTTTCTCGACCGTAGGAGTATGGCTGGCCTTATCAACCTCTCGTATTCCGTATTTTGGGAAGCGGGGCGTGACAGGAGTTCTGTGGGTTTTCTCGTGGGGAAATAAATAGGGGAGGATGGAGGTGATCGTAAGGGAAGAAGGAAGGTGAGGGGAATCGAGAAATGAATAGTGCTTGGATATCATGCAGGCCATGCAATATATTTTTAAAATATTTTATGTGATTTTAAATGTTATACTTAAAAATGCAGATGTTAGATAAATGCCAGTATGCAGTAGACAATAATATAAGTGCACGGATCCATATAATAAGCCAGGATAAATCATAAATATGAATCAAGACAGGTTTCAAGCATGCGGGTCGGGTCGGATGCAAATACAGATGTCAAAATACTATTCGCACCCAAAACACAGTAAATTAGAAAAATACCATAAATAAAGAAATACATGAACTAGAACCGGTATAAATGAACTAGGATGTTACAGGGATGGAGGCGCTCGAGGAGGAAAGGAAGGGAGGCGTGAGGAGGGAGGGAGGCGTGAGGAGGCACTCGAGGGAGAGAGGAGAATTTTTTTGTCTGGCTTCTTTTTGGGTGAGGGGGGTTTTTGGGTTACGGGCTTATGAATATTTCCTGAGTTCGAACATAGGACCCTTAACCCCTTAATATAATATCCCTTAATCGGCAAAAATAATTAATATATTTCCCTAATATGCACGAACTCCAATATAAAATGGTAATCATACAAATTAATCATTAACTCCAACTCAAGATACTTAATACTTCAACATAAAATTGATTTACTCAACTCCCAATTATCCACGAGTGCAAATCTATGAAATCAAATCACAATGTGAAATATATATCATAGGATTAAGTTGCTCTAGCTTAAGATTGAGGATTATCAAATGAGAAAAACTATCTCAAAAACTTTGCCCCTCTTTAAACTCATTTTCACCTTACAAAAGTTTGAATTATGCGCATAACAATTGATTAAATCATATGCAAATACAAATTATTGTCAATATAGTAATTATCACTTTCACCAACACAAAATTAAGCATGCTATCGACATAATTTTAAACAATATCAGACAAAATAAAAAAAGGAATATTGACAACAATAAAGATAATTGATAAACTTAACAACAAAATTGAGAAAAAATGGTGACTATTCTTATAGAATTTTCAAGTATGTGTGATGCTATTTTAGCTTATGCTTATTGCTACCTATACAGGGGAAGGAATATACATTGAAGGGTCACAAGAAGAGTTATATATGTCCATTTAAAATCGTACAACCCTTGAAATTCTTTCATTTGAATGAGATAAAATGGTGACTCTTTCATTTAACTTTGGCATTAAATTTTGACCAAAAAGGACAATAAAACGATAAACTCTGGCATTAAATTGAAATTCCAAAAGCTTTAAGCCTTAACATTTGAAATTACTTCTCTTTGAGACACTCAAGAGTTTCTTCCTATTCTACACTTGCATGTGATGATTCCTTCCCATCCCCCTTATAATTAATTTCAAATTTGTATATACTTTCATATTCTTTCCTTTTTGTAACTACCTCTCAAAATTCTTTTTATTAAAATATATTGGTTTATGTTTTTGCTAATACCACTCTATTATTTTATAAAATTTGCCTGTGCTATCAAAATTGCCTTTGAACCATACAATAGAAGAATTAAAAATAAAAAGAGTGTATATATACCCCACACTCATTTTCACTTAGAACAGTAGAAATTAATAATAACAATAATAATACATAGACTATATATAAGAATATCTTAGGATAGATGTAATAATGAACTATACTCTTAGAGATATTGACTATAAAAAATATAAAATAAATATAAACTCCAAAAAATTAATAATAATAACTTTCCATATTTTATTCCCTTTTTTCTAAGCATAACTATATATAATGGAATATAAAAACTATTAAATGAAATGATGGGGACAATTGATTATAAACGATGAAATGAACATGAATTGTTTAAAATTTTATATTTTCATGTTATTTTTTAGTTTTTCAAACCATCCATCATAATTCATTTTTCTAATTTCACTCCATTTTTGCTAAATCATCATGACAATCATTTATAACATAACTAATACAAAGAGTGGATTATAAAATTATATGTGTGTGTATGAGGACTACCAAAAATTGAGATAACCAAAATTTTATCTCATTTTCATTCAGGAGAGTACCATAGAGTAGTTTTTTCACGTGCAAAAATTCCATATTGCAAATTAAAATAGCTCAATTCATATCAATACCGATCTAAATTTTTGGTGTTCTTGTCGCTATTAACATCATTAAAACATCATGTGTATGTAACCAAAAACTGAATTTTTTAATGAATATCTCTCTGTATCACATTTCAGAGATAAAATGCTTTTATTTTATGAACAATATTAAAAAAAATGTTTAAAAGAAATTTTGAATATAAGATCTTAAAATAAGATGCATAAAGTGTACGTGCTTCTTTTCTCGTGTTGAACTTCAATTTGGACATTTTGTAAACATCTCCATTGCATTAAGGTTATGGGAAAGATTTATTTTCAATAGATTTTTTTTTTCTTTTTGAATGCAACATCCAGTAAGGAAGGAAGGGGTGGACAGAGTATCCAGGTGGTTATTATTTAGTTGGTAAAAATTAATTTTCTATGAATTTTTTCTTTAAATGCCACATGAGAGAGAAAGATTGCGAAAATAGTTACTGGAGAGAGAGAGCGTAGTTAGCAATTTTTTTAATTTTAATTTTAATTTTAATTTTTTGCAAGAAAAAATGAGAAAATTTTATAGCCCTTTATGAGTCTGTCATTGAAATTGGATTCTCAATTTGGAACCTCCTCCTATTAGCACTATAATAATAGTAGAGATAAAGATATGTGCAGCATGTATACGTTTCAAAAACTACGAAAAATTACCATAAAAATGGTGCCACACCGGCAATAATTGCAAGAAACCACCACAAAAGTTCCTGATGATGCTCGATATCGGATTACTCCCAAATCATGACACGTGGCAGATGACGTGTCCTAAAACTTGCAAGAAAGGACCCACAGTGGCCGACCAGACCGCTCCTATGCCCATCCTACAGACAACCTTTGGCTCGTCTCCGAGCCTCCTGCACAACTGGCCTCCTCGGCCCTATCAGCTCGCCTCCGGGATCTAGCAGAACCAAGATAGCTCGGCCTCCCGCTCGTCCTCGAGCTCTCCCGCCGAGCTCATCTTTCTCGGTCTCGTCGACCGACCAAGGACACCACTCGCAGGCACAACCGCCTCACTCCCGCAGATCTCTTCATGCGCAAGATATCCGCCGGCCACGTCCCGCGTTCCACGCCATCATGATCCCCCATTAACGAGCTTGTCTCGCCATTAATGCGGGATCCCGCCCATCACGCGGGCGTGACGTCGGGAGCGTAACGGCCGGCGTGATTCTCACGGCTGCCTTCCTACTGCCACCACTATTTAAACCCCTCCTTCAGACGGTTCAAGTAAGTCTTTGTCCACTAACTAAGCCGTTACTCTGTTCGGATTTCCTCTCTAACTTGACCGTCGGAAGGTCCTCGGTGGTACAACCACCCCGGGACTTCCTTCCAGGTAGCTCGTCCCGAACAACCTCAAACCCATTGAGATCCACACGCTTCAGGAGCCATCCTCCAACTCCAATCTCAGCCGTCCATCATCGCCAACAGCAGATCTACGGAAGGTAACATCTTGACGTGATCCGATATCCGTCAGCTGGCGCCGTCTGTGGAAAGACTTGATTCCACTAAAACAAAAGTTCATCTTCTGATCTCAACCCAATGGCTAACGATCACCACGACGATCCAAGCACCAGCCACCACCTCCCCTTCAACGGAGACGCGGACGAATCCCTTCCTCCGCTGAGCATCTACAACGCCCTAGCCGCCCGGATAGATCAACTCGCGTCCATCGTGGACACGCTCGTCCGTGTCCAAATGGCAGGGCAAGCTCCTCAGGTCACCGCTCCCCCACCTCGGGACCGGGACCCCTACAGAGGGAGAGGAGATTCTGCTCGTGTCGGCACTGCCGACAACCGCCTCGCTACCACCCATGGCCGCAGATCTCCTGAGCCAATATATTCTACGACCCGTTGGGCGCCCCACAGTTCAAAGCGGAGGTCTGTCATGCCCCGCTTCCCATTCTACGGCGAAGGGGACGCGACTGACCCGCCACGAATTTACTCAGAAGCAAATACGCTAAGCGTAACTAAGCAATATAAAAGAAAATACACAAGAGGTAAGGTATAATAAAAACAACAACTTTTATTTATTAACATTCTTTTGTACAATGCATGAAAAGGAAATGCAACTGAAATAAAAATGTTGCCTAAACAATGGCATGCCAGGAAATGAAAAGTACTGAATGGAAAATGTACAATGAAACTAGAGCTCTGGTTCTGCAGCAAGCTGATCCAAGTCTTCTGCAGATGGCTCGATCTCTGTCGGGTCCAAACCACCTGACGACATTCAAAGAAGAAAAAAATAAAATATCGTCAGCGAACTGATCGCTCGGTAAGTCCCAAAGATAAGGAAGAAGTAGAAAAGAAGAAAGAGAGAGAGAGTAGCTTTTAATGTTGTATTATATTGTTATAATGTTGTATTAACGTTATTGTTTGTAGCTTGGTACAGAAGAATGCCAGTGTATACGAGAGGGGTCTCAGTATGCTAGAGACCAAGGCAAATGGAAGTACAAGGCTCCGTTATACAACCCGGAACAATGGAAATTGGATTCATGTTAGGTTTCTTAATCTTACCATCTCGTGCCACCTTTAACACCTTCCGTACTAATCTACCCCTTAAATCCCGTAGTGTTTTATTTGTATTGTTTTGTACTGTAAATTGTATTGAATGTATAATTGAAAGACTGACCGAAGCTATGATATCAGTAAACGGATGTAACCGTAGAATTATGTAAATGGAATAACTGGAGAACCATGTAAATGGAATGTATATCCATGGTTCGGTTCAGTCAAGTTGTATAGATTGATAATTGGATTCATGGATTCATGTTGCATTGTAATATTGAAAATTGTAGACTGTACTTGAATCATATTCAAGTCAAATATAATCAGCCTCAAACCCGAGTCAGACAATTAGAAATGTAAATCGAAGTCTTGATTAATTCTTACCTATAATTTGCTAGGGTTCTTAGGGAAATTTATAAAACTTGAGGGGGTTTTATGTAAAAATACTTTTATATACTTTTCAAAATACACCTCAAGTATTCGTTATTCGTCTTTAGAGTTGTAATGAAGGTGTATTTTATATTGTGATATTTCTAGTGAAAATATCCTAATTTCATAAATAAAGGTATTTATTTGTAAAGTTGATTTATTTGGAATTCATGGTATTTTAGTGTAAAATTTATTCTTGTGATTTTTAGGAAAATGTGGAATATTTATATCATAATAAAATAGGTATTTTAATGATAAATATACATATATTTATACAAAAATAATTTTAATAAATATTTTATATTCTAAAAATCTCATTTTCTTAAGATGTCGTATTTTAAATCTTTCGAGACCGAATGCTCCTTGCGGAGGTCTGAATCCCGCACTACTAAGCCCGAGAATGTGCGATAAACCGTACCATCCCGAACGGATTCCCCAAAGTGGGTTGTAGCGGCGCTTTGTAAAGATTGTAAATACTAAATCCTTTAGAAAACGGTTTTATGAAGTAAATGGTATTTATTTGTAAAGGTGTATATTTTCCGTGTTGTATGTTCTAGATTCTCCTAAGTCAACTAGTCTATCCCTAACTGGTCCAGACGACAAGTTGTGAGATGCCTCAAATTGCCTCTTCATCGCCAATTATGGCCAGGTAAGTACAAGTGATGAAAGGAGGGATCCGCTCACGAATCACCGTGAGTCGGGCCTTTTAAAGTTACTTTTCTCACTTGCCTAGCTTAGACATCACAAAGTTAGGTTTTAAAAAGTGTATCAAAACTAAATTTTTTAGAAATGGTTTTATTAAATATATGGTATTTAAATGAAAATGTTTGTTTTCTCATATTCTAGGTTCTCGAGGGTGTTGCATATGAGTGTGTGAGGAGGTAGGTCGTTATCTCGTGATCTACTTTAAATGTATAGCAAGTTTGATGGAGTTAAATGAAGGATTGAAACAATGTGGTATTTAAGTGAAAAATATGATAAATTGAAAAAGCTATCATTTCATCTGACGAAACTTGATCAAATTGTTTGATTAGTGTTTAATAGTCAACATGAGAAAGTTTAGGTATGATTGTATTAGTGAGAAGTAGAATTTTATAGAAAACCGAATCGGAAATCGGATTTTTTTCGATTCCGTCGGGTTTTGTAATTTCGTATTTTGAGAATGGAAAAGAGAGATAGAAAAGGTACTTACGGGTTTTAGATTACTCAAGAGAGTGAGAGGGAACTAGAGAGATCGTCGGTGTTTTGCGTCGTCACCGATAGTTCCTAAGATGATCGCCGGAAGTTTCGCCGGAATTTCGTCGGAGCTTCGCCTTAAGCTTGTTTTCAAAGTACACGATCTTTGGAAAAATTTTGAGAGAGTGGGCTCAGGATTTTGGGGTGAGAGGGTAGTGTGTAGGGTTGGTATTTATAGAATTAGGCTAGAGTTAGGGTAGATGAAAAGTTTAAAATAAAAATGTGATAAAATGTAATAAAAATGTATTAAAAGTGAAGTAATTGGGGTTTTCAAAGAGCTCTGGAAATGGTCTGAGGCTGAAATTTTGCAGGTGCATAGGGAATATGAAAAGACACAACTTTCATGTTGGGGTCGTCGCCGGAATCGGCCGACTCGGCCGTGACTCGGTCTGAGGACGGAGTCAGACCGAGTCAAGGCCGATTTGGCCGATTCCCAGCCGAGTCAGGCGGCCGGGATCCCCCCCGACGGTTCATCTAACTCCTGAAAATGTTACATCTTTGGGTGTAGTGGGGTTTTTGTGAGATATGCACGTGTAAACTCTTGGTATTCTAAAGGTTTAAAAAAATCAATATTAAAAATAATGTGGGGTATGGGATTTGAACTCTGGTGGCTTGGTTCAGTAGTGTAAGGTATTACCAATGAGCTACAAGCTCCTTCTTGTAATTATGGAGCTAATTAATTACTTAAAATAATAACAGTAAATGCAAATACCCCAAGTATACATTAATTTTAAAGCAAATTTTTGTACACTAAAAAATGGAGTTGTTACATTCTTTTAACTTGTAATTAAAAAGCAAAATAATTACTTATAACTTGTGCTCAGGCTAAAATACCCCTTTATGAATATTTTGAATTTTTTTTGTAAAAATTTGTATTGAAAATTTGGGGTTGTTACATTCTACCCTCCTTATAAAAATTTCGTTCTCGAAATTTGTAAAAGAAGAGTGTAACAATTTCAAGGAAAGTCTGGTGACGGGAGTATAGATAGTGTATAAAAATAACAAAGTGATACAAGGGTGAAAAAGGCTTACCGGTGTTATCTTGACCTACAGTCTCGGCTTCTACGGCTTCTAATGTGAATGTCTGTCGCCGTGGTACATTCCTTCTAGCTGGAGGCACATTCTTCCTTTGGGGCCTGTTTCTCTGCCCTCTAGGCATGTCCCTCATTACTTGTTGGAATTGACGAGTAGGCTGTGCAGGTGGTGGAGCAGGTAGTGCAGGACGAGTTGCAGGAGCCTAGATAGCTGGCCGCTGCGGGTAGTTGGTAGGTGTGTGAGCTGAGTTGTATCTATATGGACAGGTCTCAATTATGTGATTGGATGCACCATAAATTAGACACAGGCCTTTTGCGCGTCTACAGTCCTTCCACAAGTATCCCTTTCTATGGCAGTAGTGGCAAATTTCTTCAGTTCTCCTGGGTTCAAATGATGGCCTGGAAGGGGCTCCTCCTGCCATTTGATTGGCAGGGCGTTTCAAACCGGCAGATTGAGGTCTGTCCCTCGCCTTTATTACTGCCTTATTGTAAGTGCACGGCGGCGCCCCGGCCGTCAATCCGACGGCCAAATGCGGAAGCGGTGATAAACTTTAAATTTTACTTGAACTGGCAAACCGCCGCGCACTAATACCCGGATCGAACCATTAATTAGTCCTAGCTAACTACAAGATAGGGAAGAGAGATATACCGACTGATCCAAGTCCTCCGGTCTTCTCGTCGTCGTCCCGATCTCATGCGGAAGCTCCGGTCTCCACCTCGTCACCGGAAGTGCACCACATCGCCTACTTCTTTTACGGGCTCCCGCCTCAATGCCGAGGCAACTCGGGCACGAAGCTGGCTAGTCGACGTGCCCAAGATTTGCTGTAGAATGTGTAGTGCTCAAGTCTCATTTTGGGGTTATGGAGTTGCCATTTTGGTGGAGGGATGATGCAAGAATTATGTGGAGGAACTTGTGGGAATTTTGCAACATCAAAATGAACCAAACTCACCCCTCCCAAAAAATTGGGCAGCCCCTCAAGGCTTGGCCGGCCATGTATGGAATGAGAGAGGGAAAAAGTCAAGGGGGGAGGTGACCAAAAGAATAATACAAGAGAGAGAGAGAGAGGAATGGTTATCATATGGAAAATAATGATCACCAAGAAAAGTCCTCACTCAACAACCATATCATCTCCCATCATCAACAATCATGATGACTTTAAGTCAAGCAATCATGAGGAAAACAAGAAGTCAAGGTCAAGGGATGGGGCTACATCATGAAACTATCATGATACAAATATATGCAAAGAACACCCTCCACAAATACCTATTTGCAACAATGCAAATAAGCCCTCCTCCACCAAACTTCGGCCAATGAACGATACAAAGGAAATTGGCCGAAACGGAAAGCAAACTGGCAACTCCAGAAAAATGGTCCCGTAATAAATTACAGGAAAACCCCGATACTGTGCATACACACCCGCATTTGTATTCCGACCGAAATACAAATGCAATGAGACAAAATCTACACTGTACTATACTAGGATCCGGCTTAAACCAAAGCCGGCTAGTAATATCCGTTCGATCCTGATCCGTGCAATACCGCACGTATCTGATCGAACCCTGCCATATATCCATACGGCCTATAGTACGAACTGTCCTATCCTGATCCGTGCAATACCGCACGTATCTGATCGGACCTTGCCATATCTCCATACGGCCTCTACAACCTTTCGCCCGAAAGCTGAGTAACTGAACGTGGGGGACTCTAAAGACTCGTCAACACCTTGGTTGTGGATTTAACCACTAGCACGTCAGAGGTATAAGCCAATACGTAACGGGCTACCAGGTATTGACTAAAAGGGAAGTCTGTGAGCGAACTCAGCCTGACACCCTACTGAGCCTGTCAGTGACAATATCCGTACAGTCCGGTCCATTCGTCTATGAGCATCGCATGGCGGGCCTAGGGGGTTGGTAAAAGTCAGACCCCCAAAAGCGGTACAAGTCGTGTCGGAGTGTAGCCCAGAACACCCTGAGATACTACTGGAATACCTACCAGTAAATCTCCTTGCCTCGGCCGAGGGCTTCGTGTAATGGCTCTCCTAGACACAGCACGACCTCACCCCCAATACCGGGAGAGACGAACCCCTGAAGATACGCTCACTGCCTCCATGTGGCTCGGGACTGTACCCAACTAAAACCTGTTTGCACGACTCCTTTGAGCCGTGGTAGGGTAGTAATCAAAGTAAAGTGGGAACTCACAGGAGACAAATGACGATCCCCAGGTCGATGAACTAACCTGTACACATGTCACCAGGGAACTGCCGTCTGACGTCTGGTATATGACCAACTAGCATGTTCCCGGCGAGTCCTGTCCGGTGTACTCATAACCCAATGAGCACCTGTATACATCTTAGGTGATCCTGCTGACACCAGTGGCTTGTGAGACCGGCCACCGCCCCTCGTCGGGGTCTCGACTGTATACACTAGTCTACTCTGGAGTATCGATGCCCTGTCTCGAAACTCTCACGAATAGGGACCATTTAAGGATATGCTTATAGACCCCAGCTCCTACTTATATGATCGCCCTCATACTGCTGGTGGTCATGCAAGAATCCTAGGGGCTCTATCAACGTGCAATAGTGACCTATCAGGTCACCTAAAGCAGTACACGATGATAAAGGTAAACCAGATAGCATACTATCATCTCGAGTAAGACTGTCCTACTGGGATAGGTCCTCCATCAATCATTGTAATCACGTACCTGTGACCTAATAATTGACTCTGAGGGCACTATCTCCAACAATCTCCCACTTGCACTCAAGGCTAATTATTGCGATGTCGCATACTCACAGCCCGTGTGATACCGAACACCCAACTCCTGTACTAGTCAGTCTCACAAAGCTCGTTTGCGAAACTATTGTGTTCGAGGAATAGCCTTAGTGAGTGGATCCGCTTTGTTGTTTCTTTCTATGTCTCTCTATATCTCAAGTTCGCGGAGAAACCCATCTCCCGAAATGAGCAATACCTGTCTTAGAATGTGTCTAGATGTCTGATGGGACCTAGCTCATAAATGAACTCCAAATCCAAACTTCTTAGACTGTATCGTCAACTGAACTTAATCAGTATCCTGCGCCATGCCACCCTCAGTATTGCCTTGGATCACCTGTCCAAAATACTGCCCCTCATCAGAAGGAAAACTATAACTCTGACAACCTCCTTGTCGTCCATGTCACCTTGGAAGCCTGGAATGATAACTGTCTCCCGAATGAGGCTGTCGTTATCATATCCCTAGAACATCCACTTATGTTCTAAAACTGCTTCCGACTGTTTCTCCAGGATTGGATCAATGTCAACTTATTGCATCTAGTGCAAGAACAACATCTGGTGTGGTACTTGACATCTCATGATTGACTCAATTGCCTGAGCAAGTGATCTGCCAATCATGCATATCCCTCTCCTTTTTAGTCTGTAAGACACCTTTAGAGAGGGTGACTCCATCTTCTGCAGGTAGACTACCGTGCATGGAGTCGTCCATTCTAAATACTCTTAGAATGCTGTCTTAGTACCCTGATTGGGAAACCACCCAAATCTAGATCTAAAACCATAGATCCAGTAGCCAGTATGTCTGATGTAAAATCCATTTCCTTTTGTGGAGAAACCATTGTGTGACGACCAAAATATAACCGATTGTAATATAGGAGTTTCTTTTCCTACTCTGTGTATGTCATCCAAATACCAGGATATCACACCCTACTACCTTCTCAACAGATCCATCCCCTATTCTGATGAAGTCAAACCTATGACTGTCACGTCAGAAATAGATGATCTATCTCCGCTACATCTGCTTTAGTCTATAAATAGACATAAGCTACCTGTCCACCAATGCTTCCGCTGCTCCCACTGACTACGACAACCCTCTGGCAGAGTCAAATAGACGTCCACTTCTAAAACTAGTTTAGAACGACGCTATACTCATCCTCCCGCCGGGTCTCGCAGCCTGGAACAACAGCAATGGTAATTGTGGGTAAGCAAGAACTTCCCTGTCACCGTCCTTGAGGCTACCGTAGTACCTCTCGGGTGCCTGAAGTTACCCACCTTATCTGCGGAGTGGCCAATGGAATGTCAATCCAGATTGAATCTTTAGGTTCCTTATCAAATCTTCAGTAATCGTTTGTGGTTCTGGAATCACTTCCAGTTCTACCATACTCCCACTACTGTTTTTATGAAAAAATCCATTTTTAATAAAACTGTGGCGAGTCTAGAACAATATTGCTATTGTTCATCCAGATGGTAGAAAGTCAACCCTCGTCATAGCCTGGGTCAACCCACAAACAACCACTATAGAAACGTGCCTTGAGTTATCCAGAGTCTGGTTTTAATCATAAGCCGGACAACTCCCCGTACCTTAACATCGTTAAGATATGAACTGTTCTATATACCAATATAGAACTAGAGGCACTGATTTAATTGAACCAGATTCAAATCATGCAGCTGTCTCCAGTGCATGTCAACAAAATGGAAGAAGGCCGATCAACGTTACTCAACTTAGGAATGCTTCCAATTATGAGTAACCTGAAAGAGAAGCAAGATCTCTTAATCATTACTATCAACTGAATACCATACTCAAGTATCTACATCTTCAATCAGTTTGAAGAATCCCGATACTTGCAACACCTGGTTCTCTACTCTATTCAAATACCTATAACTTCTCAAAATTCAGACCCTGTGATTCCACGAAACACCTGTCTAAAAACTAGAGAAGTCATAAGTAAACCGAATATAGTACGAGGACCAACCCCTCTGTCCTGATGGACCCTGGACAACATACAATACTCTGTATAAATCCCTTGAGTCTGATAACTCATTCACTGTGTGTCGTAGGTTGAAAACTGTACTTATGGTTAAGAAGAATTACACCGCTGCTTAATGCTCCTTACCTAACCATCCACTGATATAGGTAAATGTCGTAGACATAATTTCATAAAGGTATATCTCACTCTATGAAAATAGACGTACAGATATATCAATTTGAAATTGGTGCATAACAGCGGATATTCAAAACCAAATATTTGCCGACTGGCAAACACCCCAGGTGATTTCCTCAAATATCACCGATTACAACGAATCCCGATATAATGAGGATGATCACCCAATTCCCAATAACTTACTCCCACTCATCATCTGTAAAACCATACAGATGTGAGAATCATACTTGGTAAATACATACCCTGGAGTAAGTATCTAATCGGGAAATCAGTTTTCTTTTAACATTACACAGCGAAACTGAAACATTGAAATGTTTCGATGGGGTATTCCGGTATTCCTAGTAACGCCTCTTCCAGATTCACGACTGTAACCGTATAATTCTTTGCCACCTCTCCAAATCCCTTAATATGTCTTTAGTCTTTACCTTCTGCACACCCCTTAGGCCAAATGGTTTTCTTCCTTCCCTACCGTTCGGCACCAGCCTATGGTTTGGAAGAAGACTATCCAATAAGCATAATGGGTGTACTGTCCTAATCCTAGGAACACTCGCAATGCAAGAGAAGGTGAAGATAAAAGACAACCTGAATAAACCTTATTCCTATTTCTCCTGAACCAGAATCCATTCCCGATCTGGAACAAGTTCCTTTCGAGTTCGTATATAACCATACGATGGAGTATCCAATAAACTGTGGATCTTCGTAGTGATACGGAGTGTCCTGGAGAAATACAAAGGTGATTTAGGATTGGCGAAGGAACACTTGGTTTGGTCGTGAATATCTGTTGCACTTTACTTTGCCCTCTTACTAATCCCTTGCTTTGTCTTAACTTAATACCTTCTGTACACCATCGTTAGGCTAATTGGTTTTCTTCATTCCCTACCGGTCAGCACCTGCCTATGGTTTGGAAGAAGACTATCCAATTTGCGTAATAGGTGTACTATCTCCTAAACCAAGGAGTACTCGCAACCTGAGAGAAGGTAAAAAGGAAAAAGACAACTGAATAGTCCTATCCGTTTTCTCCAGAACCGGAAACCATCCTCGAATAAATTCTTTCGAGTTCGTATCTAACCATACGATGGTTTTGTCCAATAGAAGTGGACGTTCGTAGTAATACGGGGTGTCCTGGAGAAAAGGGTAAAAGTAGGAGTGGCAATGAGGTTTGCAACTCTGACAATCCAAAAGCCAGTGTTTTAAGAAGGTTCGGTCAACTTGGTCACTGAGTCATAGTCTTAGGGTCGGGTCAATGGTCGCTGCCAAAGAGAGAGAGAAAAGAAACACTCAGCGTGCACTCTAACCTAGATCAGAATGGTTACCAATTTATCTAATCTGGAAACCTCCCACTGTACCGTCAAATTCTCCTCCAAACCTGAAAGAAAAATTAGTCGGGATCACCCGAGGAGTAAACTAACTCATCAGTGGGAATCGGGATCCAACTATCACCGCATGATAACGTGACGGAATCCGCTCACGTCATCACACTCCAGAAGGTATGCGCATATCTGGCAAGTTTCAGTTCTTTTGAAACTCCCGATGTGGATTTTTACCTCATGCTCTTATGACCTTGACTAAGGCCAATAAATCATAAGTCACATGTCAAGTTCTACCCGTCATTATCCAGGTTGATTTGAACCCACCCGTACAAGCCCTTGACTAGGGCCAACAAGGCTATACGACTGTCCCAAACCAACGCATCTATCTATGCAGCATATGAACACCCAATAGCTACCAAACACTGTGCCTTGACTATGGCCAACAAACACAGCTTGAATACTATTGACTACCCATATGAAACGACGGAGGGCTACGAATGGTTTCTGGCGAAAACCTTTAACGTAATGAACTTGATATCGTTGAAGGAACGGATAGCTTTTAAAAATATAGTGACGAAAATCTTCGCTAAAGAGGTCACTCCCGGTGAAGGGATCTCGGCTCTTTCCCCGTAGAATGGGGTGCAGGATATTCCAACTGAATACCACGGTGCAAAGCAAAAGTAATCGGCTATAGTGAAGTTAATGCCCTGACGCAAACTTTTTGTCCAAGGGGTCACTCCCGGTGAAGGGATCTCGGCCCTTGCCTCGTCGACTGAGGAGCAGGATATTCCAACTGAATACCATGATGCAAAACAAAAGTAAACGTCCTTGCAATAACAGCTTTTTGAAAAGTGTTCCAACAACATTAGATTAGGTTTGTTTTTAACTTGCATTGATCTGAATCAATGCAGTCCCATCAATTGATCACACCATAAAGAACGAAAATATACTGATGTACGTATATGCCATCCGCATTCGCCACTGGGTCCCGTCATTACCCGTTAGGTTAGCTTACTAACGACAGAGCGGGGACTGGACTAGCGCGGATGCAAAACATATACAACATCTACTAATATATATACCAATATATTATATTCGCTCAAGGCGTGATAAAAATGCAACATCACAGAAATGTACAGCATCACATAAACAATACAGATATCTGGGATCCCCGGGTTTCACAGAGCCACTACTGAAACCCGATGTTCCCCTGGTCGTGTGGATAGCCTGTGCAATGAAATCCTAGACCCCTACGGGCGCGGCAAGTTACCCGCCAAAACCTGAAGAGAGGCAGCCCCCTTCAGCGACGTGAATGGACCACCCAGCACTTCACGGAATCCGGTAACTTGGGTACCCCTCCTAGGTCAACCTGTACCCCCTACGAGTGCGGCGAACAGCCTGCCAATTCTAGAGTGAAGCCCCCTCCGTCCCAATGCCATGAGATGCGGGCTTGTTGCCCTCTAGAACCCGGCTGTCCGTGCACCCCTCCGCGGGGAAATCCTAGTACAGAAAGTAAAATATACATACAACGGGTACACCGACCGCAACCTGGTCGTGCCCCAAAATAATAATACAAACAGGCAGTGACGGCAGTCCACATGTCGGACGCTCGCCCCGCAATATCAAATGTACATAATACAACAAAACTGTACTAGTATTGCATCCAGGCTATCCCCCACGACCGATCCGCAACATCACTGCAAAAACAGAACATCAACGTGAAAGTCACGTTCGCAAATCCGTCTAACCGGGCTATAGCAGTTAGACCGGATTTACCGATCAAGTGACATTCACGGTCGCAGATATAATGTAAATACTGTGAAATAATATGTTTAAAATATCCGATCAATCAAAATTGAACAAGTGGGCCCCAAGCATTACTGTAGCAGATCAGGAAATTCTGGGCCCAATGTTAATATTCCAAAACCCCAATTTTCACCCCAGAAAGCTACTGAAGAAATTTGACACAGCAAGGACACTATTCGGCGGCGGAACCGCGGCCAAAGGGGGGGTTTTGCCGAGGTTCCGCGCTCTGTTGGTCGACTTACTGTGTCGAATTTCTACAGTATGGTTATAACATCCAGTGCATCACAATTATACAACCTGAAAAAATTTTCGAGACCAAAAAATTTCAACAGAAAACTGATGCTAGCAAAAATATAGATTTTGGAATTTTGGTCGATCGGAAATGCAAAACACATTAAACCAAGCTAGACTAAGTTAATGGCCAGGCTCTGATACCAGTGTAAGTGCACGGCGGCGCCCCGGCCGTCAATCCGACGGCCAAATGCGGAAGCGGTGATAAACTTTAAATTTTACTTGAACTGGCAAACCGCCGCGCACTAATACCCGGATCGAACCATTAATTAGTCCTAGCTAACTACAAGATGGGGAAGAGAGATATACCGACTGATCCAAGTCCTCCGGTCTTCTCGTCGTCGTCCCGATCTCATGCGGAAGCTCCGGTCTCCACCTCGTCGCCGGAAGTGCACCACATCGCCTACTTCTTTTACGGGCTCCCGCCTCAATGCCGAGGCAACTCGGGCACGAAGCTGGCTAGTCGACGTGCCCAAGATTTGCTGTAGAATGTATAGTGCTCAAGTCTCATTTTGGGGTTATGGAGTTGCCATTTTGGTGGAGGGATGATGCAAGAATTATGTGGAGGAACTTGTGGGAATTTTGCAACATCAAAATGAACCAAACTCACCCCTCCCAAAAAATTGGGCAGCCCCTCAAGGCTTGGCCGGCCATGTATGGAATGAGAGAGGGAAAAAGTCAAGGGGGGAGGTGACCAAAAGAATAATACAAGAGAGAGAGAGAGAGGAATGGTTATCATATGGAAAATAATGATCACCAAGAAAAGTCCTCACTCAACAACTATATCATCTCCCATCATCAACAATCATGATGACTTTAAAAGTCAAGCCATCATGAGGAAGACAAGAAGTCAAGGTCAAGGGATGGGGCTACATCATGAAACTATCATGATACAAATATATGCAAAGAACACCCTCCACAAATTCCTATTTGCAACAATGCAAATAAGCCCTCCTCCACCAAACTTCGGCCAATGAACGATACAAAGGAAATTGGCCGAAACGGAAAGCAAACTGGCAACTCCAGAAAACTGGTCCCGTAATAAATTACAGGAAAACCCCGATACTGTGCATACATACCCGCATTTGTATTCCGACCGAAATACAAATGCAATGAGACAAAATCTACACTGTACTATACTAGGATCCGGCTTAAACCAAAGCCGGCTAGTAATATCCGTTTGATCCTGATCCGTGCAATACCGCACGTATCTGATCGAACCCTGCCATATATCTATACGGCCTATAGTACGAACTGTCCTATCCTGATCCGTGCAATACCGCACGTATCTGATCGGACCTTGCCATATCTCTATACGGCCTCTACAACCTTTCGCCCGAAAGCTGAGTAACTGAACGTGGGGGACTCTAAAGACTCGTCAACACCTTGGTTGTGGATTTAACCACTAGCACGTCAGAGGTATAAGCCAATACGTAACGGGCTACCAGGTATTGACTAAAAGGGACGTCTGTGAGCGAACTCAGCCTGACACCCTACTGAGCCTGTCAGTGACAATATCCGTACAGTCCGGTCCGTTCGTCTATGAGCATCGCATGGCGGGCCTAGGGGGTTGGTAAAAGTCAGACCCCCAAAAGCGGTACAAGTCGTGTCGGAGTGTAGCCCAGAACACCCTGAGATACTACTGGAATACCTACCAGTAAATCTCCTTGCCTCGGCCGAGGGCTTCGTGTAATGGCTCTCCTAGACACAGCACGACCTCACCCCCAATACCGGGAGAGACGAACCCCTGAAGATACGCTCACTGCCTCCATGTGGCTCGGGACTGTACCCAACTAAAACCTGTTTGCACGACTCCTTTGAGCCGTGGTAGGGTAGTAATCAAAGTACAGTGGGAACTCACACGAGACAAATGACGATCCCCAGGTCGATGAACTAATCTGTACACATGTCACCAGGGAACTGCCATCTGACGTTTGGTATATGACCAACTAGCATATTCCCGGCGAGTCCTGTCCGGTGTACTCATAACCCAATGAGCACCTGTATACATCTTAGGTGATCCTGCTGACACCAGTGGCTTGTGAGACCGGCCACCGCCCCTCGTCGGGGTCTCGACTGTATACACTAGTCTACTCTGGAGTATCGATGCCCTGTCTCGAAACTCTCACGACTAGGGACCATTTAAGGATATGCTTATAGACCCCAGCTCCCACTTATATGATCGCCCTCATACTGCTGGTGGTCATGCAAGAATCCTAGGGGCTCTATCAACGTGCAATAGTGACCTATCAGGTCACCTAAAGCAGTACACGATGATAAAGGTAAACCAGATAGCATACTATCATCTCGAGTAAGACTGTCCTACCGGGATAGGTCCTCCATCAATCATTGTAATCACGTACCTGTGACCTAATAATTGACTCTGAGGGCACTATCTCCAACACTTATAACTGTGGACAGCTTCCAAAGCATCCTCATGAGTCAGAAATTTCCATGTAGCTAGTGCAGCCTGAATTTCCGTGTCCAAACCTTGTTGAAAGCGACGGGCTCTGATCTCGTCCGTCGGTATCAAGTGTGCCGCGAATCTGTTAAAGGATTGTGTTAGCTGTGTAGTATGTGATATTAAAAAATTGAACTATTGTGACATATCTTACCGGCTTAGCATGGTGAATTCAGCGTCGTACTTATCTCCTGACTTGTCCCATATCGAATCTTGTTGTAGATGAATGAACTGGTGCTCCATGGCAAACCTGGCAGTCATAGGGAAGTACTTCGCGTCGAACTTCTCGCGAAAAGTCTTCTATTCAATAGGCTGTACAAGATGGCTTTCTTCCGCCTTCCACCAGTTCCGAGCATTGTCCGTGAGCTGCAGTTTCGCCACACGGACCCAAGCTATGACTGGCACTTGTGCTGCCGCCAGATCACCCTCTATACTTTGTGTCCATTCCTCAGCTTCAAGTGGGCTTCCCTTTCCGGAGAATTGCTTAGGATGTAAAGCCCTGAATTGCTTTATCCCAGGTGCGTTAGTCTCGGGACGGTTCAGGATTTGTTGCTGTCCCTCAAGAAGGCTGCGGATCGCCTCAAGTAGCACTGTTTGCTCGGTGGGTAGCATAGGAACAGCAGGAACGATTGGTAGTGGAGGTGGAGGTGTGTTGTTAACGTTGGTGCTGGTGTTGTTCGGGGAATCCATAACCTTGAAAAAGATTTGGGTTAGGACAGATTCAAGTATATGAAATGATAAGATTCAAAAAATATGAAATTGTAAGATTCAAGGAACATGAATTGTATAGAATGTTTTAGTTGCCGGTTCTTGTGTTATATTGCTTAAGTTGTTCACGCAGAACAGAACTGCATGATAGGGTTTCTTACAGCTCTGACCTGCATGGGCCACCAACAAAACCTGTCACGCCCCGCTTCCCATTCTACGGCGAAGGGGACGCGACTGGCCTGCTACGTATTTACTCAGAAGCAAATACGCTAAGCGTAACTAAGCAATACAAAAGAAAATAAACAAGAGGCAAGGTATAATAAAAACATCAACTTTTATTTATTAACATTCTTTTGTACAATGCATGAAAAGGAAATACAACTGAAATAAAAATGATGCCTAAACAATGGCATGCCAGGAAATGAAAAGTACTGAATGGAAAATGTACAATGAAACTAGAGCTCTGGTTCTTCAGCAAGCTGATCGAAGTCTTCTGCAGATGGCTCGATCTCTGTCGGGTCCAAACCACCTGACGATATTCAAAAAAGAAAGAAATAGAATGTCGTCAGTGAACAGATCGCTCGGTGATTGATCTAGATTTATGTGTGTAGTAGTTTGTAGTTAACCGCAATCAATAACGGTGTCGCGTGTAGCTAGACCAAGATGAGTACGGGTCGTCCTCTGGGAACGTGGAACCTTTTATTCTTACTTTAGGCGTATTGATTAGGAAGGGAGAATAAGAATGATGAAGAATGGTTGTAGGATCTAGATCTACGTTAAACACTGAAGCAAAATATAGATCTAGATTAACTACTGAGGTAAGTTTATATGAAAAGGGGGCTTATAGGGTTCATTAGGATTTAGTATTTATGGATGATTAATTAAAGATTACCCTTTTTATCCTTTAATAGATTTAAAACTAGAACGACAGATATGCATGTAGATTAGGGTTTCTGGAGGAAAAAGGGTTCCCACTCTTAACCCCTATCTCGACATAGAACTCCGTTCATATCTAGGCTTTACCAAAACAATCATTAATCTAATCTCTAATCGCGGTCGAGACTAACAATAAATTGGTAGCGCGCTCGATTAGGATGTTAATGATTCTTTTAGTAAAGTTTATAAACTTTATAGGACGTAAAAAGAGTTTAAGGATTTTCATCTCTCAAGCCTTCCCTAAATCTAACCCTAACAAGCGAGGAGACTACTCATTCATTAGGGAATTGAAAAACATTTCTAATTAATTTAACTAGGGCAGATAAGAAAATTTAAACTAGGGCAATGAAAAGAAAACTTACTAATTTTATTGATGGCTCTCTCCAAACATTTACACGGGATTTAATTTCTGAAATAGATGAATAAAAAGAGGCATAACCTAAAACAGGTTTTTAGGGTTCTATTCATAGATTCATAGAAACCCTAGGTTACAATCGCGTCATATCTGCTTTTACAAAAATACCCCCTAAGAAAAAGTCATAGTCAACGCCCGCCAGCGCACCGACACATTTTCCACCGACATGGGTAATAGACGACCGCGGAACCGCGGCCATAGGGCCTGTTTGGCCGCGGTTCCGTGGCCAAGTAGGGAGATTGTAGTCTGTGTTTTTCTTTGTTGCTTCTAGATGACTTTGTCTTCTTGTTTCTATAGTTGTTTCTTCAGATTGGCTTCTAGGTTTCTTCCAGATCTCCACAGTGAATAATTGTAGTGGACTTTTACCGTTGCTTCGTGACAAAGTCTTGAACCTTGCGCTGCCTTGTATTTTGTGAATCTGATCTTCGTGTAGGCTTTATCAAGATTCCACCATTTATTGGTCGTAGTCTCACTTTTGTATCATCTTATGTCTTTTTCACTGTTTTTGTCCCGAGAATCTATAACCTGCAATTATGTAGCAGACATGGGTCAAAAGCACCTGTTTATTTGTAAAATACATAAGAATGGGGAATATAATAATGCAGAATTATGGTATGAACAAATACCCCCAAACTTATTTTTTGCTTGTCCTCGAGCAAACCTAGTTTTTATTCTCAACAAAAAACCTAACCTCACTTTCGCAGGGAAACGCGATTGCACTGAGCTCGTGTAACAAGCCGTTAAACCTCTAGGTGTCTCTAGTAGGAGGAGTGTTGTCTCCTGAGGGTTTTCAGCGGATACTACCCACAAAATCCTATCAATTCGGCCCATTGACTTTTATTCTCCAATTAGGTTTTCTAACAGGGAATTCTATTATCTTCGACACGTAAATTATCCACCCATATTCTTCACGCTTCCTTATCTTTTAACTTAAGATTATATATATTCTTGTGAATTTACTTAGCTTTTGGCATCTCTTAAGTTTTCCTTCTAGGGTTCCATCTCAACTTAGGAATTTTTATCATCTTTATTAAAGATATAAGTCATATTCTTCATTCCTATCTCTTATCTAAACCCCAGTCACATACCCCTACGTGTGTGTATAAATCACCCCTACACTTGGAAATTCAAATCAAGCAATCATATTCTTGTCCGTTGTCCAAAGCACTTCTTAATTGGTGAATTTTTAGATGAAGTTTGCTCACACATCCTTCATGCGACCGTTAATACTTCTTGAGGTACCAACGACCGATTACAAAATGTGTTTGCACATTAAGACGTAATTCCTAGTTTTGTAACACCTAAGGCTTTAGCAGTGACTCCCAAACCAGTTGGTCTAAGGCACTAGGTGATGAAGCACCATCGCTAAATATTTTTTCTATTAATGCAGCCTTAAGTAATCACAAAAACTAGTGTTCATTTTTTTATTATCTCTTTATTCACACTTGTATTTTTATTTTATTTCCCTTTATTCTAAGGACTTTAGACAAGAGCATTTCAAGGTCTCTTCTACTATTCCAAGTTTCAAGGTTCGTGTTTGTGCAATATTGTAGGGTATATATTTTCAGAATTTAGACTTAAGCTAGGAATTATTTTTCAAACTTATACTCTAATAAAAATATCAATACTTTTCCCTTGTTTTAACTTAGCCCAAGAAGTCAACTCGAAATTTGCCTATTTCTAAATAAACTACAAAGACATATACTTTCTATCGTTAAATTTTAAGAAAGGTTATTTTTAGGGTTTTTAATTTACTAAGTCTAGGATCTAGTTGTTCCTAGCTAGTTAACCTTTTTGTTAAACTTAAGTCAATTATGGCTAAAATTGAATGTTTTAATTTTTATAATTTTTCAAATTTTTCAGTTTTTTTATGGGTTTTAAAATAAGTAATGCAAATGCGAAAATATACATATAAATGCGAAGGAAGAAGGTTTACTAAGCATACCCCCAAACTTAAACTTGACAGTGTCATCGCTGTCATGCTACACCAAGAGGGTCAAAATGTCGGCACTCCCCTGTTTATTTATTTATAAATTTTTTATTTTTTTTATTGTTAAAAGGAAGAACAAATATATATACAAAAAGGCCCCCCTAAACTTTATTGAAACAGTGTTAAACGTCATTACCAAACTTGGCAAAGACCAAACGTCAACACCAACCAGTTGAAAAATTTATCTGAATAGAGTATCAGTCGGTGGAAGAACATGATGTACCGATCCAAAAAGAATTGGGGAAGATAGAAGTGGTGGTATGGAAAGTGTGGAAGTGAATAGATAGGAGGTGATGATGAATCAAAACGACAATGTGAATGATCAGAAATCAGTGGAATATTGGCATTCTCGTAGCTTATTAAAAGAAAAGGGGTTGGTTCAACTTCTAAAGGAGGAAGTTGATTATCTACACAATCCCCAAGATGTTTCTGTGGGTTCTTTATCGACTTGGTATCATCCATCATATGCATATGATATTCAATTATGAGGGAACTAATCTCCTTGATGTCCGCCATAGTCCAGTCGAAAGCTTACCGCTTGTCTTGTAAGACCATTAAAAGGGATTTCTCTTGCTCGAGGGATAGAGAGGCCGATATGATAACGGGAAAGGTCTCATTCTCACCTAGGTAAGCATATTTAAGGTGAGATGGCAGGGGTTTGAGTTCGAGTTTCGGAGGCAAAATAATCAAAGGTAAAATTGGGGAATCTACCTCGAACTCAAAGGATTCCAACAAGGGTTCGAAATCACTGCAAACAACCGAATCGGATGGTTCAACTAACTCATCCAAAAATTCAAAGGACTCATATTCAGGCGGTAAGTCGTCACAATCATCCGAAAAAGTGAAACATTCATAATCAATATCGGTTGTGTCAACTGTGATAGATTCAAGGAGGGACGCACTAGTGGCGTCAAAACTGTTGTCATCAAATAGAAATCTTTCAAGCTCGCAGTCCTCCTGCGTGATTTCGTGAATAGAGCAAACTTCTCGTGTACTAGTTTTAGGCACGGGGGGCAGACTTCCTATCTTGTAAATATTGAACTCACTAGACATCTTCTCGAAGGATAGAGTCATGGAGCCATTGCGACAATTTATTACGGCATTGGAAGTGGCCAAAAATGGTCGACCGAGGATCACCGGAATTTGATTCCGTGGGTTAGCAACAGGTTGTGTGTCCATAACAATAAAATCAACGGGAAATATGAAATCCCCTACTTTGATCAACACATCCTCTAACTCACCCCTAGAATGGGTGATTGATCGATCGGCTATTTGGAGAGTACAACGAGTGGGCTTCAACTCTCCAACCCTTAATTGCTCGTACACGGAGTAGGAAGCAGGTTAACACTAGACCCAAGATCTAAAAGTGCTCTATTGATGTTCTTATCCCCATTTGTTATTGAAATTATAGGACAGACAGGGTCCTTTCATTTTTGGGGTAAGGGTTGACGTTGGTTAATAGCATTGCTCACGGCACTAGCTACTAGCACTTTCTTGGGTATTTGTGACTTTCTCTTCGAGGAGCATAAGCCCTTTAAGATTTTCGCGTACGAAGGGACTTGTTGGACTGCATCCAAGAGAGGTATATTTATGCTAACCTATTTAAATAACTCCACAATCTTCTCTATTTGTGGAGTTGGTTTATTAGGACTCAATCTGTTTGGAAATGGAGCATTTTGAAAATCTGTTGAGTCCAATGTCTGTGGAGTAGAATGTGGAGTTGGAACGGATCCCAATGTGGGTGTGTTCGTGAAGTGAGAAGTGGGTCCGTTCGGATTAGAAGAAGAAGAGCCTTTTGAAGAATGAATAATAGGCTCTAACGAAGAAAATGAAGGTGAAGAAGAAGAGGATGGAGAAGAAGAAGAAGAACCACCGGCGGGGGTGTCATCACTAATACCCACGTTATTTTGCAACACTCTTCCAGATCTCAACGTGGTCACCGCATTTACATTATGATTTTGATATTCATATGCGACATGTGCGTTGTGTGTGTGACCGGGATTTAGCAATGGTTGAGATGGAAGCTTTCCCTTTTCTCTCTTGCTCAACGCAGCAGTTAGTTGTACAATTTGTGCCTCAATAGATTTGATGCTTTGATCATGTGAAGCATTGTTGTGCACCAAAGACTGGATGGAAGTCTCCAACCTTGCTGCGGATTGTGTAGATTGTTTGAGAAACGCATCTAGACTTTTTTCTAGCGAGATAATCTTATCATCATTTGGTTGAACAAAATTGTTTTGAGGGTAAAAGTTGTTAAGCACAAAATTGTTCGTTTGATTTGGATAGGGTTGTGGTTGGAAAGGTTGCTGGTATTGAGTTTGTTGGGGCGCTTGTTGTTGTGGAGGAGAAGGCCTTTGAAAGTTGTTGTTTCCTTGGAATTGTTGATTTTGATTCCAAGCAAAATTTGGGTGACTCCTCCAACCCGGATTATAAGTCGAAGAGTAAAGATCATTTCTTTGTCGTTGCTGAAAGACAGCATTGACTTGATCATGTCCTTGAACAGGTGGATTGTAAGGACACTCTTCGGTAAGGTGTGATGGATCCGAACAACAAACACAAACAGTTCGTGGGGGTAAAGCAGGGGCAGGAGAAGGCGATGAGATTTTCGTCTCAATGGCTTCTAGCTTTTTCGTAAGTGCGGCCATCTCGGCCTTCATACCAATCGACATATCTAATTGATGTATGCCTGCCCTAGATTGACCAATAGAAAAAGATGAGGTGGTCTTGGTGCTTTCCCACTGAAGTGTTTGTTCAGCAATATCCTCGAGAAACTGCCACGCTTCCTCACTAGATTTGGTTAGAAAGCGACCTTGACAAATGGTTTCTAGCAACTGCTTCGTTGCTGGGTTCAATCTCTCATATAATGTTTGGCAAAATTGCCAATTTTCGATCCTATGGTGAGGGCATTGAACAAGTAGGTCTTTGAATCTTTCAAAACACTTCCAAAATAGTTCGGAAGGAAGCTGGGAAAATTGTATAATCTCATTGCGAATTCTCCCAGTCTTGTGATGAGGATAAAACTTTTTAAGAAAAGCTTTAACAAACTCTTCCCAATTATTAATTGAATGCGACGCTGTGCTGTATAACCACTTCTCGGCTAAGTCACATAAGGTGAAAGGAATGACCCTTAGCCTTATAGCATCGTCTGATAATTGGGTTGTTTTCATCATTATGCAAACGTTTTGGAATTTGTTGATAAAGATATAGGCATCTTCGGATTCCAATCCGTGAAATTTTGGCAGCATATTGATGAAGTAGGGTTTGATCTCAAAATTGTCCCCATTTGCCGGTAGGAGTGAAAGACAAGTAGGTAGGGCGGTGCGGATCGGGTAGAAAAGATTCTGGAGCGCGATTCGTTGGGGCGCTTCAACAGGCGGGTGATTCGGGTTATTCGCACCTAACGGAGGTGGAATCAGTCCCGTGGGTAAGCTGTTGTTAGGATTATATCCCAACATACCTTCGGAAGAAGAATTTGAAGGTGAGGGTAAGGAAGTGGAAAGAATTTCGACTTCGGAGTCGAAAGTTTCGTCGGTCGGTACCAACGAAACACGGACTAATCGGGCGCTGGTGTCCCTAGTCCAACTGGACATACACTAAAGAGGTAGTGTAGTCAAAAAGGTGAAAACAGAATGTGGGGGTAAGAAAATGTTAATGAGAAGAAAGTGGTGTAAGTGGGGTGCAAGAATTTCTTTAGCGACAAGTTGCATGTTTTTGTAAAAAAAATTTCCTTTTTTATCCTTTTTTATGTAGAGCTTTTTGCAAAAAGATTTTTCGATAAAAGGCTTTGACACAAATGCAATCAACCACAAATGCACAATCAGGCCTAGATCTAGGGTCATCTAGGTCAGCTAGACAGCTCCTAACTATTCCAAAGGGCTAGAAATAGGACCTCAAACCATCTCTTCATCGCTAATTGCGGCCAGGTAAGTGCCAGGTGTGTGGGAGGCTCTCCACTACAAGTAGTGGCCCTAATTAAGTAACCACTCGCCTTAGACACACTTGCCTAAACACCGCAAAGTCAGGTTAGGATCAACGGCCGATGCCTACAACTAGTCCTATGTCCTACTGAGCGCGACGTCCTTAGGGCTGAGTCTAGTATTTTTTAATTAAATAATGGTCAATGCATATGCCTTATGTGATTTCTGAGGTCCTGGGAAGGGTGATGAAATCCCCATCCAATCTGAATTGGTCTCTGTTCCCCTCCGAACGGCGGCCGACGACGCTGGGGGCGTCTGTCTTGAGATTCGGGGCAGATGCTATATGGTTTTATCCGTCTATCTCTCCGAAGATGCTAAGTTGATTTATAGCACCGTGTATCGGAGGTTTAGACGGATGTGGCCGATGTAGCAGACTTCGTCAGATTTCCCCTCGCTTGAGGGATTTTTGATTGTGGGGACGCTCTTCCCTGCAGGCGCAAGCCCCTGTAGTTAATTACGCTACCGCATCGCGGTAACAACTTTCTCCTTCTCCAGAATTTTACTTCGTGTCGTGGGTGTTTGTTTTGTTTGTGGTTGTCCGTGGATTGTATACGGAGACTGAGTAATGCCGTCGCCCGTAGGACGTGGATTAGTCCAAATCCGTATATACTTAGATTTGGGTTTGGTGTTTTTAGTTTAAGAATACGTTAGCCGTATTGAAGCTAAGATCAACTTAAACATTCGTTAAGGATACGTTTGTCCTGTTTTGAGACTAAGATCAACTTAACGTGGTGATCCATTTAATTATATGGCCGTCAGGACTCATCACCTCTTTGACGTCGTTGAAGGATTACAACGATAGATGTCAGAGGAGTTCAGAGATGTACCCTTGAACCAAAGTTGATTTGGAGTTTTATAGTCTATTTGAATGTTTAAGGATACGTTAGCCGTATTTGGGGCTAAGATCAACTTAAACGAGACCGTTTAGATCCGGCAAAAGAGCGTTTGGAGGCTCTATCGTTCCAGTTTAGGGACGTAGTGGTCCATTGGTAGTTTAAGGACATTGCGGTCCATATTCCAGTTTAGGGACATGGTGGTCCATTATTAGTTTAAGGACGTTTCGGACCATCGCCAGTTTAAGGACGTAGTGGTCCATTATTAGTTTAAGGACGTTTCGGTCCATCACCAGTTTAAGGACGTAGTGGTCCATTATTAGTTTAAGGACGTTTCGGTCCAATATTAGTTTAAGGATGTTTCGGTCCACGAGTTTAGGGACCCCGCAGTCCATATTAATGCGCGATCGTCGGGACCCGTCACCTCTCTGACGTCGTTGAAGGATTACAACGAGAAGTGTCAAAGGAGTTCGGAGATGTACCCTCGAACCGGAGGTAAATTGATTTAAGAGAGCAATCTTGCTCAGTCAATTTAATTTGAGGACTTACGGCCAAAATTGGGCTAAGTCCAGTTGAAAATGTTCAACATTTTATTTGCTTTTGCATTGCATTTTTATTTGGGCTCTACCCATAAAAGATGCAGAGCATCAGTTTGTTTTGGGCTCTGCCTATTTGTAAATGATGCAAAGTATTTACCTTGTTTGGGCTCTGCCCCTTTTAAAATGCATAGCATTTTTATTATTTTGTTTGGGCTCTGCCCATTTATAAATGATGCAGAGCATCAATTTAATTAGGCATGCTTGGTCTTTTTGATTTGGGCCTGGCCTTTTAGGAAACGCATTGCATTTTCAGGCGCTTTGCGCCAATCAGAGAGCGCAAGCACTTGTAGTGTTGATACGTGTCGCGCAAGCGCAATGCGCTGCGCTTGCGCTGCTGACACGTGGCGCACTCTGGTGAGTTGCGCCAATTACAGAGAGCAAAGCTCTATTTCAAAGCGCATAACGCAAGTGGTTCAGATGCTAACACGTGGCGCTCTTCCAAGAGCGCAACAGCGCAGTTTGCAAGTGCAAAGCACTATGATTTAGGAATCTTTTTAGATTCAAGAACCAATGGTTCATAAAAGTGCAAAGCACTATTTTTTTATTTTTTATTTTTCTTGTTTAAAGAACCAGTGGTTCATGAGAAGTGCAAAGCACTATTATTTTTTTATATGAAGATCATTGATCTGGTTTTTAGATCAATGATCTATTAGAAGAAATTTCTTCTCTTTTGTGAGGGTTTTTACCTTTTTCTTGGAATTTTTCTCAGAGTTCTCTCTGTTTGAAACTTCTTGATTTTTCAAGAAAATGTTGATGCCTTTGAATTGAGGTCTGGAGTCCTTTTTATAGTGCTCATAAACTAGTTAAATTTGTTAAAGAGATGTTTCTCTGAGTAATTTGGGGAATTTTCCCCACCGTTGGATCTTTGATCAAAAGGCCTCTGTTTTACAGAAGAAAATCTTCTTGTTTTAACCAGAACAGAAAAGATTTCTTTAGAATTTTAATTCTGTTTGGCGTAGATGCCACAGCGCGTGACACGTGTCACGCAGCGCAGCGTTTGCGCAGCTGTGCTTGCGCAACTGCGCAGATACGTGTCGTGCAGCGCAGCGCTTGCGCAGCTGTGCTTGTGCAGCTGTGCTTGCGCAACTGCGCAGACACGTGTCGTGCAGCGCAGCGCTTGCGCAGCTGTGTGCAGCGCAGCGCTTGCGCAGCTGTGCTTGTGCAGCTGTGCTTGCGCAACTGCGCAGACACGTGTCGTGCAGCGCAGCGCTTGCGCAGCTGTGCTTGCGCAACTGCGCAGACACGTGTCACGCAGCGCAGCGCTTGCGCAACTGAAACGTTGCTTCCTTTACTTTTTGTTTTAAAAGAGCCTTGCTCTGATTGGACGCACTGCCTCGGGCGCTGTGCTGACGTATCAATTTCTGACACGTGGCGCGTTGCGCTCAGCGCATGGGATTTTGAAGCGTTGCTTCAGAAAATTTGAATTTTTGAAATTCAAACAGAGCCATCCTCTGATTGGGGAAAACAAATGCCCCCCCACCGTTGCGCTCACGTGGCGCGCACGTGAGTGCAGCGGTGGCAAGATCCTGGCCGTTGGATCAAAAGGGGTAAGTTGAAGAGGCGCAGGCGCCTATAAATAGGACCCTTGGTCCTTGGTAAATTTCACCGTTTTCTTGAATCTTGAATCCCAGAGCCTTGCTCTTGCTTAAGAACTTTTAGAGCCTTGCTCTTGTTTCTTTTTAAGAACTTTCAAAGTTTAGAACCTAGCACCATCTTAGGTAAAAAAAATTTAAATTACATTAAATTAAGTTTAATTAACAGAGCCTTGCTCTCAAAAATCTACAGATCTATAGAGATCTTGTTCATGGGTTTTAACCCATGAACTGAGCTTTACTCATAGATCAAATGTAGATCTTTTAGATCTGAACATGGAGAACTTCTAAAGGTTTCCATGGATCTTTAAGATCCTAAAAATTTTACTTTTTAGGAGTTAAAGTTTTCTTTTTGATGGATTCTTCCATCATTATTATAGAGCTAAGCTCTTTTTAAGAATCTTTACCCTTGAGACCAGAGTTTGACAAGTGTCACTGTGTTGACAGAGCTTTGCTCTAAAAGAGGGGACTTTCTCCTTGTCCTTAGGGATTTCCCATCAATGAGGATATTCTTTTGGGGATCTTTTCATTAATTGACAGTCTCATCTAATGATGGGGCTGTCTTATTAAATGATGCACTGTCATCCCGATTTTGTGGGTCCCTCTTTTGTCCCCCACCCACTGCATTGCAGTGTAGTGTAAAATTACTACATTGATGGCTAATTAAAATTTTTGTCCCTCCGCAGGAAACATGTCTGGTAATTCGTCTTTTCCGTTTGTTCGTTCGGAGGAAGGGTTTCCCCAGGCACCGGTGGACCGAGTGGTGTTCGCTCTCATTAAGGATCATGACCCCAAGTACAAAAACCTTCACTTGTGGGGTAGGTGGTACAATGAAATCATCTAGGGTCGTCGCAGTTTCAGTTCCGCCTCGCCGTCTGAGCCTATAGTTACGATCCCCTATGCGGACGAACCCCCGGTGAAGTATGCCGTGGAGGTTAAAAATTAGAATTCTGATGACCTCCTCCAGCCTGCAATTGGTGCCATCCCCGTGCAGCCGCCGCCGGCAATAGACATTCTGGGGAGGCAAATCTGTCAGGGTGAAGCACGCCCTTGGGGACAAGCTTACAATATTGGACTGATCCCGCGACCGCCCGCCGGATATTTGCAGTGGGCCCGGTACATCTTATCGGCGAAAAGGACTCATCTAACGAAGATTGGTTTATATTCGGCCATCTACGCCTCGCTTTTCGAGTATCCCTCTCCTCCAACGTGGTGGATCAAGGCCTTTATTGAACAATGGAATATCCCCACCCACACCTTCCTGATGACGGACAGGGAGGTCTCCATCTCCTTGGAGGAGTTTGCTGAAGTCTCGGGTCTACCAATGAGGGGGGAGCACTACGAGGAGCTTCCTCCTCCTGACGAATACGTCTTTTCCACCAAGCTGCTGGTGTTTGACCTGACTCCGGAGAACGCCATTCAGCATCAGTATCCGGGCTTGGTGAAGGTGTTGGAGATCTATGAAGGACTCCATCTGGAATCGGGCGACCGGGGCGTCAGTTTCGCAGATTTCATTGCCCACTTCATTCGCCCAGAGTTCCTATCAGAGCGGAGTGAGAAGTTCACCCAGCTCGATGACCCTTTTGGTTTCGGCTTGGACCGCCGACCCGTATCGGAGAATGATCAAAGGGATTTTTATCTCCCCAGCGCTGCCATCGTCCCTTTCTCAGAAATCGCCGTCCCGGGCATGGATGAGGAGACCTTTTTTATTGGGTTCTTGGGCTTGTGGCTATGCAGCTTTGCGCTCCCCATGCACCCGCGCCACATGCGGCCCTCCGTCTTTTACCCAGCGCATCGGATGGTGGCTGGTTTGCAGTTATCGGTAGGAATCGCCGGGCTGGCTTACCTTTATAATGGACTTAGCGTAGTGGCGGACGCTAGTGAGCCTGGGGTACAGCCTGCTAACTTCCCGATGCACTATTTCACCTCCTGGATGGAGATGCATGTGCAAGGGGTGTTTGGTGCCCATAAGATTCCTCCGTTCTTTGAGAAATGCAGACTCCCGAGAGTCATGCGGTTGGTTGGTGCTTCAATTGTGGTTGCATCCCCGCGGGAGTCTAGGGGGCTGCTCCTTCGTCCACATCTGGTCGGAGCGAAGGTTTCCTTTGTGGATAAGGTCATAACCATAGGCTCAGAGACCACTAAGTCAGTGGTGCCACTGCGCGATGATTTTAAGGACAGGGCTTCCATATTGAAGGCTCGGGAAATCCACCACCTTTACTCCATTCGGCCGAGCTACCTAGTGTTTAGGCAGAATGAGACAGCACTCTTTATGAGGTATAACCCGCACCGGTTTGCTCAGCAATCGAGCTACAACCAAGGGATCCCAATGGAAGCCTTCCTGGAAAAGCCCGTGGTCAGCCGAGAGGGGATAAAGAATGCAATGCACCATTTCACACGGCTTAACACGGGTTCCTATTTCTTTATCAGCGAACCCAGCTGTGCCCCCAAGATGCTCAACACGTACGTAGCTTGGTACGCGCATGCGATGGGCCCAGTTATCTTAACGGAGAAGCGCATGCTGGTTGACCGTAGGGGTGCGCCTCCTGGCAGTGATCGCAAGGCCCCTTGAAGCCAAGGATTCCGGTCATTCCTCCGCTAAAAGATGCCGGAATCGATCGACCACACATGTTGAGCCCCCCGCGTGGCTTGCCGCTGCCTGCTATGGTGAATGCACCACCGGCGCCCCGTGCTCCCACGAAGACGGTTAATGTAATATTGCCAGAGTCCGGCGCAGGAGCGGATATCGGGACCCGCCCCCCCAAGGTGCCTGCCAAGCGCAAATCAATTTCAGGTGCATCTAGAGCTGGTGGGGAAAAGAAGAAGAAGTCTATCCTTTCCCTCGACGCGATCCTCGGCTTAGAGCCTGAGGCTCCTCCCAACGAAGGAATAAGTGAATATGGCAGCAACATGGGCTTCTTGGTAGACCCCGTAAACACCAATTTGGCGGCCGCCATTGCAGCTTCGGAGCTATCGGCGAGGCTCGAAGCGATGTTAAGTAAACTCGCTGAGTCAGGTAACTATTAGCCGCTTTCTTCGTCACTTTATTGCGCTTCTTATCATTATTTTTAACTAATACTTTCCCCATTTTCAACAGGTGTTTCTACCGAAGAAGCTATTGCTGCCTCTTTGAAAACCTTCCAAGAGGAGGAGGAGAAACGCGCTCTAGCGGGCGCCGGTATGTCCCACCCCCCTTTTTTAAAAAAAATTTTGTTATCTTTTTCGATGGTCAACCTAACTTTCTTCATTTGTTTCTTTGTAGGGGTTATACCAGTCGATGAGGAGATCCTCCCCGAACCTGTTACTGGAATTCCGGTCTCGTCGGGGTTGCCGCAAGAGCCTCGACTTGACAAGTCGACGAAGGATGCCTTGAAGAATTTGGAGGCATCCCTGTATACGGACGAGGACGCTTCAATGAAAGAGGCTCTGGTGAGGTCCGTCTCATCGGCCCAGGAGGAGAGGAAGCGGCTGAGGCGCGAGGCGAAGGAGCGCAGGGCTGCTTTGGCCATAGGAGCGGGCCCAAGCACCATCCCTCGCGCTGATACTCCCTCAGAAGAGGCTCCCGTCGCCCTATCCACCGCTCGCAGACAGGTGGCGCGTGCTGTTCGGAGTGCTAATGACAAGTCTAGCTCTGGTAATGTATTTTGCAAGACTTTACTGTAAGAATTATAAACCTGTCGGTTCTTATTTATCTTGTTCTACAGGGCCAAGTCCAACCGAAGGGAAGGCGGAGACTGTCGAACCTGAGGGGCCAGAGGAAGAGGCATTGGTCGAGCCCGAGCCGACGGTGGGCAGCGTCGCCGGGGTTGTTGAACCTGAGGCAAGGGCCGAGGGGGCTATGCTAGAGAAAGTCGTTGATGCCGAGCCTGAGGAAGTGGCAAATGAGACGACCCTTATAACTGAGCCCGAGGTAGTGGCGGGTGAGGCGCTTGAGGCGGGCGATCTCACGGTGATGGCTAATGAGGCGATGGAGACCGCCGAGCTCGAAGTAGCGGGTGAGATGGGCATGACTCTTGGGGAAGAGTCAGCCGCTCTTTCTCAAGAGTCCGGCAATGCTCCGGTTATTGCCCTCCCTGTCTATGATCTTCCACCGTCTCCTGGCCGCGCAAGCACGGCGACGGTCCCCATCGAGTCGGGGGATGAGGCCACGGGCGGTGGCCTCATGTCAATGGAGGAGGGGGACGCCTCCGTTTCAGCCGGGAGCTCATCAGGTAAATCTCAAGTTACTGTCATCTCTTTATTATATCTTGCGATTTTCCTTTAACAAGTTTGTCTTTGTTTTGAACGCAGGTGCGGCCAGCGCTGATGCTCCATTGCTCGAAGGAGCACCATCAACTACTGCCTTGGCGGTGGTCACCTCCCAGCCTTCCCTTAAGCCATCGCAGATGTTAGAAGGTATGGATCTGCGATTGATTGGTTTATCTTTTAGCCGCATGATTTCTGTACTAACATCGTACCACTGTGCCTTTTCAGGAGTGCTTTTTGATCATATCCATCAGGTCTTGCTTCCGCACTTCTCCTTCCCGTCTGAGCTCGCTTCTCCCTCTAGTGGTGTCGGTGAGTATATTTTCACTTCGATGTCTTTCTTTTCTTTTTTTTTTAGCAATGGGATTATTTCTGATTTTTTTTCTTCCTTATTGTAGTGCCACAAATCGAAGGAGGGGACGCAAGACCCGCCACGCCACCGGCCCTTCCGTCTTTGCCGTCCGTTGCAGCTGGTATAGTAAATTTCCTTTTTGATGACTCTTCAACATCTCTTGAACCATCGTTTAACTATGTTTTGTTTTGCAGCTATCGTTCCGGCTCCGGCCCCTCTTGAGTCTCGCGTCCTTTCACCGGCAGGCCCCTTCTTGAAACGTCCATCTTTAAAGGGTGCCGTGATGAGTTTGGGCATGCTGAGCGGGTATATCGAAGAGCTTAACGTGGACGCTCTCCCCTCTGCCGCAGATTTCGCTGTGGAGGTTAACCCAATGTTGGCGGCACTCGTAAACTTTCACAACGAAGGCGTCGTCGAATCTTGGGTTAACCACTGCAGGGAGATCGAGGCCTGCCTACATCGGTTGGAGTCGACGCATCCTTCCCCTGAAGTTTTGGCCATAAGCACCCAACGGACAGCCTGGATCGAGCAAAGCACTTCTTATTTCCACCATTTGGAGCAAGAAGCAGCTTTACGGTTGAAGGAATGTCAGGAGTCCTCAACCGCAACTGCTCGCCTGCGCGCTGAAGTTAGGACGAATGCTGCCGAGGTGAAAGCTGTCCTTGAAGGCCTCCTGGAGCGTATCTCTAATGGGCTAGCACTGAAGCGGAAGCTTGATGCCGCCGAACGTGATGCCCGAGGCCGTGAAGCAGCTCAGCAGGTCGTTGGGGAACAGCTTGCATCCTTCATGCAGCAGCGGGCTCAAGTAGAGGACGAACTGGCGGTGGCGGCTGATCAAGAGAAGGCGTGGAAGGAAGTACGCGAGCAATTGATAGAGCTATTCAAGAGGCTTCCTTCTCCCTGAACATTTTGTATCATTTACACACTTGTAATTTTTGCATAGTATATATACATTCTTTGTTCTTTAGATGATTCGCCTTGTATTTGATTGAATTTATGAATAAAGATACACATTCCTTTTTGCAATGACTTGTACTATTTCTTTGCTTTCTCCCTCCTCGGCATGATGTCTCGATAAACCTAATTGGCAGATAACTTAATTTCTCCAAGAGATAGCGATGGCTTAGGCCGCAGGTTCAGATCTGCCGCCTAAGACTTTTCAACTCTATGAGCCGTGAGGGTCTCATAGAGACTTTTCTCCCTATGGATCGAGAGGATCTCGTAGGTGGGTTTTTCTCCTTAGGAATCGTGAGGACTCCTAAGTGTGGTTTTCTCTTATAAGTCATAAGGATCCTATAAGAGAATTTTTCCCTCTTACGAGTCGAGAGGGCCCGTAAGCAGTTGTTTCCCTCCTCGTCGAGATTTGACTTTGGAGAGTGAGACCCGTGAATAGTATGCAAGAGACCTTTTTGGATTGACTTGCAGGGTCCCATTGTTCAGGAAGCAAGTTTTTTAGTCCCTGCTGCCTGAGACTTCATCTTGCAAGTTGAGACGAATCGGGAATTTTCCCGCGGAGACACTAGTTTCTCTGCGAGCCGACGCGAATCAGGAGGCTCTCGTCAAGGAGTGTTTGTATCCGTGAGTCGAGGAATTTGCTAGGGATTATTTGTTTCCCTAGCGCCAAGGATTATTTGTTTCCTTGGGTTTGAAACGAGTCGAGAATTTCCTACGGAGGCACTGGTTGCTCTGCGAGTCGACGTGGATCAGGAGGCTCTCGTCAAGGAGTGTTTGTATCTGTGAGTCAAGGAATTTGCTAGGGATTATTTGTTTCCCTAGCACCAAGGATTATTTGTTTCCTTGGGTTTGAAACGAGTCGAGAATTTCCTACGGAGGCACTGGTTGCTCTGCGAGTCGACGCGGATCAGGAGGCTCTCGTCAAGGAGTGTTTGTATCCGTGAGTCGAGGAATTTGTTAGGGATTATTTGTTTCCCTAGCGCCAAGGATTATTTGTTTCCTTGGGGTTGAAACGAGTCGAGAATTTCCCACGGAGGCACTGGTTGCTCTGCGAGTCGACGCGGATCAGGAGGCTCTCGTCAGTGAGTGTTTGTATCCGTGAGTCGAGGAATTTGCTAGGGATTATTTGTTTCCCTAGCGCCAAGGATTATTTGTTTCCTTGGGGTTTGAAACGAGTCGAGAATTTCCCATGGAGGCACTGGTTGCTCTGCGAGTCGACGCGGATCAGGAGGCTCTCGTCAGGGAGTGTTTGTATCCGTGAGTCGAGGAATTTGCTAGGGATTATTTGTTTCCCTAGCGCCAAAGATTATTTGTTTCCTTGGGGTTTGAAACGAGTCGAGAATTTCCCACGGAGGCACTGGTGGCTCTGCGAGTCGACGCGGATCAGGAGGCTCTCGTCAAGGAGTGTTTGTATCCGTGAGTCGAGGTGTTTGCTAGGGATTATTTGCCTCCCTAGCGTTGGGATGAACCGTCGGAATTTGGCTTCGTTCTCTGGCGGATTCTGTTGGGAAAGTATGGTTCCCTCTTGTTTGTTTACGCCCTTGGATTGTATACAGGGATCGATGTGATCTTAACTGTAGGGCCAAAGTTTTATCATCTTCCTTTTTTTTTAATTTCCTCGATGCTCTATCATTTCAGCTTTTATATCGCGAAGGTCGCGATTGCCCAATCATTTCAGCTATTTTTCGCGGTGCCCAATCATTTCGGCTGTTTATTTTATTTTTACTCGCTGCTTTTTATTGCGAGTTGCCCAATCATTTCGGCTGTTTATTTTATTTTTACTCGCTGCTTTTTATTGCGAGTTGCCCAATCATTTCGGCTGTTTATTTTATTTTTACTCGCTGCTTTTTATTGCGAGTTGCCCAATCATTTCGGCTGTTTATTTTATTTTTACTCGCTACTTTTTATTTCGAGTTGCCCCATCATTTCGGCTATTTTGCATGCATACATTTTTACTTGCTGCTTTTTATTGCAAGTTGCCCCATCATTTCAGCTATTTCATATGCATGAGCGGCCTACTGGCTTTTCGCCGTAAACCTGAAATTAAACACCGATTTCGGCATCAGCACCGCTACAACTGGGATATTGCCAGGAGTGAATCATCATCTGCCTCTGTCGATGTTGAACAAGGGTGGCTTAGCGAGCAGGGTTAAGGTCCTGTCAACTAAGACTTTCGACTTCGTGAGCCGTAAGGGTTTCATAAAGGTATTTCTCCCTACAAGTCGTGAGGATCTTGTAAGTGTGTTTTCGTCTTAGGAATCGTGAGGATTCCTAAGTGCTTGTTTCCTCTGTAAGTCGTAAGGATCCTACAGGAGGGTTTTCTCCTCATAAATCAAGAGGATTTACAAGGGTTGTTTACCATGCGAACATATCTCCAGTCACGGATGAGACTTGGTTAGGGAAATGTTTATTCGCGCCCGTGGATTGTATACAAGGGTCAGTATTGAACCATTTGTAGGGCAATATCGGAAATTGTGGGGATTGCTTAAGCACAGGTTGAGGTCTCTGTAACTTAAGACTTTCAAATCCTATGAGCCGTGAGGGTCCCATAAGAGAGTTCTCTTTACGAGTTGTGAGGATCTCGCAAGTGTATTTTCTCCTTAGGAATTGTGTGGATCCCTAAGTGTGTTGCTCCTTTGTGAGTCGTAAGGATCTCACGCGGGTTGTTTCTCCTTACAAGGTCGAGAGAACCCTGTAAGTGTCCTTTAACGAGGTTGCGCCCTTTCAGGTTTTCACAAACACTCGCCGGTAGTCCTGCTGTTTTTACTCACGGAGCCCTTTCAGGTTTTCATCCGTGCCCATTTTGCTTATGGACATACCTTTTTTTTATTCTTTTTATTTTCTTTTTCTCTTTTTTTTTACGAGGTCGCGCCCTTTCGGGTTTTCACGAACACTCGCCGGTAGCCCTGCTGTTTTTACTCACGGAGCCCTTTCGGGTTTTCATCCGTGCCCTTTTTGCTTATGGACATACCTTTTTTATTTATTATATTTTTTCTTATATTTTTTTTAGCCTACGGATGCTGCGGTATTAGTTTTAAGGACGTTTCGGTCCACTATTAGTTTAAGGACATTTCGGTCCGACGTTTGAGAAGGCTGGCTACTGCTGATAGAGTTTGAGCTTAGGAAGATAGCGAGCGGACATAGTCGTCGTCATCTACCATTGACCTAGGCTGTGGCTCATTAAGCATAGTATTTTTTTAGGAAGCGACCGTTTATTGGCCTGAAAGGCCTTTCACCGTGCATGTCCATGAGTAGATAGGCCCCACCCTGGTAGACCTTATCTATGATGTACGGGCCTTCATAGTTTGGCTCGAATTTTCCCCGCTTAGCACGATTGGGGATCATAGGCCTTTTGACCACTAGCACGAGTTCGCCTTGGCGGAATGTCCTCGGTCGGGTCAATCTTTCATATGAGCGCATCATCTTTGCTTTATAAGCTTCCAGATTTTGTTGCGCTATGAGCCGTGTTTCTTCAAGGGCATCAAGCTCCTCAAGCCGAAGGTGAGCATTTTCTTCGTCCGTCAGCTCGTAGTGGACTGCCACCCGTAGAGAGGGTAACTCTATCTCGAGGGGGAGTACTGCTTCCGTCCCAAATACCAACGCATACGACGTTGTGTTCGTGGCCGCCTTGAACGTAGTTCGATACGCCCAAAGAGCCTCTTGCAGTCTCTCGTGCCAGTCTTTCTTACTCCGGGACACCGTTTTCTTTATGATTTTCGTCAAGGTCTTGTTGAAGGCCTCGGCGAGACCGTTGGCTCGCGGATTATAAACCGAGGAATATCTCCAGTCTATGTTATGCTGTTGCGTGAAGCGGCTGATCTTGTGACTTCTGTAGGCTGGCCCGTTATCGGAGATGATCCGTCGCGGAGTTCTAAATCTATATATAACATGTGTCTTGAAGAAATGGAGGATATTCTCCGTCTTCACTTCACTCAGTGGTACTGCTTCCGCCCACTTGGAGAAGTAGTCAGTTGTCGCCAGGATGAAACGATGTCCCCTAGACGATGCTGGTTCGATGGGGCCGACTATGTCAGTTCCCCACATTTCGAACGGCCAGCTAGCCACCGTTGGATGTAATGGATTTGGATGTTGGTGGATGAAGTCCCCATGGATTTGGAATGAGTGACATTGCTTCGCATATTCGAGGCAATCTTGAATCATCGTGGGCCAGTAGTAGCCCATCCGTTTGATCTTCAACTTCATTTTTGGGCCCGCTTGGTTAGAACCGCAGAGTCCGTCATGAACTTCCTGGACGACCCTTCTCGCTTCGTCAGGTCCTAAGCATCTCAGCCACAGAGAATCAAATGACCTCTTGTACAGAGTATCGTTGACGAAGGCGAAAGACAGAGCTCGTTTCATGAGCTGGTGTCTTGTGGGCGCTTCTTCAGGCATTCGGTGGGACTTGAAGTAATCTATGAAGACTTCTTTCCAATCCTCGGTATTTTCCCAATCTTTTACTTGCAGGGTCGTCTGCTCGCTCGCTCCTTTTTCTTCGGATGATTCCGGAGATATTTCTGCTGGGGCAAGCACCCGACGGCTTTGCACCACGATTCTAACGTCATCGAGGTTCTCGTCAGCCAGTTCTTTAGCAAGTTTGGCCAACGCGTCTGCCTTGCTGTTTTCTGCGCGCGGTATGTTCTCCAAAGTATAGGAGGGAATTTGGGTCAACAGTTGTTGCACTTTTTCGCTGTACTTCACCAGTTCTGGCTTGCACGTTTGGTAGTCGTCGTTTACTTGACTAACGACCAGCTGAGAATCCCCGTATATGAGGAGGTCTCCAATTCCCATGTCAATGGCGATCTCAAGGCCTGCTATCAATGCTTCGTATTCGGCTTCGTTATTTGTCCTCGGCTCTGTTAAGGAGAAAGCGAAGCGCATTATCCCTCCTTGTGGAGTCACGAAGATGAGGCCTACCCCCGATTTGATTATAGGGGTACCTTGTTTGCGCCTTTTCATGGAAGATGCTCCATCGAAATAAAGCTCCCATTGGGTATCATTACCGCCGATCGCGTCAAACGCATGTTCTTCTAGAAGATCGCAATTCAGAGGAGAATCGGCGGGTGTCGGATGCTCAGCGAGAAAGTCGGCGATGGCCTGGCCTTTCACTGCCTTGAGAGGCTGATAGGTTATCGAGAACTCCATCAAGAGCAGTGCCCATTTAGCAAGTCGTCCCGTCAATATGGCCCTTGACATTAAATATTTAAGAGGGTCCACCTTCAAAATGAGACAGACCTCATGCGCCAATGCATAGTTCCTGAGCTTTGTTATCGTGAAGATCAATGCCAGGCAGTGTTTTTCAATGGGAGAGTAGTTGCTTTCTGCCCCCAGAAGAACTCGACTCAAGTAATAGAGAGCTCTTTCTTTCCCTTGGTCATTCTCTTGCGCCCATAATGCGCCGAAGGAACCTTCGAGGGCGGTTGTGTAAAGAATGAGAGGCTTTCCCTTAACTGGAGCAGCCAACACTGGCGGGTTCTGCAGGTACTGTTTAATCTCTTCCAGTGCGCTCTGGTATTTTTGATCCTAGACGAATGGAGTTCCCTTCTTCATCAGGTGACTGTAAGGGCGGCACTTGCCAGAGAGGTTGGCTATAAATCGCCGAATATATGCGAGCTTTCCTTGGAGAGACCGCAACTGTTTGAGAGTCCTTGGCGGAGGCATTTCCATGATCGCCTTGATCTTGGACGGATCTATTTCGATACCCCGGTGTCGGACGATGAATCCCAGGAATTTGCCCGAGGAAACTCCGAATGCACACTTGAGAGGGTTCATCTTCAAGTTGTATTGTCGAAGGCGTTGAAATACAGTCTTTAGATGCTCGAGATGTTCTTCGTATGATTTTCTCTTAACCACGAGGTCGTTGATATAGCACTCGACGATTTCATGTATAAGGTCATCGAAGATCTTCGTTATGGCCCTTTGGTAAGTGGCACCGGCGTTCTTTAATCCGAAGGGCATCACTTTATAACAGAATATTCCCAAAGGGGTCCTGAAGGCTGTGTGCTTCTGTTCTTCGGGATGCATTTTTATCTGATTATAACCTGACGAGCCATCCATAAAGGAGAAAACCTCATGAGTGGACGTATTTTCTATCATCAGTTCGGTGACTGGCACTGGAAAATCATCCTTCGGGAAAGCTTTATTAAGATCCCGGAAGTCTACGCATATGCGCACTGTCCCATTTTTCTTCATCACCGGGATGATGTTGGCGATCCATTCAGGGTATTGAACTTCTTGGATGAAGCCAGAGTTGATCAGCTTCTTGACCTCAGCATTGATGCTCATCTCAAGTTCGAGCCGCATTCTCCTCGGCGCCTGTTTGACTGGCTTGATGTCCGGGGATATCGCCAATCTGTGTACAGCAATTTCTGGATCTAGTCCCGGCATTTCGGAATAGTTTCACGCGAAGCAATCTCTATGCTGTAGAAGCACGTCCTTTAACGCAGCCACCCTTTCTTCAGATAGCAGCTCGCTGATGAATGTCGGTCGCGGATCGTCTGCCGATCCCAACTCAATCTTCTTGAGGTTATCTGCAGTAGTATGTATGCCATCTTCCAGTTCATTCGGAGCCGGTGGAAATTCTGAGATTACCTCATTGTCATTGTTTTCGAAGCACCGAGGGAGCTCATCTATGTCCTCGGGTTCTTCTTTTAATATTGTAATCATGTAACAGGTGCGAATTCGCTTCCAATCCCAATGTGGAACCGGTTCTTCTTTCGTGGCCTTGGGCTCGTGCTTCTGTGGCGGTGCTACACTCCAGCTGTCAGACAGAGTGAATTTGCCAAGCTGATATTGATCTTCAACCCAATTCTTGAAGGTGAAGCAATCTTCAAGAGGATGCCCCATTACTCGATGGTAAGAGCAATAGTTTGGGTCAGAGACTTCGCCTGCTTGTTCGGGGTTTTTGGACTCCGGCAGTGTAAGCATTTGATGTTTTAGAGCAAGATCAAGTATCTTCTTCGTCTTGTCCCAAAGAAACGAGTATGCTCGACCCATTTTCTTCATGAGGGATAGATCAATAACGCTCGACTCCCGTTTGCGTGGCTTCTTAACCCTGCTTTGTTGCTGTTGAGGGCTTTTTCGGCCTTTCGACTTATTTCTGCTTTTGCGCCGAGCCTTCTTTATAACAGGTTGATAAGGAGCGACATTTTCATCTTTCACGGCCTGTTGAAGGAGGCGTTGCGTTCTGGCTTTCTCGTAGATGGCTATTTCGCGGTTATGGTCGTCCCGGACTTTTTGACCTGCTTCCCTTATGAGCTTGTCCATTTGTTCTTCGAACGACGGACTGGGCTCTTTTGCATTTGGAACTTTCACTGTCTCAGGATTAACGTCCTCCCATTGAGCATCCGCTTCTTCATCGAAGTCATACATGACATAGCAGCTGTTTAGTAGCTCTCGTTTCTTTGACAGGATGTATCCAAGTCCTTTTGTCTCCATTCTCCCATTATGCAGTATGCGTTGAGTCCCAGGAACATTCCAGATTTTGTCATAGAACTTGGCTTTTCGAATGGTATGCTTGAAGGATACCCCCTGACGTTTCAGCAGCTTTTTCAAACCCTCTGTATAATATCTAGGAAGATGGATAGGCTGAAGCCTGTCGAGCGTAGGATCTGCGCCATGCCAGATTTCTTTCTCCACCTTGGTTTCTTCAGAGCGGTAGAACAGAATTGCTTTCTCGCTCTCTCGCCTGGGAGGGATATGGAACGTTTGCAGCTCTTCTACATTGTAAATATTAAGTGCATCCAGTTCTTTATGGTGTTTAAGCGGCACCATGACGACTTGTAGACTTTGTTCTTCGTCAGCGGACTTTCGTATTGAAGGTCGAGCAGAGAATACAGCATGGATCTCATCTTCCGAGTCACTACCAAAGATCAACATAGGAGCGGACGGTCCTGGCTTGTTGTGTTGGGGCAGACCCGAATACACTATCTCCTCTTCCTCCTCGGTATCACTGCCGAAGACAGGGATGGTGGCATTAGCTTTATTCTCCGGCTTGTGACACTTCTCCGTGTCTTCGAAATCCAGTAAGAAGTATTTGGCATCTTCATATTTGCGGACCTCGTTCACAGAGAACGGGTTCAGTTCTCCCGTCACGGTATACTCGAAACCATCCTTAAAATACTTCATACACTGATGTTGTGTAGAAGGGATGATGTTGTACTCGTGTAACCATGGTCGGCCGAGCAAAGCGTTGTAGCATGTCTTGGCGTCTATGACGTGGAACTTAATGTCCGTGACGAGTAGCCCGAAGTGTAGCGTCAGTATCACAGACCCAAGAGTTCTTGATGACTGGGAGTCGAACCCGGAGATGGTGATCTTGTCACGAGCAAGGTGCTGGACGCTCATGCAGATTTCTTTTAAGACCCGTACATTGAGGAGATTAACGGAGGATCCATTGTCGATCAGGATTTTGCCTATCTTTATATCGTGACAGTATCCTGAGACATAGAGGGGGCGATTGTGTTCGCACGTCCCAAGAAGAAGGTCCTTGTCGCCTAAAGTGACACCGGCCGTGTGCACTTCCTCCAATTCATCCTTCATCTTTTCCTCGGCCAGGCATGCTTGGAATTGTTCTGGATCTTGGAGTGCCTTAATCAACGAATCTCTCGCCTCTTTTGATAGCAAAAGGGCGTCAAGAATGCTGAGTTGTGAGGGCAGCTTCCTCAGATGTGCTAAGACGTTGTAATCCACCTTATTCTTCTTTGAGGGGTCCTTGGCGCTTAGCTCTTCCACCACTTGGTCATCTAAGACGATATCTTCAGAGACCTTTTCTTTCCCTTTATCTTTTCTATTTAAGGGTCCGAGGTTCTTTTCAGGCAGCGTCCGATTCCGCAGCCGGATATTTTCGCAAACCTTCGGTTCTTCTTCTTTTCTCGAAGCGGACTCTTTAAAGAGAGGGGCAAGTTCTAGCTCTTCATCAGAATCACTCCCGAATGTAGGCACTTGTGATCCACCGGTGTTAACCATGCAATAATCGCCAGCAGTTCTTTTAAGCCCTTCGGTCGTATTTCTTTGCTCCCGACGAGTTTTGCGTTTCTCTCGCTTAAAGTGTTGTCGATGAGCAACATATCCTTGCCACCATCTATCGAAAGCTTTGGACTCTTGAGTGGGGTGTGAAACCTTCTGATGATATAAGCAATAGAAGGGGTGTATTTCTATTTCACCAGTAATTTTTCCTTCGGAAGATGGTAGATTCATGCCCATTGATATGGCCTTAGCAAACCTTTTCCTCATCTTGAATTGGCTTTTGTCAGTAATGGAGGTATTTTTCTCCAGCGGGATCGTCTCAGCTCTTTCATCAAGTCGCTGGCGCTTGGCCCTTTCAAATATGACTGCCTCACGTTCTCGATCAGCTTTACTTTTCAACCGAGCTTCGTTAAGGAATGTGTCAATTATCTCATCTGATGGCACCGGAATTTTTGATTCGGTATCTGTCCCCAGCGTTTCAGTACAAGAAGTCTCCTCCTCGTTCGTGAACGAATGGGAAATCTATGACAGCTCGCCACGCATTCTTCGGATTCATCTGACGAACTTTCTCCCTCACCTTCCTCTTGAAAGACGTGGTTGAGAAACTCTTGGAATGTAATGGGAGTCCGTGCCCTTTGGTTGTATTCCTCCAGCGCGTCAATTTGTTTTTGCAAGTCCGTGCGCTTGTCGCCAGACTTCACAGGCTTCTTAGATTTCTTCTTCTTCTTTTTCGAAGATTTTGGCGGCCGGTTGCGAGTGCTTGAGCCACCACTATCGGTCTTTGGAGTCGGACGCGGCTTCAACACCCCCTCAATGACTTGCGGTTCCAGCGGGTTCTTCCACTTGATCGCTGGGCATGTCTGAAGGTCGTTCAGCATCCTCTTTGTCTTGGTTGATAATACAATTTCCCAAGAAGCTTCTTCAACGACGGAGCATGTTGCCCCCGGCGTATTTGTCCCCTTAGAGGTGTGGGGCTGCGGGGGATTCACCTTCCATTTGTAAGATAACGCGAATTTACCCTGTCGGTATTGGTTTTCAAGCCAATTTTTGAAAACGTAACAATCCTCGATCGGATGACCCAGTACTCTATGATAAGGACAGTAGTTGGGCTCATTGACATCACTTGGTTGCAACGGACGTTTTGGATCCGGCAGATTTATGAGTCGGTTGCGTAGCGCCAGCTCGAATAACCTCCTCGTTTTATCTTGGGGAAAAGAGTAAGAGCGTCCTAGCCTCTCCTCAAGGGCCACGTACGGACGCATATTATTTTGACGAGCAACCGGCTTCAAGTCGCTCGGTTGTTGTTGAGCATTAGCGACAACGATCGCTTTTCCCTTCCCTTTGTCATTTCGGGAGTCCGGCTTTGGAAGAGGGGGTTTATGGCCCATCTGATCCATCTGTGCTAGCTTGTCAATCAAGGCCTGGAAGGTAGTCGGCTTGAAAAACATCATAAATTGCGAGATGGTTGCTTGTGGATCAAGGGTTCCCACAAACATACCTACCGCGGGAGCTTCTTCAATGCGCTGCTCGCACTTCGACCACAAGTTCCGCCACCGTATAGCATATTGAACCCATGTCTCGCCTGGTTTTACCCTGGCGTTAATCAGTGCCGTCATTGGGGTGCGTTCACTGGCGCTTGCAAAACGCTGAGTAAACAGCAGCTCCATCTCTGCGAAGGTCTTGATAGAGTCGTTCGGGAGTTTAGAGTACCACTCGAACGCCGTATCTGATAAACTTCCAACAAACTGGCGAAGCAAAAGCTTGTCATCACCGCCGGTGTTGCCGCAGAGTGCCCTGAACTGGGCAACATGCTGGTGAGGATTGCCCGTCCCCTTGTAGACATGGAATTTGGGAATTGTGTAACTTGGTGGGTACTTGATTTGGTCGTACCAACTTGGATATGGTCGTCCCGTTTTTACGATCTGGCCAGTTGCTTCAGTCGCATGATGAACCCGTATTTGTTGGGCTATGTACTCGTCCAAATCAGCTTTAGAGATTGTATCTTCTTTAGCCATGGAAAGAGCTGGCGGAGGATTTGATGCCTCTCCCCTATCGTCTCCAAGGACGATCGGGGGCTCTTCAGCCGGAGGATCTTGTTGTATCATCATCCCTATCATGTCTTGGAAGAGGAGGCCCATATGCTGTATGTTGGCTGCTTGTTCAGCAGCCTCTTTGTCCTTCTTCTCCAATATCCGACGAAGGAATTCGGCGTCGGTTTCTTCCTCTTGGCGTTCATCCGAGGACGCTTCAGGGTTTTCTTTTGGCCCTGTAAGTGCGGCTATAGCGTTCATCATTTCTTGGAGCTTCTGCTGCTGCTCCTGTACCTTGGTCACTGATCGCGTAAGCGGTCGATGACCCGTAGATATGCGACTGTCCTCTTTACCAGACGCCACATAGACGGTATGAACTACAATGCCCCCTGACTTAGGGCTTTTGGGTTCACCACCTTTGATATTTGTCGCCGGCGCGGGGGTTTTCTCCGGCCTTCTTCTTTTGTGGGCCGTTGAGGTTGGAGGGGCCGTTGCAGTGGGCACCCTAGTGACTGTCATCTTTTCCTGTTTGATCGGACGGTCCTTTTCTTTTTCCACTTTCGCCATTTTCTGTTGACGAGAGCGATCTGGGTCAATTACGGAGTCTTGAACTCTCCGCCAAACTTTATAAATTTTTTAGGACAGCCGTTGAGAGGGCTGTTCCTGCTTCGTTTCCGGAACTTTCTCCGCGGGTGGAGGAGCTCTTTTTAGTGTAGCGGTTGGAGAGTTCTTACGTACCCTCCTTAGCAGTTCAAAGCTGTTCTTAGTTGGAACAGCAGCGTTGACTTCCACCACTGGAGCCGGTGGAGTTGCCCCTGAGGGGGAGTTGCCCCATGCCTTCCTCACTCGTCACCAATGGCGACGTCGAGCACGACGAGCCGTTGGGACTGGCTCGGAGATAGAGATAGCTTCTTTTTGCCCCCTGTCTGAATGAGACGCCGTCGGTGTTAACCTCTTAAAGACTGAGGTTGTTTTTTGAGGGTTGATATTCAACCTGTTGAAGACGGATCCTCGAGCGAGGGCAGGAGCAGGAATCGTCAGTCTTGAAAAGACTGATTCTTTGACAAGGGAAGCCGCCTTGACGACTTCTGGAGTAGCAGTTATTGCCTTCCTTGGGACAGCCAATTTAGAGTTCTGATCCAGCCTGGTGAAAACAGAGGCTGTTGGTTTGGTAGTGGGCGACCCGTTGACAGGGGCCGTCGTGGCAGTGAGCCGGTCGAAGACCGACTTCTTGTTCCTTTCCGGTGCAGGTATTGGCATAGAGAAGCTTGTAGGTGGGATCATGGTCCCGAAAAACAGGCCGGTGGTGGCCTGGGTCACCTGGTCTACTGGCAGAGCGAGGAAGGAAGCCGCTTGGGGCCCATATGCTACACCCCCGGGGGAGGTGGAGCGTCCGTTGCAGTGGTACTTCGAGCAGTTGGTGCAGTTAGAGGCCATTGATGCTTGAGTTCTGCGCCAGACAAAAGAACAAATCTTAGTAACTTGCAATCCAAAGGCAACCATTAACAAACCGCGATTCGTTCGCGAATACGACACACGAAGTGTGGAGTGGAAAGAGGAAAAGGTCCCACCGGACGTGCCAGAATCTGTTCCCCTCCGAACGGCGGCCGACGACGCTGCGGGCGTCTGGCCTGAGATTCGGGGCAGATGCTATATGGTTATCCGTCTACCTCTCCGAAGATACTAAGTTGATTTATAGCACCGTGTATCGGAGGTTTAGACGGATGCGGCCGATGTAGCAGACTTCGTCAGATTCCCCCTCGCTTGAGGGGTTTTTGATTGTGGGGACGCTCTTCCCTGCAGGCGCAAGCCCCTGCAGTTAATTACGCTACCGCATCGCGGTAACAACTTTCTCCTTCTCCAGAATTTCACTTCGTTTCGTGGGTGTTTGTTTTGTTTGTGGTTGCCCGTGGATTGTATACGGAGACTGAGTAATGCCGTCGTCCGTAGGACGTGGATTAGTCCAAATCCGTATTTACTTAGATTTGGGTTTGGTGTTTTTAGTTTAAGGATAGGTTAGCCGTATTGAGGCTAAGATCAACTTAAACATTCGTTAAGGATACGTTAGTCCTGTTTTGAGACTAAGATCAACTTAACGTGGTGATCCATTTAATTATATGGCTGTCAGGACTCATCACCTCTCTGACGTCGTTGAAGGATTACAACGATAGATGTCAGAGGAGTTCAGAGATGTACCCTTGAACCAAAGTTGATTTGGAGTTTTATAGTCCATTTGAATGTTTAAGGATACGTTAGCCGTATTTGGGGCTAAGATCAACTTAAACGGGACCGTTTAGATACGGAAAAAGAGCGTTTGGAGGCTCTATCGTTCCAGTTTAGGGACGTAGTGGTCCATTGGTACTTTAAGGACATTGCGGTCCATATTCCAGTTTAGGGACATGGTGGTCCATTATTAGTTTAAGGACATTTCGGTCCATCGCCAGTTTAAGGACGTAGTGGTCCATTATTAGTTTAAGGACGTTTCGGTCCATCGCCAGTTTAAGGACGTAGTGGTCCATTATTAGTTTAAGGACATTTCGGTCCAATATTAGTTTAAGGACGTTTCGGTCCAATATTAGTTTAAGGACGTTTCGGTCCACGAGTTTAGGGACCCCGCAGTCCATATTAATGTGTGGTCGTCGGGACCCGTCACCTCTCTGACGTCGTTGAAGGATTACAACGAGAAGTGTCAAAGGAGTTCGGAGATGTACCCTCGAACCGGAGGTAAATTGATTTAAGAGAGCAATCTTGCTCAGTCAATTTAATTTGAGGACTTACGGCCAAAATTGGGCTAAGTCCAGTTGAAAATGTTCAACATTTTATTTGCTTTTGCATTGCATTTTTATTTGGGCTCTACCAATAAAAGATGCAGAGCATCAGTTTGTTTTGAGCTCTGCCTATTTGTAAATGATGCAAAGTATTTACCTTGTTTGGGCTCTGCCCCTTTTAAAATGCATAGCATTTTTATTATTTTGTTTGGGCTCTGCCCATTTATAAATGATGCAGAGCATCAATTTAATTAGGCCTGCTTGGTCTTTTTGATTTGGGCCTGGCCCTTTAGGAAATGCATTGTATTTTCAGGTGCTTTGCGCCAATTAGAGAGCGCAAGCGCTTGTAGTGTTGACACATGTCGCGCAAGCGCAATGCGCTGCGCTAGCACGCTGCGCTTGCGCTGCTGACACGTGGCGCACTCTGGTGAGTTGCGCCAATTACAGAGAGCAAAGCTCTATCTCAAAGCGCAAAGCGCAAGTGGTTCAGATGCTAACACGTGGCGCTCTCCTAAGAGCGCAACAGCGCAGTTTGCAAGTGCAAAGCACTATGATTTAGGAATCTTTTTAGATTCAAGAACCAATGGTTCATAAAAGTGCAAAGCACTATTTTTTTTATTTTTGTTTTTTCTTGTTTAAAGAACCAGTGGTTCATGAGAAGTGCAAAGCACTATTATTTTTATATGAAGATCATTGATCTGGTTTTTAGATCAATGATCTATTAGAAGAAATTTCTTCTCTTTTGTGAGGGTTTTTACCTTTTTCTTGCAATTTTTCTCAGAGTTCTCTCTGTTTGAAACTTCTTGATTTTTCAAGAAAATTTTGATGCCTTTGAATTGAGGTCTGGGGTCCTTTTTATAGTGCTCATAAACTAGTTAAATTTGTTAAAGAGATATTTCTCTGAGTTATTTGGGGAATTTCCCCACCGTTGGAACTTTGATCAAAAGGCCTCTGTTTTACAGAAGAAAATCTTCTTGTTTTAACCAGAACAGAAAAGATTTCTTTAGAATTTTAATTCTGTTTGGCGCAGATGCCCCAGCGCGTGACACGTGTCACGCAGCGCAGCTGTGCTTGTGCAGCTGTGCTTGCGCAGCTACGCAGACACGTGTCGTGCAGCGCAGCGCTTGCGCAGCTGTGCTTGCGCAACTGAAACGTTGCTTCCTTTACGTTTTGTTTTAAAAGAGCCTTGCTCTGATTGGACGCACTGCCTCGGGCGCTGTGCTGACGTATCAACTTCTGACACGTGGCGCATTGCGCGCAACGCACGGGATTTTGAAGCGTTGCTTCAGAAAATTTGAATTTTTGAAATTCAAACAGAGCCTTGCTCTGATTGGGGGAAACAGTCTCAAGCCTCTTAAAGTCAGATTAAAAATATGCAAAGCAGTAACAATCACTTGCAATCAATTTTTTTTAGCGCGGCGCAAAGAATCCTGCACAAGATCAATTATTGGAAGGGGGAGAGATTTTTTTAGCGCAAAGAATCCTGCAGGAGATTTGACAGAAGATATATTGGGATTTGCAGAGGAGGAGATCAGAAGACTTACAGAGAGGATCCACGTGCCGAAGTGGTCAACCTGCGGCGGATCCGTGGTCATAAGTGGGCTTCGGCGGCGGTTCAGCAGTCGGATCGGCGGCTCGGTTCCCAAGAAATTTTTTTAGATGATGATGTCACCAAAGCATCGCGCTTCCGCGGTCAGAAAGGGTATATTGCGGCAGTTCCGCGGTCAGGGTGCTGGTTCAGATCCCGAGATTTTTTTTTCTGTTGTTCTGTTATTGAAATCCCCTTCTGTTCGGATCTTCAGCTTTCCGTTTCGCTCTCTGGATTTTTCCAAATCCGAACTTGTACATCGATCCTGCAAAGATTCACACAAGAAACCCTTCAAACAATAAAAGATGATAGAATTTTTATATATTTTTTTATTTTATGATTTTTATATTTTATATTAACCCGAAATTGCAAAAAGAAAATACTATGCCATCCCCGGCAACGGCGCCATTTGATTTAAATGAGATTTACGCGCTTGCGCTTTCAAAAGATGAATCAAAAATATTTATTTATAACCGCAATCAAGAACGGCGTCGCTTGATAGCTAGCCGGTGAGTACGGGTCGGTCCACAGGGATGTTGTGTATTTCCTAATTTGGTCTAACGAGTTAATTCCAAACGGTGTGAATGGATTGATTAAATCTAAAAACTAAGTTTTATCTAGACTAGAGTTTTGCTAGGGTTAGGTTTAGGTTATGTTTAGAAATGTAAAGATTTCCCACCGCTTTCAATACCCTAATTTAGATCTATTAGGTGTTATGGTAACAATTAATAAAGGGGATTAGTACCATCGGGAAGAAACGATATTTCTTCCTCTAGGTTCTTGTCCTTCCTTTCTTAATTCTTACCCTAACGTCCATGGAAAACATATACAACCGGTCCTTTATACTACGGTATCACCGCTACCTCGGGGGATAGGGTGCCGTAGGGAACGGTGTGTTATGTATGCATGAAATCCTATAAAAAAACTTATGATGGGCAAGAAAGGGGTGAGAGATTTTCATCTCTCAAGCATTCTCCAAATCTAACCCTAACAAGCGAGGAGACTACTCGCTCATTAGGGAATTAAAAAACATTTCTAATTAATTTAACTAGGGCAGATAAGAAAATTTAAACTAGGACAATGAAAAGAAAACTTACTAATTTTATTGATGGCTCTCTCCAATCATTTACACAGGATTTAATTTCTGAAATAGATGAATAAAAAGAGGCATAACCTAAAACAGGTTTTTAGGATTCTATTTATAGATTCATAGAAACCCTAGGTTACAATCGCGTCATATCTGTTTTTACAAAAATACCCCCTAAGAAAAAGACCTAGTCAACATCCGCCAGCGCACCGACACATTTTCCACCGACACGGGTAATAGACGGCCGCGGAACCGCGGCCATAGGGCCTGTTTGGCCACGGTTCCGCGGCCAAGTAGGGAGATTGTAGTCTGTGTTTTTCTTTGTTGCTTCTAGATGACTTTGTCTTCTTGTTTCTACAGTTGTTTCTTCAGATTGGTTTCTAGGTTTCTTCCAGATCTCCACCGTGAATAATTGTAGTGGACTTTTACCGTTGCTTCGTGACGAAGTCTTGAACCTTGCGCTGCCTTGTATTTTGTGAATCTGATCTTCGTGTAGGCTTTATCAAGATTCCACTATTTATTGGTCGTAGTCTAACTTTTGTATCATCTTATGTCATTTTCACTGTTTTTGTCCCGAGAATCTGTAACCTGCAACTATGTAGCAGACATAGGTCAAAAGCACCTGTTTATTTGTAAAATGCATAAGAATGGGGAATTTAATAATGCAGAATTATGGTATGAACACTCGGTAAGTCCCAAAGATAAGGAAGAAGTAGAAAAGAAGAAAGAGAGAGAGAGAGTAGCTTTTAATGTTGTATTATATTGTTGTATTAACGCTGTTGTTTGTAGTTTGGTACAGAAGAATGCCAGTGTATACGAGAGGGGTCTCGGTATGCTAGAGACCAGGGCAAATGGAAGTACAAGGCTCCGTTATACAACCCGGAACAACGGCAATTGGATTCATGTTAGGTGTCTTAATCTTACCGTCTCATGCCACCTTTAACACCTTCCGTACCAATCTACCCCTTAAACCCCGTAGTGTTTTATTTGTATTGTTTTGTACTGTAAATTGTATTGAATGTATAATTGAAACACTGACCGAAACTATGATATCAGTAAACGGATGTAACCGTAGAATCATGTAAATGGAATAACTGGAGAACCATGTAAATGGAATGTATATCCATGGTTCGGTTCAGTCAAGTTGTATAGATTGATAATTGGATTCATGGATTCATGTTGAATTGTAATATTGAAGATTGTAGATTGTACTTGAATCATATTCAAGTCAAATATAATCAGACTCAAACCCGAGTCAGACAATTAAAAATGTAAATCGAAGTCTTGATTAATTCTTACATATAATTTGCTAGGGTCCTTAGGGAAATTTATAAAACTTGAGGGGGTTTTATGTAAAAATACTTTTATATACTTTTCAATATACACCTCAAGTATTCGTTATTCTTCTTTAGAGTTGTAATGAAGGTGGATTTTATATTGTGATATTTCTAGTGAAAATATCCTAATTTCATAAATAAAGGTATTTATTTGTAAAGTTGATTTATTTGGAATTCATAGTATTTTAGTGTAAAATTTATTCTTGTGATTTTTAGGAAAAGGTGGAATATTTATATCATAATAAAATAGGTATTTTAATGATAAATATACATATATTTATAATAAATATTTTATATTCTAAAAAATCTCATTTTCTTAAGATGTCGTATTTTAAATCTTTCGAGACCGAATGCTCCTTGCGGAGGTCTGAATCCCGCACTACTAAGCCCGAGGATGTGCGATAAACTGCACCATCCTGAACTGGTTCCCCAAAGTGGGTTTTAGCGGCGCTTTGTAAAGATTGTAAATACTAAATCCTTTAGAAAACGGTTTTATGAAGTAAATGGTATTTATTTGTAAAGGTGTATATTTTCCGTATTGTATGTTCTAGATTATCCTAAGTCAACTAGTCTATCCCTAACTGGTCCAGACGAGAAGTTGTGAGATACCTCAAATCGCCTCTTCACCGCCAATTGTGGCCAGGTAAGTACAAGTGAGGAAAGGAGGGATCCGCTCACGAATCACCGTGAGTCGGGCCTTTTAAAGTTACCTTTCTCACTTGCCTAGCCTAGACACCACAAAGTCAGGTTTAGATAAACGACCGATTTCCACAACTTATCGTATTTTCATAATAAGTGGTACCTTTTTTTTAAAAAGTGTATCAAAACTAAATCTTTTAGAAATGGTTTTATTAAGTATATGGTATTTAAATGAAAATGTTTGTTTTCTCATATTCTAGGTTCTCGGGGGTGTTGCATATGAGTGTGTGAGGAGGTAGGTCGTTACCTCGTGATCTACTTTAAATGTATAGCAAGTTTGATGGAGTTAAATGAAGGATTGAAACAATGTGGTATTTAAGTGAAAAATACGATAAATTGAAAAAGCTATCATTTCATGTGACGAAACTTGATCAAATTGTTTGATTAGTGTTTAATAGTCAACATGAGGAAGTTTAGGTATGATTGTATTGGTAAGAAGTGGAATTTTATAGAAAATCGAATCAGAAATCGGATTTGTTCCAATTCCGTCGGGTTTTGTAATTTCGTATTTTGTGAATGGAAAAGAGAAATAGAAAAGGGAATTACGGGTTTTAGATTACTCAAGAGAGTGAGAAGGAACTAGAGAGATCGTCAGTGTATTGCGTCGTCGCCGATAGTTCCTAAGATGATCGCCGGAAGTTCCGCCGGAATTTCGTCGGAGCTTCGCCTTGAGCTTGTTTTCAAAGTACACGATCTTTGGAAAAATTTTGAGAAAGTGGGCTCGGGATTTTGCGGTGGGAGGGTAGTATGTAGGGTTGGTATTTATAGGGTTAGGCTAGGGTTAGGATAGATGAAAAGTTTAAAATAAAAATGTGATAAAATGTATTAAAAGTAAAGTAATTTGGGTTTTTTAAGAGCTCTGGAAATGGTCTGAGGCTGAAATTTTGCAGGTGCATAGGGAATATGAAAAGACACAACTTTCATGTTGGGGTCGTCGCCGGAATCGGCCGACTCGGCCGTGACTCGGTCTGAGGACTGAGTCAGACCGAGTCAAGGCCGATTTGGCCGATTCCCGGCCGAGTCAGGCGGCCGGGATCACCCCCGACGATTCATCTATGTCACGCCCCGCTTCCCAAAATACGGAGAACGAGGGATGACTTGGCCAGCCATGCTCCTACGGTCAAGGAATAATCACGCCATAGTCACACTTCGGCTTCCAGCATTACATGGTAATCAGTAAACAAAGCACGGAAGTAAAGGAAATACATCACTAAGTTATTACATCAACTTTCATGTTCACAATTTACAAATAAACAAGAAAGAACTACTAACCAAGTTCGAGTACAAGGTCTCTTTTAGGGAAAGCAGAAAAGAAGAAAAAGGTACTCCAGACTAAATCTCCGCTAGCTCGAAGGGTAAGTCCGACTCCTGCGCTGGTTCTTCCTCGATATCTGAGCATGCATACTCAGGTCGTCAGTGTGACGTAATATCAATATTATAATAATGACATGAAACAGGCAGATAAGGCAATAACAATGGAAGTAAAATGCAGATAATCACTAAGTCACTAAATTATGCAAAATATGACCTGTCTCCCTATTAGTCTCTAAGTCATGTTTGAAATCGAGTTATGGAAAGGAGGATCATGTTTAACGAGGGTCTCGTACATACCCGAGAAAACGGCCCACACGCCCGGGACATAACCCTGTCAGCCGGATCGCTGGATCCTACCTAATATATATAAGAGTCGCTGTTCGTATGATCATCCTCTAAATCACGGTCCTCGCTAAATACGATGCTTTTTCCACTTCGATTTCCCCTTTTTCCCCAGGTTAACACTATTGACGAGTATGGTTTAGTCGTATATAAGTATGCACCAATAACACGGTTTTGTCACTGTTCACTGTATTAATCACTGTCACGAATCATTCACTTTTCCATTGGCGTACTTGACACTCCTAAACCAATACCGTTCACGCACGATAATGCATTGTACACTGAATAATAACATGCACTATCACTATGGGTGTGGCAAACGGGTAAGATATGTACATTTATGCAGTTAACGAATCATGTGTAATGTGAACTATTATGCACCTCATGAGCTTATAAAAATTGCAGTAAATCATATGTTTAGAATTCAATGAAATGATACAAATACGGTAACAAGTACACTCTGTTAGAAGTTCAGCAAAATTTGTTTCAGTGCAATCGGATTTCGGGTTTGCAAGTTACAGCCGTTTCATTTTAAGTGTTCGCTGCAGGAAATTCAGTTTCTTTACTGAACGTCCGTTTGGCGACACAATTTTCACCTAGTTAGGATCAGAATTTAGCGACGCTACAGTTGAATGAAATTTAGGATTTTCAATAGGATTTCCAAAGCATCATAAGGATTCTCAATCGCGTCTCTACGTCAGAGGTTATGCACTGTTCAACACTAGGGTATCGGTTCTGTTTCTGTTTAGGACTGCTATACGTCCCGTTCTTTTAAATTGCAGTTTAAATAGTAAACGATGATAAAAAGGGGTAAAATCACTTGCGTTATTTAGCTAACAGTTTCATATTCAATAAAGTGTAGGGTTCTGCAACATACAAGTTCAGGCAGAAAAGTAGTAAGCATTACGAGACAGAAATCAACAGCCAGAGCTGCTCTGGACTGCAGTCCAGAGCCGCTCTCCGAACCAGTTCTCGTCATATTTTCAGTACAGAAACAATTAAAATTTTTTATAGGGTTCCAGTTTGTCGAGTTGGCTTCGATTCGAGCCCTCGAACGCATTACTTCAATTTGTACACAATTAATTATGATTTTACCAAGTTTCAGACGCGGAAAATATTCAGTTTTAACGGATGAAATTGGGGGTGATCGTTCAAGTCAGTAACGATTAAATTTTCTAGTCAAATTTCACCACAATGTGCATTACCACACGGGCCAGCATATATAATCAAGTTCCGTCAGTTTAATAGAAGGTTTTCGTTCAGATTCTAGGTCGAACGCATACACTATTTTAAGTCGCATTAAGTGTTTATGTGGAATTTAACGGTATTTCAAGTTGTAGTAAAACAATTAGCATGAAGCAAGTAGGTAACTTGCCTGGAGACGCTTTGGCGACGCACGGTGGTGGCAACGGCATGAACGCGCGCCGAACGGCATGGTTTGGATTCACGGCCTCGGCTCGCGTTTCGGGTTCGTCGTCGGAGTTGCCCGGAGATGGCTCGCGATCGCTGGAGGCGGAGTGTGGTGCTGTGAAGTTCCTGGGAACGTGCTGGGGTCGGCGTCGGTCGGCGGTGGTCTCTCCGGCGATGGGTGCAGCAGGGGGTGAGGTTGCAGCGAGAGGTTTGGTGTGGGTTTTGGAGTGAGGGAGTGAGGTAGTGGGGGCTCGGGTTTGGTGGTAATGGTGATGATGATGATGACGTAGAGGGTCGACGAGGTGGTTCGCCGGCGAGGAGGGTGCAAGTGGTGGCCGAGGTGGTGCAGTGAGAGCTCGGCGGTGGGTTGAGAGTGGTGAGGAGGGGTTAGGCAGTGTAGGGGGCTTGAGTTCTGGAAAGAAGAGAGAGAGGGAGGAAGGATGAGGTGGTTGTAGTCGTCGTCGTCGTCGGTGAGGGCTCGAAACTTGCATCTTTGGAGAGAGGAGAGGAGTGAGTTGGAGAGGGATCGATAGTGTGAGGGGGAAAGGGTTAGAGGGATGAGGAGAGGTTTTGGAGCGAGTGTGGTCGTGATCGGGTTGAGGGGGAATGTGGGTCGGCGACGCGGGCTTGGGCGACGTGGGCACGACGTGAGGAGTGAGGGAACGAGCGGGAATGCAACGTGGGGAAGAAAGGTTAGGGCACGGGCCGGGTCGGGTTTGTGGGGGTGTTTGGACGCGGCTTGGAGTTGGGCTGGGCGGGTGGGATTTAATTAATTCATTTAGTTTTCTAAAGGAAAGAATTGGAGTGGGCCGAGGAATTAAAGTTTAATTTATTCTGTTTGGGCTGGGTATTTGTATATATGCTTAGTTTTAATTAATCTGGATAAAGGGAAGATGTGCATATATATTTTTAGTTTTAGTTAAACGTTTAGGAAAAAAATCAATTGTTAAATCTTAAGCAACTAATTACACAAAATTACGAGGAAGAAGAAAACATTCGGGGAACTTGGAAAATATAGAAAAATTTTATTGATGGGAACGGGGATTTACATCATACCCCCCCTTACAAAAATTTCGTCCTCGAAATTCAACAAGGATACAATGAAACAAAAGTACTAAACAAAGAGATGTGGAAAACGTGCACGGATATCTTCCTTGCGCTCCTAGGTAAATTCCCCTGGGGAACGACCGCCCCAAGACACTCGGACTAACGGAATGATCTTGTTCCAGCACTCTCTCCCTACAGTCGAGGATGGTGGTGGGCTACTCCTTGTAAGATAGGTCGGTACCCAAAGCTAACTCCGAATAGTCCAGAACATGGCTCTCATCCCGAACATAACGCCGCAACTGAGACACGTGGAAGGTATTGTGCACACCAGCTAGCGATGGAGGCAAGGCAAGTCGATAAGCCACCTCTCCTACTCGCTCTAGCACCTCAAAAGGTCCGATGATACAGGGACTGAGTTTCCCGCGGCCTCCAAACTTGATAACTCCATGGGTAGGGGAAATCTTCAGGAACATGTGATCTCCAACTTCAAATTCTAGTGCTCTCCTGCTGGTATCCGCCCAACTCTTCTGTCGATCCTGAGCCGTCTTAATGCGCTGCCTGATCATTTGGACCTTGTCGACTGTCTGAACAATGAGCTCGTAACCCAGTAATCTTCATTCTCCCACATCATCCCAACAAACTGGGGATCGACACTTTCGCCCATAAAGTGCTTCGAAAGGAGCCATCTGAATGCTAGCCTGGTAACTGTTGTTATAAGAAAACTCGACTAGGTGCAGATGGTCCTCCCAGGAGCCCTGAAAATCCGACATGCAGGCCCTCAACATATTCTCGAGCGTCTGAATCGTACGCTCGGATTGTCCGTCCGTCTGCGGGTGATAAGCTGTACTGAACTTGTGGCGGGTACCCAAACTCTCCTGTAAGCTCTTCTAGAAGTGCGAAACGAATTTGGTGTCTCGATCTGACACAATGCTGACCGGGACTCCGTGAAGTCGCACTATCTCCTGAATGTATCTCTCTGCCAGTGACTCTGTTGACTGTCCCACTCGGAATGGTAAGAAGTGTGCAGCTCGTGAGGCGGTCGACGATAACCCAAATGGCGTTGTTTCCCCTAGGGCTCCGTGGTAAGGCCGTCACGAAATCCATAATAATGTGCTCCCACTTCCATTCTGGTATCGCAAGCGGTTGTAACAGTCCTGCTGTCTTCTGATATTCCGCCTTCACCTGCTGGCAAACCAAGCACCTGGATATGAACCGCGCAATTTCTCGCTTCATCCCGTTCCACCAAAAATGCTGCTTTAGATCTCGATACATCTTCGTACCTCCCGGATGCACAAAATAAGTTGAACTATGCGCCTCAGCCGGTACCTCTTCTCGAACATCTCCCTTGGGTACGCATAGTCTGCTACCGAATCTCAGAGAACCGTCTTCATGTATGATTAAGTCCGTTCTCAGTCCGGCTTCTACTTGCGCTCTGAACTTTTGCAATTGCGGATCATCCGCTTGTGCAGCCTTGATGCGATCCATAAGGGAAGACTGCACCTGTAGTTGCCAAAATTGACTGATTTCGCCCGGTGTGACGACTTCAAGCTCGAGTCTCTGAAAGTCCTTAACAATGCTCCTCTGACTGGTTAACATCATGACTGCTGGCTTGCGACTGAGAGCATTTGGTACAACATTTACTTTCCCTGGGTGATACTGAAGGTCCAAGTCGTAATCTGCCATCAGTTCTAGCCTTCGGCGCTGCCTCATGTTTAGTTCTTTCTGAGTGAAGACGTACTTCAGACTTTTATGATCCGTGTACACCTCTACCTTCTCGCCCAATAGATAGTGCCTCCAAATCTTCAACGCAAAAACTACTGCAGCTAACTCTAAGTCATGCGTATGATAGCTCTTCTCGTGATTTCTCAGTTGTCGAGAGGCGTAAGCAACCACTCGACCGTGCTGCATCAGAACACAGCCTAATCCCTTCCCTGAGGAATCACTATGTATCACCAAACCACCGGAATCATCTGGCACTGTAAGAATGGGCGCCATAGTTAACTTTTGCTTCAGTGTGTCAAATGCCTGAGTACACTCCTCTGTCCATGTGTAACACCTCAGGATGTGTTTAGTGGCTAATTATATTTAAATAAAGTGTTTTTAATAAAAAGTTTACCAAGTTGAGTTTCAAATATTTTTCCAAATTTAACAAATATTTTTCTAGAATTTTCCTAGGCTTGCACACACATGTGCATGTAAACTAAGGTTTAAAATGAGGTTATACCATGATTAGCAACCATGGTGGGTTTAATAATGGGGATTAAGTCTTTTGGGTTTTAATTAAGTCTATTTAGTTAATTGATGGTTGTTTTAAATTGAAATTTCTTTTGGAGTGTTGACTTGGTGAGAATGAGAGAGAGAGAATGCATCATGGCAAAGCCCATGCTTGCATTTAATGATGAGAGAGAAAGGAGGGGTTGACATTGGGAGTTATCATTTCCTCTCATTCTTGTGCTCATTTCTCTCAACCTCACTCTCACACTCACACCCCCACCATCTCAGCAGCAGCAGAAGCAAGCACAGCAGCAGTAGAAGCAAGCACAGCAGCAGCCAGCAAGTACAGCAGCAGCAACAGTGAGCAGCAACAGCAGCAGTGAGCAGTAGCAAGAGCACAACTTCAACTGCAGCTCCTTCCCTCTACTCCTTCTTCTTCCTCCAGCTCCCTAGGGTCGAGTGTGGGGTATACTTCTTGAACTTACCCCCTAGTTTGCTTAATTAGTGTAGCTTAGCTTCGATTAGTGATTAATGGTGCGTTTTAGTGCGATATGTAGTAATTAGGGGGGAACCTTGATCAAGTGAAGTATGAATTGGTTTTAGTAAGTTGATGGAGTGTTGTTAGGGCCATGTTAACCTAGCTTAGCCCCCAATTGCACTAAAATACCACTAGATTCCTATTTGATGCAAATTCATCGTTTTTGAGCAAAATCTAGCTTTCTGCAAACTGCTATCGACCCAGTGAGTTCAGATTAAAATTAAGAAGACTGCAGTATAGTTGTAAGGTGCTGATCCCATTTGTAGAACACGACCCCCAAATTCCATGTTCAGGCCGCCGAAAAATTGATTCTGGCCGCAATTTGCGGCCAGATGGGGAGGGAATGGGGTTGGGTTTGGCTCTATAGGTGTCTGCTGCTACCTTTAGACTCATGGCATGTATAATTTTATTTAATTGTTGCTGTAGAAAAATCTGGAGCTAAATACCTGTTTCTCGTATTTTTAAACCTTCGCGACACGCGTGATACGTGTGTGGGTTTGGGGTTTCTGCGTATCGCGACGCGTCGGGGTAGTTTCAGGCGCGTAATCACACGTTTTAGCGTATTGCGCACACGCGCGCTTGGTTTGCAACGCAGGTTTCTAGTTTGACCTTAATATCACGTTTTTGTGGATTTGACCTTATGTGTGATATATTGTATGATTCTAGGTTCGCAGGCGAGTGAGACGGACGCTGCGAAGAAGGGGAAGCAAGTCGTCGGCTACACTTAGCACGAGACTTCGGTGAGTAGATTTAATATCTACGGGGATATCGCCCGCATAGCGTTATGCGTCAGGGCTGATAGGACCTTATAGCTATATGTTGCATTTACCCTATTGACTGTCATGGATACTGTTGTTGCATACTGCATTCCCTGCTATATGTATGTAAACTTAGAATTGATAGAACACCGCACTATTACTAACGGTTCATGTTGCACGAGCACTAATCTGCATGTTATACACACACCGTTAGTAATTGCCATGACACACTCACTGTAGAATTGCCATGATTATATTGCTGTAGTTCATTTCACATATGATTCGATATGATTTTCATAAAAATTGGGAGCAGCATGATGTCTTTAAAAACTGAAACTATTTTAAAAAGCGGTTTCCCCTTGTACCTATATTATGGCTTGATGTACATAGCACATCGCATTTGATTTACTTATTGGTGTTGGATTTTCATGTGATTTCTGGTTTTGAGAACCGTGGGATTATTTAAGAAAAGATGCACTATTTGAAAAACCCGGTTCCTCGTGATATGATATTTTGGTGCGTCCACCACGCGTTTTCTCGGTGCTGAGACGTGTGCTTGAAACCCGATTCGAGGTGTTGGATGATCCGTTTGCGGGTTCGTGGTGGACCCGGTATGGTTCCCCTCGGCAAGATGATCGATGGACTTTGCCGATTGAGCCTGGAGGCGGGCGAGTACCTACCGGTGATTGGTTGGACCTGGCGATTATCCGGAGGATACCGACCAGAGTCGAGAGATGGATGCGGGATGATCCGTACTGCCGGGGCCGAGGGCCGATACCGTAGACGGAGCCCGTGGGCTGATCCGGACTTACAGAGCCGGATATATGAGGATTTGCATGTCGATACTGGACACGAGTATTTTATGATATTTTGAGTGCCGATGTTGGGCACTCGTGATTCTCAGAGATTTACATGATTTGAGGGCCGAGGAGTGTGCCGGTGCCTGAGTTTATTTGGGATTTGGGGTGCATTTTTAGGCACCGATTATCTTTCCACGTTGATATTCCGTGTAGATGTTATTTATCCCATGCTCAGCATTGATTATCATGTATCTCATCCTGTAGTTATTTTACCTGACTGAGCATTTGCATGATTATTGCACCTACTGCTTGTCGCATATAGATCTTACTTACTGGCATATGATAGAGTAGCACAGTACGTGCATACTCGCGATTACCTTTATATGTTATCTCTATTCACGAGTTGGCAACTCACCCCCGTTGTGCCACAGTATTTGCAGGTTGCCCCTCAGAGTAATCGCGACAGGATGCCTTTTGCATCTTTTGGCTACAGATACCACTACAGTTGGTGCGAGAGCTATTTTGCTTTTAGGTGGGTTGTGGTATTTAATTACTTTTATTGTACCCCTTTTGTATCTAGTATTCTCCATCTACCATATATGTACTGGACTTAGACACAGTGTGAGGACGATGATGTATATTTTGTATTCTGGTGTCGAGCTCGTGGGAGCCGACTATTTTTATATGCAGTTTATTATTCTGTGATGTTTACTTATTGCTCATTCTTCGCTACGGCGTCGTATATTACTCTTGTGATGATGGTTTCCGCCGTTGGGCGTGATTGCTCCCGTTTGGGAATGTTTTGTTTCATTATATCTCATTTTCAATCATATCCTGTTTTATACCCGATTTCGGGGTTACTTTTACAAAGGAAATGCTGCCAAAATTATTTAAATGATGACGTAACTTTAAAAGAACTTATTGAACTATTTAAGGTTTTCTAAATGTTTTAACTAAATGTTTTCAACACTCGCTACTTTTATATGGTTTTGATTTCTGGGTTCGGCTTACTTAGTCGCGTTACGCCTGTAGACGTTGCGTGGTTAAGTGCCGGTCACGAGTCGAATTATTCGGGTCGTGACACCATGCAAACGGTACATCCTTCCGTGTCAGCCTCGTCAACGGTTCAGCGATTCTTGAAAAGTCTTGGACGAACCGCCGATAATATCCTGCCAGTCCCAGAAAACTTCTGATCTCGGCCACTGACTTCGATGTTGGCCAATCTCTGACAGATTCTATCTTTGCCGGGTCCACTGAGATGCCTTCGCCCGAAACAATGTGTCCCAAGAACTGAACCTTGTCGAGCCAGAATTCACACTTGCTCAATTTCGCGTACAGCTTCTCTTCCCGAAGAACTTGTAGAACCGTGCGCAAATGCTCAACATGCTCCTCCCGGGTCTTCGAGTAGACTAGTATATCGTCGATAAATATAACGAGAAACTTGTCTAAGTACTTTGCAAACACCCTGTTCATCAAGTCCATGAATATTGCTGGAGCATTGGTAACACCGAACTGCATCACAAGGAACTCATAGTTTCCGTATCTGGTCCTGAAAGCCGTTTTGCATATATCCTCGGCTGCTACTCTGATCTGATGATAGCCAGAACGGTGATCCAACTTCGAAAATACCTTGGCCCCACTTAGCTGATCGAATAGGTCATCGATGCGCGGAATCGGGTACTCGTTCTTTATCGTGACTTTGTTCAACTCCCGATAATCTATACACATCCACAACGATCCATCTTTCTTCTTCACTAACAGAACTGGTGCACCCCACGGTGAAACGCTCGGCTAGATAAATTCCTTCTCCAGGAGTTCTTCAATCTGCTTCTTCAATTCTGCCAACTCAACCGGTGCCATTCTGTACGGGGCCTTGGAAACTGGTGCTGTACCTGGAGTCAAATCGATCGAGAATTCCAAGACGCGTGGAGGTGATAGACCTGGTAAATCTTCAGGAAACACGTCCAGAAAGTCCCGAACAATCTCTGGGGCTGGGCTCTCATCAATCTCCATAGCCGTCAACTCCTTTGGCTTGGCTCTATACTTGGCTGGCTCCAAAGATTCGCTCCCGCCTTCGAAAATAAACTCTGGGTGATTGGGAATGCGGAAGATCACGTTCCTTGCTCGACAATCAATAACTGCATGGAAGGTACTCATCCAATCCATCCCGAGAATTGCGTCATAGTTGCCTGTCCCGATCAAAAGGAAATTCGCATATAATTCCCTGCCACACACTACAACCGGACATGATCTACATTCTCGACTAGATACTATCACGCCATTACCCGTATGTATTTCCCAACCCTTGGTTAATGGTTCATGTGGTATAGAGTGTGTATCAACGAAATGCTCAGATATGAAACAGTGCGATGCTCCAGAATCAAATAGTACTCTAGCTGGCAAGGAATGTATGAGTAGAATACCTGTGACAACTATGCCTGAAGCCTCTGCCTGCTCGGCGGTCAAGGTGAAAGCCCGTCCCTGACCACGGCCCGTGTAGGGTTGCCTTTGCTCTTGTGATCTCTGCTGCTGTGGTCCAGACCCTCCCTGTATCTCTGCTCGCTCGGGGCAACCGCTAATTCTGTGCTGACTGGATCTGCAAATTAGACACTGTCCCTTGGCGCGGAGACAATCCTTCTGGGTATGCCCATCTCTGTTGCAGTAGCCGCAAACTACGTTCTTGCTCTGGGGGCGATGCTGGGGCACGAACGGACGCTTCATCTGTGTCGTTCCAGGCCTGTGAACTGGTATGACTCCTCGAGTCGATGCATGGGTGCATGCTGGAACAACTGGGGGCTTCCTGAATTTGTTGATCAGTTTCTCCTGAATTCGCGCCGCGTTGAGTACCCGTGCAAAAGTCTGAAACTCGAGTGACGCGATCAACTGCTGTAGCTCGAAATCGAGTCCCTGTAAGAAGCGCCTGGCCCTGGTGGCCTCTGAAGCGACCATATACGGAGCAAATCGGCTCAGGCGATTGAACTCTGCCGCGTATACGTCCACGGGATGGCCATTCTGCTTCAGTGGAATGAATCTTTCTTCCATCTCTGCCTTGGCGGTGGAAGGGAAATAATGGTCTAAGAAGCACTCCTTGAATTTGCTCCATTCGATTGGCTTGTCTAGTCTGCTTTCTTCCACTGACCACCATGTACAGGTTTCATCCTCCAACTGGATCTTTATCACGTTCACTTTATCTTCCTTTGGTACCCTGGCGGCCGTCAGTAAGTTCTCCATATTCACCAGCCATTGCTCGGCCTCGAGTGGCTCGGCTAGCCCTGTAAATGCAGCTGGATGCAACCTCCGAAAATCTGACACGGTACCAGTCCTGGCAGAAAAAGCTGGTGGAGCAGTGCCAACGGGGGCGGTAATGAGTGCGGAGGGTCCCCCTACAGCAATAATAGCCCTAAGTCCCTCGGCGAATAGGTCCGTCTTCCTCTCCTGGGCTTCGGCGAGAGACGTCAGTGCACTAAGTATCCTCTCCGTGCGATCCTGAGAGCTTGAGTCCGAGGAGTGGTCGTTCGGGGACGTCATATCGCTGGAAGATATTCAAAAGGATACGATTAGATATAAGGATGAAAATCAGGAATAGTGGAGTGAAAATAATGTAATACACTATAGTTAATGTTATCCCTTACTACTAAACACGGCTCTGATACCAACAAAACCATGTCACGCCCCGCTTCCCAAAATACGGAGAACGAGAGATGACTAGGCCAGCCATGCTCCTACGGTCAAGGAATAATCCCGCCGTAGCCACACTTCGGCTTCTAGCATTACATGGTAATCAGTAAACAAAGCACGGAAGTAAAGGAAATACATCACTAAGTTATTACATCAACTTTCATGTTCACAATTTACAAATAAACAAGAAAGAACTACTAACCAAGTTCGAGTACAAGGTCTCTTTTAGGGAAAGCAGAAAAGAAGAAAAATGTACTCCAGACTAAATCTCCGCTGGCTCGAAGGGTAAGTCCGACTCCTGCGCTGGTTCTTCCTCGATGTCTGAGCATGCATACTCAGGTCGTCAGTGCGACATAATATCAGTATTATAATAATGACATGAAACAGGCAGATAAGGCAATAACAATGGAAGTAAAATGCAGATAATCACTAAGTCACTAAATGATGAAAAATATGATCTGTGTCCCTATCAGCCTCTAAGTCATGTTTAAAATCGAGTTGTGAAAAGGAGGATCATGTTTAACGAGGGTCTCGTACATACCCGAGACAACGGCCCACACGCCCGGGACATAACCCTGTCAGCCGGATCGCTGGATCCTACCTAATATATATAAGAGTCATTGTTCGAATGATCATCCTCTAAATCACTGTCCTCGCTAAATACGATTCTCTTTCCACTTCGATTTCCCCTTTTTCCCTAGGTTAACACTATTGGCGAGTATGGTTTAGTTGTGTACAAGTATGCACCAATAACACGGTTTTGTCACTGTTCACTGTATTAATCACTGTCACGAATCATTCACTTTTCCATTGGCGTACTTGACACTCCTAAACCAATACCGTTCGTGCATGACAATGCATTGTACACTGAATAATAACACGCACTATCACTATGGGTGTGGCAAACGGGTAAGATATGTACATTTATGCAGTTAACGAATCATGTGTAATGTGAACTATTATGCACCTCACGAGCTTATAAAAATTGCAGTAAATTATATGTTCAGAATTCAATAAAATGATACAAATACAGTAACAAGTACACTCTGTCGGCAGTTCATAAAAATTTGTTTCGGTGCAATCGGATTTCGGATTTGCAAGTTACAGCCGTTTCATTTTAAGTGTTCGCTGCAGGAAATTCAGTTTCTGAACTGAACTTCCGTTTGGCGACACGATTTTCACCAAGTTGAGATCAGAATTTAGCAACGCTACAGTTGAATGAAATTTAGGGTTTTCAATAGGGTTTCCAACTCATTAGACGGATTCTCAATCGCGTCTCTATGTCAGAAATTATGCACTGTTCAACACTAGGGTATCGGTTCTGTTTCTGTTTGGGACTGCTATACGTCCCGTTTCTTTAAATTGCAGTTTAAATAGTAAACGACGATAAAAAGGGGTGAAATCACTTGAGTTATTTATCTAACAGTTTCATATTCAATAAAGTGTAGGGTTCCGCAACATACAAGTTCAGGCAGCAAAGTACTAAGCATTACGAGACAGAAATCAACAGCCAGAGCTGCTCTGGACTGGAGTCCAGAACCGCTCTCCGAACCAGTTCTCGTCATATTTTCAGTACAGAAACAATTAAAAACTTTTATAGGGTTCCATGTCGTTGAGTCGTCTTCGATTTGAGCCCTCGAACGCATCACTTCAATGTGTACACAATTAATTATGATTTTACCAAGTTTCATATGCGGGAAATATTCAGTTTTAATGGGCGTAATTGGGGGTGATCGTTCAAGTCAGTAACGATTAAATTTTCCAGTCAAATTTCACCACAATGTTCATTGCCACACGGACCAGCATATATAATCAAGTTTCGTCAGTTTAATAGAAGGTTTTCTTTCATGTTCTACGTCGAACACATACACTATTTTAAGTCGCATTAAGTGTTTATGTAGAATTTAACGGTATTTCAAATTGTAGTAAAACAATTAGCATGAAGCAAGTAGGTAACTTGCCTGGAGACGCTTTGGCGACGCACGGCAGTGGAAACGGTACGAACGCGTGACGAACGGCATAGTTTGGATTCACGGCCTCGGCTCGCGTTTCGGGTTCGTCGTCGGAGTTGCCCGGAGATGGCTCGCAATCGCTGGAGGCGGAGTGTGGTGCTGTGAAGTTCCTGGGAACATGCTGGGGTCGGTGTCGGTCTGCGGTGGTCTCTCCGGCGATGGGTGCAGCAGGGGGTGAGGTTGCAGTGAGGGGTTTGGTGTGGGTTTTGGAGTGAGGGAGTGAGGTAGTGGGGGCTTGGGTTTGGTGGTAATAGTGATGATGCTGATGACGCAGAGGGTCGACGAGGTGGTTCGCCGACGAGGAGGGTGCAGGTGGTGGCTGAGGTGGTGCAGTGAGGGCTCGGCGGTAGGTTGAGAGTGGTGAGGAGGGGTTGGCAGTGTAGGGGGCTTGAGTTCTGGAGAGAAAAGAGCGAGGGAGGAAGGATGAGGTGGTTGTAGTCGTCGTCATCGATGAGGGCTCGAAGCTTACTGCTTTGGAGAGAGGAGAGGAGTGAGTTGGAGAGGGATCGAGAGTGTGAGGGGGAAAGGGTTAGAGGGACGAGGAGAGGTTGAGGAGCGAGCGCGGTCGTGATCGGGTTGAGGGGAAACGTGGGTCGACGATGCGGGCTTGGGGGACGTGGGCTCGACGTGAGGAGTGAGGGAACGAGCGGGAAAGCTACGTGGGGAAGAAAGGTTAGGGCACGGTCCGGGTCGGGTTTGTGGGGGTGTTTGGGCGCGGCATGGAGTTGGGCTGGGAGGGTGGGATTTAATTAATACATTTAGTTTTCTAAGGGAAAGAATTGGAGTGGGCCAAGGAATTAAAGTTTAATTTATTCTGTTTGGGCCGGGTATTTGTATATATGCTTAGTTTTAATTAATCTGGGTAAAGGGAAGATGGGTATATATATTTTTAGTTTTAGTTAAACGTTTAGGAAAAAAATCAATTGTTAAATCTTAAGCAACCAATTACGCAAAATTACGAGGAAGAAGAAAACATTTGGGGAACTTGGAAAATATAGAAAAATTTTATTGATGGGAACGGGGATTTACAATCTAACTCCTGGAAATGTTACATCTTTGAGTGTAGTGGGGTTTTTGTGAGATATGCACGTGTAAACTCTTGGTATTCTAAAGGTTTAAAAAAATCAATATTAAAAATAATGTAGGGTATGGGATTTGAACTCTGGTGGCTTGGTTCAGCAGTGCAAGGTATGACCAATGAGCTATAAGCTCCTTCTTGTAATTATGGAGCTAATTAATTATTTAAAATAATAACAGTAAATATAAATACCCCAAGTATACATTAATTTTAAAGCAAATTTTTGTACACTAAAAAATGGAGTTGTTACATTCTTTTAACTTATAATTAAAAAGCAAAATAATTACTTATAACTTGTGCTCAGGCTAAAATACCCCTTTATGAATTTTTTGAAATTTTTTTGTAAAAACTTGTATTGGAAATTTGGGGTTGTTACAAGGCCCGTCGCTAGAGCGCTTCGTCTTGGGCCCCCACGCGCCCCTGTCCCTCCCGAGGAGACGTCGGTGAGTTCGTCTGCTCCCAGGCATGACCGACACCCCCTCCCTTGACGGGGTCATGCGGACGGGACTCATCACGGCGGCTCACAGAATGCCTCGCCAGGCGACCTAAAGAACCTCATCAAAAGGAACCGGGGCCGCGTCCAGACACAGGTCTCCAACGGCAGAGGCCAAAGATCAGAATATGCCGAATCGTCGCGATACCTCGGCCGACTCAACGCTCTCGAAAAGAAGATCGAGGGCATGCATCGGGAAGGTCATCATTCGAGTGACGGGGCTAAGTATGCCGCCGACTCGCTCATGAAACCCTTCACCGAGGAGCTGCTCTCCGTCCATGTCTTCTCCAGGAACAAGCCCCCGAAGGTCTCTCTCTTCGACGGAAAGTCTGACCCGAAGGACCACTTGGATGCATTCACCGCAGGAATGAGCTTCCAACATAACTCCGACGTCACCCAATGCCGGGCTTTCTCGGCCACTCTCACCTGCTCCGGACGTGACTGGTTCCGAAGACTCACGCCACGCTCGATCTCAACTTTCGACGAGCTGGATACCCATGTCCTCGGCCACTTCGTCGGGAACAGGCGGCAGAAACGGACAGTCGACCATCTTTTCAATCAAGAGCGGGGACAAAGAAACGTTCAGAGGGTATGTCACCCGCTTCTACAACGCCCTTTTAGAGGTCCCAAAATATCCGGACGAGATGGTCATCACAGCGCTTAGGTCTGGTCTTAGGCAAAAGGAGTGGTTACGCTCATTTGCATTAGCGCAACCTAAGACCATGGCGAGGTAAAGGCCTGGACCGAGCGTAAGGTCCAGCTCGAATCCGAGGTGAACGCGAATCTCCCCCGGACAGAGCAAGCCGACCAGAAGAAAAGGGCGAGGGAAGAGAAAAGAGGACCTGAGCGGCCTACTCTCCGAAGTTCCAAGAGTACACCCTGCTCAACGTTTCCCAGACAGTACTACTAGGGGAGGCTAAGGGCAAGGGATTCTTCAAGCTCCCCCTGATCTCGCGAATGGCCTCAAAGCGAACCCGGGGCCCCTACCGCGGTTTCCACAGGTCGCTAGGCCACTCCATTGAGAGCTGTAACCAGCTCCGAGTCTACATCGAGGAGATCATCCGTTCGGGACACCTCGCAGTATACTTGCGGGACAAGCGGTAAGCTGACCGCGAGCAGGAGCAGTGTCTCCCTCCCGGCGAGTTGACAATCGGCCAAATCATGGTCGTGTCAGCGGAGGGTACGTCGGGTACCTACGAGGCATAGCACCCCCACGCCGGCCGTGGAGGCCAACAAACATCCGAAGAGCTCAAGCTGCACTAATAAAAAGAACATCTACTAGCGTGTACTTATTTTTACTACGGCAATGCAAACTTTTCTCATGATCTTTTTGTTTATATAATAAAAAGGATCAATAAAACATTGCAAAAAGAAGAGTTCTGTTTATTCAAAAGGGTACTATAGGCTCCTCAGCAGCACAAAAAAAAAAGAAAAATTACAGTAGCATGGGAAGGGGGTGCAGAGAACATTGCTCGTGGTACTTCGAGGATATCTCCGCCAGCCGAGCCCTCGCGGCCTCAGACCTCTGCCCTCGATGCCGCCCGCGAACGTCGGCATCGTGCTTCAATTGGTGGCACTCAAGGATGAGCGCCACCGAGCGGTTCCGCCGACCCGCAGAGATCAGACCGAAACGCCGCAGAGACCTTAACTTACCGACCGCCTCGTCCCTCAGCTTCTCGGACAAGGGGTTGTAGAGCCCCGGCGATGCCCTCTAAATGGAGTACATCAACAGCTGGAGAAGGGGGAGCGCCGGGGTAGCAGTCGGCCGAAGTGATTCATGATGCGGCCTATCACCAACTGCACCGTGTCCTCGGTGCAGTGCTGATCGAAGAGGTACACGTCCTCGAAGCTCACGATGCCTGGGATGGTAAAAGGGAAGTCCTCCATTCTTACGTTTTGAGTGTGGGGGAAGGGAGTAATCAACACTCCCTCCGTTTTATAGCCCACAAAGCCCAGGGAGTCCAACAGCCGCTCATTTCACACACAACTGTACCGCCACACGGCAGACATCGAGCCTTTCTCGGCGATATCGAAACGACGCGGCTCCGGCGCTTCGCCTCCCCCATGAGTTCATGACACGTATCGTCCGTGACCATTACCCTTCCCGATGTTCACACGACTGGAGGGTCGGGCGAATCCTTGAGTGACCTGTCCTTAGTAGGCCTCTCACGGCCCCTCCCGCGCTAAAGATTGAAGCCTTCACCAAAAGGCAGCCGAGCGGCTACCCTGCTCGGCTATCTCTGGCTGGTAGTTCCATACCCCACAACGCCAGGGATCAAAGCCCTCGCCAAGAGGCAGCCAAGCGGCTACCCTGCTCAGCCCTGGTTGGTAGTTCCTGTAGGGTTACTAGGCACTCTCACAATGGTTTACAAGGCATCAACCATGCCCGATTTAAAATTTAGACGTGCCGAACAACCCTAACCAAGATCTTTAAACTAGAGATTAGGCGAAACAAAGCATGTAAACATCTTTACATCTAAGAGTTTGGGATTACAACCTTTGTAGTCCGTTCCTTCACTTCTAAAGCTCTGTGTTGAGGTCCCTTCGCTGCGATCATCGAGTATCCGGACTCTAGAGAGGCTCCACGAAGAGAAAAATGCAAGCATACTTCCGATCTTCGATAACAAAGATGATCTACCTTGAAGTTTCATTAACACAAGATCTCACTCACTAAATGAAGTGAACACCCTAATTTAAATGGCTAGGGTAGATTATGATGATGAAGTAGGATTTTAGCACTTATTTGTTTTCATAATCTCACTCTAAATCATCACTAATGAAAAAACTAGTCAGCTTTTCCATCAAGAACTCAAGGAAGAAGAAGAAGAATCCTTTTGTGATGAATAATGAAACTCTAGTGTGGTTAGAATTGCAACCAAGGGTTAAGTATGAAGACTTAACCCATGTAGATATTTAACTAGGGTAAAGGGTTGGGTTGGGTTAAGGAAATATCTATGCAAAATATCCTAGTCAAAGTCAAAGCTTCAAGAAGCTTCTTGAAAGCTTCATGAAGACTTAATCCTAATCCAAACCCTAACCTGAATTAAACTCCACAAAACATGTTGCATTTATAACCATAACATGTTACAATATTATATATCATATATACAATATTTATTGTAACAAAATAAAATAATACAATTAACATATATTGCATATATATCAATGTATTACCCGAGTGAGAAAAAGAATCTTTTAGTGAGATTATATCAGTTAATGTAATTTAATATATCAAATATATAATTATACATTAAATTATCGAATCAACACTTGATCCGATAATCCGGCTATTTCACAAATAACCGACTAATATAATCTGTATCAGTTCATCGAATCAACACTTGATCCGATGACCCGGCTGTATCACATATACCCGGCCGATATCTCAGATCGTGAGAATCTAATACGGTATCACATACACGTATTGTTCTCGGTCCCGCACATATCATATATGTGCTCCTACTCCGTTTTGCCTGAGCCAAGAAACCTCTGTGTAGGACTCTAAAGAATCGTCAATACGTCGACAGTAGGTGATGATCATATCAAACACCCACAAGCTGCAAGCGGTCAGCTAAACGTAACAGCCACCAAGGTATTGAGCGATCAGAAGATCAACAAGCAAGCCTGTACTTTCTCCTGCGAATCCAGTCAGTAACACTCCCGTACAGTCCGGTCTCTTCGTCTGATATGTCGCATATCTCGCCTAGGGGTGGTAAACGTCAGACCCCCAGTAGCTTGATAAGTCGTGTCGATATGAGGTCCATAACAGTTCGAGAAACTACTGATAACACTTACCAGTAAATCTCAGCAACCCTGGACAAGGATTTCCAGTTATAGCTAATCGAACACAGCGCAACATCAACTTCCTATACCGGGAGAGACGAATCCCCTCCTATTGCTCATTGCCTCCATGTGATTCGGGACTGTACCCAAAAGCCATCTTTTTGCATGCCCTCTTGGACGTGGTATGATGGAAATCAAAGCACAGTGGGAATCACACAAGACTCTATGGCGATCTCGGGTCTACAGACTACTCTGTACCAGTGTCACCAGAGAACTGCCATCTGACGTGAGGTATAATACAATCTGGGAGTTCTTGGCGAGTCCGTCCAGTATATCCAGTCTCCACTGAGCACCCGTATACCTTCTTTGATGTCAAACACCAATGGATATGAGATCATCCATCGCCCATCATATGGGCCAAGAAGCGCATACGCTAGTCTACTCTGGAGTATCGATGCCCTGTCTCGGTACTCCCACGACTAGGAACATTTGAAGGATGTACTTGGCGACTACACTGTCCTCACTAGTATGATCCGCATTATAGTCCTGGTAGTCAAGTACTCATCCTAAGGCCTTTATCAACATGTAACATAGAGACAATTAGAGTACATGTTAAGATAAAGAACAACCAGATAGCGTACTATCATGTCGAGCAAGAAAGTCCTCCCTATATATGTCCAAGCATCCACTACAATATACATCGTATGTACAGTAATGGCCTCTATGGCATACATATAACTAATAATCTCCCACTTGCACTAGGGCTATCTGTTGTGGTATCGCATACCCAACAATTAGCTGTGGTTGAAGTATCTCATACTCAACCTTCCCATAAAAGTCTCTACTTGGAAAAAGGCCTTTATGAGTAGATCCGCGCTGTTGTCCTCTGTGTCTACTCTCCTAACCTCGATCTCCCTGGAGATCAACCATCTCCATGATCAGGTGATACTGCCTAAGAATTATATCTGGATTTCTGATGGGACGGGGGTTTCTTGGCATAAGCCACAACTCCATTGTCACATAATGGTAGGAATGAAGTTCATCTCATGAACTTATATATATCCAGACCGCCTCTTTGGTAGCATCCTTGGTAACGATGTATCTAGCCTTTAATCGTCTAGTAAGTCACGGTATCTAGCTTGGAACACTTCCAACATACCGTCCCTCCACTGAGGGTAAAGACAATGCCTGCGACTGACATTCAGTCGTCCTTATCACCCTGGAACCTTTCCAGTGATTCTCCCCAGGATCGATTGATACCATCTTACTACAACTAGTGAGAATCATAACATCCAATTAGATCTATCTCATAGATCCATAACTCAGAATTTAGGAGGTATCACCTTGATCCTATATGGAGAATCTTTGTGATAAGAGGAGATTGTCCGAGCGTAGCATAGGAAACTCCTTCCCTATCAAGAGTATGCCATCCACGTACTTTACGAGGATCACCACCATACTTTCTACTACTTTTTTGTATATATAAGGTTCATCTACTATTTTGATGAAGTCAAACTCTTTGACTATCTCATCAAAACAGACGTTCCAACTCCGCGATGCCTGATTTATCACATAAAACATCTTGCTCACGTTTTCGCCGCTCCCACTGTATACGAAGACCTCTGGCTGTGTACTTATAGACGCTCTCTTCCAAATCATCATTTAGAAAAGCAGTCATGACACCCAACCGCCAGATATCGTAGTCATGGTATGTAGCCGTGGCAAGTAGGATCTGGATGGACTTAAGCATAGCTTTGAAAGTCTCAACTTTTCCATGTACACCAAGTAATCTTCTCAAGATATACTTGCTCCTGATGGGGATTTAAACCTTCAGATAAAGCAATCAAAGCCCATACTTTGTTGGTGTATAAGGATTCCATCTCAGATCGCATTAGCATCCAGCCATTCTTACAGAGTCCCACTCTTGATGGCCTGCTCGAAACTAGTTGGGTCATCATCTCATGATGCAATCCTTGCTCCTACTGTCATAAAGAAACCGAAGTATCTCTCAGGTGGGTGAGGAACCCTACTAGATCGGCGGAGAGGCTGAGGTTCGTTGGAAACTATTGAATCCTCTGGGTTTACCAAATCATCAGCTGCAGTTTGTATATCTGGAACTCCTTCCAGTTCTACCTCATGACCACTAATTTCTTCACAAGAAATTTCCTTTCACAAAGGTGGCATGTTGAGAAACAAAACATCTTTTGTTCCTCGGTTAGGTAGAAGATATTCCCTTGCGAATGCTTGGGATATCCAACAAACTTCTACAGAACTGACTTTGCCTCGAGCTTGTCCGGATTATGCTTTTAGACATAGGCCGGACAACCCCAAATCTTAACTTACTTAAGATATGGGCTCTTCCCATTCCATATCACATATGAAGTGGTAGGCAACTGATTTGATTGGAACCCTATTCAATAGGTATGCAGCTTCACAAGTGCATGACTCTCAAAAGGAAATAGGAAACTCAGTAGTACTCATCATAGAGCGCACCATATCAAATAGGGTATGATTGCTCTGCCCCGATACACCGACGTGCTGTGGTGTATATGGAGGAGTAATGCTGAGAGAGAATCTCATTCTCTTTTAGAATAGTCCAGGAATTCCTTGCTCAAGTATTCTCCTCCTTGATCTCATCAAAGGACATAATACTTATACCCGTTTTTGGTTCTCTACTTCTTACTTATATTCTGTGATTATCTCAAAAGTTTCGGACTTGTGTTTCAACAGGAACATATGTCTGAATCTTGAGAGATCATCAGTGAATGTAATGAAGTATAAAGAACCGGTCTTGGCATGTGTAGACAGGGGACTTTCATACATCAGCATGTATCAATCCCAAGAGTTCACTAACTCTTTCTCTGTTTCCAACAAACGGAGCTGTGGTCATCTTATCTCTGTGACATGACCGGCAAGTTTCACAAGATGTAAATTCAAACTAATTTAAATATGCATCTATATGTAACTTCAGCTAGTCGGGTCGCATTGATATGACCTAATCTATAATGCTTCAAGAAGGATTCGTTCATTTCTGAACTCTTCCTCTTGTGTGTGTTCTGTACGTTAAGAACTGTGGTTTGATTTAGAACGTCTATGCTTTTAGATAACGTGCCTGAACCGATCAACTCTTGATATAGCAAATGTTCAAAACATTATCCAACAATACAAAATTTTATCTTTCTTTACTAATAAAGAGACTGATATGATGTTGTATATCAGGTTCGGTATTAAATAACATTCGTTCAGAATCAATGTATTCTGATAATACAGGGTGATAACTGCCAACAGACTTGGCTGCAACTCTTGCATCTTTTCCAACTCTTGAAACTTATCACTCGTTCTCAGTTCTTTACCTATCTGTAGCCCATGTAACAAATTACATTTGCGGGATCCTGATCCGGTATCTCATACCCATGACGTAAAGGATACTGAGAAACAGTTCTCGGTAATGAACACACCCGAAGAAGATGCATCAACATGTACTTTCTTTGTTTGGACGGTACGGGAATTCTGGTAATCCCCAATTTCCTGCTCTGTCTTATAACTATTATAAGTTGGAGCGGGACCAACGTTTCTTAGCGCAGTATAACAAGCGGGTTCGGTCAATACATCCGTATTATTATCTTGATTAAGGCGTGACATGGTCGCTACCTGGAGAGAGAGAGAAGAAAACACTCAGCGTGCGCTTTTACAAGATTAGATTGGTTATCAATTTATCTAATCAGGATGTCTCCCACTGTTTTAGTCAAATTTTTCTTCAAACCCTAAAAGGAAAGACTAGCCGGGATTAGTTACAACCTACAAGTTCGCCAATCTTTCAGCCAGGCCAGTGCTGGTACTTTGAGAGAGGTTCCTCGTGCTTTCGCGCGGACCTAATTAAAATAAACCTCGTTTTCCCAGAGGCATAACCCCGTTAACACCTTTCTAGACACCTACTTGATCGGCTAATTGTAATGTGTAAAACTCTCCCAGGAGTAACTCTTACTCGCAGCAGGTATCGGGATCCAACTATCTCATAGAAGGTATACAATCTCATTGCAAATTTCAACTCTTGAAATTCCCAATAATGTTTTACCCCTAGCGTGTTATGACCCTGACGCATGACAGACAACCCAAAGTCCGCTAGTCAAGTTCAACCCGTACATTTCTTGATTGAATTAAACCCACCCGCACGACCCTTGACGCATGCCAAACAACGCTGTATGAATACCCTAATCCAATTGCATCGTATGCTAGCAGATAAGCACTAGTTAGCTACCGTACACTACGCCTTGACGCATGCCAAACTACCGCAGCACGAATACTAAGTAGTACTTATCTGAAATGACGGAGGGCTACGACAGGTTTTTAAGAAAACCCTTTGCGTAATGAACTTGATATAGTTGTAGAATCGAGTGATTTTTAAAAGGAATGTTTTTTAGGCCTTTTCTAGTTTTGCTAAAGAGGTCACTCCCGGTGAAGGGATCGTCGGCTCTTTCCTTATCGAATAAGGTGCAGGATATTTCACAAATACCACTATGCAAAGCAGAAACTATAAAAACAATCAAAAGACAAACCGAGTTTGTAGCATCTGCTAGTTTCGCTAAAGAGGTCACTCCCGGTGAAGGGATCTCGGCTCTTTCCTTATCGAATAAGGTGTTGGATGTTCTATAAGTAACACCGCTATGCAAAGCAAGAACTAGAGCTACCGGTTTTTTAAACAAGTTTCTACAACATCTTTAGGTTTCTTTTATTTCATTAATCTCATTAATGAAGTCCCATTTTATTATGCTTCACAAGCATTACATTTGAAAAGAAATCTGTAATATAACATATATCTCATATATATAATATAAACATTCGTCTCAGGCAGTAATATGATCTCATCACAGAACATTGCAGCAGAAGAACATATATAAAATATTGGATATACTAGGACGTCCGTGTTTTAATACGAGCCTGTATAAAACACGGATTCCACGGTCGCGATGAATAGCCAAACCCACATCCCTAGACCCCTACGAGAGCGGCAAGCAACACTGCCAATTCTAGGGTTAGGAGACCCGGTCTCGACTCCTCGAGATGGTCTCCCACTGTACCCTAGAACCCGGTTACTTGTGCTCCCCGTCTTCGGTCTACCTATTACGGAAAAGTAAATAATATACAATGGTGACATCATCCTCAGCCCGGAAGTGCCCCAATAAAAGAATATTACATACAAATGAATTTTACATGAATGAAAAAGAAAAAACTCTCATCTCACATAAAACCCCGGCTATTCAAAACGCGACGATCCAATATAATATATCACAGCAACACATAATATCTCATATCATCAACGTAAGCAAGTATGCGTATCCCGATTGTCGTTGATGTATAGCAACGAAGCTGGCGATACACCACATACTACGCTTACGGTCACAAAAAAGAAAGTATAAAACTACAACAGTTGGAATCCGCAACCTCCTTGGACATCTCATGCCTAACCAAATGAATTCCTTAGACATCGCATGCCTAACAATTATAAACCCCACATTTTAGTCTCGATCTCGAAATCACTTTTCAATATCAAGTCGGGCAATTCAACAAGATTCCCGACATCCTGATCGAATGCTCGTCGCAAACTTTAGTAGACGGCCGCACTCCCGGATGCCGTCGACGAAGTGCACTAAGGCGGAACACCACTGCCGTGAGCACCCGAACGGATGCTTTTGGCGACGGGGTTCTCCTACAGTCACTTGGTTGGGGCTATGGGGCGTGGCTATGTATTGAGTTTACCAGGCGAGTATCCGCGTACGCTACGTGATTGCGACGGACTTTTGATCGCATCAAAATCCCGTGGCAACCGATCATCTGAGACTAAACTGCTAGATTTATAACATTCAAATTAGTTATCTCATAACTACCTGTGGATTCCAAATATTATATCACATTCCAGATAAAAAGACAGTGTTAAACTTTCCGATCGAATAATCAAACACCCAAGATTTCCCAAATAGCTCAACACTTGAGCGGAGTTCAAAAAGTATCCATCACATGCCACAGTACCAATGGTCCAGCCGTAGAAGGGTCAAGCCAACGCCTCACATGTGGCAACGCCGTACTGCCCCAAACCCTAAGGTTTAGAGACGGTTCAGACGGTCACATAATCGAGTTAAGGTTTGTGTTCTTCTAGAGGGTCCACCGCGTTACTTGCATGATTTCCGGAAGTTTCAAACTCAAGAAAAAATCCAACTTTTGAAAAAATTTCCGACAGGGGAAAATGTGAGTTATTGATATCCGGTCGAACTTTTTAACACGTTCTAAAATTACCCGGAAAAACTTAAACGAAGTTAAATTATCCAATCGAATCAATGAGTCCCCAATACATTCCAGAAAACTCAACACTTGAGTAAATTTAAAAATTCCTAGAAGCATGCAAGAACACCTACGGAAATTACTGTAGAAAAAGCTAAACATAATTACACTGTATGGCCGCGGAACCGCCGCTCGACGCATGTTCCTGCCGCGGTTCCGCGGCTCCTTTAGCGAATTACAATGTCGTTTTTTACAGATATCCTTATAATTCCCTGCTTATATTTCTGAGTATTTTTAATACGAAAAAATCAACATTTTAAAAAAAATTCCAGAAACTAGGTTTTATCGGGTATTCGAAGTTCGATCGGACTTTAAACTTCGCTTAGACTTCGCCTAAAGCTCTAGCTTGGCTCTGATACCACTGTAGGGTTACTAGTCACTCTCACAAGTGTCTACAAGGCATCAACCATGCCCGATTTAAAATTTAGACGTGCCGAACAGTTAGTTGTATGTATGCCCTAGAGGCCAGTATTGTACATATGATGTATATTATATTGGATGCTTGGACATATATAGAGAGGACTTTCTTGCTCGATATGATAGTATGCTATCTGGTTGCTCTTTATCTTAACATGTATACTTGTCTCTTGATACTGTCTTATAGTTACATGTTGGTAAAGCCCTTAGGATGTGTACTTGACTACCAGGACTATGATGCAGATCATACTAGTGGGGCCATGGTAGTCCATAAGTTCATCCTTTAATGTTCCTAGTCGTGGGTGTATCGAGACAGGGCATCGATATACCAGAGTAGACTAGAGTATACGTTTCTCGACCTATGAGATGGGCGATGGATGATCCCATATCCATTGGTGTTTGACATCAGAGATGGTATACGGGTGCTCAGTGGAGACTAGGTACACTGGACGGACTCGCCGAGAACTCCCAGATGGTATTATACCTCACGTCAGATGGCAGTTCTCTGGTGACACTTATGCAGGTTAGTCTGTAGACCCGAGATCGTCATAGAGTCTTGTGTGATTCCCACTGTGCTTTGATTTCCACCTTACCATGTCCAAAAGGGCATGCAAAACGGTGGTTTTTGGGTATAGTCCCGAGTCACATGGAGGCAATGAGCGATAGGAGGGGTTTCGTCTCTCCCGGTATTGGGGGTTGATATTGCGCTGTGCTCGATTGGCCATAACAGGGAAGTCCCTGGCCAGGGTTGATTTAGAGATTTACTGGTAAGTGTTACCAGTAGTTTCTCGACCCGTTATGAGCCTCATATCGGCACGACTTATCGGTTATTGGGGTCTGACGTTTACCACCCCTAGACTAGATATGCGACATATCAGACGAGGAGACCGGACTGTACGGGAAGTGTTACCGTTAGGCTTTTACAGGAGTTGGAACAGGCTTGCTTGCTGATCTTCTGATCGCTCAATACCCGGGTAGCCGTTACGTCCAGCTAGTACCGCTGACGGCTTGTGGGTGCTTGATGTGATCATCACCTACTGCCGGCGTATTGACGAGTCTTTAGAGTCCTACATAGAGGTTTTACTGGGTCAGGAAAAACGAAATAGGAGCGCATATGTGATATGTGCGGGACCGAGAATAATGCATGTATGTGATACCGTATTCTATTCTCGCGACTTTTTGTATCGGTCGGTTATATGAGATATAGCCGGGTTATCGAATCAAGTGTTGATTCGATAAGTCGATACATTGGATGTTAGTCGGTTATATGAGATATAACCGGATTATTAAGTCAAGTGTTGATTTAATAATTTAGTGTATAATTGTATATTTGATATACTAATTTATATTAACTAACATTTATTCACTTAAGGATTTTTCTCACATGTGCACAACTTTAATAAATATGTGATATATATTAAAATGTGTTTTCTTTATGTATCATGGTTGTTGATACACTTGATATGGGTGTATAAGACATACACCATTCTAATTTTAGTGGAGGGTTTTTTATATTTAAAGTAAATCTAAATTGGTTGATATTTGTTAAGTGCATGAAGCTTGTAGAAGCTTTTAGTGCTTTAACAAATTCAACTCAATTTGTTTTACTTAAGATATTTAGTTAACCCAACCATTAGAATTAGCCATGATTATGTCTCTACATGAGTTAGTATATGATACTCACTCACCCATGGTTAGCTCACTCACTTGATCATTATCTTTCTCTCTTTATTTCTTCATCTTCTTCCTTGAGCTAAAAAGCTCTCTAGGGTTTGATCCAAAATGAGAAACATTGTGAGAAAATAAATTCTAAAGTGAACCCACTTCCTATTTCTCCATCCTCTACTAGACTAGCACTTTAGTTTAGGGTGTTTGCTTCACTAATTCTCTAGTTAGTGATGTAGTAGCTTGAGTTGGTATTCCCTTGACGTAGATCATTTTCGGCCTCGAAGACTTCAAGCAAGGACGCTTCTTTCGCCTCGTGAAGCCATGCAAGAGCCCGGGAGAACCATGATCGCAGCAAAGGGACTACGACAAGGAGCTTTAGAAGTGAAGGACCGATCTACAAAGGTTGTATTTCGTATTCACTTAGTAGTAAATGTTATTTACTTGCATGTGTAACCCTAATTATCTAGCAAAGATCTTGTTTAGGGTTGTTCGGCACGGCTAAAATTTTAATCGGGCATGGTTGTGTTGGAGATAGTGCCCTCAGAGTCAATTATTGGATTACAGGCACGTGATTGCAATGATTGAGAGAGGACCTATAACGTTAGAACAGTCTTACTAAAGATGATAGTATGCTATATGGTTTATCTCTATCATCATGTACTGTTTCAGGTGACCTTACAGGTCACTATTGCACGTTGATAGAGCCCTTAGGATTCTTGCTTGACGGCCAGCAGTATGATGGCGATCATATACGTGGGAGCTGGGGTCTATAAGCACATCCTTAAAAGGTCCCTAGTCGTGGGAGTTTTCGAGACAGGGCATCGATACTTCACAGTAGACTAGTGTATACAGTGGAGACCCCGACGAGGGGCGGTGGCTGGTCTCACAAGCCACTGGTGTCAGTTGGTTCACCTAAGATGTATACAGGTGCTCATTGGGTTATGAGTACACCGGACAGGACTCGCCGGGAACATGCTAGCTGGTCTTATACCAGACGTCAGATAGCAGTTCCCTTGTGACATGTGTACAGGTTAGTTCATCGATATGAGATCGTCATTTGTCTCGTGTGAGTTCCCACTGTACTTTGATTACTACCCTACAACGGCTCAAAGGAGTCATGCAAACAGGTTTTAGTTGGGTACAGTCCCGAGCCACATGGAGGCAGTGAGCGGATCTGCAGGGGTTTGTCTCTCCCGGTATTGGGGGTGAGGTCGCGCTGTGTCTAGGAGTGCCATTACACAAAGCCCTCGGCCGAGGCAGGAGAATTACTGGTAGGTATTCCAGTAGTATCTCAGGGTGTTCTGGGCTACACTCCGACACGACTTGTACCGCTTTTGGGGGTCTGACTTTTACCAACCCCCTAGGCCCGCCATGCGATGTTCATAGACGAACGGACCGGACTGCACGGATATTGTCACTGACAGGCTCAGTAGGGTGTCAGGATGAGTTTGCTCATCGACGTCCCTTTTGTTCAATAACTGGTAGCCCGTTACGTATGGCTAATACCTCTGACGTGCTAGTGGTTAAATCCACAACCAAAGTATTGACGAGTTTTAGAGTCCCCCACAGACAGTTTCTCAAGTTTCGGGCGAAACGCTGTAGAGGCTATATAGAGATATGGCAGGGTTCAATCTTATACGTTTGGTATTGCACGGATCAAGATCGGACGGATAATACTAGCGAGCTTTGCTTTAAGCCGGATCCTAGTATTGTACAGTGTAGATTTTGTCTCATTGCATTTGTATTCGGTCGGAATACAAATGCAGGTATGTATATACAGTCGCGGGGTTTTCCTGTAATTTATTATGGCATCAGTTTTCTGAAGTTGCCAGTTTGTATTCCGTTTCGGCCAGTTTTCGTTTGTTCCTTCATGGCCGGATTTTTCTGGTGGAGGGGCTAATTTGCATATTTGCAAATAAGCATTGTGGAAGGGGGTTTCTTGTAAATGGAGAGATTATGATAGCATCTTTGCTTTTTCTTTCATCATGGCTTGCATTAATGAGATAAGATAAGATTAGAAATGGATGTGACCTTTATTCCTCATTATCTTCACATGGCTTATGGTCTCCATTTTCCTTTCCCTACACTCACCCCTTGTAGTTTTTTCCCCTCTCTCATTCATTTGGCCGGTCACTACTTGATGGGGAGGGAATTATTTTTGGTGTGGAAAATTCTTCATCTCATTCTTTGCATACACCAAAAATCCTAAGCTCATTTTCCATTGTTCATTCCTCCATCAAAATGGCAACTTCAAACCCCAAGAGACAAAACACTCTACACTTATCCTACAGCATCCTTGGGTACGTCGACTCGCCAACTTCGTACTCGAGTTGCCTCGGTCCAGAGGTGGGAGCCCGTAAAAGAACCCGGCAATGTGGTGCCCTTTCCGATGAGGAGGTGAAGACCGGAGATTCCGCGAGGAGATCGGGACGGAGGCAGAAGACCGAAGGACACGGATCGCTCGGTATAGCATTCTATCCCTTCTCTTGATAGCTAGTAGTAGGTTAATGGTTCGATCCGGATTTTTAGGATGCGGTAGTGCCGGTTTAAAGTCAAGAAAAATTTTCGTTTCCGCATTTTGGCCTCGGATAGACAGCCGGGGCACTACCGTAGTCCTACATGGTATCAGAGCCAGTCCATTAACCTATTCTTGCTTGCTCTAACGTGTTTACAAGTTCGATCGAACAAAAATTCCAAAAACCGTGTTTTTTCTTGCATCAGTTTTCTGTCGAATTTTTTTTGGCTCGAAAAATTATTTGGTGTACTGCAGAAAATCAGGCAGGATTTTTTAGGGGCACTGCAGAAATTTGGTGGAATGATTCCTTAGGAACGCCGCGGAACCGTGGCCTAAACCCCATTTTGGCCGCGGTTCCGCCGCCGTTCTAGCTCTTCATTGGACCAAATTTGTACAGTGGCTCTCTGACAGGGAAATGGGGTTTTTGGAATGTACTGTTTGGGCCCAGATTTTCTTTGAGTGCTACAGTTGTGCTTGGGGCCCACTTCGGTAAATTTAGTCGATCGAAAAATTTTAAACATGTTAGTTCATAGTATTTACATTATATCTGCGACCGTGAATGTCATTTGATCGGTAAATCCTGTCTAACTGCTATAGCCCTTTTAGACGGATTTACGAACGTGACATTCACGTTGATGTTCTGTGTTTCGCTGTGATGTTGCGGATTGTCGTGGGGATAGCCTGGTTGCAGTGGTAGTACAGTTTGGTTTATTATGTACATTTGATATTGCGGGACGAGCGTCCGACATGTGGACTGTCGTTACTGCCTGTTTGTATATTATTCTTTTGGGGCACGACCGGGCTGAGGTCGATGTACCCATTGTATATTTTACTTTCTGTACTAGGATTACCCCGCGGAGGGGTGCACGGATAGCCGGGTTCTAGAGGGCAACGGGCCCGCATCTCATGGCGTTGAGACAGAGGGGGCTTTACTCTAGAATTGGCGGGCTATTCGCCGCACTCGTAGGGGGTACAGGTTGACCCAAGGAAGGGTGCTCAACTTACCGGATTCCGTGAAGTGCTGGGTGGTCCATTCACGTTGATGAAGGGGGCTGCCTCGCTACAGGTTTTGGCGAGTAACTTGCCGCGCCCGTAGGGGTCTAGATTTCATTGCACAGGCTATCCACACGACCAGGGGAACGTCGGGTTTCAGTAGCGGCTCTATGAAACCCGGGGATCCCAGATATCTGTATTGTTCTGTGATGCTTATTACATTTCTGTGATGTTGCATTTTATCACGCCTTGAGCGAATATTATATATTGATATATATACTAGTAGATGTTGTATATGTTTTGCATCCGCGCTAGTCCTGTCCCCGCTCTGTCGTTAGTTAAGTAACCTAACGGGTGATGACGGGACCCAGTGGCGAATGCGGATGGCATATACGTACATCATTATTTTCGTTCTTTGTGATGTGATCAATTGATGGGACTGCATTGATTCGGATCAATGCAAGCTAAAAAAACTTATTCTGATGTTGTTGGAACATTTTTCAAAAAGCTGTTATTGCAAGGACATTCTCTTTTGTTTTGCACAGTGGTATTCGGTTATGAATATCCAGCACCTCAGTCGACGAGGTAAGGGCCGAGATCCCTTCACCGGGAGTGACCCCTTGGACAGAAGTTTGCGTCAGGGTAATAACTTCACTATAGCCGATTGCCTTTTTGCTTTGTATCGTGGTATTCAGTTGGAATATCCTGCACCTCATTCTACGGGGAAAGAGCCGAGATCCCTTCACCGCGAGTGACCTCTTTAGCAAAGGTTTTCGCCACTATATTTTTATAAAAAGCTATGCAGTTCCTTCAACGATATCAAGTTCATTACGTTAAAGGTTTTTCGCCAAAAACCAGCCGTAGCCCTCCATCATTTCTTACGGGTATTATTTAGTATTCGTGCTGCGTTTGTTGACTCTGTCAAGGCGTAGTGTACGGTAGCTAAGTGGTGCTTATTTGTAGCATGAATATGGGATTGGTTAGGACAGTCGTACGGCCTTGTTGACTCCGTCAAGGGCACTTGGGTCCTAGGGGTGAAAATCACATCGGGAGTTTCTAAAGAAACTGAAACTTGCCAGGCATGCGCATACCTTCTGGAGTGTGATAACGTGAGTGGATTCCGTCACGTTATCATGCGATGATAGTTGGATCCCGATTCCCACTGATGAGTTGGTTTACTCCTCGGGTGATCCCGACTAATTCTCCTTTCAGGTTTGGAGGAGAATTTGACGATACAGTGTGAGTTTTCCTGATTAGATAAAGTGATAACCATTCTGATCTAGGTTAGAGTACACGCTGAGTGTTTCTTTTCTCTCTCTCTTTGGCAGCGACCATGACCCGACCCTTGACTATGACTCAGTGATCAAGTTGACCGAACCTTCTTAAACACTGGCTTTTGGATTGTCAGAGTTGCAAACCTCATTGCCACTCCTACTTTTACCCTTTTCTCCAGAACACCCCGTATTACTACGAACGTCCACTTCCATTGGATAAAACCATCGTATGGTTATATACGAACTCGAAGGAATTTATTCGAGGATGGTTTCCAGTTCTGGAGAAAACGAATAGGACTATTCAGTTGCCTTTTCCTTTTACCTTCTCTCAGGTTGCAAGTGCTCCTTGGATTAGGGTAGTACACCCATTACGCAAATTGGATAGTCTTCTTCCAAACCATAGGCAGGTGCCGACCGGTAGGGAATAAAGAAAACCAATTAGCCTAACGATGGTGTACAGAAGGTATTAAGTAAAGACAAATAAAGGGATTAGTAAGAGGGCAAAGTAAATTGCGACTGCTATTCACAACCAAACCAAGTATTTCATTACCACTCCCATTTCACCTTTGTATTTCTCTAGAACACCCCGTATCACCACGAAGATCCACAGTTATTTGGATACTCCATCGTATGGTTATATACGAACTCGAAAGGAACTTGTTCCAGTTCGGGGATGGATTCTGGTTCGGGAGAAATAGGAATAAGGTTTATTCGGTTGTCTTTTATCTTCACCTTCTCTCGCATTGCGAGTGATCCTAGGATTAGGACAGTACACCCATTATGCTTATTGGATAGTCTTCTTCCAAACCATAGGCTGGTGCCGAACGGTAGGGAAGGAAGAAAACCATTTGGCCTAAAGGGGTGTACAGAAGGTAATGACTAAATACATATAAAGGGATTTGGAGAGATGGCAAAGAAATATACGGTTACAGTTGTGAATCTGATAATGGAAGAGGCATTACTAGGAATACCCGGATACCCTTACGAAACATTTCAATGTTTCAGTTTCACAGTGTACTGTTAAAAGAAAACTGATTTCCCAATTAACACTTGCTCCAGGGTATGTATTTACCAGATATGATTCTCACATCTGTATGGTTATTACAGATGATGAGTGGGAGTAAGTTATTGGGAATTAGGTGATCATCCTCATTATATCGGAATTCGTTGTAATTGGTGATATTTGAGGAAATCACCTGGGTAGTTTGCTGGACGGCAGATATTTGGTTTTGAATATCCGTTGTTATGCACCAATTTCAAATTGATATATCTGTACGTCTATTTTTATAGAGTGAGATATAACTTTTTGAAATTATGTCCATGACATTTACCTATATCAGTGAATGGTTAGGTAAGGAGCATTAAACAGCGGTGTAATTCTTCTTAACCATAAGTACAGTTTTCAACCTACGACACACATGGAATGAGTTATTAGACTCAAGGGACTTATACAGAGTATTGTATGTTGTCCAGTGTCCATTAGGACAGAGGGGTTGGTACTCGTACTAGATTCTGTTTACTTGTGACTTCTCTGGGTCTTAGACATGTGTTTCGTAGAAACACAAGGTCCAAGTTTTGAGAAGTTATAGGTATAAGAATAGAGTAGAGAACCAGGTGTTGCAAGTATCGGGATTCTTCAAGGTGATCGAAGATGTAGATACTTGTGTATGGTGTTCAGTTGATAGTAATGATTGAGAGAACTTGCTTCTCTTTCAGGTTACTCATAATTGGAAGCACTCCTAAGTTGAGTAATGCTGATCGGCCTCTTTTCCATTTAGTTTACATGCACTGGAGACAGCTGCATGATTTGAATCTGGTTAAATTAAATCAGTGCCTCTGTTTCTGTATTGGATATAGAACAGTTCATATCTTGACATTGTTAAGGTACGGGGAGTTGTCCAGCTTATGCTTAAAATCAGACACTGGACAACTCAAGGCACGTTTCTGTAATGGCTGTTTGTGGGTTGACCCGGGCTATGACGAGGGTTGACTTTCTACCATCTGGAAGATCAATAGTGATATTGTTCTTGACTCGCCACAGTTTTAATAAAAATGGATTTTTTTCAGAAAACAGTAGTGGGAGTATGGTAGAACTGGAAGTGATTCCAGAACCGCAAACGATTACTGAAAATTTGATAAGAACCTAAAGATTTAATCTGGTTTGACATTCTATTGGCCACTCCGCAGATATGGTTGGTAACCTCAGGCACCCGAGAGGTACTCCGGTAGACTCAAGGATGGTGGCAGGGAGGTTCTTGTTTACCCAGACTTGCCATTGCTGTTGTTCCAGACTATGAGACCCGGCAGGAGGATGAGTATAGCGTTGTTCTGAACTAGCTTTAGAAGTGTACGTCTATATGACTCTGCCAGAGGGTTGTCATGGTCAGTGGGAGCAACAGAAGCATAGTGGACAAGTGGCTTATGTCTATTTATAGACTAAAGCAGATATAGCGGAGATAGATCATCTATTTCTGATGTCACAGTCATAGGTTTGACTTCATCGGAATAGGGGATGGATCTGTTAAGAAGGTAGTAGGGTGTTATGTCCTGGTATTTAGATGACATACATAGAGTAGGAAGTGAAATTCCTATATTACGGTCGGTTATACTATGGTTGTCACACAGTGGTTTCTCCACATAGGATATTAATCCAGTTCTGGACAAACGATCGGAAGCAGTTTTAGAACATAAGTGGATGTTCTAGGGATATGATAACAGCATCCTCCTTCGGGAGACAGTTATCACTCCAGGCTTCCAAGGTGACCTGGATGACAGAGTGTCTGTCAGAGTTATAGTTTTTCCCTTTGACGAGGGGCAGTATTTTGGACAGGTGGTCCAAGCGGATACTGAGGGAGGCATGGCGTAGGATACTGATTAATTTCAGTTGACGATACAGTCTAAGAAGTTTGGATTTTGAGTTCATTTTTGAACTAAGTCCTATTAGATATCCAGACACATTCTAAGACAGGTATTTCTCATTTCGGGAGATGGCTTTCTCTGCGAACTTGAGATAAAGAGAGACATAAAAAGAAACATTAGAGCGGATCCACTCACTGAGGCTATTCCTCTAACGCATTAGTTTCGCAAGCGGTTTTTTGTGAGACTGATTAGTAGAGGAGTTGGGTGTTCGGTATCACACGGGCTGTGAGTATACTACATCGCAATAATTAGCCTTGAGTGCAAGTGGGAGATTGTTGGAGATAGTGCCCTCAGAGTCAATTATTAGATCACAGGCACGTGATTGCAATGATTGAGAGATGACCTATACCGTTAGAACAGTCTTACTCAAGATGATAGTATGCTATCTGGTTTATCTTTATCATCGTGTACTGTTTCACGTGACCTTACAGGTCACTATTGCACGTTGATAGAGCCCTTAGGATTCTTGCTTGACGGCCAGCAGTATGATGGCAATCATATACGTGGGAGCTGGGGTCTATAAGCACATCCTTAAAAGGTCCCTAGTCGTGGGAGTTTTCGAGACAGGACATCGATACTTCAGAGTAGACTAGTGTATACAGTCGAGACCCCGACGAGGGGCGGTGGCCGGTCTCATAAGCCCATGGTGTCAGTTAGTTCACCTAAGATGTATACAGGTGCTCATTGGGTTATGAGTACATCGGACAGGACTCGCCGAGAACATGCTAGTTGGTCTTATACCAGACGTCAGATAGCAGTTCCCTTGTGACATGTGTACAGGTTAGTTCATCGACCTGAGATCGTCATTTGTCTCATGTGATTTCCCACTGTACTTTGATTACTACCCTACCACGGCTCAAAGGAGTCGTGCAAACAGGTTTTAGTTGGGTACAGTCCCGAGCCATATGGAGGCAGTGAGCGGATCTGCAGGGGTTCGTCTCTCCCGGTATTGGGGGTGAGGTCGTGCTGTGTCTAGGAGAGCCATTACACAAAGCGCTCGGCCGAGGCAGGAGATTTACTGGTAGGTATTCCAGTAGTATCTCAAGGTGTTCTGGGCTACACTCCGACACGACTTGTACCGCTTTTGGGGGTCTGAATTTTACCAACCCCCTAGGCCCGCCATGCAATGCTCATAGACGAACGGACCGGACTGTACGGATATTGTCACTGACAGGCTCAATAGGGTGTCAGGATGAGTTTGCTCATCGACGTACCTTTTGGTCAATACCTGGTAGCCCGTTACGTATAGCTAATACCTCTGACGTGCTAGTGGTTAAATCCGCAACCAAAGTATTGACGAGTCTTTAGAGTCCCCCACAGACAGTTTCTCAAGTTTCGGGCGAAACGCTGTAGAGGCCGTATGGAAATATAGCAGGGTTCGATCTTATACGTGCGGTATTGCACGGATTAAGATCGGACGGATAATACTAGCGGGCTTTGCTTTAAGCCGGATCCTAGTATTGTACAGTGTAGATTTTGTCTCATTGCATTTGTATTCGGTCGGAATACAAATGCAGGTATGTATATATTGTCGGGGGGTTTTCCTGTAATTTATTACGGGATCGGTTTTCTGAAGTTTCCAGTTTGTATTCCGTTTTGGCCAGTTTTCGTTTGTTCCTTCATGGCCGGATTTTTCTGGTGGATGGGCTAATTTGCATATTTGCAAATTAGCATTGTGGAAGGGGGTTTCTTGTAAATGGAGAGATTATGATAGCATCTTTGCTTTTTCTTTCATCATGGCTTGCATTAATGAGATAAGATAAGATTAGAAATGGATGTGGCCTTTATTCCTCATTATCTTCACATGGCTTATGGTCACCATTTTCCTTTCCCTACACTCACCCCCTTGTAGTTTTTTCCCCTCTCTCATTCATTTGGCCGGCCACTATTTGATGGGGAGGGAATTATTTTTGGTGTGGAAAATTCTTCATCTCATTCTTTGCATACACCAAAAATCCTAAGCTCATTTTCCATTGTTCATTCCTCCATCAAAATGGCAACTTCAAACCCCAAGAGACAAAACACTCTACACTTATCCTACAGCATCCTTGGGCACGTCGACTCGCCAACTTCATGCTCGAGTTACCTCGGTCCAGAGGTGGGAGCCCGTAAAAGAACCCGGCGATGTGGTGCCCTTTCCGACGAGGAGGTGAAGACCGGAGATTCTGCGCTGAGATCGGGACGGAGGCCGAAGACCGAAGGACACGGATCGCTCGGTATAGCATTCTATCCCTTCTCTTGATAGCTAGTAGTAGGTTAATGGTTTGAACCGGGTTTTTAGGATGCGGTAGTGCCGGTTTAAAGTCAAGAAAAATTTTCGTTTCCGCATTTTGGCCTTGGATAGACGGCCGGGGCGCTACCGTAGTCCTACAGGTTGATGCCTTGTATAACTTTGTTAGAGTGCCTAGTAACCGTACAGTGGTATCAGAGCCTAGCTAGAGCATTAGGCGACGTGTTTACGAAGTTAAAACTCCGATCAAACCCCGATACGATGATTGATCTCAAAAACTATCTATTAACCGCAATCAAGAACGGCGTCGCTTGGTAGGTAGCCGGTGAGTACGGGTCGGACCACAGGGATGTTGTGAATTTCCTAGTCGCTCAAACGAGTTAATTCCGATTGTTGTCGGATTGATTATTAAATCTAAAAACTAAATCTATCTATACTAAGATTATCTAGATCTAAATCTTGCTAGGGTTAGGTTTAGGGTAGGTTTGGAAATGTAAATAAATCTCAACGCTTTCTATACCCAAATTAGGATCTAAGAGGAGTTATGGTAATTATCAATAAAAGGGATTAGAACCATTCGGGAAGATTTTTTCTTCCTCTAGCTTCTTGTCTTTCCTTTATCGATCCTTACCCTAACCTCCATGGAAAACCATCACAACCGGGCCTTTATACTACGGTATCACCGCTACCTCGTGGGATAGGGTGCCGTAGGGAGCGGTATGTGCATGTATGCATGGAGTCCTATTAAAAAGTATGATGGGCAAGAAAGAGATGAGAGATCCCATCTCTCAAAAGCCTTCCCCAAAGCTAACCCTAACAAGCGAGGAGACTACTCGCTCATTAGGGAATTTTAAAACATTTATCTAGGACAGAGAATGAAAAATTACCTAGGGCAAAAATTGAAATTACCTACTTATTTTACAGATGGCTCTCTCCAAACATTTACGCAGGGTTGTCAAATCTGAATAGATGATATGAAAAGAGGCATCGATGCTTTCCAAAAGAATTCAGAATTTTATTCATAAAAAGAGGCATGAGGGAGGCATACCTCAAAAGAGGTATTAGGGTCTCTATTTATAGGACATAGAAACCCTAGGGTTACAATTGACTCGCACGTATTCTATTAAAAAAATACCCTCTACGAAAAAACCTAGTCAATGATCCGCACACATTTTGGTAAAAAATTATTCAGCTCCGGGCTCTATATGGCCGCGGAACCGCGGCCTCAGCATGGGTTGGGCCGCGGTTCCGCGGCCCAATTGTGGTCTTGGCTTCTGAGCTTTTGTGTGCTGGTTCTGGGCCTTTTTTGCTTCCTGTATCTTTAATACTTTTCTCAAATGGGCTTCTAGGTTACTTCCAGATCTCCCAGTGAACAATTGCAGTGGACTTAACCGTTCGCTTTGTAATCTTGGACCTTGCGTTGCCGTGTACTTTGTAAACTAATCTTTTATGTAGGCTTGATCAAGATCCTTCTATTTGTTGGTCGTAGTCCCACTTTTGCATCGTCTTTTATCTTTTTCACTGTTTTCGCTCCTAGAACCTGTAACCTGTATTATGTAGCAGACATGGGTCAAAAACACCTGTTTATTTGTAAAAAGAATAAGAATGGGGAATATAATAATGCAATATAATGTTGTGAACAAATACCCCCAAACTTATCTTTTGCTCGTCCTCGAGCAAACCTAGTTTTATTCTCGACAAAAACCTAACCGCACATTCGCAGGGAAACACGATTGCACTGAGCACGTGCAACAAGCCGTTAAACCTCTAGGTGTCCCTAGTAGGAGGAGTGTTGTCTCCTGAGGGTTTTCAGCGGATACTACTCACAAAATCCTATCAATTCGGCCCATTGACTTTAATTCTCCAATTAGGTTTTCTAACAAGAAATTCTATTATCGTCGACTCGTAAATTATCCACTCATATTCTTCACGCTTCCTCATCATTTAACTTAAGATTATATATGTTCTGTAGACCTACTTAGCTTTCGGCATCTCTTAAGTTTTCCTTCTAGGGTCCATCTCCACTTAGGAATTTTTATCAACTCTACTAAAGATACAAGTTCTATTCTTCACTCCTTTCTCTCATCTAAACTCTAATCACATACCCCTACGTGTGTGTATATATCACCCTTACACTTGGAAATTCAAATCAAGCAATCATACTCTTGTCCGTTGTCCTCAGCACTTATTAATTGGTGAATTTTTAAATGAATTTTGCCTACACATCCTTCATACGACCGTTAATACTTCTTGAGGTACCAACGACCGATTACAAGATGTGTTTGCACATTAAAACGTAATTCCTAGTCTTGTAACACCCAAGGCTTTTTAGCAGTGACTCCTAAACCAGTTGGTCTAAGGCACTAGGTGATGAAGCACCCTCGCTAAATATTTTTCTATTTTTGCAGCCTTAAGTAATCACAAAAACCAGTGTTCATTTTTTTTCTTTATTCACACTTGTATTGTTTATTTTTTTCGTACTAAGGACTTTAGACAAGAGCATTTCAAGGTCTCTTCTACTATTCCAAGTTTCAAGGTGCGTGATTCTGCAAATTGTAGGGTATATATTTTCAGAATCTAGACTTAAACTTAGGAATTATTTTTCAAACTTATACTCTAATAAAAATATCAATACTTTTCCTTTGTTTTGACTTAGCCCTAGAATTGAACTCAAAATTTGCCTATTTCTAAATAAACTACAAAGGCATATACTTTCTACCGTTAAACTTTAAGAAAGGTTATTTTTAGGGTTTTTAATTTACTAAGTCTAAGATCTAGTTGTTCCTAGCTAGTTAACCTTTTTGTCAAACTCAAGTCAATTAGGCCAAAATTGAATACACTAATTTTTATAATTTTTGAAATTTTTCAATTTTTATGGATTTTAAAATAAGTATGCAAATGTAAAAATATACACATGAATGCGAAGGAAGAAGACTTACCGAGCACACCCCCAAACTTAAACTTGACAGTGTCCTCACTGTCATGCCACACCAAGAGGGTCAAAATTGTCGGCACTCCCCTGTTTATTTATTAATTTATTTTATTTTTTTGAATATTTTTTTTATTAGAAAAGAAAACAAAAAATATATATACATATATACAACAAGGTCCTCCCCAAACTAAACAAGGCCTTACATAAGCCAAAGGTTAGCACCAACCATTCAAAAATCTCATCGTGGTAATGGTAGAGTTGGTGAAAGAATGGAGTGGAAATAAGAGAAATGAGAAGCACACGAGACCACATGGGAAGAAGAGTGGAATATGGTCTTGGTGGAGGAGAAGAATGATGGAAAAGAGAAAGAAGTGGAGTACGATCTTGAGGGTGTAAATCGAGTGAATAAATTAGCACAATTTGTGATGACCGATATGTTAAAAGCGATTGTGCTAACCTATCAACCCGTCGAGAAATGGGGTCAAATCCCTCAAGATTCGCAAGAAAGCATGGGTACGCCGAACTTGGTATTGGAGATGAAAGCGTAACGGTCTCTTGTAAGGTCGGAACGATAGGAAGGACGAAAGGGAGTGAATTAGGGATAGTCTCATTCTCACCGTAGTAAACTGTCTCGAACTGGAAAGATTCCAACAATGGTTCGAAACGACTGGAAGCAACCGAGTCTGAAGGTTCAACTAACTCATCTGAAAATTCAAAGGACTCAAACTCGGGCGGTGAGTCTTCAACATCGTCCGAAAAAGTGAAACACTCGTAAGTGTTATCGGCAGTGAGAACTGTGTCAGATTCAATGGGAAATTTTTCAAGCTCACAATCTTCAAGCGTGATCTTTTGCGTGGTCGGAATGATGGAAAGGAGGGAGGGTGATATAACAGTTAAAGGTTCAGGAGGATGAATTGGAAAATCCGACACATCAAAGAAAAATGGTTCAACCTCAATATTCTCCTCAATACTCTCCTCAATACTATCCTCATAATTCTCCTCAAAATTTAGCTCATCCATGCCATTATCATCAAAATCAAGACGCATATAAAGTTCGGGAGAAACAATTAATGACTCGGGATGATGAATTGGACATAAAATTTCAATCAAATCGACAAGTTCATCATCCGAAATATTCCCGGCGTCTATATCCTCAATCAAGTGAAAATCAATTTTTTCTGACACCTCCTCAAAAGCATGGATATCGATAAATTTAGGTTCAAGATTGGAGGTGTAAGGATCGAAAGGATCAGGTGTGGTTTCACTCGAAAGGGTTTCTTTACAGTCTGGCAAATCAAGCACTACAAAGTCACACAACTTGTTTTTATTTTCAACTTGTGAACTATTTGGGACAATCGATGGAAAACCGGAGTTGGGGGTTTCAATTGGGTATGGGTAGGTCTGATTTGGGAATGTGTAGAACTCACTCGCTCCTCTCAAATTCTCACTCTGTCCAACCGTCTCCTCATACATTGGAAAATTTGGAGTTAGTTGGAAACTAGCTGCCGGTTCACTAGGTTGCATAAGGGCGGCAATGGACGCATCCACATTCCTAACCATTTTGTTTGTTACTGAAATATAAGCTTCCAACGACTGTTCCAAACTAGACATGGGTTGTGAAGGGGTTTCGGTAAAAGATTCAAAACTGTTTGGATACGTGAAACTCCCAACTGGCTGTGTAGAAGCAATGTCTAGTGAAGGAGGGAAAGTCGGGTAGGACTGGTAGGAATTTGATGGTTGGACAGGAGTAGGATCAACATTTGTATAAAAAGGTGAATGGACTTGTTGATCCCTATAACTGGATGTGTGGAGAGGAGTGAAAGATCGGCTACGAGATTGAGCAATATGCTCAGCAATGGACATCGGTTTAGGAGTTACAACAAGACTTTAAAAGTGGTATCAACGATGAAGGTGGTGAAGGTTGACATGGTTGACACAAAGTGGGTTGTGAAGTCGAACTGTTTCTCCTAGACGCTTCTATTTGATCTTTCAAAGAAATTTTGGGCATGGAGGGATCTTCCTTAAATCGACCGAGACAATTGACGTACGAAGCAAAGTTAGGTTCGGGATACCAAAGTTCGGCAAGAGATTTGTGATGTGGGGTACCCATGATGAGAAGAGAAATAAGGTAGGCGATGCAAGGATTTCTTAGCGACAAAAGTTGCAAGTCTTTTTTAAAAAATTTCCTTTTTCCTTTTTCTCTTTATTTAGAACTGTTTGCAAAAAGATTTTCGAGAAAAGAGCTAAGACACACTTTCGATCAACAAAAAATGCACAATCAGGCCTAGATCTAAGGTCACCTAGGTCAGCTAGACAGCTCCTAACTGTTCCAAAGGACTAGAAATAGGACCTCAAACCGCATCTTCACCGCCAATTGCGGCCAGATAAGTGCCAGGTGAGTGGGAGGCTCCCCGCTACAAGTAGCGGTCCTAATTAAGTAACCACTCGCCTTAGACACACTTGCCTAGACACCGCAAAGTCAGGTTAGGATTAACGGGCGATGCCTATAACTAGTCCTCTGTCCTAATGAGTCCTTAGGGCTGAGTCTAGTATTTTTTAATTAAAGATTGGTCAATGCAAATGCCTTATGTGATTTCTGGGGTCCTGGGAAGGGTGATGAAATCCCCACCCAATCTGAATTGGTCAAAAGCCCATTATAGTCCGATTAAAGATATGCAAAATAGTAAATCACTTGCAATCAAATCTTTTTTATTTTATGCGCGGCGCAAAGATTCCTGCACAAGATTTGTTATTGAGAAGGGGGAAGATTTTTAAAGCGCAAAGAATCCTGCAGGAGCTTTTTCAAAAGATATATTAGAGATTTGCAGAGGAGGAGATCAGAAGACTTACAGGGTTTTTTTTTAACCGTGCTTTAGCCTTTTTTAGGGAACCGATCCGTCACCTCCATCGCGGAACCGCCGCGAATAGCCCCTCCGACCGCGGATCCGCCGCCGGTTAGTCGCTTCGGCAGGGTTTTTTTTTTCCAGATCTCCGCGGTTCTTCTTGTTGACTCGGTCCTCCAAATTTCTTCTGTTATCTGTTGTGATATTCCTCTGTTTGTTCAGATTTGATATTTGCTGTTTTGATCTTTGGAGATTTCCAGATCCGAACTTGAATGTAGATCCTGCAAAATTCAAACAAAGATACCCTTCACAAAATAAAAAAATGATAAATTTTTATATATATATATTTTTTGATTTTTCAGTTTTTATGATTTTTTTAATTTAGATTAACCCGAAATTGCAAAAAGGAAATACTACGCCATCCCCGGCAACGGCGCCTGTCACGCGGGTGACCCGGGTTCGATCCCCGGCAACGGCGCCATTTGATTTGGTCTCAAAAACTATCTATTAACCGCAATCAAGAACGGTGTCGCTTGGTAGCTAGCCGGTGAGTACGGGTCGGTCCACAGGGATGTTGTGAATTTCCTAGTCGCTCAAACGAGTTAATTCCGATTGTGGTTGGATTGATTATTAAATCTAAAAACTAAATCTATCTATACTAAGATTATCTAGATCTAAATCTTGCTAGGGTTAGATTTAGGGTAGGTTTGGAAATGTAAATAAATCTCAACGCTTTCTATACCCAAATTAGGATCTAAGAGGAGTTATGGTAATTATCAATAAAAGGGATTAGAACCATTCGGGAAGATGTTTTCTTCCTCTAGCTTCTTGTCCTTCCTTTATCGATCCTTACCCTAACCTCCATGGAAAACCATCACAACCGGGCCTTTATACTACGGTATCACCGCTACCTCGTGGGATAGGGTGCCGTAGGGAGCGGTATGTGCATGTATGCATGGAGTCCTATTAAAAAGTATGATGGGCAAGAAAGGGATGAGAGATCTCATCTCTCAAAAGCCTTCCCCAAAGCTAACCCTAACAAGCGAGAAGACTACTCGCTCATTAGGGAATTTAAAAACATTTATCTAGGGCAGAGAATGAAAAATCACCTAGAGCAAGAATTGAAATTACCTACTTATTTTATAGATGGCTCTCTCCAAACATTTACGCAGGGTTGTCAGATCTGAATAGATGATATGAAAAGAGGCATCGATGCTCTCCAAAAGAATTCAGAATTTTATTCATAAAAAGAGGCATGAGGGAGGCATACCTCAAAAGAGGTATTAGGGTCTCTATTTATAGGACATAGAAACCCTAAGGTTACATTGACTCGCACGTCTGCTATTACAAAAATACCCTCTAAGAAAAAACCTAGTCAAAGATCCGCACACATTTTGGTAAAAAAATATTCAGCTCCGGGCTTTATATGGCCGCGGAACCGCGGTCTCAGCATGGGTTGGGCCGCGGTTCCGCGGCCCAATTGTGGTCATGGCTTCTGAGCTTTTGTGTGCTGGTTCTGGGCCTTTTTTGCTTCCTGTATCTTTAGTACTTTTCTCAAATGGGCTTCTAGGTTTCTTCCAGATCTCCCCGTGAACAATTGCAGTAGACTTTTAACCATTCGCATTGTAATCTTGGACCTTGCGTTGCCTTATACTTTGTAAACTATCTTTTGTGTAGGCTTGATCAAGATCCTTCTATTTGTTGATCGTAGTCCCACTTTTTCATCGTCTTTTATCTTTTTCACTGTTTTCGCTCCTAGAACCTGTAACCTGTATTATGTAGCAGACATGGGTCAAAAGCACCTGTTTATTTATAAAAAGAATAAGAATGGGGAATATAATAATGCAATACAATGGTGTGAACATACGACAAAGTAGACCCTCTCTCTGGAAAATTTTTTTAAATGTGATTTTTTCTATATTAAAAATACCTTAAAAAATCAGCAGGGAATTATAAGCATAACTGTGGAAAACGAGGTGGTAAATCGTACGGGCCGCCGCGGAACCGCGGCTATACCTTTCTTAGGCCGCGGATCCGCGGCCGTACTGTTGGATTTAACTTTGTTTTTTGCACAGTAATGCTCGTAGCTGCTATTGTATATTTCTGGATATTTTTAATCTGCCTCAAGTGTTGAGTGTTCTAGGGATTATTTTGTATACGTTGATTCGATCGGAAAATTTAATTTCATTCTGTTTTCTGGATAATTTAGAAAGTATTAAAATGTTCGAACGGATATCATTGACTCGCTTTTTCCCGACACGAAAAACTTTCAAGTGTTGAATTTTTCTTGAGTTTAAATCTTTCGGAAAAACGTGCATGTAACGCGATAGACCCTCTAGAAGAACACAAACTTTAACTCGATTATGTGACCGTCTGAACCGCCTCTAAACCTTAGGGTTTGGGGCAGTATGGTGTTGCCACATGTGAGGCGTTGGCTTGACCCTTCTACGGCTGGACCGTTGGTACTGTGACGTATTCTGGAATTTTTAAACTCCGCTCAAGTGTTGAGTTATTTAGGAAATCTTGGGTATTTGATTATTCGATCGGAAAGTTTAATACTGTCTATTTATCTGGAATGTGATACAATATGTGGAATTCATATTGTTAGTCCTGAAATGCGAAGTATGTGATATTTCGGATTTACGATGTCTAAAGAGATTGTGGATTCCAAATGCTGTAGTTTTACACTTTCTTTTCTGCGACCGTAAGTGTAATATGTAATATCTCCGGTTTCGCTGCTATATGTCAACGACAATTGGGATGCGCATATTTACTTACGTTGATGACATGTGATGTTATGTATTGCTGGATATGTTATATTGGATCGTCGTGTTTTTGAATAGCCGGGGGTTTTATGTGAGATGAGGGTTTTTATTTTCATTCATGTAAAATTCATTGTATATAATATTCTTTTATTGGGGCACTTCCGGGATCAGGATGATGTCACCATTGTATATTATTTACTTTTCCGCATTAGGCAGACCCAAGGAGGAGAGCACAAGTAACCGGGTTCTAGAGTCCACTGGGAGACCAACTCGAGGAGTCGAATCCGGGTCTTCTAACTCTAGAATTAGAAGGGTTGCTTGCCGCTTCGTAAGGGTCTAGGGGTGTGGGTTTGGCTATTCATCGCGACCGTGGAATCCGTGTTTTATAGAGGCTCAAAATAAAACACGGACCTCCTAGTATATACATTATTTCATATGTTTCTTCTGCTGCGATATCTGTGATGTGATCATTTGATATGTTGTGATAGATACTGTATATAGTATATATGATATATTATATAGACGTTACTTATGTTTTACACCCGCGCTAGCCCTGCCCTGCTCTACCGTTAGTTACCTAACCTAACGGTGCACGAGAGGACATCGAGGCGAATACGGATGGCATAAGTGTACGTCGTATTTATCTTTGATGTTTAGGTGACTTAAATGATGGGACTTCATTAATATGATTAATGAAAGAAAAGAAACCTAAAAGATGTTGTAGAATCAAATTTTCAAAAAGGGTAGCTACAGTTTTTTGCTTTGCATCTTTAGCAAAACTGGAAGATGCTACAACACTCGGTTTGTCTTTTGATTGCTTTTAGAGTTTTGCTTTGCATAGTGATATATATGATATGTCTTGCACCTTATTCGATGAGGAAAGAGCCGAGATCCCTTCACCGGGAATGACCTCTTTAGCAAAACTAGTGAAAGCCTCAAAAACACTCCTTTTCAAAATTCACTCGATTCTACAACGATATCAAGTTCATTAAGCAATAGGTTTTCAGAAAAACCTATCGCGGCCCTCCATCATTTCAGATAAGTCCTGCTTAGTATTCGTGCTGCGTTTGTTGACCTTGTCAAGGCGTAGTGTGCGGTAGCTGACCAGTATTTATCTGTTTATGCATAAGATGCAGATTGGATTAGGGTAGTCGTACGGCCTTGTTGACCTTGTCAAGGGTCGTGCGGGTGGGTTTAATTCAATCAAGAAATGACGCGTTGAACTTGGCTTACGGTCTATGGTTTGTTGACCTTGTCAAGGTCATAGATCGTTTGGGGCAAAATATTATCGGGAATTTCAAGTGTTGAAATTTGCAATGAGATTGCATACCTTCTATGAGATAGTTGGATCCTGATACCCACTGCGAGTAATTGTTACTCCTGGGAGAGTTTTACATAGGACAATTAGCCGATCAAATAGGTGTCTAGAAAGGTGTCAACGGGGTTACGCCTCTAGGAAAATGAGGTTTACTTTAATTAGGTCCGTGCGAAAGCACGGGGAACCTCTCTCAAAGTACCGACACTGGCCTGGCTGAAAGATTGGCGAAATTGTAGGGTGTAATTAATCCCGGCTAGTATTTTCTTTTAGGGTTTGAAGGAAGATTTGATAAAAACAGTGGGAGCCATCCTGATTGGATAAAATAATAACCAATCTGATCTTGCAAGAGCATACGCTAAAGTGTTTTTCTTCTCTCTCTCTCCAGGTAGCGACCATATCATGCCTTAATCAAGATAATAATATGGATGTATTGACCGAACCCGCATGTTATACTGTGCTGGGGAACGTTGGTTCCGTTCTTTCTTATAAGATTTATAGGACTGAACAGGATATAGGGGAATACCAGGATTCCCAAGCCACCCGAATGAAGAAAGTACATATTGATGCATTTTCTTCGGGTGTGTTCGTTACAGAGAACTGTTTCTCCATTTGCTCTACGTCCTGGGTATTAGATACCGGGTCAGGATCCCATATATGTAATCAGTTACATGGGCTTAGGAAAGGCAGAGAACTTGGAGAAGGTGATAAAGACATAAGGGTTGGAAATAGTGCAATTGTTGCAGCTAAAGCCGTCAGGGAATATCACCTTGTATTGCCAACTGGTAATACATTGATTCTGAACGAATGCTATTACATGCCGAACCTGATATGCAACATTATATCGGTTTCTTTGTTGAGTAAAGAGGGATATAATTTTGTATTACAGGATAATGTTATGAACATTTTTCTAAACCAAAAGTTGGTTGGATCAGGCACGATGTGCAATGGCGTTTATGTTCTAAATCAATCAACAGTTCTGAGCATAACAAACACACACAAGAGGAAGAGTTCAGAACTGAACGAATCCTTCTTGTGGCATTGTAGACTAGGTCACATCAATGCGACACGGCTAGCTAAGTTGCATAAGGATGGATATTTGAATCTTTTTGAATTTTCATCTTATGATACTTGCCAGTCATGTCTCAAAGGAAAGATGACCAAAACTCCATTTACGGGACACGGAGAAAGAGTTACGGAACTCTTAGGACTAGTACATAGTGATGTATGCGGTCCCATGTCTACACATGCCAGGGATGGTTCTTCGTACTTCATTACATTCACTGACGATCTCTCTAGATTCGGGTATGTGTTCCTGCTGAAACGCAAATCAGAAGCTTTTGAGAAATTTAGAGAATATAAACAAGAAGTCGAGAACTAAACTGGGAAAAGTATTAAAATCCTTCGATCTGATCGAGGAGGTGAATACTTGAGCAATGAATTCTTGGACTTCCTAAAAGAGAATGGGATTCTCTCTCAACTAACTCCTCCATATACACCACAGTACAACGGTGTATCGGAAAGGAGGAACCGCACCCTATGGTGTGCTCTATGATGAGCACAGCTGAGTTACCTATTTCTTTCTGGGGGTATGCGCTGGAGACAGCAGTATACCTATTGAATCAAGTTCCATCTAAATCTGTACCTACCACACCATATGAGATATGGAGTGGGAAGATGCCATATCTTAAACGAGTTAAGATATGGGGTTGTCCGGCCTATGTCAAAAGACAAAATCCGGACAAACTCGAGGCACGGTCAGTTCTTTGCAAGTTTGTGGGATATCCAAAGAAGTCATATGGGTATTTTTTCTACCACAGTAAGGAACAAAAGGTGTTTGTTGCTCAACATGCCACCTTTTTAGAAAAGGAATTTCTTGCAAAAGAGATTAGTAGCTCTGTGGTAGAGCTGGAAGAGGTTCCAGATACACAAACTGCAACTGAAGATTTAGTGGAACCAGAGGATTCGGTAGTTCCCAACGAACCTCAGCCTCTCCGCCGATCTAGTAGGGTTCCTCACCCACCTGAGAGATACTACGGTTTTCTCATGGATGGTGGGAGCGAGGATTGCATCATGGTTGATGATGACCCAATTAGCTTCGAGCAGGCCATCACGAGTGGGGACTCAGTGAAATGGCTGGATGCAATGCGGTCCGAGATAGAATCCATGTACACCAACAAAGTATGGACTTTGGAAGATGCTCCTGAAGGGGTAAAACCCATTGGAAGCAAGTGGATCTTCAAGAAAAAACTTGGTGTAGATGGGAAAGTGGAGACTTTCAAAGCTAGACTTGTTGCAAAGGGTTTTCGTCAAAGACCAGGTGTGGACTATGATGAAACCTTTTCTCCAGTGGCTATGCTTAAATCCATCCGGATCATGCTTGCCATCGCTGCATATCATGACTACGAAATCTGGCAAATGGATATTAAGACCGCCTTTCTAAACAGTGATTTAGAAGAGAGCGTGTACATGACTCAGCCAGAGGGCTTCGTAGCTAGTGGGAGCAGCGGGAAGGTGTGCAAGCTGCTTAAATCTATTTATGGATTAAAGCAAGCATCGCAGAGTTGGAACATCTGCTTTGACGTCGTTATCAAAGAGTTTGATTTCGTCAAAAACGTAGATGAACCTTGTATCTATAAGAAGGTGGCAGAGAGTAAGGTTGTCTTCCTCGTATTGTATGTGGACGATATACTCTTGATAGGAAATGACATTCCTATGCTGCAATCGGTCAAGCTCTTCTTATCACAAAAATTCTTAATGAAAGATCTAGGTGATGCCTCCTGCATACTGGGAATTATGATCTATAGAGATAAATCTAAAAGGATATTGGGATTGTCTCAATCCAGGTACATTGATACCATACTAAAGAGGTTTAGTATGGAAGAATCCAACCGTGGGAACTTACCCACGATCTCTGGACTCATTCTCTCCAAAGAGATGTCTCCCAAGACTGATTTGGAGAGAGCTCGCATGAAAAGGATACCCTATGCTTCGGCTGTAGGCTCTATCATGTACGCGATGCTATGTACCAGACCCGATGTAGCACACCCACTAAGTGTAGTGAGTAGGTATCAAGCTGATCCTGGAGAGAGTCACTGGACAGCTGTGAAGAGCATTCTCAAGTACTTACGAAGGACTAAAGAGATGCTCTTGGTATATGGTAACGGAGAACTCCAAGTGGAGTCCTTTACGGATTCGAGCTTCCAGAGTGATAAGGACGACTCTAAGTCGCACTCGGGATTTGTCTTTACCCTTTACGGAGAGGCGGTTAGCTGGAAGAGTTCCAAGCAGGAAACCGTGGCAGACTCGACGATGGAGGCTGAATACATCGCTGCCAACGATGCTGCCAAAGAGGCTGTCTAGATCAAGAAGTTCATTACTGAACTTGGAGTGGTTCCATCCATTGAGCATCCAATACCTTTGTATTGTGATAACAATGGAGCGGTGGCTTTGGCCAAGGAACCCAGGTCCCATCAGCGATCCAGGCATATTCTGAGGCGGTATCACCTGATCCGGGAGATAGTAAATCGCCGGGAGATCGAGGTCAGGAGGGTTGATACGAAGAACAACACTGCGGATCCACTCACGAAGGCCATTCCCCAGATACAGTTTGAGAGACTCTTCAGGATGCTTGGTATGCGATACTACAGCAGCTGGCCCTAGTGCAAGTGAGAGATTGTTAGTTGTATGTATGCCCTTGAGGCCAGTATTGTACAGATGATGTATATTATATTGGATGTTTGGACATATATAGAGAGGACTTTCTTGCTCAATATGATAGTATGCTATCTGGTTGCTCTTTATCTTAACATGTATACTTGTCTCTTGATACTGTCTTATAGTTACATGTTGGTAAAGCCCTTAGGATGTGTACTTGACTACCAGGACTATGATGCAGATCATACTAGTGGGGCCATGGTAGTCCATAAGTTCATCCTTTAATGTTCCTAGTCATGGGTGTATCAAGACAGGGCATCGATATACCAGAGTAGACTAACGTATACGCTTCTCGACCCATGAGATGGGCGATGGATGATCCCATATCCATTGGTGTTTGACATCAGAGATGGTATACGGGTGCTCAGTGGAGACTGGGTACACTGGACGGACTCGCCGAGAACTCCCAGATGGTATTATACCTCACGTCAGATGACAGTTCTCTGGTGACACTTGTGCAGGTTAGTCTGTAGACCCAAGATCGTCATAGAGTCTTGTGTGATTCCCACTGTGCTTTGATTTCCACCTTACCATGTCCAAGAGGGCGTGCAAAACGGTGATTTTTGGGTACATTCCCGAGTCACATGGAGGCAATGAGCGATAGGAGGGGTTTTGTCTCTCCCGGTATTGGGGGTTGATGTTTCGCTGTGCTCGATTGGCCATAACAGGGAAGTCCCTGACCAGGGCTGATTTAGAGATTTACTGGTAAGTGTTACCAGTAGTTTCTCGACCCGTTATGAGCCTCATATCGGCACGACTTATTGGTTATTGGGGTCTGACGTTTACCACCTCTAGATTTGATATGCGACATATCAGACGAGGAGACCGGACTGTACGGGAAGTGTTACCGTTAGGCTTTTACAGGAGTTGGAGCGGGCTTGCTTGCTGATCTTCTGATCGCTCAATACCCGGGTAGCCGTTACGTCCAGCTAGTACCGCTGACGGCTGGTGGGTGCTTGATGTGATCATCACCTACTGCCGGCGTATTGACGATTCTTTAGAGTCCTACATAGAGGTTTTACTGGGTCAGGAAAAACGAAATAGGAGCGCATATGTGATATGTGCGGGACCGAGAATAATGCGTGTATGTGATACCGTATTCTATTCTCGCGACTTTTTGTATCGGTCGGTTATATGAGATATAGCCGGGTTATCGAATCAAGTGTTGATTCGATAAGTCGATACATTGGATGTTAGTCGGTTATATGAGATATAACCGGATTATTAAGTCAAGTGTTGATTTAATAATTTAGTGTATAATTGTATATTTGATATACTAATTTACATTAACTAACATTTGTTCACTTAAGGATTTTTCTCACATGTGCACAACATTAATATATATGTGATATATATTAAAATGTGTTTTCTTTATGTATCATGGTTGTTGATACACTTGACATGGGTGTATAAGACATACACCATTCTAATTTTAGTGGAGAGGTTTTTATATTTAAAGTAAATCTAAATTGGTTGATATTTGTTAAGTGCATGAAGCTTGTAGAAGCTTTTAGCGCTTTGACAAATTCAACTCAATTTGTTTTACTTAAGAAATTTAGTTAACCCAACCATTAGAATTAGCCATGGTTATGTCTCTACATGAGTTAGTATATGATACTCACTCACCCATGGTTAGCTCACTCACTTGATCATTATCTTTCTCTCTTTATTTCTTCATCTTCTTCCTTGAGCTAAAATGCTCTCTAGGGTTTGATCCAAAGTGAGAAATATTGTGAGAAAATAAATTCTAAAGTGAACCCACTTTCTATTTCTCCATCCTCTACTAGACTAGTACTTTAGTTTAGGGTGTTTGCTTCACTAATTCTCTAGTTAGTGAAGTAGTAGCTTGAGTTGGTATTCCGTCGACGTGGATCATCTTCGGCCTCGAAGACTTCAAGCAAGGACGCTTCTTTCGCCTCGTGAAGACATGCAAGAGCCCGGGAGAACCATGATCGCAGCGAAGGGACTACGACAAGGAGCTTTAGAAGTGAAGGACCGATCTACAAAGGTTGTATTTCGTATTCACTTAGTAGTAAATGTTATTTACTTGCATGTGTAACCCTAATTATCTAGCAAAGATCTTGTTGAGGGTTGTTCGGCACGGCTAAAATTTTAATCGGGCATGGTTGATGCCTTGTAGAACCTTGTTAGAGTGCCTAGTAACCCTATACGAACAACCCTAACCAAGATCTTTAAACTAGAGATTAGGCGAAACAAAGCATGTAAACATCTTTACATCTAAGAGTTTGGGATTACAACCTTTGTAGTCCGTTCCTTCACTTCTAAAGCTCCGTGTTGAGGTACCTTCGCTGCGATCATCGAGTATCCGGACTCTAGAGAGGCTCCACGAAGAGAAAGATGCAAGCTTGCTTCCGATCTTCGATAACAAAAATGATCTACCTTGAAGTTTCATTAACACAAGCTCTCACTCACTAAATGAAGTGAACACCCTGATCTAAATGGCTAGGATAGATTAGGATGATGAAGTAGGATTTTAGCTCTCATTTGTTTTCATAATCTCACTCTAAATCATCACTAATGAAAAAGCTAGTAAGCTTTTCCATCAAGAACTCAAGGAAGAAGAAGAAGAATCCTTTTGTGATGAATAATAAAACTCTAGTGTGGTTAGAATTGCAACCATGGGTTAAGTATGAAGACTTAACCCATGTAGAGATTTAACTAGGGTAAAGGGTTGGGTTAGGTTAAGGAAATATCTATGCAAAATATCCTAGTCAAAGTCAAAGCTTCAAGAAGCTTCTTGAAAGCTTCAAGAAGCTTCTTGAAAGCTTCATGAAGACTTAACCCTAATCCAAACCCTAACCTCAATTAAACTCCACAAAACATGTTGCATTTATAACCATAACATGTTACAATATTATATATCACATATACAATATTTATTGTAACAAAATAAAATAATACAATTAACATATATCGCATATATATCAATGTTTTACCCGAGTGAGAAAAAGAATCTTTTAGTGAGCTTATATCAGTTAATGTAATTTAATATATCAAATATATAATTATACATTAAATTATCGAATCAACACTTGATCCGATAATCCGGCTATTTCACAAATAACCGACTAATATAATCTGTATCAGTTCATCGAATCAACACTTGATCCGATGACCCGGTTATATCACATATACCCGGCCGATATCTCATATCGTGAAAATCTAATACGGTATCACATACACGTATTGTTCTTGGTCCCGTACATATCATATATGTGCTCCTACTCCGTTTTGCCTGAGCCAAGAAACCTCTGTGTAGGACTCTAAAGAATCGTCAATACGCCGGCAGTAGGTGATGATCATATCAAACACCCACAAGCTGCAAGCGGTCAGCTAAACGTAACATCCACCCAGGTATTGAGTGATCAGAAGATCAACAAGCAAGCCTGTACTTTCTCCTGCGAATCCAGTCAGTAACACTCCCTTACAGTCCGGTCTCTTCGTCTGATATGTCGCATATCTCGCCTAGGGGTGGTAAACGTCAGACCCCCAGTAGCTTGATAAGTCGTGTCGATATGAGGTCCATAATAGTTCGAGAAACTACTGATAACACTTACCAGTAAATCTCAGCAACCCTGGCCAGGGATTTCCAGTTATAGCCAATCGAACACAGCGCAACATCAACTCCCTATACCGGGAGAGATGAATCTCCTCCTATCGCTCATTGCCTCAATGTGATTCGGGACTGTACCCAAAAGCCAACTTTGTGCACGCCCTCTTGGACGTGGTATGATGGAAATCAAAGCACAGTGGGAATCACACAAGACTCTATGACGATCTTGGGTCTACAGACTACTCTGTACCAGTGTCACCAGAGAACTGCCATCTGACGTGAGGTATAATACCATCTGGGAGTTCTCGGCGAGTCCGTCCAGTGTACCCAGTCTCTACTGAGCACCCGTATACCTTCTCTGATGTCAAACACCAATGGATATGAGATCATCCATCGCCCAACATATGGGTCAAGAAGCGCATACGCTAGTCTACTCTGGAGTATCGATGCCCTGTCTCGGTACTCCCACGACTAGGAACATTTGAAGGATGTACTTGGCGACTACACTGTCCTCACTAGTATGATCCGCATCATAGTCCTGGTAGTAAAGTACTCATCCTAAGGGCTTTATCTGCATGTAACATAGAGACAATTAGATTACATGTTAAGATAAAGAACAACCAGATAGCAAACTATCATGTCGAGCAAGAAAGTCCTCCCTATATATGTCCAAGCATCCACTACAATATACATCGTATGTACAGTAATGGCCTCTAGGGCATACATATAACTAACAGTTCCCTACCCCCACAACGCCAGGGATCAAAGCACTCACCAAGAGGCACCGGGCAGCAACCCTGCTCGGCCATCCTTAGCAGGCCTCTCACGACCCTTCCCGCGCTAAGGATCAAAGCCCTCACCAAGAGGCAACCGGGCCTGCCCTTGCTCGGTTATCCCTGGCTGGTAGTTCCTACCCCACAACGCCAGGGATCGAAGCCCTCACCAAGAGGCAACCAGGCCCGCCCTTGCTCGGTTATCCCTGGCTGGTAGTTCCTACCCCACAACACCATGGATCGAAGCCCTCACCAAGAGGAAACCGGGCCCTCCCTTGCTCGCTTATCCCTGGCTGGTAGTTCCCTACCCCCACAACGCCAGGGATCAAAGCCCTCGCCAAGAGGCACCGGGCAGTAACCCTGCTCGGCCCATCCTTAAGGATCAAAGCTCTCGCCAAGAGGCACCGGGCAGAAACCCTGCTCGGCCCGTCCTTAGCAGGCCTCTCACGGCCCCTCCCGCGCTAAGGATCAAATCCCTAACCAAGAGGCAACCGGGTCTGCCCTTGCTCGGTTATCCCTAGCTAGTAATTCCTTACCCCACAACGCCAGGGATTGAAGCCCTCGCCAAGAGGCACCGGGCAGCAACCCTGCTCGGCCCGTCCTTAAGGATCAAAGCCCTTGCCAAGAGGCAACCGGACCTGCCCTTGCTCGGTTATCCCTGGCTGGTAGTTTCCTACCCCACAACGCCAGGGATCGAAGCCCTCACCAAGAGGAAACCGAGCCCTCCCTTGCTCGGTTATCCCTGGCTGGTAGTTCCCTACCCTTCAACGCTAGGGATCAAAGCCCTCGCCAAGAGGCACCGGGCAGTAACCCTGCTCGGCCCATCCTTAGGGATCGAAGCCCTCACCAAGAGGCACCGGGCAACAACCCTGCTCGGTCCGTCCTTAGCAGGCCTCTCACCGCCCCTTCCGCGCTAAGGATCGAAGCCTCACCAAGAGGCAACCGGGCCCTCCCTTGCTCAGTTATCCCTGGCTGGTAGTTCCCTACCCCACAATACCAGCGATCGAAGCTCTCGCCAAGAAGCGACCGAGCAGCTACCCTGCTCGGTCCATCCTTAGCATGCCTCTCCGAGCCTTCCACGCTAAGGAACAAGACCTCACCAACAGGCATCCGGTCTATTTACATCTGAGCGATCTCCACCTCGACTTCAGGGCCATAGAGATACCGTCCCTCCACCGGTGTTCGCACACTTGGAAAATGATCAGATTCAACTCGACGTGTGATCACTAGACAAAAAAAACAGGCCTAACATGAAAACAGTACCGTGCAAATACAAGTGTTCACCGACAAAGGAAAATATGCGCGCAAATACTACAGCAAAAAGAATTTATTCACAAAGTCTTTACAAAGGTATTATGGGCTCCCCAGCCTAACAAAAGTGTCCAGAGGCTTACAGAATTTCAGAGCATAAAAGTAAGAAGACGAGGGGATTCAAGCCTCGGGGCCGGGTGCAACCCCGGGGAGCTCGATGTCCACAACAGGGGCCGCGTCTTGAGGAGCGGCGCCCTTCGCAGGAGCCTCGACGCCGTCCTCGCCGGGAACCTCTTCCCCGGCAGCGCTTCCGGGGGTACTCCCCTGCGCGTCATCCCTGTGAGGATATTCGTTCCAGAGCTCTTCATCAGGAAACTCCGGCATCCGAGCCTTAACGGCATCAAGGGCGTCGTGCCAGATGAGGGTAGTGGCTGCGGTTAGGTCGGCGTAAAAATGGTCCGACTTCTTATAGTTCTCTACCGCTTTCGCCGCCCTGAGCTCGGCTCGCTTTGTCTCCTCTATCGCCGCCCCCATCTCCTACGGAGGGTGCTCGCCGACTTCTTCAGGGTGCCGACGAGCAACTTGGAGTCTCGAAGCTTGGCCTCAGAGGCCTGGGCAGCCTCACGGTGCTTGGCGACCTCCTGCTTCCCAGCGCCACCTCCTGCTTCCCGGCCGCCACCTTGCCCTCGAGGACAGCGACCCTCGCCATCGCCGCCAACAACTCTAACTTTGAGCTCTCCTCCAGCGAGGAGAACTCGCACGCGGTTCGCATCGCCGGGGCAATTTCATCGTCCTCCATCAGGACGACATGGGCGACGTGCTGGAGGACCTGAAGAAATCAAAGGGGGGTCAGAAAGAAAAGGGAGGCACCAAATCTCACAAATGGTAAGGCGCTGAGTGAAAAACCAAGTAAGGCACGAGCGCTAACCTGCACGGCCTCTTGGGCGATGGCCTCCATCTACGTCCTGAGAGTCCCCTGAGGGACCTTGCCTCCGGCCGACCTCTCCATGTCTGCCAGCAAGCTGTCAACAACGGAGAGCCGCGAGGGCACCTCAAAGCGGAGGTCCCCCTCGTCCACCAAGATCGGGGAGGCCGGGGTCCGCGGAACTGTCCGGGGGAACCTCTTGAGAGACTACCCTGGGGAATCGGTCTCTATCTTCGAAGCCTGGGCCTCTTGTTCCCGAACCTGCTTTTGGCTCGGCGCCTGGCTGGGCTCCGGGGCACGGCTCGCACTCGAACGCCGGGGTAGGGCGGCTGCCGGAGGAGCCGGGGCCGACGTCGGACGGGAGAAGCTGGCACCTCCGGCCTTCGATCCCTTCTTCGGCGCGTGCATGGCCGATCGAAGTTTGCTCAGGTCCATAGGTTCTGCACAAGACAAGGTACAATGGAGTCAGCAATGTAAGTAGAAATAAAAATAAAATGCAAGTCTAACAGATCGCCTGTAAACTCCTATCATACCGGTGAACTGGGCGGGGCTGAGCCGAGCCCAACTAAGAACCCGCTCAAAAAGCAGCACGTCGGCCTGGGGAATAGGCTTCCACTCCGCCATTTTCACTGCGTCGGTATCGTTAGACCGACTCTCCCGCCAGCACCTATCCCTAGACCACTGGGTGGGAACGGGCCAGTCCTCACCCTCCGGCGGCCCAACAAAGAAAAACTTCTTCTTCCAATCATGGATGGAAGAAGGTACGACGATAACTCCCGACCCGGAAGCGCTTCCCTGTTGTTTCCTAAAGGAGATGTAAACCCACCTCGGCTCGCCCGCGCGAGCGCCGGAGTGACCTTTGTATATGAGAGAGGAGGTAAGGGTGGACAGACTGAAAGGGATCAACTGCAACATCAAACGGACCAGGAACCCAAGGAAAATGCTCCAGGAGTTCGGCACTAGCTAGCCCGGGGCTAGCCCAAAGTAATTTAGCGCTCTAACAACCTCGGGAGAGAAGGGCAGGCGCATTCCGGTCAAAAAGGCTTCCAGGTACAGGGCAATCTCCTTGCCTCGTACCTGATCTGCCATCTCCCCTTCCTCGGCCAAACGCAGCGTGTAGCCGGGAGGAATGTGGAAACGAGTCCGAATGGTGGCAAGCTCCTCCTCGTACCTCACCGTGGAAGACACGCCAGGTGCATCCGTGACATCCGCTCTGGGGACCGCCCCCATCTCGCGACCCCGAGAAGAGGATCTGACCCTAACTTCCCGGGAAGGCTCCGACTCAGTGGAAGAAGAAGAAGAGGAAGAAGAAGAAAAATCTACGGGGGCTCCTTAGACCCTACCCAATCTATTTCTACAAACTCTTCAAAAGAAGACATCTAACCTGATGGAGAGGAGTCCTCGGACGAGAAAACGCTGAGATCCGACCTAAAATAAAGAGAGCGCCGAGCTAACAAGACTCTGGACGAGGAAATTATGAAGAGGTATGGGCCCTGAAGCGGACCCCACCTCTACTTATAGCAGCCGGTGTAACACATCCAACGGCGACGGTTATCTCCCGCCGAAACGACTCTTCACACTCGACGGCCACCATCGCTCCACCTGTCATGCGCACATTGGCCGCACCCCATCGGGCGCGGGAAACCTGCGGCCCGTCGCTGTTGGAGATAGTGTCCTCAAAGTCAATTATTGGATCGCAGGTACGTGATTGCAATGATTGAGGCAGGACCTATACCGATATGACAGTCTTGCTCATGATGATAGTATGCTATCTGGTTAGTATTTATCATCGCATACATGCTTTAGTTCACTATTGCATGATGATAGAGCCCATAGGATTCTTGCTTGACTACCAGCAGTATGATGGCGATCATATACGTGGGAGCTGGGGTCTGTAAGCACATCCTTAAAGTGTCCCTAGTCGTGGGAGTTTCGAGACAGGGCATCGATACTCCAGAGTAGACTAGTGTATACAGTCGAGACCCCGACGAGGGGCGGTGGCCGGTCTCACAAGCCACTGGTGTCAGTAGGATCACCTAAGATGTATACAGGTGCTCATTAGGTTATGAGTACACCGGACAGGACTCGCCGGGAATCTGCTAGTTGGTATTATACATATCTTCAGATAGCAGTTCCCTGGTGACATGTGTACAGGTTAGTTCATCGACCTGAGGTCGTCATTTGTCTCGTGTGAGTTCCCACTGTGCTTTGATTTCTACCCTACCACGGCTCAAAGGAGTCGTGCAAACAGGTTTTTTTTGGGTACAGTCCCGAGCCACATGGAGGCAAGTGAGCGGATCGTCAGGGGATTCGTCTCTCCCGATATTGGGGGTGAGATCGCGCTGTGTCTAGGAGAGCCATTACACAAAGCCCTCGGCCGAGGCAGGAGATTTACTGGTAGGTACTCCAGTAGTATCTCAGAGTGTTCTGGGCTACTCTCTGACACGACTTATACCGCTAATGGGGGTCTGACGTTACCAGCCCCCTAGGCAGATATGCGATACTCATAGACGAACGGACCGGACTGTATGTATATTGTCACTGTTAGGCTAAGTAGGGTTTATGGTTGAGTTCGCTCGTCAGCTTCCCTTCCAATCAATACATAGGCAAACGTTACGTACAGCTTGTACCTCTGACGAGCTAGAGGTTATACCCAGTGCCAGTGTGTTGATGAGTCATTAGAGTCCCCCACAGACACTTTCCCAAGTTCGGGCGAAACGTTGTAGAGACCGTATGGTTTTATGGCAAGGTTCGGAAAATGCACGTGCGTTTTCGCACGTGTCATTTTTCGGGCAGATAATACTGGTAGGTTTTGGTTTAAGCCGAAACCCAGTATTATACTGTGTAGATATAATATCTTTGTCTCAGATGCATTTGTATTCTGTCGTAATACAAATGCTGGTATGTTTATACCATTACGGGGTTATCCTGAAATTCGTTTCAGGATCACTTTTGGAAGTTGCCAGTTTCCAGTTTTCTATCAGCCGTATTTAACATTCGGTTAAATACGGATTTATCTTTTCTTGAGATGAGTGTGGAAGCTTCTAGATGGTGACTAGGATGATGAGGTGGATTAGTGACTCATGGTTGCATTAATTGTTCCATTATTGTTTTGGTGACTAAGGGTGGTGATTCGTTAGTTCATTATTGTGTTCATACTAGGTGGTTAATGACTCATTCTCTTCATTATGGTTATGGTTACCCTCTCCCCTCCTACACTCACCCCCCACCTCTATTTAGGCCGGCCCCCTCTCTTGAAGAGGATCATGGTTGTTCATTTGAAGGAAAAAAGATTATGATAGATTCGGGTTCATGAAAATTAGACACCCTCATTTCTCATTTCACCCGATCCAAAAAGCAACTTTATTAACCGTTCGTCCACGGCTTTGGACGTGATGAGACAAAGTGTTCTACTCATTCTCTACATCATCTTGGTCGTCTCTGCTAGCAAACTTGACGATCGAGTTGCCTCGGTTCAGAGGCGGGAGCCCGTTTAAAGATCCGTCGACGTGGTGCCACCTGGACGAGAAGACTGAAGATTCAGGAGATCGGAGCAGCCGCAACAAAGCGTGGGATGATGGTTGAAGACCTAAGGACTCGGATCGTTCGGTATAACTCTTCTACCCACTTTGTAGTTTGTTAGTTTAGCTTTAATAGCAGATCCGAGTTATAGTACGCAATAGCGCCAGTTGTAAAAAGTTTTTGTTCCGCATTTGGCGTCTGTTAGACGGCCGGGCCGCTACCGTGGACTTACATTGGTATCAGAGCCTCACCATTAAGCTATACTAACTTGTGCTAACGCATTTAAAAGATCGATCGAACGGAATTTCCGAAATCACAATTTTCAAGTGCTTAAGTTTCTGTCGATTTTTAAAAGGGTCCAAAAATAATTTTACATATCACAGAAATCTAAGCAGGGTTTTTTGAGCTATCTGTAGAAAGATGGTCACGTGATCCCACCAGACCACCGCGGATCCGCGGTCAAACCTAGGGTTTGACCGCGCATCCGCGGTCAATCTGTAGGACCAGTGGTCCAAATTTCTGCAGTGGGTTCTTTTGTGGAATTTATGGTTTTTGGTATAGTTCTTTTGGGCCCAGATTTTATTACTGTACAGCAGATGTACGTGGGGCCCACTTCGGAAAATTTTGTCGATCGAAATTTTAAATTTGTTAGTATGCAGTACTTACTTTATATCTCCGACCGGGAATGTCATTTGATCGGTAAACCGCGTCTAATTGCTATAGTTCTTTTAGACGGGTTTGCGAACGTGATATTCGCGTTGATGTTCTGTGTTGTGCTGTGATGTTGCGGATTTGTCGTGGTGGATAGCAGGGTGCAATGATAGTGCAGTTTGGATTTATTTGTATATTTGAAATTGCGGGGCGAGCGTCCAACATGTGGACTGCAGTCACTGCCTGTTGTATAATATTCTTTTGGGGCACGACCGGTTGAGGTCGATGTACCCGTTGTACATATTTTTATTTCTGTACTAGGTTTATCCCGCGAAGGAGTGCACGGATAGCCGGGTTCTGGAAGGCAACTGGTCCGTATCTCATGGCTTTGAGAGGCAAATGGACCTCACTGTAGAATTGGCAGACTATTCGCCGCACTCGTAGGGGGTACAGGTTGACCCAAGGAGGGGTGCTCAAGTTACCGGATTCCGTGAAGTACCGGGTGTTCCATTCACTATGCTGTGGGGGACTTCCTTGCTTTAGGTTTTGGCGGGTAACTTGCCGCACCCATAGGGGTCTAGGTTTCATTGCACAGGCTATCCACACGACCAGGGGAACGTCGATTTTCAGCAGCGGCTCTGTGAAATCCGGGGATCCCAGATTATCTGTATTGTTCTGTGATGCTTATTACTTTTCTGTAATGTTGCATATTAACACGCCTGGAGCGATTATTGTATATTGGTATATATACTATCAGATGTTGTATATGTTTTACACCCGCGCTAGTCCAGCCCCCGCTCTGTCGTTAGTTAAGTAACCTAACGGGTGATGACGGGACCCAGTGACGAATGCGGATGGCATATACGTACATTTTATTTTCGTTCTTTTCTAGTGTGATTGATTGATGGGACTGCATTGATTCTTATCAATGCAAGGATATAACCAACATGTATTTGATGTTGTTGGAACAAATTTTAAAAGGTGTTATTACAAAGACGTTTCCTTTTGTTTTGCATAGCGATATTCAGTTAGAATATCCTGCACCTCATTCGACGAGGCAAGGGCAGATATCCCTTCACCGGGAGTGACCCTTTGGGCAGAAGTTTACGTCAGGGTAATAACTTCAATATAGTCGATTACAAGTTGCTTTGCATCGCGGTATTCAGTTGGAATATCCTGCACCTCATTCCACGAGGAAAGAGCCGAGATCCATTCACCGGGAGTGACCTCTTTAGCAAAGGTTTTTCGTCACTATATTTTTATAAAAAGCTATCAGGTTCCTTCAACGAGATCAAGTTTATTACGTTAAAGGTTTTTCGCCAAAAACCAGCCGTAGCCCTCCGTCATTTCATATGAATAGTCAATAGTATTTAAGCTATGTATTTTGGCCCTTAGTCAAGGCATAGTGTTTGGTAGCTGCTGGGTATTCATTTGTTGGATAGATAGATGAGTTGGTTTGGGACAGTCGTTCTGCCATTTTGGCCCTTAGTCTAGGGCATGTGCGGGTGGGTTCAAATCAACCTGGATAATGACAGGAAGAACTTGACATGTGACTTATGATATTTTGGCCCTTAGTCAAGGTCATAAGACCATGGGGCAAAAAAATATATATATCGGGAGTTCGAACATATAGGAAACTTGCCAGGCATGCGCATACCTTCTGGAGTGTGATAACTTGAGTGGCTTCCATCAAGTTATCATGCGATGATAGTTGGATCCCGATTCTCACTGATGAGTTATTTTACTCTTCGGGTGATCCCGACTAATTCTTTTTTCAGGTTTGGAGGAGAATTTGAGATTACAGTGGGAGGTTTCCTGATTAGATAAACTGATAACCATTCTGATCTAGGTTAGAGTGCACGCAGAGTGTTTCTTTTCTCTTTCTCTTTAGCAGCGACATTTGACCGACCCGAGACTATGACTCAGTGACCAAGTTGACCGAACCTTCTTAAAAATACCGGCTTTTGGATTGTCTGAGTTGCATAAGTCATTGCCACTCCTTCTTTTACCCTTTGCATTTCTCAGAACACCCCGTATTATTACGGATATCCACTTCCATTGGATAGATCCATCGTATGGTTATATACGAACTCGAAGGGACTTCTTCGAGGATGGATCCAGGTTCAGGAGAAATTGAATTGGTTTATTCAGTTGTTTTTTATTATCACCTTCTCTCAGGTTGCGAGGGCTCCTTAGTTTAGGAGAGTACACCTATTACGCTTATTGGATAGTCTTATTCCAAACCATAGGCTGGTGCCGAAAGGTAGGGAATGAAGAAAACCAATTAGCCTAAGTAGGGTGTGCAGAAGGTAATATGTAAAAACAAGATAAAGGGATTAGAAAGAGGGAAAAGTAAATTGCGACAGTAATCATTCACGACCAAACCACGTACTTCATCGCCGCTCTTATTTCCCCTTTGCCTTTTCCCCAGTTCGGGAGAAATAGAATAAGGAATTATTCAGTTGTATTTTATCGTCAGCTTCTCTCAAGTTGCGAGTACTTCTAGGATTATGAGAGTACACCTATTATGCTTACTGGATAGTCTTCTTCCAAACCATAGGCTGGTGCCGAACGGTAGGGAAGGAAGAAAACCATTTAGCCTGACGAAGGTGTACAGAAGGTAACGACTAAAGACAAATAAAGGGATTTGGAGAGATGGCAAAGAAATATACGGTTACAGTCATGAATAGGATTATGGAAGAGGCATTACTAGGAAAACCAGGATACCCCTACGAAACATTTTCATGTTTCGGTTACACTGTACATTATTAAAAGAAAACTGATTTCCCGATTAGATGCTTACTCCAGGGTATGAATTTACCAGGTGAGTTTCTCACATCTGTATGGTTTTACAGATGATGAGTGGGAGTAAGTTTTTGGGAATTAGGTGATCATCCTCATTATATCGGAATTCGTTGTAATTGGTGATATTTGAGGAAATCGCCAGGGTACTGTTTTCAACCTACGATGCACAGGTTTTGAGTTATTCAACTCAGTGGACTTATACAGAGTATTGTATGTTGTCCAGTGTCCATCAGGACAAAGGGGTAGGTCCTCATACTATGTTCTGTTTACTTGTGACTTCTCTAGTTTTTAGACAAGTGTTTCGTAGAAATACAATGTCTAAGTTTTGAGAAGTTGTGGGTATAAGAATAAAGTAGAGAACCAGGTGTCATAAGTATCGGGATTCTTCAAAGAGATTGAAGATATAGATTCTTGTGATTGGTATTCAGATGATAGTAATGATTTTGAGAAACTTGTTTCTCTTTCAGGTTACTCATAATTGGATGGATTCCTAAGTTGAGTAATGCTGATTAGCCTCTCTCCATTAAGTTGATATGCACTGGAGACAGCTGCATGATTTGAATCTAGTTCCAATTAAATTAGTGCCTCTATTTCTATATTGTATATAGATTGGTTCATATCTTAACGATGTTATGGTACGGGGAGTTGTCCAACTTATGCTTAAAACCAGAGACTGGATAACTCAAGGCACGGCAGTTTATGGGTTGACCCTGGCTTCGACGAGGGTTGACTTTTCTACCATCTGGAAGATCAATAGTGATATTGTTCTTGACTCGCCACAGTTTTAGTAAAAATGGATTTTTTCAGAAAACAGTAGTGGGAGTATGGTAGAACTGGAAGTGATTCCAGAACCGCAAACGATTACGGAGAATTTAATAGGATCTATATATTCAATCAAGTTTGACATTCTAATAGCCACTTCGCAGACATGGTGGGTAACCTCAGACACCCGAGAGGTACTCCGGTAGCCTCAAGGATGGTGACAGGGAGGTTCTTGTTTATCCAGACTTGACACTACTGTTGTTCCAGACTATGGGACCCGGCAGGAAGTTATGTATAACGTCGTTCTAAACTAGCTTTAGAAGTGTACGTAGATATTATTCTTCCAGAGGGTTGTCGTAGTCAGTGGGAGCTGCGGAAGCATAGTGGGCAAGTAGCTTATGCCTATATATAGGCTTGAGCAGATATAGCGGAGATCAGATCATCTAATTTTGATGTGACAGTCATGATTTTTAATTTCATCAGAATAAGGGATGGATCTGTTAAGAAGGTAGTAGGGTGTGATGTCCTGGTATTTAGATGACATACACAGAGTAGGAAATAAAATTCCTATACTACGATCGGTTGTACTGTGGTTGTTACACAATTGTTTCTTCACAAAGGACATGGATATAATATCAGACATTCTGGTTACTAGATCTATGGTTTTTAGATCTAGATTTTGGTAGTTTCCCAATTTGGGTACTTTGACAGTATTCTAATGGTATTTAGAATAGATGACTCCTGGTATGGTGGTGTACCTGCAGGTGATGGAGTCACCCTCTCTAAAGGTGTCTTGGAGACTAAAGAAGAGAGGGAAGTGCATGATTGGCAGATCACTTGCTTAGGCAATTGAGTCAATCATGAGATGTCAAGTACCACACCAGATGTTGTTTTTTGCACTTGATGCGATAAGTTTATATTAATCCAATCCTGAAGAAACATAAGGGAACAGTTTTAGAACATAAGTGTTTGTTCTACGGATTTGATAACGGCAGCCTCCTTCGGGAGACGGTTATCATTCCAGGCTTCCGAGGTGACATGGATGACAGAGTGATTGTCAGAGTTATAGTTTTTCCTATGACAAGGGACAGTATTATGCACAGATGGTCCAAGAGGATACTGTGGGAGACATGGTGCTGGATACTGATTAGGTTCAGTTATCGATACAGTCTAAGAAGTTTGGATTTGGAGTTAATTTATGAACTAGGTCCCATCAGATATTCAGACATATTCTAAGATAGGTATTACTCGATTCGGGAGATGGCTTTCTCCGCGAACTTGAGATTTAGAGAGACATAGAAAGAAACATTAGGGCGGATCCACACACTGAGGCTATTTCTCGAAAACAAGAGTTTTACAAACTAGTTTTGTGAAACTGATTAGTAGAGGAGTTGGATGTTCGGTATCACACGGGCTGTGAGTATGCGACATCGCAATAATTAGCCTTAAGTGCAAGTGGGAGATTGTTGGAGATAGTGCCCTCAAAGTCAATTATTGGATCGCAGGTACGTGATTGCAATGATTGAGGCAGGACCTATACCGATATGACAGTCTTGCTCGTGATGATAGTATGCTATCTAGTTAGTCTTTATCATCGCATACATGCTTTAGTTCACTATTGCATGATGATAGAGCCCATAGGATTTTTTCTTGACTACCAGCAGTATGATGGCGATCATATACGTGGGAGCTGGGGTCTGTAAGCACATCCTTAAAGTGTCCCTAGTCGTGGGAGTTTCGAGACAGGGCATCGATACTCCAGAGTAGACTAGTGTATACAGTCGAGACCCCGACGAGGGGCGGTGGCCGGTCTCACAAGCCACTGGTGTCAGTAGGATCACCTAAGATGTATACAGGTGCTCATTAGGTTATGAGTACACCAGACAGGACTCGCCGGGAATCTGCTAGTTGGTATTATACATATCTTCAGATAGCAGTTCCCTGGTGACATGTGTACAGGTTAGTTCATCGACCTGAGGTCGTCATTTGTCTCGTGTGAGTTCCCACTGTGCTTTGATTTCTACCCTACCACGGCTCAAAGGAGTCGTGCAAACAGGTTTTTTTTGGGTACAGTCCCGAGCCACATGGAGGCAAGTGAGCGGATCGTCAGGGGATTCGTCTCTCCCGATATTGGGGGTGAGATCGCGCTGTGTCTAGGAGAGCCATTACACAAAGCCCTCGGCCGAGGCAGGAGATTTACTGGTAGGTACTCCAGTAGTATCTCAGAGTGTTCTGGGCTACTCTCTGACACGACTTATACCGCTAATGGGGGTCTGACGTTACCAGCCCCCTAGGCAGATATGCGATACTCATAGACGAACGGACCGGACTGTATGTATATTGTCACTGTTAGGCTAAGTAGGGTTTATGGTTGAGTTCGCTCGTCAGCTTCCCTTCCAATCAATACATAGGCAAACGTTACGTACAGCTTGTACCTCTGACGAGCTAGAGGTTATACCCAGTGCCAGTGTGTTGATGAGTCATTAGAGTCCCCCACAGACACTTTTCCAAGTTCGGGCGAAACGTTGTAGAGGCCGTATGGTTTTATGGCAAGCTTCAGAAAATGCACGTGCGTTTTCGCACGTGTCATTTTTCGGGCAGATAATACTGGTAGGCTTTGGTTTAAGCCGGAACCCAGTATTATACTGTGTAGATATAATATCTTTGTCTCAGATGTATTTGTATTCGGTCGTAATACAAATGCGGGTATGTTTATACCATTACGGGGTTATCCTGAAATTCGTTTCAGGATCACTTTTGGAAGTTGCCAGTTTCCAATTTTCTATCAGCCGTATTTAACATTCGGTTAAATACGGATTTATCTTTTCTTGAGATGAGTGTGGAAGCTTCTAGATGGTGACTAGGATGATGAGGTGGATTAGTGACTCATGGTTGCATTAATTGTTCCATTATTGTTTTGGTGACTAAGGGTGGTGATTCGTTAGTTCATTATTGTGTTCATACTAGGTGGTTAATGACTCATTCTCTTCATTATGGTTATGGTTACCCTCTCCCCTCCTACACTCACCCCCCACCTCTATTTAGGCCGGCCCCCTCTCTCGAAGAGGATCATGGTTGTTCATTTGAAGGAAAAAAGATTATGATAGATTCGGGTTCATGAAAATTAGACAGCCTCATTTCTCATTTCACCCAATCCAAAAGGCAACTTCATTAACCGTTCGTCCACGGCTTTGGACGTGACGAGACAAAGTGTTCTACTCATTCTCTAGATCATCTTGGTCTTCTCTTCTAGCAAACTTGACGATCGAGTTGCCTCGGTTCAGAGGCGGGAGCCCATTTAAAGATCCGTCGACGTGGTGCCACCTGGATGAGAAGACTGAAGATTCAGGAGATCGGAGCAGCCGCAACAAAGCGTGGGATGATGGTTGAAGACCGAAGGACTCGGATCGTTCGGTATAGCTCTTCTACCCACTTTGTAGTTTGTTAGTTTAGCTTTAATGCCAGATTCGGGTTATAGTACGCGATAGCGCCAGTTGTAAAAAGTTTTTGTTCCGCATTTGGCGTCTGTTAGACGGCCGGGGCGCTACCATGGACTTACAGTCGCGTCATCCAACCAGCGCCAGACACGTGGGCCGTCGCTTCAGTGAACGTATGCACGATCCGACGCACCCTCTTTAATGGAAGATCTGACCCCTGATTCGCTAACGTTATCAAAAGAATACGACAGATTGCTCGGGAACACGCCTCGACGATATCTATGAAAAGGAGCTCACCTTGGGTAACCCGGCAGACCACTCTCGACCCGACCCGTGAGCGGGTCGGGACGAGAGTTGGGGGTTAATGATGATGCTCGATATCGGATTATTCCCAGATCTTGACACGTGGCAGATGACGTGTCCTAAAGCTTGCAAGAAAGGACCCACAGTGGCCGACCAGACCGCTCCTATGCCCGTCCTACAGACAACCTTTGGCTCGTCTCCGAGCCTCCTGCACAACTGTCCTCCTCGGCCCTCTCAGCTCGCCTCCGGGCTCTAGCAGAACCAAGATAGCTCGGCCTCCCGCTCGTCCCCGAGCTCTTCCGCCGAGATCATCTTCCTCGGTCTCCTCGACCGACCAACGGCACCACTCGCAGGCGCAACCGCCTCACTCCCGCGGATCTCACCGTTGTGAGATATCCGCCAGCCACGTCCCACGTTCCACGCCATCACGATCCCCCATTAACGAGCCTGTCTCGCCCTTAATGCGGGATCCCGCACATCACGCGGACGTGACGTCGGGAGCGTAACGTCCGGCGTGATTCTCGCTCCTGCCTGCCTACTGCCACCAATATTTAAACCACTCCTTCAGACGGTTCAAGTAAGTCTTTTTTCACTCACTAAGCCGTTACTCTGCACGGATTTCCTCTCTAACTTGACCATCGGAGGTTCTTTGGTGGTACAACCACCCCGGGACTTTCTTGCAGGCAGCTCGGCCCAAACAACCTAAAACTTATTGAGATCCACATGCTTCAGGAGCCATCCTCCAACTCCAATCTCAGCCGTCCATCATCGCCAACAGCAGATCTACGGAAGTAACATGTTGACGTGATCCGACATCCGTCAATTTCGAATCATGGTGCTTTCTCGTAATTTTGAGAGAATCCGGTAGTTTCTCGTAACTAAGGTAAAGAATTTGGTAATATTATGGAATTAAGCATGCCAATAATTTTACGTGTGCAGTTATAGTAACCGAGAGAAATTACAATTGTTAAGTTTGTACATTAAATTCGGCCCAGTTATTAACGTTATAAGTGGCCTGTACGAAGCCTACAAATGAAAAATAGATTTGGGCTTATGGATACTTTACTCACACAATCTATTTATTTCGAGAAAGCCTAAGGGCTTTGTATGGATGGGAGATGTCTATGTCTGGAAAGTTAGGTATTATCTAATTTTCCTAATATAAATTTTATGGTCAAAGTCAGAAACTGATGTGTTTGGATTTATATGACTAAGTTTCTGAGTTTAAAACCACCGAGATGGTCACCTCTATCTCTCATAATTATGAACCGATAAAAACCTTTATATTAGCCTATAGATTATTTAGATTAAATAAAATATATTTAGATATACTAATTGTTAGAATTTGATATTTTGAGTGTTCGGCTAATATGAATGAACATGAGTTTTCAATACGGTTGAGGTTCCATATAAAAGGCCTAAACCAATTGATGGGATGCCCATCTATATCTTATAGCCATGCGAATCTTTTGTTGTTACCCGACAATATGTAGTATTATTCAAACACTCCCACTCACTGGAACTTCCAACACCCCCCTTCACGTGCAACCACAATATTTTTATTTTCCTTTTCCTTTTTTCCCTTTCTTTATTCTTTTTAAGTTCATGGTTGTTATGTGGATCATGCAATGCTTGTAGAGCTAAAGCGAGCAGGAGTGTATATGGATAAAGATATAGATGGAATATATAGACCTTTTGGATACAATCTCAACCATATTGAAAACCCATGTGCATTTATATAAGCCCACCACTCCAATTATCAATTATCAATTATCAAAACCTATAAGGCTAGACTTGTTGCAAAAACTTTTCGTCAAAAACTAGGTGTGGACTATGACGAAACCTTTTCTCCAGTGGCCACACTCAAATCCATACAGATCCTACTTGCCATTGCTGCCTTTCATGACTATGAAATCTGGCAGATGGACATAAAAACGGTTTTTCTAAACGGAAGTTTGGAAGAGTGCATTTATATGGATCAGCCGGAGGGTTTTGTAGACAGTGGGAGCAGCGGGAAGGTGTGCAAATTGCTTAAATCCATTTTTGGATTAAAGCAGGTATCGTGAAGCTGGAACATCTGTTTTGATGAAACGGTCAAGGAATTTGACTTCATCAAGAACGAGAATGAACCTTGTATATATAAGAAGACTTCATCAAGAATGAGGATGAGCCTTGTATATATAAGAAGTTTGTAGTACGAACTGTTGTATTCCTAGTCTTGTACGTGGACGACATTCTTTTGATAGAAAATGATATTCCTATGCTGCAATCGGTCAAGCCGTTCTTGTCAAAAAGATTCTCCATGAAGGACCTGTCCTCGTACATTCTGGGAATCAAGATCTACAGAGATAGATCCAATAGATTATTGGGATTTTCGCAGTCCTGGTACATAGAGACCGTACTAAAGAGATTTAGTATGGAAGATTCCAAGCGCGGTAACATACCCGCATTGCACGGAATCACACTCTCCAAACAGATGTCTTCCAAGACTGATGAGGAGAGGGTTCGTATGAGCACTATACCCTACGCTTCGGTGGTAGGATCTATAATGTATGCGATGCTATGTATAAGACCAGATGTAGCTTACGCGCTTAGCGTGGTGAGCCGGTATCAGTCAGACCCAGGTGAGAACCACTGGATGACAGTGAAGAACATTCTCAAGTACCTGAGGAGGACTAAGGAGATATTCTTGGTTTACGGTAATGGAGACCTGCAGGTCGAGTCCTTTACCGATTCAAGCTTCCAGAGTGACAAGGATGACAGCAAGTCTGTCTCGGGTTTTGTGTTTACCCTCAATGGAAAGGCGGTGTGTTGGAAGAGTTCTAAATAGGACACCGTCACAGACACGACGATGGAGGCTGAATACATTTCTGCTAGTGATGCCGCAAAAGAAGCCGTCTGGATTAAGAAGTTCATTACTGAACTTGAGGTGGTTCCATCCATTGTTAATCCGATACCTTTATAATGCGATAACAAAAGGGCTATAGTTTTAGTGAAGGAACCACGGTCTCATCAGAAATCCAGACATATCTTAAGGCGGTATCACCTGATCAGGGAGATCGTTGATCGCCAGGAGATCGAGGTGCGGAGAGTGGACACAAAAGACAACACGGCGGATCCATTTGTTGGCTATAGTGCCCTCAAGGCAATTATCATAGTCGCAGGTAGGCGATTGCGATGATTGAGGGAGGACCTATACCGGTGGAACAGTCTTACTCGAGATGATAGTATGTTATCTGGTTTGTCTTTATCATCATGTACATGTTGATAGAGCCCATATGATTCTTGCTTGACTACCAGTATTGTGATGGCGATCATATACGTGGGAGCTGGGGGTCTATAAGCACATCCTTAAATATCCCTAGTCGTGGGAGTTTCGAGACTGGTCATCGATACTCCAGAGTAGACTAGTGTATACTGATTGAGACCCCGACGAGGGGCGGTGGCCAGGTCTCACAAGCCATTGGTGTTAGTTTGTTCACTTAAGATAGTATACAGATGCTCATTGGGTTATGAGTACACTGGACGGACTTGCCGGGAACCTGCTAGTTGATACTATACCTATTGTCAGATAGCAGTTCCCAGGTGATATGTGTGCAGGTTAGTCTGTCGACCTGAGATCGTCATTTGTCTCGTGTGAGTTCCCATTGTGCTTTGATTACTACTCTACCACGGATCAAAGGAGTCGTGCAAACAGATTTTAGTTGGGTACAGTCCCGACCCATATGGAGGCAGTGAGCGGATCGTCGGGGATTCGTCTCTCCCGGTATTGAGGGTTGATATCGCGCAGTGCACGGGTGGCCATCACCAGAAATCCTTGTCCAAGGTAGTCGAGAATTACTGATCTAGGATCAGTAGTTTCTTAGGTGGCGATGGGTTTCATACCGATACTAAATGTCACGTTGTTTAGGGTCTGACTTTATCCACCCACTAGACTTGATATGCGATATTCTTTGACGAACAGACCGGACAGTACGGATATTGTCACTGTCAGGCTCAGTAGGGTTTCAGGATGAGTTTGCTTGTCGGCCTCTCTTTCGCTCAATACCTGGGTAGCCGTTACGTACAGTTAGTGCCGCTGACGTGTTTGTGGTTAAACCCACTGCCAGCGTATTGACGAGTCTTTAGAGTCCCGCACAGAGGGGTTTCACGGTTCAGGCGATATGGTGTAGATGACGTATGTTGGTACATACAGGTGTCCGATTAAATATGTGTACAGGCTGCACAGACTTTAATCGAATGGTTGATAATACTAGCGGCTTAGGATTAAGCCGGATTATTAAATCAAGTTTTGATTTAATAATTTATATATGTATTCTAGTATTATTGTTCACTATTCATTTTCTCTCTTAGCTATTCGTATTTTTGTATGAATACGCGTATATGTATTTCGATACGTGTACCGGGAAGTATTCCATATTTATACGGAATAGCTTCTAGAAGATGGCCACCTCATTATTGATTTTCTTTTTAGAAAATCATTTGGGAAATGAGGTGGAGGGTGTGTTGGCATGAGCATGGGTCATGGCATGTAGAGAGGTATGGCATGTAATTGTTTATTGGAAAATGATAGAGATATTTTTCATTTGCATGAGAGAGAGAGGGGGGCAGCCACTTGTTTTTGGGGGCCTTGCTCATTTTCTTTTCTTTGCTGGCTTGCTCATTTCTCACTCTCTCTTGAAAATACTTAGCACATTTCTTTAGTTGCTTATGCCACATGTTTCCTCACCTCCTTCATCTTCATGAGTTGCTCTTTTGAGCATTGTGATGAGAGGAAAATTATAGTGACACATTCCTACACCTCCACTCTCCATTGCTAGAAACCTTGGAGCGTCGGTTGCCTCGCTTGGCGAGGCTGAAGCTTGCGTCGTTTCCCTCAGGTGGATCATCGTAGAAGGAGGAAGACCGGCAACCAAACTCGATCCGCAACCACTAGGAGCTTGGGATGAAGGTTGAAGACCGAAGGATATGGATCAACTCGGTATAACCACCTAACTCTTTATATTTCTTGCTAGTATAGGGTTTAGGGTAGATTCGGGCATCGGGTCATGGTAGCGCCAGTTTAGAAAAATTTTGTTCCGCATTTGGCCACGGTTTGATGGCCGGGGCACTGCCGTAACCCAACATGGTATCAGAGCTAACCCGTAAACCCCTTACTAGCAGTTTTAGACAATATTAAAGTATAGAAATCAAAACAACCCCAGAACAGTGCACTGCACATTCCAGTTTCTGTCAATTTTAAAGTCTTCAAAAATTTTTTTAAGCAACTGCAGAAGACTACTTTGATGACAACTAGGACACCCTACAAAAATGAGCCCCATCCCCCGGATTTGACCCGGTGAGATTTGAGAAAAAATGGGTGAGGCCGGTTTTTTAGTGGAGTTTGGACTTGAATTTTGTAGGGTGGTCTAGTCTGTGGAATATTGGTGCAGTGGTATTGCTTGTTTTGCCCATTTTGGATATTATGTTATCTTTTTTCAGGGGCAATTCGGGGTGTTTCGAAGTCTATAATTTAACACTATTTAAATGTTTATAAGTACATGCATTACTATCTGAGACTGTGAATGTCATTAGAGCGGTACAACTCGTCTAATTGCTATATGTTCTTTTAGACGAGTTTGCGAACGTGACATTCACGTTGATGTTCTGTGTTGTGCTGTGTTGTGGTTGGATCGTCGTGGTGGATAGCTTGGGTGCAATGATAGTATAGTTTAGTTTCATTTGTACATTTGATATTACAGGGCGAGCGTCCGACATGTGGACTGCCGTCACTGCCAGTATGTATATTATTTGTTTGGGGCACGACCGGGTTGAGTCGATGTCACCCTTATATATTATTTTCTTTTCTGTACTAGGATTACCCCGCGGTGGAGTGCACGAATAGCCGGGTTCTAGAGGGCAACGGATCTGCATCTCATGGCGTTGGGACGGCCGCATTCGTAGGGGGTATAGGTTGACCCACGGAGGGATGCCCAAGTTACCGGATTCTGTGAAGTGCTGGGTGGCCCATTCACGTTGTTGATTGGGGTTGCCTCGCTTCTGGGATTGGCGGGTAACTTGCCGCGCTCGTATGGGTCTAGGTTTTCATTGCACAAGCTATCCACACGACATGGAATGTCGGGTCTCATTTGCGGCTCAGGTGAAACCCGAGGCTCCAGGATTATCCACCATTCCGTATTACTTCTGTGATGTTGCTTTATATCATGCCTGGGACGATTGTTGTATATATTTATATATATACTAGTAGATGTTGTATATGTTTTGCACCCGCGCTAGTCTAGTCCCCGTTCTGTCGTTAGTTAAGTAACCTAACGGGTGATGACGGGACCCAGTGGCGAATGCGGATGGCATATACATACATCATATATTTTCATTCTTTCGGGTGTGATTAATTGATGGGACTGCGTTGATTTTGATCAATGCAAGGATAAAACAAACCTATATATGATGTTGTTGGGACCAAGTTTTTTTAAAAAAACTGACATTACAAACGTTCTCTTTTGCTTTGCACAGTGGTATTCGATTGGGAATATCCTGCACCTCATTCGACGAGGCAAGGGCCGAGATCTCTTCATCAGGAGTGACCCCTTGGGCAGAAGTTTGCGTCAAGGTAATAACTTTACTATAGTCGATTCTTTTGCTTTGCATCGTGGTATTCAGTTTGGAATATCCTGCACCTCATTTTACGAGAAAAGAGCCGAGATCCCTTCACAGGGAGTGACCTCTTGAGCAAAAGTTTTCGCAACTATATATTTGTAAAACCACTTGGATTCTTTCAATGATATCAAACTCATTACGTTAAAGGTTTTTCGCCAAAAAACCAGTCATAGCCCTCCGTCATTTTTTACAGGTATTACTTAGTATTCATGTTTTGTATGTTGACCTCTGTCAAGGCACAGTGCTTGGTAGCTGGGTAATGCTTGTTTGTTGCATATATATGCGATTATTTAGGACAGTCGCACGGCCATGTTGACTTCTGTCAAGGGCTCGTGTGGGTGGGTTTAAATTAATCCAGGACAATGACGGGTTGAACTTGACCTGCTGTAGGGTGTTTTCATCACCCCATTGAGATAGGAATGTGCACGTGCTTGCCAGGCGTATTACAGATTCCCTCTACCTAGGGTAGGCTGGAGTTTAATGATTGTGAGGATCCGAATCTCCGACAGCCGCGGACTAAGTTGCCGTTAATTACCCCTAGCTTTTGGAGCGAGGGAAGCTTCGATTAACGGGTTAAACTGGTCATGAGAACTCAATGTGCAGTGTTGTGTTTTGAAGGGGTTTTGGATATATCGGGGGCCCCGCAGAGTTTTTATGGGGGTCCCGCTACCCGGATAGCGGGCTGGGTGTCAAGGGGGCGAGCAGCCCCCTTGCGGTGTGCGGGACAGCACCCCGTTAGAATTTTTTTTCTAACAGGGACAGTGTCGTGGAGTATGTGTGTGTGTGTATGTGTGTGTGTGTGTGTGTCTGTGTGTAAGGAAAGGGCATCTAAAGGATGCGTGGGAGAAGGCGCCAGCGCCCCCACGTGCCAGGCACGCGGGCGCTGTGCGCAAGAGAGCCAGCGCACCACGTGCCTGGCACGCGGGTGCTGTGCGCCATAGCGCCAGCGCACCATATACATACATATACATACATACATACATATATACATAGATACATACATACATACATACATATATAAGGAAAGGGCATCCAAAGGATACGTGGGAAAAGGCGCCAGCGCCCCACGTGCCAGGCATGCGGGCGCTGTGCGCCAGCGCACCACGTGCCTGGCATGCGGGCATTGCGCGCCAGAGCGCCACCGTACCACATGCCTGGCACGTGGGCGCTAGATGTCAGCAGCAAAAGGGACTTGGTCCCTGCACTGGGAGCTGTGCTCCAAAAAGGAAATATTTATTATTTTGTATATATATATAATGTATATATATTTTTGAGGAGTTGAACTCCTAAGATATTTTTGGAGCTGATGAAGGGGCTTCTCCCTTGAGCCCTGGATCTTTCCCAAAGTGGGATTTTTGGAGATGGGTCTCCTTTCTCTTCTTCTGTCGGCTGGATCATGAAGAACAAGAAGTATGAGATTTTAAAAATCTCTTATTTTTGAGATCTGATAGGAGATCTGAGTTCCCTTTTGTGGGTTTTGTGGTGAAAAACTATTTAGTTTTGGAAAAAGAAGAGTAAAACTCTTGATTTAATTCAAAAGAAAGAAAAAGGTTTAGAATCTTGAGGAAAGAGAAGGAGGCACAAAAACCCTAGATTTTTGAGGGATTGAAAAGTATATTAGATATTTTCATCATTTTGCCTCTTATAGGCTTACACATTTACACATAGCCCCTTGGGCTTTACAAAATGACATTTTGCCCATCCCATGGCTCATGTGCCATTTCTTTTGCACATAAGCCACGGGCTTCACAAAAATTTGGCTTTATGCCCGTTTATATATAAAAAATTACATCAAAATTATTTATTACATGATTTTTTATTTTAGCATGGGGTAGGCTGGCCGCTTCATGTTCGGGCTCGACTCGGGCATGAGCCCACTTGATCTGGGCTTGGGGCCACTTGGCTTGGGGTTGATCTTGACTTTGACTTGGTCAACCGTGGTGCAATTTTTGACCCCAACAAAGTGCCCCTATCAATAAATGCACACCGCACATTTAAGTTGTGTGCATGAAATTGATGGATCTTGAAGCTGGACTTCGAGGTGGAACATCATTCCAGGGGCGGAGCATCCCTCGGGGAGCATGATTCCCGGGGATCGGAGTATCATTCCAATTTGCGGAGCATAATTCCAGAGATCAGAGCATCATTCCGAAGAGCGGAGCATCATTCCAGGGACCGGAGCATCATTCCGAAGAGTCGGAGCATCATTCCGAAGAGTCGGAGCATAATTCCGGGATCGGAGCATCATTCCGAAGAGCGGAGCTCCAGGGGATCGGAGCATCATTCCGAAGAGCGGAGCATGATTCCACGGATTGGAGCATAAATCCGAAGAGCGGAGCATGATTCCAGGGATCGGAGTATCATTCCGATGAGCGGAGCATGATTCCAGGGGATCGGAGCATTATTTTGAAGAGCGGAGCATGATTCCAGGGGATCGGAGCATCATTCCGAAGAGTCGGAGCATAATTCCGGGATCGGAGCATCATTCCGAAGAGCGGAGCATGATTCCAGGGATCGGGGCATCATTCCGAAGAGGGGAGCATGACTCCAGGGATCGGAGCATCATTCCGAAGAGCGGAGCACGATTCCAGAGATCAGAGCATCATTCCGAAGAGCAGAGCATGAATCCAGGGATCAGAGCATTATTCCGAAGAGCGAAGCATGACTCCAGGGATCGGAGCATGATTCCGAAGAGCAGAGCATGATTCCAGGGATCGGAGCATGATTCTGAAGAGCGGCAGACATTCTGACCGAAGCATAACATAATTTCGATGCAGAGGTTGATTCCCAAGCGAAGCATAATTCCGACAGGGAAGGCAGATACTCCGAGGCGAAGCATGATTTCGACACGGGGTACATTATGAGATGAAGCATGATTCCGGCGCAGAGCTTGTTGGCTGACTTGATTACGAGACGAAGCATAGTTCCGATAGGGAAGGAAGATACGCCGAAGCGAAGCATGATTTCGACACGGGGTACACTCTGAGACGAAGCATGATTCCGGCGCAGAGCTTGTTGGCTGACTTGATTCCGAGATGAAGCATAATTTCGACAGGGAAGGCAGGTACACCGAGGCGAAGCATGATTTCGACACAGGGTGCACATTCTGAGACGAAGCATGATTCAAACGCAAATCTTGTTGGTTGACTTGATTCCGAGGCGAAGCATAATTTCGACAGGGAAGGCAGGTACACCGAGGCGAAGCATGATTTCGACACGGGTGCACATTCTGAGACGAAGCATGATTCCAACGCAGAGCTTGCTGGTTGACTTGATTCCAAGGCGAAGCATAATTCCGATGAGGAGGCCGTTGGTTGATTCTGAGCCGAAGCATAATTTCGACTGGGAAGGCAGATACACCGAGGCGAAGCTTGATTTCAATGCGGGGTGCACATTCTGAGACGAAGCATGATTCCGACGCAGAGCTGGTTGGTTGATTTGATTCCGAGGCGGAGCATAATTCCGGCAGGGAAGGTAGATATCCCGAGGCGAAGCATGATTTCGACACGGGGTAAATTCTGGGACGGAGCATGATTCCGCCGCAGAGATTGTTGGTTTGATTTGATTTGGGTTGACAGCAGCATCGCTATACTGGAATATGGTACCAGAAGCGAATCATCATTTGCCATGAGAGGATTTGGGGATTTTGGTTTTGGTCGGCATTCGCATTGCTGCACTGGAATAATGCCAGGAGAAACTCATCATCTGCCCTGGGAGGATTTGGGAATTGGTTTTTTGGGTCGGCATCAGCACCGCTACACTGGAATATAGTACCAGGAGCGAATCATCATTTGCCTTTCCCTGTTGGGAAGCGATGGCTTAGGAGACAGGTTTAGATACCTATCACCTAAGTCTTTTCAATTTTATGGGCCGTAAGGGTCCCATAAAAGCATTTTCTCCCTACGGGTCGTAAAGATCCCGTAGGTGTATTTTCTCCTTAGGAGTCGTGGGGACTCCCATGTGTGTTGGTCCTTTGTGAGTCGTAAGGATCTCACGCGGGAATTTTCTCCTTATAAAGTCGAGAGGACTTTGCGAGTGCATTTCATCTCTTTTCACGAGTTTGCGCTCTTTCGGGTTTTCACAAACTCGCCTGCAGTCCTGCTGTTTTTACTCACGGAGCCCTTTCGGGTTTTCATCCGTGCCCATTTTGCTTGTGGACATACCATTTTTAAAATATTTTTTAAATATTTTTTTGAATCTTCATCGCCGGTGGGACTTTGAATGTGGTCTCGCCGGTAGGACTTGGGAGAGATTGGGATCGTTTTACGCCCGTGGATTGTATGCGGTTTTGTAGGATGTATGATCCAGACCGTAGGGCTGGAAAAATTTCGGGACTTTATTGGCGTTTGCATCGCTGCACTGGAATATGGTACCAGGGGCGACTCATCATTCGCCGTTAGGGCATGGAATTTGGAATTTGGTTGGCGTTTGCATCGCTGCACTGGAATATAGTAGCAGGAGCGACTCATCATTCGCCACTTGGGGTATGGGGTTTGGAATTTGGTTGGCGCTTGCATCGCTGCACTGGAATATGGTACCAGGAGCGACTCATCATTCGCCATTGGGACTTGGAATTCGGTTGGCGTCTGCATCGCTGCACTGGAATATGGTACCAGGAGTGACTCATCATTCTCCATTGGGACTTGGAATTTGGTTGGCGTCTGCATCGCTGCACTGGAATATGGTACCAAGAGCGACTCATCATTCGCCATTGGGAATTTGAGTTTTGGACGGCGTCTGCATCGCTGCACTGGAATATGGTACCAGGAGCGACTCATCATTCGCCGTTGGGATTTGAGAAATTTGGAATTTTGGTTGGCGTCTGCATCGCTGCACTGGAATATGGTACCAGGAGCGACTCATCATTCGTCGTTTTTTTTACATCGATTGCTTTATCATTTCAGCTTTTCTTATCGCGAAGGTCGTGATTGCCCTATCATTTCGGCTTTTTATTCGCGGTTGCCCCATCATTTCGGCTTTATTTTCATTTTTATTTTTAGTCGCAGATTTTTATTGCGTGTTGCCCCATCATTTTGGCTTTTTATTATTACATTTTTTTACTTACACTTCCTTTTTTTTATATTTACACATTTTTTAATTACACACATTTTTTTTACATTCCCAGTTTAACGACTTAGAGGTCGATTGTTCCCAGTTTAACGATGTGGTAGTCGATTATTCCCAGTTTAATGACATGGTGGTCGATTATTCCCAGTTTAATGACATGGCGGTCAACTGTTCCCAGTTTAACGACGTGGTGGTCAGCTGGATCAGAAGCTTGGAGAAGATACCCGATTGAGCAGCTGTCATGGGCACCGCTGGAGCTTGCCCAAAATGCCTTATCACTTTGTCGGTGTTGATAGCCTTGCCCCCATCTGGGGCCAAGGAAAGTCGTTCAAATACCGACTTGCGTTCGAAGTGTAGGGTTCCTAGGCACACTCATGAGGTCTCACAAGGCATCAACCATGCCAAATTCAAAAATTTCCGGTGCCGAGAAACCCTAATGCGATCGTTGACTAGAGTTTAAGCGAAACAACAAGCTACTAAACTGCTTTAGTACTAAGTGAATGGAAATACAACCTTTGTAGATTCGGTCCTCCACTTTCTTAGCTCCGTGACGATGTCCCTTCGCTGCGATCATCGGATTCCAGACTCTCGCGGTGGTTTCATCGAAGAAATGATCGGGCTAGGTTGATGACTTCGATGTCGAAGATGATCTACGTCGAGGCGACTTTAACTCGAGCTCCAACTTCACCAAGTCATGAAACTTGTGAAGAAAACACCCTATACTACATGGCAAGTGGTAGAGGATGAAGAAATAGGAAGTGGGTTCACTTTGGATTTGGATTTCTCACTTGATTTCATCACTTGACATTTTTCAAGACAGCTTTTCTTTTTCTTCATCAAGAAGAAGAAGAAGAAAAGAAAATGAAAAATGAATTAATTTAAAAAGAAAATCAAGTGACCCTTATCATATTGCAACCATGGTTAAGTGTAGAGAATAAACTAGGGTTAGGTGAATGGTTAGGGTTAAGGAAAGAAACAAAATGGTCAAGCTTTCAAAGCTTCATGAAGCTTCAACAAAATCCAAAGTTAGCCAACATTTTATTTCTTTCTCAAATGAATAAATAAATGAATAAGTAAATAAATCATATGAAACCCTAACCATTAACTAACCATGGTTTAATTCAAACATACACCCAAGTTTGCATGTATCATCAAACATGATACAAACTTGTGCACAAAAATATATCATATATACAATGTGCACAAACAAGTGAGAAAAACATCTTAAGTGAACCAATATTAGTTAATGCAAAGTAATATATCAAATATATAATTATACATTAAATCATTAAATCAAAACTTGATTTAACGATCCGGTTATATCGCATATGACCGACTAATATCCAATGTATCGACTTATCGAATCAATCTTTGATTCGATAACTAGGTTATATCGCATACAACCATTCGATACATTCATCGCGAGAATAGAATACGGTATCACATACACGCATTATTCTCGGTCCCGCACATATCTCATATGCGCTCCTATTTCGTTTCGCTTGAGCCAGGAAACCTCTGTGTAGGACTCTAAAGACTCGTCAATACGCCGGCAGCAGGTGATGATCATATCAAACACCCACAAGCCGCAAGCGGTCTGCTAAACGTAACGGCCACCCGGATATTGAGCGATCAGAAGATCAACGAGCAAGCCCGCTCACACTCCTGTGAATCCAACCAGTAACACTTACCGTACAGTCCGGTCTGTTCGTCTGATATGTCGCATATCTTGCCTCGGGGTGATAAACGTCAGACCCCAGTAGCTCGATAAGTCGTGTCGATATGAGGTCTATAACAGTTCGAGAAACTACTGGTAACACTTACCAGTAAATCTCAGGAACCCTGGCCAGGGATTTCCGGTTATAGCCAATCGAACACAGCGCAACATCAACTCCCTATACCGGGAGAGACGAATCCCCTCCTATCGCGCATTGCCTCCATGTGATTCGGGACTGTACCCAAAAACCACTGTTTTGCATGCCCTCTTGGACGTGGTAAGGTGAAAATCAAAGCACAATGGGAATCACACAAGACTCTATGACGATCTCGGGTCAACAGACTAACCTGTACCAGTGTCACCAGAGAACTGCCATCTGACGTAAGGTATAATACCATCTGGGAGTTCTCGGCGAGTCCATCCAGTGTACCCAGTCTCCACTGAGCACCCATATATCATCTCTGATGTCAAACACCAATGGATATGGGATCATCCATCGCCCATCTGTATGGGTCGAGAAGGTATACGCTAGTCTACTCTGGTATATCGATGCCCCGTCTCGATACACCCACGACTAGGGACCTTGAAGGATGTACTTATGGACTACCATGTCCCCACTAGTATGATCCGCATCATAGTCCAGGTAGTCAAGTACACATCCTAAAGGCTTTACCAACATGTAACAGAGAGACAATCAGTGTACACGTTAAGATAAAGAGCAACCAGATAGCATACTATCATGTCGAGCAAGAAAGTCCTCCCTATATATGTCCCAGCATCCACTACAATATACATCCTATGTACAGTAATGGCCTCTAGGGCATACATATAACTAACACGAAGATGGAAATTGAAAGTCGTTAACCTTCACAAAGAAGCATGATTTCAGTATAGGCAATCAATGTATATGTTGATTGAGTTCACCTGGATATTTAACCCGAAATATGGGAGGAGAGATTAGTCCCACCGGGCGTGCCAGAATCTGTAGGGTGTTTTTCATCACCCCATTGAGATGGGAATGCGCGCACGCTTGTCAGGCACATCACAGATTCCCCCTGCCTAGTGTAGGCCGGGGTTTAATGATTGTGGGGATCTGAATCTCCGGCAGCCGCGGACTAAGCTGCCGTTAATTACCACTCGCTTTTGGAGCGAGAGAACCTCCGATTAACGGGTTAAACTGGTCATGCGAACTCAATGTGCAGTGTTGTGTTTTGAAGGGGTTTTGGATATATCGGGGGCCCCGCAGAGTTTTTACGGGGGTCCCGCTACTCGGATAGCGGGCTGGGGGTCAAGGGGGCTAGCAGCCCCCTTGCGGGGTGTGGGATAGTGCCCCGTTAGAAAATTTTTTTTCTAACAAGGACAGTGTCGTGAAGTATGTGCGTGTGTGTGTATATGTGTATATATACATATGTATATATATATATATGTATGTATATATAAGAAAAGGGCATCCAAAGGATGCGTGGGAGAAGGCGACAACGCCCCCACATACCAGACACGCGGGCGCTGTGCGCCAGCGCACCATGTTAGTTATATGTATGCCCTAGATGCCATTACTGTACATAGGATGTATATTGTAGTGGATGCTGGGACATATATAGGGAGGACTTTCTTGCTTGACATGATAGTATGCTATCTGGTTGAACTTTACCTTAACGTGTATACTGATTGTCTCTCTGTTACATGTTGGTAAAGCCCTTAGGATCTGTACTTGACTACCTGGACTATGATGCGGATCATACTAGTGGGGACATGGTAGTCCATAAGTACATCCTTCAAAGTCCCTAGTCGAGGGTGTATCGAGACGGGGCATCGATATACCAGAGTAGACTAGCGTGTACCTTCTCGACCCATACAGATGGGCGATGGATGATCCCATATCCATTGGTGTTTGACATCAGAGATGATATACGGGTGCTCAGTAGAGACTGGGTACACTGGACGGACTCGCCGAGAACTCCCAGATGGTATTATACCTCACGTCAGATGGCAGTTCTCTGGTGACACTGGTACAGAGTAGTCTGTTGACCCGAGATCGTCATAGAGTCTCGTGTGGTTCCCACTGTGCTTTGATTTCCATCTTACCACGTCCAAGAGGGCGTGCAAAACGGTGGTTTTTGGGTACAGTCCCGAATCACATGGAGGCAATGAGCGATAGGAGGGGATTCGTCTCTCCCGGTATAGGGGTTGATGTTGCGCTGTGTTCGATTGGCTATAACAGGAAATCCCTGGCCAGGGTTGTTGAGATTTACTGGTAAGTGTTACCAGTAGTTTCTCGAATTGTTATAGACCTCATATCAACTCGACTTATCGAGCTATTGGGGTCTGACGTTTACCACCCCTAGGCGAGATATGCGACATATCAGACGATCAGACCGGACTGTACGGTAGTGTTACTGGTTGGATTCACTGGAGTGTGAGTGGGCTTGCTCGTCGATCTTCAGATCGCTCAATACCCGGGTGGCCGTTACGTTTAGCAGACCGCTTGCGGCTTGTGGGTGTTTGATATGATCATCATCTGCTGCCGGCGTATTGACGAGTCTTTAGAGTCCTACACAGAGGTTTCCTGGCTCAAGCGAAACGAAATAGGAGCGCATATGAGATATGTGCGGGACCGAGAATAATGCGTGTATGTGATACCGTATTCTATTCTCGCGATGAATGTGTCGAATGGTTGTATGCGATATAACCTAGTTATCGAATCAAGGATTGATTCGATAAGCCGATACATTGGATACTAGTCGGTTATATGCGATATGACCGGATCGTTAAATCAAGTGTTGATTTAATGATTTGATGTATAATTATATATTTGATATATTACTTTGCATTAACTAGTATCGGTTCACTTTGAATGGATTTTCTCACTCGGATGTGCGCATTGTATATGCGATATGATTTTGTGCACTTGATTGTATCATGTTTGATGATGCATGTTTAACTATAGTTAAGTGTAATGAATTAAGCCATGGTTAAACTAATGATTAGGGTTTTCTTTTCTTACTTATTTATTTATTTATTTATTTTGAATAGATGAGAAAAGAATGGTTGCTAGTTTTGGAGTTTAGTTGAAGCTTCATGAAGCTTTGACTTTGTAACCATTCTTATCTCATTCTTAACCCTAACCATTAAACTAACCTTGGTTAATTCTCTACACATTACCATAGTTAGAATTATGATAAGGATTGTTTTTCTATTCTTTTTTAATTAACTTATCATATCATTTTCTTCTTCTTCTTCCTTGAACTCAAGAAGAAAACCTTGAGGTCATCAATGGTGTTTGATGATAAAGAGTGAGAAATCCAATTCTAAAGTCTACCCACTTCCTATTTCTTCATCCTCTACCTCTTGCCAAGTAGTAGAGTGTGTTTTCTTCACAAGTTTCTTGACTTGGTGAAGTCGGAGCTTGATTTAGCGATGCCTCGACGTAGATCATCTTCGGCATGGACATCGACGACCTAGCTTGCCCATTCTCCGATGAAGCCGACGCTAGAGCCCGGGACTTGTTATGGACAGCGAGGAGACTTCATTGCGGAGCTATGGAGGTGGAGCACCGGATCTACAAAGGTTGTATTTCCGATTCTTATAGTTAAGTGTTAACTAGTTATCTTTTCGCCTAGATTTCTAGCCAACGATCCGTAGTTTAGGGTTTCTCGGCACTAGAATTTTTTTAAATTGGCATGGTTGATGCCTTGTGAGACCTCATTAGGGTGCTTAGGAACCCTACAGTGGTAACAGAGCCTAGCTAGAGCCTTAGGCGAAGTCTAGACGGACTTTGAAGTCCGATCGAAACACAAATCCGAACCCAAAATAGCTCTCTGGACTTTTTCCAAATTCTGGGATTTTTCCAAATTAAAAATGCGTAAAAAATTCAGCAGGGAATTATAAGAATTACGGTGCAATTTTTTTCCAATGAACAGTAAATCCCGCGGCGGAAGCGCGGCATAATCCTGCATTATGCGGCGGTTACGCCGCACCTTGATGACGTCATCCTCGTATGTTTGCACAGTAACTCTTATTAAATTATGCTGGATTTTCTGGGTATTTTTAAAATTTATTCAAGAGTTGAATTTTCTGGAGTTGTTTTGGGGATTCGGTGTTTCGATCGGGGTATCAGATTTTGTCTATGTGGCTTTCCGGATAATTTTTTGAATATGTTAAAAAGTTCGACCGGATATAAATACCCAATTTTTCCCCTGTCGGGAAATTTCCAAGTGTTGGATTTTTCCGTAGTTTAACGACGTTCTAAGTAGTGCAAGTAACTCGATGGACCCTCTAGAAGACAACAAACCTTAACTCGATTATGTGACCGTCTTGAACTGCCCTTTGAACCTTCGGGTTTGGGGCAGTACGGCGTGCCACATGTGAGGCGTTGGCTTGACCCTTCTACGGCTGGACCGTTGGTACTGAGGCACGAACGGAATGTTGTTAGACTTATTTCATGTGTTGAGCTGTATCGGGAAAACTTGGGTGTTTGACTGTTCGATCGAAAAGTTTAACATTTTCTGTTTATCTGGAATGTGATACAATACTTGGAATTCGCAAATAGTTATGAGATAACTGAATAAATGTCATAAACATAGCACTTTAGTCTCACTTGATCGGTTGCCACGGAATTTTGATGCGATCAAAAGTCCGTCGCAATCACGTAGCGTACGCGGATACTCGCCGGGTAAACTTAATAGACAGGCTCACTCCATAGCCCCGACCAAGTGACTGTAGGAGAACCCCGTCGCCGAAAGCATCCGTTCGGGTGCTCGCGGCAGCGGTGTTCCACCTTGGTGCACTTCGTCGACGGTATCGGGGGTGCGGCCGCCTACTAAAGTTTGCGACGAGTATTCGATCAGACTGTCGGGAATCTTGTTGAATTGCCCGACTAGATATTGAAAAGTGTTTTCGATAATGAGACTGAAATGCGGGGTTTATAATTGTTAGGCATGTGATGTCTAAGTAATTCATTTGGTCAGGCATGCGATGTCTGAGGTGGTTGCGGATTCCAACTGTTGTAGTTTTACACTTTCTTTTCTGTGACCGTAAGTGTAATATGTGATATCGCCGGTTTCGTTGCTATATGTCAATGACAATTGGGATGCGCATATTTACTTACGTTGATGACATGTGATGTTATGTGTTGCTGGATATGTTATATTGGATCGTCGTGTTTGAATAGCCGGGGTTTTTTATGTGAGATGAGTGTTTTTCATTTTCATTCATGTAAAAACTTGTATGTAATATTCTTTTATTGGGGCGCTTCCAGGTTGCGGAAGTTGTCACCGTTTGTATATTATTTACTTTTCTGCACTAGGATAGACCCAAGGAGGAGGGCACAAGTAACCGGGTTCTGGAGTCCAGTGGGAGACCAACTCGAGGAGTCGAGTCCGGGTCTCCTAACTCTAGAATTGGTAGGGTTGCTTACCGCTCTCGTAGGGGTCTAGGGGTGTGGGTTTGGCTATTCATCACGACCGTGGAATCCGTGTTTTATGCTGGCTCGTATTGAAAACACGGACGTCCTAGAATATCCAATATTTCATATGATTCTTCTGCTGCGATATCTGTGATGTGATCATGTGATGTTCTGTGATAGATACAGTATATAGTATATATGATATATTATATAAACGTTACTTATGTTTTACACCCGTGCTAGCCCTGCCCCGCTCTGCCGTTAGTTACCTAACCTAACGGTGCACGAGGGGACATCGAGGCGAATGCGGATGGCATAAGTGTACGTCGTATTTATCTGTGATGTTTAGGTACTTAAATGATGGGACTTCATTAATGTGATTAATGAAATAAAAGAAACCTAAGATGTTGTAGAATCGAATTTCAAAATAAAAAGGGTAGCTACAGTTCTTGCTTTGCACAGCGGTATATGTGATATATCCTGCACCTTATTCGATGAGGAAAGGACCGAGATCCCTTCACCGAGAGTGACTCCTTTAGCAATAACTGGCTGATGCTACACACTCGGTTTGTCTTTTGATAGCTTCTATAGTTTCTGCTTTGCATAGTGATATATGTGATATATCCCGCACCTCATTCGACGAGGAAAGGACCGACGATCCCTTCACCGGGAGTGACTCCTTTAGCAAAACTAGAAAAGCTTCAAAAACACTCCATTTTAAAAATCATTCGATCCTACAACGATATCAAGTTCATTACGCAATAGGTTTTCAGAAAAACTTATCGTAGCCCTCCGTCATTTCAGATACGTACTAGTTAGTATTCGTGCTGCGGTTGTTTGGCCTCCGTCAAGGCGTAGTGTACGGTAGCTAACTAGTGCTTATCTGCTAGCATATGATGCGATTGGATTAGGGTATTCGTACGGCGTTGTTTGGCCTCCGTCAAGGGTCGTGCGGGTGGGTTTAATTCAATCAGGAAATGACGGGTTGAACTTGACTAGCGGACTATGGGTTGTTTGGCCTCCATCAAGGTCATAGGACGCTAGGGGAAAAATATTATCGGGAATTTCAAGTGTTGAAATTTGCAATGAGATTGCATACCTTCTATGAGATAGTTAGATCCCGATACCCGCTGCGAGTAAGAGTTACTCCTGGGAGAGTTTTATTCATTACAATTAGCCGATCAAGTAGGTGACTAGAAAGGTGTTAACGAGGTTACGCCTCTGGAAAACGAGGTTTACATTAATTAGGTTCGTGCGAAAGCACGGGGGACCTCCCTCAAAGTACCGACACTGGCCTGGCTGAAAGATTGGCGAACTTGTAGTGTGTAATTAATCCCGGCTAGTCTTTCCTTTTAAGGTTTGAAGGAAGATTTGATAAAAAGCAGTGGGAGCCATCCTGATTAGATAAAATAAAAACCAATCTATTCTTGACAGAGCGCACGCTGAGTGTTTTCTTCTCTCTCTCTCCAGGTAGCGACCATATCACGCCTTAATCAAGATAATAATACGGAATATTGACCGAACCCGCTTGTTATACTGAGCTGGGGAACGTTGGTCCCGCTCCAACTTATAATTGTTATAAGACAGAGCAGGAAATAGGGGATTACCATAATTCCCATGCCGCCCAAACGAAGAGAGTGCATGCTGATGCATCATCTTCGGGTGTGTTCATTACAGAGAACTGTTTCTCAGTATCCTTTACGTCCTGGGTATGTGATACCAGATCAGGATCCCATATATGTAATTTGTTACATAGGGCTACAGACAGGTAGAGAACTGAGAACGGGTGATAAGTTTCATGAGACAGAAAACGGGGCAAGTGTTGCAGCCAAGTCTGTTGGTCACTGTCACCCTGTATTACCGATACATTGATTCTGAACGAATGTTATTAGATACCGAACCTGATATACAAAATCATATCAGTCTCTTTATTAGTAAAGAAATGATAAAATTTTGTATTGTTGGATAATGTTTTGAACATTTCCTATATCAAAAGTTGATCGGTTCAGGAACGTTATCTAAAAGCATTGATGTTCTAAATCAAACTACAGTTCTTAGTATATGGAACACACATAAGAGGAAGAGTTCAGAAATGAACGAATTCTTCTTGAGGTATTGTAGACTAGGTCAGATCAATGTGACCCGACTGGCTAGAGTTACATAAAGATGCATATTTAAATTAGTTTGAACTTACATCTTGTGAAACTCGCCAGTCATGTCACAAAGATAAGATGACCATAGCTCCGTTTACTGGAAACAGAGAAAGAGTTAGTAAACTCTTGGGATGATACATGTTGATGTATGTAGGTCCCCTGTCTACACATGCCAATACTGATTCTTTGTACTTCGTTACATTCTCTGATAATCTCTCAAGATTCAGACCTATGTTCCTGTTGAAACACAAGTCCGAACCTTTTGAGATATTCACAGAATATAAGTTAGAAGTAGAGAACCAATAAAAGGTATAAGTATTATGTCCTTTGATGTGATCAGGGAGGAGAATACTTGAGCACGGAATTCCTGGACTATTCTAAAGGAGAATGAGATTCTCTCTCAGCATTACTCCTCCGTATACACCATAGCACGATGGTATATCGGGGTGGAGCAATAACACTCTATATGATAAGGTGTGCTCTATGATGAGTACTACTGAGTTACCTATTTCCTTTTTGGGAGTTATGCACTTGAGAAGTTGCATACCTATTGAATAGGGTTCAAATCAAATCAGTTGCCTACCACTTCATATGTGATATGGAAAAGGAAGAGCCCATTTCTTAAGTTAGTTAAGATTTGGGTTGTCCGGCCTATGTCTGAAAGCAAAATCCGGACAAGCTCGAGGCAAGGTCTGTAATGTAGAACTGGAAAAGTTCCAGCTATACGAACTACAGCAGATGATTTGATAGAACCAAGGGATTCAGTAGATACCAACGAACCTCAGCCTCTCCGACGATCTAGTAGGATTCCTCACCCACCTGAGAGATACTTCGGTTTCTCTATGACAGTGGGAGCAAGGATTGCATCATGAGATGATGACCCAACTAGTTCCCAGCTGGCCATCAGGAGTGTGACTCTGTAAGAATGGCTGGATGCTTAGTGATCTGAGATGGAATCCTTATACACCAACAAAGTATGGACTTTGGTTGCTATATCTGAAGGGTTAAATCCCCATCAGGAGCAAGTATATCTTGAGAAGATTACTTGGTGTAGATGGAAAAGTTGAGATTTTCAAAGCTAGACTTGTTAAAGGTTTGCATCATTGACCAGATATGGATCATAATGAAACCTTTTCTAAGGATCTATGCTTAAGTCCATCCAGATCCTACTTACCACGGCTGCATACCATGACTACGATCTCTGGTGGTTGGGTGTCTTGACTGCTTTTCTAGATGATATTTTAGAAGAGTGCGTCTATAAGTACACAGCCAGAGGGCCTCGTAGACAGTGGGAGCAGCGGAAACGTGTGCAAGATGCTTTATAGGATAAAGCAGGCATCGCGGAGTTGGAACATCTGTTTTGATGTATTAGTCAAAGAGTTTGACATCATCAAAATGGTAGATGAACCTTGTATAAACAAAAAGGTAGTAGGGAGTATGGTGACGATCCTCGTAGAGTACGTGGATGACATACTCTTGATAGGGAAGGAGTTTCCTATGCTACGCTCGATCAATCTCCGCTCATCACTATAATTCTCCATACAGGATCAAAGTTATACCTCCTAAATCCTGGGTTTTGGATCTATGAGATAGATCTAAATGGATGTTAGGATTCTCACTAGTTGTAGTGAGATGGTATCAATCGATCCTGGGGAGAATCACTGGAAGGGTTCCAGGGTGATAAAGACGACTGAATGTCAGTCACAGGTATTGTCTTTACCCTCAGTGGAGGGACGGTATGTTGGAAGAGTTCCAAGCTAGATACCGTGGCATACTAGAAGATAAAGGCTGGATACATCGCTACTTAAGATGCTACCAAAGAGGAAGTCTGGGTGTATAAAAGTTCATAAGATGAACTTTGTTCCTACCATTGTGTGACAATGGAGTTGTGGCTCATGCCAAGGAACGCCGGTCCCATCAGTGATCCAGACATATTCTAAGGCAGTGTCACCTGATCATGGAGATAGTTGATCTCCAGGGTGATCGAGGTTAGGAGAGTAGACTAAGAGGACAACACAGTGGATCCACTCACAAAGGCCTGTTCCCAGAGAGAGACTTTTATGGGATGGTTGAGTATGAGATACTACAACCACTGCTACAGATGGCCCTAGTGCAAGTGGGAGATTATTAGTTATATGTATGCCCTAGAGGCCATTACTGTACATAGGATGTATATTGTAGTGGATGCTGGGATATATATAGGGAGGACTTTCTTGCTCGACATGATAGTATGCTCTCTGGTTGAACTTTACCTTAACGTGTATACTGATTGTCTCTCTGTTACATGTTGGTAAAGCCCTTAGGATCTGTACTTGACTACCTGGACTATGATGCGGATCATACTAGTGGGGACATGGTAGTCCATAAGTACATCCTTCAAAGTCCCTAGTCGAGGGTGTATCGAGACGGGGCATCGATATACCAGAGTAGACTAGCGTGTACCTTCTCGACCCATACAGATGGGCGATGGATGATCCCATATCCATTGGTGTTTGACATCAGAGATGATATACGGGTGCTCAGTAGAGACTGGGTACACTGGACGGACTCGCCGAGAACTCCCAGATGGTATTATACCTCACGTCAGATGGCAGTTCTCTGGTGATACTGGTACAGAGTAGTCTGTTGACCCGAGATCGTCATAGAGTCTCGTGTGGTTCCCACTGTGCTTTGATTTCCATCTTACCACGTCCAAGAGGGCGTGCAAAACGGTGGTTTTTGGGTACAGTCCCGAATCACATGGAGGCAATGAGTGATAGGAGGGGATTCGTCTCTCCCGGTATAGGGGGTTGATGTTGCGCTGTGTTCGATTGGCTATAACAGGAAATCCCTGGCCAGGGTTGCTGAGATTTACTGGTAAGTGTTACCAGTAGTTTCTCGAATTGTTATAGACCTCATATCAACTCGACTTATCGAGCTATTGGGGTCTGACGTTTACCACCCCTAGGCGAGATATGCGACATATCAGACGATCAGACCGGACTGTACGGTAGTGTTACTGGTTGGATTCACTGGAGTGTGAGCGGGTTTGCTCGTCGATCTTCAGATCGCTCAATACCCGGGTGGCCGTTACGTTTAGCAGACCGCTTGCGGCTTGTGGGTGTTTGATATGATCATCATCTGCTGCCGGCGTATTGACGAGTCTTTAGAGTCCTACACAGAGGTTTCCTGGCTCAAGCGAAACGAAATAGGAGCGCATATGAGATATGTGCGGGACCGAGAATAATGCGTGTATGTGATACCGTATTCTATTCTCGCGATGAATGTGTCGAATGGTTGTATGCGATATAACCTAGTTATCGAATCAAGGATTGATTCGATAAGCCGATACATTGGATACTAGTCGGTTATATGCGATATGACCGGATCGTTAAATCAAGTGTTGATTTAATGATTTGATGTATAATTATATATTTGATATATTACTTTGCATTAACTAGTATCGGTTCACTTTGAATGGATTTTCTCACTCGGATGTGCGCATTGTATATGCGATATGATTTTGTGCACTTGATTGTATCATGTTTGATGATGCATGTTTAACTATAGTTAAGTGTAATGAATTAAGCCATGGTTAAACTAATGATTAGGGTTTTCTTTTCTTACTTATTTATTTATTTATTTATTTTGAATAGATGAGAAAAGAATGGTTGCTAGTTTTGGAGTTTAGTTGAAGCTTCATGAAGCTTTGACTTTGTAACCATTCTTATCTCATTCTTAACCCTAACCATTAAACTAACCTTGGTTAATTCTCTACACATTACCATAGTTAGAATTATGATAAGGATTGTTTTTCTATTCTTTTTTAATTAACTTATCATATCATTTTCTTCTTCTTCTTCCTTGAACTCAAGAAGAAAACCTTGAGGTCATCAATGGTGTTTGATGATAAAGAGTGAGAAATCCAATTCTAAAGTCTACCCACTTCCTATTTCTTCATCCTCTACCTCTTGCCAAGTAGTAGAGTGTGTTTTCTTCACAAGTTTCTTGACTTGGTGAAGTCGGAGCTTGATTTAGCGATGCCTCGACGTAGATCATCTTCGGCATGGACATCGACGACCTAGCTTGCCCATTCTCCGATGAAGCCGACGCTAGAGCCCGGGACTTGTTATGGACAGCGAGGAGACTTCATTGCGGAGCTATGGAGGTGGAGCACCGGATCTACAAAGGTTGTATTTCCGATTCTTATAGTTAAGTGTTAACTAGTTATCTTTTCGCCTAGATTTCTAGCCAACGATCCGTAGTTTAGGGTTTCTCGGCACTAGAATTTTTTTAAATTGGCATGGTTGATGCCTTGTGAGACCTCATTAGGGTGCCTAGGAACCCTACACACCACGTGCCTGGAAAGCGGGCGCTGGGCCCCAGCGCGCCAGCGGACCACGTGCCTGGCACGCGGGCGCTGCGCGCCATAGCGCCAGCGCACCACGTGCCTGGCACGCCGGCGTTAGGCGTCTGCAGCAAAAGGGACTTGGTCCCTGCACTGGGAGTTGTGCTCCAAAAAGGAAATATTTATTATTTTGTGTATATATATATATATGTATATATATTTTTGAGGAGTTGAACTCCTAAGATATTTTTGGAGCTGATGAAGGGGCTTCTCCCTTGAGCCCTGGATCTTCCCCAAAGTGGGATTTTTGGAGATGGGTCTCCTTTCTCTTCTTCTGTCGGCTGGATCATGAAGAACAAGAAGTATGAGATTTTAAAAATCTCTTATTTTTGAGATCTGATGGGAGATCTGAGTTCCCTTTTGTGGGTTTTGTGGTGAAAAACTATTTAGTTTTGGAAAAGGAAGAGTAAAACTCTTGATTTAATTCAAATGAAAGAAGAAGATTTAGAATCTTGAGAAAAGAGAAGGAGGCACAAAAACCCTAGATTTTTGAGGGAATGAAAAGTATATTAGATATTTTTATCATGTTGCCTCTTATAGGCTTACACATTTACACATAGCCCCTTGGGCTTTACAAAATGACATTTTGCCCATCTCATGGCTCATGTGTCATTTCTTTTTCCACATAAGCCATAGGCTTTACAAAAATTTGGCTTTATGCCCGTTCATGTATAAAAAATTATATCAAAATTATTTATTACATGATTTTTTATTTCAGCATGGGGGAGGCCGGCCGCTTCATTTTCGGGCTCGACTCGGGCATGAGCCCACTTGATCTGGGTTTGGGGTTGACTTAACTTTGACTTGGTCAGCCGGGGTGCAATTTTCGACCCTAACACCTGCGAATTATATATGTTGAACTCTGTCAAGGTCATAAGCCGCTTGGGGGAAAAAATCATATCGGGAGTTTCAAACATACATGAAACTTGCCAGGCTTGCGCATACCTTCTGGAGTGTGGTGACTTGTGTAGATTCCATCAAGTTATCATGCGATGATAGTTGGATCCCGATTCCCACTGATGAGTAGGTTTACTCCTCGGATGATTTTAGATGATCCCGACTAATTCTCCTTTAGGTTTGGAGGAGAATTCAAGGAAACAGTGGGAGCCATCCTGATTAGATAAAGTGATTAACCATTCTGATCTAGGTTAGAGTGCACGCTGAGCGTTTCTTTTCGCTCTCCCTTTGGCAGCGACCATGGCCTGACCCTAAACTAAAACTCATGAACTAAGATAACCGAACCTTTTTAAAACACTTTGGCTTTTGGAATGTCACGGTGTCGCATATATCATTGCCCCCTCTATATCACCTTTGCGTTTCTCTAGAACACCCCATATCACTATGAAGATCCGCACTTATTGGATAATCCATCGTATAGTTACATACGAACTAGAAGGAACTTGTTCCAGATTCGAAGATGGATTCTGGAAAGATTTAATAGGATTATTCGGTTGTCTTTTCCCTTTACCTTCTCTCAAGTTGTGAGGGCTCTTAGGATTAGGAGAGGGTATACCTATTGAGCTTATTGGATAGTCTTCTTCCAAACCTTAGGCTGGTGCTGAAGGGTATGGAAGGAACAAAACCAATTAGCCTAAAAAGTGGTGTACAGAAGGTAATAAGTAAAGACATATAATGGGATTAGAATAACGTCAAAGAAAATTGCGACTGCTATCATTCACGACTTTTTAGGCTATCGTTCACATCCACATTGGATTTCTCCAGAACACTTCGTATCACTACGAACGTCCATAATGCTTGGACATGACATCGTATAGTTACATACGAACTCGAAGGAATTCGTTCCAGATTCAAGAATGGTTTCCGATTCAGGAGAAATAGTATAGGATTATTCAGATGTCTTTTCCCTTTACCTTCTTTCAGGATGAGAGGGCTCCTAGTACTAGAAGGGTACGCCTATTACGCTTATTGGATAGTCTTCTTCCAAGCCATAGGCTGGTGCCGAAAGGTAGGGAAGGAAGAAAACCAATTATCCTAAAGGTGGTGTATAGAAGGTAATAAGTAAAGACATATAAAGGGATTGGAGTGAGGGCATGGAACTATAAGGTTACAGTAATGAGTCAGGATAGTGGAAGAGGCGTTACTAGGAATACCAGTTAACCCATTTGAAACATTTTCATATTTCAGTTTCACTGTGCGATGTTAATTGAAAACTGTTTTCCCAATTGGAATCTGACTCCAGGGTATGTATTTACCAGATCAGTTTCTCACATTTGTATGTTATTATAGATGGTGAGTGGGAGTAAAATATTGGGAATTGTGTGATTAGATCCTCATTATATCGGAATTCATTGTAATTGGTGATATTTGAGGAAATCACCTGGGTTTTGCCGGATGATGTTCATACCAGAATATTGCATTTTATACCGCCCATTCTTACGCTCGGATGTTTATAGGTAGGTGCTTTTAATCCGTGTTTGTTACATATTTACAGAATACAGGTTTCCAGTACAAATATTGCAAATCAAGATAAAATCTCCACAGTTACACCAAATACAGAACATCTGTCACAACAGATAAAAGCCGGGTTCCGGTCATCCATATCCGTCCAGTGCTGCGTACCGGTTCCAGGGACAAGACATATGACAGCGGTCATTCGTGTCTCGGACAAGCATAGAGCACGAGAGGCGCTGCACAAGAATCAATGGGTGCACGGAGCTCGAGGGAGATAGAAGTCAAAAGTGAAAAAGATAATGCAATCTTGGACTAAGAATCTGAAGATATTCTGGAAGATTTTGTGCAGTGTAATGTTGGCAAACACTAGGAAAAAGTGAACCAGGAATACCCACAAAACCACATGGCCCAACTCACCTATAGTGCGGCGGAACCGCGGCCAATAGGGGGTATAGGCCGCGGTTCCGCGGCCGTACTGGGCCTTCAGTGTGTTATTTTTCATGGGTAGTTGGGTCTTTTCACATGGGTCCAGAATGTTGCCCTATAATTTCAGAACACTGCCTATAAATACTCCAGAATTGAGCTGGCTCAAAGGGATTCTTTGTTCTTCTTTCTTTTTAGGATTTAGTCTTTTTCTTCTTCTTCTTCATTCTTTTTCCATGAAAATTGTAGTGAGAGCTTTTTGAGTGGGAGATCAATGAAGATGAGGGCTTTTTGTATCATTCTCTTTTGTTTCTTCTTCCCCTTGAGATTCTTGCTTTCTCTTGATCATTCAACCTCTTCATTGAGCTTGAATGGTTAAGGGTTAGTTATTGATCTCAAGGGTCGTATTTTCTTATGGAATTAGCGCTTCATTTCACATGCGTTCTCTACCCTTCCCTTGATCTTGCAACCTCTTGATTGAGCTTGCAAGTTTAAGGGTTGGCTATTAATCACATGCTTGTCTTGAGTTCTAGTTTCTTGTTCTTTTTATCGCTTTTTATTACTTGCTTATTATTATCTTGCTTTACTTTCTTGCAATTTAATTCATGCACTTAATTACTTGTAATCTTTTCTTTTCTTTGTTCTTTTCTTTTGCTCTCTTTTGTTCATTTTGTGAATGGTTGTAATTATTGTTGTTAAGATGAAATACGGTATTATAAGTTAATATCTTCTTTCTCATTTCCTTTTCCCGTTATTTTCCATTGAACTCCGCCCAAACCATACGCAAGCGCTCCGTTAGGCACCCTACCCTAACAAGGTAACGGTGATTCCTAACCGCGACCGGTTGCGTTCGGTTTGGCCGGAGGCGAAAGCAAGAGACAAGAACGGAAGGACAAGGGTGAATAAGCCGTATTCCACGAATACCGCGCTTAAATCCCCCAATCCACGTTGTTGCCGATTGCTCTAGCTTCAAGTGGTCAAGACTCGGCTCAAAGGTTTTGAGTACGGATTTCTGTAGCTTACAAGATCGTATCTTTTTCTTAACAACTTTATACTTGTAAATATTACACATAGGATAGTCTCGAACAAACATACACAAATTTTTTATTGACTCGTCTAAAACAAGAAAGGACATACAACCATCTCCCTGTGGATCGACCCGTGCTCAACCGGCTAGCTGCATAGCGACACCGTCTTGATTGCGGTTAACTTCAATTCTTTCAATCAAATGGCGCCGTTGCCGGGGAGACGGTAGCGTATTTTGTTTCTTGTTATTCGGGTTAATATTCTTTTTGTATATATATATATAAATAAAAATAAAAATATTCTTTTTGTTTTTTTTTTTTGATCATTTTTGTGGGCAAGAGTGCAGATTTTTGCAGATTTGCAAACTGCGATTGTGGGGAGCAAAGTTTACATTCAAGGCTAAGGTGATTGCAATGTACAGTGCCAAAGATCTGGGTAGTTTGACCCGCGCAAGCGAACTTTTCAAGCTTACCGGATTTGATTCAACGGGGGTTTCCTAACCCAAAAACTTAACGGTACGTACTTTTCTAACACCTCCTTCTCAAATCCGACGCATCCAATATACTATTCTTTGCAGGATTCTTTGTAAGTTCGCTAGCAAACGCTAAAAAAATTGACTAACCCGTATTTGTTGCAGTGCCGCGCTTAAACTAAAAAACGTTTTTTTGATTCTTTATAGAATTTTTATTGAATTGCGCATTGCATCAATTAATACGGACTTAAGGGCAAGCGAACCCCACAATATGCGGTAAAGGATTTCATCACCTTTTCCATGGCCCACAAATCACGAACTTGAGCATAACGTTTACCCGCACAAAATTTAAAAGAAATTAGACTTTAAGCCTTAAGGACTTCGCGCTCACTAGGAGAAGTTGACTGTGTTTAGAACCTCGCTTAACGGTACATTGTTTACGGGGTGTCTAGGAAAGTGTTAACGGCGAAACCGCCAAAAGAGAAAGGGTTATTTAATTAAGGAACTTCGCGAAAGCGTTGGAAAACCTCCCCTTATCTCTGCACTTACCTGGCCTCGTGATCAGTGTATCTTGAGCCCGTTTCTCGACACAGTTTTACTTCGACAATCAAGTTCTGGAGCAGGTCTAGTTGACCTAGGTGAACCCTAGAACGATTAGGTGTGTGGTATTTTTGTGTCGTGATTGTTTTTGTCCATATTCTTTTTGTGTGTATATTTCATTCTTCTGTTAATATATAAACTATAAAAAAAAATATATATATATATATATATATCACATTCTTTTTCCCCTCTTTTTCTCTACCTTTCTTTCTCTCTCTTCATATCATGGGTACCCCACCTCGAAAAACTCTTGCCGAACTTTGGTACCCCCAACCAGACATTACTTCTTACGGTTCTTGCTTTGGCCGAACTTCGAACGATCCATCCATGCCAAAAATTTCATTGAGAGATCGGATAGACGCGTCTAGGACAAACAATTTGACTCCGCAATCAACTTCGTATCAACCATTTCAAACATTCACCCCTTTTTACGTTGATACCCCTTCTTCGTGTCATGTTGCAACTCCAAGACCTATGTCTATTGCAGAACGTATTGAACAATCTCGTAGCCGATCTTTCACTCCTGTCACCACTTCAAATTCTTGGGATCAACAATTTCATTCACCTTCTTATCCAAATGTTGATCCTACCCCTGTCCAACCATTCAATTCCTACCAGTCCTACCCTACTTTTTCACCTTCCCTAGACATTGTTTCTGAACCGCCATTTGGGAATTTTTAGTATCCAAACAACTTTGAATCTTTTACTGAAACCCCTTCACAACCAATGTCTAGTCTAGAACAGTCCTTGGAAGACTTTAGGGTAGCGTCAAGCCAACAGATGATGGATTTGAATGCGTCCATGGCCGCCCTCATACAACCTAGTGACCCGGTAGCTAGTTTTCAACTAGCTCCAAATTTTCCAATGTATGAAGAGGCGGTAGGACAGGATGTGAATTTGAGTGGAGAAAGTGAGCTGTATACCCTTCCAAATCAAACCTACCCGTCTCAAATTGAATCCCACAACTCCTGTGTTGAAAGTCTATCAAGTGTCCCAAATGAATTATCAGTTGAAGATAGAATGTTTAATGAGTTGTGCGATTTTGTAGTATTTGATTTGCCAAATTGTGAAGGGACTTTGCCAAGTGAAACCACACCCAATTCTTTTGACCTCTACACCTCCATCTTAGAACCTGAATTGATTGAAATCCATGCTTTTGATGAGGTGTCTGAGAAAATTGACTTTCACTTGATTAAGGATATTGACGCTGGGACTATTTTGGATGATGAACCCATAGATTTGACTGAGTTTTTCTCTCCAATTCATCATCCCGAGTCATTAAATGTTTTTCCCGAACAACATATGCGTCTGGACTTTGATGAAATATGCATGGATGAGCTTAACTTTGAGGAGAATTTTGAGGATATTTTTGAGGATGAAACAGTTCTAGATGATGAGTCGGATTTTCCAATTCATCCTGTTCCTTTCACTGACTGTGTACACCCTCCAGAACCCTTAACCGATACCCTTCCTCAACCACTTCCCTCCGTCCTTTCCATCGTTCCGACCTTGCAAGAACCCGTACCATTTTCACTTCCTGTGTCTGGTTTACCGAGTTCGGCGTACCCATGGGTTCTTACGAATCTTGAGGGATTTGACCCAATCTCTCGCCGGGTTAATAGATTAGCACAATCGCTGTTTACACATCGCTCATCACAAATTGTGCTAATCTATTCACTCCATTTCCTCCCTCAAGTTCGTATTCCACTTCTTTTTCCCTTCCGCCATTCTTCTTCCTCTCATATACCGAGACCGTATCCCACTTCTCTCCGCATACGGTCTCGCGTATTCTCCATTTCTTTCCTCTTCACCTTCTTTCACCAGCCACTGCTTTATCACGATAAGATCTTTCAATGGTTGGTACTAACTTTTGGCCTGTGTAAGGCCTTGTATAGCTTGATACTGTTCTTTCCCCCCTAAACCTGAACTTCAACGCCTAACAGTGGAAACACTGTTTTACTTAAGTTTGGGGGGAACACCTTTTTTGTATATATTTTTGGTTTTTCTTTTTGTATATAATTTGTTTTTAGGGGGAGCGCCGACAATTTTGACCCTCTTGGTATAGCCTGACAGTGAGGGCACTGTCAAGTTTAAGTTTGGGGGTATGCTCGGTAAGCTTTCTTCCTTCGCATTCATTTGTATATTTTGCATTTGCATACCCTATTAAAAACCTACAAAAATTAAAAATTTTCCAAAAAATATAAAAACTTTGTCGTCAAGTTAGCTAATAGGGTAACTTAGATCTTTATTCCGAAAGTTTAGTTGATATGATAGAAATAACTAAATTCTAGGCTTAGGGATTGAAAACCCTAAAAATAACCCTCATTCTGTCTAACTTTGGTAAGTATACGTCCTTACAGTTTTTTTTGAGAAATAGGTAATCTTGAGTTCAGTTCTTGAGTTAAGTCAAGATGAAGGGAAAGTATTGATGTTTTACTGAAGGATAAGTCTGAAAAATAGTTTCTTTTCTCGAGTTCAAATTTAGAAAGTATATACCCTACAAACTGCACTTACACGCACCTTGAAACTTGGGATAGTAGAGGATACCTTGAAATACTCTTGCCTGAAAGCCTAGTATGAAAGAAAAAACGGTATTTAAAGCTAAACACCAAAAGAGCATGTTGAAAAATATATCCGGTCTTGAAAAAGAAAAAGAAAAAGAAAAAGAAAAATAGAACAAAGTCAAGACCTGGAAACTGCTATTTGCGCTTTAAAGTTCACACATTCAGTAATCGGTCGTTAGTGCCTCAAGAAGCATTAATAATCGCATGAAAGGTGTGTGAGCAAATCCGTCCATCCTTAATGAAAAGAAGTAGTATTTGGTATTAGGGCAAGGGTATTATAGCTTGAATTGAATTCTTGAGTGTAGGGGTGCAAATATACACACACGTAGGGGTATACGATCAATGTTTGGACAAAAGATTGAAATAAAGAATAAGACTTGTGTTTTCTGTAAAGTTGATAAAAATCCCTGATTTGAGGCCGCACTTTAGAAGGAAAACTCAGGAGAACCAACATCTTTCTAAACTTTTTTGGAACGTATAGGATCTAAAGTTAAAACAGATAGGAGGTGTGAAACATAAGGGTTGGATATTTCTAACTTAGGATGATAGAATTTCTAACGTAAATACTAAACTGTAGGAGTAGAATCGATGTTAACTTATAACACTAGCTTGACGGGATTTTGTGGGTGTAATCCGCTGAAAACCCTCAGGAGACAACACTCCTCCTACTAGGGACACCTAGAGGTTTAACGGCTTGTTGCACGTGCTCAGTGCAATCGCGTTCCCTGCGAAAGTGCGGTTAGGACAATCGCGTTCCCTGCGAAAGTGCGGTTAGGACTTTTTTGTGAATAATTGGTTTTGCTCGGGACGAGCAAAAGATAAGTTTGGGGGTATTTGTTCATACCAGAATATTGCATTTTATACCGCCCATTCTTACGCTCGGATGTTTATAGGTAGGTGCTTTTAATCCGTATTTGTTACATATTTACAGAATACAGGTTTCCAGTACAAATATTGCAAATCAAGATAAAATCTCCACAGTTACACCAAATACAGAACATCTGTCACAACAGAAAAAAGCCGGGTTCCGGTCATCCATATCCGTCCAGTGCTGCGTACCGGTTCCAGGGACAAGACATATGACAGCGATCATTCGTGTCTCGGACAAGCACAGAGCACGAGAGGGGCTGCACAAGAATCAATGGGTGCACGGAGCTCGAGGGAGATAGAAGTCAAAAGTGAAAAAGATAATGCAATCTTGGACTAAGAATCTGAAGATATTCTGGAAGATTTTGTGCAGTGTAATGTTGGCAAACACTAGGAAAAAGTGAACCAGGAATACCCACAAAACCACATGGCCCAACTCACCTATAGTGCGGCGGAACCGCGGCCAATAGGGGGTATAGGCCGCGGTTCCGCGGCCGTACTGGGCCTTCAGTGTGTCATTTTTCATGGGTAGTTGGGTCTTTTCACATGGGTCCAGAATGTTGCCCTATAATTTCAGAACACTGCCTATAAATACTCCAGAATTGAGCTGGCTCAAATGGATTCTTTGTTCTTCTTTCTTTTTAGGATTTAGTCTTTTTCTTCTTCTTCTTCATTCTTTTTCCATGAAAATTGTAGTGAGAGATTTTTGAGTGGGAGATCAATGAAGATGAGGGCTTTTTGTATCATTCTCTTTTGTTTCTTCTTCCCCTTGAGATTCTTGCTTTCTCTTGATCATTCAACCTCTTCATTGAGCTTGAATGGTTAAGGGTTAGTTATTGATCTCAAGGGTCGTATTTTCTTATGGAATTAGCGCTTCATTTCACATGCGTTCTCTACCCTTCCCTTGATCTTGCAACCTCTTGATTGAGCTTGCAAGTTTAAGGGTTGGCTATTGATCACATGCTTGTCTTGAGTTCTAGTTTCTTGTTCTTTTTATCGCTTTTTATTACTTGCTTATTATTATCTTGCTTTACTTTCTTGCAATTTAATTCATGCACTTAATTACTTGTAATCTTTTCTTTTCTTTGTTCTTTTCTTTTGCTCTCTTTTGTTCATTTTGTGAATGGTTGTAATTATTGTTGTTAAGATGAAATACGGTATTGTAAGTTAATATCTTCTTTCTCATTTCCTTTTCCCGTTATTTTCCATTGAACTCCGCCCAAACCATACGCAAGCGCTCCGTTAGGCACCCTACCCTAACAAGGTAACGGTGATTCCTAACCGCGACCGGTTGCGTTCGGTTTGGCCGGAGGCGAAAGCAAGAGACAAGAACGGAAGGACAAGGGTGAATAAGCCGTATTCCACGAATACCGCGCTTAAATCCCCCAATCCACGTTGTTGCCGATTGCTCTAGCTTCAAGTGGTCAAGACTCGGCTCAAAGGTTTTGAGTACGGATTTCTATAGCTTACAAGTTCGTATCTTTTTCTTAACAACTTTATACTTGCAAATATTACACATAGGATAGTCTCGAACAAACATACACAAATTCTTTATTGACTCGTCTAAAACAAGAAAGGACATACAACCATCTCCCTGTGGATCGACCCGTGCTCAACCGGCTAGCTGCATAGAGACACCGTCTTGATTGCGGTTAACTTCAATTCTTTCAATCAGATGACAAATTTTTGGTTTTGAATATCCATAGTTATGCACCAGTTTCAAACTGGAATATCTGTACGTTTATTTTATAAAGTGAGATAACTTTTTGAAATTATGTCTGTGATATTTACCTATATCAGTTGATGGTTAGGTAAGATGCATTCAACAGAGGTGTATGTCTTCTTAACCATAGTACAGTTTTCAACCTGCGACGCACAAGGTTTGAGTTATTGAACCCAGGGGACTTGTACAAAGTATTGTATGTTTTCCAGTGTCTATTAGGACAACGGGGTTGGTACTCGTACTATATTCTGTTTACTCATGACTTCTCCAGTTCTAGACGAGTATTTCGTTGAAATATAAGGTCCAGATTTTGAGAAGTTATAGGTATAAGAATAAAGTAGAGAACTATTTGTTGGAAATAGAGATAGTCGAAGATGTAGACACTTGTGTTTGGTATTCTGTTGATAGTAATGGTTCTTGAGAACTTGCTTCTCTTTTATGTTACTCATATATGGATGCACTCCTAGTTGAGTAATGCTGATTGGGCTCATTCCATTTGGTTGATATGCACTGGAGACAGCTGCATGATTTTGAATCTGGTTCCAATTAAATTAGTGCCTTTGTTTCTATATGGTATATAGAATCAATTTGCATCTTAACGATGTTAAGATATATGGAGTTGTCCGGCTGATGCTTAAAACTTAGAATCTGGACAAACTCAAGGCACGTTTCAGTAATGGCAGATTGTGGGTTATCCCGGTTTTGACGAGGGTTAACTTTCTACCATCAGGAAGATCAATAGTAATATTGTTCATGACTCGCCACAGCTTTGTAAGGCTACGGCAGCGCCCCGGCCGTTAATCCGAGGACAAATGAGGAACAAAAACTTTTCAAAACGGCGCTAACGTAACCCTAAAACCCGGATCGTGCCATTAACCTAATACTAGTAAACTGTAAAGTGGTTTTAAGAGATTATACCGATCGATCCGTGTCCTTCGGTATTCAATCTCTTCCAAGCTCCTCGCGGCTGTCCCGATGTAGTTCGATCTCCGGTCTCCCTTCGTTGAAGAAGATCCACTTCGAGGGTTCTTTATATGGGCTCCCGCTTCAAACCGAAACAACTCGAACAACTAGTTTGCTAACCTAGGTGCTCAAGATGAAGTAGAGATAGTGTATGATTACTTTGTCTCAATACACTCGAGGATTCTCAACACATGAGAGAGATAGAATGGAGGTTGAAGAAATTGCGCATGGTGGAAGTTGTGAAGCTCAAGAAAGAAAACAAGTGAGCAAAAAACCTAACACCCAAACAAAAGAGATGGCTGCCCTCTCAAGTGTAAGTGAGTGTTTAGATATTTTGTTGTGATAAAATGAACCTCACACACTTACAAAATATCTCTACACTCACACACTTACAAAAATATCTAAGGCTCACACAAAATATCTTAGCCATGACAAAACCATGTCATGCCAAGAATGAGTCACAAATTCCACCACATTAAACATTTAATCTAAATGTTTAAATCAAGAAAAGAACATGGCATCAACTACAGAAATCTTGTAATGAATTACAAGAATACCCCTTAACCGTATATACATACCCGCATCCGTATTCCGACTGAATACGAATACTACGAGACGAAAGTAATCCAACAAATCTAATATTAGGATCCGGCTTAAACCAAAGCCCACTAGTGTGATCCGTCCGATCATGATCCGTGCACGAGTGCACATATATGATTGAACCCTGCCATAAAACCATATGGCCTCTACAACGTTTCGCCTGAACTAGGGAAACCTTCTGTGTGGGACTCTAAAGACTCGTCAATACGGTGGCAGTGGGTTTAACCATAAGCACGTTAGTGGCACTAGCTGTACGTAACGGCTACTCAGGTATTGAGCGAAAGGGAGACCGACGAGCGAACTCATCCTGAAACCCTACTGAGCCTGACAGTGACAATATCCATACAGTCCGGTCCATTCGTTTATGAGTATCGCATATCGGGCCTAAGGGGATGGTAAACGTCAGACCCATAATAGCGGTATAAGTCGTGTCGGAGTGTAGCCCAGAACACCGTGAGAAACTACTGGAATACCTACCAGTAAATCTCACTTTTCTTGGCCAAGGACTTTGTGTAATGGCTCTCCATACACAGCGCGATATCAACCCCCAATACCGGGAGAGACGAAACCCCTGCCGATCCGCTCACTGCCTTTATGTGGCTCGGGACTGTACCCAACTAAAACCTGTTTGCACGACTCCTTTGAGCCGTGGTAGGGTAGTAGTCAAAGCACAGTAAGAACTCACACGAGACAAATGACGATCTCAGGTCGATAGACTAACCTGTACACATGTCACCAGGGAACTGCTATCTGACGACAGGTATAATACCAACTAGCATGTTCCCGGCGAGTCCGTCCCGTGTAATCATAACCTAATGAGCATCTGTATACATCTTAGGTGAACCAACTGACACCAATGGCTTGTGAGACCGGCCATCGCCCCTCGTCGGGGTCTCGATCTGTATACACTAGTCTACTCTGGAGTATCGATGCCCTGTCTCGAAACTCCCTCGACTAGGGACCATTTAAGGATGTGCTTATAGACCCCAGCTCCCACGTATATGATCGCCATCATACTGCTGGCAGTAAAGCAAGAATCCTATAGGCTCTATCAACATGTAACTGTGATATATAATGTCACCTGAAGTATGTACACGATGATAAAGATAAAGCTGATAGCATACTATCATCTCGAGTAAGACTGTTCTACCGGTATAGGTCCTCCCTCAATCATTGCAATCACGTGTCTGCGATCCAATAATTGACTTTGAAGGCACTATATCCAACAAGCTTTAGCAAAATGGACTTTTTCAAAAAACAGCAGTGCGAGTATGGTAGAACTGAAAATGATTCCATAACCACAAACGATTAATGAAAATTTAATAGAACCTAAAGATTCAATCGGGTTGATATTCCATCAGCTACTCCGCAGATTTGGTGGGTAATCTCAGGCACCCGAGGGGTACTTCGGTCTTCTCAGAGACGGTGACAGGGAGGTTCTTGTTTACCCAGACTTGCCATTGCTGCTGTTCTAGACTATAAGACCCGGCAAGAGGATGAGTATAGCGTCGTTCTAAACTAGTTTAGAAGTGCATATGTATATGACTCTGCCAGAAGGTCGTTGTAGTCAGTGGGAGCAACGGAAGCATAGTAGGCAAATAGCTTATGTCTATTTATAGACTAAAGCAAGTATAGCGGAAAAGGATCATCTATGTTTTGATGAAACGGTCATAAGGTTTTGACTTCATCAGAATAGGAGATGGATCTGGTAAGAAGGTAGTAGGGTGTGATGTCCTGGTATTTGGGATGACATGCACTTGATATGAAGAGATATTTCTATACTACGATCAGTTATACTGTGGTTGTCACAAAGGTGTTTATCCACATAGGATATGGATATAATATCAGGGTTTCTGGTGACTAGATCTATGATTTTAGATCTAGATTTAGGAAGTGTCCCAATTAGGGTACCTGGCAATATTCTAAAGGTGTTTTAGAATGGATGACTTCTGGTATGGTGGTGAACCTGCAGGTGATGGAGCCACCCTCTCTAAAGGATGTCTTTCAAACTAAACGGAAGAGGGATTTGCATGATTGACATATCACTTGCCTAGGCAATTGAGCCAATCATGAGATGTCGAGTACAACACCAGATATTGCTTTTGCACTAGCTGCAATAAGCATATATATTAATCCAATTCTGGAGAAACATTGGGAAGAAGTTATGAAGGATGTTCTTGGGATATGGTAATGACAGCCTCCTTCAGAAGACGGTTATCATTTCAGGCTTCCAAGGTGACCTGGATGACAGAGTGACTGTCAGAGTTATAGTTTTCTCTCTTTTCAGGGGCAGTATGTTGGACAGGTGGTCCAAACGGATACTGAGGAAAGGCATAGCGCATGATACTGATTAAATTCAGTGGATGATACAGTCTAAGAAGTTTGCTGGATTTGGAGTTCATTTGTGAACCGATTCCCATCAGATAGACAAATTCTAAGACAGATATTGCTCATTTCAGGAGATAGTTTTCTCCGCGAAGTTGAGATATCGAGAGATACAGAAAGAAACATTGGAGCGGATCCACTCACTGAGGCTATTTCTCGAACACAATAGTTTCACAACGAGCTTTGCGAAACTGATTAGTATAGAAGTTGGGTGTTCGGTATCACACGAGCTGTGAGTATGCGACACCGCAATAATTAGCCTTAAGTGCAAGTGGGAGATTGTTGGCTATAGTGCCCTCAAGGCAATTATCATAGCCGCAGGTAGGCGATTGCGGTGATTGAAGGAGGAACAATACCGGTGAAATAGTCTTACTCGAGATGATAGTATGCTATCTGCTTTGTCTTTATCATCATGTACATGTTGATAGAGCCCATAGGATTCTTGCATGACTACCAGCATTGTGATAGTGATCATATACGTGGGAGCTGGGGGTCTATAAGCACATCCTTAAATGTCCCTAGTTATGGGAGTTTCGAGACTGGGCATCGATACTCCATAGTAGACTAGTGTATACTGATCGAGACCCCGACGAGGGGCAGTGGCCAGGTCTCACAAGCTATTGGTGTTAGTTTGTTCACCTAAGATAGTATACAGGTATTCATTGGGTTATGAGTACACTGAACGGACTCGCTGGGAACCTCCTAGTTGGTACTATACCTATTGTCAGATAGCAGTTCCCAGGTGACATGTATGTAGGTAAGTCTGTCAACCTGCGATCGTCATTTATCTCGTGTGAGTTCCTACTGTGCTTTGATTACTACCCTACTACGGATCAAAGGAGTCGTGCAAACAGGTTTTAGTTGGGTGCAGTCCCGAGCCACATGGAGGCAGTGAGCGAATCATCGTGGATTCGTCTCTCCCGGTATTGGGGGTTGATGTCGCGCAGTGCACGGGTGGCCATCACCAGAAATCCTTGGCCAAGATAGTCAAGAATTACTGATCTAGGATCAGTAGTTTCTCAAGTGGTGATGGGTTTCATACCGACACTAAATGTCGCGTTGTTTGGGGTCTGACTTTATCCACCCCCTACACTCGATATGCGATACTCTTAGACGAACAGACCGGACTATATGTATATTGTCACTGTCAAGCTCAGTAGGGTTTTAGGATGAGTTTGCTCATCGGCCTCCCTTTCGCTCAATACCTGGGTATCCGTTACGTACAGCTAGTTCCCCTGACGTGCTTGTGGTTAAACCCAATGCCAGCGTATTGACGAGTCTTTAAAGTTCCACACAGAGGGTTTTCATGGTTCAGGCGATATGGTGTAGATGACATATGTTGGTACATATAGGTGTCCGATTAAATATGTGTACAGGCTGCACGGACTTTAATCGGACGGTTGATAATATTAGCGGCTTAGGATTAAGCCGGATTATTAAATCAAGTTTTGATTTAATAATTTATATATGTATTTATATATATGTATTCTAGTATTATTGTTCACTATTCATTTTCTCTCTTGGCTATTCGTATTTTTTTACGAATACGCGTATATGTATTTCGATATGTGTACCGGGAAGTATTCCGTACTTATACGGAATAGCTTCTAGAAGATGGCCAGCTCATTATTGATTTTCTTTTTAGAAAATCATTTGGGAAATGAGGTGGAGGGTGAGTTGGCATGAGCATGGGTCATGGCATGTAGAGGGTATGGCATGCAATTGTTTATTGGAAAATGATGGAGATATTTTTCATTTGCATGAGAGAGAGAGGGGGCAGCCACTTGTTTTTGGAGGCCTTGCTCATTTTCTTTTCTTTGCTAGCTTGCTCATTTCTCACTCTTTCTTGAAAATACTTAGCACATTTCTTTAGTTTCTCATGCCACATGTTTCCTCACCTTCTTCATCTTCTTGAATTGCTCTTTTGAGCATTGTGATGAGAGGAAAATTATAGTGACACATTCCTACACCTCTACTCTCCATTGCTAGCAACCTTGGAGCGTCGGTTGCGTCGCTCGGCGAGGCTGAAGCTTGCGCCGTTTCCCTCAGGCGGATCATTGTAGATGGAGAAAGACCGGCAACCAAACTCGATCCACAACCACTAGGAGCTTGGGATGAAGGTTGAAGACCGAAGAACACGGATCAACTCGGTGTAACCATTCCTAACTCTTTATATTGCTTGCTAGTATAGGGTTTAGGGTAGATCCAGGCATCAGGTCATGGTAGCGCCAGTTTAGAAAAAAATTGTTCTGCATTTGGCCACTGTTTGATGGCCGGGGCGCTGCCGTAACCCAACACCATTCACAAAGGCTCTCACTCAAGCGCAGTTCGAGCGACTTTTTGAGAAGTTGGGTATGCGATATGCCAATAGCTAACCCTAGAGCAGACGTTAGGTACTCGGTACGCCAATATATGGCCTTAGTGCAAGTGGGAGATTATTGGATATGTATGCCCTAGAGGCCATTATTGTATATGTATACATGTGGATGCTTGGACATATATATGTACAGGGCAATCTTGCTCGATATGATAGTATGCAATCTGGTTTGTCTTTATCTTAACATGTGCGTATGTCTTACTTATTATTACATATCATTTATACATGTTGATAAAGCCCGTAGGATCATTGCTTGACTACCTGCGTTGTGATGGCAATCATACTTGTGGGAGCAGGGTAGTCGATAAGCACATCCTTAAAAAGTCCCTAGTTATGGGATTATCGAGACTGGGCATCGATATTCCGGAGTAGACTGGTGTATATGTTTCTAGACCACGACAAGGGGCGATGGTTGGTCCCGCAACCATTGGTCTTTTGCACCTAAGATCGTATACAGGTGCTTACTGGGGGTGAGTACACTGGACGGACTCGCCGAGAACTTCTAAATGGTACTATACCTATCGTCAGATAGCAGTTCTCAGATGACATGAGTACATGGCAGTCTTTAGACCTGAGATCATCATTTGTCTTGTGTGAGTTCCCACTGTGCTTTGATCACTACCCTACCACGGCTCTACTAAGTCGTGCAAACATGTTTTAGTTAGGTACACTCCCGAGCCACATAGAGGCAATGAGTGATTATTGGGGATTCGTCTCTCTCAGTATAGGGAGTCGATATCGCACTGTGTTCGATCGGTTAGGACCATAAGACCTTGACCAAGGCAGTTGGGATTTATTGATAGGTTGATTAGTAGTTTCCCGGATTGGTCCTGAGCCACATCAGCGCGAATTATCGGATTATTAGGGTCTGACGTTTACCACCCCTAGACCCGGTATGCGATACTCTCAGATGAAGAGACCGGACTGTACGGAGATTGTCACGAATAGGCTCAGTAGGGATCCTGATGAGTTTGCTCGTCGGCTTTTCTTTTCGATAAGTACCCGGGTAGCCGTTGAAGGGTCCCAGCAGCGCCCCGGCCGTCGAAACGCGGCCAAAATGCGGAACAAAAATTTTCTAAACTGGCGCTACCGCTACCCGAATCCTGGATCGACCTTAAACCCTAAACTAGCAAACTAAACTAAGAGTTAGAAAGGTTATACCGAGATGATCCAAGTCCTTCGGTCTTCATTCTAAGCTCCTAGTGGCTCCTTGATGTGGTTTGGTCGCCGGTCTTCCTCCATCTCCGATGATCCACCCGAGGGAAACGGTGCAAGCTCCAGCCTCGACAAACGAGACAACCGACGCTCCAAAGTCGCTAGCGATGGAGAGTGGGGGTGTATGAAAGTGTCACTATAAATTTTCTCTCAACTCATGTGCTCATGAGATCAACCATAGAAGAAGAATGGAGGAGGTGAAGCTTTTTGGCATGAGCAAAAGAAATTTGGCTAAGTCTTTTTGGTGAGCATGAGAGAGTGGAGAGCTAAAATGTGTAATGTCAATTAAACCAAATGAAATGAGCTCCCACTCTCAAAGTGGCGAGCCCCCCTCTCTCCCATGCCCAAAAAAATATCATTTTCCAATTACAAATTACAATAAACAAATGAAACCATACTTTGAACCATGCTTTGACTCATGCCCATTCCTTGTCACCTTTTCCACCCTCCACCTCATTATCAAATCATAATGAATTTCCATAAATGGAAAATCAAATAATGAGGTGGCATAACTTCTAAAAGCTATTCCGTATAAAATACGGAATACTTCCCGGTACATGTATCGAAATACATATACGCGTATTCGTACAAAAATACGAATAGCCAAGAGAGAAAACGAATAGTGAACAATAATACTAGAATACGTATATACAAATACATATATCAATTATTAAATCAAAACCCGATTTAATAATCCGGCTTAATCCTAAGCCGCTAGTATTATCAACCGTCCGATTAAACTCTGCACAGCAAGTGCACATATTTAATCGGACGCCCGTATGTACCAACATACGACAGGTACACCATATTGGCTGAACCGTGAAAACCCTCTGTGTGGGACTCTAAAGACTCGTCAATACGCTGGCAGTAGGTTTAACCACAAGCACGTCAGCGGCACTAGCTGTACGTAACGGCTACCCAGGTATTGAGCGAAAGGGAGGCCGACGAGCAAACTCATCCTGAACCCCTACTGAGCCTGTCAGTGACAATATCCGCACTGTTCGGTCTGTTCGTCTAAGAGTATCGCATATCGAGTCTAGGGGGTGGATAAAGTCAGACCCCCAACAACGCGATATTTAGTGTTGGTATGGAACCCATCACCACCTGAGAAACTATCGATCCTGGATCGGTAGTTCTCGTCCACCGTGTCCACGGATTTATGGTGATGGCCATCCGTACACAACGCGACATCAACCCCCAATACCGGGAGAGACGAATCCCCGACGATCCGATCACTGCCTCTATGTGACTCGGGACTGTACCCAACTAAAACCTGTTTGCACGACTCCTTTGAGCCGTGGTAGGGTAGTAATCAAAGCACAGTGGGAACTCACACGAGACAAATGACGATCTCAGGTCGACAGACTAACCTGTACACATGTCACTTGGGAACTGCTATCTGACAATAGGTATAATACCAACTAGCAGGTTCCCGGCGAGTCCGTCCAGTGTACTCATAACCCAATGAGCACCTGTATACTATCTTAGGTGAACAAACTAACACCAATGGCTTGTGAGACCTGGCCACCGCCCCTCGTCAGGGTCTCGATCAGTATACACTAGTCTACACTGAAGTATCGATGCCCAGTCTCGATACTCCTATGACTAGGGACATTTAAGGATGTGCTTATAGACCCCAGCTCCCACAAATATGATCGCCATCATACTGCTGGCAGTCAAGCAAGAATCCTAAGGGCTCTATCAACACGTACATGATGATAAAGACGAACTAGATAGCATACTATCATCTTGAGTAAGACTATTTTATCGGTATAGGTCCTACCTCAATCATCACAATCATCTGTCCACGACTATGATAATTGCCTTGAGGGCACTATATCCAACAATCTCCCACTTGCACTTAAGGCCAATTATTGCGATGTCGCATACTCACAACCCGTGTGATACCGAACACCCAACTTCTCTACTAATTAGTTTCGCAAAGCCTGTTTATGAAAATGATTGCGTTCGAGAAATAGCCTCAGTGAGTGGATCCGCTCCAATGTTTCTTTCTGTATCTCTCCATATCTCACCTTCGCGGAGAAAACTATCTCCCGAAATGAGCAATACTTGTCTTAGAATTTGTCTGGATATCTGATGGGACCCAGTTCACAAATGAACTCCAAATCCAGCAAACTACTTATACTGTATCGTCCACTGAATTTAATCAGTATCCTGCACCTTGCCTTTCCTCAGTATCCGCTTGGACCACCCGTCCAACATACTGTCCCTCAAAAGAGGGAAAACTATAACTCTGACAGTCACTCTGTCATCCAGGTCACCTTGGAAGCCTGAAATGATAACCGTCTCCTGAAGGAGGCTGCCGTTACCATATCCCTAGAACATTCACTTATGTTCAATAACTGCTTCCCAAATTTTTCTCCAGGATTGGATTAATATATCTGCATATTGCATTTAGTACAAAAACAATATCTGGTGCGGTACTTGACATTTCATGATTAACTCAATTGCATAAGCAAGTGATGTGCTAATCATGCAGTCCCCTCTCTCCTTTAGTCTGTAAGACACCTTTAGAGAGGGTGACTCCATCACCTGCAGGTACACCACCATGCCAGGAGTCGTCCATTTAATGTCAAAGTACCCAGATTAGGATACTTCCTAAATCTAGATCTAAAACCATAGATCTAGTAACCAGATACTCTGATATTACATCCATATCCTGTGTGGAGAAACAACTTTGTGACAACCATAGTACAACCGATCGTAGTATAGGAATATATCTTTCTATTAAGTGCATGTTATCCCAATATCTGGACATCACTCTCTACCACCTTCTTACCATATCCATCCCCTATTCTGATGAGGTCAAGATCTATGACTGTCACATCAAAAATAGATGATCTATTTCCGCTATACCTGCTTTAGTCTATAAATAGATATAAGCAACTTGCCCTCTATGCTTCCGCTGCTCCCACTGACTACAACAACCTTCCGGCAGAGTCATATACACGTACATTTCCAAAACTAGTTTAGAATGACGCTATACTCATCCTCCTGCTAGGTCTTATAGTCTAGAACAACAGCAATGGCAAGTCTGGGTAAACAAGAACCTCCCTGTCACCGTCTCTGAGAAGACCGAAGTACCTCTCGGGTGCCTGAGGTTACCCACCAAATCTGCGGAGTGGCTAATGGAGCATCAAATCCAATTGAATCCTTAGGTTTTATTAAATTTCCAGTAATCGTTTGTGGTTCTGAAATAACTTCCAGTTCTACCATACTCCCACTTCTGTTTTCTGAAAAAGTCTATTTTGTTAAAACTGTGGCGAGTCAAGAACAATATAAATATTGATCTTCCTGATGGTAGAAAGTTAACCCTCGTCAAAGCCCGGAATAACCCACAAACAGCCATTACTGAAACGTGCCTTGAGTTTATCCGGATTCTGCTTTTAAGCATCAGCCGGACAACTCCCTATACCTTAACATCGTTAAGATATAAATTGATTCTATATATATATCTAATATAGAAACAAAAGCACTAACTTAATTGGAACCAGATTCAAAAACATGCAGATGTCTCCAGTGCATATCAACCAAATGGAAAGAGGACAATCAACATTACTCATCGAGGAGTACATCCATATATGAGTAACCCGAAAGAGAAGTAAGTTCTCAAAACCAGTACTATCAACGGAATACCAAACACAAGTATCTACATCTTCGACTTCCTCGAAGAATCCTGATACTTCTAACAAATGGTTCTCTACTTTATTCTTATACCTATAACTTCTCAATATCTGGACATTGCATTTCAACAAAATACTTGTCCAGAACTGGAGAAGTCACAAGTAAACAGAATATAGTACGAGTACCAACCCCATTGTCCTAACGGACACTGGAAAGCATACAATACTTTGTATAAGTCCCCTGAGTCCAATAACTCAAACTCTGTGCGTTATAGGTTGAAAAACTGTACTTTGGTTGAGAAGAGTTACACCGCTGTTGAATACACCTTACCTAATCACCAACTGATATAGGTAATTGTCATAGACACAATATTAAAAAGTTATATCTCACTTTATAAAATAAATGTACAGATATATCAGTTTGAAATTGGTGCATAACAACGGATATTCAAAACCAAATATTTGCCATCCGGCAAAAACCAGATGATTTCCTCAAATATCACCAATTACAACGAATTCTGATATAAAGAGGATCTAATCACCCAATTCCCAATATCTTACTCCCACTCACTATCTGTAATAACATACAGATATGAGAAACTGATCTGGTAAATACATACCCTAAAGTTAGATTCTTATTGGGAAAACAGTTTTCAATTAACATCGCACAGTAAAACTGAAACATGAAAATGTTTCAAAAGGGTTAACTGGTATTCCTAGTAACGCCTCTTCCATTATCCTGAATCATGACAATAACAATATACTTGCCTGCCTTCACTGCAATCCCTTTATTATGTCTTTACTTATTACCTTCTGTACACATCCTTTATGCTAATTGGTTTTCTTCATTCCCTACCTTTCGGCACCAACCTAAGGTTTGGAAGAAGACTATCCAATAAGCGTAATAGGTGTACTCTCATAATCCTAGGAGCCCTCGCAACCTGAGAGAAGGTAATGGGAAAAGACATCTGAATAATCCTATTCTTTTTCTCCTGAACCAGAATCCATCCTCGAAAAAGTTCCTTCGAGTTCATATGTAACTATACGATGGATTTATCCAATGGAAGTGGATGTTCGTAGTGATACGAGGTGTTCTGGAGAAATGTAAAGTGAATGTAGGAGTGGCAGGGGTATACACGGTCTTTGTCGTGAATGATGGTGGTCGCAATTTCCTTTGCCATTATTCTAATCCCTTTATATGTCTTTACTTATTACCTTCTGTACACCACACTTAAGCTTAATTGGTTTTCTTCCTTCCCTACCGTTCGGCACCTTCCTATGGTTTGGAGGAAGACTATCCAATAAGCTCAACATGTGTACCCTCTCCTAATCCTAGGAGCCCTCACAATCTGAGAGAAGGTAAAGAGAAAAGACAACCGAATAATCCTATTCAATCTCTCCAGAACCAGAATCCATCCTCGAAAAAGATCCTTCGAGTTCGTATATAACCATACGATGGATTTATCCAATGGAAGTGGACGTTCGTAGTGATACGAGGTGTTCTGGAGAAATGCAAAGGTGATATAGAAGTGGCAATGATGCATGTGACACCGTAACATTCCAAAAGCTAAAGTATTTTAAGAAGGTTCGGTTAATTGGTTTCATGAGTTTTAGTCAAACGTCGGGTCATAGTCGCAGCCAGAGAGAGAGAGAGAAAAGAAACACTCAGCGTGCACTCTAACATAGATCAGAATGGTTAATCATTTTATCTAATCAGGATGGCTCCCACTGTTTCCTCGAATTCTCCTCCAAACCCAAAAGGAGAATTAGTCGGAATCACCCGAGGAGTAATCCTACTCATCTGTGGGAATCGGGATCCAACTATCATCGCATGATAACTTGATGGAAGCCACTCAAGTCACCACACTTCAGAAGGTATGCGCAACCCTGGCAAGTTTCCTGTATGTTTGAAACTCCCGATATGTGTTTTTACCTCTAGGACCCAAGTGACTTTGACACAGTCAACAAATCAAAGAGTCCTAGTCAAGTTCAACCCGTCATTATCCTGGATTGCATTAAACCCACCCGTACGAGCCCTTGACACAGTCAACAAGGCCGCACAACTGTCCTAACCAATCGCATTAATATGCCACAAACAAGCACTACTTAGCTATCGCACACTACGCCTTGACACAGTCAACAAACGCGGCACGAATACTAAGCAATACTTGTAAGAAATGACGGAGGGTTACGGCTGGTTTTTGGCGAAAAACCTTTAACGTAATGAACTTGATCTCATTGAAGGAATCCAAGTAGTTTTATAAATAAATAGTGGCGAAAACTTTTGCTAAAGAGGTCACTCCCGGTGAAGGGATCTCGGCTCTTTCCCTGTAGAATGAGGTGCAGGATATTCCAAATGAATACCACGATGCAAAGCAAAAATAATCAACTATAGTAAAGTTATTACGTTGACGCAAACTTTTACCCAAGGGGTCACTCCCGATGAAGGGATCCCGGCCCTTGCTTCGTCGAATGAGGTGCAGGATATTCCAAAATGAATACCACGATGCAAAGCAAAAGTGTACGTCTGTAATGTCAGTTTTTAAAACTTGGTTCCAACAACATCATATATAGGTTTGTTTTATATTTGCATTGATAAGAATCTATGCAGTCCCATCAGTTAATCACACCAGAAAAGAACGAAAATAAAATGTACGTATATGCCATCCGCATTCACCACTGGGTCCCGTCATCACCTGTTAGGTTACTTAACTAACGACAGAGCGGGGACTGGGCTAGCGCGGGTGCAAAACATATACAACATCTACTAGTATATATAAATAAATATATAACATTCGTCCCAGGCATGATATAAAGCAACATCACAGAAACATCACAGAAGTAACACAGAATGGTGGATAATCTGGAGCCCCGGGTTTCACTTGAGCCGCAAGTGAGACCCGACGTTCCCTGTCATGTGGATAGCCTGTGCAATAAAACCTAGACCCCTACGAGCGCGGCAAGTCACCCGCCAAAACCAGAAGTGAGGCATCCTCCTTCAGCAACATGAATGGACCACCCAGCACTTCACGGAATCCGGTAACTTGAGCACCCCTCCTGGGTCAACCTATACCCCCTACGAGTGCGGCGAATAGCCCGCCAATTCTAGAGTAAAGTCCCATCCGTATGAATGCCTTGAGATGCGGACCAGTTGCCCTCTAGAACCCGGCTATTCGTGCACTCCACCTCGGGGTAATCCGAGTACAGAAAATAAAATAATATACAAGGGTGACATCGACCTCAGCCCGGTCGTGCCCCAAAAGAATAATATACAAACTGGCGGTGACGGCAGTCCACATGTCGGACACTCGCCCCGCAATATCAAATGTACAAACAAAATGAAAACTGTACTATCATTGCACCATTGCTATCCACCACGACGATCCAACCAACATCACAGCACATCACAGAACATCAACGTGAATGTCACGTTCGCAAACCTGTCTAAAAGACATATAGCAATTAGACGAGTTTACCGATCAAATGACATTCACGGTCGCAGAATATAATGTATGTACTGTTAAACGCCCACTTGAAATATCGATCGATTAATTTCCAAATTGGCCCCAATAGCAAAACAACACTTAACTGAAACCTAGACCAAAACAAAATATTAAAAAAATCACAATTCCAAGTCACTGAGCTACAGTGAAAATTTGAAGGCCCGTCGCCAAAAAGTGGCCGCGGATCCGCCACCAAATAGGGGTTTAGTGCGGCGGTTCCGCGGCTACTTGGAGGCATCACGAGCTCAAATTTTTTCTGCACCCTTATATTCGCCTGCACGGATTTTTAAGATGTGTGAAATAATTTTTTGACCACTTTTGAAAATCGACAGCAACTATGAAAATGGAATCGTGATTTCGGTAAAATCTGTCGATCAATCTTTTAAGCACGTCTAAACAAGCTAGTAAGGGGTTTAAAGGGTGTCTCTGATACCATGAAGGGTCCTGGTAGCGCCCCGGCCGTCGAAACGCGGCCAAAATGCGGAACAAAAATTTTCTAAACTTGCGCTACCGCTACCCGAATCCCGGATCGAGCTTAAACCCTAAACTAGAAAACTAAAATAAGAGTTAGAAAGGTTATACTGAGATGATCCAAGTCCTTCGGTCTTCATTCCAAGCTCCTAGTGGCTCCTTGATGTGGTTTGGTCGCCGGTCTTCCTCCATCTCCGATGATCCACCCGAGGGTAACGGCGCAAGCTCCTGCCTCGACAAACGAGGCAACCGATGCTCCAAAGTCGCTAGCGATGGAGAGTGGGGGTGTATGAAAGTGTCACTATAAATTTTCTCTCAACTCATGTGCTCATGAGATCAACCATAGAAGAAGAATGGAGGAGGTGAAGCTTTTTGATATGAGCAAAAGAAATTTGGCTAAGTCTTTTTGGTGAGCATGAGAGAGTGGAGAGCTAAAATGTGTAATGTCAATTAAACCAAATGAAATGAGCTCCCACTCTCAAAGTGGCCGGCCCCCCTCTCTACCATGCCCAAAAAAATATCATTTTTCAATTACAAATTACAATAAACAAATGAAACCATACTTTGAACCATGCTTTGACTCATGCCCATTCCTTGTCACATTTTCCACCCTCCACCTCATTATCAAATCATAATGAATTTCCATAAATGGAAAATCAAATAATGAGGTGGCATAGCTTCTAGAAGCTATTCCGTATAAAATACGGAATACTTCCCGGTACATGTATCGAAATACATATACGCGTATTCGTACAAAAATATGAATAGCCAAGAGAGAAAACGAATAGTGAACAATAATACTAGAATACGTATATATAAATACATATATCAATTATTAAATCAAAACCCGATTTAATAATCCGGCTTAATTCTAAGCCGCTATTATTATCAACCGTCCGATTATAGTCTACGCAGCAAGTGCACATATTTTATCGGACGTCCGTATGTACCAACATACGACAGGTACACCATATTGCCTGAACCGTGAAAACTCTCTGTGTGGGACTCTAAAGACTCATCAATACGCTGGCAGTGGGTTTTGTAAGTGCACGGCGGCACCCCGGCCGTCAATCCGACGGCCAAAAGCGGAAGCGGTGATAAACTTTAATTTTACTTGAACTGGCAAACCGCCGCGCACTAATACCCGGATCGAACCATTAATTAGTCCTAGCTATCTACAAGAAGGGGAAGAGAGATATACCGACAGATCCGAGTCCTCCGGTCTTCTCGTCGTCGTCCCGATCTCCTGCGGAATGTCCGTCTCCTCCTCGTCGTCGGAAGTGCACCACATCGCCTACTTCTTTTACGGGCTCCCACCTCAATGCCGAGGCAACTCGGGCACGAAGCCGGCTACTCGACGTGCCCAAGATTTGCTGTAGAATGTGTAGTAGAAGAAGTCTCATTTGGGGTTCATGGAGATGCCTTTGTGGTGGAAGGAAAAAGAACTTGGAGAGAGGTGAAGAAAAATGTGATAACCAAAGAATGAGAGTGTCATTTTTCTCCCCACTGCTAAAAGGAAGCATTTCCCTCATCCCCCTAAAAATGGCCGGCCCACCCCATTCCATGTGTGTTTGGAGAGAGAAAGAACAAAGACAAGGGGGTGGGTGGAAAACAAGTGATGATGAAATAATCAAATGATCACAACAATTCCAACACTCCAAGGCAACCATCATCTCATGCATGATGGCTTCAAAAAGTCAAGCCATCATGAGAAGAAGAAGTCAAGTGATGGTGCTCATCATGAAAACCATCATGATACTACAAGATGCAAAGAACCCCCTCCACAATTGCCTATCTGCAACAATGCAAATAAACCCTCCTCCACCACACTTCGGCCAATGAACGGAACAAAGGAAATTGGCCGAAACGGAAAGCAAACTGGCAACTCCAGAAAACTGATCCCGTAAAGAATTACAGGAAAACCCCGATACTGTGCATACACACCCGCATCTGTATTTCGACCGAAATACAAATGCAATGAGACAAAATCTACACTGTACTATACTAGGATCCGGCTTAAACCAAAGCCGGCTAGTAATATCTGTTCGATCCTGATCCGTGCAATACCGCACGTATCTGATCGAACCCTGCCATATAACCATACGGCCTATAGTACAAACTGTCCGATCCTGATCCGTGCAATACCGCACGTATCTGATCGGACCTTGCCATATCTCCATACAGCCTCTACAACCTTTCGCCCGAAAGCTGAGTAACTGAATGTGGGGGACTCTAAAGACTCGTCAACACCTCGGTTGTGGATTTAACCACTAGCACGTCAGAGGTATAAGCCAATACGTAACGGGCTACCAAGTATTGACTAAAAGGGACGTCTGTGAGTGAACTCAGCCTGACAACCCTACTGAGCCTGTCAGTGACAATATCCGTACAGTCCGGTCCGTTCGTCTATGAGTATTGCATGGCGGGCCTAGGGGGTTGGTAAAAGTCAGACCCCCAAAAGCGGTACAAGTCGTGTCGGAGTGTAGCCCAGAACACCCTGAGATACTACTGGAATACCTACCAGTAAATCTCCTTGCCTTGGCCAAGGACTTCGTGTAATGGCTCTCCTAGACACAGCACGACCTCACCCCCAATACCGGGAGAGACGAACCCCTGAAGATACGCTCACTGCCTCCATGTGGCTCGGGACTGTACCCAACTAAAACCTGTTTGCACGACTCCTTTGAGCCGTGGTAGGGTAGTAATCAAAGTACAGTGGGAACTCACACGAGACAAATGACGATCCCCAGGTCGATGAACTAACCTGCACACATGTCACCAGGGAACTGCCATCTGACGTCTGGTATATGACCAACTAACATGTTCCCGGCGAGTCCTGTCCGGTGTACTCATAACCCAATGAGCACCTGTATACATCTTAGGTGATCCAACTGACACCAGTGGCTTGTGAGACCGGCCACCGCCCCTCGTCGGGGTCTCGACTGTATACACTAGTCTACTAATGGAGTATCGATGCCCAGTCTCGAAACTCCCACGACTAGGGACCTTTTAAGGATAAGCTTATAGACCCCAGCTCCCACTTATATGATCGCCCTCATACTGCTGGTGGTCAAGCAAGAATCCTAGGGGCTCTATCAACGTGTAATAGCGACGTGTCAGGTCACCTAAAGCAGTACACGATGATAAAGGTAAACCAGATAGCATACTATCATCTCGAGTAAGACTGTCCTACCGGGATAGGTCCTCCCTCAATCATTACAATCACGTACCTGTGACCTAATAATTGACTCTGAGGGCACTATCTCCAACAATCTCCCACTTGCACTCAAGGCTAATTATTGCGATGTCGCATACTCACAGCCCGTGTGATACCGAACATCCAACTCCTCTACTAGTCAGTCTCACAAAGCTCGTTTGCGGAACTATTGCGTTCGAGGAATAGCCTCAGTGAGTGGATCCGCTTAGTTGTTTCTTTCTATGTCTCTCTATATCTCAAGTTCGCGGAGAAAGCCATCTCCCGAAAAGAGCAATACCTGTCTCAGAATATGTCTGGATGTCTGATGGAACATAGCTCATAAATGAACTCCAAATCCAAACTTCTTAGACTGTATCGTCAACTGAACTTAATCAGTATCCTGTGCGCCATGCCTCCCTCAGTATTGCCTTGGACCACCTGTCCAAAATACTGCCCCTCATCAGAAGGAAAACTATAACTCTGACAACCTCCTTGTCGTCCATGTCACCTTGGAAGCCTGGAATGATAACTGTCTCCTGAATGAGGCTGTCGTTATCATATCCCTAGAACATCCACTTATGTTCTAAAACTGCTTCCGACTGTTTCTCCAGGATTGGATTAATGTCAACTTATTGCATCTAGTGCAAGAACAATATCTGGTGTGGTACTTGACATCTCACGATTGACTCAATTGCCTGAGCAAGTGATCTGCCAATCATGCCCGTCCCTCTCCCCTTTAGTCTGTAAAACACCTTTGGAGAGGGTGACTCCATTACCTGCAGGTACACTACCGTGCCAGGAGTCGTCCATCCTAAATACTCTTAGAATGCTGTCAAGTACCCTGATTGGGAAACCACCCAAATCTAGATCTAAAACCATAGATCTAGTAACCAGTATGTCTGATATAAAATCCATTTCCTTTGTGGAGAAACAACTGTGTGACGACCAAAGCATAACCGATCGTAGTGTAGGAGTTTCTTTTCCTACTCTGTGTATATCATCCAAATACCAGGATATCACACCCTACTACCTTCTCAACAGATCCATCCCCTATTCTGATGAAGTCAAACCCATGACTGTCACGTCAGAAATAGATGATCTATCTCCGCTACATCTGCTCTAGTCTATAAATAGACATAAGCAACCTGTCCACCAATGCTTCCGCTGCTCCCACTGACTACGACAACCCTCTGGCAGAGTCATATAGACGTACACTTCTAAAACTGGTTTAGAACGACGCTATACTCATCCTTCCGCCGGGTCTCATAACCTGGAACAACAGCAATGGCAATTGTGGGTAAACAAGAACTTCCCTGTCACCGTCCTTGAGGCTACCGTAGTGCCTCTCGGGTGGCTGAAGTTACCCACCTTATCTGCGGAGTGGCCAATGGAATGTCAATCCAGATTGAATCTTTAGGTTCCTTATCAAATCTTCAGTAATCGTTTGTGGTTCTGGAATCACTTCCAGTTCTACCATACTCCCACTACTGTTTTCTGAAAAAATCCATTTTTAATAAAACTGTGGCGAGTCTAGAACAATATCGCTATTGTTCATCCAGATGGTAGAAAGTCAACCCTCGTCATAGCCTGGGTCAACCCACAAACAGCCATTACAGAAACGTGCCTTGAGTTGTCCAGTGTCTGGTTTTAATCATAAACCGGACAACTCCCCGTACCTTAACATCGTTAAGATATGAACTGTTCTATATCCAATATAGAAACAGAGGCACTGATTTAATTGAACCAGATTCAAATCATGCAGCTGTCCCCAGCGCATGTCAACTAAATGGAAGGAGGCCGATCAGCGTTACCCAACTTAGGAATACCTCCAATTATGAGTAACCTGAAAGAGAAGCAAGATCTCTTTATCATTACTATCAACTGAATACCATACACAAGTACCTACATCTTCGATCTCTTTGAAGAATCCCGATACTTGCTATACCTGGTTCTCTACTCTATTCAAATACCTATAACTTCTCAAAATTTGGACCCTGTGTTTCCGCGAAACACCTGTCTAAAAACTAGAGAAGTCATAAGTAAACCGAATATAGTACGAGGACCAACCCCTCTGTCCTGATGGACCCTGGACAACATACAATCCTTTGTATAAGTCCCTTGAGTCTGATAACTCATTCACTGTGTGTCGTAGGTTGAAAACTGTACTTATGGTTAAGAAGAATTACACCGCTGTTTAATGCTCCTTACCTAACCATCCACTGATATAGGTAAATGTCATAGACATAATTTCAGAAAGGTATATCTCACTCTATGAAAATAGACGTACAGATATATCAATTTGAAATTGGTGCATAACTGCGGATATTCAAAACCAAATATTTGCCGACCGGCAAACAGCCCAGGTGATTTCCTCAAATATCACTGATTACAACGAATCCCGATATAATGAGGATAATCACCCAATTCCCAATAACCTACTCCCACTCATCATCTGTAAAACCATACAGATGTGAGAATCGTAACTGGTAAATACATACCCTGGAGTAAGTATCTAATCGGGAAATCAGTTTTCCTTTAACATTACACAGTGAAACTGAAACATTGAAATGTTCCGATGGGGTATTCTGGTATTCCTAGTAATGCCTCTTCCATTATCCAGATTCACAACTGTAACCGTGTAATTCTTTGCCACCTCTCCAAATCCCTTCATATGTCTTTAGTCTTTACCTTCTGCACACCCCTTTAGGCCAAATGGTTTTCTTCCTTCCCTACCGTTCGGCACCAGCCTATGGTTTGGAAGAAGACTATCCAATAAGCATAATGGGTGTACTGTCCCAATCCTAGGAACACTCGCAATGAGAGAGGGTGAAGATAAAAGACAACCGAATAAACCTTATTCCTATTTCTCCTGGACCAGAATCCATCCCCGAACTGGAACAAGTTCCTTTCGAGTTCGTATATAACCATACGATGGAGTATCCAATAAACTGTGGATCTTCGTAGTGATACGGAGTGTCCTGGAGAAATACAAAGGTGATTTTAGGATTGGCGAAGGAATACTTGGTTTGGTCGTGAATATCTGTTGCAATTTACTTTGCCCTCCTTCTAATCCCTTGCTTTGTCTGAACTTAATACCTTCTGCACACCATCGTTATGCTAATTGGTTTTCTTCATTCCCTACCGGTCGGCACCTGCCTATGGTTTGGAAGAAGACTATCCAATTTTGCGTAATAGGTGTACTATCTCCTAAACCAAGGAGTACTCACAACTTGAGAGAAGGTAAAAGGAAAAGACAACTGAATAATCCTATCCGTTTTCTCCAGAACCGGAAACCATCCTCGAATAAATTCTTTCGAGTTCGTATCTAACCATACGATGGTTTTGTCCAATGGAAGTGGACGTTCGTAGTAAAACGGGGTGTCCTGGAGAAAAGGGTAAAAGTAGGAGTGGCAATGAGGTTTGCAACTCTGACAATCCAAAAGCCAGTGTTAAAGAAGGTTCGATCAACTTGGTCACTGAGTCAAAGTCTTAGGGTCGGGTCAATGGTCGCTGCCAAAGAGAGAGAGAAAAGAAACACTCAGCGTGCACTCTAACCTAGATCAGAATGGTCACCAATTTATCTAATCTGGAAACCTCCCACTGTACCTCAAATTCTCCTCCAAACCTGAAAGAAGAATTAGTCGGGGTTACCCGAGGAGTAAACTAACTCATCAGTGGGAATCGGGATCCAACTATCATTGCATGATAACGTGACGGAATCCGCTCACGCTATCACACTCCAGAAGGTATGCGCATATCTGGCAAGTTTCAGTTCTTTTGAAACTCCCGATGTGATTTCTGCCCCATGCTCTTATGACCTTGACGAAGGCCAACAAATCATAAGTCACATGTCAAGTTCTACCCGTCATTCTCCAGGTTGATTTGAACCCACCCGCACAAGCCCTTGACGAAGGCCAACAAGGCTATACGACTGTCCCAAACCAACGCATCTATCTATGCTGCAGAAAGGCAACAAGCAGCTACCATACACTATGCCTTGACGAAGGCCAACAAACATAGCATGAATACTACGTGCTACCCGTCTGAAACGACGGAGGGCTACGAATGGTTTCTGGCGAAAACCTTTAACGTAATGAACTTGATATCGTTGAAGGAACGGATAGCTTTTTAAAAATATAGTGACGAAAACCTTTGCTAAAGAGGTCACTCCCGGTGAAGGGATCTCGGCTCTTTCCCCGTAGAATGGGGTGCAGGATATTCCAAATGAATACCGCGATGCAAAGCAAAAGTAATCGGCTATAGTGAAGTTAATGCCCTGACGCAAACTTTTGTCCAAGGGGTCACTCCCAGTGAAGGGATCTCGGCCCTTGCCTCGTCGACTGAGGAGCAGGATATTCTAAATGAATACCACGATGCAAAACAAAAGTGAACGTCCTTGCAATAACAGCTTTTTGAAAAGTGTTCCAACAACATCAGATTAGGTTTGTTTTTAAACTTGCATTGATCCGAATCAATGCAGTCCCATCAATTGATCACACCAAAAAGAACGAAAATATACTGATGTACGTATATGCCATCCGCATTCGCCACTGGGTCCCGTCATTACCCGTTAGGTTAGCTTACTAACGACAGAGCGGGGACTGGACTAGCGCGGATGCAAAACATATACGACATCTACTAACATATATACCAATATATAGTATTTCGCTCAAGGCGTGAATAAAATGCAACATCACAGAAATGTACAGCATCACAGAAACAATACAGATATCTGGGATCCCCGGGTTTCACAGAGCCGCTGAAACCCGACGTTCCCCTGGTCGTGTGGATAGCCTGTGCAATGAAAACCTAGACCCCTACAGGCGCGGCAAGTCACCCGCCAAAACCTGAAGCGAGGCAGCCCCTTTCAGCGCCGTGAATGGACCACCCAGCACTTCACGGAATCCGGCAACTTGGGCACCCCTCCTGGGTCAACCTGTACCCCCTACGAGTGCGGCGAATAGCCCGCCAATCCTAGAGTGAAGCCCCCTCCGTCTCAATGCCATGAGATGCGGGCTTGTTGCCCTCCAGAATCCGGCTATCCGTGCACCCCTCCGCGGGGCAATCCTAGTACAGAAAATAAAATATACATACACCGGGTACATCGACCGCAACCAGGTCGTGCCCCAAAAGAATAATACAAACAGGCAGTGACGGCAGTCCACATGTCGGACGCTCGCCCCACAATATCAAATGTACATAATACAACAAAACTGTACTAGCATTGCATCCAGGCTATCCCCCACGACCGATCCGCAACTTCACAGCAAAAACAAAACATCAACGTGAAAGTCACGTTCGCAAATCCGTCTAACCGGGCTATAGCAGTTAGACCGGATTTACCGATCAAGTGACATTCACGGTCGCAGATATAATGTAAATACTGTGAAATAATGTGTTTAAAAATATCCGATCGATCAAACAATTAACAAGTGGGCCCCCAAGTAAAACTGTAGCAGTCACAGAGATACTGGGCCCAAATTTAATATTCCAAAGCCCACAAAATAAGCCCAGAAGACCACTGTACAAATTGGACACACTGAAGAGACCAATGTGCGGCGGAACCGCGGCCCAAGGGGGGGTTTGGCCGCGGTTCCGCGCTACAGTCAACGACTGAGTGTGTCGAATTTTTACAGATGTCTTAGAATGTCTTGTACAGCAGTTTTCTACAACCTGAAAAAAATTTTGACACCAAAAAATTCCAACAGAAAACTGATGCAAAGGAAAATGTGGTTTTTGGGATTTTGGTCGATCGGAAATGCAAAACACATTAGAACAAGCTAGGCTAAGTTAATGGCGAGGCTCTGATACCACTGTAAGTGCACGGCGGCGCCCCGGCCGTCAATCCGACGGCTAAAAGCGGAAGCGGTGATAAACTTTAATTTTACTTGAACTGGCAAACCGCCGCGCACTAATACCCGGATCGAACCATTAATTAGTCCTAGCTATCTACAAGAAGGGGAAGAGAGATATACCGATAGATCCGAGTACTCCGGTCTTCTCGTCGTCGTCCCGATCTCCTGCGGAATGTCCGTCTCCTCCTCGTCGCCGGAAGTGCACCACATCGCCTACTTCTTTTACGGGCTCCCACCTCAATGCCGAGGCAACTCGGGCACGAAGCCGGCTACTCGACGTGCCTAAGATTTGCTGTAGAATGTGTAGTAGAAGAAGTCTCATTTGGGGTTCATGGAGATGCCTTTGTGGTGGAAGAAAAAAGAACTTGGAGAGAGGTGAAGAAAAATGTGATAACCAAAGAATGAGAGTGTCATTTTTCTCCCCACTGCTAAAAGGAAGCATTTCCCTCATCCCCCTAAAAATGGCCGGCCCACCCCATTCCATGTGTGTTTGGAGAGAGAAAGAACAAAGACAAAGGGGTGGGTGGAAAACAAGTGATGATGAAATAATCAAATGATCACAACAATTCCAACACTCCAAGGCAACCATCATCTCATGCATGATGGCTTCAAAAAGTCAAGCCATCATGAGAAGAAGAAGTCAAGTGATGGTGCTCATCATGAAAACCATCATGATACTACAAGATGCAAAGAATCCCCTCCACAATTGCCTATCTGCAACAATGCAAATAAACCCTCCTCCACCACACTTCGGCCAATGAACGGAACAAAGGAAATTGGCCGAAACGGAAAGCAAACTGGCAACTCCAGAAAACTGATCCCGTAAAGAATTACAGGAAAACCCCGATACTGTGCATACACACCCGCATCTGTATTTCGACCGAAATACAAATGCAATGAGACAAAATCTACACTGTACTATACTAGGATCCGGCTTAAACCAAAGCCGGCTAGTAATATCTGTTCGATCCTGATCCGTGCAATACCGCACGTATCTGATCGAACCCTGCCATATAACCATACGGCCTATAGTACAAACTGTCCGATCCTGATCCGTGCAATACCGCACGTATCTGATCGGACCTTGCCATATCTCCATACGGCCTCTACAACCTTTCGCCCGAAAGCTGAGTAACTGAATGTGGGGGACTCTAAAGACTCGTCAACACCTCGGTTGTGGATTTAACCACTAGCACGTCAGAGGTATAAGCCAATACGTAACGGGCTACCAAGTATTGACTAAAAGGGACGTCTGTGAGTGAACTCAGCCTGACAACCCTACTGAGCCTGTCAGTGACAATATCCGTACAGTCCGGTCCGTTCGTCTATGAGTATCGAATGGCGGGCCTAGGGGGTTGGTAAAAGTCAGACCCCCAAAAGCGGTACAAGTCGTGTCGGAGTGTAGCCCAGAACACCCTGAGATACTACTGGAATACCTACCAGTAAATCTCCTTGCCTTGGCCAAGAACTTCGTGTAATGGCTCTCCTAGACACAGCACGACCTCACCCCCAATACCGGGAGAGACGAACCCCTGAAGATACGCTCACTGCCTCCATGTGGCTCGGGACTGTACCCAACTAAAACCTGTTTGCACGACTCCTTTGAGCCGTGGTAGGGTAGTAATCAAAGTACAGTGGGAACTCACACGAGACAAATGACGATCCCCAGGTCGATGAACTAACCTGCACACATGTCACCAGGGAACTGCCATCTGACGTCTGGTATATGACCAACTAGCATGTTCCCGGCGAGTCCTGTCCGGTGTACTCATAACCCAATGAGCACCTGTATACATCTTAGGTGATCCAACTGACACCAGTGGCTTGTGAGACCGGCCACCGCCCCTCGTCGGGGTCTCGACTGTATACACTAGTCTACTAATGGAGTATCGATGCCCAGTCTCGAAACTCCCACGACTAGGGACCTTTTAAGGATAAGCTTATAGACCCCAGCTCCCACTTATATGATCGCCCTCATACTGCTGGTGGTCAAGCAAGAATCCTAGGGGCTCTATCAACGTGTAATAGCGACGTGTCAGGTCACCTAAAGCAGTACACGATGATAAAGGTAAACCAGATAGCATACTATCATCTCGAGTAAGACTGTCCTACCGGGATAGTTCCTCCCTCAATCATTACAATCACGTACCTGTGACCTAATAATTGACTCTGAGGGCACTATCTCCAACAGGTTTAACCACAAGCACGTCAGCGGCACTAGGTGTACGTAACGGCTACCCAGGTATTGAGCGAAAGGGAGGCCGACGAGCAAACTCATCCTGAACACCTACTGAGCCTGTCAGTGACAATATCCGCACAGTCCGGTCTGTTCTTCTAAGAGTATCGCATATCTAGTCTAGGGGGTGGATAAAGTCAGACCCCCAACAACGCGATATTTAGTGTCGGTATGAAACCCATCACCACCTGAGAAACTATCGATCCTGGATCAGTAGTTCTCGTCCACCGTGACCACGGATTTATGGTTATGGCCATCCGTACACAACGCGACATCAACCCCCAATACTGGGAGAGACGAATCCCCGACGATCCGATCACTGCCTCCATGTGGCTCGGGACTGTACCCAACTAAAACCTGTTTGCATAACTCCTTTGAGCCGTGGTAGGGTAGTAATCAAAGCACAGTGGGAACTCACATGAGACAAATGACGATCTCCGGTCGACAGACTAACCTGTACACATGTCACCTGGAAACTGCTATCTGACAATAGGTATAATACCAACTAGCAGGTTCCTGGCGAGTCCGTCCAGTGTACTCATAACCCAATGAGCACCTGTATACTATCTTAGGTGAACAAACTAACACCAATGGCTTGTGAGACCTGGCCACCGCCCCTCGTCGGGGTCTCGATCAGTATACACTAGTCTACACTGGAGTATCGATGCCCGGTCTCGATACTCCTACGACTAGGGACATTTAATGATGTGCTTATAGACCCCACCTCCCACAAATATGATCGCTATCATACCGCTGGCAGTCAAGCAAGAATCCTAAGGGCTCTATCAGCACGTACATGCTGATAAAGACGAACTAGATAGCATACTATCATCTTGAGTAAGACTATTTTATCGGTATAGGTCCTACCTCAATCATCACAATCATCTGTCCGCGACTATGATAATTGCCTTGAGGGCACTATATCCAACAGCCGTTACATACAGCTAGTGCCGCTGACGTGCTTGTGGTTTTGGATTTATCCAGTAACTCACTGCCGGCTTACTGTTGAGTCTTTAGAGTCCCACACAGAGGGTTTCTCTGGTTTAGACGAAATGATGTAGTAGCCGTATTGGATACTAGTAGGGTTCCGATTGATTGATGGTACTATGTACCTGGACTTTCGATCGGACGGTTGATAATACTAGCCGGCTAGGGTTTTGAGCCGGATTATTAAATCAAGTATTGATTTAATAATTTATATATATATATATATATATATATATATTTCGATATGTATATTCTAGTATTATGTTTTTTGTGTTATTCTATCTCTTTGGGTATTCATATTTTTATGCGAATGCAAATATGTATATACAGTAGACTGTAATCCGTATTTTATACGGAAAACATTCTAAAAGGTGGACACCTCATTCTTGAATTTTCCATTTATTCATAAATGAAAAATGAAGTGTAAAGTGAGGTGAGGAGAGTATAGTGAGAGCCATGCCTAAATAGTGTTGACAAATGAATTTTTAATTCATTTATGCTCTCTATTGAAGCATGGTTGCTTTATTATATTGTAAAAAATCATTTTACAAAACCATTGTGAGTATTTTTTTCTCTCACTTGTATGCTTCATTTTATTTTGAGCTCGCCATTTGCTTCACTCTCTTCCCTTCTCTTGAGCTCCTCCACCTTCATCATCTACCTCCTCTCTACACTCTCATGTGTTGAGAATCAAGAGAGGAGGTGAGATAGAAATACACTTAGAACCCTAAACTACATTCTAGAGTTCTTAGATTAGCAATCCAAGTTCTCTAGTTGCTCCATTTGATATTTAGTTTGGAGCTAAAGCCATGGACTGCATTTCTCGGGTGGATCATCTTCGACAGAGGGAGACGGACGATCAAGCTCGATCATGGAGGCCGCTAGGAGCTTATGAAGAGGAACGAAGACCGAAGGATACAGATCTTTTGGTGATAATCTCCATCATAGTAGATAGCCACTCCTAGTTAGCTAGTTTAGGCTATATGGTAGATTCTAGACGGGTTTCATTTAGCGCCAGTTTTTAAATCGTTTGTTTCCTGATTTAAAATCAGGAAAAAACCTGCGGAAAAGGCATCACGTGCTAGCACGTGACCAGCGGTCACGTGTTGACACGTGACATGTAAAAGCGGCGGCACAAGGCACATTCGTTCCCTGAGTAAATAAAGAAAAAAGCCCCAGAAAAGGCATCACGTGTGCACACGTGACCAGTGGTCACGTGTTGGCACGTGATGACCAAGCAGCGGCAAAGAACAGAGCACAGAAGGAAGGGAAGCCCATTCCATGGGGGTCGCGTTCCTATACGTGACCAGGGGTCACGTGCGCACACGTGACCAACGGTCATGTGGCCACACGTGACCAGCTTCAAGAGCCTTATTTTTATGACAGAATTAAATTCTGTGAAAAGATCTCTCAAATCTTTCCAAAGGAGAATGATTATTTGGAACCGATTGGATTAAAGATTTAAAGGTGATTAAATATCACCTATCTATGGAAAAATCTTGAACTTGGAAAGATTTCCCCTTAAAATCTAACCGAAATAACAAAGGAGAATCTCTGGATTTAAAATCCAATGGTGAATAAAATTCATCTAATAATCCAAAGGTCCAAAACGAATAGTGAATACAAATCAAATCTCTCAATGAAAGATTCACCAAAATGAATTGATTCGGCTGCTTCTCCTATAAATAGGAGCCAAGAGACACACAGAGAGACATACATGCAGAAAGGAATCGATACGTAAAAAAAAGAGAGCCTTGATACTTTGGAGGAATTTGGATCTTCTGCAAAAGAAAACCCTAGGTAAGAAAGGGAAGGCATGTTGAAAGAAAAAGAGAATTTAATTCTCAACAGAGTTTAACTCTGACATAAAATAGAAGAACATAGTTCTCTCTTTGGTGGAGGATCTGTAAAGTGCACATCTCCCTTCGAATTTAGAATTTAATTCTCATTGGGTTGAGATCCTGCCATGCAGATCCAAAGCATAGAGAGGGAATGGAAGCTTGAGAATTTAATTCTCACAGAACTATAGGAATTTAATTCGTTTAAAATAAAATTAGGGTTTAACCCTATGTTATGGGAATTTAATTCCTTCAGAATGAACAGAATCAGGGTTCAACCCTAGAAAAATAACAAGAATTTAATTCCTTTTAAAAAAAAGAGAGAGAAGAAATTAGGGTTTCACCCTATGAGAGAATCTCATACCTCTCTAAAAGAGAGTGGGAATTTAATTCCTTTTAAAGCTTTTATTAGGGTTTAACCCTATGATGGAATTCAGTTCTTCACATATATGAGGGATTTAATTCCTATAGAAAATTCAGAGTTCAACTCTATCCCAGAATATAAATCTTCAGAAGGGAATAGGAATTTAATTCCTCTTAAATTTATCGTTAGGGTTCAACCCTACGAAGAATTTAATTCTTAAAAAGAGATTAACAGATCTTCTAAAAAACATACAAAGAGGCAGGGTCACGTGCCACCACGTGACCCCCGAAAAGAACCATAGAGAAGGACATTTGAGGCAGTGCCTCACGTGACCCACGTGACCCACGGCAGAAGCTTTAACATACAGGCATTTAAATGCCCGTCACGTGATGGCACGTGATGCTCTAAAAGATGCACTATTCTCAGCAGAACAAATGAAGGGAGGGCGCCCTCACGTGCTACCACGTGACCCCTCTTGCCTTAGTGTTTAACACTAAATTGGAACCCCTGAATCCAGTGTGAAAACACTGTTTGGCCTTAGTGTTCAACACTAATCAAAGAACTTTATTTGCAGTGTTTAACACTGAATTTCTTAGTGTTTAACACTAATTTGAAGCCTCTGCTGCTAGTGTTTGACACTGATTTGCTCTAGTGTTTAACACTAATTTGAACCCCTCGTTGCTGATGTTTAACACCAACTGTCTTTTAGTGTTGAAACACTAACTTGATCCCAGTGTTCGACATTGCTGAATTAACGATAGCCCAATTGGCTAAATGGCCAGAGGCAAAGCCTGTCTTTCAAAGCCAATATTCCAAGCATGATTGGACTTAGCCCAAGATGGCCATAAGTCCTAAATTCAGACTTAACCGGGCTAATCGGCTCATAACATAATTAATTGGTCTTGATCCAAAATTGGGCTAAAGACTATTTACTCCACCCCGGTTCAAGGGTACATCTCTTCACTCCTTTGATACTTGGCGTTGTAATTCCTCAACGTCTTCAAAGAGGTGACGGGTCCCGATGACCACACATTGACACGGACTGTGGGGTCCTTAAACTTATGGACTATGAGGTCTTTAACCTTGACCGAGATGTCTTAAAACTAACAACGGACTGTGGGGTCCTTAAACTCATGGACTATGAGGTCCTTAACCTTGACCGAGATGTCTTAAAACTAACAACGGACTGTGGGGTCCTTAAACCCATGGACTATGACGTCCTTAACCTTGACCGCAATGTCTTAAAACTAACATTGGACCGTGTTCATATCAAATTATCGCATTTTTATACCGCCCAATTTTTATCATATTGCTTATCGGTAGGTACTTTTGAGCCGTGTTTGCGAGTCAATTGCAGGATACAGGTTCTCAGCTCTAAACGGTGAAATTCATAGAAAAACACAACAAAACCCGGGTTCCTGCCAACCACAGATAAAACACGGGTCTCCGCTCTCTATCCGTATGTTGCCGCACACCAGTTTAAAAGACAAAATGGCAAATCGATGTCATTTTCATGCACAAGGCTCAATGGCAACACAAGATCCAAGAAATCTACGCGGAGCTCGAGAAAATCATGACAAAAAGATCCACATCCAATCACCTTTTGACTTGCTGAAATTCTGGACAACTTGTGGAGAGATTCTGAGAAAAAAAGTGTACCAAACTGATCCAAACATCAACACTAAGAAGCACAAAAAATACGAGGATCCAACTCCTCTAAAGCGCCGCGGTTCCGCGGCATTAGCATGCTTAGGCCGCGGAACCGCAGCCGTACGGTCTCCTCAGTTGACGAAACTTCAGGGTTATTTTGGTCTTTTCATATAGAGGCATAATTTTGCCCTAGATTTCCAGTTCCCTGCCTATAAATAGCCCAAAACCTTGTGAAGCCAAGGGTGCATAATCTTGTATTTAGATTTTAGGTTTTAGTTGTTGTTCTTCTTCCTCCTCTCATCTCTTCTCCATTAAAAAACTTGTAGTGAGCTTTTGTGAGTGAAGAATGAATAAAGGAGTTCTTGTTCTTGCCGTGCTTATCTTGTTGTAATTGTTCTTTTATAATTGCTTGTAATTTTCTTTTGCTAATCTAGTTGTTGTTATTTATTGTTTGTTTCTTTCTTTTCTCTTTTCCTTTATCCTTAAACAACCATGACGCTTACGCTTGATCCTTGCCGAGGTGAGGTCGCAAATAGCTAGTTGTTATCTTCTAATTTCCTTCTTTCTATCTTCCTCTTTTGTTTTATTTTCGTTTCCGTATAATGGGTGAGTAGTTTCATACTTGTTAGGGTAGGATAAGCGAAGTTTGAGAGAAGGAAATCTCTCTCACTCTTTCCTTGCCCAACATCTTAAATCGACTCCCGTTAATTGAACCACAATCCGCTCCCTACGGCACCCTATCCTACATGATAGCGGTGATTCCGTAGTGAGACCGGTTGTGGTTGAATTAACCGGAGGTTATGGCTAAGAGCCAAGAACGGACGGACAAGCACCAAAAGGAAGAACTTAAGCGTTGGAAAGCCTAGCTTATACTCGCAAGTTCCTTCCTAGTCGTGCTAATCCCCGTTGTTGCCGATTGCCATAACACCGATATTAAGAGTGGCAACGAAAGAAGTGAGCGACTCCTAACTCAAACTAACCTAATCCTAACCCTAACAAGCTCTCTTTACATATCATTTTAACACTTAGTTAATCATAAACAAATCTGGACTTTTGGACTTAACTCGTTAAAGCACATAGAAGAAGATTCCCATCTCCCTGCGGATGACCCGTACTCAACCGGCTAGCTACAAGCGAAACCGTTTTGATTGCGGTAATTAGCTAAACTTGAACACGTAGAATCTCTAACAATCAAATGGCGCCGTTGCCGGGGAGACGGTAGTTTATTTCTTTGTGTAATTTCGGGTTAATTTGTGAATATAAAGCTAACCGAAAAAACAAAACAAAAAATATACATTGTAAAAAAAAAAACCATCTTGTTATTTTTGATTAGTTTTTGTGCAAGTATGCAGGATAATACGAAGTTCGCATTCAGTGCCAAAGACGTGGGATATACGAAGTTCGAGTTCAGTGCCAAAGACGTGGGAAGATAGACCCATATTTCGCGGCTACACCGCGACGGATCAAAACGAAGCAAACGGTCTACTGTAAAATTCTGGAGCAGATACAGTGAGTATATCAAGATTCAGCAAATCCAGAAAAGCAGAGGACACCCAAAGCAGCGCAGACCAGAAAACTGAAGCCCCAATTCCCCATTACTGCCGCGGAACCGCGGCATAAGCAAGCTTAGGCCGCGGAACCGCGGCATAAGCAAGCTTAGGCCGCGGAACCGCGGCCGTTTAGAGGATTCGGTGTGCCAAAATTTTTGTAAGTCCTCCTGATCTCTTCCCCACTCCTCTGGACTCCAATAAACTGTGTTTTCTGCAGCATTCTTTGCGCAAATTCTCTTCCCCCTTCCAATAAAATGTTCTTGTGCAGGATTCTTTGCGCCGCGCTAAAAAATAAAAATTGTTTGTAGTTGATTTGTTACCGCTTTGCATTCATTAATACGGACTTAAGGGGCTTGAAACCAATTCAGATTGGGTGGGGATTTCATCACCCTTCCCAGGACCCCAAAAATCACAAAAAGCATATGCATTGACCATTGTTAATTAAAAAATACTAGACTCAGCCCTAAGGACTTCGCGCTCAATAGGACAGAGGACTAGTTACAGGCATCGGCCGTTTATCCTATCTGACTTTTACGGTGCCTAGGCAAGTGTGTCGAATGCAAGTGGTTAATTAATTAGGACCACTACTTACGTAGTGGGGAGCCTCCCACTTACCTGGCACTTACCTGGCCGCAATTGACGGAGAAGAGGCGGTTTGAGGTCCTGTTTCTAGCCCTTTGGAACAGTTAGGAGCTATCTAGCAGACCTAGGTGACCCTAGATCTAGGTGTGATTGTGCATATCTTGTTTGTGATTGCTTAAAGCCGTAAGTCCGTACATATTTCTGTAAATCTCTTTCTAAAAAAAAAGAAAAAAATCAAAAACTTTTATAAAAACTTGCTCTTTGTCGCCAAAAATCCACTTTTCACCCACCACCCATCGCACTCCTCCATTGACGTTTTCTTACCCTCACCTTCTCCGCTTTGACTATACTAAACTCGTTTAGTGTATGTCCGCTTGGACTCGGGACACCAGCGCCCGCCTAGTCCGTGTTACGTTAGTCGCTACCGACTACGCGATCGACTCAGACGTCGAAACTCCGTCCACTCCTCTTTCACCCTTACCTTTGCCGGCCAACTCCGACGTTGACCGGAATTCTGTTCATACATCTTCACCTTCACCATCACCAACCTCTTCTTCCGCGATGTCAGGATTTAATCCAAACATCTCTTTGACTACCCCTGGATTGGCTCCACCTCTTATGGAGGCAAATAATCCACCACCACCGTCTGTTGTAGCGCCACCGTGAATCGCGCTCCAGGATCGTTTCTATCCCACCCGTTCTGCACTTCCCACCTGTCTCTCTCTTCCACCGGCCAATGGGGATAATTTTGAAATTAAGCCCCACTTCATCAACATGCTTCCGCGATTTCATGGGCTTGAATCTGAAGATGCCTATATCTTCATCAATAAATTTCAAAACGTTTGTGCCATGATGAAAACTACCCAACTGTCGGACGATGCTATACGTCTACGGGTCATTCCGTTCACTTTATGCGATCTTGCTGAAAAATAGCTGTATAGCACCGCTTCCCACTCCATAACCAGTTGGGACGAGTTTGTTAAAGCGTTTCTAAAAAAATTCTATCCGAATCATAAAACCGCAACAATACGTAACGAAATCAACCAATTCTCTCAGCTTCCTTCTGAACCCTTCTGGAAGTGCTTTGACTGGTACAAAGACCTTCTTGTTCAGTGCCCTCACCACGGTATTGAGAAATGGCAACTTTGCCAAACCTTATACGAGGGCCTGAACCCAGCAACGAAGCAGTTGTTGGAAACCATCTGTCAGGGCCACATCCTATCGAAATCTGACGAGGAAGCGTGGCAATTCTTTGACGACCTTGCGGAGCAAACGCTACAATGGGAAAGCACCAGACCGACTTCTTCTTCTTCTACCTCCACTTCTACCGGTCAGTCTAGGGTAGGAATTCACCAACTTGATGTCTCTATTGCGATGAAAGCTGAAATGGCTGCAATAACGAGAAAGCTTGAAGCGATAGAGAGCAAATTTTCTTCTCCTGCTCCTACCCCTGTTCTCCCCCTTCGTACCATTTGCGCTTGTTGTTCCGATCCTTCTCACTTAACCGAAGAGTGTCCTTACAATCCACCATCTCAAGGACAGGATCAGCTTAATGCTGCATTTAAGCAAAGACCAAGAAATGATCCATACTCTTCCACGTACAATCCTGGTTAGAGGAACCACCCCAATTTCGCCTGGAATCAGAATCAGCATCAATTCCAAGGCAACAATTTCCAAAGGCCCCCTCCGCCGCAACAACAAGCACAACAACAAACTCAACATCAGTTTCAGCAGCCCTTCCAACCCCAACCTTTTCAAAATCAGACGAACAACTTTGCACCCAACAATTCCTTTCCCCAAAACAACTTTGTTCCGTCAAACAACGATAAGGTTTCCTCGCTCGAACGAAGTCTGGAGGCGTTCGTCAAACAATCGACACAATCCACTGCCAACATCTAGTCCTCCATTCAGTCCTTAGTGCAACACGCTGCCGCACACGGGCAAAGCATCAAGACCATCGAGGCCCAGATTGCACAGCTGAATGCGGCCTTAAGCAAGCGAGAGAAGGGGAAGCTCCCGTCCCAGCCACTTCCAAATCCCGGTCACCCACATAATGTACATGTTGCTCTTGAACAACAGAACCATAATGTGAGTGCCGTGACCATATTGAGATCGGGAAGGATGCTGCAAAACAACATTGGCACACGGATCAACGATGACACCCCGGCCGCTTCTTCTTCTTCTTCTTCGTCTTCTGAGCCTATTCTCCATTCTTCAAAAGGCTCTCCTTCTTCTTCTTCTTCTGCTTCTGCTCTGAATGGACCCGCTTCTCACTCCACGAAAACACCTGTTCTAGGATCCGTTCCAACTCCACAATCTCCTCCACAAGCATTAGACTCAACCAATTTTAAAAACGTCCAATTTCTAAACCGGTTGAGGTCTAATAAACAAAATCCTCAAATGGAGAAGATTCTGGAGTTATTTAAGCAGGTTAACATTAACATTCCTCTTTTAGATGCCGTCTAACAAGTCTTATCCTACGCGAAAATCTTAAAGGACTTGTGCACGAAAAAGAGGAAGTCTCAGGTACCAAAGAAAGTTTTCTTGGCTAGTGCTATGAGTGATGCTCTTACCCAATCTTTACCACAAAAACGGAAGGACCCTGGCTGTCCTACGATTTCTATTACCATTGGGGATAAGAACATCAACCGCGCACTATTAGATCTTCGTGCCAGTGTTAATCTGCTTCCGTACTCAGTATACGAGCAATTAGGCGTAGGAGAGCTGAAACCCACACACTGTACTCTCCAAATGGCCGACCGATCGATCACCCATCCTAGGGGTGAGCTAGAGGATGTGTTAATCAAAGTCGGGGACTTCATATTCCCGGTTGACTTCATTGTATTAGACACACAGCCTGTAGCTAACCCCCGGAATCAAATTCCGGTGATGCTCGGTCGCCCATTCCTTGCAACCTCAAATGCTGTGATCAATTGTCGCAATGGTTCGATGAACCTCTCTTTTGGAAACATGACAATTGAACTCAACATTTTTAGGTTGGGGAATCAGCCCTCCGAACCTAATGCTCATATACTGGACGTTTGCTCAATCCAGGAGATCACCCCAGAAGAGTGTGAATTCGAGGAGTTTCTGTTCGATCATGATAACCTTAACGCCACTAGTGCGTTCCTCCTCGAACCTGCTGTTGTTTCTGCGCCCGACAACGACTACGAGTGTTTCACGTTCTTGAACGATCTTAGCCGCTCGCAACCCGAGTGTGAATCCTTCGAATTTCCGGATGAGTTACCTGAACCATCCGACTCGGTCGCTTACACTCGTTTTGAACCTTTGCTGGAATCTTTTGAGTTCGAGACCGCTTCACCAATCTTGCCTTCCATCGTTTCACCTCCAACGCTCGAACTCAAGCCTTTGCCGTCTCACCTTAAGTACGCTTACTTAGGTGAGAACGAGACCCTCCCTGTCATCATCTCGGCTTCTCTAGCTCCAGAGCAAGAGAAAGCCCTTCTCACGGTCTTGCACAGCAACAGGCAAGCTTTTGGCTGGTCCATGGCGGACATCAAGGGGATTAGTCCCCTGATCGTTGAACATCACATTCATCTGATGGATGATGCCAAACCAGCCCGGGATCCACAAAGACGTCTCAACCCAGTCATGAAAGAGGCTGTGAAGAAGGAGATCGTAAAATGTCTGGATAGTGGTATCATTTACCCTATCTCTGATAGCCAGTGGGTTAGCCCCATTCATGTTGTCCCTAAGAAATCAGATATAACGGTCATCACTAACGAGGCGAACGAGTTAATCCCTACTCGCACCCAAACTGGGTGGCGAGTATGCATCGATTACAGAAAACTCAACGCCGCAACGCGGAAGGACCACTTTCCGCTACCTTTCATTGACCAAATGCTTGAATGATTGGCCGGACACGAGTACTACTGCTTTCTTGATGGCTACTCCGGCTATAATCAAATTCCCATCGCCGAAAAAGACCAGGACAAGACCACTTTCACTTGTCCTTTCGGCACGTTTGCATATCGTTGAATGCCCTTTGGGTTATGCAATGCGCCCGCTACCTTCCAGCGGTGTATGATGGGAATCTTCTCAGACATGGTGGAAAAATTTCTGGAGATCTTCATGGACGATTTCTCCATCTTCGGCGATTCCTTCAACGAGTGTTTGCTGCATCTTGACGCTGTCCTTACCCGATGTAAGGACAAGAATCTCACTTTGAATTGGGAGAAGTGCCACTTCATGGTGCGCGAAGGTATTGTCTTAGGACATATCATCTCGCAAAATGGCATAGAGGTTGACAAAGCAAAGATTGAGGTCATTTCCAATCTACCTCCACCCAGATGCGTCCGAGACATTCGAGCCTTCCTTGGCCATGCCGGTTTCTATAGACGGTTCATCAAGGACTTTAGCAAGATTGCTAGGCCCTTGACTCTTTTGCTGGCCAAGGACACGCCATTCGACTTCAACTCGAGCTGTGTGACTGTGTTCGAGTCATTAAAAAGCTCACTCACTTCTGCTCCCGTTCTTTCTTCACCTGACTGGACGCACCCATTCGAGATTATGTGCGATGCATCCGATTTTGCCATTGGTGCTATCCTTGGACAACACATCAACAAGATGCCGCACGTAATCTATTATGCGAGCCGAACCCTGAACGACGCTCAACTCAATTATACAACAACTGAGAAGGAATTCTTGGCTGTTGTATTTGCTTTAGAAAAGATCAGGCCCTACCTCATTGGCTCTCCAGTCATTGTCTACACAGACTATTCTGCTCTGCGCCATCTTTTTGCGAAGAAAAATGCAAAATCTCGGCTAATACGTTGGATCCTCTTGCTTCAAGAGTTTGACCTTGTCATTAAGGACAAACGAGGATGTGAGAACGTAGTTGCCGACCATCTCTCACGACTTCCTTCTTCGCCTTCGCTTCCAATTCCGATCAACGACGTTTTCCCGGATGAACAGCTCTTGACAGTATCTTGCGAACCCTGGTTCGCAGATATTATGAACTATTTGGCCACAGGATTACTACCAACTGAATGGTCAAGTCAGGACAGACTTCGCTTCTTATCCCAAGTAAAACACTTTTACTGGGACGAACCCTATCTGTTCAAGTACTGTCCCGACCAGATTATTCGTCGGTGAGTCCCTGACGATGAATTCAAGAGTGTGCTGTCGTTTTGCCACGATCAAGCGTGTGGCGGGCATTTTGGCCCCAGAAAGACAGCTGAGAAGATCTTGCAATGTGGTTTCTACTGGCCACAACTCTTCAAAAACGCTCATGACTATTGCAAGACTTGCTCCCGGTGCCAACACATGGGCCGGATATCCCGGAGGAACGAGATGCCGCTCCAACCAATCTTGGTTGTGGAGATTTTCGATGTTTGGGGGATAGATTTCATGGGGCTGTTTCCCAGCTCTTTCGGGAACTTATACATCCTTCTCGCTGTTGATTACGTCTCTAAGTGGGTCGAGGCTGTGCCCAGCCGGACTAACGACAACAAGATTGTCGTCAGGTTTCTTAAAGAAAACATTTTTTCCCGGTTTGGGCACCCCCGAGCGATCATTAGCGACAATGGAACTCATTTCTGCAACAAGACTTTCGAGGCCTTGATGTGGAAATATTCCACTAATCATAAGCTATCTACGCCCTACCACCCCCAAACCTGTGGGTAGGCCGAAGTTTCAAATCGGCAAATCAAGCAGATACTGGAGAAGTCGGTTTCCAAGAACCGAAAGGATTGGTCGCTGAAACTCACTGATGCGCTTTGGGCATTTCGAACCGCTTATAAGACCGATCTTGGCATGTCTCCCTATCGGCTTGTGTACGGAAAGGCTTGCCACCTACCTGTCGAAATAGAGCATCGCGCATTTTGGGCGATAAAGGAGCTGAATCTGTCTCTCGAAGATGCGGGCAGCCATCGGAAGCTGCAGTTGAACGAATTAAGCGAGCTTAGGGATGAGGCTTACGATAACGCGGTTGTCGTTAAGAACCGAACGAAGGTGTTTCACGATAAACACCTTTTGCGCAAACCTTTCGTACCTGGTCAACAGGTACTGCTTTACGACACCAGACTACACTTCCATCCAGGAAAGCTCAGATCTCGCTGGAAAGGGCCGTATTTTGTGCGGAATGTGTATCCGCATGGCGCTGTGGATTTGGAGAATCCAAAGGACGGTTCATTTTTCAAAGTGAACGGACACCGACTAAAACCGTACCTTAGTGTCGAACCAACAGAGGAGCTCCTGTTCTTACAGGAGCCGGTTTACCCTGCATAATCTTCCTCTGCCTACCACCAAACTTCGGTTATCCAGCCAAGAACAGTGGACACTGTTCCAAATAAGTTTGGGGGTATGTATATACCATTTTGTACATTTTTGTGGATATTCTTTTTCTTTTTCTTTTCTTTAAAAACAAAAACAAAAAATAAAAATAAAAATTTTGTGTATATCTAACTGACAATTTTGACCCTTCAAATGATCTCTTCATGCAATGACAGTGAGGACACTGTCCAGTTTAAGTTTGGGGGTACGCTCGGTACGCATTTCTAACCTTCGCATTCATATGTATATTTTGCATCTGCATACTAAAATCCATAAAATCCATAAAAATCTGAAAATTTTCTAAAAATATAAAAACTTTTCTGTTAAGTTAGCTAGTGGGAAAACTCTGATTCAACATTTCGACGGTTTTGTTTGATAAAATAAAAATAACTAAATCTTATTTTTAGATTTTGAAAACCTGAAAGATAACTCTCCTTTGAAGTTAACTATAGCTGATATATGTTTTTATATCGCACTACACGTGTCGTGAGTTTTGGAAATTAGATGACAAGTCTTTTATGTCTAAAAACTTTTAAATGGATAAATGATTTTCTGAGGATCAAATAGGTTTGTTCTGAAATAAGTAATATCAAGAATAGTTTATGAAGTGAAGTGAATATGAAGGAATGTTATTGATGCCTTAATTGGAACTAAGTCTGAAAAATAACCCATCTGAAACTTGATTGGAATGATTACACACCGAACCCACTAAACACGTCTTTTATCCAAAAAAATAATTGAACTGCCGGTTATGTCTCCGTTCGTATTGAATCATCATGATTTTCACGCCAAACTGTCTTTTGTTTTTGGACCTAGGTAACTTGAGTAATTAAGTCCGCTGGGGTGTTTCTACACCTAATGCCCTAAAGCCAACTGGTTTGGGTGCATTGGCCTAAAGCTCGCTAAGAAGCCTAGAAAGTCCAGATTAAAACAAAGTCAAACAAGTGTTCTCTCCGAGTTAAAAGTCCTAACGGTTCTTTGTGTGAGAATAATCTTGATAAAAGACAGGCTTTTATAAAAAAATATTTCTAGCGGAGATATGAAGGTTTTATTCTATGATATAGACTATTGCACGTTCACAGAGGTGTGTATGAAATGAAAACAAGAAAAAGGTGGAGTGAAAAATAAGACCTAATTTCCTGTTAAGGAAGATAGAAATTCTGAAGTTGAAACCTTACTGGAAAACGAAACTTGAAAAATGCTTAACTCTTTATAAAACTTATGTGATCCTTTTTAAAATTTTTATCCGGGCTTTTATGGTGTGATGACTTTAATCGATCCTTCTGGAACTTAACAACACTATTTGCACTGCACGTAAAGACATATAAAATCTTAAGTTAAATAAGAAGTGAGGTGTGAAAAATAAGGGTTCGATAGTCTAGACTTAGGATCATAGAATTATTATTTTCTGAAACAAAACTTTAGGGGTTTGAATCATAGTAATTTCGCAAAACTAGCTTGACCGGATTTTGTGGGTAGTATCCGCTGAAAACCCTCAGGAGACAACACTCCTCCTACTAGGGACACCTAGAGATTTAACGGCTTGTTGCACATGCTCAGTGCAATCGCGTTCCCTGCGAAAGTGAGGTTAGGATTTTTTGTGAATAAATTGGCTTTGCTCGGGACGAGAAAATGATAAGTTTGGGGGTATTTGTTCATATCAGATTATCACATTTTTATACCGCCCAATTTTTATCATATTGCTTATCGGTAGGTACTCTTGAGCCGTGTTTGCGAGTCAATTGCAGGATACAGGTTCTCGGCTCTAAACGGTGAAATTCATAGAAAAACACAACAAAACCCGGGTTCCTGCCAACCACAGATAAAACACGGGTCTCCGCTCTCTATCCGTATGTTGCCGCACACCAGTTTAAAAGACAAAATGGCAAATCGATGTCATTTTCATGCACAAGGCTCAATGGCAACACAAGATCCAAGAAATCTACACGGAGCTCGAGGAAATCATGACAAAAAGATCCATATCCAATCACCTTTTGACTTGCTGAAATTCTGGACAACTTGTGGAGAGATTCTGAGAAAAAAAGTATACCAAACTGATCCAAACATCAACACTAAGAAGCACGAAAAATACGAGGATCCAACTCCTCTAAAGCGCCTCGGTTCCGCGGCATTAGCATTCTTAGGCCGCGGAACCGCGGCCGTACGGTCTCCTCAGTTGACGAAACTTCAGGGTTATTTTGGTCTTTTCATGTAGAGGCATAATTTTGCCCTAGATTTCCAGTTCCCTGCCTATAAATAGCCCAGATTCTTGTGAAGCCAAGGGTGCATAATCTTGTATTTAGATTTTAGGTTTTAATTGTTGTTCTTCTTCCACCTCTCATCTCTTCTCCATTAAAAAACTTGTAGTGAGCTTTTGTGAGTGAAGAATGAATAAAGGAGTTCTTGTTCTTGCTATGCTTATCTTGTTGTAATTGTTCTTTTATAATTGCTTGTAATTTTCTTTTGCTAATCTAGTTGTTGTTATTTATTGTTTGTTTGTTTCTTTTCTCTTTTCCTTTATCCTTAAACAACCATGACGCTTACGCTTGATCCTTGCCGAGGTGATGTCGCAAATAGCTAGTTATTATCTTCTAATCTCCTTCTTTCTATCTTTCTCTTTTGTTTTATTTTCGTTTCCGTATAATGGGTGAGTAGTTTCATACATGTTAGGGTAGGATAAGGAAAGTTTGAGAGAAGGAAATCTCTCTCACTCTTTCCTTGCCCAACATCTTAAATCGACTCCCGTTAATTGAACCACAATCCGCTCCCTACGGCACCCTATCCTACATGATAGCGGTGATTCCGTAGTGAGACCGGTTGTGGTTGAATTAACCGGAGGTTATGGCTAAGAGGCAAGAATGGACGGACAAGCACCAAAAAGAAGAACTTAAGCGTTGGAAAGCCTAGCTTATACTCGCAAGTTCCTTCCTAGTCGTGCTAATCCCCGTTGTTGCCGATTACCGTAACACCGATATTAAGAGTGGCAACGAAAGAAGTGAGCGACTCCTAACTCAAACTAACCTAATCCTAACCCTAACAAGCTCTCTTTACATATCATTTTAACACTTAGTTAATCACAAACAAATCTGGACTTTTGGATTTAACTCGTTAAAGCACATAGAAAAAGATTCCGATCTCCCTGCGGACGACCCGTACTCAACCGGCTAGCTACAAGCGAAACCGTTTTGATTGCGGTAATTAACTAAACTTGAACATGCAGAATCTCTAACAATCAGACCGCAATGTCCTTAAACTACCCATGGACCGCAATGTCCTTAAACTACCTACCGACCGTAACGTCACTAAACTAAACAATAGAGCCCCCCTTTTATTGCTCTCTTGTTGGATCTAAACGATCCCGTTAAGTCGATCTTAGTCTAAAAACTAGACTAACGTATCCTTAACAAACGTTTAAGTCGATCTTAGTCTCAAATGAGGCTAACGTATCTTTAAACCCAAACCCCCAAATCCAAATCTAAGATAATACGGATTTGGACTAGTCCACGCCCTACGGGCGACGACATAACTCAGTCTCCGTATACAATCCACGGGCAACTAAACATAAAAGAAATACACACGACACGAAGTGACCATCTGGATAAGGAGAAAGTAGTTACCGCGATGCGGTAGCGTAATTAACTGCAGGGGCTTGCGCCTGCAGGGAAGAGCGTCCCCATAATCAAAAAAACCCCTCAAGCGAGGGGGAATCTGACGAAGTCTGCTACATCGGACGCATCCGTTTAAACCTTCGATATACGGTGCCATAAATCAACTTGGCATCTTCGGAGAGGTGGAAGGATAGCACCAATGAGCATCTGCCCCGAACCCCAGGCGAGACGTCAGTCCCGGCCGCCGTTCGGAGGGGAACAGATTCTGGCACGCCCGGTGGGACCTTTTCCTCTTTCCACTCCACACTTCGTGTGTCGTGATTCGCGAACCAATCGCGGTTCACTAATGGTTGCCCTTGGGTTTCAAGATACTAAGACTTGGCGTCTTGCTTATTGCAGAAAGCAAAGAATCAATGGCTTCCACTTGTGCGAAATGCTCCAACTGCAACTGCAACCGCAACCGGCGCTCCGCCTCGCCAGGAGGTATAACCTACGGGCCCTAAGCTGCTTCGTTGTTCATAATGCCCGTGGAACAGGTCACTCAAGCCACCACCGGGTTGTTTTTCGGGACCATGCTCCCGCCAATGAGCTTCACCGCTCCTGTGCTGACACCGGAAGCTCCCAAGAAATCGGTCTTTGATCGTCTTATCCCTGCCGCGGCCCCTCTCAATGGGTCGCCCAACATCAGCGCCTCGGTCTTCTCTAGATTTGGCCAGAACTCCTGTGGACCCACGATGGGGCCTACAATCCCAGAGAAGGCTGCTTCTAAGAAATTGACCGGTCCTGCTCCTGAAGTCGTCAAGGAGGCTTCCCTTGCCAAGAAGTCGGTCTTTACAAGATTGACGGCTCCAGCTCCCGCTCCTACTACCCAAAGGACATCAGTCTTTGACAGGCTAACACCGGCAGCAACCCCCCACCTACACAGGGGGCAAGACGAATCCATCCTCACTGCTAAACCAGCACCGTCCGCTCGACACGCTCGACGTCGTCATTGGCGCCGAGTAAGAAAGGCTGGGGGCAACTCCCCCTCTGGGCTAACTCCACCAGCCCCAACGGTGGAAGTTAATGCTGCCGTTCCAACTGGGAACAGCTTCGAGATGCTAAATAAGGTGCGAAGGAATTCTCCTACCGCGGTGCTAAAGAGGTCTCCTCCTCCATTAAAAAAGGTTGCGGAAATAAAGCCAGAACAGCCCCGATCCCCTCAACGGCTGTCTTCCAAAATCTATAAGGTTTGGCGGCAGGCCCGAGACTCAATGATCGATCCAAACTTCTCCCGCCAGCACAAGAAGCTGAAAATCCAACAGGAAGCCAGTTACCAGGCTAAACCACGAAAGGCTGTCTGGGTGCCTACCTCAACGGCCCCCTCAACTTCAACTGCTCATAAAAGGAGGAAGCCGGAGAAGATCCCCCAGCCTGCAACGACAGCTAAAGGCACTAAGCCTAGACGCCCTAAGTCTGGGGGCGTGATGGTCCATACCGTATACATGGCGTCAGGAAAGGAAGACAGCAGTGCGTCTACAGGTCATAGACCGCTTACACGGTCAGTGACCAAAGCTCAGGAGCAACAGCAAAAGCTCCAGGAAATGATGAGTGCTATGGCCGCACTTACCAGGCCAAAAGAAAACCCAGAAACGTCTTCGGACGAATGCCAGGAGGAAGAAACCGACGCCGAATTCCTTCGCCGAATATTGGAGAAGAAGGACAAAGAGGCTGCTGAACAAGCAACCAACATACAGCGTATGGGCCTTCTCTTCCAAGATATGATAGGAATGATGATCCAACAGGACTCACCCGCTGAGGATCCCCCGATCGTTCTTGAAGACGACCGGGGAGAAACGTCAAATCCACCGCCGGCCCTCTCAACGGCCAAGGAGGAGACAATCTTTAAGGCTGATTTGGTCGACTATATAGCCCAGCAAATCCGGGTTCATCATGCGACTGAGGCAGCTGGTCAAGTCGTCAAAACGGGGCGGCCGTATCCAAGCTGGTACGACCAAATCAAATATCCGTCTGGTTATACAATACCAAAATTTCACGTGTATAAGGGGACCGGCAATCCCCACCAACATGTCGCCCAGTTCAGGGCCCTTTGCGGTAACACCGGCGGAGATGATAAACTATTGCTTCGCCAATTCGTGGGTAGCTTATCAGAAACAGCGTTCGAATGGTATTCAGAACTCCCGAACGATTCTATCAAGACGTTCGCTGAAATGGAGTTGCTATTCACTCAGCGATTCGCGAGCGCCAGCGAACGCACTCCAATAACGGCATTGATTAACGCCAGGGTAAAACCAGGCAAAACTTGGGTCCAGTATGCTATACGCTGGCGGAATTTGTGGTCGAAATGCGAGCAACGCATTGAGGAAGCGCCCGCAGTGGGCATGTTCGTGGGAACCCTAGACCCTCACGCAACTATCTCCCAGTTTATGATGTTCTTTAAGCCAACCACATTCTAGGCTTTAATCGATAAGTTGGCTCAGATGGACCAGATGGGTCATAGACCACCTCCCCCGAAGCCAGAACCTCGGAATGACAAGGGTAAAGGAAAGGCCATCTTCGTCGCGAATGCCCTGCAGCAACCCAATGCCCCAAAGCTGACGGATCAACTGGAAGAAAGACGCCGGTATTATAATGAGAAGATGAAGCGTCCCTACTCGTTCCCACGGGACAAGACGAAACGGCTATTCGAGCTGGCAGTACGCAACAGACTTATAAACCTACCAAATACAAGGCGACCTCCACAACCCACTGAGGTGAACAACCCCAACTATTGCCCTTACCATCAAACAGTAAGCCATTCGATTGAGGATTGCTTCATTTTCAAAGGATGGATTGAAGATCAATACCTCAAGGGAAAGTTTGCGCTGTCCGAAAAGTGGAAGGTGAACCCGCCACAGCCGCATACTCCTAAGAAAGCAGACACACCGGGGGCAACCTGTTCCTTTATTGAAGAAGCTCCATGGGAAGTCGTGCTTTCAACTAAAACCAAAAGAATGCTGAGGGACCTTCATGAGTGCCCGACGGTCGAATGAAAGGACCCGCTGGAACCCCAGATCATCGAAGGAATGCTGAGGCCGCGCCCAACTACAAAAAGCGGTGGTGATGGCCCAAGTACTCATGCCCTACCGTCAAAATCTTCGAAGAAAAAGAAGAAGAAATCTAAGAAGCCCAGGAAGTCTGGAGACAAGCGCACAAACTTGCAGAAGCAAATCGACGCGCTGGAAGAGTACAATCAAAAGGCGCGAACTCCTGTCACGCTGCAAGAATTCCTCAACCACATCTTTCAGGTGGAAGATGATGGAGAAAGCTCGTCGGATGAATCCGAGGGATATATGGCGAGTTGTAACGTAATCTCCCACTCGTTTACCGACGATGAAAAAACTCCTGGCACTAAGAAACTGGAGACAGAGCCTGAACCAGAGCTTGTGTGGCCAACAAATGAAATGATCGACGTCTTTCTAGATGAGATTCGTCTGAAGAGTAAAGCGGATCAGGAGCGTGAGATGGCCGCATCGGAAGGAGCCAAATCCAGGCGACTGGACGAAAGAGTTGAAGTACTCCCGCCAGATCGAAAGGCACCCGAGGCAGACAAGAAGATATTCAAGACGAGGAAAAGGTTTGCCAAAGCCATGTCAATGGGAATGAAGCTACCACCCTCGGAAGGAAACACGCTCGATGGGGCGGAGAGGCACCTTAATTATTGCGCATATCATCGGAAGATTTCACACCCTACGGAGGAGTGCGACGCCTTTAGGATATGGTGGCAGGGATATGTTGCTCATCGACAACAATTTAAGCGCATGAAACGCAAGACCCGCCGGGAACGAAGAAGTACTGCCGACGGGCACAACAGAACCACTGGCAACTGTTACATGGTTAATGCCGGAGGGTCACAAGTTCTCACCTTTGGGAGCGACTCTGATGAAGAAATGGCTCTGGGCCCTTTCTTTAAAGAATCCGTTTTGGGGAAAGAGGGAGAACCAGAGGCCTGCGAAAACATTCAGCTGCGCAATCGCACGCTCCCAGAAAAGAATCTCGGGCCCGCAAATAGAAAAGATAAGGGGAAGGAAAAGGTCACTGAGGATATCACTTTAGATGACCGAGTCATGAAAGAGCTGACTACCAAAGACCCTCCCAGGAAGGGCAAGGTGGACTACAACATCCTGACGCACCTAAGGAAGCTACCTTCTCAACTTAGCATTCTCGATGCCCTCCTATTATCAAAAGAAGCGCGGGATTCACTAATTAAGGCGTTACAAGTACCCGAACAATTCCAAGCCTTCCTCGCCACGGAAAGGATGAAGGATGAACTGGAGGAAGTGCATACGGCCGACATCACTTTCGGTGACGAAGACCTCCTTCTCGGGACGTGCGACCACAACCGTCCCCTATATGTCTCCGGATACTGCCATGACATCAAGATAGGCAAGATCCTGGTGGATAATGGATCCTCCGTCAATCTCCTTAACGTTCGGGTGTTAAAGGAAATCTGCATGAGTGTGCAACGCCTCGCTCGTGACAAAATTACCATCTCCGGTTTCGACTCCCAATCGTCACGGACTCTCGGATCCGTGATACTAACATTACGCTTCGGACTACTTGTCACAGACATCAAATTCCATGTCATTGACGCCAAGACTTGCTACAACGCCTTGCTCGGTCGCCCTTGGTTACACGAGTACAACATCATCTCTTCTACACAACATCATTGTATGAAGTACTTCAAGGATGGTTTCGAGTATACCGTAACAGGTGAGCTAAACCCATTTTCCGTGAACGAAGTCCGCAAATACGAAGATGCGAAGTACTTTTTACCAGATTTCGAGGATACAGAAAGGTGCCGCAAGCTGGAGAACAAGGCCGCCGCCACCATCCCTGTTTTCGGGAGCGATACCGAAGAAGAAGAAGAGGTAGTTTATGCTGGGCCATCTCAACGCAACAACCCGGGGACATCCGCCCCTATATTGATCTTCGGAAGTGACTCGGAAGATGAGGTTAATGCCGTGTTCTCCAATTGGCCGTCAATACAAGCATCACCTAGCGATGATCAGAGCTTGCAAATCACCATGGTGCCGCAAGAACACTACAAGGATCTCGACACACTTCAAGCTTACAATGTGCAGGACCTGCAGACGTTTTACGTCCCTCCTAGGCAAAGGGGTGAGAAGGTAATCCTATTCTACCGATCCTCAAAGACGAAAGTAGAGAAAGAGATCTGGCATGGCGTGGATGCTACACTCGACAGACTCCAACCCATCCGTTTGCCCAGATATTACGCAAATGGACTAAAGAGGCTATTGAAGCGCCAAGGAGTACCCTTAAAATAGACTGTTCGACAAGCTCGGTTCTACAACAGGATTTGGGATGTTCCTGGGACTCAACGCAAATTGCCCAACGGGAAAATGGAAACACTTGGGCTTGGATACGTGAGAGCCAGAAAATGGGAACGGGCCCACAGTAACTACGCCGTATATACCTTTGATGAAGAAGAAGACGCCCCGTCGGGAAATGCCAACCCCTCATCAAAACTAGATCCCGCGATTGAAGAGCCGAGTCCGTCGTTTGAAGAACGAATGGACAAGCTTGTCAGGAAAGCGGGTCAAAAAGCTCGGGAAGACCACAACCGCGAGATGGCCATTTACGAGAAGGCCAGGACGCAACGTCTGTTTCAACAGACTGCAAAAGACAAAGATGCTCCTCCCTGTCAACCCGTTGTACAAAAGGCCCAACACAGAGGCAGAAATAAATCAAGAAACGGAAAGAAAAGCCGACAACAACGACGCAGGATTAGAGAGTTACGTGATCGGGTATTGCGCGGTCCGGATTTGTCCCTCATAAAGAAGATGAGTCAAGCGTATTCCTTCCCCCGAGACAAGACGGAGAAGTTACTCGAGCTCGCTATAAAACATCAAATGATCGCGCTTCCAGAGTCTAAGCACCCTGAGCAAGCTAACAAGGCTTCTCATCTGAGCTATTGCTCTTATCACCGAGCCATAGGACATCCTACCGAAGACTGCTTCACCTTCAAGAACTGGGTCGAGGACCAGTACCAACAGGGCAGATTTGCTTTATCCAACGGCTGGAGGGTAACGCCGCCACAAGAGCACAAACCCAAAGCCGCAAGAGCAGAACCGGATTCACCGCAGTCCTGGAAGCGAATTCGCACCTGTTACATGATTACGATATTAAAAGAAGAGCCCGAGAACATGGATGACCTTCCCTGGTGCTTCGAGAACAGCAATGATGAGGTGATCTCAGAATTTCTGCCAGCTCCGAAAGAACTGGAAGATGGCATACATACTACTGCAGATGACCTCAAGAAGATTGAGTTGGGATCGGCGGATGATCTGCGACCGACATTCGTCAGCGGGCTGCTATCTGAAGAAAGGGTGGCTGCGTTAAAGAACGTGCTTCTACAGCATAAAGACTGCTTCGCGTGGAACTATTCCGAGATGCCAGGATTAGATCCGGAGATTGCTGTGCATAAATTAGCAATATCCCCAGATATCAAGCCAGTCAAGCAGGCGCCAAGAAGGATGCGACTCGAGCTTGAAATGAGCATCAACGCCGAAGTCAAGAAGCTGATCGATTCTGGATTTATCCAAGAAGTCCAATATCCCGACTGGATCGCCAATATCGTCCCGGTAATGAAGAAAAACGGGACGGTACGCATATGCGTGGATTTCAGGGATCTCAATAAAGCCTGTCCGAAGGACGATTTCCCAGTACCGGTAACCGAGCTAATGATAGATAACACGTCCACTCACGAAGTTTTCTCCTTTATGGACGGTTCATCAGGGTACAATCAGATAAAGATGCATCCCGAAGACCAGAAGCACACCGCTTTCCGGACCCCTTTGGGTATATTCTGCTACAAGGTAATGCCCTTCGGTTTAAAGAATGCCGGTACCACTTATCAAAGGGCCATGACGAAGATCTTCGATGACCTTATACATGAAATCGTCGAATGCTATATCGACGACCTCGTTGTTAAAAGCAAGTCATATGAGGAACATCTAGAGCATCTGAAGACCGTATTTCAACGCCTTCGGCAATATAATTTGAAGATGAATCCCCTCAAATGCGCGTTTGGAGTCTCCTCGGGTAAATTCCTGGGATTCATCATCCGACACCGAGGTATCGAAGTAGATCCATCTAAGATCAAGGCGATCATGGAAATGCCTCCGCCAAGAACCCTCAAACAGTTGCGGTCTCTCCAAGGGAAGCTCGCATACATCCGGCGATTTATCGCCAATCTTTCAGGCAAGTGCCGTCCTTACAGCCACCTGATGAAGAAGAGAACTCCATTCGTTTGGGATTACAAATGCCAAGGTGCACTGGACGAGATCAAGCAGTACTTGCAGAACCCTCCGGTGTTGGCTGCGCCGGTCAAGGGAAAACCCCTCATTCTTTATACAACCGCCCTCGAAGGTTCCTTAGGCGCATTATGGGCACAAGAAAACGATCAAGGAAAAGAGAGAGCACTCTACTACTTAAGTCGAGTTCTGCTGGGGGCAGAAAGCAACTACTCTCCTATTGAAAAACACTGCTTGGCGTTGATCTTCGCGATAACAAAGCTCAGGCACTATGCGTTGGCGCACGAAGTCCGTCTTATCTCGAAGGTGGACCCTCTTAAATATTTGATGTCAAAGGCCATATTGACGGGTCGACTCGCTAAATGGGCTCTACTCCTGATGGAGTTCTCGATAACCTATCAACCTCTCAAGACTGTGAAAGGCCAGGCCATCGCCGATTTTCTCGCTGAACATCCGATACCGGCTGATTCTCCTCTAAATTGCGATTTGCCAGACGAACATGCGTTTGACACGATCGACAGCGGTGGTACCCGATGGGAACTCTATTTCGATGGAGCGTCCTCCGTAAAGAAGCGCAAACAAGGTATCCCAATGATCAAATCGGGGGTAGGCCTCATCTTCGTAACTCCACGAGGAGGGATAATGCGCTTCGCCTTCTCCTTAACAGAGCCGAGGACAAACAATGAAGCCGAATACGAAGCTCTGATAGCAGGCCTCGAGATCGCTATTGACATGGGAATTGAAGACCTCCTTATATACAGGGATTCTCAACTGGTCGTTAGTCAAGTAAACGGCGACTACCAAACGTGCAAACCGGAGTTGGTGAAGTACGGTGAAAAGGTGCAACAACTGTTGACCAAAATTCCCTCCTATACTTTGGAAAGCATACCACGCGCGGAAAATAGCAAAGCAGACGCGTTGGCTAAGCTCGCTAAAGAATTGGCTGACGAGAACCTCGATGACGTTAAAATCATGGTACAAAGCCGTCGAGTGCTTGCCCTAGCAGAAATATCTCCGGAATCATACGAAGAAAAGGGAGCGACTGAGCAGACGACTCTACAAATAAAAGACCGTGAGAAGGTTGAGGACTGGAGAGAAGTCTTCATGGACTACTTTAAGTCCCACCGAATGCCCGAAGAAGCGTCCTCAAGACATCAGCTCATGAAACGAGCTCTATCTTTCGCTTTCGTCAATAATACTCTGTATAAGAGGTCGTTTGATTCTCTGTGGCTGAGATGTTTAGGACCTGACGAAGCAGAAAGAGTCATTCAAGAGGTTCATGACGGAATCTGTGGTTCTCATCAAGCAGGCCCGAAGATGAAGTTAAAAATTAAACGGATGGGTTACTACTGGCCCACGATGATCCAGGACTGCCTCGAATATGCGAAGCAATGCCACTCGTGCCAAATCCACGGGGATTTCATCCACCAGCATCCGAATCCACTACATCCGACGGTGGCTAGCTGGCCATTCGAAATGTGGGGGACTGACGTAGTCGGCCCCATCGAACCAGCATCGTCCCGGGGACATCGTTTCATCCTGGCGACAACTGATTACTTCTCCAAATTGGCAGAAGCAGTACCGCTGAGGGAAGTGAAGACGGAGAATATCCTCCACTTCTTCAAGACGCACGTCATCTATCGGTTTGAAACTCCACGGCGGATTATCTCCGATAACGGGCCAGCCTACAGAAGCCATAAGATTAGCCGCTTCGCGCAGCAGCACAATATAGACTGGAGATATTCTTCAGTTTACAATCTGCGAGCTAATGGTCTAGCCGAGGCCTTCAATAAGACCTTGACAAAAATCATAAAAAAGACGGTGTCCTGAAATAAGAAAGACTGGCACGAGAGGCTGCAAGAGGCCCTTTGGGCCTATCGAACTACGTTCAAGACGGCCACGAACACAACGCCGTACGCACTGGTATTCGGTACGGAAGCGGTACTCCCCCTTGAAATAGAGCTACCCTCTCTACGAATGGCAGTCCACTACAAACTGACGAACGAAGAAAATGCTAACCTTAGGCTCGAGGAGCTTGATGCTCTCGAAGAAACACGGCTCATAGCGCAACAAAATCTAGAGGCCTACAAAGCAAAGATGACGCGCTCGTACGAAAGATTGACCAGGCCGAGGACATTCCGCCAAGGCGAACTCGTACTAGTGGTCAAAAGACCTATGATCCCCAATCGCGCCAAGCGGGGAAAATTCGAGCCAAACTATGAAGGCCCGTACATCATAGATAAGGTCTACCAGGATGGGAACTATCTACTCATGGACATGCACGGTGAAAGGCCTTTCAGGCCGATAAACGGCCGCTTCCTAAAGAAATACTGCGCTTAATGAGCCACAGCCTAGGTCAATGATAGACGACGACGACTATGTCCGCTCGCTATCTTCCTAAACTCAGACTCTATAAGCAGTAGCCGGCCTTAAACTAGCGACGGACCGAAACGTCCTTAAACTAGCGACGGACCGAAACGTCCTTAAACTAATACCGCAGCATCCTTAGGCTGACGAGATAAAAAAAATATAATAAATAAGAACGGTATGTCCATAAGCAAAAGGGGCACGGATGAAAACCCGAAAGGGCTCCGTGAGTAAAAACAACAGGGCTACCGACGAGCGTTTGTGAAAACCCGAAAGGGCGCGGCCTCGTAAAAAAAATAAAGGAGAAAAAGAAAATGAAAAGAATAAAAAAAACGGTATGTCCATAAGCAAAATGGGCACGGATGAAAACCCGAAAGGGCTCCGTGAGTAAAAACAGCAGGGCTACCGGCGAGTGTTTGTGAAAACCCGAAAGGGCGCAACCTCGTTAAGAGACACTTATAGGGTCCTCTCGACCTTGTAAGGAGAAACCACCCGCGTGAGATCCTTACGACTCACAAAGGAGCAACACACTTAGGGATCCCCATGATTCCTAGGGAGAAAATACACTTGCGAGATCCTCACGACTCGTAAGGAGAATTCTCTTATGGGACCCTCACGGCTCATGAGATTTGAAAGTCTTAAGTTACAGAAACCTAAACCTGTTCTTAAGAAAATCCCCCACAACCTTCGATACTTCCCTACAAGCGGCTCAATACTGACCCTTGTATACAATCCACGGGCGTGAATAAACATTTCCCCAGCAAGGTCCCATCCGTGACTAGGGATATGTCCATATGGTGAGCAGCCCTTTTAGGTCCTCTCGACCTATAAGGAGAAAGCCCTCTTGTAGGATCCTTACGACTTACAGAGGAACATACACTTAGGAATCCTCACGATTCCTAGGGAGAAAATACACCTACGAGATCCTCACGACTTGTAGGGAGAAATACCTTCGTGAGACCCCTACGGCTCATGAAATCAAAAGCCTTAGTCGACGGGACCCTAACCCTGTTTGCTAAGCCATCTTTGTTCAACATCGACAGAGGCAGATGATGATTCGCTCCTGGCCATATCCCAGTTGCAGCGGTGTTGATGCCGAAAGAGGCGTCTAAAATCCAGGCTTGCAGCGAAAAGGCTAGCGAGCCATACATGCATATGAAATAACCGAAACGATGGGGCAACTTGCAATAAAAAGCAGCAAGCAAAAATGTATGCATAAAAAATAGCCGAAATGATGGGGCAACTCGCAATAAAAAAAACAGCGAGTGAAAATAAAAAAAAATAGCCGAAATGATTGGGCACCGCGAAAAATCGCCGAAATGATAGGGCAATCGCGACCTCCGTGATATAAAAGCTGAAATGATAGAGCATCGCGGAAAAAGAAATAAAATATAAAAAAAAAGGGTTTCAATTTATGCCCTACAGATGATGTTCCATCACACCCTGTATACAATCCAAGGGCGTAAACAAAAAGGGATCATACTTCTCCCCCAGGTTTCATCAGAAGAAGAAGCCAAGTATCGACGGGCCAAAAGAGACCTGGAGATCGTTTCAACACTCGTCTCGTAACAACGGACACAACTCTAAGCTAAGAGGAACAGCGGCAACTCCCAGTTCCATGGCTCGGTGGTATACATATCGCCAACAGTCAAACCTCCATCCCGTGAAATGCGGATACAATCAGCAAAATTCCTGGTTACGTGGAACGCGGATAACGTCACTCTTTGACCTCGTGGAAAACGTCCAGAGCGGATCCTGGTCCTCGCAGAGCACGACAGTGAACCCGTGTGAAGCATCCAGAGCGGAGCCTAGTCCTCGCCGAGCACGGCAGTAAACCCGTGTGAAGCATCGTGTGCAAAATTCCTGGTTACGTGGAACGCGGATAACGTCACTCTTTGACCCTGTGGAAAACGTCCAGAGTGGATCCTGGTCCTCGCAGAGCACGGCAGTGAACCCGTGTGAAGCATCCAGAGCGGAGCCTAATCCTCGCCGAGCACTGCAGTGAACCCCTGTGCAGCATCTAGTGCAAAATTCCTGGTTACATGGAACGCGGATAACGTCACTCTTTGACCCCGTGGAAAACATCCAGAGCGGATCCTGGTCCTCGCAGAGCACGGCAGTGAACCCGTGTGAAGCATCCAGAGCGGAGCCTAGTCCTCGCCGAGCACGGCAGTGAACCCGTGTGAAGCATCTAGTGCAAAATTCCTGGTTACGTGGAACGCGGATAACGTCACTCTTTGACCCCGTGGAAAATGTCCAGAGCGGATCCTGGTCCTCGCAGAGCACGGCAGTGAACCCGTGTGAAGCATCCAGAGCAGAACCTAGTCCTCGCCGAGTACGGCAGTGAACCCGTGTGAAGCATCTAGTGCAAAATTCCTGGTTACGTGGAACGCGGATAACGTCACTCTTTGACCCCGTGGAAAACGTCCAGAGCGGATCCTGGTCCTCGCAGAGCACGGCAGTGAACCCGTGTGAAGCATCCAGAGCCTAGTCCTCGCCGAGCACGGCAGTGAACCCGTGTGAAGCATCTAGTGCAAAATTCTTGGTTACATGGAACGCGGATAACGTCACTCTTTGACCCCGTGGAAAACGTCCAGAGCGGATCTTGGTCCTCACAGAGCACGGCAGTGAACCCGTGTGAAGCATCCAGAGCGAAGCCTAGTCCTCGCCGAGCACGGCAGTGAACCCGTGTGAAGCATCTAGTGGAAAATTCCTGGTTACGTGGAACACGGATAACGTCACTCTTTGACCCTGTGGAAAACGTCCAGAGCGGAGCCTAGTCCTCGCCGAGCACGGCAGTGAACCCGTATGAATCATCTAGTGCAAAATTCCTGGTTACGTGGAACGCGGATAACGTCACTCTTTGACCCCGAGGAAAACGCCCAGAGCGGAGCCTGGTCCTCGCCAAGCACGGCAGTAAACCCGTGTGAAGCATCCAGAGCAAACACCGGACTGTGGAGTCCTTAAAATCCACGGACTATGATGTCCTTAACCTCGACCGTAATGTCTTAAAACTAACGATCAACCGCACCGATTCCCTACGGATTCTACCTTGGTTTAAGGGGTACATCTCTTCACTCCTTTGATACCTGGCGTTGTAATTCCTCGACGTCTTCAAAGAGGTGACGGGTCCCTGCAACCAAACAACGGACTGTGGAGTCCCTAAATCCACGGACTATGAGGTCCTTAACCTTGACCGTGATGTCTTAAAACTAACATCGGACTGTGGATTCCCTAAATCCACGGACTATGAGGTCCTTAACCTTGACCGTGATGTCTTAAAACTAACATCGGACTGTGGAGTTCCTAAATCCACGGACTATGAGGTCCTTAACCTTGACCGTGATGTCTTAAAACTAACATCGGACTGTAGAGTCCTTAAATCCATGGACTATGAGGTCCTTAACCTTGACCGTGATGTCTTTAAACTATGATACCCTGAGCGACCCCTGACCCCGTGAAACACGGATAAGGGTGACCACATCCAGCACTTGCAGGTCCTCACGACCTGTAAGGAAGGAAACTCTCTTGTGAAATCCTTACGACTCTCAAGGGAAAAACTCGCTTAAGAATCCTCACGATTCTTAAGAAGAACTTACACCTATGGGACCCTCTCGACCTATAGGGAGAGAAACTCTTTATGAGATCCTCGTGGCTCATAAAGTACAAAAGTCTTAGGAAGCAGATCTTAACCCTGAATCCTAAACCACCGATGCCCTGCAAAGAGATCAAGATAAATTGTCTGCGGAATGCATTCGATAAAAGAGACACGCCGTTGAGAAGAAAAATGTATCTTTTATTCATGAACCAAAATGGATACAAAGTACAATTCATGAAAGAAACAAAAAAAGATACTCTCATCCATGAGTATGTACAAAAAGAGAAAAGAAAAGATACAAGTCTTCAAGCCGGCGGGCGATGTAGCAATTTTACCAGCTCATCTTTCTGTTGCTGAGCCACGGCTTCATGACACAAGATCTCCAGAAGACGAGCCTCCGCCTGAGCCTGCTGGGCCTGATATGAAGCAAGCCGAGCTTCAAGCTCTTTCTCAGTGGCCTTATGGGCCTCAACCCTTTCACGAGTGAACGTGGCAGCTTTATCGAGATCCACCACCTCTTTGATGGACTCCTGAAGCACCCGCCAGAGTTCATACGCTTTGTTGGCTTTGGCCGTGAGATTGGCTTGAAGCTCGCTCAGCGCCTTGGAAGCCAGCCCCCTCTCCGAGAATTTGCGGCCAAGCCTCTTCTCGCATGACGTCATGTTGGCCGCGCATCGTGCTATCAGACCCTGCAACTCCGCTTTTGCAGCCACGACTTCCGAGGAAAGGCGAGAACATTCAAGGGCATGCAAGCGAGCCTCCACATGCCGACAGAACTCCACCCAGACTCGCACCACTTCTTCGCTATGGTAGGTGGCGAGAAAAGGAAGAGAACCGTTAGCTTCGGCGGAAAACGCTTCAGCGGTGGTCGCGCTGCCAGCACGGAGCTCCTCAATCAAAGATGATAAGGAGACAAGGCTTAATTGGGCCAAGCGTTCTGAAGCCCGCAAGGCATAAGGGCCGGGCGGCATCACGATGCGCGACTCCAACGCCGTGGAGACTGGCAGAGATGTTCAAATTTGGAAGATGTCTGTAAAATTCTTAAGCAAAGAACGAATGAGAGTATGATGAAATGTCGCTTACCAACAGTCGTGCAAGTAGGAGCTGAAGGTTCCCCTGGCCCTTCGAGAACCTCGACCTCATCATCGGCCTCCAAAACTGTAGAAAACATCAATGTCAATACGCAAAATAACGACGATGCTATGAGAAGTGATGGACGACACCAACCTTGCCCGGATGAGAGGACAATGCGTTGGGGGGATATCGCTGTTCCCCTCCGAATGGCGGCGCACAGGACCGCGAAGTCCTGGCACTGAGATTCGGGGAAGATGCTATTTGGTTTTATCCGTCCACCTCTCCGAAGATGCCAAGTTGATTTATGGCACCGTGTATCGGAGGTTTAGACGGATGCGGCCGATGTAGCAGACTTCGTCAGATTCCCCCTCGCTTGAGGGGTTTTTGATTGTGGGGACGCTCTTCCCTGCAGGCGCAAGCCCCTGCAGTTAATTACGCTACCGCATCGCGGTAACAACTTTCTCCTTCTCCAGAATTTCACTTCGTGTCGTGTGTGTTTGTTTTGTTTGTGGTTGCCCGTGGATTGTATACGGAGACTGAGTAATGCCGTCGCCCGTAGGACGTGGATTAGTCCAAATCCGTATTTACTTAGATTTGGGTTTGGTGTTTTTAGTTTAAGGATGCATTAGTCGCGTTGCGGCTAAGATCAACTTAAACGTTCGTTAAGGATACGATAGTCCTGTTTGAGACTAAGATCAACTTAACGTGATAATCCATTTAATATCTGGCCATCGGGACTCGTCACCTCTCCAACGTCGTTGAAGGATTACAATGGCAGATGTCAGAGGAGTTCAGAGATGTACCCTTGAACCAAAGTCAATTTGGGGTTTTATAGTCTATTTGACTGTTTAAGGATACATTAGCCGTGTTTGGGGCTAAGATCAACTTAAACGGGACCGTTTAGATCCGGCAAAAGAGCATTTGGTGGCTCTATTGTTCCAGTTTAAGGACGTAGTGGTCCATAGGTAGTTTAGGGACGTTGCGGTCCATGCTCCAGTTTAGGGACGTGGTGGTCCATTATTAGCTTAGGGACGTTTCGGTCCGACATTAGTTTAAGGACGTTTCGGTCCGACATTAGTTTAGGGACGTTTCGGTCCAACATTAGTTTGTGTGGTCGTCGGGACCCGTCACCTCTCTGACGTCATTGAAGGATTACAACGACAGTCGTCAAAGGAGTTCGGAGATGTACCCTCGAACCGGATATAAATTGATTTAAGAGAGAGCTGTGCTCAGTCAATTTTATTTAAGGACTTACGGCCAAAATTGGGCAAAGTCCAGTGGAAAATGTTCAACACCTTTATTTATTTTTGGTCTATCAGACCTGTGCTAGGGCATTGCCCACACTTAAATAATGCATTGCATTACTTCAGGCCATTTATGCCCATTTTGACAGGGCTCTGCCCTTTTTATTATGATGCAGATCATTTGTTTTGGTCCACTGGACCTTTCAATTGGGCTCTGCCATTTTAAATAATGCATAGCATTTTATTTATTAGGCCTGTTAAGCCTTTTAATTGGGCTTGACCCTTCAGGAAATGAAATGCATTGCATTTGTCAGGCGCTTTGCGCCAATCACTGAGCGCAAGCGCTTGTGGTGAGGACACGTGTCATGCTCTGGTGAGCGCAAGCGCAACAGTGCAGTGCGCTGCGCTAGTGCGCTGCGCTGTTGCGCTGCTGACACGTGGCGCGCTCTGGTGAGTTGCGCCAACTCCAGAGAGCAAAGCTCTTATTTCAAGAGCGCGTAGCGCAAGTGGTTTAGATGCTGGCACGTGGCGCTCTCCCAAGAGCGCAACAGCGCAGTTTGCAAGTGCAAAGCACTAAGAACCTTTTAGATTCAAGAACAGAAGTGCAAAGCACTATTTGATTTCTTGATCTAATTTAGATCAAAGAAAAATAAGTTTTTTCTTATTTTTCTTATCTCAGAGAACCAAAGGTTCATGAAAAGTGCAAAGCACTATTTTATTTTATTTTATCTTTATTAAAGATCATTGATCTTGTTTTTAGATCTATGATCCGTTCATAAGAGAACTTTCTCTTTTTCTAAAGGTTTTTACCTTTTTTATTCTTGAGGAGTTTCTCAGAGTTCTCTCTCTCTTGTTTTTAGAAAAATGTTGATCCCTTTTAATTGAGGTCTGGGCTCCTTTTTATAGTGCCCATAAATTAGTTAAGTTTGTTAAAAAGATCTTTCTCTGAGTGATTTGGGGAGTTTTCCCCACCGTTGGATCTTTGATCCAAGGGATTCTGCTTTGCAGAAGAAAATCTTTTTGTTTTAACAAGAACAGAAAAGATTTCTTAGAAATTTAATTCTGTTTGGTGCAGATGCCCCAGCGCGTGACACGTGTCATGCAGCGCACAGCGCAGCGCAACTGCTCTAGCGCATCTGCGCCGACACGTGTCGCGCAGCGCAAAGCGCAGCGCAACTGCGCTGACACGTGTCGCGCAGCACACAGCGCAGCGCAACTGCGCTAGCGCATCTGCGCTGACACGTGTCGCGCAGCGCAGTGTGCAGCGCAACTGCGCTAGCGCATCTGCGCTAGCGCATCTGCGCTGACACGTGTCGCGCAGCGCAACTGCGCTAGCGCATCTGCGCTGACACGTGTCGCGCAGCGCAGTGCTTGCGCAACTGAAGCGTTGCTTCCTTTAATAAAGCTTTGCTCTGATTGGGTGCGCCTTCTCGGGCGCTGCGCTGACGTATCAGCGCCGGACACGTGGAGCGTTGCGCTCGGGATTTGAAGCGTTGCTTCAAAATTTGAATTTTGAATTTCCAGCAGAGCTTTGCTCTGATTGGGGGAAACAATCGCTTGTGGAGCTGCCATCTCCAGCAGACGCTGAAAGGATTGCCGGGGAGACAGATCGACAATAGAAGCCGCCAACTCGCGTAATTCTGAGAAAATAAAAGAGTTCAGACAACGGAAAGGCTGCTAATTTAAAATTCAGAATGTTACCTTCAACACTTCTCCCGTTCTGAGTCGGGGGGATAGCAGCTTCGACAGCCTCTGCCGGAACCTCGGGCTCCAACAGAGGGAGGGTAGTCCCCACTACCTCCATCTCAGCCTCCGGGCCGCCTTCGGGAAGAGCCGTTGGGGCAGCAATCTCCAAAGGAGCCTCCCCCAAAGGATCAAGCGCTTCATGATCAGGAACTGCCACTGGAGGCTCTATTGCAAGAGGAGCAGCCTCATCAGCCCCCTCCACATCGAGCAACGCTTCATCGGGAATTTCGACAGGCTTTGGCTTCAACGAGCCCGTAGGGAGCTCCCCCAGCGTCGAAGATTCTGCACAATTCACACAAGAATAAAGATGCAGGCATGCAGGCGTAAACAATCCGAAATGGTATAAAGAAGTATAAAGGCATACCAATGCGTAACGAAGCCTTCAATATGGCTTCTTCAAGCCGCTGCTCCTTCTCAAGGAGGCGTGCTCGCCGGGGTTCGAGAGTGGACTCATGGCCGCCGGTCCATAAAGAAAGCGCGTCCGCCGCGTCCTCTGAAACAGCCTGCTTCAAGGCCCTTTCCCCCCATTCCTCCAAAGGGCCTATAAATCGCCGCCGAATCCACGAGGGGTCCTCGTAAAAGATTACAGCAGGATAGGGCTTCTTCGGAACCCTGGCGTTCTGAGACGCGTCTTTGGAACGCCTTATAGCCTCAGCCAACTGTGTAGCTTCCTCGGCGGCTGAACTGGGAAAAAGTAGTTCAGTGTTTGATTCCGGTAGGGCCAACGGCTCATCTTCAAGGATGGGCTCAGACTCCGTTAAAGAGTCAAGCAAATTAGTAGCCACCTTCCTTCGACGCTTGGACCCAGACCCAGTCGCCGAGGACGACCGTCTCTTTCCCTTCGAAGCCTTAGTGCGGCGTTGGCCCACGTCGCCCTCAACACCCTCTCCCCGGGCCACGACTGGAGATGACACTGCCATCGTCGATGACACGGAGGGTGGTGCTGCATCGGGTGGGGGTACTGTTACCGGAGCCCGTTTACCCCGCGACCGAGTACCCAGGGGCATACCAACTATTGGAGTAAGATCTATTCCTGACTCTCCAGGAATAATCGCAGTGCCGATATCCTTCAGGGGAAAGCGGACCGGGGCACATGGTCGCAGCATGGCTCCCGGGGCCGGAACCTGAATAGGGGCGCCATGGCCAAGAAGCACCCTTCTCTCCTCAATAATAACCGGGTTCACCCGATGGAGATACCAGCCCGTAAACTACCCCACGCATCGGGGAATGTAGTCACCATCGGGGATCATGAACTGAGAACCGGTGTTCAGCTTCACAAAGTGGTGGGTGGCATCTCGGACGGCCTCGAGCGAAGGAACCGGCGCGATTATGAAAGCTTCAAACGGGACGCCTTGATCATAGCCAAACTGCTGGGCAAAGCGATGCGGATTGTACCGCATAAAGAGAGCCGCACTGTCCTGACGAAACACCAGGTAACCCGGTCTGATTGCATATAAGCGCGCGGCTTCCCGGGGCTTCAAAGTGGGCGCGTCATCTTTCGACCGGTCCCAAAGCGGCTGGGCCGAACCCGTGGAAGAAGATAAGACCCGATCATTAAATATTAATCCGCCGGCAGTAGCGTAAGGAGAAATCAACGCCCGAATAGCCCCGAATTGAGTTGGGTCAACGGCAGAAGCGTCCACCAATCGCATAAGCCGAGGAAAAGTGTAGGCGTCATAGAACGCAGGCCTCTGATGCATAGCGAAAGCCCCCAACACGTGCATTTCGATCCAGGACGTGAAATAATGAAGCGAAAAGTTTACCACATCCACGCAAGGAGTAGAGGTATTAGCTACGGTGCCCAACCCATGATAAAGGTGCGCCAAGGCTGGGATGCCGACGGCCAACCGCGTCCCCTCAGCAATACGATAAGCCGGATAGATAACCGAAGCTCTCATAAAGCAACGATGCATGGGGATGACAAACCAATTGAGCCAGACGCTAACAAACCCTACGAAGAATGTTTCCTCATCCATGCCGGGAGCTGCGATGGATTCGAAAGACATCGGCGACATTATGGGAATGTAGTATTGCGGCAGATCCGATTCATTAGTTGGCAGTTTCTTCGGGCCAAACCCAAAGGGGTCTTTCATGTTTGCAAACTTCGGGGCTGTCTTTGATAAGGCGTCCTCGCGAAGGAAACGAGCAATGAAGCTCTTGAAAGTAACACCCTGATCTTCGGATTCGGTGAATAATCGGTCGAAGATACCTAGCGCTTTGATTAAACTGGGACGCTTGTGGCGGACGGCATTCTCAGCAGACAGGCCGTCAACCGGGACGGGCTCGGGTTCAAAAATGTACTCGTCAGAAGGTAGCAACTCCTCATACAGACTACCCCTGATTAGAAACCCCGAAATGTCATAAAATTCTGCCAGAGAGATCGAGACCTCGCGATCTCCTAGAATGAAAGTGTTGGTGGGAAGATTCCATTGGTTCAAAAACGCCTTGACCCACCAGACATGCGGAGACTTATAATGGAAGAGTGGCGCGTATATTGCCTGATAAAGCCCGACTTTCTGCAGCCGCGTACGATGGGCAGAAAGGATGTAGCGAGCCCAGAGAAGGTAGCCCGTAGGGTGTCGAGGAGTGAGCCCTATCTTATAAATTTGCCCCCACGGGTGGGCCTCACCCTGGCAAATACGCCGCCCTAAGATATCTACGGCCGGGATCGGATGGTTCGGAATACCGGTCGTTGAAGGCTCGAGCCTCCCCATTGGAGTCCAGTTGGGCATTTCCATAGCAAAAACCGTTCTCGGAGGGTCCATCGGCAAGAATGGGAAAGTAGGCTTTGTCGGTACTGCACAGAGGAAACTCCGGCGGCCCCGGATAATATGACTGTACCAAGTTCCCCATAGAAGCAAGTTGGTGCAGTTCGGGTCATGAGCTCGGATCATCGCCATCGCTTCCTCATCGGATGGTGATTGAGGAAAAGCGGCCTCCGAACGAGTAAAGGGAAAACACGGAGCAGAAACCATCGCACCTGAAATCGAATGAAAGAAGACCGTTAAAAGCAAAGTCAGCAATATATATCCATGCATGAACATGAAGACTAGTTGAAGAAAACAACAGTAGACTTTTTTTTGGGACCATTGGCTACAAAACACATGGGCCCCACAGAATCAAGATGACGGCCGGTTGATGATGAGACACATCAATTATAATGAGACAAGGGGGATATTCTGATTAAATAAATAGTGGACATTAAATGACCCTACACATTCTCCTAATAAAAATCCACCTTGGACTCTGCAACAAATCACACAGGATCAAGAGAATTAAATTCCCAGACAAGACATCATTGCAAGCATCTTCTCCGTTGAGTACAGAAGGACAACCTAGGGCAAAGAAACCCTAAGAAGCCTCCATGTGAAGAAACTGAGTTCTTCATAGGAATTAAATTCCTTATTAAGAGAAGGGAATTAAATTCCCAGAAACATTTTCTTCAAACGGAATTAAATTCCTTAAAAAGAGGCAACGGATCTCATCATCTCCCTAAAAGCATCAAGTGAACCCTAGGAGATCCATTGTTCGAAGATTAAATGGTTCTCTATTGTCGTTGATAAATTCGAAAAAAATGGGTTCATATTAAAAGAGGTAAAACCCCTAATATGGATTTAAAATCCAGAGAGTTCTTTTAAAATGAAGGTGCTTCGACCGTTCAACATCATTACCTGAGGAAAAAGGATCCTTCAACAGAGTTAAACTCTGGAAAAATGTTTGCGACAGAGAACTAAGCTCTGGAAACGAAAATTAAAATCAAGGGAAAAAGTTCTCAAAGGAAGAAGATGAGCAAAGTGAAGGCTCTTCTGAAAAGGACATGGGCATTTATAGGATGTGATGGAAACGCTTCATCTCCCTGATTCCTTAGATGGATCCAACGGTCACAAAAGTGACAGCGTTGTACTCATGTGCTGACACGTGAGAACAACGCTGTGGGGGCATTTGTTTCCTGATTTAAAATCAGGAAAAAACCTGCGGAGAAGGCATCACGTGCTAGCACGTGACCAGCGGTCACGTGTTGACACGTGACATGTAAAAGCGGCGGCACAAGGCACATTCGTTCCCTGAGTAAATAAAGAAAAAAGCCCCAGAAAAGGCATCACGTGTGCACACGTGACCAGTGGTCACGTGTTGGCACGTGATGACCAAGCAGCGGCAAAGAACGGAGCACAGAAGGAAGGGAAGCCCATTCCAGGGGGGTCACGTGCTTACACGTGACCAGGGGTCACGTGCGCACACGTGACCAACGGTCACGTGGCCACACGTGACCAGCTTCAAGAGCCTTATTTTTATGACAGAATTAAATTCTTTGAAAAGATCTCTCAAATCTTTCCAAAGGAGAACGATTATTTGGAACCGATTGGATTAAAGATTTAAAGGTGATTAAATATCACCTATCTATGGAAAAATCTTGAACTTGGAAAGATTTCCCCTTAAAATCTAACCGAAATAACAAAGGAGATTCTCTGGATTTAAAATCCAATGATGAATAAAATTCACCTAATAATCCAAAGGTCCAAAACGAATGGTGAATACAAATCAAATCTCTCAATGAAAGATTCACCAAAACGAATTGATTCGGCTGCTTCTCCTATAAATAGGAGCCAAGAGACACACAGAGAGACATACATGCAGAAAGGAATCGATACGTAAAAAAAAAGAGCCTTGATACTTTGGAGGAATTTGGATCTTCTGCAAAAGAAAACCCTAGGTAAGAAAGGGAAGGCTTTTGAAAGAAAAAGAGAATTTAATTTTCAACAGAGTTTAACTCTGATATAAAACAGAAGAACATAGTTCTCTCTTTGGTGGAGGATCTGTAAAGTGCACATCTCCCTTTGAATTGAGAATTTAATTCTCATTGGGTTGAGATCCTGCCATGCAGATCCAAAGCATAGAGAGGGAATGGAAGCTTGAGAATTTAATTCTCACAGAACTATAGGAATTTAATTCCTTTAAAATAAAATTAGGGTTTAACCCTATGTTATGGGAATTCAATTCCTTCAGAATGAATAGAATCAGGGTTCAACCCTAGAAAAATAACAAGAATTTAATTCCTTTTAAAAAAAAGAGAGAGAAGAAATTAGGGTTTCACCCTACGACAGAATCTCATACCTCTCTAAAAGAGAGTGGAAATTTAATTCCTTTTAAAGCTTTTATTAGGGTTTAACCCTATGATGGAATTTAGTTCTTCACATATATGAGGGATTTAATTCCTATAGAAAATTCAGAGTTCAACTCTATCCCAGAATATAAATCTTCAGAAGGGAATAGGAATTTAATTCCTCTTAAATTTATCGTTAGGGTTCAACCCTACGAAGAATTTAATTCTTCAAAAGAGATTAACAGATCTTCTAAAAAACATACAAAGAGGCAGGGTCACGTGCCACCACGTGACCCCCGAAAAGAACCACAGAGAAGGACCTTTGAGGCAGTGCCTCACGTGACCCACGGCAGAAGCTTTAACATACAGGCATTTAAATGCCCGTCACGTGATGGCACGTGATGCTCTAAAAGATGCACTATTCTCAGCAGAACAAATGAAGGGAGGGCGCCCTCACGTGCTACCACGTGACCCCTCTTGCCTTAGTGTTTAACACTAAATTGGAACCCCTGAATCCAGTGTGAAAACACTGTTTGGACTTAGTGTTCAACACTAATCAAAGAACTTTATTTGCAGTGTTTAACACTGAATTTCTTAGTGTTTAACACTAATTTGAAGCCTCTGCTGCTAGTGTTTGACACTGATTTGCTCTAGTGTTTAACACTAATTTGAACCCCTCGTTGCTGGTGTTTAACACCAACTGTCTTTTAGTGTTGAAACACTAACTTGATCCCAGTGTTCGACATTGCTGAATTAACGATAGCCCAATTGGCTAAATGGCCAGAGGCAAAGCCTCTCTTTCAAAGCCAATATTCCAAGCATGATTGGACTTAGCCCAAGATGGCCATAAGTCTTAAATTCATACTTAACCGGGCTAATGGGTTCATAACATAATTAATTGGTCTTGATCCCAAATTGGGCCAAAGACTATTTAATCCACCCCGGTTCAAGGGTACATCTCTTCACTCCTTTGATACTTGGCATTGTAATTCCTCAACGTCTTCAAAGAGGTGACGGGTCTCGATGACCACACATTGACATGGACTGTGGGGTCCTTAAACTCATGGACTATGAGGTCCTTAACTTTGACCGAGATGTCTTAAAACTAACAACGG